>OX465487.1:5025485-7525485 GCA_950022335.1 Eurois occulta
GTTGGATACACTGTAGATAACATCAAGCTTGTAATCCCCGAAGGATCAAGAGGTGTACCTAGTAGTAGGATACCCTCATTTTGCCAGTTATGTGTAAGTCTCATGTAATAGGGGGCGAGCCTATTGCTATCAACCGGGCACAAGTGCAGACTCCCGAGGCTGCTACTGAGAAATATCTGATGGAAAATTCCAATAGCAAATTGCCCGACTCGGGAATCGAACCAATGACCTCATGCTCTGAAGTCGCGATTGAGACCAACGAGACAGTCACAAAAACCACCAAAAACACCCTACAAGTCCCTAAATCTTAGTTATAGCAATTATTTTCCTAAGATGGTGAACTTCACTCAACGGCTACAATGTAAAATCCTTATCATGCTGTTAATTTTATTGTGCTGCTAGTCACCAATCAGCCAAACTTAAGTACCAAACTCCTTGGTAGTGAAGACAAGAAAAGATGACGTCTCTCGAGGTTTCATAAGCGTTAACTTCAGCAGACCAAGCCATAGTGTCTCCGTCGAAGATAGCGCACTCGACTCGATGTTTGTCACTACCGTGCCTTTTTGTGGAAATAAACTAAACTATAAAATTAAATAAGCACAATCTCTAACCAGTTGGTTAGATAAACAAATGCTTTGAAGTTATACGGAGGGATTTCAAAATAACAATATAAACGTGAGGGTCTTGACAAGAGGCGATCATATTCATATTTTTACAACGACTGAACGGAATTGAACAAAAGCTTTTCGGTAGTATATTTCAATGCAATGCATGTTTTACTTTGCCAGCATTGGTATGGCTGATGGAACAGCACTTTGTCTTGACCCCTTGGTTGTTCGGGAATACCTCCACCTGCGCGATGTTTCAAATACTCACCATCATCTTGCCGTTTCCATACCATGTTGGGATAACAGTCTAACCAGATGCAGCTGAATACCAGTATTTTACATGGAGCGACTGCCTATCTGACCTCCACAATCCAGTTAGTACTGAGTAATACAATACCCTTTGGTAAGACTGGTTGTCAGACTTTTGGGCTACTGACTACCTGTAACGACTGTCAAAGATCTAAAATTGTCAGGCGGGATCAATGGTTTAACGTGCTTCGTGTATATAATGGGTGGTTGCCCATCTACGAACCAACCTAGGCAAGCGCAGCTTAACCTGTAGATCGACAAGCGCGGCTGTTATTATTTAGTCACAAGCTCCAACAGGTATGTAGCCAGTTACAAACATTACCACAAATACTACCAGTTACTTTTATTTCTCCCATGGCCTGCTCATCTCAATGATAACGAAACTGCGAGCTATTAAATTCCGTGTAAAAACAGGAAAAATCATTATCCCAAGCAATTAACTCCCTAATCAAAGTGCAGAACGTTTTAACTTAAGAACTAAGTTCGTACAAACTTATATATTGCAGGTAAAATGGTGAACAGCAATTAAGAGAGAAACCGAGCTAGTCAGACAGGTTGCTTCCTTATTAAAGTTGGTCCGGCAACGGGCGTAATTTATGTAACTATCAGCTTACCCGTGTTATGGACATAACTGGATGTTGGTGTTTTGTATTAAACTTCTCTATGTGAGGAGTAAGGTGTACGTGGAGCTTCGTAGGTGGGTTGGTCTTTGTGTGTGGCTGTGTTGAGAATAATGGAAATACTAACACTTGTAACTGTAGTCAAGTTAAAGTAATTACTTGAGTTTAAGTAATTTACTTATGCAACCATTTTTATGTAATAGACAAAGAGTTTGAACGAAGTAAAACCGTCAAAGAAAACAAGCTAAGAATTCAAAGTTTTACGGTTCTAACCTCAAGCAATTACTTAACTACAGAATAAAAATCGTATCTTAAATAATTACTTTTTCTCAAGTAATAACTTGTTTATAAATACTGGTGTTAGAGCTGCATCTTCTTTACATAGTATAAAGAAAGTCACTCCCGCTGTTTATACGCTTTGAACTTACTAACAAAAAAAATGAAAAAGCGTTTATTGGTGGTGACATACTAAGTATTACAAAAAAAAATTACTTCTGCCAATCTGTAAAGCAGTTTGTTGGCAGATGTAGCTCCCATATACAATATTACTTAAACCACGCAACGGATTTTTGTGCAGTTTTCAGCAATAGATGGATGATTTATAGAGGAAAGTTTTATGTATATTGCACCCGTGCAAAGCCGGGTCTGGTCGCTAGTTTTGAATAAAACCGGAAGGCAACGACAGTTGCACATCCAGAGATTGAGAGACATTTCTGGAAGAAAAAATGTCACCGAAAATATTGGTAGATGAAAGTGACAGTCTTGGTAGATTAAGGCTGACTCCTTACATTAAAGCTTGTGTTCTAGATATGGGCTGATTTAAAAAAAAAAAACCATACATGGGGTACCTATGTATGTGTCTGTCTTGGAGTTTAGGTGCACTGTCAATATTTACGTGGACAGACAATATCTAGAAGCATGATGGATGTTTTATAAGTTAATAAAGGTAATACAGTCGAGCCGAGACGTAGCACACCGGATCAACTCAGGATGGATGAAATGGCGACAGGTCACTGGAACAACTTGCGACCCACGGATGCCCCTCAAGTTACAGGGGAAAATATAGAAGTCCGTGATTAGACCTGTCGTACTGTATGGATCGGAATGTTGGGCTGTGAATGTGAGATGGATGAAAAAAGATTGCTTGTAGCGGAGATGAGAATGTTGAGGTGGATGTGTGGTGTGACAAGAATGGATTAAATAAGGAATGAGTATATTAGAGAAAGTTTAAAAGTTGCACCATTTACAGTAAAGTTGAAAGGGAATCGACTGTCTTGGTATGGACATGTGATGAGGAGGGACGAATCGCATGTGACTAAAAGAGAGATGAATATAAACGTTGATGGATGGAGAGAGAGAGGAAGACCAAAGAAAAGATGGATGGATTGTGTGAGAAAGATAAAGAAGTAAATGATAGCATGACGGTTGACAAAGGAGAAGAGAAGAAAAAAACGTGTTGCGCCGACCCCAAATAACATGGGACAAGGGCAGGAAGATGATGATGAGTCTACAGTCGGTCCAATAGTAGCCAAGAACACTCATCTATACATACAAATAAATAAAATTGAAGTGTCTGTTTGTAACCCAAAATAACAGCTTTTTACTGAATGCATATGAAAAAATATATACTGCACTTATACTAGTAACAAAAACTCTTTTTTTTTGTCTGTCTGTCTGTTTGTTCCGACTAATCTCCGAAACGAATGGGCGATGATGGATTTTGACGGGCATATAGCTGATGTAATAAGGTTTGGCATAAGTTACTTGTATTTTATAACAATAATTAGGGTTCCGTGCAAAAAAAATAAAACCTTTGAAATTGGTAACAAAATTAGATTCAAAAAGGGAAGTCATATTTTTATAATAATTTCACGCGTACGAAGGTCGTGGGCAACAACTAGTCTTAAATATGAATCAGAACTTTGAATTAACTAGTCTTATACCTAGTAATAGTTTATCCAATTTTTCTCATTTGCCAGGTTACTTACCCACTTATAAGTACATAATAACATCGTTTATATTCAAGTTATCCCACAAACTTGGTTGTACGAGCCAACTTACATACTCGTAATGCTGATATTTTTGTACAGTAACTACGGTACTTCAGTAGATATGGAACAACTTGACTATATTTGCTGATTTGCATACCAATTGCTGGATGAAGAACAAAATCAGCCGCTGTGGAGATGGGGAAGATCTCATGGACCGCTGCTGAGAAGTATTGAACGAGTTTTGGCTGAACGATGATGATCAATATGATCATACTAATCTATAGCCATAGGATCCTAGTACCCCGTCGTAGAACGGGACATTTGAATATTCACTTTTTAACGTAGCATTCCTGAAAGATTTCGAAGAGCCATTTTCTTTGAAAAGACAAAAACGCAATGGTTTTCTTTTGTAAGAAATTGGGTCATTATATGCAAAAATTTAAATGTAGACATTCTACAACTTTATGAGAAGAAATTTAAAACATGCTAACGCACACTATGAAAGCGAGCATTTTATAAGTTGAAAGACTATTTTGTAGATAAAAATGCTTGGCTGAATGCTGGTTCTGCTCCACAGATACTTGGGCTTTAATGTTTGGAAGAGATGCTCCCCCGGTAGTTCTTTAATTATTATTATTTTTTGTTTCTCTTTAATTTGGAAAGTTAGTTACTTTGATTAGTAGGGCTTATCCTAATCTTTAAGGTTTTAATTTTGTAATTTTTCTTTTTTATCTCTACATTGTGTGTGCAAACTAATTGATTACCATGTTAAATTATTGTGGAAGCTGTAGAAGATTGTAAGAATATCCATGCATTGTATAGTTTCCATCTCCTAGAATTATATAATTGCATAACACACATGATTGTGTGAGTACTATGTACTGTAAAGCTACCATTTAAATTTTGTATAAATGTGCCTGGTAGCTGAGAGAATGTCAAGCTCACTCAAATGTTTCGCTGATGGTGGCGGGTGTGTTGGGTCATTTAGTTCCCTTCAATATGGTTGAGTTGAATGGCGCTGATCCATGCGTCATGTTTTTGAGCGGGCGCTGTCTGCTGGGACTGGTCATCTCTTAGCTGCCACAGTTTGATGAAGTTCTTTTGTTAACGTAAACAATTCATATTATGGTCCGAACCTTCAAACAGTTCTGTCGTCGAAAATTAAAAATAAGGTTTTCAAACTGGCAGGCTCTAGCGACATAACACAAGAATACCTGAACTTACTTCCAAAATAATGAATAACTAATAAATCGCGTCTCCTTTTTCAAGGAAATCCGACTGTTCGACACTTTGCGTGACCAGAGGGCTTTGGCCAAAGAAATAGCATTGCCATTCAACACGGCAATGCTGCCAGTCGTCTGGACACGTTTCCAGATGACAGCGATGCGGAGGAGTACTTTGACGCCTAAGACGTGTGCTATTGTCGTCGTTGTGTATATACTATATAGGTACTTTCTTTTAGCCTTCTTTTTATCATTATTTTAGTTATATTTGTAGTCTGTATATAATGTACCAATAAATATTAAAAGTCGAATCATTAAAACGGTCTAAACACTGCTCTACCATGACCGTTCTATCCGCTATGGCAATGAATAATTCGTTCGAAGTTCCACCGTACAACTTTATACAAATGGCGGGGTGGGTGCTGTATTACAAACGGAACAAGTTATAAGTGACAGTATTAATTGGGGGAGTCACTTCAGGAAACTAATTTTCCGCTTTTAATGTTGGGAGAAAACAAAGAAGGACGGGGGTTAGGAAAAACAAATGGGGGAGGTGGCTGCACGTTGTGATGGTCATATTTTAGGGACCCTTTTAAAGCAGTGATAGCCTAGTGGTGTGACCGTCGGACTGTCACGTCTAGGTCTCGAGTTCAAACCCAAGACACACACCTCTGTTGTTACGGACTCATGTATGTACGTATTCACGTATTGTATAATTATCACTTGCTACGGTGAACGAACGCAGCATGCCTTTTTTTCGGATGGGAAATCATCAAATGACTCCTTCCGCTCTGTGCGGAGCGGAAGGGAGTGTCAGACTTTTACTGACTAAAAACCATCCATGTTCCTTCTTTTGCCCTTTACGTTCCAGGGCCGCGGTATCTCTTTCGAACAGTTCCGCAGCCCTGGCAGGCATCGGCCCTTGCGGGCCCCTCCTGTTTGCTGACATCTTTTTGAGGCGCGCGTGGAACACGAACGCGCCGTCGACACGGCAATGCAGCATGCCTGAGAGATATTTCTTGACGGTATGTAAAGCCAAGTCAGAGGCCCATGGATGGCATAAAAACTCTGACACCATGTTAGGCACTAACCACATGACAAAGACTGTAAAAAGGACCCTTGTATTGCCTTTAAACGTACGTTAGGCGTTGGTCCCGACTGACATTTGTAGTCTGCAGGCCGTAAGTCTGAAAATCAGTCTTACTAAGACATAATTGTATTACCCAGTTACTGGTTTGTGGAGGTCAGATAGGTAGTCGTACCATGTAAAATAGGTCTTTAACATTTTTGGATCAAGGCTAGGTAGATGATGATGTTTGTATAGTGCAGTCAAGTACATAAGTCATTCTTGAAATTTCTTGATGACTTGTTGTTTGATCCTGGAACAAATGATGGTTATCAGTATGTCGTTGTCTGCTCTTAACAACAAAACTACAAACGTCAACTTTGAGAATGACTATCCTCTTTAGCCTCTTTTCAATCAAAATTCAGAATCGCACATTCCTTATATTATTCCTTGTTTCCATTCCTTATTGAGAGTCCAATTCCGTCAACAAAGGCTGTCAAAAAGTACACAAAAAGCACAAATGCCTAAATCGCCGCTCGCTTATGTCCTCAACTTGTTCACTTTGACAAAATTTACTGCGTTTTGCACGATTGTTGCAATCCAACATTTTGGGTTATTCTCCTGCACCCATTCGTGGTTCGTTAACTTTGTTATACGAGTATTTGGTGCTTAGTTCATGATGCTGGAGCGGTCAGTGTGGTACAAAAACTAGCTAGAAAAGGTTGGATTTGTGTAGCGTTACTTTTTTGGTGGCACCTGGTTTACAGTGTGTGGTTCCGCGCTTTGTTTTCCTGGTTGCAAATGGGATTTCGTAAGTGTTAATATGATGTAGGTACTTGGAACAAGAGCTCATTTATTTTCGGTACTGTTTTATTTGTCACTATATATCTTGTTTTCCATTGCTTTAATGTTAATTTTTGACTTTAATCTTTGTTTTTTTTATATTTTCTTTTCTTATTATTTTGTTTTCATTTGATTACACTATAATGTTAAGTGGAAGAGCGGTGTCACCAAATATAAGCATCTTCTTGCTTAAAAGGTGATCTGAACGGTGTCCTTATGAAATTGAAATATATATAAGATATTTTTTATTTATTTATTATTGCAGGTGAAGGTTTAACCATTGAATAGAACAACTAACTTACCTGTAAGTGAAGTTCGACAGTAATTCTGCTTGTTATTGTATTGTCCGAATATGTGTCGTTGAATAAAGTCGAGACTACAAGTATTTTCTGAATCATCGAGGACCATACAAAAACAAGACAGTATAATCTGAGATCTGTGTTAGTCTTGATGATTCTAGGTAAGTAGGTATTATCCAAAATTACAGTAGCTACTGATGAAAGCTAGGTTGTATTTACTAGGCTTAACAAAATAACCTTTTGTACCTGTTATAATATCCATTGAAAATGTGTAATTAAATCTGCTTTCTAAAGTTATTCACCTCATCTTTTATTAGTTTTACGTGCTCATCACATTAGACGGTAACAATCTCCTTAGCAACAAAAATAGAAAAAAAATACACATACATACACATATATTATACTTGTCTCTACTCAACATTGTTACGATAAAGTTGAGCAATGTATTAGGTACGTACATACACAGTGATCCGTGAAATATACGTAACTGCCTTCAGGTGATTTATTCCTGAGCAATTTTTCATATGTGTCTGACACAGACAAACTATTTCAAACGATGGCTATGGAAAAATTGTAGTTTTATTAAATCAATAAAATTGTGCATTGAAATTTTCCTATTACTACAAGAAATAATTGCTTCAATAAAGAAAAATGTTTAGTAATAGCATGCCCTAGTTGCGTTTGAAGAAAGAAAGATAAAGTAAAGATTTAAATGAATAGTATTCTATTGTCTACTGATAAAATGTAAGAAAGAAAAGGTAAACTGTGGAGCCAAGACTTTATGGTCGCTCATGTACAGGTTGTCAGCCGGAGGCCAACCTTACATGTTGCAGGCAGGCAATAAAAATAGATCACGAAAGACTTTTTTTTTAAATTATATTGTAGAAAGCGTCGTGTTGATTGAGTTTTTTTTAGTTTCTTCACGGAGAAATAAACACGTTTTCTTGTAAATAAATAAAAACAAATTGCAAAACTTTTTTTGGCAAGTGGTCCCATTTATCCCAGTGCCATGAGATAACGATAATCTTACAGTACTTACAAATTAACCTGAAAGAAACTGCTATTAGGTTGCACTTATCCCTGATAAATGTATAACATATGTATGTGCCAACAAAATCAAGTTTTATCGATAGGTCCTGGTTTCGATTCCCAGGTCGAGCAAAATGTTATTAGGTTTTCTATCCGGTATTTCTCAGTAACAGCCACGGAGTCTAGATTGTGCCCAGTTGATGGCAATAGGCTCGCTCCCAATATTACATGGGACGTAAACATAACTGGCGAAATGTGGGTGTACTATTTGGTACACCTCTGCCTAACGTCATGACGTTATGTGTATAAGATAGATATAATGATTTTTATGAAAGGACACGCTAAGATGCTATTGATGTAAATATCTTTGTGCACTACTTACAATTCTGCATCATACACCAAACAACATTTTGGAGCTTCACAATGATTTCTAACAAAAAAACGCTACAAAAAAGATGTCAAGAAAAACCATCTCGATAAAATACAAGCAATTTCCAAGCAGCTTTATTAAACTGAGAGATCTTTTATTTTCATCGATGTACTAATCCTGAAGAAGTTCCAGTACCTAATTAACGTTCTCCTCGTCTAACGATGTTCAGTTAAATTCTCTTTTTTCACATTTATATCCTCTTAGAAACGCTCAAAGGATTTAAGTATTACTCGTTGGTTATATTTTGCCATTTGAGTTTGAAGGGTTCAAATAAAGTGGTAGGTTGTGGATACTGATGGTACTTTTATATTAAGTTGGCCTTTCTTTCTTATGACTGTTATTACCTTTTATCTAACCATTTCTCTTTTTAATGTTTGTGGGATAGTGTCTGTTCAATTTGTAATTAGCTTGTTGGGTTCCAGAATACAGTTTTCACTGATCCGTCTGGAAAAAATGTAGGGGTGTCGTACTATCGTACTAACTGCATTGTGGAGGTCAGATAGGCAGTCGCTCCATGTACAATACTGATATTTAGCTGCATCTGGTTAGACTGGAAGCTGACCCCAACTTAGTTGAGAAAAGGCTAGGCAGATGATGAATCTGGAAAAAAATTTAGTTTAAATATTCATCATCTGCCTAGACTTTCCTCAACTAGATTGGGGTCAGCTTCAGTCCACACGGATTCATCTGTATACCAGTATTTCGTATGGAGCAACTGTCGACTAGAACTCCTGAAACCACAACCCTAATAAAATTCTGAATAACACAATACCCCCAAGACAGATTGTCTGTTTGTTTTTGTTAAGCTACTGTTGCTTTATAATATACTAGCGGTTCGTCCCGGCTTTGCACGGGTGCCTATGTTACTCAGGGTGAATGTAGCTTTCCAATGGTGAAAGATTTTTTGTAATCGGCACAGTAGTTTTTGAGTTTATTCATTACAAACATACACACACACAAAAAACTTTTTTGCAAAAAATAAAACCGACTCCAAAAACAAAAAAAAGTGAAAAATAATTTTAGCTTCAGAAGTCGGTGACTTGTTTATTTGATTCAGTTTTTTGTCACCGACTTCTGAAGCTAAAATTATTTTTCACTTTTTTTTGTTTTTGGAGTCGGTTTTATTTTTTGCAAAAAAGTTTTTTTATTTTTTTATTTTTAGTTGCAATATTCCATAGAAATATTTTTCATCATCAGACCTGTAATGGCACTTGTAACTCAGATGGGTGCAAAGTTTTGATCAATATACATGAATTAAGTCCAAACGCAAGGTAGCTACTGTAACAGTTGAGGAGTTCCCTTAACTGTCCTTCGTCTTCACCATCAGACCCCTTATGACAGTCACAACCCATTTAGGTGTAAATTTCTCATCAATACAAATTAATCAAACCCAAACACAAGGTGACTGCTGTAAACCGTTGAGGAGTTCCCTCGACTGTCTTTCGGTTCCATCATCAGAGCGACTCCAGACCTTCTTTAAGTTATAGTGCTTTAAAATACTTAATCAAAAAATTTACAAACGCACTAGTCGCCACTACAATTTTTGAAAGTTCCCCTCAATTTCTCTAGGATACCATCATCAGATCCCGGTTTCCTTATCATGGTACCACCCTTGAAGTATCTCCTTTCCAACAAAAAAAAAATTATTAAAATCGGTTCATAAACGACGAAGATATCCGCGAACACACATAAAAAAAAAAAAAAAAAAAAATATATACGGTCGAATTGAGAAACCTCCTCCTTTTTTTGAAGTCGGTTTAAAAATACAAATTTCTCCTCTTTATAGTGTTAGTGTAGAAAACTGGTATATTTATTAATATACTGTCTTTTTATAGTCATGCTAAAATATTGAGAAAACCAAATAAATGTACCAAAGTTTTATAAGCCTATTTCTGAAGAGACATCAGATATACCTACTACCTACTTAATAAGTTTGAACTTAAATAATTACATTTCGTAACTTCTTATTTCCCCAAAGCCGATACACGTGTACCTAAATACACAAAAAAAAACTTTCATAAATTCTCAGTGACATTCATAATTGAATTTCGTTACTAAAAGCTTTCCTATTTAAACTTTCTACCTTGGAAACCTGTACAAACATAAGCACTGTTGGTGTTGCGGATATCAGGAATTTGTACATCATATCCGTTGTATACCGGCAGCTTCCGACGGTGTGTGCTTTACATCCGGCGAAAAGCGGCGAAGGCGCGACGGGAATGACGTAAGCAAAGTTTGAATTTATTTTTGGTACCTCATTTTGGTAAAGGTAAATTGCCAAGTGGCTGTTATTATTGAGCCACGAGCTCCTTAATCGTATAACCACCAAAACAATTTTACCTTTACCAAAATGAGGTACCAAAAATAAATTCAAACTTTGCTGTGCTCAGGTCGATCTTTAGGTTAAGTCGCGCTGGCCTGGGTTGGTCTGGGTGGACCACCCATTACATACCGAGTTTCCTCCGTGCCTCGGAAAGAACGTTAAGCCGTTGGTCCCGGCTGTCATTTGTAGATCTTTGACAGTCGTTACAGGTAGTCAGTGGCTCGAAAGTCTGACAACCAGTCTTACCAAAGGGTATCGTGTTACCCAGTGCTAGCTGGGTTGTGGAGGTCAGATAGGCAGTCGCTCCATGTAAAATACTGGTATTCAGCTGCATCCGGTTAGACTGGAAGCCGACTCCAATATAGTTGGAAAAAAGGCTACGCAGATAATGATGGTTATACGATCACAAATAAGGTTGCGGAGGTCAGATCTGCTTTCATCATCATCTTCTTCAGCTTACAGCAGTCCACTGCTGAATATAGCCATCCACAATCGCACGCTACTCAACTCGATTCTTAGTAACTCTCATCCAGTTGCTACCAGCCTTGTGAAGATCGTCACTCCACCGAACCTGAGCGCTTTTTAATTCGCAGTCTCCACTCAAGAACACGTCTACTCCAACGGTCATCGGAGCTAGATTTGCAGTCGTTTTATGTAAAATACTGGTATTCAGCATCATGAGACTGGAAGTCTTGTTTTTGCATGCGATCAGATGGGAAGTAGACCTCAACATAATTTTATTTTGGGAAAGACGTGGCTGTAACTTGACAATGAAATGACTAAATTAAATGGCCAAGAATACTATTTAATCCATGAGCATTAAGTGTTTCATACAAAAGGCTTCGAAACTTTTGCATGGAGCATGTAAGTAATGTCAATGTGTTTGAGTTGTTTATTGTAAGATGCTGCCATTCGCCGAATTGCTGTAATCTAACTTTTACAGCGCAGGATCTGGAAGTTTCGTTGGAATAATTATTGATATTGGAAAAAAAATCTTCGAACATCCTTTCTACAGCTAAACCCAAAACAACTGAACGTCTGTACATCCTTACTGAAAATAAAAACTACCAAGTCACGCTTGAGCTCATTTATTAGATTACTAAGTCCAAAAACTTTGATTCTTAATTCTACTCCAGTGTTGGACGGGCGCAAATTGTGTTAACGTCGGGAGATCACAAGCTTTATCCGGATTTCATTTAGATAATTGAATGAGAATCTATTCTGGCTGAGAAAAGGTCCGAAGCGAGTGAGTGGCATTAGGGCTATAAAACGAGCGCGTTGTCAGAGTGTTGTAAGTCATAAACATACATCGCGCCTGTTCCCAAAGAGTTGTGCAGATTTGTACTTAATAAGTAAAGTTACCATAATGCCATGGAAGTTAGGTAGGCCTTTGGTGTGGGACGCAACTTGCGTCGACACCCTTGCGCCATCCCATCTTCCTAGCACAGTGGGCTGCGCTGGGGCGGCTGCTGCGGGTGCTGAAAACCTCAAACGGCGCAAATACAATAATTTAATTGGTAGTTATGTGTTTGAGCCGTTTGGGGTTGAAACACTAGGGCCATGGGGTCCGAGTGCCCACCTAGTTTTCCGGGAAATCGTTGGTCGACTCTTCACGTGACCAGAGGGCGGGCCTATTTTTTGGCCAAAGAATCAGCATTGCCATCCAACGTGGTAATGCTGCCAGCCTTCTGGGCACTTTTCCTGTTGACAGCGATGCGGACGAATTTTTGGATGCCCTGTAACCCTTTTATACTTGTACATATTTATTTCTATTATAGTATTGTAGTTTGTAAATAATTAATATTTTGATTAAAGAGTTAAAATGTGTATGAAAGATAAATAAAGAATATAATAAGTAAAGTTCGGGTACATTTCACATGGTTTATGTTTAAAAAAAATTAACATAACGTCATGCCTGTAATCCCTGAAAGATTAGGCAGAGGAGTACCTACCTAATAGTACACCCATATTTCGCCAGTTATGTTTAAGTCCCATGTAACAGGGGTGGGATCGACCAGGCACAAATCCTAACTCCATGGCTGCTATTCAGAAATTGATGGAAAACCCAATAAAACTTTGCCCGATCCGGGAATCAAACCCAGGACCTCTTGCTCAGAAGTTGCGCTTGCGACCAACGAGGCAGGTCAAAAATATTTTTTTTATCTATTGGTCCCTATCTAATGAACATCAGATCTTTACCTAAATATCTACTGATAAAACTGAAAACCTGTGTTCCTTTCCGCATATAATAGGGTAGTCCCTATCTCAATGAACATCTGTACCTAAATATATACTGATAAAACTGGAAACTTGTGTTCCGTTCCGCATATAACCTGTTGTAAGCCTTTAAAACAAGTGTGAACTGGCAACTTCTAGGTGCCGTCAACCAGATTTTTTAAATTTCCTTTTGAAAAATATATTCAGACTGTGTACGCGTTTTTATATTTGCTTCTCGATTCTTTTTAAAAGAAGTCCACAGTTTGTTTAGACGAAATACGCAGGCAATATCTGTAGCTTGTCGTGAGAAATGGCGTAGAATAAAATCCTCTTGATGTGGTTTGATCACCAAGAAACACTCCTTCAAATAAATGTTTAAACGAGTTTAGTTTGCCGTAGTATAAGAGACTACTTTCGTCAACCTTGTGACTACAAAGTTTTCGATTCTGTACCAAACCTGGGGGCCTAAAATGGCCGCTTCAGCAGAATCATAATATGAATCAGGTTAAAATTCTTAAAACTGTCACAGATGCAATTAATATTATGAATTGTCATTTTGAGACCATTTTACGAATTGTAACGTAATTCATATTATGATTCTGCTAAAGCGACCATTTTAGGCCTCCTGTTCACTTCATTTGCCGCTGCTCGCTCAGCTACTTGACCCGCTGTTTTGTTAGCCCCACATAACCAAACGCTGACTACAGCGCTATCACACGGCGTCCGTGTGATTAATTCTATACGTTTACCTGATCCGGTTCCGCAGTTAACCGCGATCACTAACAAGACCCTTTTTCTTGGAGATTGGGTAAGCGGTAATTCCTGATAGCTTCACGCTCGCTCTATTTTATGGGTGGGCAGATTGCTAATAAGTGTTCTTATATTAAATGGGAAAGCGGCGGGACCTTTCGTTTTTTGCTTACTGAAGTACGAACTGAAGTTTCCCTTAGTTAAATGAATTCATTTATTTTATTAGAAAGTAGGCAAGTTATCAGAATTATCTAGGTACTTCCGGCGAGCGATTGATATCGACCAATATTTTTGTTGCAAAGAAAGGCGCCTGATGATTTTTTAACACTCAGACGCCTGCGTCTGTTATTCTATAACAAGTCGCTTAGTGTAGGAGTAATTGAAGTTAAAAAAATAACTGTCCGACTCAGAAGGAGGGTAATATTTTTCGCACGTATGTAAATATATGTCCTTCCACTGTAACATCATCAACTCCTAAACGGATAAATCGATTTGGATAAATTTGCTTATTTTGATTTTAATTCTACCAAGTACGTAAACGTCTCCAAGTCGTAGGTTAGGATCCAGTCTGGCATTTTATTTAGTCTAAATTATTTCATTACCACTGCTCTGAAAAATTCGAAGAAATGTGAAATCCACTGTCTCAGACTGGGCTCGCGTGGTAGATTACGGCTCACTCCCTGTTACAGAGAAGAGGCCTATGTGATGTGTGTCCCAGCAGTTGGAACATTTTATGCTAGACTCCGCACATCCATAAAACGTCTTCCGGAGAAAAATTCGGACATTTGAAGGTTATTCCTGATTGAGTTCCCAGATCCATAAATAAGATTTTCCGGAGAAAAATCCGGACATTTGACATACAACTATACATTTTGGTACGGTTTGTTGCAGAACATAGCCTTATAAAACTGCTGATGGCACCCCCGCTTTCTAAAATTCTGGACTTGTCCGGAAAATTCCTGACGTATGGCCACCCTATTACAGGCTGATATGCGGTACCAGAAACTCTCTGGTGACAATATGATTTCTATTTATGACTATACCCATTGAAATAAATCAAAACATATAAACACCAACATACGAAATACACCAATAATGTAATCAGCTTAAGTGGTACTACCAAACTAGCTATAGGCCTAATGTCTATCTTAATTAGCAGCAATGTTACATGAACAGTGGACCATGTAGGTACAGTACGTTTCTTTCTTTCTTTCTCTATTGTTTCACTGTAATTAATTACATTGATAACTGACGCAAAAGGAAGCAATGTTCTCTAATTAGGGATATTTGGGATTATGAAACTTTTTTTGTTTCCGAAACAAAAATAAGCAAGTTTTTTGGTATTTTGATTTGACTCAGTTGTCATATTTTTATGCCTAAATTGTTTAAGTTTTCTAATTGAGTTCTTTGGCCAAATGTCATAGGTACCAACTTGGATTTACATTAATACCTAGTGAGAGTATTTATTACGAAAATGTTGACTATTCACAGAAAACACCCATAATCAATTTAATTAATTATTTCTGCCTCAAACAAGTTGATTACAGGTCGGCGCTAATTATTCTTATTAGTGCCTCCGCCATTATTTCGCTCCATTCAGAAACGAAACGATTCGATGAATAGATTTATTGCAGTCGTCATATACAAGTTTTCATCGTACTTCCAACATTAAAAAAAACGTTGTCCCACACTAGGAATTTCTCCTGTATCGTGGGTGCGTTAACAAACATTTAAACTCACATACACAAACAAAATAAATCTATAATACTAGCGACCCGCCCCGGCTTCGCACGGATACAATGCTGATACCACCGCCGCAACCGCTATGTCCCTACATTTTAAATCTGTGATATCTTCGAAAATATGCATTTAAATTACATGCTGTAAATGGTCATATTGATCTATATTAAACGCACAATGTATTTAAGGTGTACTTGTGTGCGTAATTAATTGGATAAGAATTAATGCTGTATTGCATAACATCGCTTCGTAAATAAGCTATTTTTTCTGGTAAAAGTAAAGAATAAAAAATGGTTATTGTGGGTTATCCCTAAGAGATAGACATATACCATCGCAAACTTTTTTGTAGACCTTTTTAAGGTGTAGAATACTGTAGTACATTATTTTGATCTATCTCGTAGGGTTCAGCCAGCGTTTGCAATGTAAGTGCAAAAAATGTGTTTATTTACGACATCACATTACAAACCTCTAAAATGATCAGTGTTTCTCCACTATATGCTATGCATGTATATACATATGTATATATACATATAAACGTTGCTCTTGAATTACTCTATATTTTTTTAAAAATGAAAAAAATCCGTTGCGTAGTTTTAAAGATCTAAGCATACATAGGGACAGACAGACGGGAAGCGACTTTGGTTTATACTAAGTAGTGATTATAAATGCTAAAGTTTGTGAGGATGTATGGATGTTTGTTAGGTACTCTTTGATGCAAAAACCACAGAACGGATTTGGTTGAAATTTAGCACACACATAGTTTATAATCTGGATTAACTCATAGGATACTTTTTATCCCGATAGTATGATCCTGTGGGACATATATCGAACCCCACCAAGGCAAAGCCGTGGGCATAATCTAGTCGATAGTATTTTAATTGTTGTTCGAAAGAAATTCGATACACCCGTGACGGTGATGTTTATACCACTTTGGTGCATCGTTGGTGACTCTTCAACTCCTATTACATTGATAATTATGTGCGTGTCTCTATAACACAAAATAATGATACTGACAAAGCTTGTATATCTAAAGAAAGGATTAACCAATGGCTTAAAAGATAACTTGATTGTTTTAAAAATACCGGCTACAGCAAAAGTTCTAATCATAAGCACTTAAAAATTGTCGTCATCAAAAACGTAATCATTCAAAATCATTCGCTATGAATATGACTGACGAATTTGCTTATTATTGCGAATTTGGAAAAACGTTTTATGCTTATTCAAGCGTTTGAGTAGGTTATCATCGAACTCCTAATATCATCAGCCATGGTCCAGGATCATTCGCTACCACCTTAGTCCCGTTTATTCCGGCTAGGTGCACCGTTTGTTCCGCCGTTCGAGTCTAATTAACTAGCAGTCAATTGCAGGACGCCTTCAGACATAAACCAGCCGGGCGGGGCCAATTATACGGCAATTAATTTTGCAATAACAACAGGGCTGGTAACGTTATACTTGTGTGGGGTAAGTGAATTGGATTGTGAAAAGGCTTTTCTTTTGGTGGTGTTAAAAAGTGGATGACATTTGGGTGTTATCTTATGAAAAGTTTATTTTTTGAACTAATGCAGGGTGTAAACGAACCCTTTACGAAACCAAGCATTATGTACATACATCAAACTAAGTAACTTTACGCAAAAAATATTGCAGAGAAACGACACGTTTTACAGTAGGACTCAATGTAATGCACTCAAAATATTATGCTGATGGAAAGATTGAATAAGACAAGGATCGTGGAGGTGTTTGAAGTAAATATCTTACATTAAAAACATGTTTTAAAAAAAAACTTGTGAAAAAGTTGAAACTTTGACCCCAATATTTCCGTAACTAGACGGTTCCCAGGTATGGTCTAGCTAGACCAAAAATAAAATCGCTATGTCGGGGAAAACAAGTGCCTTTCGGCTTCGTTAAGGGTTTTGTTACACCCTTTATATAACATGTTCTTTGCAGTATTAAACCTGCAGTTTCTCAAAAATGTCGTAATGAAAATGTTGCAAAATCTTGAAATTATGCTACGTTAACGTGGCTTATCAAATTCTAGAGATTCTCAATGTTCTTTGTAACTTTTACAGGGAAATATTTCTTTGATTTTTTCTGGTATTTAAGTGTTCATGGTTCATATTCGTAGATGTTTCGTTCGCTTTTTACAGTACACATTCTTGACAAACCTACATAAAAGAGTCCAGAATCGAGTGTAAAATATTTACTGACTTATAGATTAGATTGAGCTCCGCGAGCTGTAGCGAACTTACTCAAAAGTTGTGGTTTCAAAACCTCACCACTACTTGCGAGATCTCAGTCATTAATCTTTTACAACATTTCAAAGAAGTGCCCTCTAACTTGCGACACTTTCATGTTTACTACTCAACACTCTGAAAACAAAGTTTCAAACCTTAAGAGGAAACTTTCAAATGGAAAACTACGTCAAAATCAAGTTCTTTACGAGGTAAGTACCTCTGTCTATTCATAGATTTACGGTTTTTAGGGTTTCGTACCTCAAAAGGAAGAACAGAACCATTGTAAGATCACTCGCGTGTCTGTTTGTCCGTCTGTCACAGCCAATTTACTCCGAAACTACTGGACCGATTGAATTGAAATTTACGTGTAACGTAAATAAATGAATTTTAAGCATTGGAGCCACTTTTGGGGGATAAATTTGTAAATAAAAAAAAAATCTAACTATATCGTCTTATCGTCTAACAAATGAATATTGTGAAAATCTCAAATATCGAAAATTAAATTGACCATTCCCCTACCTAACTCCGAAACTACAGTGCCGAAAATTTTGAAAAAATACAAAACATGGTTATTTGCCTATAGATTACAGGAAAACCTATAAGAAATTTTAGATTAAAAACAACTTGCTGAATTTAGATAATTAATGTACGGTACCCTCTCCACGCGAGTCGAATTCTCACTTGTCCGATTATGAAACTTTAAGCCCCTTTTTTATCAATAATTGCGGAGTAAAGTTACAATCACTTTTCAAATTTATCGTTTTAATATTATTATATTTGGCATAACTTTAGACAGCGTTTATTAAAGAGGAGGTAATTGTTCCTACTAATGACTCAATTATACAAATTATTTTTCTAATTCTGTAAAATTTGATTCATATTTAAATACTCTTTCACATAAATTGGCTAGTAAAAAGTTAGAGAAGAATTTGAAACAGCTTTTGAATATTATATTAAATAAACTATCATATCACATCAGTTTATTATAAACCCTAAAACGCGACCAGACTCCACATCCAACAGCTAAAACTAAAATTTAATTTTCCACAGCAAGCTTAATCAAATTAGAGTGTTTTCGCAAACAATTTCTCTCCTAATAAATTTTTGACAGCAACCACGAACAAACAATACCATGTTCTCTAACGTTTAGAAGTTTGTAATTAAGTGGTCTATGTTAATAGTGGTGAAATATTCGATACAAAATTTAAAGTTTTGCCACAAATCACGCGTCTGTTAAAGCGACACTGGAGATAAAAATTAACAATTGTATAGAGCTTGCCATGAGTCATCACGACACGATGTGAATGGTACTGAAGCGAAGGAAACAATTGACGCACGCACATGTCATTTGAAACAAATGACGAACGCACGCGTCGCTTGACACAAGTGACGAACGCACACGTCGCTTGACACAAGTGACGAACGCACGTGTCGCTTGAGACAATTCGCGGCGCAAGTCGCATCATTCGAGGACCAAGAGCGGGTACTTAGTAAATATTTGCTAAAACATTTATTAGTTTATTCACGAACTATGCGAGCTCAATGAAGTAGAGATCATTCAATTAAATAGTGGTTACCAATTAATTTAGTACTACCATAAGTACTGCTTGTTACTTTGAGGTATTAGGGGAAAATGTGGGAATTATTAATTGCTTATTTAAAGGAAAATATCTATGTTACAGTTTTTGTTTATATTAAATCACAAACTTTTATTAGAGATTGAAAATCACGTTGTGTCATTTTAGAAACGAGAGACGGGTATTTTAACTCTTTTAGTATAACATTGTAATGTTATCATTTCGATGTATCAGTACCATTGTTACTTTGTTGTTTGCAGTCATTTTTCCTCCAGGCATAATGTAGCTTTAAGTTGCATCTTGATAATAATTAAAAAATAAATAGATTATGGGCGTTTTTTAAAAATTATTTACAATTCAAGTAGGTATAGTTTAATTTACTCACGCTCTCTTCTTTGACAATTCATACCCAATATGTTGAAAAATGTTTTGTATTATCGAATATACCCAGACGGTTCGTTTTATTTATTTATTTAACACTTCAAACACAAAGTACAGAGACGGACTTAGTGTCATAGGCATTTTCTACCAGTCAACCTTTGGGTGATGCAGAGACAAGCAGTGATAGGTGTATTCTCAAAATATTTTTTACTAATACTACGATAAACTAAAAGGACATATATTTAAGTTAAAAGACATATATTATTTATACTATAAATATATTTAAAAATACTATAAAAATATTTAAAAATACTATAAATATATTTAAAAAAAACTATAAATATATATCACCCTCAGAAAATGACCCCTCACACCAACGGCCAGACTCTCATAGCAGCGACTCGTAGCTACCGTTTCATCCGTAGACCGCTAGCCTAATGCATTTGTTGTGTTAATTCCGTACTGCTTATTAAGAATTCATGGCAATTTACTTTGACATTATTCTGAAACTCGAAACCTTAGGTGAGGAGGCGTTTGTGTCGGGCCTTTAAAATAGCGATTGTGAAAGTGATATGATGCAAATTAAATTCGGAAGGGGATAGATTTATTGTTAAGATAATAAGCACTTTTATTATTTAAAAGCTAATTTTGATGTTCGAAATACGTTATAACCCAGATTTACACCCGTATCTGTAAACAAGTCAAAGTGATATTATTTGTATAATTTTGTTAATTAATACTGCACATGTTTTAAAATTTTATAAATTTAATACTTTTTGCTGTGCCCTACAGGGTCCGTAATTGTACCTTAGCTTTAAGCCCATTGTAAGATCTTCACACATGGAATGCAAATAAAGATGAATATGAATACGTGATTACTTGAATAAAAGTCATTTTGTAAGATACGATCTTTACGAGTATTCAGTAGTTTAGTAATTCCTTGAAGTTAGAATTCTTAGCTTTGCTTTCTTTGACGGTTCTTACTTAGTTTAAATTCTTGTCTATTGCGTAACAATATTTGCATTGTTAATTACTTAAACTTGGCCATAGATACGGGTTAAAATACCCCGTTTCTTAAAAGAAGTCATACTATTTCGGTGTAATGCACAACACTCTGCCTACACCTCAGCCTCGCGTTCTAAGGCCTAAACATAAGACACGTGATACATATTATATTAGAGCAAGGCGTGCACTCAAGTATCTTCCTACGTCGACACACTGCAATGTCGAAAGCTTTGAGCCTCATTTTAAGTGTTCTGTGAATTTCATGCCAAGAGTTACATATAGTCGGATACAGGAATATTGATGAAGATCATCCCAGTATATTTTTTTTCATCGCTTTGCAGCGTATCGACCAATTTTTTTCCAAAAAATATCGGCTTTCAGTTTGCTGGTGACTGAAATGTTTTTTTCAAAATTAAAGCAGTGGTCGTTGATAGTGTCAGGCCATAATGGTCAAATGCAAATCTATTTTGACACTTTGATGTTGTCTTATTTTTTATTGATGGCATTTCTTTGTAGTTCACAACTCCTTCTTTACCAATCTGTTTTAAGGCTTCCGTACCTCAAAAGTTAAAAACTCCACTCCACTGTCCATCTGTCTGTCCATGTGTCACCACCGATTTTCTCAGGAAGGTGGATCTAGCAATTTATACCTGATACTGTCTATAGTCCCTATTAGGTGTATAAAAATCAAGGTTCTGGGTCAACACGATAAAAAGATAATATGAGCAACTTTAGATTTTCGCGAAAACTTGTAAGTACCAAAATTTCCATTAATTTTCATTTTTTTTTTGGATTTCTACCTTTATTTGTGTTGTAAGACCTTGCTTTTAACCAAAATTGACAACTCTAGGTCATCCGGAAGTACGCTATAGGTTTTGGGTCGAAAACCTATATGGTAGTTCCCGTTGACCTAGAATCATGAAAATTGGCAAGAAGCACTATTTAGCATGCAGTCATATAGCACAAGTAAAGGGAAAAATCTGAAAACCCTAAATATGTAGTTTCATAACAAAATACCTACAAATTTATACGGAACCCTCGGAGCGCGAGTTCGCACTCCCGCACCGAGGGCGCGCACCGCAACTCGCACTTGGCCGGTTTTTGTTATAAGTGAAGACTTTTAATTGACTGTCAGTCTCACGTACTATTTTTAATATGTTTTGTTAACTGTAAGTCTTCCATAGATGATAAATAAATATTATATTGGATAGGTCTTGGTACAAGATGTGAAAATAGGTACGTAATACGGAATGTATTGCCATATTTAATAGCTTTGACAAAGTGATATTAAATCAGCGACAAAGATGATGGAAAAGTCAACAATAATTTGACATACGGCTACCGAAAAACCAACTTATCTGCGCAGGCGGGAAAACTCAGAACTAAAATAAATGTACCAAGTTTGACACATCGATGAAAATTTTCTTGACAAGCAACGCCACCTTGCACTGCACGCTTAAAGTGATCATACTGTACTGGTTTCACGCTATCGTAGATGGCGACATTACCACCAGTAGGGCTGTCAGAGGCTGTCATTAACACAGCGACAGTAGAAGTTGTGACGTCTCGGTGGTCTTACATACATATCGACCCTGTTAAAAGTCTTTGTTGAAAATCAAATATTTTAAAAGCAATCGTACCGACTTGTTTTTTTTTTAAGAAAATCTAATTCACAGGATTATTCCCTCACTACCTTTAAAAATTGATACTTTTTGGTGCAAACTGTTACTTATCTTAAGATGTTTTCTCGTTAAAAGAGATTAGTCACGATTGCTTCCACTTAGGTGAAAACGACTTTGATCTTAACTACTTGAAAACTTATGAGCAGTTTGTGATGCCTGTAATATTGGCACATCTTCAAATTTTCCCCCGAAAATATTGGTCTTTTCAATCTTAATTTAATTTTCGAGACATTTTATTTTTTATTTGTCAGAACACTATTGAAGGTCTAAGCACACAAAGCGCCGGATCAGCATAGCCTCAATCTGAGCTTCTGCATAACTCTACATGTAATATACGCTTATCAGCATCGTATAAGGTCTTCATCTGGTTCGGTTTTAAGGATTTTTTTTTATTGACCTCATTTTTTTACGTTTTTTATTTTATTTTCATTGGTATTGGTGCTAATGTACCGAATTTTAATTATATATTTCAATTTTATTTTATTTTTGATGTAAAAAGTGGAATTGTAAACCTTAAGAGTCGATACAATGTAAAAATTGTTTTAATTGAAAGGAAATAAAATAATTATAATAATAATATATAATAATAATAACAATAATAATAATAATATATAATAATAATGTATATAATAATAATAACAATAATAATAATAATATATAATAATAATATATAATAATAATGCAACAAACAATCCTTCGAAAAATATTTTACAAAAATCTAGCACTTCCCTCTCGTAACAATCTCCACATAATCCTATGGAAATGACAACACCCTTTAAAGCTCAACCAAACGAAAATCAATATCCTGCTGCTATTTCCTTAACTTCCAAACGCGTGCAGGTTGACAAAGCGGTGTATAAAAGTGCAAAGCCATTGAAGGCCAGATAATCGCCCTGACAAGGGTCCCACGGTTGGACACCTGCTCACTTGAAATATTATGCGGAGATCTGAAAGGATTTGGCACAGGCATTTGAATTTTTTTCGGACGAATTATAAAGATATGAAGTTTTCAGGTTGAGATGGGTTCATTTGGAATACAGGTAAAATGATTTTTAAAAAGTAATAATAGTGATGCTGGGTGCCACAGCCCACATTTGCGGTCACTTGGTGTACGCTCATGCAAAGACAAACTGTGGAACGACGGTGTCACTTTCGCGGCTCTCGGACTCTACTCTTCGTCTTTTATCATTTATTTTCTGTTTTTAGACATGTTACGAAGCCTGCCTACACCAAATCGTCTGAATAGTGACATGATAGCTATTTTCGTACAACGTATGTTTCCCACATAAAATTGCAACACAGGGAATCTGCTGACTCGACGTCTCGTGTCGCCGCGACGGGCCGACCACCTACTTCGAATCTGATGATGCCCCATCCGCGTTTCGCTATCGTTTAGAAATGTATTTTTTGTAATAATTTAATTTGGCACTTCGGTAATTAAACTCTTCTTTATATTAATTTCAGTTTTCTTTAAGTGCTCCGGCTGCCACCTTCATAATTGACATGTCTGCAGCCTTTATGATAAAAATCAGTCTTCGTGGGCTGCCTATAGATACTAGTATCGCCCAAAGGAAAACCATTGTGAATGTCATGTCAACTCTGTCATAAGAACCTTTCGAACTAAAATCGTTTTGCTTCTGATCGGATCCGTCACAAAATAAAGAAAGAACGAATTTATGGATTTTTGTGTGCCTATAAAACATAACAGGAGTCCCACTACCGCGCCATCTTTCGCGTCCATTATTTCAGTTTCAGCTCCTACAAAAATTCAAAGACACTCTTAGATCTTGAGAAAATGTCGTGTTTTCCCAAGATCTAAGAGCCTGTTTACAACACCCACTAAACCGCAGTAGTCAATAAACATTCTATTGGATGCCGACAGGCTGACAGGTGAAAAACAAACGGCACTCCTTTATCGCCTCACGTCAAATCCACCGGTACTTTAACTGGCAAATGGGCCATTATGTCAAGTGTGGGTAAACCGGACGATTTTGTTTGACGAATAAAAATTCCCCTTTGTTTGGTAGCTGACTGATAAGACGGGTTTGTTGAGTGTGTGGTTGCTAAAATGATATACTTACTCACGTAGCGGGTAATCCTCTACGTGAGTAAGGATATTACGAGTATTATTATAACATTTAGCAAATGGCTGAATGATGGACCTCATTGGTATTTTAAAGGACTACGAATCATATAAATAGCATGACATAACATCACGCCTGTAATCCACTAAGGGTTGGGCAGAGGTGTACCTAAATGTACACTCATCCCATCCACCATCCACCCATCTTTTATACCATGTTTTTAAGCTAATAAATATTATTCTATTCTACTCACATTTCATCAGTTCCGTTTTTTTAAGTCCCATGTAATAGGGGTGGGCCTATTGCCATCAAATGGGCACAAGTCCAGACTCCGTGGCTGCTACAGAGAATCGAACCCAGGACCTCATGCTCAGCAGTCGACCACTAGACCAATGAGGCAGTCGTATGAATAAATGGTCCAGTAAATAGTGAAATTGTCTCGATTGTCAGAATAACGCAAAATCACATGAGATACATAATAAACTACGGAAGTATATTTGAGGTTGTACAATATAGTCATGCTAGCGAAGGAGGCGGCGGAACGTGAGAGGGAGAGAGCCTCACGTCCCAGCCGCCGCGGGAGGAGAAGCACCGGGCGTCGGGGGCCACGCCGTGATGGCTCTCGGCCACCGTAGGTACGGGCCTGTGGACGGTGAGTAATGGGCTAGCTCGCCGTCCGTCCGTCGTATGACGACGGGCAGGCCGTGTCGACGGCGCGTTCGTGTTCCACGCGCGCCTCAAAGAGTTGTCAGCAAACGGGAGGGGCCCGCAAGGGCCGGTGCCTGCCAGGGCTGCGGGACTGTTCGAAAGAGATACCGCGGCCCTGGAACATAAAGGACCAATGAAGGAACATGGGTGGTTTTTAGTCAGTAAGAGTCTGACACTCCCTTCCGCTCCGCCCAGGGCGGGGGGGGTCATTTGATGATTTCCCACCCAACAAAAAAAAAAAAAAAAAGTTGTACAATATCTTTCAGACAGTCGTTGCTATACAACTTTAAAGGATATCCTGACTAAACATGGATCATACGTCAGTAGGCACATCACCATTTGTCCCAATTTTGGTCAAACTCAGGTCAACCAAAATAAAGGTGAGGACACAAACTACAATAATCACAACAAAACCTCAGATGTACACATACCCTAACCTAAGCTTATTTAAACTAATAAAATCCTTAGCGAGTTTCTCGGAGGCCATTCCTACGAAGTCCTGTAACCCGACCCTGTGTAGCCTGTTGCTTTTATTTTCATTTACCCAACCTAACCTAATAAAGTGGTATTCTGTGACCACAAAGAGTTGTGCCATTTTCATTAAAAAATCATATTTACTAAAAGCTTTTGTTGTTTAGAAAACGTGATCTAATTTGATATTCTTAAGGTCTTTTTGTACGGGCGTAATGTTTTAGAAAAACCTCCTTCTCATGAGCCTTTATGAGGAAATTCAGTGACTTTTTGACTATACATCACTTAATGAAACTTATAAGTTGCATTTCTTATAAATAACATTATCAACACGCTGAGGTGTATCTAATAGTACACCCACATTTCGCCTGTTATATTTAAGTTCCATGTATTATGAGTCAAGCCTATTGCCATCAATCGGGCACAAATCCAGATTCCATGGTTAGCAACAGAAGTTTCAAATGAATAAACACCACACTTTGTATTGAATATTGTACTTTGTACACAAAAACAAACACAAATTCCGAAATTTATCCAAAAGTGTAGAGGTAGAAAAAAAAGAAAAGAACATAAAGTCTATTAAATATTAATCTTTACTACGCGTTACAACTTAATGTTTTAAAGTAACCTACTATAGTATTTAAACGTGACTTTCATTATATTGCGAAATGAAAAGGTAGATACAGAAACCTCACATCATCAAGAAATGTGACAAATGGTGGAAAATATGTTGGAAAAATAATTTTGGGGAAGAAAGAAAGAAAAAAAACATATTTATTTAGCACATGCCACAAATGCACACAACAAAAAATAAAATAAAACTTCACCGTAGTTCACAGATGTTTTTTTTTTTATTTTTCAAAAATCTAAACAGAAAAAACCGGCCAAGTGCGAGTCGGACTCGCACACGAAAGAAGGGTACCATTACAAAAAAACAAAACTAAAAAACGATTATTAAAACCGGCAAAAAAATCATGTCTGTTGTATGGGAGCCCCACCTAAATATTTTTTATTCTGTTTTTTATTATTTGTTGTTAAAGCGGCAACAGAAATATATCATCTGTGAAAACTTGAACTATCTAACTATCACGGTTCATGAGATAAAGCCTGGTGACAGACGGACAGACAGTTTTACCCTTTGGTTACGGAACCCTAAAAAAGGGATGCGGTACGGTACGAGTACGCAAATACATAACTATATTCATATTTTCAAGTAAAATAGTTATCTTGTCACCATCGACTTATAAATAGTAACAGCGCCATGTAAACACATTTAGAACTAAACACTACAACTACCAAGAATCTTGATAAAATATAGGGCATTTGCACAGATTTTTCACGTTTTTGTTCACTGTTTTTTGTGGTCTAGGTAGGTCTGTGAATGGATGACCACCCGTTACATCACAAGTTTCCTCCGTACCTCGGAAAGCACGATAAGCCGCTGGTCTAGGCTGTCATTTGTAGACGTTTGACAGTCGTTACAGGTAGTCAGTATCCCAAAAATCTAACAACCAGTCTTACCAACGGGTATCATATTACACAGTACTAACTTAGTTGTGGAGGTCAGATAGCCAGTCACTCAATGAAAAATGCTGGTATTCAGCTGCATCCGGTTAGACTGGAAGCCGATCCCCACATAGTTGGGAAAAAGCTAGGCAGATAATGATGAACCTGCTAACTAGGGGAATATACCGATAGTTTTTCAAACTGAAGGACTATTTATTGGTCCGTTATTCGGCTAGAACATCGATTCAAAATTGACCCTTTCACGGCGTTTATATACGTGTTTGGAGTTGATTTTCTGAAAATTTTCTGTTGTGCTATTATTTCTCAAGAGTTAGATCATAAAACTTACATTTACGCACAAAGTCGGAGGACGCGGAGACAATGAACATTTTATGACAAGACTTCACTGAATTATAAATAGAGATTTTTATTTTACGATCTTTCTTTTTGTATAGTATGAATAAATTGAATGATGTTTTGATAGCGTTATCAATTTTGTATAGGTCCTATTAATAAAAACATTGTCTAGTCTGATATTCATGAAATCGGTGCAGGGTAGAAAAGGGTTATGATTTTTTTATGGAGTAATAATGTTTCCCAACATTTTTTTTTTTAATTTGGCTGTGTGGTTTATGTATTTTGACAGCTATATTATGCTCGTATGTGACATTTTTTTTTCAGACCACTTAAATTAATCTCTCATATCACCTGCCTAGCCTTTTACCAACTATGTTGGGGCCGGCTTGCAGTCTAACCAGATGCAGCTAAATACCATTATTTGACATGGAGCGACTGCCTATCCAACCTCCACAACCCAGTTATTACTGGGTTATACAATACTCATTGGTAAGACTGGTTGTCAGACTTTTGGGTCACTAACTACCTGTAACGATTGTCAAACATCTACATTTGACAGCCGGACCCAACGGCTTAACGTGCTTTCCGAGGCACGGAGGAAACTCGGTATGTAATGGGTGGTCACCCATCCACAGACCAATCCAGATAAGCGCGGTTTAACCTGTAAATTGATCAAATCGATCCTCTTTTTAGGGTTCCGTACCCAAAGGGTAAAACGGGACCCTATTACTAAGACTTCGCTGTCTGTCTGTCTCCAGGCTGTATCTCATAAACCATGATAGCTAGAAAGCTGAAATTTTCACAAATGATGTATTACTATTGCCGCTATAACAACAAATATTAAAAATTAAAAAAAATATATGTTAAGGGGGGCTCCCATACAACAGATATTATTTTTTTTGCCGTTTTTATAGATAATGGTACGGAACCCTTCGTGCGCGAGTCCGACTCGCACTTGGCCAGTTTTTTTCTCTATTATCAATTCATTTTTGTAGATAATATACATGGTATGATGTTTATTATAGGTGTTACAAGATATTCTTTGGCTCAACATGTTTGACCATGGCTAATAATATAAATAAGTCCACAATTAATATTAATATTAACATTTATATTATCCTCCTAAATAACCTATTTATTTTAAGAAAAAAAAATGTTTGTTACTTGAGCAGACGGTGACAGAAAAGCAAAGAAAACCCCGCTGTCTCTTATTCACTATAAAAAAACAGACGAAAAACGCGTATTTACACGCAGTCTATTTTAAAACCCCCTTTTCTTATCATCTTTGCACAAACTACACGATCGGGACGTCACCTCCTATATAAAAGTTTTATGACGTGGAAGAAAGGGGTTCCTACCAAGAATGTTAGTCCAAGTTTTTGCATCAACTTATATTTTTTTTACGAACATTTTGTTTGCAGACCCTTCCAAGTTGAACGACCGGCCGAGATCAATTATACGGAGTGTAAAACTTTTACGAAGTTTGTTACCTCATTTTTTTTTATCTATAGGGGTGCAAACGCCCCTGTGACATTGCAATGGGGAAGTGTTAAGGCACTTAAGGAGAAAGACTTCGAAAATGGAGTCAAATTGCGTGAAATTCTAGTTTAGTTTGTCCCTTCATCTTTAAATTGTTTTCAGTGCTCTGGATAGATATAATTATTAAATTCATTACTTGTGTAAAGGTAGATTTTTAATGAGCCTGTGGTTTTCAGAAAGTTTTTTTAATCTTAATAATGGGTGTAACAATACCTTTATGGAAGCTGAAAGGTACTTGTTCTCCCCGTCATTGCGAAAATTTTTTTGTTCCGTCCATACCTGGGTACCTTCTAGTTACGGATATATTGGAGGTCAAAGTTCCAGCTTTATCACAAGTTTTTAAGGTTATAATTTTACTTTAAATTCCTCCGTACCACCTGAGGAGGAGTTCGTGGTTAAATGAATGCTCGTGGATGGGTGACCACCGTGCCTCGGAAAGCACGTTAAGCCGTTGGTCCCGGCTGTCATTTGTAGATCTTTGACGGTCGTTACAGGTAGTCAGTAGCCCAAAAGTCTGACAACCAGTCTTACCAAAGATATCATATTACCTAGTACTAACTGGGTTGTGGAGTTCAGATAGGCAGACGCTCCACGTAAAATACTGGTAATCAGCTGCAACCGGTTAGATTGGAAGCCGACCCCAAAATAGCAGGGAAAAGGCAAGGCAGATGATGACCACCAACCAGGCTCCACCAAACCATCAATGCATACATCAGCACAATGTTTTGATTGCGTCACATTGAGTTTTCACACCAAAAAAATATCGTTTCCCAGCAACAATGTACAGAATCCGTTTACACCTTGTATATTAAACCAACTGTCACCATTTACGTACACGCTACTATCAAAAAGTTTTTGAAACAGTTGTGAATCGTGATCTTTTGTTTTTCGATGACGAATCGAGTACAGCAACGAACCAGACATAAGCCTCCGAAACCACCTAACCGATTTCAATGACATTTTGTGAATATGTATGGTTGATCCCAGCTTGAAAGATAGGATAACTTTTAACCCAATAGATTGTGCTGTGTGAAGTGTTTTTAAGTACTAAACAATTAATATCACTGTCTGCTAATCCAAAAAAGTTCTTGTTTACAAAAAAAAACACTACTACTCTAGATTACCATCGTACATCTTCAAATCCTTTAAAAGTGTTACAACCTTCCAACTGCTTCAAAATTATCAAAAAGGCACGTCCCCTCTACAGGAGCAGAGTTTTCTTCAAACAAACGTGGCTTGAAGTTAGTGCACGCTTTTAAATTTATTTGTAAACTCGACAGCGGGTTCGACAAAATGTTATCCTCTTGAGTCGGCAAGTGGGGCACACGAATTTTGTAGTATTGTGTGAGACGATCGAGCGACGTGTCGCCTTCTCAGTTTCTTTACATTGTCCATTACTTATGGGGCATGCCTTTTTTACTGCTCACTAATGTACAACCTAGAACAGAACCCTCATTAACGAAAAGGCTCTGCTCAAATGACATTATATTGACCATTCGGTGAATTAAGTCAAGTGGTAACTTAGATGTAGATGACTTTTGAACGTTATTACCTATAGTAAGTATCAAGACAAGTTTTTCAAGAAAACTGATTCCAAAACTGTTGTAACAAAAAAGAATCAGCTGATGTGGAAATTCTAGTATAATATATGTACAGATGGCCAGCACATCAAGCTACTACAATCTGTCAAATTTCTTTAATATATTTCCAACTTTATAGCTAAAGTGTTAGGTTCAAGGTTGATTGGGAAAATTTGAGAGTTTCGGGTAGCTTGATGTGCTAGCGTCTACGTCTACGTACCTAAATAATAACAAAAGTATGTTCATGTATGAAAAGCAGAAAAGAATTACAGGGCGTCAAAAACTAGTCCGCATTAACAAAAAATGTTAACAGGGAAAGTGCCTTGAAGGCTGGCAGCATTGCCTTGTCGCATAACAATGCTGATTCTTTGACCAAGAAATAGCTGGCCAGCCCTGTAGTAACGACACGAGTCGACCTAGTACGATAAAACTTACATAAGAAGAATCACCAATATCTGTACCGAGTAACAAAAGTTCGAAAGACTATAATAGGTACAGTGTTTTGAAATTTTTTAAAAGAATAACTTGTATGAAAATCCCAGAGCATAGTGTACGTGGCTGTCATACATTCTTGTATTGGTAAATTTGATATTTTAACTTCAATCCGAGTTTTATATTTCACGCAAGCTTTATATACGTGTGGTTACAACTTTAGCTGTGTGGCTTAGGCTCTGTTCACGACCACGGGCTATGCATCTTGTCTGTCAACTGTCGCAAGACACAATGTCACTTGTACTAGCGTGTAGTTGGGAGTCAAAGGGTCAAACAGGGTACCAGTACACGTTGATGTCTACTGTAGAAGAGGAGTTTCTTCATACAATGCGTTCATAACTTTTTTGTAGACGTCTATAACTAAAAAAGTGGTGGACTATATTCTTAACTTCTGGTTTTATGAAGAAATTCACATGATCTATGGAAAGGCCCATGGAGTTCAGTCCAGTGTCCATGGAGTTTCTTGGCGGTTCGACCAACCCGAACCATGCATCTTTTCTCGATATTTTATAAGTGCCAATTTAGGCCCATGTGAAATAAAATATTTAGATTTTCGAGTGTTTTGGTGAGTGTAGAAGCCCACATAAAAAAACGGTAGAAATTGAGGGCCTAATACAAGTGCCTTTCAAATCATTTCGTATTTCTACAACGGCTTTCAATACAATTTTAATTTTTTAGCTTTTTCGTCATCTTTCATCATCTGTCTAGCCTTTTATTGCCAGACTTTTGGGCCACTGACTACCTGTAACGACTGTCTAAGATCTATAAACGACAACCGGGACCAACGGCTGAGCGTGCTTTCCAAGGCACGGAGGAAACTTGGTATGTAATGGGTGGTCACCCATCCACGGACCAACCGGCAAGAGCGGCTTAACCTGAAGAACGATCCAAGTGTCTGTTATTATTTAGCTACGACTACGAGATACTCCTTGTTCTCCATCGTTGTTGTATATAAAATGCCATTTAGTGTAGACCCTCCGGGCTTTGTGTCTAAAATTGCATATTGTACCAGAAAAATAGTCGTAGCAGTTCAAATTCAATATTTCAGGCCATCTGTCAAAGTTTTATGGAAAAAGCGAAAAATTATACCTTTATAGTACTGCTAACGGTTTTATTATTTCAATATATCGAAACAGACAGGTTTACGATCGCTTTATAGGCGATCAAACTTAGCCGTTGCGAATTTCAGGTTTTTTCTTCGTCCATAAAAGTATTGAGTTGTGAATTTTGATTTGGGATTTTAGTACCTAGGGATAGGCTTTAAAAATAGACTTAGTTTATTTTTAGGTACTTTTGAAAGGCCATAGTTGTAGTAATACGATTTACTCTAGGTAGTCCTAATCGAAAATAAATGAGGAGCTCGTGGCTAAATAATAACTGCCGCTCGGGTCGATCTTTAGGTTAAGCTGCGCTTGCCTAGGTTGGTCCGTGGAAGGGTGACCACCAATTATATACCGAGTTTCCTCTGTGTATCGGAAAGCACGTTAAGTCGTTAGTCCCAGCTGTAATTTGTAGATCTTTGACAGTCGTTACAGGTAGTCAGTGGCCCGAAAGTCTAACAACCAGTCTTACCAAAGGGTATCGTATTATCCAGAACTAACTAGGTTGTGGAGGTCAGATAATCAGTCGGTTCACGTAAAATACTGGTATTCAGCTGCATCCGGCTAGAATGGAAGCCGGCATAGTTGGGAAAAGGCTCGTGCCTCTATTTTCTACTATACTATTTTAGTAATCGAGTTCTGTTTGTGGTCACAAAACTAATCTATCTGTATGAATAATTTTCTATTGGACACAGATCTTTAACCAAGTTGCCACACAAAACTTGATGAAGATCCTGATGCTCCTATGATAATGTGATCATTAATGGAGATGAAAGTTGACAACCACAATGCATATCAGTGGTAAAAATTACCCCACGAAAACTATCCTTACTGCTTCGAAAGGAAGTTGCTATCTCATTATCATCTTAATGCCCTTGTCCCATGTTAATTGGGTCAGCGCAATACGTATTTTTCTTCCATTCTCCCCTGTCAATCGTTATCATTTACTCCTTTTTCCTTCATATCCTTCCATCACACCATTTACCTTCATGACTCTATCAGTGACAAATTATTACTCATGTGCAATTTACTTATCTAGAAATAAATAAAGAAAACAAAAAAAAAAATGGTTAAATTAACAGTCAAACAAACGTTAACATAACAAACAAACGTTAACACAAGAAAGAAAAAACCGGCCAAGTGCGAGTTGGAGTCGCGCACTAAGGGCTCCGTGCCATTATGTATAAAAACGGCAAAAAAATCATGTCTGTTGTATGGGAGACCCACTTAAATATTTTTTATTCTGTTTTTTAGTATTTGTTGTTATAGCGGCAACAGATATACATCATCTGTGAAACTTTCAACTGTCTCACTATCGCGGTTCATGAGATACAGCCTGGTGACAGACGGACAGACTGACAGACAGCGGAGTCTTAGTTAAAGGGTCCCGTTTTACCCTTTGAGTACGCAACCCTAAAAACCAATTTCAGAAATTGGTCCTGTACGAAGCCTAATCTCAGCATGGATCTGTAAAATTTTAAAAAATAAGTCACACTTGTGGATATATAGTTTAGCTGTGTAGGTTGTGGATTTTGGTAAATTACCTAGTTTAATAACTAGCCGAGGCTACGTATACCGCAAAAACATTAGTACAAAAGTACTCAGACAAATAGAAACCTTTCCTGATTATACCCAAATACTCGAACCAACTCGTCCCTTTCCCTACTAATCGGATATTCGATTAAAGAAAATAAAGGAGCCACTCCACCTAACTTGTAGTACTAGTTAGGAATACAAACGGCAGTGAGAGTCTAAAAATATTTACCCGGTAGGTGGGCAAGTGTCCCCAGTCCCAAAAGGGTCGTTGGACGCAAGCCTCTTTGAGGGGCGGCCGTATTCTGATGCTCACTATTATATAGCGGGATTTCTGAATCTATCTTGAACGATTTTTAGAGAAATGATTAGGCAAGTATCGTACTACCCAGTACTAACTGGGTTGTGGAGCTCAGATAGGCAGTCGCTCTATGTAAAATGCTGGTATTCAGCTGCACCCGTTTAGACTGGAAGCCGACCCCTACATAGTTGGGAAATAAAATTTTTTTCTCTCTCATAAATAATGATAATATAAAAAACTAAACAGTCCCACGCATTATCACTAATAAAAAAAAAACGTCTATTTTATGTTAGAAAATGCGTTGAGGTATAAACACGAAAGATTTGTCTTTAATATCTAAAATGTCTGCTGAATTCTGGCCTTAGCCTAAGTTAGTCTGGGTACGTGGTCTAGAATCGTCTGGTTTGGTGTAGGATCATCTGACGGACGCTGTATGTGGACAAGCCAAGGCCAAGGGCGGCGAGAACTAACGCAGCCCTCGACAACATCTCACGGTCGCGGGTTGCGAATATGCGACTTTTAAAGCGTACTGGGCAATTTGAGTCGTTCTCATGGTATAAACCAGTGTGTGATGTGCCCACTGACTACTACAAATGAAAGGAGAAGGCTAGGCAGGTGATGATTATTACTACTAGGTAAAAGTAGGTAAGTACCTATTATATTTTATTCTCAAACTAGAACCCGCCTGGCACAGTTTTTCGACCAAAAAGAGAAAGGAAGATTTTATTTATTTATTTTACTATTTATGTACACACAGGATACAACAGTTTAGTTGTCAACATCAAGATTTCTTTATAATGATAAATATTTTTTTTTTTATATTTTTAAATGTTTTTTTATATTATTTTATATTCAAATATTTAAAATGTAATTAATGTGTGAAAAAATAAATAAAGGAATAAAATAAATAATTAATATTTTTTTTATTTTCTTTATTAAGATTTTTTTTTTTAAGTGTAATATTAATATATTATACACATAAAGCTCTGGAACGCGCTACCCCTTGGCACAAAAAAGCTGAAAGCAAAATGGCTTTCAAAAGAGCAGTTCGGAAGTTATATTTAAAGTCAGACTAAATTGCTTACTATCTAGTCATTACTAGAGTCAAAGTAATTATTATAAGGTTTCTCGTATTTTGGACTATGTATATATACCTGTATATATATTATATATATAATAATATGGACCCATTTATGTGTATCAATTTATGTTAACAAAAGGTTTTTGTTTTTTAGTCCACCACAATGCTGTCCTATTTGACCCAAAGGTTGACTGGTAGAGAAAGCCTTGTGGCATTAAGTCCGCCTATGTAGCACTCTTATAAATGAAGTTTAAATAAATAAATAAATATACCTTTCGGGATAAATTCTTCAACTACACAAAAATGCGTTGCTTATTTGAGAAAAAAACTGAGACTGCCTCAAAAAGCGATTCAAATTTTTAATAAACAAAGGTAATATTGACGGTTAAAGTTCCAAGTAGGTACTTTTGTCAACACACAGACCGGACAGATGAACGGACATGACGTAACAATGGTTCAACAATACTGTTTACTAACTGGACCGTTTAAACTTTTAACTCGGAACGTGACCTTGAAACACCAATTCCGGCGGAAGAAACAACAAGCAAAATTTTTTTCTTTAACGGTATTTAGTCTAAAACGACTATCATATCGAGTTTACTTGGTCAAGGTTACAAAATAAATATGAATCAGGGGGTCACTATGATGTCTTAAAGCAGGAGTAATTCCAGTGTGGGAAAGAGACAGAGCTATACACGTCGTCTAGCACCATCTCTTTCCCACACTGGAATTACTCCTGCTTTAACACGTCATGGTAGGTCACCTGTCTCCCATCGTGTCTATAGAAACTTGTCCTAATCATATCTCTGAGTAAGAGTATCGACACTTTATTCACAAGAAAAAAGGTATGTGTCCTTCATTGGGACGATTAGTAACTATTTTATAATTGACCAACCAAATGATAAAGTCGATGACCTGTTGTACGATTAAACATTTCTTGCTCTTTTTGCTATCTTGCCCCAATTTATTTTGTAGTTCGAACTGTTGTTCACATACGTAAGACTGATGTCGTTTACGCTTAGATGACGTCAATAGATTAATAAATACGTCATTACTGACGTATTTATGGTAATTTCTAATTATTTCAAGATCATTGATCTTATTATGTAAGAAGACTTTGCTACGTCATACTCATGTACTAAATCTAAGATGAAGTGGAATGTTTTACCTGTTTTGTATATTACGCCTCTCATTTTTGTAAATAACATGTTCAAAACAAAATTTGTGAGAAAAATCTGAAACAAATATATGTATATGTATGGGAAGATAATGAAAAAATATATATAATAAAAATACATGTTACAGCTATCTTGACACACTTCGCATTTTATTCACACGTCATTGCATTTCATAAATTTAATTAAAAAAATATACTTACTATTTGAATGTCAATACCTTTAGTACATACAACAAACCGACTCGTACCAAAAGACCACTACAATAAAAGGAAAAACGACAAACTCACTCACCCCGTTCTAGTTTACAGAATAACCCTCAGAGCGGGTACCGACTGCGGACAATCCGTATTGCTGTTTTGATTAAATTTTGACAGAGAAATGCAGATTGTTCTTTTTATGCAGCACCGGAAAAATTGAACTGGACCGAGCTAGAAATATTTTTATTGACTGTACTTTTGACTTTTGATAGGGGAATTCCATTCAATTTGTTTAATATATAGCTAGTCTTTTATATTTATAAGCTTGTGTGTGTGATAATAGGGATAATTGAGTTCAAGTTTGTACGCAGGGCACTCAAAGCTGAATGACTAGCACAATGCATGTCAAAACCAAGCTAGTTGATTAAAGGCCATTAGAAAAAAATTCGAATCAACTAACAAAACAAGAAATTTATTATGTAAAGAATATACTCGCTACATACTACGAGTACTTAGTAAACTAATCATTCAGAAAAAAAGCATAACAATGTAATAATTAACCACAATCATTTGTGACACAGTTACTACGGCAATCCAACGATATGGCACTTCATTCCGAGGTGTATCATGCTATCTAAATTTTGACTCGGTTAAATTATGCATAACTATGACAACAAAAAAAAGTATCCCGGTCGCGCCTTAACGGTTCATCGATTTCGCTCATATTAAAATTTATCTAATATCTACCACAACACACTAAAACATAAACAAACCAGTACTAAAACTGGTTACATTAAACACGCGAAAGTCAATGTCAAACCGTTAGACAGCCATATGTAAAGTTAATTCTAAAATCCAATACACTTTCAATAAGTGTACACAACTGTATCAAATCACAATGAAATGTAATTTGTACTGTCCCAGCAATCGGTGTAACGCTCCACCGGTTGTCTCGATCTTGTCCCTGAAGTGTTGCGGTGCTTGCCCAACGCTTTCCTCATCATCCAAACTAAGAATAAACTATAAATAGCTTCGGCAACAACAAATCAGCACAGTCAATCAGCAAACATGAAGTTGTTAGTAGCAGTGGCACTTTTGTGCCTAGCCTCGGCTTACAGTCGTGAGTTGGGTGAAGAGGAGAAGGATCTCGTTGCAGCAGCCAGTGGGAAGAGCCATCATCATGAGGAAGGTGGCGGTAAGGAGCATCATGCCGACCATCATCATGAACACGGTGAGAAAGGACACAAAGGTCACAAAGGACATCACCATCACCACAAGGGCGACCACGGTCACCATGGCAAGCACCACAAGGAAGGACATCACCACGAACATGGCGGCCATCATAAGAAGCACTGGGATGAGCATGACCATCACGGTCATCATCACGAGCACGGTCACCACCACAAAGGAGGCAAACACGGAGGCCACAAGCACCACGACAAGGGTGAGAAAACCGACGGCTACCACAAGAAGTATCATAAGGACGAGTTCCACAAGGACCATCACTTCTACGATGACGAACACAAAGAAGGCAAGCATCACAAGCATGGCAAGCATCACGGACACCACGAAGACAAGGGAGGGCACCACAAGAAGGGAGGCCATCACGAACATGGACACCATGAGCACCATCATGGCAAGCACGGACACCATGACAAACACCATCACGACGAAGACCACAAGGGCCACAAGGGTCATCACGGCCATGAAGAACACCATCATCATCATCATGATCATGGCAAGAAGGGAGGTCATCACGACCACAAGGATTGGGGTTTCCATCATGGAAAGCACTGAATTGCCAAAAATATGCTGTGATATTATTTTATATTTTTGTTACGGGTTTTTGTTAGTTTTTTATAAATTATTGAATAAGCATCGTTACAAAAATGTGCGAATAAAGTTGTTATATTTTTATTGATTTGTTTGTTTCATCTAAATTCGACTGACAACATAATTATAATTATGTGTAGAAAGTTTGAAGCGAATAAAGTAAGCTCATAGTAAAATATTTTAATTATTAAGAATGTTTTGCTTATTCTAAACTTGTATTATGCGTGATGAGGATGTCAGTCATAATGCCAGTCTGGGTAATATTTTTCAATATGAATCCTTTATAGTCGTATTTTTTGAATATTAGAAAATTAGAGTTATAATTTCTTAACTGAAAACAAGCATTTCCCTGTAACAGTAAAATATTTATGTCATAAGAAATTAAATATATTAAGATAATTTCTCTTATGAATTTTGTAAGCTGTGATATAATGAATTAAAGGAAACATTTTTGATGTTCAGCTTTCAGATAGGTTAGTTACAGTTCCTAGCGCTTCAACAGTACATAGTCTACAACAAGATCGCCCAATATAGAATTTTACAAAATTCTGAAATTACTGACTAAGGACGGTAATGTTAAAGAGTGCAATAAAGATTGCTCAATTTTATAATAATCATCTCAACAGAGTCACAAACTATGTTTTAAGAATTATTATCTTCCTTTGTTTACTTACTTTTCCTTTTTAAATAATATTTATAAGGTTTTATGTAACTTGCCTTCTAGTTTCTTAGGGTTTGTTGGTCAAATCTAGAATTTCAAAGCAGTTTCCCCTGACCGATTGAGCTGAAATTTTGCACACATCTTTGGTTCTGGTGACAATACATTTTTATTACAGACATCACTTGATTCTGCAGCCAGGAGCGCTTCCTCACAAGAGAACTGCTCAACGTTTAACAAAAAAAAATTTGTCTAGGCGTTCAATGTTGATAGATAAATAAAATAAAAGCTTGTTTTTAAAAAAAAATCGTTTTATTTAATGATATAATTTGGTGGCAACTGATACCATTAAATCTATCTAGATTCTACAGTCATATGGTGAACCGGTTTTGCTCCAAATGAACTTTTACACTTGGAAAACATGAGGCATGAGTTGCGCTGAAATTAGGGAAGTTTTTCATGAAATGTTGGAGTACGAATCTGGATATCTGTAAGAGTATAGGAGTCCTTCGTTTACTCTTAGGGGAAAAACCTAAAAGAAATTATGGACATGAGAAATTATTCATTTATTTATGTACGCACAAAACACTGACACAGGAAATAACAGATGAATTAAAGAGCACAATAGTTACTGTTTATTTCTATAGCTTCCAGCAGACCTGCGATAGGAAACATTTCTGACTGTTACGTTTCAATGACTGCCACGATGGGTCACAGGAATGGGTTGGTTAATATTAGTAGTTATTGAATCTTCAGCGATGCAGTGTTTATTTTCAGATGAGCTATTCAAGAAACATAATTTGTGTTATCATCATCAGCCTACAGAAGCAGATAGCAGAAGTCCAGCCGGCCAGTCGGAGAGCTTCGATATCAAAGTAGGAGTTCATCAAGGAAGCGCACTAAGTCTTTTGCTGTTTTTGAACGACCTCACCGAGAAAATCCAGAAACCCACACCGTGGAACTTTTTATATGCTGATGATGTTGCTCTCATTCCAGACAGTATAAACGAAAAAATAGAACGAATTTCTAGAGTTAAACAGATTACGCATACAGTTCTAAGACAGTACATGGTACGCAACTTCAACCCTGAGGAATCTATACATCGAGCGCGGAAGTCAAAGCTTGGCCTAACACATGATGATGCTCACCAGGGAAGTGAATAGCGCCGAAAGATTAAGAAAGCCTACCCCGCGTAACAGAGAGAGGCGAGGGCAAAAAAGAAGATCATCAGCCTACAGCGAAGATTGTTGCTCCACCTAGCTTGAGAGCATCCCACCTTACGCTTGACGATTCTCAGTCTACACTCAAATTGTCCCATAGAAAACTGATAAAGATTACTTACAAATAAGGGCACCTATTATTTGCACTTCTACAAATTTTTTTGTTGTGTTTCGCCAACTGGTGAGGAAACCACACAAATTGTCCGGCCATCTACTCCTTGATCTGCCAGGGCCCGTCTGGCTATTTGAAGGCTCCAGTCTAGTGCTATTATACTCTTAGTAGTCTCGTTAAAGATTTTTAGGTTTTCGAACTGCATCGACAGTTGCGTTTTGCAGTCAATGACCAAGTCTAAGTTCCATACCTACTCAACGAAACGGAATAATTATAATTTAGAATACGGATAACATGTAAATTGCATTTGTCGTGGTAACTAGTTGTTGGAAGACTTCCAAATACTGCTGCTAATAGAGTATTTTGAAGAGCCTATGTGTAATTATGTTAGCGTAATATATATTTCCAAGGTTGACTATAAAAAGAATGGTTTATTTTGAAACTAAAACGACTTAAGAAATTGATATTTTCAGTGTACTTTCGGCTTTTTTGTTGTAGTCGTACCAAACTTTACAATATCGTATTTTTAAAACCGACTCCTCATGGAATATTACACACTTTAAAAAAAAGTTTACAATATGAAGTCAACGGAACGTGTGAACAGATTAATTTTTCAGACACGTGTAACAATTTTAGCATTCTAACAATAGATTCTGATGAATACATGCAAAAAACGAAACTTTTCCGTGCAAAAATATATCTCGTTCTTACAATTTAATCTAGTTTACATTCGGATACAAGTAGTGAATCGGAAAAGCACACTGAAATACTGAAGACTGTTAAATTAATTTCGCCGCGCGGAAACCATTTACTCTTGACCCTGAAATGCCGCGACGCTTACACAACACTTTCCTCATCATTTAAACTAAATTAAAACTATAAATAGCTTCCACAATAGAAGATCAGCACAGTCAACCTGCAATCATGAAACTGTTAGTAGCAGTAGCACTCCTGTGCCTAGCAGCGGCCTACGCTCGGGAGTTGGGCGAGGAGGAGAAGGATCTGGTGGCAGCAGCGACACACCACAAGGGTAAGGGAGGCGGTGGTGGCGGTGGCGGCCATGAATCAGGCGGTGGTCATCATCATCACGCTGAACACCATCACGAGCACGGACATCATGGACACAAGGGCCACAAAGGTCATCACCATCACCACAAAGGCGACCACGGTGATCATGGCAAGCACCATCATGGAGAGCACCACCACGAACATGGCGGCGATCACAAGAAGCACTGGGATGAACATGACCACCATGGACATCATCACGAACATGGTCATCACCACAAAGGAGGCAAACACGGCCATCATGAGCACCACGACAAGGGTGAGAAGACCGACGGTTACCACAAGAAGTACCATAAGGACGAGTTCCACAAAGACCACCACTTCTACGATGGTGATCACAAAGAGGGCAAACACCACAAACATGGACATCATCACGGACATCATGAGCATGAGGGAGGACACCACAAGAAGGGCGGTCATCACGAACATGGACATCATGAGCACCATCATGGCAAGCATGGACACCATGACGGGCATCATCACGATCATGACGATAAAGGACACCACGGTCATCACGGTCATGAAGAACATCATCATCATCATCATGATCATGGCAAGAAGGGCGGTCATGGTGACCATAAAGACTGGGGCTTCCACCACGGAAAACACTAAGTCACCAAAACTAGACTGTGATATTGTTTTATATTTTTGTTACGTGTTTTTGTTGGTTTTTTATAAATTATTGAATAAGCATCGTTTCAAAAATGAGCGAATAAAGTTGTTATAGCATTATTGTTTTTGGTTTTCTTTAGCTGCCTTTTTTAAGGTTCCGTACCCAAAGGGTAAAAACGGGACCCTATTAGTAAGACTTCGTTGTCTGTCCGTCTGTCTGTCACCAGGCTGTATCTAAAGAACCGCGATAGCCAGACAGTTGAAATTTTCACAAATTATGTTACGTACGCTATAATAACAAATACTAAAAACAAAAAAAAAGGGGGCTCCCATACAACTGATATGATTTTTTGCCGTTTTTATAGATAATGGTACGGAACCATTCGTGCGCGAGTCCGACTCGCACTTGGCCGGGACTATAATTGAATACTATGATACTACAAGTATATGTCGGATCCGGTCATTGGTACGGACTGAAAATTAATTGCAAGTACGCCAGTGATGACATCACGCGACCTAGTTACAAGTCTACCTCCACCACCGCGTACTTCTACAGAGCCCTGATATTTTCAGCTCGAGCCGTGAACGACATGGAAAGTTTGATCACAGCGGAGTTAAGACGTCTTGGAACTGTACCCCGATTCATTGTGCCCCGTGTTATTGTGTTAAATTGTAATGTCAAGTAATTTGTTAGTTGAATAGAAACAGTGCATTGCACCCAGTGTGTTTTCATTGCACGAAACCCATGTTCTGCCCACACGATGTACAAGCCTAACGGAATAAATGCTGTATGTGAATTCGACAGATATTTATATATCTGTCGAATTCAATCAATCAAAAATCAATAAATATATATCGACATATTTTTTAATATAAATAGACATTAACACGGTTATACTCGTACCAAAAATAAAAAGACAGACAATGGGGAAAACATTAACGTTTTAACGCTACTGCCAGCTTATTCCGAATGTACCTACTTGCCAACTTTATTTATTAAAAGAAAAACGATTGGTTGCCATCCCGATTTCCTGGGGAAACGCATTCCACAGAGAAATAGACTGGGCGAAGAATGATCGGTGCATGAAGTCAGTGCGGTGAGAGCGACATTGAAGAACACGGTTTTGCGATGAGCGCAGACTTCTATTATGTCACTTAGATGATAATTTGATAAGAACCCATAAAAAATACAAGAAAATATATTTCTTCTATCATCTTCTTGCCCTTGTCCAATGTTATTTGGGGTCGGCGCAACACGTTTGTTTCTTCCATTTTCCTCTGTCAACCGCCACGCTATCAATGATTTACTTCTTTATCTTTCATATCATTCCTCACACAATCCATCCATCGTTTCTTTGGTCTTCCTCTCCCTCTCCATCCATCAACGTTTATATTCATCACTCTTTTAGTCACATGCGATTCGATAGAAGAAAATCTATTTCTTCCATGATATACACATTCCAAACAAACCGCGTCTGCAAATTAAAACATAATTAGCATCAAAATTAAACTGGCTCCACATAATTACGTTCGCAACACGCTGACCGTAATCAATCTTGCCAAAAAGATCACCTGTCCCTTTGGATTAATAAGGGGAATTCGTATGTGGCTAATTTCAAATCCTGGGTAATAGATGACTTTGTAACATGGGCAGTTGTGAGCTTAGCTGGATTTAGGGATTTTTATAGGGAAAAGACTTTTTATTTGGTTAAATAGGTCACACAAATCTAGACTATGTGGCTGCTACTGAAAAATGCCTGATGGACCCAATGACATTTTGCCCGACCAAAGAATTTATACTAATAAATAAAATTTAAGTGTATGTTTGTAATACCAAACTAACAGCTTTTTACTGAATTCATATGAAAATATAAAATATTTTTTATAATAATATAAAAAACACATCTTTTGTGTGTCTGTTGGTCTGTCTGTCTGTCTGTTTGTTCCGGCTAATCTCCGAAACGACTGGACTGATTTTACTACTACTTTTACTACGGGACTTTTCCTAGCAGATAGCTGATGTTATAATGTTTAAAAGGCTACCCTTTTTTAATAATTAGGGTTCCGTGCAAAAAAAAATAAACCCCTGAAATTGTTAACAAAATTACACGATACGATGCAAAAAGGGAAGTGCCTATATTAATAGGATTTTTTTATAATAATTTCACGCGAACGAAGGTCTCGGGGAACAGCTAGTTGACTATATAATCGTTAGCGCGACTGCTGAGCATGATGTCCTGGGTTCGATTCCCAGGCCGGGCAAAATGTTATTGGGTTTTTCCATCAGTAATTTCTCAGTAGCAGCAACGGAGCCTGGATCTGTTCCCGGTTGATGGAAATAGGCTCGCCCTCTATCAGATGGGACTTAACATAACTGGTGAAATGTGGGTGTACTATGAGGTACACCTCTGCCTTACCCTTCGGGGATTACAGGTGTGATGTTATGTTTTTTTAACTAACACTGCCAGCGGTGATCCATCTTGCACTAGATAATATACTGTTCATCTAAAGCTTTGTTATCTCTCTCCTCTCAATATTCTATAAGTAACTAGCAACTAATTGTCTTAAGAGCCGATCCAATAATTCGCTCTTTATCCAATTACTCCATTAGTCTACTAACAAGATCCTAAGAAAATAGATTGGAGCATAATTGACAGAGGTCCAAGTAAGGGCTCTAAGCTAAAATAACGTTGCAGACAAGTCGTAGATTACAATACAATACGTTTTAATACATATTAGATTATTCTAGACCTACCCGTATTGGGTTATGGTACCAATTACAACGAGTGGTACTACAGTTGTTTGATTTGTATGGTGCAATCCCTTTTTTAACAAAGATTACTCCAAGGCTTGCAACTCGATCCCTAATACATAATTTAATCCATAGTGGTTATGATTTTGTATGTGCTAAACTTTACCTTCGTTAAGCCAACAAGACAAGCTGTGAAAATACAGGAATCCTATTGGAGGGTATGGCATATTACTCCAAGAATCTACATTTTTAAGGTTCCTTACCTCAAAAGGAAAAACGGAACCCCTATAGGATCACTCGCGTGTTTGTTTGTCTGTCCGTCTGTCACGATTGAGTTGTTTGGTACACACATGAAAGTCGGTGCCCCAAAAAAGACGTGTAACGTAAATTAATGAATTTTAAATATGCGGTGCCACTTTTAGGGGGTAAATTAGAAAACTATATTGTGTTACATATCAAATGAGAGTGTCATCATGTGTCATTGTGAGCATTTCAAATGTATTTCCTTTATAATTTTAAGTTAAATAGTTTTGAAGTTATTTAAGAAAATTGACCGCCCCCCCCTTAACTCCGAAACTACAGGACCTAAAATTAAAAAAAAATATACAAATAAATAGTTCTTTGCCTATAGATTACAGAAAAACCTATAAAAATCTTAGATTTAAAACAATTTACGGAATTTAGATAGTTAACGTACGGCACCCTCTCCACGCGAGTCGAACTTGCAGTTGTCCAGTTTTTATGCTAAATAGGCTTGCGTTTGGCCGCAACTCGCTTAAATGTGAAGTAATGACGCGGCATAGGGTGAAGCACGCTTGCCTAGAAGAAACCGATTCATTCGAATTTTGAGAGATCTAAATTATAATGATCGGAAACAGAGAAGCCAGCAGTAAATTCCACAGATTAGAATAGTTTTTAGTTTGTAAATTAATCTCCTGATACTTCATCAGGTCTAAAATATAACCCATATGAATTTATCTCATCAAAAGGTGTACCCGCTGCAACTCCCAACCCGCCTCCAAACTAATATAGCGTAGTCTGCCGCCAAGTTCACCCATTTACTAGCAGTAACTGCTAATGTTAGACCCTAACTCTAGTGACGTTGTGCAAACTTCAGCTATGTTGTCGGTTTATTTAATTGCACAGAAATCAGAGCACAAGTCTAGATGTAAGGTTGAAATAAGTTTGTTGGTTTATTATTGTAACCAGGACGATATAATATCTAACTTCATTTGACCATTGAGTTTTTTGCCCATTCTTCTCCATGAGATCTATGATTTTGAATGGGCTACTACAACAGACCATTCACAGTTATAACGCCTGTGGCTGGGCTGTAGTTAGCTTATTTTTGACTAAAGTGCCTGTCACTTAGGACTATTTGAAATAATTGCTTTGAGTTTATTTAAGCGTTTTGAAAAAATAATAGGAAGATTGAAAGTTTGCTTTTATATTATATCTTGCCGGAGTTGATAGGTTCAATTCTTCGTTTTTTTTTTTCATTAAAATTACAAAATTTTCCAATTTCATTCCCAAATTAGCAACTTTTCCAAGAAGTCCACACGACAGTGGTGGTGATATGGACTGAAAATATGTCAAAAAAATCGTCACAAAACCACTCCACAAGAACGAGGGCTGTTTTACGTAAGCTATACAGAGTGGAACGGACACCGACGCTAAAACGGTATTCAGTACATCATTCCGAACCCTCAACCCCCTCCTGTACAGAAATTTTTCGTCGATCTGTATATTGCAATTTGTGTGTACATCTTTTAATTTTATGTATAATCTATCAAAGTAAATACTTAATGCGATAAGTACCTAAATCTGTAATAGATTGCACATGGACGCAGTGAATTCCTTGTGACATACGCAAATAGGGATGGCACGTGAAGATTGTCACACGTGTCCAACATGTTCTCGCGAACCCATTTATGCGCTTCGCAATGTTAGTTGTGTAAGTCATAAGCGCTAGCGGGGTCACAGTCAGATTGTTAATTATTGTCTTTTGCGTACCTTGTCTTTAAAAATTTCGAATTTTCTCTTATATCTTATATCAGCTGTCTCGTTAATATTTACTTTTTTGAAATCGTCTACTCCAATACAACATTACCCTTACTTCACACTTATCCCAATTTTGTTTGGGGTCGCCGTTGCTACGTCTTATTCTTATATAATTCTCTTTTTCTGGGCATATCATCCTTTACCAGTCCATCTTTATATATAAAGAAAAGAGGATAGTAAAGATCGCTAAGGCTGTACAGGAAGCAATCAAGCGAGATATATAGTCACTGACAAATTTCTCCAAGATTTTGAATCAATGGTCAAATGCTTCAAATCAGTACTTGACAAAATGCAGAAATAGTTCGACAGTATACTAAAGAATTTGCCAGAAGTTCAGCTAGATATTGCTGCAACAGCATGTTGATCTAGTCGTTACAGTGTACCTAGTTTTTGTGTCAGTGTACCTGATTTAGACAAAAATAACCTGCTGTGGTCCGATATATCAGCAAAAAGTAGAAAAAATATTGAAAAATTGCTAAACGCTTATAGCTTGTACCACTTTATTTCAGAGCCTGATCCATGGTACGCACGCACGGTGTCATAGTAACATGAAGCATCGTTCAGGCGTAGCCTTTGAGTGCGTTCACTTTGCTCAATGGCACGAACTGCAAATGGATATTATTATGATCTGTATTTGATGTACGAAGTAACAATTTTTCATATCCTTCAAACTGATTGCACCAATAGCAATCAGTTTGAAGGATATGAAAAATTGTTTCCCTGCCTTTACTTTCTCCTTGGTTCAGAAAGATGATAATTCAATGAAGGCTAAAGTAACCAGCCCCATAAAACAATTAACAATGTTTAATTTAGTGTCACACACACATACCAACCGGCCCGCGTGGTCGATCATGGAGTATACCTCTCTCACAGAGAAGAAGCCTGAAAATGGAAACCAATAATTTAAATTTTTAGTCTGATTATTTTATAAATTTTGTGTCACTTATCAAAAGCTGTTTCTAAGAATTCATTAAAAAAGCTCTCTTAACCCAAATCTGTAGAGATCAGATAAGGTATGTAGACTTGACTGATCCTCATACCGTTTTAAAAACACCACAATATTTATTTTCAATATTTATTAGTCTATCTGCTATCAAAATAGCAGTCCTCTGAGAATTTGATCAAATCTATTGATCCATCCCAAAGAACACTTTATTGTTCTAATACTAATGAAATCGGTATAAGTTACAGACAGTTGTCTGAAACCAATACAGTTAAGTTAAGTGGCCAGAACTGCATTACTAGTTAACTACTTTTCCGATATTTGTTTCTATTGCTCTTCTACGTATTAGTCGAAACACTTTAGTTGTACTCGCGTCTAGTTTGCCGCTTTAGATTTTTTTTTTAAAATTTAAGAATGTAAACTGGCTTTTTCTTATCATTAACACTAAAAACGGGGTATTTACCATGTTTACTTTTTGTTTTGAGTTGCCGATATTTCGGCGCTGTTGCAAGCACAATGATCACGAACAAATAGTAAACTTGGTAAATATCCCGAATGATAAATGGTAAATGATAATCTTAGTGACCATGTCAGTTTATAAACTTATATGGCTTTTTCTCAATCAGAATTAATATTCCAGCAGCACTAAGCCTTGCTGCCTTGCTAAATGTGGCCAATGATTAAGATTTTGAGAGACAGCAAGATTTTTTTGTTTTGATTTAATAGTTACATCAATCAATTATTGATAAATTGTACGTAAATCTAAATTATAGAACCTGATTCACAATGGAAGGCCATTGTGAAATATCTAACGATATGAGTGTGACCAGAAATTATAGATTTAATTTTGCTCGTCATTATTTTCTTGATTACCATCATAACTCTGTTTAAGCGTGTCGATGGCAAAAAGCTTGCTTGCGAGTAGCTACGCTAACAGCGTTTGCTCAGTTTAGTAGGTAACTCGTATTAGAACCAAGTGTACAGTTCCGTACAGATGACAGTGTTTGCTCATCTCCCGACGTTACTTTTTTAGGGTTCCGTACCCGAAGGGTAACCGACTACGGGACCCTATTACTAAACATCCGCTGTCCGTACGTTCGTCCGTCCGTCTGTCTGTAAGCGGGCTGTATCTCATGATCTGTAGTAGGTCGTGAGTTGAAATGTTTTTTCCGCTAAAACAGCAAACAATAAAAATAAATCAAAAATTAAAGGGGGCTCGTCTACTACGATAATACGGAACCCTTCATGAGCGAATCCGACTTGTACTTGGCCGGTTTCTTTTTCTGTAGCGACAGTATCAAATCAAATAACACGAATAGGAATACTTCTCATGTCTTGATAGTTGTATTACAGTAAGCCTAGGGAGTTGGAATACAAATCGTTTTTGTTATAAAACTGTAAGTCTTATGCACATTCTGGAATCACCGATGGACTGTTCAATGAACAGAATCGGTATTTGTTTCGATAGGTTTAACCTGTTAATTTTATTCATAGTTGTGGCTTATTTGGGATTAAATGGCATGCAACACCATTTTCTTGAATAAATACAATAAAATTTACGGTGGCAATTATTTTTGTGACTAGTAGAACTACTTTTGAAATTACCTTTAGTAATACTTTTGAGATGAGGTTTGCTGATGATTGAGATGTTTAGGTATGTCTGTTATTACGCGACGCCTCAAAAGGTACTACGGAAATAAAGTGCACTGTTGTGACTTATCGTATCGCTTAGAGAATGTGAAAAAGAGCAGTAGGCGTTACTTTGACATTATAATAGGCAACTCATTGTTCCGTCTTGATGCGGTGGCCACTATCAAGAAGGTTACCTCGGCCTATTTGCTGGTCATCATCATCTGCCTAGCCTTTTCTCAACTATGTTGGTGTTGGTTTCCGGTCTAACCGGATGCAGCTGAATACCAGAATTTTACATGGAGCGACTACCTCTCTGACCGCCACAACCCAGTTAGTATTAGGTAATACGATAGCCCTTTGTAAGACTGGCTGTCAGATTTTCGGGCCACTGACTGTCAAAGATCTACAAATGACAGCCGGGACCAACTGCTTAACGTGTTTTCCGAGACTCTGAAGAAACTCGGTAACTGATAGGTGTTCACCCAATCACGGACCAACCTAGGCAAGCGCGGCTAACCTAAAGATCGACCCGAGCGGCTGTTATTATTTAGCCACGAGCTCCTCCTGTTTGCTGGTCTTTCATACAAAAATTATAATAATAAATTGTAAAATTTTGAACTTTATTTTACACACTTTCATGAAAATATTCAAAACGTGTTTTATTTTATCTCAACAATTTCCAGAACATACAATAAAATATGAATAACATAACAAACGTAACACTCAACTCCGCAAATAAGCGCAGTTATTTTGTGGTTACACCGTGGTCAGTCACAGTTAAGCCACAGTTAACGATGGCTGCGTTACAATGATTTTGAACCGTTGCGTTTACCAAAAGGTCATTGGAAATAGTGCGTTTAATTCAAAGGTTCGTTCAAATGGTTGGTTACGAGAGGTGTTAAAATGAACTGTTACATGTTGTTAGGTAACGAGTCAATGGCTTTTGGTGTAATGGTGTAAACGTGGTTTATGCAGACGAAGCAATGGTAATTTACGAAATGATTGACTGATAAAAACTTCAGTTTTAAACGGAAGTATAAAAACGATGAAATAAAGATGAAGTTACAGTTTCTTTTATTTTTCAATTTTGTCTCGGGTTGTGTTTGTGTTCAAAAAGTGAAGAGTTGGTTGTCTCTGAACTCTTCTCGTTTTGAACTTAAAAACAATGTTAATAAACGTACAGTTACACAGTATCCATTAACAATGCCTGTACCTAGGATTGAATTATTTAGACGTAATTGTGCATATTATGGCTCCACTCATCTTTAACTCTCTACCAAACTTTATTATTGATCTTCCGTACAGAAAATTTTGCATAGTTCTGAAAAAATGGCTCATTTCACATAGTTTTTATTCTATACCCAGCTGAATTTCTTAAAAAATCGAATTGTCAATCCTACCGGAATGCATTGTAGAGAATTTGCTAAATTATAATAATACAATGTTGTGTTTGTATATTTTAAAATATTTTATTAAAATGTTAACAATCTCTGTTTGGTTTAGTGTTTAACAGCAAAATTTTGTTTTGTGTTGAGTATATTAAACTTAAAAACACACTAAGTTACCGTTAATACTTAATGTTTGTGTCACTTAGGTATTGGGTTTTGGAATTAACCTCTTATTCATTAATGTTTGCATGCCAATTTTATGGCGAAATGAGTCATTGTACTACATTTATTTTTATCATCTATTGTACATTTCCTACAAATAAATGACTTTGACTTTGACAACATTATTGATGAAATACTCGTAGTATATTTCTTATTCAGCATAAGTCACCCATCAAATCTTTACTACACTTATTTATATTCAGTAAAAAAATAACCGAAAATCGTCTCAGATGGTACGAGTAAGTAAAAAGACATGTTTAAAACATATGGTCCAAGTTGCCGTGAACTTATAAGAACACTAGCTGTGCCCGGCATGCGTTGCAATGCATGTTTTCCTACCTACTACCCTACCTACCCTTCCTACCCTACCTACCCTAATTTTTTGTGAATCTAAACCATTCCCAGATCCCCTTGAACACACACAAAAAATTTCATCAAAATCGGTCCAGTCGTTTGAGAGAAGTTCAGTGACATACACACTCACAGAAGAATTATATATATAAAGATAGAAGAGGTAGAAACTCCTCCAACTTGGTGTTCAAATACAAGGTGTAAAAGGACCCTTCATGTAGCCGTCAACCAAGTATTCTGTATATGAAACCCTACACAAAAATTATTGCTGGGAAACGACTTTTTTTTAGGTGACAAATCACGTTTTACGGTAGGACTCAATGTAACTACCTCAAAACACTGTGCTGATGGATGCATTGAATAGTAAGGGGTCGTGGAGGTATTTAAAGTAAACTTACAACATCAAAATCTTGTATTTTTTTTTTAACCCTTTACCACCTAGCGTCGGTCACAGTGACTCCACGCGATATATTTTTTCAAATATTTCCGTTTCTACGCGGGCCACACGCCTGTGACTCCATGTACTTTTTCCCCTCCCTCTCCAGTTTGCGCTCTGCGCTGGACCAAGCAATACGTGCGCGCAGTGAAAAAATTCAGGTAAATATATTTCGTTTGCGGTCATGGTGACCGACGTTAGGATGTTACGTTACTTTTTGTGTTAACGTTTTCTTGCTGTTTTTTAGGTTTATTATGTCTGTCTGTGATCAAAATATCAGTAGATGGTTGGAAGAGTGTGATTCAGATTCAGAGGATCAAAGGGACGGTGTCGGAAATACCAAATGAAGATTGTATTGACGTAGAAGATGTACCATTAGACCGAGAAATTGTAGAAAAAATGTAAATGTTTGGAGGCTGTAATTTTGTAATGATTGTGATTTGATTATGCCAATGATAGTTTAATATAAGAAGTTACATATTTAAATTAGTAAAATAATTAAAAACTAAGTAGTTTTATTTATTGTTATTGCTTAGAGCTCAGCTCAATTAAAACACCTATATTTTGTTAAAATATTTGTTAGTCAACTTTCATAAATAATAATAAAAAAATAAAAATTGTTAATTTGAAGAGTTTATTAAAACAATTTAAAATAAAAACTGAAAAATATGAAGTAGTTTTGATTTTTACCAAATTATGACCTTTTCACCTTCTTAATAGTACTTATACGCTATCGGTCACTATGACCGACGTTAGGTGGATGTGTTTCTAGAATACACGTTAGGTGGCCAAGGGTTAAGGTGAGAAAAAGTGGGAACTTTGACCCCCAATATCTCCGTAACCAGTAGGTTAGGATAGAACAAAGAAATAATCTCAATGACAGGGACAACTATGCATTTCGACTTCGTTAAGGGTACTTTTACACCCATTATGAAAAAGAGACCTTTTGCATACCCAATTGCTCGAACCAGCGATACAAAACAGATTGTCTTGGCACAAAAAAGTGAGGAGACTCGTCAACAATTAATAATGATAGAAGTATGGGACAAAGAAGAAAGAAGACTTAACAGAGTAAACACAATCTTCGATTTGTTGTGCAACAGTAACTTTTATGAAGAATATAAGACAACCCCTCTCAGTTCTCCAGAAATTAAGCTTACCATGACAAAGCGAATCATATAGTCTTAAAAATGTCCCATCAAGTTACAGTCATAAATCGTCCTGTGTGCCGAGAGCACCATCTAAGTTTACCCAACTTAGTCCTCGACGGCATTGTATAACTTAATGGAAGTAACTTGGAGGATAAAGGTATATCTGGTGGGGAGGGGTGTTGTTAATAAGATGCAGGATATTAAAGATTAACCGATCATTGTAGATTTTGATTATTTTGTCTGAACTTAGTGGAATACGTAATAATAGCAGCTCATAATAAGTAATAGGAACTGAGGCTGTAGCGTGTAAAATAGTGACTTTAAGATGCATCCGCTTAGATTGGAAGCCGACCTCAATAATAGTAGAATAGTAGCCTCTAAAATAAAACACAAATGCAATACTTGAATGAAACATAAAATAACCATGTTCAAACATCAAAAAAACCTCATTCGTTTTAAACTACAAAGAGAAACAAGAACCCTGTATTCATAAAAATACTTTTAGGGCAGTTGTGTAAACAGTTGTACGCCTAAACCGGTACAACGTCAATGATTGGCGAAAATATCATCGAAGGGATTTATGCTTGGCCCGCTGGTATAGTGGTCGCAATCGCGACTGCTGAGCATGAGATCCTGGGTTCGATTCCTGTGTCGGGCAAATTGTTATTGGATTTTTCCATCAGGAATTTCTCAGTAGCAAACACGGAGTCTGGATTTGCTCCCGGTTGATGACAATTGGCTCGCCCCCTATACATAACTGGCGAAATGTGGGTGTACCATTAAGTACACTTCTGCCTAACCCTTCAGGGATTACAGGCGTAATGTTCTCTTATGTTTTTACGAGCATTGCTACCAATCATCGTTACGATACACTGAGTCCATATTGTCATGCTAGTCAATAATCCAGTAGTAAATTAAAAAAATTAAAGTTTCCATAGATAAACGTCACCCAATTTTAAAACCACGACAAGACCTACCCCCAATATTCACAGGTAGCTACCAATCCTCTTCGTCAAATACGTGCTTACACGTAATCAATGGAACACAGTGCACTTTACAGAATACGTGCCACCTGTAGAGAACGAGGGATATCGCGCGTGTACACAACGCCGCGTTTTATCCCCAGTGTGTGCTAAGCTTTATTTAAACTTTTTCGTTTTTCGACAATGCGTTCGCACCTTTTGTTTTTCGTACAATGTTTGTTGTGGTGTCATGCGGGTGCTATCGTGTAGGTTATTGTTTAAGTAGCTGTCTGCCTAACCTATGGCGTTTTAGTTTGCATGAAACGGGATAATTTTCTCCCAAAACGTTATATATTTGTAGCATAGTAGAAAATCAGTTTTCTGTGTATATTCAAAAGTTGCTGCGCCGCCCTTAAGCAGGTAATAAGGGGCAAGGCCAAGAAGATAATGATGACTATGATCACTCGATAGTGTTGGGTGCATAATATGAAGTTCAGTCACAAAAGTTACTTACCAGTTCATGTTTATAGCCTAAATTCATCCACTACTAGACTATTTCCATCTTATTTTTGTTTTTGTGCCAACCTTTACGTTACTGTGCCAACCTCATCCAGTTCTTTTTACAGTTAGTAGTAGTAATGGTGGTTAGTGAAAGTAAATATTTTCTACCTGCTCATCTTCTCAATATGCAACTAAAATAAAGTTCATAAACAAACTGAGAGATGGCGCTAAATCCATAATAATGATTCACGCATTTGACCCACATACTTAGGTATTTTTCAACGCTCTCAGCAAGATGTTTGCGTACATATTCATCTTTTGTTAAACCACAAATAATAAACTAAACGACAGGTACAAATGATTGTCGTCAGTTTTCAGTTAAGAAAGAAGTAAAATGTTTTTATAAAAGTTGTTTTAAGAAATCACAAACGTTAAACAACCGTTCATTGTTCAAATGAGATTAAAATTAATAACGATTAATTATCTGTGGAGGCTTGTTGTTATTAGTCTGTAAGCTTTATTTATTTATTTATTTAACACTTTAAGCACAAAGTACAGAGGCGTACTTAATTCCATAGGCATTTTCTACCAGTCAACCTTTGGGTGATGCAGTGACAAGCAGTGGTAGGTGTATAAGCTTTCCTATAATGTAAAAAATTAATAAATAAAATAATTATTATTATCCTAAAATAGTTTTTTTTTTCGAGTTTTGTTTTCACCATTTTATCTTTTTCTCACATTACATTTATTACCTCTTTTACAGTTTTGCCGATTGATATTTTTATTTTATTTAAGATAAAATAAAATAAGATTAAATTTATTTTGTAAAGTAGTTATATAGTATTACAGGTAACATGTTGAAGGAACTCCAGATTTGTTTTATCTTCCGATTAATATATTATAGTAGAAGTCGAGATCTTAGTTCGATTGATCCCATTTTACGATTAACGTTACATCCATAAAATAGATTTCTCTGAATCTTATATTAGCTTGAAAACAGTAATAAAACTCTAATAAAACTCTGTACATTTTCGATTCGTACAAAATGAGCAAACAAAAATTTTATGAAGTATTTGACGAATTACGAGCAATCGAAGCACGAAATTTTATTTTTCAATTTTATTACACGCACCTTAAAAATATGTATTTCCCTTGACTTCAATTCGGTTTTATCGTTTACCTGTGTATTAAAGCAATTTTATTTCCATTAGCTGCTCTACCGTTCCCTCTCATAGAGAGGAGGCCGTGTGTCTCAGCAGTGGGAACATTATAGGCTGATTACGCTATGCTAGCTACTATAAGGCCTTATTTTCCAATAATTTAAAGTTCTTAGAATATAATTTTCCTCAACTAACTCGTTGGTCTAGCGGTCGTAAGGCCGACTGGTGAGCATGAGGTCCTGGGTTCGATTCCCGGGTCGGGCAAATTGTTATTGGGATTTTTCATCAGGAATTTCTCAAAAGCAACCACAGAGTCTGGATTTGTGTCCGGGTTTATGACAATCGGCTCGGCCCCTGTTACATGGGACTTAAACATAACTGGCGAAATGTGGGTGTACCATTAGGTACACTTCAGCTTAACCCTTCCGGGATTACAGTCGTGAGGTTATGTCATACAATTTAACTTTCAAAATGGCGTTAAATCACAAGTGTGTATGTTGTCGTGTTGTTTCCGTAGGCCAAAACAACGCTTAAAAACACGTTGTAGTCTTCAAAGGTCTTTGAGGTAAGGTCCTTAAGTGAATTGACAGTACCATCTTCTTGGCATACATTGTGTTTGGTGACGAATAAAACATTTTACGATTTTTTTTATTTTTTGGCCAAAGTATCAGCATTGCCATCCTACGTGGAAATATTGCCAGCCTTCAGGGCACTTTTCCTGTTGACAGCGATGTGGACGAATTTTTGGGCGCCCTGTAACCCTTGTGTTACTTGTACATATTTTTATTACTATTACAGTTTTGCAGTTTGTAAATAATTGAATTATCATGAAAATAAACCATTTTTACGGTGTATTTAATCTGCTGATGTATTTAATTTACTTCCTTGACAATACTTTTCAGTCATTTTATGTTTACCGTGTTATTAGCGTCTAACGTAGACCCCAGGCTTATGCCAGGTTCTTCACTGTACCGATGCGTCATTGAAAAATAAAAAATCACGATTCACAACTGTTTCAAAAAATTTGGTTTTCATAGTACCGATTCGTCATCGATGCTAAAGTATCGTCAAATGAACAAACTATACCATTCATTTTTATTACAAGGTAGGTAGGTACGGAACATTTACAAAAGTTTTGTAAACTCATACCTCTAGAAAACACCGCCGTTCTTTTGTTTAGCACCTTCTACTAAAACAAAATTCCTCAGCCACTCTTCATCTCATCATAGCCAGCTACTCCATAAATTACTTTTGCATTACATTAAATAATGCATCAGATGAGCGTGCGGCTGATAAATGTTGCAGAGTAGCGGATTGCGAGTGTAGGGAGCGAGCTAATCAAATATTTTTATGATCGACGCCATTTTTACGGCCGTAGAGGTGGGTTATGGTGTGGAGTGCAAGAATACAGCGGATTTTTTTAAGCGGATGTGATAATTTAATTAAAAATCTGGGGAACGCTTTTCCTACTCCCGTCCATCTGATGCACCTTGCAGGTCGCATCTTAGGAACCTCCTTAAATCCCCTCCCCACTCTACCGATTTCTACTCCTACTCCTTTACTGTACACGCTGTGCGGTCGTGGAATTCTCTTCCGCCTGATATTAGGGACTGCCAAACTGCTGCAGTTTTCAAAAGAAGAGTGAAAGAACATTATCTTTCCGTTTCGCCATAGTTGCATAGGTATTTATTATTATATATTATATGATATGTATTATATCGTAGCTTAAATTTTTCTTTTTACTAGTAAATATGTGAGTATATTCTTGTATTGTATGTTATATTTAGATTCGTTATTTGCTTTGTTTTTATGTATTCAATTTTCTATTCATAATTTTACACACTATGTCTACATCTCTTTTTTTTCTACTCTCCTTTCGCAGGTATGCTGGAAGAGATTTCTTTAGAAATAAGCATCACCTTTGTACCTATTTTTTCTGTTCCTTTCTTGTTTTCTGTATTTAGTGTGTCCATAAACTGTTAAATAAATAAATAAAATAAAATAAATCTGAGTTTCACATTAAACATAACATCACACCTCTTACCCCCATAGGGATTGGTATTGCCAGTTATGTTTAAGTCCCATGTAATAGGGGGCGAGCCTATTGCCATAAACGGGGCACAAATCCCAGGCTGCTTATGAGAAATCCTGATGGAAAACCCAATATCACTGGACGACTCGGGAATCGAACCTAAGACCTCAAGCTCAGTAGTCGCACTTGAGATCACTAAACCAACAATACAGTCTGTCATCACTTAGATGAACTGAAAATTACATTGAGGTTTTTTTATTCGCTATGCTCTAGTAAAGGGTTACCCATCGCTTTCTACTTCTTACTATGTGTGGCCTTCTCCGGCCATTTGCCTTAAACAAAAGCTAAATGGAACACCTTTTCCAGCAGTAGATAATACAGCCCAGGTTTAAGAAAAATGCCTATTATCTCAGTTTTATAGTAAAAAGTATGGAAGTTCCTGCTAGCGGCAACATCAGTGTTTTCCTACTACGTCCAACTTCAGAGTAAACAGCCATCTTCTGGGTTAGCTCGGTAAGTCATTGCTTTGTACCAGGTTTGATCGAGATCCAATCAAGATTGTTCAATGAGGGTGGCAACTAACACACTAACTAACTAAAACTATATATAGTATGTAAAATTCTACCGGTCAGTTACAAACTTAAGTATCTTTTAGCAGTTAACCACCATGGTGCCCAAGAGCATAACTAAAGTCACGTAAACATCCATAACACACGATCTATGGCTGCTGGCAGATTCAATTATTACTAATTACTTTGGTGACAGAACCCTAAATAAACGATAACCATATCTATTGAACATTCTGCCGGCTGAAATAAGGAGTGAAACGAATAAAAATAGTTTTAAAAATAAATTAAAAAGATATTAAAAATAATTACCTATATTATTTAGAAAATAAATTTAATAGAGACTCACTGAGTCAAACCATTACTACGGCTTTGGGGGCTAATGGCGCTAGCATAGATAAAAAGCTGGTATTTTAAATTAATACTTTAAAATAATTTGACCTCATTGGTCAGATTGAGACCTAGCTATGGTTGCGCCATCTACTATAAGCTTTTTTAACATAAGCGAGCGAGACTGACTTACCAATAGACACATTTTTTTTGTAACTTACACCATACTTATACACAAGCGTTCTTCACAACGATTGCTCATTTGTGTACATAATTTGTTGAAGGAAATAAATGTAAATAATTCAAGCGCCGCTAGGAGACGGGTTCTTGTCGAGATTTTAATTTTGTCAAGTACCCTTTGATGTTAGGTACTTGTTTTTATGTTTTATCTTCCAAAATGTAGGTTATTATAGCGGAAATGTGTGTCATTATTCCATAATACAACTGTAGGAAGCGCTGATTAACCTACAATGTTTATTAAAATACCTACTGCTGGAAATAATAATATGTAACGGTGAATTACCACGAGTAACATGTATCTTAGTAAGCTGAACGCACATCTTAGTTATTTTGCCCAGCTTCAAGGGTGTCGATGGCAGTTTAAATTGAGTGGACTCAGAATTTAGCTACGGGTCTGGCACAGGCAGTAAGGTCGACCAGTTCCTCCACCTCCATCAGTCCCAACGTGCAGACAACAAGTCACTTTGGACAGGGTTAGAAACAAGAAATTCAAGTTTACATAAGCCGATTCTATAGACTTTTTGCGGATACATACTTTAAACAAAATGGGACAGGTCAGTACGTTTTTGTTCATAACCTTCTTGAGCTATCCAAATAAACAAATTGGCACTTGGACGCTAATAAAAATGATTTTATCATTCAAATCTTGAATGTCAAGAATCTTAACACTTCTCATTTTCAAATGATAGTCTCAATATTAGACATAATAGAATGCAAACATGCACTTATTCGACTGATTTTTCTAACATGCTGGAAAAACATTAGAGAAAATAAAAAAGTTTTCAAAGTTATTCAAAGTGTTATTAGTTATTTAAAAGGTGTTAACAATATCCTTTTAAATAACTAATAACACTGAATAACTTTGAAAACTTTTTTGACAGCACGGTTGGCGAAGTGGCTCGGCGATTGGCTGCTGCGTTGTGTACGCGGGTTCGATTCCTGCAAATCGAAATATTTATGTGGTCTGCAGGTAGTTGTTGCGGGTCTGTCTGCTTGTATACGTAAGTTTAAATGTTTATAATCGCACCCACGATACAGGAGAAATTCCTTGTGTAGGTCAACGTTTAAAAAAAGACTTGTAAGATACGTCTCCATCATCACATAACATAGTCTGTTTCCAATAATATTGGGATCCAGTCAAGCCGTAAATAGCTGAATGCCAGTATTCACATGAAGTGACTGCCTAACTGTACTCAAAAACTGGGTAACACCTAGGTAACTGGGTTTGGTAAGACTTTCTGTTATCAGATTTTCTGGCGTCGGACTACTCGTAACGACTGTCAAAGATCTTAACGTGCTATCCGTGTCTTGGAACTTGGTATGGCACTCGATGGTCACCCATTCATAGACCGACCTTGGCAAGCATCTCCCCTCACCACGAAGATCGACCCGTGCTGTTGTTATTATTTAGCCAGGAGCCTCCATAAACACGACAGACATCACCCCAGGTAACATGACAAATATCTATCTAAAATTTCAGCCACCCAGACTATGTCTAATTTATCCAAGGACTCTTACCCACCCATAATAAAATTTCCTTTTTCATAATTACAAAGATTGCACATACAAATCTACTGTGAACAGTTCATTCGTTCAGAATCACTTTTTGTACGGACGGTGACCCTGATCGTTCAGACCACTGACGTGTTCCTTTGTCAACGATGATGTAGTAAGATCACTGACCCACAAAGTTGCACATAAAAACGTTGTATTGCGAATTTTGTTAGTCTCTGATTGTTTTCAAGAAAAGTTGTATATTCTTTGCGAGTAGAATTAAGAAACTGTATTGCGTTTTAGGGACCCTAACCCCTGGTGCCAATGGGACTCTGTTCAGGATGGATGGAATCGGTGAGCGCAGCTTGCGGACTACTAATATTCAGTAGGTACATTATAATTATGTTAAAGTTCGCTGTCCCGATCCGCGTCCACAGTTTATTCAAACTGGTCTGAGCCAACAGTTTCTAAGAGTACGGTGTCCATTTGTGTGTCTATCGGTCACATGTTTCTATGTCAGCGAAAAATAAAATTAAAAAAAACGGCAAAAACCTGCTTCAAAATTAGCCAAATAATTTCTCTATTATTAGTTATATTACATATTATTATTTATCAAACATGAATTTTTTAAAATTATAAAACAAATGTGAAATAAACGACGAAAAAAGAAACGCGTTCTGAAGTTTCGAAACAACCCCGTTTATTTTATTTTTATGAACTTGAAACAATATCTTATTTCTTTTAGTTTGTTTACTTGAACTACGGAACCAATAAGATGATATCGACACCATCACTCATTGATCTATAGCATTACGTAGGAAGTGGGACATACACCATGGAGCACGTTATAAATCAGGACATGTTTGCATGCGTTGCCCATAAAATATGAGATTATGGAGGATAATCCTGGCAGCAGATTTTTATGGGATATTTAGGGGCGTGTTTTCTAATTTGTATTTATGATTATGTTTCGTGAAGGTTTATAATCCTTGGTAGGGAAGGGGGTGTGTGAGGGCTTGTTTACCGATCTCTTTGTACAGTGAATACTTTTTAAGCCGTTGTATTTAAGCCTTTACATTTATCGATCAAGTAGAGATCCCGGTGGATTCCTGCCTGGTTCAGAAATTTTAACGCTTTATTTTTGTTAAAATTTTATAATTTTATTCGCTTTATTTGAGTAAAGCTTCAAAGTTGGATACCTACTCCAACTTTGAAGCTTTACTCAAATAAAGCGAATAAAATTATAAAATTTTTTACAGAAAGTTTGGTTAGCTAAATACATTCAAATAGACAATGTCAATGGATACAAATCCTCACCATATTAATTACGAACAAAAAACATGACGTGATACCTAGATAGTTACGGCTTCCTTTTTATACCTATTCTTGGCTTCAATCTTGTCCTGAGGACGACGAGCGACGAGCTAACCCAAAATAAGCCTCGCGACTTAAATGGATTCGGGCTATATGAACTCAGGAACACCGACGCAGGCAGGGAATTCCACTCCTTGACTGTGCGCATAATAAAACATGTAGCAAAGCGCTTCGTGCGAATATTTGGAATATCGACAAAGTAAGTATGGGTAGCAGTACGTCTGGACTTCCGTTGAAATAAGGGAGATTGTGGAATGAGTTCGTGGAGCTCTTGGGCACATATTTTATTGGTAATCAGCTTGAATTGTTATACAGCGTGTAACGGAAGGGGGGTATCACCCCTGAAGGAGGTGAATGTGCTCATGAAACTCAACAACTTTCCTCAAAGAACATAGGTCGAAATATGGAAAAAATATTTGGCCCTCCCTACCTATGTTCTTTGGGGAAAGTTGTTGAGTTTCATGAGCACATTCACCTCCTTCAGGGTAGATACCTCCCTTCCGTTACAAGCTGTATAGGTATTGTACTGTTGCCATAAAGGTCGATATCACAGTAACGAATAACAAACGACACTAGCAACTCGACACACACTTGACCGCTTTTTCTCTAAACATAATTTCAATAGACGTTTCCGAGGTTTAAGACTTTGACCAACTTTTTTCTGACCTCCTTATGAGAGAAAGTAACTAGTTCCAGCCATCAATTTAGCTGACTAATGATAAAACGGACATTGGAAACCTTTCTCTATCCCTACTTCCCTACTATTAATATTATAAATGCGCAAGTAACTCTGTCTGTCTGTTACGCTTTCACGTCTAAACCACCGAACTGATTTTAATGAAATTTGGTACAGAGATAGAGTTGACCTTGAGAAAGAACATAGGATTGTTTTTATCTCGGACTTTTGAAGAGTTCTCTTGGAAACGCGATATAACCGAACTCGACCCGGGCGAAGCCGCGGGCGGAACACTAGTTAACAATAATTAAGAATCAATTCTTATATTTACACGAAAACAACACTTATGTGTGAAAAGTGACGAGTTCATACCCATTGTCACGGGTTATAAGTCCAAAGAACGGTACATTCTAGTCATGGAGTTTGAACAAAAACTTTACCTACATAGATTAAACCTTAACAGTAAATCAACACTACGCACTTTCATTCTTGGTTTACGCTTACTTATTTAGGGAAAAATCAAATCACTCGGTTTAGTTCGCGGATAAGTTATGTTATTTATGTTAACCTACCTATGTGTTATTCCAGGTCATATTCTTATAATTCTGTACAAAATTTGACCCAAAGCTGTCTAACCAGAAGGAGTTACAAATATGGTAGACACTGTTAAATGATTGCCCTGTTGATTCTAAAGCGGTTAATCAACTCATAATAAGACTTTACACAATTATGGCTTCTAGAAACAATAAATGGCAATAAAATAAAAATCAGCCTATTCATTTCCCAACTATATTGGGGTCGGCTTCGAGTCTAACCAGATCCAGCTGAATACTAGTATTTTACATGGAGTGACTGCTTATTAGACCTCCACAACCCAGTTAATACTGTTTAAGACGATACCTCTTGGTAAGAAACTTTCAGGCCACTAACTACTTGTACTTAAACTATAGGAAATACATGACACAGTTAAAACTGACAGAAGTATAAACCTCAGCACAAGCCTACAACAGAAAAAAAAACCCACAACCTATATCCACAATCACCCGTATTTATAGTCACAGCCTCTCTATGACAGACTCCATTATCAGGCAACGCCGGCGGGCCACGGGAAATATTTCCCATTCACCCCCTTTGGACGCCGGCCGTTTTTAGCAACCCCTTTGTCATTGTCAATTGTATTGATTTTCACAAGCCGCTCTTGAGCGATTTAAAAAAAAGAAACGAAAATTGACTTGTATTGTGTATGCCTGCAAAAGCTGGAGTTATCAAAATATATGTGTGTGCAGGGATGATAGTTTTTGAAATTGTGTTGGTTTAAAGAAGTTTTTAATAGTGAGCGTAGCAAGAATAAAAGATTTTATAGTGTTTAGTTTTGTAAATAATAACAATGTGGATTTTTTATTTGTCAGAAGAAAATTTATAAAATAGTTTGCAATGTATAAAGTATTTTATGGTGGTACTCATTGCAATGATGATAGATGTTTCGTTTGTTTGCGTAGGAACTTTTTCCAGTATTTTGCTACAGTCAAGAGAATGACTTATTTTTTTATCAGTAATACCATCTTGGCCAATCACAAAGGCGCGATTCCATTAGGCAAGTTACTTGTATGCAAATTGCATACAACTTGAACAAACCTGCAGGCAAGCTACAACTTGTGTGACGTAGTTTGAACTTGTAATTTTTTTATTCAAGTGACTTGCAAATTGAACGCGCAAATTAGTTGCACGTTTTAAATTGCGAACGAGTGACGTGTCCTACTCAATTGTTGAACATCTCTACCTGTATGCAAGTAAAACGTGCATACGATTTGCACACTCTTAAAAACATATTTCTAATGCAAGCAACAATGCAAGCAACTTGTACGCAAATGTGACGTCATACTTGCATGCAAGACTTGCCTAATGGAACCGCGCCTTGAGGCTTGCTAATAATTAGGGATTCACAAAAAATAAAATTCAAGACATTATTTGATTCTGTATTTGCAAACTATATTTTTTGTTAAATACGACAGAATATTTATTTCAAATTAATGAAAATCTCTTACAGGCTATCCAATTTAATAAATAAGTAGTCAATCTTACTGCTATTAGTACTTACTTGAGCTTGATATTGAAAATAAAAAACCGTAAGTCAATTAAGAAACTAAACCTTAAACCAATTATTAATATTTATTATATAAAATAAATTGTATACCATAGTAAATATAGTCATTCGAAGCAAGTATTTTTGTACTTTATCATAAAAAAAAAAACAGTTTTAACAAAATATCATACATAACATTACAATAGTACCTTTTACATTAGTATGTACCTTATATTGCCAAACGGGGTGGAAGGGACACCAACGCGAAAACGGTTACCACATATTTAGTACATCACTCTGAGCACCACATAGAAATTTTTCATCGGTTATAAAAAAATAAATTTTAACACCTACACGGTCAAAATGTATGGAACAGCTGATTTTGTATCATTAACACTAGAAACGGGATATTTACTATGTTTACTGTTAACATGGTAAATATCCCGTTTCTAGTGACAATGTATGTTAGTGACCATGACAGTTTTTCATCGGTTATTTAAAAAAAAATCAGCTATATAAAACTTAAATAGCAATTTTTTTTTTTAATCACTGGTGAAAAATTTCTGTGAAGATGCTTAGGATGATGTAGTGAATATGTGGTGACCGTTTTCGCATCGGTGTCCTTTCCGCCCCGTATAATAAAACCCTGCAAACACCTTTGTCATAAGGGCACTTTTTATCGTAGCTACCTAAAATCTTGTTATTGTTTGTCATTCAAAAATTATATTCTATAGATAATAAATATATTCATTCTCTTCCATTACTTACACTCGAACCTTAAACCTGAGCCAAATATCGCGGTCCACCACTCTTCCAAAGTTATGGTCCACCATGGTCAACTTTGAAGGCGTTTTGGCACATGGTTCGATTTCATATTTCTTCAATAGCGCCTTGCTTACATTCCTTATTATTTTCAAAGCCAGCTGTTCCCCTGAAAAAAGAAAAAATGATTTTAAAGTTTTTTTTTTGTGTTGTTGTAAATTATTCCCTCTGCATCTAGTCTCGTCGGGATTAGTGCCTGATTGATGGTAATAGGCTGACCTGGGGGGCCAGCTTACATGGGACTGGAACAAAATGTACATATGTACTAAGGTGTAGTTAACACCTCTGCCTGCATCCTTCGGGGAATGTTATGTTATATGTAGCTAGGTAGGTACAAGTATTTTTAACATTAATAAATCATAATTAAATTTGTAGAAAAAAAAAATAACAAAAATAATAATGCGTTTCTAAAAATACACACATATCATACAAGAAATTAGTATAAATATTTTGATCGAAAGCTGAGAAATAATGGGAACCCAAATGACTTGAAATCGAAAGCAAACTAGTTTTTGACCCGGAGTCTTATGTTAATTCATATAATTTCTTATGCTATAATGTTAATATCTCATGCAGGTGATACAGGTTTTACGAATCGATTCAAAAACTAGTCAACTAAACCATTTTTGGTGGGAATTGTTTTTTTTTTATAAAAATTATTAAATATTATTACACAATAATATAATTTATAATTATCCCACACTCTTCTGGTCTTTTCCACACAAACAGTAGACAACAATATGAAATTAACGTTAAACAGAAACAAAGGAATATAAAAAAAATAATAACTTTATTTTTAAATAATTTTGAAAACTAACAAGACAAAGTAAGAAACTTTGCATATTTATGATTATTTTACTTGTTGCTGTTTCTGCTAGATAACCTTCAACTCCTACAATAGAAGATGTAAGATTTTCAGTTTTAAGTATTCATTTGACCCTATCATGAGAACATGTAGAGGTATAGATTCTTCTCATCAGGATTTACTGCCTCGTTTGTCAAGTGGTCGCAAGCACGACTGCTGAGCATGAAGTCCTCGGGTCGATACCTAGGTCGGGCAAAGTGTAATTGGGTTTCCTCATCAGGAATTTGTCAGAACAGCCACGAAGTCTGAATTTGTGCCCGGTTGATGGCGAGGCTCGCCCCTATTACATGGGCCTTAAACATAACTGGCGAAATGTGGGTGTAGGGGGAAGTCCCGTAGCGCCGGACGGCACCTAGCGTCGGACACTCGTACTATCTCGACAAACGACAACGCGATCTATTCAAATATCGGTGAAAGGGGCGCGGGGGAACGTAGCGATACAGGATCACGCGACGCGGTTTGCCAGTGAGGCGCACAACCGCGGTGGGAGAGGTGGATTGCTGTTTTTGGCGGGAAAGCGTTGCGTCACTTAAAGTTCAAGTGAGTATTACTGCTATGGTTTTGTGTTTAATTGTTTTTGTTATTTGTTAATAAAGACAGTGTTCCATTAGAATTCGTAAATTGTAAAAGTTTTGATTAATTACCTAAACAGTTTTAGTATGAAATACGTAATTTTGGACATTTCCTGTCCCCTACCTCCGGACACAAAGGTGTCCCTAACCACCGGACAGTTTCTAAGTTGGCTTTTTACTAAGCATTTATACTTATATCATAATAATGATTCTTTGTTGTTTTACAGAATAGAAGGAGGGAGATATTTCAACATGGAAGAGACAAAAAAGAAAGGAGAATGGGATCAGCAAAGTTTAAAAACTGCGATGGACAAGATTTTGTCCAAAGAAATGAGTCTTAGAGAAGGACCACGACGAGGACTGGATTAACTGGATACAATGCTCCAGCTGCCAAAAATGGGCACATGAAGCATGTGCAGACGTTCCAGAATGTGGAGATACATATGTATGTGATAGATGCACAATGTTTTAAGACTGTCCGGCGCTTGGGGTTCGAAGATTAACCCGTCCGGTACTAGGTGCCAATGTTAAAGACTTAATTTTTTTTACCAAAACTTAATTAACGTTCCTAGATTATGTTTACGCAGAAGTTGTATTTTTGTTAATTGATTTTGATTTTATATTTTGTTCATTTAACTAATTCATAAATAAATACTTATTTCTCGAAGTAGTTTTAATTTTATTTCCGGAAAACCTTATGTGTCCGTCACTAGGGGACTTCCCCCTACTATTATTTACGCCTCTGTTTAACCCTTAGGGGATTACACTCGTGATGATATGTTATGATTTATTCAATCACAGACAAAGTTAGGATTTGTGCTCGGTCAATGGTAATTATGTATTACGAAGGCGACGGCCACGTCTATTGGCTGTGCCCAGTAGTAGGACCAATCTACTGAGTAAAGCTCCTATAACGCGTACCTTGACTGTACTTAATGACGTAGCAGACAGCATAGATCTTTTTACTTGTTCTCTGAGTGAGTTCACAAAAACCACGATGTACAGGATATGTTATGGTAAATAATAAAACTGTAACTATGGCCACACTATTGAATTAGGATATCCCTGTAATGATAGTGATGATGAGTTAATAAATAAATGTTCTGGTACATGGACTTCAAAATAATTCAAGAAATATTGATGCCTTTTAGGTAGAAATTCGTCTAACCTTTCGGGTATTCCAAGCATGATGTGTTGTTAAGTTGTTTTGCTATGTAAATCATCATCATCTCCCTAGCCTTTTCCCAGATATTTTGAGGTCGTTTTCCAGTTTAAACTGGCAACAAATGCAGCAGGTCACCAGTATTTTACATGAAGCTTATTTGACCTCCACAATCCAGTTAGTACTAGGTTGTTTTACTTTATAATTAACTAGCAGTCCGTCCCGGCTTTGCACGGTTGCCTATGTTACTCAGTAATAATGTAGCATTATAATGGTGAAAAAATTTTTGAAATCGGTCCATTAGTTTTTTCGTTACAAACATACAAAAATCTTTCCTCTTTAGAATATTAGTTTAGACTAATGGCTTTTTTGCGGATTTGGCACAAAACAGGGGGTTACTATGAAGTCTTAAAGCAGGAATAATTCCATTGTGGGAAAGAGACGGCGCTAGACGACCTATATAGCCTTGTCTCTTTCCCACACTGGAATTACTCTTGCTTTAAAACGCCGGGTAACATAATCAAAACAACTAATCAGCCACATTTTGGAAACAGGGAATCGTAAACTTAATGCTGATAAAACAGCCGTTAACACACTTCAATTTCTACCCACCTCACAGAAAACGGGGTTACACCTACCTACAGTAAATAAACTTTCTAAATCATTGACAACTTCAAATGATGTTGAGAAGTAACCACTTGCAATATCATTGTGCTCTTTATCATAATAACTTCTGTGGCCTCGATGTCTGTGTAAGTGGAGAAAGCCTAGTAACGTGAAAATGTAGGTATTTATAACTAGCTTTTACCTGTGGCTTCACTCGCTTTGAGGTCGGACATTATCCGTGAGGAACGTACTACCGAGTTCACTGACGGTCGACCACATTTTCAACCTTATTACTTAGGGCATTAGGGTGAAAAGTGGCAGACCGTCTGTGTTCTAAGCCAAATCTTGGTGTACAATCACGAGCAATGAAAGGCAATGTAAACACTTAGCAAAATTCAAAAGCGATTTTCTCGTGATGTCGTCGTTTCTACTTCGAGATAAGACCTATTTCATAAATGTAAAATTAAGTTAATATATTATGCAGTATGAAATAGACAAGTCAAAATGTGGCAGAGTAGCTCGTAAAGGCGTTGGACTCGAAAGAAAAACTCAGAGCTCGCAAAAAAAAGTCCGGAAAAGTAAATAGTGACTCACTCAATAGGGACCAATCGATTAAATAAAGATTTACTCGTAATTATAAAATATTCTATTTCATATTGATAATTATGAAAAATGAGAAAAGTATTATAGGCCTTGGCCCAGCAGTGGGACAGAATAGGCTATTTAAAATGTATGCATAGGAGGATGAGTACTTGTAAGGAGAAAATCACTTTTGAATTTTGACTGTTAGTAAGTGTAATGTGTGTTCGAAAGAGATACCGCGGCCCTGGAACATAAAGGGCAAAAGAAGGAACACGGATGGTTTTTTGTAAAAGTCTGACACTCCCTTTCGCTCCGCCCAGAGCGGGAGGAGTCATTTGATGATTTCCCAACCGCAAAAAAAAAAGTGTAATGTGTGCCAAACATCGAAAGATATATACATTACGGGTCAGTTTAATCGTTAAAAGATAATAATATAATAATAATAACGTTTATTGTGTCCAAAAGTTATACACAAGCAATTTGGGTTTGGAGTCTTCAAAACATCCAGACAGACAGATGGACAAACAGATTTACTTTTGTAATATTAGTATGGGTAGTATTTGATAGTTTCGTTTTAAAGCACCGTTATTCAATTTCCTAGATCCAGAAAACAATTAGGTGTCGTAGTCAGTAAATCGATTTGTATTCTAATAGCTTTTCGTGGTAGGAAAATCATTTTTCTGAGAACTCAGTTATTTGAATATGGTTTCGACAGAAAAGCAAAGAGGTACCTACGCTTGTTGAATTCAAACTACGCATAGTCCATCTCGTAAATACGTTACCACTTTTGACAACAATTTGTTTTGAACTTCAAGGCGGTAAAAACTATTAAACTGTCACATGGACAAATAGGCTTTAGCACGCTTTAGCACCAATACAGTGGACCCTCGCTTTCAGACCGTTTCATATTTCTACAAGATTGACATAAACTTGACGGTGACATAAGTCAATCAAATTACAGTATGACCACTTTAAGGGATGATTCTCATTAGAGCGGGCCGTGCCCGGGGCGGGCCGTGTACGTGGCCCAGACGGGGCACGGATTTGAAACGTTACATTCATTTTGTATGAAGCAATTCATATTACACAGTGCATGTTCCGAGTCCCGTCCGGGCCCGCACGACGCCACGGTTGTAGGCCCGCTCTAATGAGAATGATCCCTAACCCGTTTAACACACGGTGTAATATAAATCGTGCAGCACGGACGGGCTCCGGCCCGTCCTCGGCCCGCCCCGGGCACGGCCCGCTCTAATGAGAATCATCCCTAAGTGTGCAGTTCATGGTGGCGTTGCTTGTCAAGAAAATTTGCATCGATATGTCATACTTGGTACTTTTATTTTAGTTCTGTGTTTTCCCGCCTGCACAGATAAGTTGGTTGAAGTGTAACCGTAATTTGAGCCGCTGCACACTGATATAATGTCACTTTGTCAAGAGGCCATCTTGACCATATATGACGTGCTCGTGACATTGAGAATATTAAAGTAGAGTCTTTGTTCTTTTTTTTTAAATAGAGAGACTTAAATGATGAATGTACGACTAAACGTCGACAGACACTACGCCGAATGACTGAACACCGACAAGACTTTACTTCGACGGGACTCTTCGCCGACAGGACACTTCACGGCAACGGCTTGATCGATATTTTTTTTTTATTATCGGTCAAGCCGTTAAATATATAATAATAATAATAATAAAAAAACATAAAAATCGGTCAAGCCGTTTCGCAGGAGTATAGTAACTAACATTGTGACACGACAATTTTTATACGCAGTCTGCACTAAAAGTATCGGGAATGGAATATTTCCACTATTCCTGTCATATTAAAATCTTTTAATTTAAAACTCCTTGGTTTTAAAATTCGAATACCATTTATTTATTTAAAAAAAGATTCTCGGTCTTGTCACAAGGTTTTGTCAAACTTGTTTAGTCGTTGAAAAAATGGAATTGACTCGAGAAAATTCAAGAGCGATGATTTATTATGACTTCCGAAGTGGTTTAACACAAACACAGTGTGTTGACCGGATAATTTCTGCATTTGGTGATGAAGCCCCATCCAAAACACAATTTATCGCTGGTTTGCTGAATTTCAACGTGGACATGTCAAGCTCAGTGATGATCCCCGTCAAGGTCGTCCAAAAACTGCAGTCACCCAAGAAAACGTTGATGCTGTGCGTAAGCTGATTGAGGAAGATCGACATGTGACATACCGCGAAATTCAGGCAACTTTAGACATTGGCATGAGTCAAATACAAATAATCTTGCATGAACAATTAGGTATAAAAAAGTTGTTTTCCCGATGGATACCGCATTCACTCTGTGAAAAGCAAAAAGCGGCTCGCGTTACTTGGTGCGTCAGAACTCTCGAAAGATTCCACGCAGGATCCTCAAATGCTGTATACAACATCGTATCAGGTGACGAATTCTGGATATACGCGTCCGAACCCGAAACAAAAAACCAGTCACTAGTTTGGGTGTTCGAAAATGAGTTAAAGCCAACAAAAATTGTTCGTTCACGGAGTGTTGCAAAAAAAATGGTGGCCACGTTTGTCTCCAAAACCGGCCATGTTGCGACTATTCCACTTGAGGGACAAAGAACGGTTAATGCAGAACGGTATGCTAGCATTTGTTTGCCACAGGTCGTTTCTGAAATCCGTAAAAAGAACTGCAACCGCCGCATCATCCTCCATCACGACAATGCGAGTTCTCATACCGCGCACAGAACAAAAGAGTTTTTAGAGCAAGAAAACATAGAATTATTAGACCATTCGCCGTACAGCCCCGACCTAAGCCCTAATGATTTCTACACTTTCACTAAAATAAAGAATAAATTGCGTGGTCAGAGATTTTCATCACCTGAAGAAGCTATGGACGCCTACAAAACGGCCATTTTGGAGACCCCAACTTCCGAATGGAATGGCTGCATCAATGATTGGTTCCATCGTATGGAAAAATGTGTCAAATTTCGCGGAGAATACTTCGAAAAGCAATAAATACATTTTTAAATAGTAATGTTGTGTCACTTCCTTGATTCCCGAAATTTTCAGTGCCGCCCTCGTATATAAGAAAGATGTACCTGTACTAATAACCAATGCAAGATATTTATTTTTTATGAATTGTATAATTACAAGAAAAGCATAATCGATTTCCAAAGTAAGTTTCTGACCATCGGAGATAAATTGCGTCGCTGATGAGCCCTGTCGGCGAAGAGTCCTGTCGGCGAAGTGTCCTGTCGGCGAAGAGTCCCGTCGAAGTAAAGTCTTGTCGGTGTTCAGTAATTCGGCGTAGTGTCTGTCGGCGTTTAGTCGTACACTCTAAAATGGATTTCACTGGGATGACGGTCAATGACTTTTGGTAAAGTGTGATCTAACTGTTACGGCCAAATATAATAAATGTGATTAGGATAGTTAACAATGTACCTACTTAAAATTATGTAATATTATTTTACCGTTGCTTAGTAAATATTCATACTCATTTACCCACACGGTACTAACACTAATTACTTTGGAATACAAAGTCACAAGCAGTGAATGGTTGCTAAGTATCACTCAGTACCACGCCATTCTTCTGTCTTAATATTGTCACAAAATAAATTCCATGACGTGTTTAGTCGTGCGTTTATTTTCCAGTTAACTAGGCCATGTCTGCCGGATGCCTGCAGCTGTTGGCCCGTATACCGCAAAACTGGAGACCTGAGACAGCTAGACGGGGCTGCGACAGATTGAGAAGATAGCGGGACGCCTTCATCGCTTCATGAGTTGGCGAGAAGAGGCACAATATCGAGAAAAGTGGAAGAACTGGTGGTAGACCTTTTCTTAGAAATAGGTCGGTTCAGGTTAATAAAAAAAAAACCGGCCAAGTGCGAGTCGGACTCGCGCACGAAGGTTTTCATCTATGAAAACGGCAAAAAAATCATGTCTGTAGTTTGGGAGCCCCACTTAATTTTTTTTTTGTATCTGTTTTTTAGTATTTGTTGTTATAGCGGCAACAGAAATACATCATCTGACAACTGTTTAATTATCACGGTTCATGAGATACAGCCTTGTGACAGACGGGCAGACAGATAGTGTCCCTTAGTAATAGGGTCCCATTTCCAAAATCCCTAAAAAACTTGGTTGTAGAGTAAAGAGGGACTGACTATCTAGGATAATGATGATTATCAGTTCTAAAAGCTGTTTATATTTTCACTTGCTTCGTTGAAGGAAAACATCGTGAGGAAACCAGCATGCCTGAGAATAGAGATTTCTATTAGCTATGATTTCTGTATGTAGTCATATCGTACAAGCGTGTTTCTATATTAGGTTCCACGCTCGATTTATGCTTTCACGGTTTATAACTAATAATAATATAATATCTTGGGACAACTAACACACCGCCATCTGATCCCAAACTAGGCAGAGCCTGTACTATGGCAACCAGATAACTGATAAACATACTTATATATTTCTAAATACATACATATTATAGATAAATTACACACCCAGATACACAACAAATAATCGTACTCATCGCACAAAGATTTGTCCTGTGTGGGAATCGAACCCACGACCTCCATCCTAGCAGTCAGGGTCACTAACCACTAGACCAACAGGCCTATCAAACTAAACTTACACTATCGCTTACGGGATATCTTCCGCGATTTTCAATTATTCCGAGTCATCCCGCGATCTTGCCGCTTGCAACAGCTAGTCGATATATCGGAAGATATCTCGTAAGACAGTGTTTGTTTAGTTATGATTGTTTAACTATATTGGGGTCGACTTCCAGTCAAACCGAATGTAGCTGAATACCGGTATTTTAGATGGAGTGACTGCCTATATAATTTATACCTAACATTTTTAAATACAGCACACCCTACAAACTGACCCTTTTTTTTTTTTTTTTGGAGTGTGGGAAATCATCAAATGACTCCTCCCGCTCTGGGCGGAGCGGAAGGGAGTGTCAGACTCTTACTGACTAAAAACCACCCATGTTCCTTCATTGGCCCTTATGTTCCAGGGCCGCGGTATCTCTTTCGAACAGTCCCGCAGCCCTGGCAGGCACCGGCCCTTGCGGGCCCCTCCCGTTTGCTGACAACTCTTTGAGGCGCGCGTGGAACACGAACGCGCCGTCGACACGGCCTGCCCGTCGTCACACGACGGACGGACGGCGAGCTAGCCCATTACTCACCGTCCACAGGCCCGCGCCTACAACTGACCCTTGTCTGAACATCGAAGTGACAATAATATCACGTTTTCAAATAATAATAAATTCCTTTTGAAAATCTGCCAGTGCTGCATTTAGACATACGTGACATATTTAGATGATTTACGCATAAAATAAACAATTATTTTTCTAGAGAACTGAGTATTCCGAGAATGATAACATTTATATTACTCTTATGCAATTGTGTCGGCATTTGTTATTATTTGTACTTACATACATCAGCAGTAGAAACAGGGGTTAAAGATCGTGTGAACATAATTGCAATGACGACTACCTGCTATAATATCCATGCATTAACGGTAGGATATACTCGTAAGTCACTTAGCAACGCCAAAAGTCATTTGTTATTTCTGTCATTGCAAAGATCTTTTTGACGAGAAATCATCTGGTTATGAAGATATTGAAATTTGACTCTGGTTTAGACACGACATTAACTCATGTTTTTTTTTTTAAATTCATGTTTCAAATATTTGATGCTGAACTTTATATACCCGATTGACCTGTGTACCATTGGAAGCACACTTTAGCACAAATGTGTTGGGTGCTTTACAATGCGCGTACCGTAAGTTTGTAAGTCGTTTTCCAACAATAGCAATATTTTGCTCAATGCTACTTGCTTGTGTGCTTAGATGAAGGCAATGCGGTGATTTTTTTACCGCCTATAAAGATAATCAGACGAGACCCATGCATAGATATGCAATGATGAAATAGGTTATATCATTTTACGTAGTACAAGTTAATAAAGTGAAAATCTTACCAATGCACTTCCTAGGTCCAGCTCCAAACGGCAAATAAGCGTAACAATGCTTGGAAGCTCCTTCGTCATCCAAAAACCTATCAGGATTAAAAGTATCTGCTTTGACATAGTGTTCTTCATCCCTATGCAAAGCCATTACAGGAACATTGATTGTTATTTTCCTATCAACCAATAAACCACCTTCAGGGTGATAAGTCTTCGTGCATTGTCTTGCAATGATTGAATATGGTGGATGCAATCTCAATGCCTCTTTTATAGCCACGTCCAAATATTCGTCCCTATTGTGTTTCGCAACTGAATTCCTGGATTTCTCTTGCACTTCTGAATTCAATGCTAGTTCGTAGATCAATGCTGTTAACGCATTCAGACAAGGTATGTACCCCTCAGTTATGAATGACGATATCATTGAATAGGCGAATTCGACGTCCGAATGGCGTTTTCTATTCTTCTCTTTAATTCCAAGTTGATAAACGTTTCCCAAATTTTTGATTTGCGCCAACAATTTAGATTTTTTGATTTCACTCTTTGTTTTTGCAGAAGGTTCTCCGAAAATAGTAGCCAATCCAAACATAATGTACAAAGACGGGAAAATATCCTTCAAGTAACTCTTAAATCTCTCTATCAATGAACGCTTTTGTATTGCTGATCTCACTTCCTTCACAACTGACCCTCCGCCGCTACCAAGAAGCAAATCCTCGAAGACTTTGTCCAATATCTTCGACAAAATCTCTTGAACGTTAGCATCACCATTTGTTCCCGGCAAACAGTCACTCAAACTCTCCAATTCACAGTCCATGCTACTCAATAAAGACTCGTAACCTTCGCGCAGTAAGGTCCACTTTTCTCCGTCGGCGTAAAACAAATTGTCTCGTAAACAAACATCCTGAGATTTGTCCAAGCAGAGACCTCGGCTATGGAAATTCGCGAAATCCGTTGACAACATCCTCTTTACTGTGTCGGGATCTTTCACTATCAGGTCGGGAATCCTGCATTTCAAGCGGCCGACATACTTGTCTTTGGGATATTTGGAGTAAAGTGTGTTGACATCTTCGGTGCTGCTCCTGATTCCAAGGACTCGATGGTAGTCGCCTCCGAAGAAGGGAACGGATGACTTGTAGGGCACATGTCGTACATACCAGTAGCTGAAGAACTTAGTCACATAGTCGATGATTAGAGCGATTATAAGTATGATGATTATGGCGAGATTTAGGAGGAAACTTTCGAAAAACATGTTGCGTACGGCCGCGGTGAGCTGTCGTTGGAGACTGTAAGCTTGTTGCAAGAGGCTGTCAAAGTGGGTCGCCTACGGTACTATGAGTGATCTAAGAGTCAGTTGCGTTCATCTTCGTGGCATTGAACTTAACATTGTGATGCTGTAATTAAACGCAATTGTATTTTATATGGCAGTTAAGCTGATTACAATAATTGCTGTATACTGCTGTGTTCTTATATTCGTATAGTTAAATTGTTATTATACTGGTGTAAGTTCTAGAAATAAATAAGGAGCTCTGCATGTTAAAATGACTAATGACTTAGCACAAACCCGTTTCTTAGTCGTAGATTCATTATCTTTTTCTACCTTTATAAACATTTTACTAGTTCACTTTAAATTAGCTAGTATATGGTTTGGTACATTATCACAGTTTGGCCCGGCGAAATAGATATATTAGATGATACATATGTACCAGAATAGTATTACACCGTACTAGATTTTATATCACGGCCTACCAAGACCAATGTTTTGAATTTATCTTTTTTATCTTTTGTGAATCGAGTAACCATGACTAACTAATAGAAGTGCCTGTTTGTCTTCAATTCTTGTTGGCCACAATGGAACCAGCGGTATGTAGGGTCACGGATTGAATGTTGTGACCTGTAGAATCAAATTCCTATAACGCCTGGAAAAGCTGATTTTATTTAAGTGGAATATTAATTTTGTTCTTACTTTACCTCAATGTGTGATAATTACACCTTCAGGTAGATATTCTTAGTTCCTTACATTACCTATCTTTATTTATGAGATATTATCAAAGTGTCGGTAACTGCAAGCCGCTGCCCATCAATTATTACAGATAGGTATCTTTCATTATAATGTAATGATCTCGCATCATAAACCATACCTACCTATTAATTGACGGCACGGTTGGCGCAGTGGTCAAGCGATTGACTGCTGCGCGTGCTGTCGCGGGTTCGATTCCCGTACGGAACAAATATTTGTATGACCTACAAGTAGTTGTTCCGGGTCTGGGTGTTTTTCTATCTATAATATGTATGTAGTTACAAAAAAAAATGTATATAATTATGTAGTATATCAGCCATCTAGCTACCATAACACAAGCATTAGGTTGCTTAGCTTGGGACTAGATGGTGCTGTGTGAAATGTCCAGGGATATTTATTTATTTATAATTGCTTCATACTTAGGCAGGTATTTACTATAAATCGTTGTTTTAATCTTTATTGTATAGCATCCTAGCACTAACTGGGTTGTGGAGGTCAGATAGGCAGTCGCTCCATGTAAAATACTGGTATTCAGCTGCATCTGGTTAGACTGGAAGCCGACCCCAAAATAATTAGGAAAAGGCTAGGCAGATGATGATGATTATAGATTAAAACAACGATTAAGCTTGAAGTTTTTTAATTGCTCTAACTTCCTTCCAGATTTGCTCTGAAACACAATTAGGTTGGTACATGATATCTAACTAGTTAGTTTCGGAGAATACTCCACTCGGCAAATAAGACCATTTATATAAAGAGCCAACAGTGATGTTAATGCATTAAATTGAAATTATCATTGGAATAAAAGTATCCATTTACAGTTAACTGCTATGTCAATGGCTTACTGCTTCCGAATTATCAGCTTGAAGAATTTTTATAACTCTATCAGTACTTTGATTTAACGCCATCTAGCAGTGATACACTGAACTTTTTCGTTCAAAGAAATCTTGACACTGCACCACGTTCTAACAGCGCCATCTATGTATTTCTTAACGAACGACTAAACTTCGCAATGAACTCATGTTGAACGACGACGTAACTGCCAGCTATACAGCTGGTTCATACTGTTTTCACTAGGTGGCACTACAAGTCTCAATGGATTTAAACTCCCTATGAACAAAACGCAGGGGTCCATTTAGAGTCCCCAAGTCTTAATTACTCTTTTCAATAAAATATCTAAGAGCAGAGCAATAAAAATATCTACACCCTCTGATACACCCACTCGTTTACACGTACAGCGAAATCATACCAAGTAGGTAGGTATTAAAAGTACCTAGGTATTTACTCCGTGATATCAAGTCTACCTACTTATTACTACCAAAAGAAACGAAAAAATCTAATAGGTAATTATATTTAAAAACTAACCCATGCATCATCAATAAACCGTCTACTTAGTTACAATATACATATACCTATGCTTGGTACCTGTACTCGAAGTCATTATTCACAGGGCAGTCCCACACAGTAGTTACTACGGTACAGGTAGGACATATTAATCTGAGACAAAATGTAGGGACACCCTAAGGGGATAGCGCGGTACAGGAATTGTGGCGCTAGCGCGGTTCTTTGGTACGGTTTTGCTTGGGATAAGTTTCTTAATGTTTTTGCCTCGTCAGGTGAATAAGTTTGATTACTAATGAAAATTAGTACTAGATTTTCTGGTCCTTGGGCTGGACTGGAAAAGTACCTTTATTTGAGATTATCGAAGTACCTACCTACACTACTTACATGAAACTGTCGTGGTATCCGAATGGTAACTAAATTCAATTCAGTTAATCAAATTCTTGATGAATATTGAAAATATCATGACTTATAAGTATAAGCCATGTACAAAGACCAAATTATATTCAAGGATTTGCTATTATTATTTTCTAAGGATTTGGTTTCATTTAATCAATAGTTGCTTAGGTATCCCTTAAGCTTGCATTTGCGATTTTAAAATTGTACTACAAAACACGAACCTGGTTACACTGACATATTAATCAGGTCCATACGAAGCTCCGAGCAACGCTGATCAGTAATCATAAGGAGCGAAGCAGCACACACTGGTACGCAGACCTATATGTCGCTTCTAGCCCCGAGGGATAAATACAGATGCAGAGAAACCTTTATAACTACCTTTAGTCATGTGGAAGGTCATAAAATTGTTCATTCGCAATTGCTTCAATAACAGAAAAGTAGAAATAAAGCGGCAATTTCCCATTGGTTCTGAACATACGCGGTTTAAAACGTAGCCAGTTATGCTACATATTAAGTTTTGATAACCCTTTTTTTTTCGGATGGGAAATCATCAAATGACTCCTCCCGCTCTGAGCGGAGCGGAAGGGAGTGTCAGACTTTTACTGACTAAAAACCATCCATGTTCCTTCTATTGCCCTTTATGTTCCAGGGCCGCGGTATCTCTTTCGAATAGTCCCGCAGCCAGTTTTCATAACCCTGTGTCCTGCTATAATTGAATACAAACAACAGCGATATTACCCACAAGTAATAAAAAAACATCTTTGGCCGATGGACTAAAAGGTAATCTTATAAAGATTATATTTTTCCTCATATGGTCAGAATTTTAAAAAGTATTCCTTTTATTATTTTTGAGACATCTTCTCATATTGAGGAATCATCGGTACTAGTACAGGACACTGTAAAACACTCAATTTTAATTCACTTCTTTTTTTGAGTGGCTAACAATTTGGAACTATTTTGGGAGAAACTTTGTGATCATTGTAATAACATAAAAGGATACTGCCGATGTCATCCAATAAGATAAGACTTGCAACCATCAAATTGCTTACTACTACTGTAAGGTAGCCACTTAATGTATGTATGCAACTGTCCCTATGCAGCGGCCATATGCAATTTATTTCCCACTAAATGAAGATGTAGTACCTTTGTATCTAAAAATAGATCACATGCTACCTACAAATAGAGTAGCACGCAATACCCGGCTGTCCCCTGAGGCTGTCATATGTATGGGAGATATTAATCTATAGATTACTTCTATCTAATATCGATATCTTTATCATCTATGATGATTTGCGGTGATAGTAGTATTTCTAAGTAAGTGGTCGTTTTTCATGTTGGTGGGGTGAATTGCTATTGCATTCGTTACAAAGGCATTGAAGGGGTCTCTGTGCCTTGAAAATCACGTCAGACGCTGTTCACGGCTGCCAATTTACCTATAGATCTTTAGCAGTCGTTAAGAGTTACCAAAAGTTTAAAGTTTGTATAAGTAATATCAAGAAACTTCGTCGAAAAGCCTAGACAGTCACTTTATGGAAAATACAGATATTCAGCTGCATTCAGTAAGACTGGAAGCAGACCTCAAAGTAGTCCGGAAAAGGCTTGGCAGACGATCTAGTTTTCCGAAAGTCGGATATTGATGTTGCTCAGCAAAAACAATAGCGAAAAGCTTTTCTGATTTTAAAATTGTGTAGGTAATTCTGCTGCACGGTGCATTTCTTTAAAACTAAATTAAAATAGCCACAAAGTTACACATATTAATCTATCACGTCTATCATCGATCTATGCGCGTGCGCGTGATTCATCGTCCTGCAGGGTTGTCACAGAAATTATCTAAAATCTTGCAATAGACTCAGGTATGGACGGTTTATTTCCGAGTGTTAGCTTTGAATATGTAAAATAATTATGTAATGAAGTATTGTTTAGACGACATGTTTATTTATGTATTTAACACTTCAAGCACAAAGTACAGAGGCGGACTTAATGCCATAGGCATTTTCTAATAGTCAACAAAATACTATAAATATATACCAATATACCTATATATATATATATATATAAGAAGACAAACAACGGTGAAAACATTAACGTTCTGGCGAACAGCTTTTTCCAAATGTCATCCTAATTTCCTGGGGAAGCATGAACAACATAATCATAACAAAATTTATTCTTAAAATCTTACAGCACCAAGATCTTCGCTACGAAGGACACAATATTTGACCAAACGTTTTAAAGGAGATTGGTAGGTCTTTGCCAATGAGGACCAAATATTATTCCATTAAAATCTTAATAGACCAAGATCTTTTTATTATGATTTCTCACCAACCCAACCCTAACACCACATGACATCAACCACAAATCTTGATAAACCACGCTTGCAAGGTCGATCATTACTCACTCCATTGTATGATCAAACAAATGTTCTATGACAACTTTAATTGTTAGACTTTATTAATTGTTGTTAACTTTATCTCTTCGTGGACTTAATGAATCACTTGGAATTCTTGCGGTTACATTAGTGCTTGAGATTTTTGATAAAAGTAGTCGGGAATGTATAGGACTATTAGTTTTATGACGTAAGTTTCTGGAGTTCCCGATTTATCAATGTTGCTCTAACTTCAGTGTACACCATAGTACCATCGTGGCATCTGAAAAGAATTCAATTGCAGAAGGTGGTTAACTATCTTGCTTCCTATTGAAGTCCAATTGGTTATGAGTTTTAACTTCAAAGCGTAACGTTTCATATGAAATACTATCTTTTCGATAAGGATTCATCGAAGTCAGAAAAAATGTTTACATTCTGAAGCCGTTACTATCATGATCAGGCTGAACCGTCCAGGGAGCCACAGGTTTATATCGGAACAAAGCTTCAAACACATTGACAAAAATTCCAAAAAACATAATAGGATCCTTTTATGGACCTCTGGATTCCAAAAAGTCTGGATTCCAAAAAAATCCAATCAGGCACTCAGTGACCCCAAGAACGACAAAAAATCACATCACTATAGTCGTTGTGACCGTTTCATTTGCGACGTAATCAAAAATCGAGATCGATTCCATTCAACAAAAGATTTATAGATCACTGATCGATCTCTCACTGTGCTCGGGAAAGTGATCTATTTGAGTGTATTATTGATTTTAAATCGGCCGTGGAGGTTCTATCACAAAGGGTTTTTGATGGCACGTGGTACTTAATAGATTTTTTTTTGCAATTTCGTGCATCCAAACATGAGTTTTTGTAAGAATCTTTTCCTGCTGCTCTGGTTCTAAAATGTTCACTATCCAATAGTTGCATACCATTTGATATATTCTGTGATTCATGAAAAACATAACTGATAAAATGTGTATGTATTTTAAGATACACCGCTTCGTAAGCTTTATGTAATTCATAACTTTTTCCTTTGAACCTCATTCTTAAAGTTTGCATCCTTATCGTCACCCCTGTCAGTATTTTGCAAAGCTTGACTTTAAAAAAATCTAGCGTCAGATTTTTTACGAAATAGACTTCATTATACCACCATAATTTTTTGCCATATCGCTCAGTCTACAAAATTACAGTTATCAAATCATTAATAAAACAAGAATGAAGGCGACACAGTGTCGGTGATCCTGAGCATTACGCTAATGACCACAGCATTATGGTACCCGACTATACCCTTGTTTATGACCCTTAATAAAGGTAACGAGTTTTTTATATGCTCATATTAGCTGTTTTTGGGTATAAGTGTGGTCAAATTATATGTCTAGGATTAGGGCCTTGGACTGATCTGGTATGGTCAACGATCCTAATGTTATGATAATCGATTGACAATAGATGGTTAAGGTTTTCACGCATGAATTATTTTTGTGGAACAATACTTTTGACTAATGAACATTTTTGTTGTTGGTCCGTTATATATTAAGAATAAGTATAAGAATAAGAATAAGAATAATTTATTTCAAAAAAGTAGGTATTACAAAAGTGTACATTTAGGTGCAGTAGTGTTATTTCTAAACAATTGTATAATTAGTGCTTATAAGTAAACTATAACTAAAATATATAACTGTTGCAAGTTACGATAATGGCGAAATAAAATGTTAGGTAGCGACCTGCCTGATCTAGGTTTATTTAAACCTGTGTTTCAGGCCATCACTTTACAATGCATAAATTAATTAGGACAGGAAAAGTTTTAAAATAAAGTAAATCTAGGAACAAAAACAGTAAACATTAAAACTAACTTAATAACAATATGTACAACTAAAAACGAGGAGATGACATATCAAATCAAACCAGGACTTCTAGAAGTTTTTCTGTGTCCGTGTAATTAAGCATCGCTAAATAATCCGATATTACAAAATTACATTTCCTATAACTTAGACTATAGAAGTTTAGTTTCTTGTTGAGTCTATTATACAGAAAAGGTCCTAAAAACACATAAAATCGACTAGCAAACGCATGTCTAGTTTGAGGCTTTGTGCAAACCAGGTCTTTTCTTCTCCTATCGGAAGGAACTGGGTCATAGGGAAGGGTAGAGTGCTGCTGTAGTATAATGTGAAGAATAAATAATTGCCGTACTGTGAGCACATTACAAGCGCACATTTAAGCATAATATATAATATTGCTAATTGAACACCTTTCTTATTCTTTATTGCAAACAAAATTACAATATATAGCTTATGTACAACGGGGATCTTAACCCAAAATTGGGTTTTCTTACAGCAAACCTTACTTCGATTGCGAGATTAACAGTAGAGGATAACCTACGTGCACAATCAGTACATTTAAAAACTTAAAGTAGGTAACTTATTTTATAAACTAAACTAATACATACAATATAATATACGTAACGCATACAATACCTATATATAATACTATACACTATATTTATATTGTTGAACACTTTGTCTTGAATAAGAGTGAAACCCTCTAAACCCCATTAACCACGTGCCCGTAGGCCATCAATGATGTAGCTATTTTGGTATTATACATACATCGAAAACCTATCTTATTGCTAATGACTAAACCAGTTTTACTCAGTCATTTGAACTTTATAAAACCTAAGATTAGCGTTATTTCCGAAAAAAAAACCATCAGATATCGGAATCAATAAGGCCCATATCTAAAGAGGGTCAAAAATGTAAATCAGGGAATCAAAAACGACATTCAACAAGATCCAAAAACACTTTACGAAAACCAATGAAGCGGTACCAGGGCACCAGTTATAAAAAGAGATCAAATGAACGATAGATACGTCACAGGCGATAGCGTTAGATTGACGGCGCCAGTAATTTCGTAAGTTGTGTGGCGAAGCGCACGAGATCACCATGCATGCGTAGTACTGCAGTTGGCCAAAAAACAGTAACTCAAATAATACATTTTTCGAGAAAACAGGGAAAATAGAAACTATATTTTGAAAGAAAGAAATAAAAAAACTTATTTGGCACTTGTCACAAGTGTAGACCATAAAAAGTACTTAAATCTAAACAAAAAATCTAAAACTATTTGCACATCACGGCTGCGCAAAATAGGCCCAATTCAGCAAAATATAGACCTAGACCTAGGTAACTAGACCCCGTCCCTGGTTTTCGACTGGACCTGGATTAGTGAAGTATTTCTCGTATTAGTACAAAAATGAGATTTGTCATTATTTTCAGTGGTATTATTTATATTCCAATAAAAAAAAAATAGTTCATATAACTTATGGGAGATGTTTCAAGCTGTGAGATGCAAAAAAAAAGATATTTTGGAGATACCGCTTTTTGTTAGGATATAATATAAATGAAGACTTGATCTTTTATGGAAGGTGTTTGGTATTGCGTTAACAGTTGCAATGCAAGTCGTGTTAAAATTGTAATAATAGTCGGTAGGTTATATGTATTGACATTTAGAAGGATTGCCTTATCATAGAGATTGTCCTGCTCCTTCAGATTAAAAATAATCTACACATTTGAAAAGGGCAAGTGTACTTTCAAAAGTACTTTATGTAAGTTGAACATAATAGAACTAAACCAGGTCAAGTTTATAGGATTATTAACACACAAATAAAGGTTTGTTTTATACACGAAGTTACAGTAGAACACTGACTTCTAGGTCACAGGGTTGTTTAAAAACCCTGCCCCCTAAACTAGGGGGACCCTGCCCTAGTTTAGGAGGCAGGGTTTTTAACTATTTGTACAGCCTTTTCCTAAAATTCAATGTACCTATGTGGAATGTAGGTATTGTATACAAAGGTTTTTTGTGCCAATAAACTTATTTTTATTTATTTATATTTATGTCTTGGTTTTCAGTACTTAGTAAGTTACCTGCCTTAAATAAATGAATATACAACGAGATACTAGTCTAAAATAAATGAATGAACAGTTGGATTTAATGATGTTCCAAAAAAAACACGTATATATTTACATAACACTTTTGTAACTTCCTATGGATTTATTTACACACACATAATTAATTACCAAAAAGACTAACTGACCACTTTACAAATTCAAGCCTACAAAAATAATCCAAAAAGACCAAGTATTTATTACTATATTACCGGCGAACCGAAGGACCAAATAAAAATGCAAAAATTGTTAGGAGCTGACCTTGCGGTCTTTGGGACCGTTATACTGATCCCTTTTTTTGCCGCAAAACCATGGGGCGCAGCTATTCCTCTGATCTTTTTAAACGCAAAAGGAGCGAATGATATAAACATTTTAGGGAGCTAACACACTGCAGTTAAGGGTTTATTTAACGCAAGAAAGCTTTTCCACTTACTGTGTAATTTCGGACAATCGCTGTAAAGCGTTTCGTGTTTTTACGACCTTTGAACCACTGTGAACCACTATGAACCACTGTGAACCACTGTGTTTCAACAGAATTGATGTAAGGATTTCTGTAGTATATATTATTCAAGAGAGTTTTGGCTCTTCTGTCATCGTTATTACTGATAGAATGCCTCCCTGCCTTGGACCACTTTCCAGTTTCATGAAAGCTTAATTTCAACTAGAATAATATACGTGCTTTCGAGAATCTGAAATTTATAAAGTTACCAACAACTAAGGCTGTTTTATCTTTAATGAGGTGTCGATAAAAGGAGCCTGTGACGGCACTGTCTCTTAAATAATGATCAGGAGAGGGTGGAGAAGCAGAACCATAGATATGTATGGCACCTATCAGGGTTAATAATTGTACACTAACTAACTTAGTGACTCAAGTAGCTAAATTATCAAGTCTTCATACACCATCAATAGCCTGGATACCATAATTATTGACATTCATCAACTTTTTACTCCCAACAAGCGAACAAAACTTTCCTTTTGAAGCATCACCGATCCAGTGTACACTCCTCCCAACAGGTTTTGCCGGGACGCTATGGCGAAGACAGTTTTGACTATAAATAAGTGTTGTATTGTATTCAATGTAGCTACTGTTTGCCTGGGCGGCAGACTACAAAAGAATTTGGAATCTTTTTACAATAACTAGCCGTGCCAGCCGGTTTTGTTCGCATAATCGAATAGGTGAATTGTTTTTAGTTTAATTTTTTCTTGTTTCGTATTGAAATTATTGTTGGTTACATTGTTGTTATTGTAATTTAATTTGTATAAATTTTATTTAAATTGTTGAAAGTATTTTTGTGTTTGGAGTTATGTAAAAAGTTTGAGTAGGAGCTGCAGGTGGCTGCATTGCTACGACTTCAGACTAAAACCTTTTAAAAAAAAAGTCGGTACATACATAAACAATACGGTTTTCCTTCCCAAGGAGTTTCGTAAAGGTGTACCTACCCTTTTAGTTCACTCCCATTTCTCGAGTTTCGTTGAAGTCAAAACCTGACTCAGGCTAACTGTAGAGAAATTACCTGAGAATGAACCTGGACCTGTAGAACTTGCGACCACTAGACGAATGAGGTAAAAAAAAAAATAACGTATAATAAAATAAAAACTCCTGAAAAAGAGTTTTCTACAAAATTGTCTAACATTTCATCCCTTCTTGTCAACTTTAAAATTAAAATAGGTAGTTTTTTTCTGATGACCTATCTCTTCTATCTTCAAAAAATATCACCAAAAACACATACACACCCACATTTCTTCCACCCACCAAATGTAACTGTGGGATCGAGGGCCGTTGTTTTTTTGCTTAGAAGCCGCTACAGTTATCGTGCCACAAGATTTGGGCCGTATTAGCGACGCACACGCATCGCTGCGTCATTATCAAGGTGATATGCTCGTGATTTGTGATGTAAAAAAAGATTTAAGAAGTCAGGTGTAAGTCGGTGGGATGGTATTATTCTGGTTACCCGACTACTGTGGTGGTAAATGGAGATATGGTATGTATGTGTCAGTACAGTACTGTCGTCTTAAACTTATCCTGTCACTTATGGGATATCTTCCGTGATTGTTCATGATTTAATCCGTGAAAACTTATAACAGTATACTGTCGTTTTTCTTTCTTTTTCATGTGGTTAGTGCCTTACCTGGTGTCAGAGTTTTGATGCCGCTCATGGGCTTCTGACTTGGCTTTACATGCCGTCGAGAAATATCTCTCAGGCATGCTGGTTTCCTCACTTTTCCTTCACCGAAGCAAGTGATATTATACAATACGTAAAATCACAGGTGCGTGTCTTGGGTTCGAACTTGAAACCTATGACTTGGCAGTCCGATGGTCACACCACTAGGCTAACACTGCTGCCAGTACCGTAGTGAATCAAAGAGAAACAGGTCCCAGAAAATAACGGACTTAGATTATGGGATACATTTCACGAAAAGTTTAAGGAGAAAGGTGTGTGTAGTGTAATCGCAGTTCCAACTATGATATTTAAAAGCACAAAAATCTCCAAGAGCCAAGTTAACAGTAAAGCAATTTGCAACAACATTTGCAGAAAACCACTAGCTATTTTAAGAAAAATAAAGCATCCGATGCTATAAGCGTTACTCATCCATCGCTAACTCACATTTTCTTTATAATTGCAAGATAATTGCTGACCCCATCAAATGATCAAATATAGTTCAAGGCCAAATGGTCGAAGGCCACATCTAACCAATATCGTGAACTATCGAAGTCAAAATAAACTTAAAATAAGTCGAGGTTGGAGGACAAAACTCCAGTTGCAACAGCGAAAAAGGATCACTCATCAATTACCAGTCAAACCTTCAATAAACCAATACTTTTTGTCATTAAAAGAAAAAACCAATTAACTTCCACGCATACTCCACGCCAATACCCAACATCTATTTCAGTCTGATAGTTAAAATCTTATTAAAACCATCCCAATTTGGTCACTTCCAATATAGTCTGTCCATAAATCTAGTGCCCATCAGACGTATGAATGGGGTTGGGCACTCAAGTTAATAAATTAATCGTTCGTGATACAATTATTATTGTAATGATCGGCTCCCGTCTGCGAGAGTAAAATAAAACGGATAGTATCGTAATTGAATCTCTTGAGGAACGCGTTACGAAAGAACTGACAAACTGCTACTAAAAACTGTTATTTTTGATAGCTGCTAATTATAACGTTGGTTCTGTTATATTAGTAACGCCACTCCCCCTCATCAATGTTAGAAAGAACTTTACCTCTTTCATTAAATCAGGTTCTAACAGTCATCATTCTCCTGCCCTTGTCCTAATTTATTTTGGGGTTGGCGCAGCATTTAATGTTTTCTTCTTACATACTTCTTTATTAGCCGTCTTCTCAGTAGTCATCACCGTTCCAGCCATAGTATCATCTTCACACAGCTTCTAATACTGATCTTTCGATGAATTATTTGCCAAGAGCCTCGACCAATACCTGAGGAGGCCTTCGTTTAAGCAGCTGGTTATCTAGCGGCTTAAACGACGGGCTTGATTCAAAAAACGACAGGGCTCGTATTGTTAAGAGGTTCCTCTCTCTAGAGACCGCCGGTAGCTTGGACCATGTTCCCGAGCTACTATTTTTATATATTACTGGTGAGCTACTATTTTTATATATATTTTTTTTAATTTTGTTTGTATTTTAATTATTATTTGATACATTTTTAAATCTTCCATATATTTAAAAATGTATCAATTGTGTATGGAAATAAATAATGGGATAATAATCTTCCAAAAAAGCTGATTTTCAAAGCGCCTAATAAATTATGCAAATGAAGGTACTGATGTTCAATTAACAGCTTTAAATTATGTTCCGACTATGCAATAAGGTATCGGCCGTAAAATTGCCTTTGACGTTCACAGTTAATTTAGTAATTAACATTTTTAGTTAATTTAGGGTTAAATTCATCTCCGGCTGTAGCTTCTGATTTCCGTTGGTCATCTATAATTTGATAATTAACTGATTGTATGTACTTCTCATTTATAAACACTTTCTCCTATAGAATAAGCTAAGATTTTTCCATTAGTGTCAAGAAAACTACTTTTGTCTCTTTTCTACCTATTTTTTACCACAGCGTTTCCAGGTCCTAGTTGCATTTTTTTAATATCAGTCTTTTACCATAATATGAGAAACAGCTTCAATGGGGATGGCAACTGTAAATGTAATGGCGCTAGCATAACTTGTACCAAGCATCGTCATTGGTTGAACATCTGTCAATGTTATTTTATATTTCAAAATAGCTTGTCCATATTGTACAGATTGGGACTAAGCTATGGACACGCCATCTACAATCAGCTTTGACCAGCCTTCCCCATTAGTTTCAAGATGTTAATAAAACCTCCTTTGTACATATTTTCTTCGCTTTTATATGCTTTTGCTTCCAATCGTTCTTCAATTTTAATTTAATCGTTTTAGGTCTTTTTTTTTTTTTTTTGGGGGATGAGAAATCATCAAATGACTCCTCCCGCTCTGGGCGGAGCGGAAGGGAGTGCCAGACTCTTACTGACTAAAAAACACCCATGTTCCTTCATTGGCCCTTTATGTTCCAGGGCCGCGGTATCTCTTTCGAACAGTCCCGCAGCCCTGGCAGGCACCGGCCCTTGCGGGCCCCTCCCGTTTGCTGACATCTCTTTGAGGCGCGCGTGGAACACGAACGCGCCGTCGACACGGCCTGCCCGTCGTCATACGACGGACGGACGGCGAGCTAGCCCATTACTCGCCGTCCACAGGCCCGCGCCTACGGTGGCCGAGAGCCATCACGGCGTGGCCCCCGACGCCCGGTGCTTCTCCCGCGGCGGCTGGGACGTGAGGAGGTTCTCTCCCTCTCACGTTCCGCCGCCTCCTTCGCTAGCATGACTGCTTCGCAGAAGGAGGCGACGGCTTCCCATTCCCTCTCGCCCCGGACCATGGCTTGAACCAGGGCCGGGCGCGAGAGGTCGCCGCCGCCAATCGCCGCTACGAGGACACGGCGGTGCTCCTCCCAAGCGGAGCAGACCTCGACGGTGTGCTCCACCGTGTCCTCCGGTCGATCCTCGCAATTGTAGCACCAGGGCGTTTCCTCCCGTCCGATTCGGTGCAGGTACCTCCCGAAGCACCCGTGTCCGGTGAGGACCTGCGTCAGGCGGAAGGTGAGGGCGCCGTGGCGCCTCCCTAGCCACTCCTCAAAGAGGGGACTTACCGCCACTATCGTGGCGTGCCCATCGTTTTATGTCTCAGAACAATATAACAGTTATTTAGTTACTGTTTCACAATTATACTTGCCCATCACTAGAATGTAACCTCAGTCTTGTATAGCTCCAGCACATCGTCGCTAGCAAGTTTATGGTTTTTTGATCTAAATCTAAAATTGCTTTTGCGTCTCGATATTGCTTCTTCAATTACATCAAAAATTCTACATCGTTGTGTTACAATGCAGCATTCTGTAGTACTTTTGGCCGTTTTTAAAGATTGTGATGATGATTGTTTATTGAATGAACTTCGCTAATGATTGCATAATTAATTTTAAAATAATGTCTTTTTTGACGAACTACATACATCGGTGAGTTACAAAAAGTCATCCAGCAAAAATATTTGAATTTCAATAAGGATTTGTATTTAAGAATGATACATTAATACATGAACGAATAATAATGTAAACATTTCCAATACCTTGAACTTAAGCAAATACACAATGGCACCCAAAGCAAATACTGATTATTTTTAATTACACCTCAAATATCAGGGCAATCTTTTTACCTCCAAAAGAGCACCAATCTAAATCATAGAGTGACAAAACCATATAATCAGGCGGCTAGTAAACTCAAAATTGGACGCAGCCAGACGGTAGCTGGATCGAGTCGCATCCATGATTATAGTAATTTCTACCACGTTCCGAGTAGCCATTTGCTCGATATTGCGTTGGTATCGATTTCATTAGATAGGCCCAGATTTTTATAATAAAACGTGCCGGATGGTATATGTGAACTTTTTGTAACTAGAGTTGTAATTACAATGAGTAGGTGGTGGTATCAGTATTGGTGTGGCTTTAGAGGCAGCGGGGGCCATGATGTTTGCGAGAAGCGATCTTTCTTCACGTTGTCTGCTAAATGTCTTATAACATATTGTGTAGTTATTATAAATACTACTCTTTTGGATGATGACCTTCATACGCTGCGTCTTCGTGCAACACTTTTCATATCGGCATCTATCCTCGTTTATTTCGAGCTGGTTTGCATAAGATGCATGAATAACACAATTGAATTTGCATTGTTCTGCGTTTCCTTGATCAACCTTTCTTGATGTCCCCAGAGATTTTATCATATCAATTGAATGAAAAGACTGGAAGCAGCCTGAGATAACCGCCATAATAATGACAGTAAACTTCCAAGTGGATATTCCAGAAAGGGACGCCCTAGAAGGACATTATTGAAAATGTTCTTCAGAAAGGTCAGGTGCCATATATTGCATGTCAGTATCTTCAGCCATTAACAAACTCAAGACACTTTCACCGCGAACTTCCTAGCCTACACCAATACCCGAAGTACTAGCAACATTAATGATCTCATGCGCAGACAGCGATTGATTGATTGACCGTTTTATTGGCGTCAGCCGATGCGTCTCTATGTGATTATCAGAAGTCGACTTTATTAGGGCAGTGTGTTCGTACGATGTAAAATGATCACCAATACTGTGTACGTGCGGCTGTGAGATAGTTATTGCCTGCGGCTTTGATTGTATATTAATTAATGGTGGAGTTTGATGGAATAATTTTAGTTGTAGATGAAAGGACTAAGAATATCTTTTTCCTGTTTGTGTTGTGATTCGACGTATGAAGAAAGCCTATAAGTCCAGCAATTTATTAATGTATTTTAGCCGAAAAGGCTCACTTTGGAGGAGGCCTTTACCTGCATAGGAGTTCTTGCGGAATAATTATTGCTTATTTCAGTTTGTAGTTTATTTTTTCGGAATACAAGGGGGAATTGAAGGTGGAGGGCGCCATCGTTGACATCCAAAGGTATCAACGACGGCGCCTCATGGGGGTTCTACAAAAAAATACTGCAGTACATAAAATAAACTGGTATTATTTCAATACCAAAATCGGAGTCTTCTATGTAAACTAAGAAAAAGTTTCATAGATAATATCTGACTTGATAATGAAACACGTTTCAAGATTTCATCATCAAGATTTGACGGCACGGTTGGCGCAGTGGTCAAGCGATTGACTGCTGCGCTGCATGTCGCGGGTTCGATTCCCGTACGGAACAAATATTTGTATGATCTACAAGTAGTTGTTCCGGGTCTGGGTGTTTTTCTATTTATAATATGTATGTATTTACAAAAAAAAAAATATGTATATATGTAGTTTATCAGCCATCTAGTTACCATAACACAAGCATTAGGTTGCTTAGCTTGGGACTAGATGGTGCTGTGTGAAATGTCCAGGGATATTTATTTATTTATTTATTTATCATCATCATTCGCCTCCCAATCATCCCAATCCCAATTCATTCACGGTCCGCGCAGCATGTCTTCTTCTTCCATACGTCTCTATTACTCGTCATCTCAGCAGTCACCCCCTTTCTAGCCATTCATACTTCACACAGTTCATCAATCGTTTCTTTCAAGATTTATTGTGACACTTATAATCGTCATTCTTTTAACAAATTACAACGGAATTTAATAAATAAATCAGTCTAAATTACAACATACAGTTTAACAACATAGTTTATGAATCCTCCGAAGCTAATAATTTGCAACAATGTTTTACTTAATTATGTTTAAAGAAGCAATCGGTGTTATCTTAAGCGAAATAATATTGTAATGAAAACGCTTGATAAAAATTAAGTACTTACTTAGGCGCATTCCTGAAACAAGTTCTGTGTTCCTAATGATAAGCCAATGTTAGTAAATATTGTTTTTATTACTCTATTAAGGAGTAAGTGGGAGGAATCATACTTAGTTTAGAGTATTAAGCTATTTATTTCACATTAGCATATTTTGTAATAGGTTATGTTAATTATCGTGTTTGTGTGCAGTCGTATTAAATAGAATTGAATTTTGTTTCTTATGTCAATTTGAATATGAGTTAATTTTCAAATAGTCTAAATGAAAAAAAAATATACAGTTTTCAAAGGATATAAGTATTATAAGTTTTCTCTAAAATCTTGGGACAGAGGGGGCTAGAAAAAATACATAATTATACCTACAGATTGTAAAGAAAAGAGTAATTATCCTCTAAAATCTTACCTGACTTAGCAATTTTTCCTATATAGTCTTACTTTGATGTTTAAAATGGTGATAAACATAGGTACACTTATCCAACACTAACTACAACTTCGTATGGCCTATTGAACATTCCTAACTCAAACAAGAAGTGAGATAAAAATATAGGTTGCATCAGGAAGTTCTTCCCGTACAACATGTAGAAGTTAATTGAAGTAGAACAGGTTTCAACCTGCTGCTAATAGGCCATCGGCTAAACCTGTCACTATGGGTACAAGACTGCAGGTTTAGATATTAATTTACTGGCGTGTGCAGTTTAAATGATATCAAGAGTCGTTTGGACATGTATTTGGTTCTATTTGGTTTGACTAGATTGTATTGCTTGATGCTGTGTCCTGTTTCCGAGATGTTGTCAAAAGGTTAATTATTCATCTCAAACCTTATTGAAACCTACTCTGCCGTGGTAATTGAGAGGGAAGTAACTCAAAAAAAGCGGTTTCGAGAAAATGGCTCATAAAGTTATGTCTTTAAGTCATTTATTTCGAAACAATAAACATTGTGTAGAAATTTTGTAAAATGAAATGTAAATTAAAACAGTACCATTAAAACATTACAATCGAACAAATAACACAAATAGAAAACAAAATAAAAAAAAAACAAATTGTGTTAAAAAGATTAATATGTCCCAATATTTAGTGATTGCAGTTCTAAGGATCCCCTTTTTGCCCTTGAAGGTCTTACTCAGTAGTACTACTAAGGGTGATTTTTTGACGGAAGACAGAATAACAGAAGTTCCATTAACTGACGTTAGCATTTTCCATTATTTAGATCGTGCTTTAAACCCATAGAGGATTAAAACATTAAAAGACCTAATAATACGAATGAAGTCAATCAAACTTCAGAACATTTTAGCTTAATTACAATCGTCAACCACAAGCCTTAGCTAATCCCCAACCAACAATCATCTCTTAAAACATTTACAAATAAATTATAATATTCAATAAAACCAAAATGCTATAATATGATTTCATCAAAAGTGAACCGTACGTACGCTTGGCTTATAAAGGCGAAGTGATCTTTAAATTAGACGGTAACACAGGAAGTGGCTTCTTAGGCCGTCAGTGTAGCGGTGATTAGCGATTGCCGATCACCGATCGCCTATCACATCTAGTGAGCAGTTGATCACTGACGGTTGAGTGCACGTAAAAAGTTTTGGCAGAGATTATTTAGCTTGGGTTGAAGATGTGACACGATTTCGTCCTGAAGTTACCAATCAATTTTGATGTTTTAGTGTAGAATTGCGAAACCATCATCGATCTTTAGGTTAAGCCGTGCTTGTCTAGGTTGGTCTGTGGATGGGTGACCACCCATTACATACCGAGTTTCCTCCGTGCCTCGGAAAGCACGTTAAGCCGTTGGTCCCTGCTGTCATTTGTAGATTTTTGACAGTCGTTACAGGTAGTCCGTGGCCCGAAAGTCTAACAACCAGTCTTATCCAGGGGTACCGTATTACCCTGTACTAACTGGGTTGTGGAGGTCATTTAGTTGTATCAAGTTAGACTGGAAGCTGACTCTAAGAAAGTTGGAAGAAGGCTAGGCAGATGATGAGTGTAGAATTGCTAACTGAAAATTAACTTACCAAAACACCGGCCAATCTTGAAATCCTGTAAAATTATCGCGGACGACTTGGAATTAGGGATATGCTTAACATAAAATAGAATATCAATCGAATATCATAGTTAGTCTAGTTAGTTATCATACTCGTAGTTAACAAACTATGATACAATATTCGTCTAATCTACTATCCACGAACATAATTCTACACTCTCTGCAATCAACATAGTCTATGCAAAACCAGTAAGCTCGCGGTATGTTTAAGTATGGCACGATAATTGAAGATATGCTCGTATCATACCGCGGAGCTACTTCCAAAGACCTGACGCCTGATTACTTTGTAGCCTGCTCAATGAGATTACGGTTTTGGCCATAAAGTAAGTGGATTCCTTAATTTAATTCTCATGTGTTTGTGATTTTTACGTAGTACAAGACATTTTGATTTAAATTTGCTGCTACTTTTTTTTACTGATGTTGGCTGAAGAACTTGTTTGGTTTGTTTGGTTAGTAAGCAGTGTAAATTACCTTACTATTTTGAATAAAAAAAGACCATCATCATCATCAAAAAATGAAAAATAAATAGATCCATTAGATAATGTTTGTTTAGTGTGAATAAATAGCTAAAGAAGGCACAAGAGGTGATCTTTGTTGTATAATTATGTCAGATTGTCAGGATTTATTCCGTTGGATTCGAATATCATGCGGGCAGAAGCAATGAAAATATACTGGATGCGATACACTGTTTCTATTAAACTCACAAATTACTTGAAATTACAATTTAACACAATAACATAGGGCACTATGGGTACAGTTCCAGGACGTCTGCTCCGCTGCGATCAGACCCTCAATATCATTCACGCCTCGAGCTGAAAACATCAGGGCTCTGTAGAAGTACGCTGTGGTGTTGGTAGACTTGTTAGTAGGTCGCGTGATGGCGCGTATTTGCGATTCATTTTGAGCCTGTACCAATGACCGGATCCGACATATACTTATTCAATTTTAAGAACCTGTAATATTCCCTGAAAGAACACAAATTGATTTCACACTCTTGTTTAAGGGCCTTAGAGTTATCACATATTTTATCCTATCTCAAGTAATCAAGTTTTATTGACAGTATTTTCAGGTTGATGGTATTTAAAAGGACTTTAATCTGAAATTGATTCAATGCCTCGAGTCTCAAAAGTCGTTAGGGATATTGCCTGTCAATATCGCCCCTGGATGCCTAGATTAATAATTCGAACCAAATATGAAGTAGAAGCAAGTTTTTTCGAAAATATCAAGTTAACACACATCTTGTCTGCCTTGCTTTGTTTTTCTTCCAATTTTCGAGCAAAATTGCAGATTATTCGCACAAATAGTACCTAAATGTTTAATGTGATTCCTATTCAGACCACCACAGACTCAGGCCCTTGATTTCTTTAAGTAGAAATACAGCTAGCTAGGTCATGGGAGGGTGGATGAACAAGTCATTTTCAGATGTCTTTAGTATAGAGTGTAGTCTGGAGCCCAAAAGACAGTAGTAATACGATACTCCTTGGTTAGCCAAGGAGTATCGTATTACTCAATCATTGGATTGTAAATGTGGAGATCTGATGTAAATGTTGATGTCAGACTTATGGACAAAAACGATACGGAACACATTCTAAAATTGTTCCTCTTCAAAAACTGCACCTGCATTACGCACAAAAAGGCGTTTAAATGAAACGAGGATCGCGATTAACGAACATATCGAATGGAATTAACAATATCATCCTGCGCCTGAGTTGTGAAGTAATCAAAGAAACAACATTCGTTTTTTTCGCTCGGTTCCCGGTATAATCATAATGTACGCTCCTTGTGTTGGCCAGGATTCTGTGGAACTTAGGACATAAACAGTTATAAAATATTGATTTTAGAGCTTTGGTTATTGGTTTCCATAAATTCTTGAAAACTCTCCTCAAAATAACATCATGCCTATTATCGCTGAAGGTTATGCAGAGGTGTAGCTATAGTACACTCACATTTCGCCAGTTCAGTTTGAGTACCATGTACATACAGAATGCTATTGAAAATCTTCTTCCATTTGATAAATTTCAGATGAATAAAACCAATATCATTTTGCTTGGCTAAGGAATGGAGCCCAGGACGTCATGTTCACCACAGAACTCTTTGCGACCACAAGACTAACGAGAACTGTTTATTTGTTTTTATCTGTGTTTTGTTAGGCAGCGTATCGTTAAGGAAAGAGCACATCAAAAATTTATACAAGCCTGAAAAAAAAACGAATTGTAATAAACTCAATAGAAACTTTTTTGCTAAGGTCTCAGAGCTGCTTTTTAAGAGTCGCAGGCCTCAGGCTAGGCAAATATAGTGATGAAACCGCCTTTGACTAAACCTATGACGTCATGGATCAGAGAAAGGAGGAAAACCAAGGCATGCAATAATAGACACCATGATCTTTTCTTTCATTACTGTTATTATGTAACTGTACACGTTAATTTATAACAACGTCAGCATTGATAAGTATGTAACTAATTATTACGTGCTTGCAGTAACTGTTAAAAAATATTTTGTAGTATTATAAGCCTTCCCTCTTAGCAGAAACTATTGAAAAACTTGTGGCTGTAAATCATAACTATTACCTATTAAAATGGCTGAATTAAACTAGATTGCGCACAGTCAAGGAGTGGAATTCCCTGCCTTTTTTTTCGGATGGGAAATCATCATGACTCCTCCCGCTCTGGGTACAGCGGAAGGGAGTGTCAGACTTTTACAGACTAAAAACCATCCATGTTCCTTCTTTTGCCCTTTATGTTCCAGGGCCGCGGTATCTCTTTCGAACAGTCCCGCAACCTGGAATTCCCTGCCTTCGTCGGTGTTCCCAAGTTCATATGACTCCAATCTATTTAAGTCGCGAGTTTATAGACTTATTTTGGGTTAGCTCGTTCCATCGTCGACCTCGCATCTACAGGGTAGGTATAAGGGATAGGGTAGGAGGGAAGCTGAATTTTTGCGTTTCTGATGAAAAAATTCTACGAGTATTTTGTTGTTTTGGAATGATAACATGAGTACGTGGAAACGGTTTGTGCTTCGGTGTCTCTCCCGCCCTGTATAGATTTAGATATATAAGTCACAAATGATTCACGAGTAAAATATATTGGCAGAATATCCTAGCAGAGGAGCAAAACAAATCCTACAGGACCCCAAACGCATGGTCACACTGTCACCGTGATTGTAATAACTGGGAGCGAGATGGGCCGCGCTAATGTCGCGCCCCAGGCTCGCTCGCTATCGGTAGCCATCTGATGCTGCAAGCGACGTGCCACTACACGCAACCGACGTTCTAACTGAGGAGTTGTTAGTGGGGAGTAATCTTGCTTTTATCTGATGATTTCAAGTATCTGAAAGATAGATTTTGGATTTGATCAAAATTAGATGGGGATTCGTAACTTTCGTCCTTGAGTGATAAGCTCCTTAGTTATTTAATTGACTGATCCTGCCAGGGCTGTGGGACTGTTCGAAAGAAATACCGCGGCCCTGGAACACTAAGGGCAAAAGAAGGAACATGGATGGATCAGTAAAAGTCTGACACAGTCCGCTAGGCCCAGAACGGGAGGAGTCTTTTGATGATTTCCCATTCCAAAATAAAAAAAAGTTATTTAATTGACTGATGCAATTTGATCTGGCTCAATAGATAAATAAATGAACTTTTACTACTTGTACCGAATTATCCCAGGGTTAATTACGAGGAGCAGATTAAGAAACCTGTGGGCTGGTGGGCTGGTTGGAATGGCAAATGACGAACGCCATAGGTCACGTAGAATGATCCACTTTAAACACTAAGTGCGGAAATTTTAGTGTGAACCGCCAATCTGCGGAATTTTCCATTTTCAAAGTTCGAGTAGCCCTCATTATCGCTTCACATCCGATGAGTTGTGACCAGGCGAGCCGAAAGCATATCGTCACTGGAAGGGCAAAATTACTTAACCGCCAAATTAGGCATATTGAGTTACATACATATTCGGAATCAGCGATTTTTTTTGCATCGAACTGTTTAGGTAGCATTGCAATCGAATCACTTTTGTGGCGCTTCAGTAACCCGTAAAAAGGCGGAATTTTTGTTTTTCGATTACTGAAGCGACACACTTTTCGGTCTTTTTTATACGAAGGTCGCATAAGTCATGTTTACTTACTACATAAATATACAAATTCCAATTAAAGTAAATCTAACTTTCTGCTGTCTTGAAAATAATGTTGTATTAGTAGTTATGCTCTTCTTGGAATCTAAGAATAACTTGGGTTAAGTAATTTTGTTTTCCTTAAATTGGAATGAGAAATGGCGTTTACGGAAAAATGACTTATTATTTTCATCCAGTGAATGGCACTTAAGTAATTTAGCCTGACTGTTATTGAGCAGTTTGCGAGTTATCAGCAAAGTTGCTTTGCAGTTAAATTTCGACAAAAGTATATTATTATGTAAACTACATCACTTAAGTAAAATTACTAGTCGTTATAAATCATTATTATTGTTGAATAAGTATCAACTTGAGTCCCTTTGTGACAACGTGGTAGAAGTGTCTAGTGTGTCGAACAGGGTAGCGTACCTCATAGTGAAGCTAACTGAGAGGTATAGCCTCAAGGTTGTTCAGGTGTACGCACCGACTTCGGCACATCCGGACGACGTGGTGGAGGAAATATTTGAGGACATCTCCAAGGCCTTGCACTCCACTACAACGTTGTCATGGAGGATTTTAACGCTAAAGTGGGAGTATAGAATTGCAGTGAATCGGTAGTAGGATCCTACGGGTTTGGCAGTAGAAATCATAGGGGGCAAATGCTTGTCAACTTCCTTGAAAAGGAGGGGCTTTTCGTGATGAATTACTTCTTTAAGAAACAGCCCCAAAGGAAGTGGACATGGCGAAGCCCCGACACTATGACGAAAAATGAGATTGACTTCATCATAACGGATAAAAAGCATATATTCAGAGATGTTTCGGTGATCAACAGGTTCAACACTGGTAGTGATCACAGACTTGTTCGAGGCACTCTGAATATTGATTTCAAGCTGGAGCGAACCCGTTTGATGAAGTCTAGGCTCCGTCCAAATATGCTCCAAACCATGCTAGGGTCTGAAGCGTTCCAGTCAGATCTGGAGAACCGATTCGCGGCCGTGGAAACCACAAATGACGTTGACCAGGCGCTCGAACAAATGGTGGAAATCCTCAGGGAGGAAGGGACGCGTTTTTGTAAAATGTGGGGAAAGGCAAGAAGTCCAAACTTTCGGAGGAGACTCTGGAGCTTATGACGGAACGACGTGAAAACCTACCCGTCACTTCGTCAGAACTATAGGCACTCAATAAAAGAATCAGAAAATTGGTACGACGCGACCTTCGATGCTCCAACACACGCTCAATAGAAAAAGCGATTGAGCAAAATCGGGGGTCGAAAGTATTCGTCCAATCACTTGGGAGGAGCCACCTGACGAAGTTGACCAAATCTAGTGGGGATATCGTCGTTTCGAAGCCAGAGATTCTTTCGGAAGTCGAAAACTTCTACGGCCAGTTGTACGCATCGCATGCATCTCGACCTGTTCCCGAAAATGAGGATTCCAGAGCCACCTTAACCCGCCATTTCACAGAAGACCTGCCAGAAGTCAGCCAAGACGAAATCGAGGCGGCTCTTAGACAGCTTAAGAATGGAAAGGCCCCTGGTGAGGATGGGATAACGACTGAGCTCCTGAAAGCGGGAGGACGTCCTGTATTAAGGGAGCTTCGGGAGCTTTTCAACTTGGTCCTGTTCTCTGGGAGAACTCCAGAAGCGTGGAGAAGGAGTGTGGTCGTTCTTTTCTTTAAAAAGGGGAACAAGACCCTACTAAAGAATTATAGACCCATTTCGCTCCTTAGCCACGTGTATAAGCTGTTCTCAAGAGTCGTCACGAATCGTCTAGCGCGAAGGCTCGACGACTTCCATCCACCGGAGCAGGCCGGGTTTCGAGGAGGATATAGCACCATAGACCACATCCACACAGTGCGGCAGATCATACAGAATCAATAATCGGCCGCTATGTCTTGCATTTGTGGACTATGTGAAGGCTTTTGACTCTGTCGAGACCAAGTCAGTTCTGGAGTCTCTGCAGCGATGCCAAGTCGACTGGCGATACATCCAAGTGTTGAGAAATCTTTATGAGAACGCCACAATGACCGTCCAAACTCAAAACCAGCAAACAGAGCATATCCCATTGCGTCGGGGGGTAAGACAAGGGGACGTAATTTCCGCGAAATTGTTCACCAACGCACTGGAGGATGAGTTTAAGACGCTGAAATGGGAAGGACGTGGCATTAATATCAACGGCGAGTACATCTCACACTTGAGATTGGCAGATAACATCGTCATACTGGCTGAATCGCTGCACGACTTATGACTTATGCTGGATGGCCTAGTTGATTCTTCTATACGCATTGGTCTCAGGGTGAACTTGGACAAAACCCAAGTTATGTTCAACGAACACGTCACCCCAGGACCTATTGTTGTCAATGGCGGTCCTCTCGAGGTTGTTCGAGAATATGTCTACCTCGGGCAAACGTTAGGTGGGACGCCCTCAGGCTCGGTGGAGTGACGATCTTCGCGGGGTGGCTGGTAGCAACTGGATGAGAATTGCTGAGAATCGAGTTGAATGGCGTGCGATTGAGTAGGCCTATGTCCAGCAGTGGACTGCTATAGGCTGATGATGATGATGATGATGATGAAGTATCAACTTGCTAGTGCAAAATTCCAAACTTCCAATTCCAAAGTCCACAGCATACATACGTCTGTTGTTACGTAATTTCCAAGTGTCTAATGATTTTATTTTAGACACTTCAGTATAATAGATAGCCATCTTTTTAAATCAATTATAGTCATCAGTATTTTTAATGCAGTTATTCAAAGTATCATTAATCTCTTACGTCGTTTATCCTATACAATAATTACGGCAAACTTACTTTAAAGAAATTGTGGTAAACTTAGTAAATTAACTGATCACCTCTTAAGTCCTTTTGCTAAACATGTGAAAATGCAAAATGTGTCCTTGAAGTAATTCTGCTTCACCAGATTATCAGTACATTTATATTAAAAGAAATTTTATCGTATTTCTATTTCTCTAAGTTATGTGTAATCAGTACGTTTAAATTGCAAAGAAAGTTTTACTTGACGGCGTTAAGGTAAATCTGACTTACTCTGAAATGAGGTATTTTTACCTATCCACCACTTACTTCCTAAAATAGCCTTTACAGTGATTTAAACCATATGAATAAAGATATAAATAAGGAAAAGGTTTGCATATCAAGTTATTTGGTTAAAATCGGATGATAAATTAAAAAGATACATTTTTTTTTGTTTAAAAAAAAACTTTAAATGGCTTTTTCTCGAAATGGCATTTTGGCGCTCCAGTAATTTTGCCTTTACAGTGACGATATTTAGAGTAAAAAATGACGCTTTGATTTTCGATTGTGATCTGAGGCTCTAACACGAGCATTTGGTGTAAGCGTAGCATAAATACGTCGTTTTTCTAATCGAAAATATCCTATGGCATTTTAGTTAAATTATTTGCAATAAGCACAATCAGTATCGTCTATAGATATGAATAAATTCTTACAATTATAAAAATGTTTTATGTGAAACGAGTATTATTGGGTGAATTTCAACAAATGCCATTTTTTTTATCATATCGGTGAACTTTTTCATTTATACTTTTTTCGTACATTTTTCAGGTTTTATGTAATCTTTAGGATATCAAATATCCCCAAATTTAATATCATCAACGTATCATTTAGACTAAGGAGAAAATTCAGTTTGAATTCTGGTTTCCACCGATTTGACAAACCGGCACCGATTTTTTTTTCTGTACACCGATATGATAAGTTTATCCACCGAAATGATGAACATATCCAGCGATATGATAATCTATCCACCTTTGAACATCAAAAAGAAAATAGTTAGTAGGTACCTATATATTTTTACAAGAGTGACTTAGAACTGAAGACCTGAACTGAGGGTCTTATGTAAGTAGATCACATCCAAAGAGAACAGAGTTCTTGGAAATCCATTTTTTTTTTAAATTATGTATATGCTAAGGCCACATTTGTCTTAGCTTTTTTCCTCTGATAATATGCACGGGCACTGATTCGGTTTTTTTTTGTGCAATGCGACGTGCATGTGCAGTCATTTGGCTTCGGGTTGGGATAAGTCCGGCTGCCTTTCGTCTAGCTAAACGTTCTCTATCTTTTCTTAAATGTTCCTCTCTTAACACAGGATCGCTTTGGATTTTAGTTTTTTTTTAAACGACTCACCGAGATGATAAAATGATCTACCGATATGATAAAGCAATCCACCGATGTGACAAAACTGTGCGTTGATCATGAATCAAAACACCGATATTAGATATAAGACACCGATTGATTTTTTCTTATCATTTCGGTGTAAATTATCACATCGGTGGTATTAAAGACCACCGATTACAGCGATATGAGAACAGCGACGTGAGAAAAAACACACTTTTTAGAAAATTAGAAAAAATGCATAATATCTAGGTTAAATTCAATAACAGTCAATGAAGCTAATTCACTTACTACCTCTATTAGAACCAAACAACAATAGTAAAACTACTCATAACACTAGAAAAATGCAATCACCGATAATATACAATAATTGTCCGGAAGCAACTGAAATGGCGTACTTTCGTTATTTGCGGGAATATGCAGCGATTTGACACACGTCCATCCTGACTGCGACCTAGCACACACTAACGAGAGAAATAAAATTGGGGTGGGGACACTGTCGGACTCGTCGATGAAAAGTTAGGTTTAAATTAGACATGGGCAAAATGTATCATTGAAAAGAAAAGATAGATATGCATCTTTCAATCACTCGGATATGAATCACTCTTTTATATCTTTGTATCAGTATGTATCAGTAGCTCATTCGACACACGCAACGCGTGCGGCTCACTCATTCCAATAGATATAGTGATAGGTTTTTTTGTTTGCTCCTTTCGGATATATTGAGCGGTTGCGAATGTTGCGATTGAACATTTTGTTTCTTTTCGTGCAAGTCGGCAAATGAATATAAATTTTAAAAATAACTATAGGTACTTATTGTAGGTACAACCTACTTCTATTTCCATATATTGAATATATCAATAGTTTTTGTACTGACGTAGGTATATCAGTTTATAATGGTCAAACACTTATTCTCGGTATTGAGAAAGTGCGACAGAACATTCTAAGTAGGGAGGTGCGAAAGAGATGTATTGACTTTCCGAAGAGACGCCGTGTCACCTGCCGCTCATGCTTGTGCGACACAGATACAAAAGGACGACGATTAAACGAGTTGTAAAAGATACACTGATACATTCGGATTTGAACTGATATAAAGAGTGAGTGATCAGAACGGATTGATACATATCTTTTTTATCTATCATTCCTGAGTTACCCATCTCTAGTTTAAATTACTTTTGTCCAGCGATATGAGAACATTTTGAAAGACAAGTACGTTTGTGCCTCTCAGTAATAATCATCGTTAATTATGTAATAAAATATGCAATATATTAATAACAAAACTAATATTCTATTAAATAGAATAAGTTATATACTTAACTTACTTATTTTTATTAGTGTATAAGCTTTTTTGTTTGTAAAAAAAGTAGAGGGACAGCACCGATTTGAAAAAAATAGAGGTTTATGTATTTATTTCTACCTTCAATAATAGACCTAGGCAAATTATTTTTTTGCCACAACCCAATAACTACCTATTGAATACTAAAAAAAATAATTCACAACAATATTCCTTTTTTCAAATACTAATTTCACCGAAGACAAAAAAATAAGTCATTTGGGAAATTCACCCTATTAATTAAATAATCTATGTATTTACGTTAAGTTTATACCGCGCACTCGTGCTAGGGCCTCAGATCTTCACATTCTGCCATGCACACATGCACAGCGAGGCTCAAGGGAGACCTCTGTATAGTCGCCCCAGGGATGTGCCTTCACAGGCGTTGCACAGAGGTGGCTCCGGACAGGTCTTTTAAGAGAAAACGGTGCCTCCTCTCATGTGCGGATGGTGACCACCGGGTGGTTTTAGTGCGGTAAAAATCCCTCACTCCCCCTTGTCTTAGCCCCGAAGACGGTCGCTCTTTGCAGGTTTCCCCTCGAAAACAAAAAAAAAAAAACAAAAGGGCGTCAGATCTAAAAAAGTTTCGGTTTTTATCGGAAGATAAATGTAATCAAGAATATAATTTATTTTAGGAATTTTACCTCTGCCAAGAGAAATAACAGCAGAAACATGTAGGTTTACGAATAGGAAGCCAATACTTGGTTTGTTGAACCAATGATTTACATGCATTACGTGCTCATTTTCACACTACGACCATAATGAGAATGTATTAAAGTAAGTAAATGGATACTAAATCGAGTCGTTGACTTAATAGCAGGCTTGAGATATCACACTTATGAGATCTTGTGCTTGATCCGTGGATCCAGTGTGTTAAGTGTGATTAGATTTTCTATTACAATATTGCGATCTAAAAATGTATTAGGTGTGGGAAATGTCATCAATTTTATACCAACTGCTTCGTTAATATAATGGTAACAAGTGATCAGCATGAAATCTCTGGTTCGAATCTCAAGTCAGACCGTAAAAATAACGTTTTGTATCCGGAATTTCTCTGTAGCACCCCGGATTTGTGATCTGTATAATTATGGCAATAGGCTCACCCCCTACAACATGGTACTTAAACATAACAGGCAAAAGGTAGATGTACAATCAATACACCTCTGCCTAACCTTCTGGGATAAAAGGCGTGATTTTCAAGCAAGTTTTCAAGAAATTCCACAAAAGTAAGCACATCTGATACGTGTAAGTGAGCGACTAATCCTTTCATCAAGGTATGAGCTACTTGCTTCGTATAGCTCGTGCCACCAAGGCAGACATAATGTCTAAGAATAAAATGAAAATGAAATCTTTCAGGGAGTCCATCTATGTCTTGCGTTGAAGCGTACAAATTAAATCAATACCTTATAATCAATTCTCAATTTCTATGAAAATTCAATGTAATAAAAAAATGTCAGAATAATATTTAATATAAAATTAATTTAAAAAAAATACAAGAAGTACCTGTCACATAATTATACGGGTATTACAATTTGATTTTATTAATATAATTTAGTTCAAAGTCAAGGTTTTACTAATACAAAATCTTTCATTTAAATAATCGTTAATTGTGTAGTAACATTATGCAACTAAAACTTCGTTTAAACATTTTTTGAACAGATCTTTACTAGTAATAAATCGTAGTTAATGTGTTATTTTTACATTCGAAATCATTATTTCGGTCGCCATATTGCTTCATAACAAAAACAAATTGCCCACTTTTACCAACTAAGCTAAAAATTCGAGAATCCCTTCTGGCCACAGTGGCCATGTGTTTACTTGGTAACAAAATAATATGACAGTCGATTTGAAGACATTGTATAAGACTAAAAAAAGCTATTATTCCATACAGTAGCCCTTGCGTTCGCCCTGCGGAGGAGAATACTGCTGTATCGTACAGGTGGAGAGACAAGTGCTTTAATTACCTATGTTTGCGTGTGATATGAAAGTCTTTTGTCGAATAAAGACAATTTTTATTTTGCACTATCATTTACTCAGAAAACTTGATATTACTATGTTTACTATTTGTTTTGAGTTCCCGATATTTAGGTGCTGTTGTTTCGGGTGGATTTTTTATAAGCACACATCGGTCTTCTTACGACGAAAAAAAAAGAGGGAACGAATAAAACACGAACAAGAAAGGGGGTTGGTTAATATCTAAGTTGGTATTAGTTGAGACATTAAGATGTACGAATGCAGTAACGGACTTATCTAGCACTTTAGTTTAGTAACGGACTTTTCTATCATAATCCAAAGGATTTGGAAGAAAAATTATTATATATATTTATTTAATAACTATTACTATTCCACTCAACACTTTTACTTTACTTTTACTTTTTTTTTTTAAATATTGCTTTATAAATGTTTAAAGGAGGAAACGTCCTCGTTGAAGATGGCGGGACGAGCTGTACAAAAATGACCAGTGGTCCACAATCATTAGCCCTGGATCGAAACAATTGGAAGTCGTGGGGAGAGATCTTTACCCAGCAGTGGGATGATACAGGCTAACCAGTATCAGTATCAGTATCAGTATGTTTAATAAACTCCATACTCGATAACTTGACATACTTGATGAATGTCATTTATGTGAATAATTGTATACACCATGTAATATATGACCACACGTTGCTTAAATAAATTAGAAGACACTTCCTAGAGACAGGTTAACTAACTACTAAGTCTAAAATAAGTTCTCTTATAAAACATCACGCCTGTAAACCCCGAAGGGTTAGGCAGAGGTGTACCTAACAGTACACCAACATTTCACCAGTTATGTTTAAATCCCATGTAATAGGGGGCTAGCTTATAGCCATCAACCGGGCACAAATCCAGACTCCGTGGCTGCTACTGAGAATTCCTGGATGGTGAGATTATGGAAAAACTCAATAGCACTTTGCCTGACACAGGAATCGAACCCAGGACCTCCTTTTCAGCAGTCGCGCTAGCGACCACTAGATCAACGAGGCAGTCTTAAGTTCTTTTCTGACAGGTAATAAAACTCTTGATAACATTCTAAAGCAGTAAGTACCTACTTTTTACAAGCCAATAAAGCTTCCAGTAATTTAATATGATCACAACCGGATCCAATCAACGGTTATCATAATAATGTCCACACCTTCAATCTTTAACTAGCCGAAAAACATATTAATAGTCGCGCCAAATTGCGAAGCCTATAACTGGAGCATGTTATTAAAATCTATTAGACTCAATAACACTTTAGTGCGCGCCTGTATCGCTGTTCTGTGATTATTACCAGTTTTTGTGGAGTGCCCAGACACGTGGAGCGATGAAATTATGGTAATCACAGCTGGTACCAATGCAAGCCACCGGTTTTTAGGGTACCTTTGGTGTAAATTCTGTACGAAATTGTTATTGGTACGTGGCCGTGTGGAGCGAGATTCCAGACGTTTACAACATCAGAACACGGATATACTTAAACACTTTGTCGATTTTTATGAAATTAGTAAAATCGTTTTAAAATCTAGTAAATATGTATGTAAGTACAATAAGAAAATTCGGATTTAAGGCGGATTCCACTAATTCAATTAAACGCGACCAACACGATTTGTATATTCCATAGTAATGATGATACTAACAGCTCTTGAATGCAGTTTACTGTTCTGATCGTGTTCTGTTTTATCAGTTAAATTGCCCTTTTTTTTGTCGGGTGGGAAATCATCAAATGACTCCTCCCGCTCTGGGCGGAGCGGAAGGGAGTGTCAGACTTTTACTGACTAAAAACCACCCATGTTCCTTCTTTTGCCCTTTATGTTCCAGGGCCGCGGTATCTCTTTCGAACAGTCCCGCAGCCAGTTAAATTGCCCTTAGTCAACAGTAGTTAGTTAGTAGTAACGAACAAATAATGCCTAATTATAATAGAGATAAGGATCAAATATTGTCCAGCTATTTCAATCTAAAATCTATCATTCTGGAATTTTGAACTATAGGAAAATTCGAGGCCTGTCACAAACTAATTTTCTTTACTTATTACGGAACCCAAACTCAACAAACGAAAACAGTGGCACAAGGTAATAGTAGTTTTTTCAAAACAATAATTGTCGCCGACATTCATCAACATCTGGTCTATTTGGACCATCACCATCACGCATACGTTTCAGTATCACCAACTTACAATGAGGGAAAGTTAAGACCTTAGTAATGTTAGAAAAGCGATCATATATATCGGGTAAGTGTTGCGACAACTTGCTCTGTCCATACGTATATTTAAAAGTATTGCGTATTAAAAAAAAACTGATTGGGGAACTTTGAACTGGTAAACTTGGAAACTCATCAGGCAAATTTTGCAGTTTACCAAATAATGTCTAAAAATACGAGAAGCTAACCGTATTCGAGAAGCAAAGATTTTCAAGATTCACATAAAAAGCAATAGCAGCAGGCATTTTGATTTTCCTTCTTCTTTGGGAATAAACTATTTATATCCTGCATTCTTCTTTCTCTTCGTGTCGCTTTGTTAGCCCCGAAATTCGCTACTTCCACGCCGTCGTCATCGGCGTAGCGCAGAGGACACATAATTATCCTGCTTTGAGATTGGGTGTAATGATTGATTCAGGTGTACAATATAGGCTGCGGGACTGCTCGAAGGAGATACCGCGGCCCTGGAACACAAAGGGCAAAAGAAGAAACATGGATGGATTTTAATCAGTAAAAGTCTGACACTCCCTTCCGCTCCGACCTGAGCGGGAGGAGTCATTTGATGATTTCCCATCCCAAAAAAAAGGGTGTACAATATAGGGATTAAAAGGCAAAGCAAGATAACTCTTGATAAATACAGTCACACACTACTTACGTTATGATGAATAAATTTGAATTTAAAACTTGTGACGATGAGAAACAAATGTGAGCAACAATTTTGTTTAATAAAATACCTATTTGTCGTATTGGATTTGCGAAGATTGGTCATAAGATGTTATTAGCACCCGATTCATTATGCATCTTAATTGAGGTGTTTTGATTTTACTTGATGATCTTGCTTGATTTGACCTGTCCTGACATCAAGCAATTGACAGTATTGTAAATATCATAGCTCTATTGGTTCATAAGGTCTATTATTTTGCTTTAAATTACAGAAGGGTTTTGGCTACTTTGGATTAGTGTGTATTTTGTGTTCATTTGTATTTTTTGCAAAAAAAAAAACAGATTTTATCAAATCAAATTAAAAAAAAAATTATTCAACTGTTGAAAATTACATACCTAAGTCATAGAATAATATTTTTGCCCAATAAATAATTATAGTTCGTGAAGAATTGATCATTTAGCTTTTTATATAGTTACACTTTTCCGCTATCGCTTATGGCCGTGACCTCACCATAACTTTAAAAGCGCCGATACTAAATCGCTCCGTCGTCGCCATACACGTATGTATAATTAAGAAAGAAATGCTCTATTCGTGTTTTTAACTCAAAACAAAATGTTTTGTCGCAATAATTATTTGTGCTTCACAAAGGTGGGAAAGAATATTCCAATTTCAAATGTTTTTTTTTAATAAAAGTCATTTTAGTAATGACTTACATACTTTACTTTTGATGGTTAATGTATAAAATAACTGTTTTTAATAAGATGCCAGCAATCTTAAACCATTTTAGCAACCTTGCTGTACTTTTTTTGATCTAGAAAACAGTAAACCCATTATTTTATGTCCATATTCTTAATTGCAGTGACATTATTAGAAATAAAGAAAACAAAAAAGAGATTGTCTGAATTACTTTTTGCTCTCCAAAAAGTTGCTGTAGCCAGAAACAGATATACTGTGCTCTAGATAGAATACTGCAGGACTCGCATGGCCTTGACTGTACATTATCATCTGCCTAACCTTTTTCCAACTATGTTGGGGTTGGCTTCCAGTCTAACCGGATGCAGCTGAATACCAGTATTTTACATGGAGCGACTGCCTATCTGACCTCCACAACCCAATTAGTACTGGCTAATACGATACCCGTTGGTAAGACTGGAGTGGTCATACTTTCGGGCCAATGACTACCCGTAACTATGACCGCAACTGTGCATAATAAATTCAAAATAATTAATTGAATATTGAGTCAAGGACCTCAAAGTGCAAGCGGTCGTCCACAAGACTAATGAGGCAATCTATCAGATTCAGTTATTCCCATAAAAATAAAAAATCAATTCAACATTGTCGCTTAACATGAAAGGCGGTATCTCAGGATTATCTTGAGTGTAATTAAAAATTATTGGAACATAAAATCGGAAAGCTTTTTAGATTTTAATAGAACAAGTCAAAATGCTACTGTTTGTCAACCATCAATCATTATGCTCTCAATAAACTAGCTTTTAGCCGTGACTTTGAGTGGCTTATTTAATTTTGTGGAGGCTTATAGCTGTCCAATTATTTACATAACACAGACACTAAAAGCAGGGGAATTTAAAAGAAATGATAAATAAAATTATGTTATGCCTCGCGCATTGTCAATATCTGGGGGTGCAAAAAATAACCTCAAATCAATATGTGACCAGTAAAAACCTCCAAGAAACATGAGATTATATTTTCTTTTCGCGAGAAAACTGTAAACTAAGTTTAGGTTATTCTAAAAAATATTTTCACATTGTTCCTGATAAGAATGAATCATTTAATAATTAGCAGTCACCATTTACCACAAGATTTGAGAAGATAAAAAGTGCAAAACATTTCCACAGCACCAGCAGATAGCAAAAATTTGCACAAAACTCAATAGAACAGCAAATCCAAGTAATTGTAGGAAGTACATTCACTCACAATTTCCTGGCCCTAATGTCGCCCACATCACAATCAAGCCATTTATATATTTACTTAGCTAATTGGTTGTAAATTCGACTCGGATTGTTCAAAATGGTCGGCAACGATTTTGTGTAGTAAAACTCATAAACCTCCCTACGCGTCCGTTGTCGGTTAATGGGACCATGATAAGGCCTTTATGGTCTAATTGGGGATTCAAAAGTAGTTCTCGGAACATTTTTTGTCTCAATCATTATTAATTTGAACGCCAATTAGTCAGATGAGGTTCTGTTTTTGTTTGTTATTTTATGTTGATAATGAGATGTGGATGCTGCAATTGAGAGGGTCTTATCTTGGCATTAAATTAGGAATGAACCAGGCATTTTTTCTCTCCTGGTCCTTGATGCAAAATAAAGATACAATTGGTGGAAAGGCCGCCTATTGCTGGGGCTCCCAGATCCATAATATAATCATATGTTTTCCGGAGAAAATTCTGGACATTTGAAGAAAATTCTGGACTTTTCTTTCCCAGTAAAATTTTATTCTTGGTATTTTTGTAACAGAGAAGTAATTATATCAATAGAGAAAGGTTTGTTGCTGAACATTGCCGGGTGCTTATAATAAAAATCATAATGATTTGGATCTATTAATTCGTATGTTGATTTCATTCAAAATACTTTATTTTATTTTATCAGACTGTTTCAATTTTCTCATTTTTGAAGTTTTAGAATTCCCCCGCTTTTCAGACACTGAGTTAAAATTTCGAACTCATGTATGGCAAGTATGAAAACCCTACCTATTGCAAACTGCAGTGGTGTCCCCAACCGCAATGACAGACATTAGCGACAGGACTGTTTTTTTTTTGTATGATGGTTTTGCATTTAGAATTGAACCTTAACCAAGCCCGCATGCTATTCTCTCCCCGTATGCTGTTCTCTGCCTGCAAAGTTGCCAAAAGATCGCACGCTATGAAGTTTAATAGGGACACAATGAACGATGATTGGATGTAGCTTCAAAACCCAGAAGGCTATATTTATATTCTTTATTAGTTTACACCCACTATGAGGGCAAAGACCTCTCCTCTCAACTTCACCACCGCACTCAACGATGTATTATTACTTCGGTAGAATCAATCACCAATAAACAGGATCTTTACTCGTCTCAAAACATAATTTTTCATAACCTAAAGCATTTTGGTTACAAATTTATGGGCCACGGGACCAATTTACCATTGGACAAGGGTATAGTAAATCGTCAGCGCATTATTACGTCATTACCATAATGCAACCGAATTTTGGTTGTATGGTATGAATAATACGACCATTTGTATGTATGAGTTTGTTACAACCTAACTTAATAGTTTAAAAATTCTGCTCACGATTAGCTTTTTGTGAAAATGATTTGGTGGTATAAAATGAACTGATATGGTATGGAATCGAAAGTAGTCCTTAAAACTTTAGTTTTGTCAAAAACTTGTGATCTTCTCGAAGAATCTAAATTGAGTAAGTAATAATTTATTAAAGACGAATGCAAGTGGCACACAAATATACTTTTAGAATTTCTGATCAACATTTTTGTCAAGAACCGATTATCATTTAAAAATATTTGGCTTCCGGAAATCAAACTAGGTTCACCGGTCCTTCCGGACCAATGCAATCATAATATGTATCATCTGCTACTTTAGAGGCCTGTTTCTAGTCTAGCCAGTAGTTTATATGGACTACTAGCTTATGCCCGCGGCTTCGCTCGCGTTAGTTTAGAATTTGACAATTAATTCAGGTTGTACTCTGCTTGTAATAATATAATTCAATCACGATTCGAAAGATACGTGGCGCCGTTTCGTACCATAAGAACGTTATTGTTGTTTTCTTTGGGAAGAGTACGTTTTTTTTTGGTATGAAAGATACCCTAAGTCCGTTTCTGTACACCTGACAATGTATATACAGAATTTCAGGATGATCGATTCCGTGGTTTAGGCGTGAATAGGTAACAAACAAACAAACTTACTGTCGCATCACTACAATAGTATAAAACAATGTCGCTTTCTCTGTCCCTATATCCCTATGTATGCTTAAATCTTTAAAACTACGCAACGGATTTTGATGCGGTTTTTTTTAATAGATAGAGTGATTGAAGAGGAAGGTTTATATGTATAATACATGCACCCGTGCGAAGCTGGGACGGGTCGCTAGTTTATAATATAAATAAATTAGGATGCCAATCTGACATCCACAACCACAGCTTGGCAACACTGGGCGTTGGACTGTCAACTTTCTAAACTACCTACCCACTAACTAGTCTATCCCGATTATTCAGCGACTAGCTTTTGTCCACGGCTTCGCTCCCTTTATGTTCGGAAATTGACCTACGGAAACGTCTTAAATATACCTAGACACTTGAGGATAATGTGGCTTCCCGTTCGTGAACTAATTTTCGGAATCGGATCAGTAGTTCCAAAGATTACCCCCTTCATACAAACTTACAAACTAACGAACAAATTTTTCCTCACTAAAATATTTTATAGAAGTATAGATTACTTACTTAGTTTGAGATACAGTAGGACCGAGGGGGCTGTAATCCACCACGCGAGATCAATATGGGGGCTCCACTCAAATAGAAGACTTCTGTCAACCAGCAGTAGAAACATTATAAGCTAATTTTAAGTCACATTCTATGACATTAGATACTAAGGGTATCATTTCACCCAATTCTGGGTAGACTGAATGAAATAGTGGGGAAAAGCTGAACAGATGATGATGCTGACATCATCATCTTCCTGCCCTTATCCCATGTTACTTGGGGTTGGCGCAATACGTTTTTTTCTTCCATTATCCCTTTTCAATCGTCACGCAATCATTTACACCTTTTTCTTTTATATCATTCCTTTCACAATCCATCCATCGTTTCCTTGGTCTTACTTCATGATGCTGGTGACAATGACACTATAATACTATTTCTGTACAGAAGAAATGCGAGCAATAAATAAGATTCTCCACTAGAAAGTCAATCATGAATAGATCTCATTGATAGGACCTATTCAATAAGCAAGAACGTTATCAGTCTTGTAAGAATGAGTAGCAATATGACTGAACAGGTTTTCGTTCAGTAGCCAGGGATGGATCTGAGAATCTATAAATAAAAACACATTTATCTTCTAAATTTACATTTTGAGAGCAATACTTGCCAATAACTAATCAGTGGAATGACTTTGCCGTCTTTTGTCGTTAAGATTTGATTGCGACACAATCTTAATGTTACCGGGCGTCAGAGCATCAATTTTTTTTTTTAGTTGTCTGATGCTATAAAGTAAGGACAAATTAAACCAGAAACTTGTTTTTAAGGTTTTGTATGTTCAACTAGCTTTTGCTGGCGGCTTCGCCCGCGTGCAGTTCGGGAATTGCCCACGGGATCTTGCCTACTTCTGGGATAATAAGTAATCTATATCTATTTGTGTCAGACTATAATCTATCTCTGTGCCAAGTTTCATCCAGATCTGATCAGCCGTTCTGGCGTGATTGAGTAACAAACATCCATTCATCCAAACTTTCGTATTAATAAATAGTTTATGTATATGTCGTGGATTGATGGCGCGATAGTGCAACAAGCAGCGCCATCTAACAATCAGTTTTGTGAACTAACAATATCGTTACCGGAAACGCAAGCGCGCCCCACCGCTTGGACACGATCGTCGGTAGAAGGGATACAGCGAAGGTTGGAGAAGGGACCGAGGGTCCCGACAGTCGAGCTCCAACAGCCCTGGCAGACGCTCAGTACCAACGCACGTGTTTGTTTCTTGTGTAAAACCGTTAGTTTAAATAAAGTTATTTTGATTTAAATTATTTTTCGTTCGAGTGCCCACGACAGTGCCCACATTTATTTGAAATTATGTCGGATCGTGAAGAAGACCCGATGCTTCGCATCTCGGCCACCCATGATGCGACATCAGAACTGGGATTCACTCGAGCTGAAGAAAACACGGAGACTGGAGCGATGACGTCACGGTGCGAAGAGAATTTACTTCGGACGCTGTTGGCTGCTCAAAACCAGAATATGATGTCCCTGATAGAAGCCATCAAGGGCCCGACAGGTACCAAGCATATTTCTTTGCCTGAATTTGACCCGGATAAGCCGGATATAGACGCACGTGCCTGGTGTACTACAGCGAATCTGTGCTTATCGGAGGTACCGCTTCACGGAAGTGCTCTGATCATCACCTTAAGTAAGGCTCTGAAAGGAAGTGCTTCACGTTGGCTTGCGCAAGTGTCGTTTGCGGGTATGACATGGGATGATTTCAAAAGCCTGTTTTTGTCCCGGTACGATTGCGTGGACACACCAGCCGCAACTCTTGTGGAAATTATGAGTAGCAAGCCTAGGGAAGGTGAATGTTATGCTACGTACTCCGCCCGATTGTTGTCTACGCTCACATCACGCTGGCAAAACATGAGCGCTGAGCAGATAGCCATATCTACGGTGCTTGCTCATATGGCACAATTTGATGGGCGTATTCAGAGGTTGGCGTTCACTACCGAAGTCAACAATAGAAACAAGCTGCAGTGTGAACTTCAAGCGTTCTCGTTTTTGAAAAGGAAAGCTTCAACGGCTAACTCGACCGACGCCGTTCCAGAGTTTAAGCGATCCAAGTTTCAGTCGACAACGCTGAAGTGCCACCACTGCGGTAAACCAGGTCACCGAGCATCTGAATGCCGATCAAGAAGCGAGGTGAAAAGCAAGGCAGCCAATGCTACCACCTCGGCGTCAAGTTCTGCAGGACCAAAGCAGCGTTCGGACATCATCTGTTTCCGATGCGGCAACGTCGGACATTTTGCAACAAAATGTCCACGAAGCAATGGTGGAGGCACCGGCGCGGCAGGTGGACCAAGCAGTTCCGGCGCAGCGCCTGCAGCAGCGGCGAGCAGTGAGCGACGCGTTGACGTTTGCTATGTCAGCAATCCCAGCGGTGTGCTGATGAATACTGGTGAGTCATATCCATTTTATTATGATTCTGGTGCCGAATGCTCTCTCATCAAAGATTGTGTTGCGTCAAAGTTTAGTGGCAAGCGTGTAAATAATATTGTAAATTTAACCGGGATTGGTCATGGTAGTGTGCAAAGTACCCTACAAATTTTATCTGAGGTTATGATTGATGATTTACGATTAGAGATATTATTTCATATTGTACCGGATAGTTGTCTTAAAAATGCTATTTTAATTGGTCGTGAGTATTTAGATCAGGGATTTAACGTCAGTATGACTTCTGATAGTATTGTTTTGTGCCGTGATAAGGTTGTTAGGTTATGTAACGTTTGAAATAAGCTCAAACATGGTTTTAATTATCAGATTGATTTCGATAAAGTTGACACAGATGTCCAGCCAGAATTTCGTTCCCAGTTAATTGACCTTTTGTCAGAATATTCATCTTCGTTTTCTAGTGGTGTTTCTAGATCCCGTGTTACGACAGGACAGTTGCAAATTAGGCTTGTAGATCCTAGTCGAACGGTTAACCGTCGCCCTTATAGGCTTAGTGCTAGTGAACGTGAAGTTGTTACTGCAGTTCTGTTAAAGCTTCTAAAAGCAAAACTGATTTGTCGCCACGAGTTCATCGTTGGTGGGCCTACATGCAGTCATTTGAGTTTGACATTGTTTATCGTGAAGGCAGTAGGATGAGCCATGTAGACTTTTTGTCTAGAAATCCCCTCCTTACACCTAAAGTAGCTTTCACTCGTGTAGAACAAAAGCGTGTCGATTTAGCTGAGCTTACTAGTAACTGGTTGCAAGCTGAACAGGAAAAGGACGAAGAGATCAGTAAGATTGTTTCTGATCTTCGTAACGAAGTTTTTCCTGAGGAAACTCGCAAAACTTACGAAATTCGTAAAAACATCCTGTATCGCAAAATACAGCGTAGCGGTCGCACTCGATGTTTACCTATTGTACCTAGGTCGCTTAGGTGGTCTGTAATAAATAACGTCCATGAGTCCGTCATGCATTTGGGATGGGAGAAAACTCTCGAAAAGATTTACGAGCACTATTGGTTCGAAGGTATGTCGAAATACGTGAGAAAATTTGTTGACAATTGCATCACTTGTAAAGTAGCGAAGCCCCACTCGGGTAAAGTTCAGGCAGAACTTCACCCAATTCCCAAGGTCAATATTCCATGGCACACAATTCATATTGACGCTTCTGGTAAATTATCTGGTAAGAACGACATCAAGGAGTACGTGTTTGTCATCATAGATGCGTTTACCAAATTTGTACTTCTTCGTCATTCTCTTAACATCGACACTAACAGTAGCATTTGTGCTATTAAGTTCTGTATAGCTTTGTTTGGTGCACCGAAACGCATAATAGCAGATCAAGGTCGTTGTTTCGCTAGCAAAGATTTTTCTAGTTTCTGTACTTCTAACAACATAGAGTTACACTTGATAGCTACTGGAGGCAGTCGCGCAAATGGTCAGGTCGAAAGGGTAATGAGTACCCTCAAGAGTATGTTGACAGCTGTAGAGACTAGTCGTGACCGCTCTTGGCAGGACGCATTAGGAGAGGTTCAGCTAGCTATGAACTGTACTATTAATAGAGTGACTAAATCTAGCCCTCTAGAGCTGATGATAGGAAGGGTAGCACGACCGCTTAGTTTAATTACCGCTGATGATGATGTGATTGACGTTAATTTGGATGAGATTAGAGAACACGCGACACAGAATACTGAAAAAAATGCCAATTATGATAAAAATCGATTTGACCAAAATAAGGCTCAGGTTTCTAAATTGGCTATTAATGATTATGTTTTGATTGAAAATGAGGAAAGGAATCAGACGAAATTAGATCCTAAGTTCAAAGGCCCTTTTAAGATTATTGATGTGTTAGACGGGGATAGATACCTACTAAAGGCGCTTGATTCTAAGCGAACCTACAAATACCCCCATGATCGTGTGAGGAAGATCCCCGATCACCAAGTTCCTCGAGAATTAGATGTCATAGTTGATGACAGTGGTAGTGAGACCAAATCTGACTAAGAATGGCTTGTACACTCATACTCGAAACTTTAGACCGCACCTCATGAGTAACATGTGGCGATGGGTCTGTAAGGAATCGTTGGTGCGATTTCCGTCTGTGTTGGTGCACAGAGCGCTTCATGTGTTGTAGCACATATTGCGCTAGATTTTTGAGAATCGTTGGTGCGATTCTTATCTGTGTTGGTGCACAGAGCCTCTCATATGTTGTAGCATATGTGACGGCAGATTTGTGAAGAATCGTTGGTGCGATTCTGGCCTGTGTTGGTGCACAGATTACAATGAAAGTTTCATGAGTTGAGTATGCATTGCTTAAGAATTATGGTAAAGAGTAACAGAATTGTTAGAATTACCGTGTTGTAACTTGTTGATCGGACCTTTTCCAATGAATCATGTTGTGCAGGAAGCACTGTGTACGAAGCCTTAATAACAGGGCATTGTCAATCATGACAGTTGATTATTGTACTTAGATTTAGGAGAAATAAAGTACCATTAGGAATCAACCTTTACTTTTATTGGCAGGATAGCCGAGCTAAATTACTCTCTGAGCACATTTTGTCCACAGGTACTACACCCGAGGACGGGTGCTAGTCAGGGATGGCCGTGTCGTGGATTGATGGCGCGATAGTGCAACAAGCAGCGCCATCTAACAATCAGTTTTGTGAACTAACAATATCGTTACCGGAAACGCAAGCGCGCCCCACCGCTTGGACACGATCGTCGGTAGAAGGGATACAGCGAAGGTTGGAGAAGGGACCGAGGGTCCCGACAGTCGAGCTCCAACAGCCCTGGCAGACGCTCAGTACCAACGCACGTGTTTGTTTCTTGTGTAAAACCGTTAGTTTAAATAAAGTTATTTTGATTTAAATTATTTTTCGTTCGAGTGCCCACGACAGTGCCCACATTTATTTGAAATTATGTCGGATCGTGAAGAAGACCCGATGCTTCGCATCTCGGCCACCCATGATGCGACATATATGTAATATTAGTATTTAGGGTTCCACACCTCAAAGGGAAAAACGGAACCCTTATAGGATCACTCGCGTGTCTGTCTGTCTGCCTGTCCGTCTGTCACAGCCAATTTACTCTGAAACTACCGGACCGATGGAGTTGAAATTTGGTACACATATGTAAGTCATTGATTCAAAGTATGTACGTATAAATTAATTTTAAACATGGGAGCCACTTTTGGGTCGTAAATTAAAAAATGAAAATAAAAATATTTCTAAACTATATCGTGTTATATCAAAAACTGTGATACACGTGTCTCATAATTTTAATTGAAGAGTGATGTGTACATTAAGTTTTGAGTCAACCGACCCAGAGAATATTAAGTTTCACAGAAAATTCAACCCCCATTTCAAAACAAAGAATACATCCTTCAATATTTCATGTCATTAAGACCAATGGTTGATATATCAGTCAGTCAGTCAGGACTTTGAATTTTATATTGGGGGATGATTTTGGAAAAACTGTGATACACATTTCTCATAGTTTTAACTGAAGAGTATGTAGACTGTCAAGTCAATCGACCCGAGAATAAAAAGTTTTACCGAAAATTCAACACCCCATTTCGCCCCTTTAGGGGTGGAATTTCGAAAAACCCTTTCTTAGTGGATCATGTCTTTAACACCAGCAGCTTAGGCTGTAAGTTGATATATCAGTCAGTCAGTCAGGACTTTGAATTTCATATTGGGGGATGATTTTGGAAAAACTTTGATACACGTTTCTCATAATTGTAACTGCAGAGTAGGTACACAAATTTTCAAGTCCATCGACCGCGAGAATAAAAAGTTTCATAGAAAACTCAACACCCCATTTTACCCTCTTAGGGGTAGAATTTCGAAAAACCCTTTCTTAGTGGATACCTACTCTTCACAAAGAATACACACTCCAAATTTCATAGGTCTAGGACCAGCGGTTTGGGCTGTGCGTTGATATCTCAGTCAGTCAGTCAGGACTTTGAATTTTATATATATAGATAGATTAATTCATCTTATTGAACCGTCGAAAACTCAAAATATAAACACTACGTCACACATCTTATTGACCACCTCCAGTCCATCCCTGTACAGGATATTACTCGAGTGTAATTATTGGGAGGGATTCATTATGACGTTACGTGACAGCCACTGAGGTTATTTTCATCATCGTATGCAATTTGCTTTGAACATTAAATTACAAGATAGGCCCGAAGACTATATGACTCTCGTCTTTGATCGGGAGGCAATACAGTTCATATTGATAATCAATTTTGACGAATCCTGTCATTACATCCTTCTGGCTTCTGTGGACTGTTACTGTAATGAAATGTTTGTTGTGGCAATGATAGAGATAATGCTGGATGTAATGATTTTGAAAAGATTTGTTTTTATTCTGTGTTGGTTTGGTACGTGAGGGAATGTAATTGGTGTCTGCGACAAGGGCCATAGTTTTCTTTCTGTAGTTAGATCTGTCAATTGAATATGTAGATAGCTACACCCGCCGTCAAGGAATAACTATCTTTTCTTTCTTTTCTTACTTTTCTTTCTTTTCTTTCTTTTCTTTCTTTTCTTTCTTTTCTTTCTTTTCTTTCTTTTCTTTCTTTTCTTTCTTTTCTTTCTTTTCTTTCTTTTCTTTCTTTTCTTTCTTTTCTTTCTTTTCTTTCTTTTCTTTCTTTTCTTTCTTTTCTTTCTTTTCTTTCTTTTCTTTCTTTTCTTTCTATTCTTTCTTTTATTTTAATTTTGACACAGCGAGAATCTAGTCCACCCCAAAAACTATGCCAGGAAGAGTCGTAATGCAAAAACGCGAAGAAGTTCTAGGCTATTCTATAAAGAAAAAAAAGACCTAGATTGTAGAAAAGGAAGTAAGTTATAATAATAACATTCCAATTCTTCCATACCAATACAATTACATCAAAGAAATAAAATCGAATGGACCAGAACGAGTCCAGTTAATAACGCGAATAAATAATTCGCGGCGATCTTAAACAGCGTCTAACGATGTCAAAACATTTAACAGCTAATGCAGTTATGCTATGTTCTAGTCTAGCAATAAAAAACATAATAAAATACAGAGAGGAAGTATCTAATAATGACCAAGACGCAGTAAGCTCGAGGCGAAATTGTTATAGCTCTTATTAATCGGAAACTGCCTTAATTTTGGTCAATGGTTTTAAGAATGCAAATGCTACTGGTAGTCCCAATCAAAGTTCTGCCTTATCTGAACACGTTGAAAGTTTAGTATCGGTTGGTTTAAAGTTTTAAGGCACGTTATCCGGTCACCGAGTTTCGCTAGAGGCAGTAATTTATAAATGTTCGTATGGCTGCTTTGATGGCACAAATTAGACAAAGGTACATGGAGGCATCACTACGGTCTTCATTTTTAACTGAATTATGGCGGTATTGAGATGTGGCGGGATTTTTATGGTAACGGAAAATTGATGATTAATAGTTTCTATAAAAATGTAAACATTATGATTATGGCAATTTGGAAAACTATTGCTCTACGTTTTTCTTTCGGTAGGTACAATATAGTCGAGCCTTTCTATAAAATGTCGTAATTTGTGAAAAAAAATTAGGGCTACAGCGATTTGTGTGTTTGCGCTGGCAGGTACTATAAGAGATTAACTCATTCGTTTAAGACAGTAAAATGTTTTATTTTCAACATTATTGTGTTTTACATGTGCCACTAAAAAGCTGCACATAATAGCTAAAATAAAACTTTAAAATCATCAACGTTATTGTGGAGTATAATTCTTAGTACAGGATACTAACTCGAACGAACGATTCGAACTCCTGTTTATATGCTATATTTAGGAAGAATAATAGTAAACATAATAATTATTTAAGTGTTTTGTTTCTTTTATGCAATGTGTACTATTCTTGTTCTCGTCTCCAGTCAGTTGAGTTCCAATTTCATAATATAGGTTTTGATTCTTGCATACTTGTGTGTAAATAAATGTTAGAGATTCAATAAATCGGTACATATACTACATACTACAAATAAATAAAATTGAAGTGTCGGTTTGTAATATCAAAATAACGGCTCTTTACTGAATAGGTACATATAACACATACGGCACTTATAACAAAAACATATTTTTTTTGAGTTTTTGTCTGTCTGTTGTGTTTGGCGGCCTGTCAGTCTGTCTGTTTGCCTGTTTGTTTATTTCGGCTAATCTCCAAAACGGCTGGACCAATTTCGACAGGACTCTGCTGGGTTATAAGGCCTAACATAGGCTACGTTTATTTTAGAAAAATAAATAGGGTTCCGTGAAACAAATTGGTAACAAAATTCGATTCAGAAAGGGAAATAATATTTTTTATAATAATTTCATGCGAACGACGGTCGCGGGCAACCGCTAGTACATAAATAAATCCTCTCTCAAGATTTCTTCATGCCAGTCATTCTTATCGACAGCCAGTATTACCTCAAGGCTGACCTATTTTGGGGTCTCGGAGGCCCATACGAACCATATAGTTGGTATTAATTATGGCCTACCTTATCCCATAATCTTGATCTTAATAGACAGGATAAAACTTTAGAGACAAAAAAACCCAATACTTATCCACCTACGTACATCGAAAACGACCATATGGTCTAACCCATAGTTAGAAAAAAAAAGAAAACTAATAAATAGACTCCGAAATCAGCTCCCAGCTATTACGGTAAAACAGTAATGTGGAGATACGAATTTTTTTTTGAAACCCACAATGAGTAGTTATTACCGAGAGATGAAAGCCGATACTTGGGCACGCGCCAAGACTTAGAATTATTTCGGAATGTACGCACACCAGATGTTATCGGGTACGGTCTTTAGAATTATCGGTTTTGTTTTAATGTATGGTACGGTATTGGGGAACAAGTGAGGAGTGTTTCGATTTTTGGGGGTATGAATAAATGAAAGTTAATGTGTTTTATTCGGGAAAGTCTGAAACTAGTTTTATTCGACAGTAAAAGCTTTTAAAGTATCATAAGGATCACAATTCAAAATAAGTTTTGATAGAAATCCTATGAAAATCAATTCAGACATTTGTATACGAGTACCTACGTCAAAATAGAGCAATGAATTTTAGTTCCATAGATTTTTTATCGTGCACGTTTAATTCACAAACATTTTTATTCAAAAATATTTACTAGTGCAAAGCTATGGTCAATGTATGTCATCAATTTGTTTAAACAACTGAAACAATTTTCCTAACTTATTCCAACCATCCACCATTCGCTCATACCTTGCGTGAATCGCCCGCAGTCTTTTACATTTCTACAGAAATACACAATAAAAAATGTCAATAGGAATGGCATATAAACAATGTTGGTAGTGCAAGTATTATTTAAACTAAAACACTATTGCAAGTAACAATTTGGCCCGCAGTACCGTTGTGGCTATAGATCAGCTCAGGTGTTGTCGGCCTGCGGGCGTTTTGTGTGGTGCAAGTTAGAAGATTACGAGAGTTGAAAGGTAACGTCAAGACGCAATATCTTTGTTAACAGCCTTCGGGACCGTCCTCACTAGATTCAAATATTATCACATTCTTCAAGTAACATAAATAATGATGTAGAGGATTTTTTTACAAAGTCAGCACTTATTGCGCGATATATTAGTAAGTAAGCGTTGCTAAGAATTGTTGTAATTTAACAAAAAATTAAGAGAAACATGTGTTTACCAAACGCTAAGAATGTAGGAGAAGAATACTATGCCAACGAGACTTTTTCTACATTGTAAGTATTTAAATTACAGCGTTTGGCATTGAGGCAGGAATCGCACCGTATTTGAAGAAGTTTTTATTGAAATTGAAAATGTGTAATGCTGATAAGCGCTTTCAGGGCAATCAAAAGCCCCACCGGGCTGGTAATGTGTCTCATATTTTAACAAAAATTAACAACTCGCTTTTCTAACTTTTGGGCCGTGCGAGTACATTTCCCAAACCGCTATTCATTTACATCTTGGACCATTTCTTAACCAAATGGCAGGTGAGATCCTACCTTATAGTAACCACCACGCCCGTCCATATGGAAGAATAAATTTGTAGTTGTTGGCTAAAATATTGGTAGTTACGGTTTACGATGCCCACACTGTCAACAGATTTATAGGTATACGGAGATGTATTTATGAAGCATACGTCTGAATGTCCGTATGTATGTTACTGCTTAAGACCACTAGTTACTGGTTAATAAGCTCAGAATTTGGGCCCAAATTAGGATCTAAACGGTATTGAGTTTTGGTGGTCAGATAGGCAATCGATCCATGTAAAATATGGTAGGTGTGGTATTCAGCTGCATCCGTTTAGACTGGAAAGCTAGCTTAGCTTTTGCCGCACTAAACAAATTAACTAGTCTGTAAGGTTCGTTGCTACACAAGTCGGGACAGCCTAATTTGAAACAGCTTGGTTACGAAATATACATTGGAGATTTTCGCCTGGCCTGTGCCAATAAAACCCGATTCGAACGTGTGTCCATCGTTATTCTGCTCATCAAACTCAACAACACAATTAATTAACAATTAAAAATCAACTAAAACAGTTTTTAAAACGAAATACAATAGAAATATGTGGAATTTAAACTAAGAATAATAACAACAAACGTCCTTACAATTTAATAAAGACTAACCTCTTAGCAACCTAATTACATTTATTGACCAACCATGATAATAATTAAAATATAAATTATTAACAAAGTTTAATTTCAATAACCAATTTGACTTTTAAAATAAAGATGCCAATGCAGTTGCTAACTAGTCCCGGTGCGGATGGGCAGCATCCGTTCACGAGTTTGACGCATGAGTCAGCTTTTCTCAATCATATTGGTTTTTATAATACTGATGTGCTTTATGATTTTTTGTTTTTATGTCGGCAATCAGGATTTTGGATGATCGATATTAAATTACCTGTGTGACTCAAAGGACCAAATGTTTGAAACTTGGATTCGATGTTATGGTCCATGTCGTTAATGTTTCTCTTGACTCTATTAATTTTATAAAATAAGTGTCTATTGCGACAGTTATTTTGTGACAGTATAGAAAATAATACATAAGTAGGTTACGCATAAGTGTATTTAATAGTACACTCACATTTCGCCAGTTATGTTTAAGTCTCATGGGGCGATCCTATTGCCATCTACTGGGCACAACTCCAGACTCGATGACTGCTACTGACAAATTTCTTATGGAAAAACCTAATAGCACTTTGCCTGTCCCGGGAATCCACCCCGGACCTCATGATCAGCAGTCGCGCTTACGACCACTCGAAAAACGAAGCAGTAGAAAATAATTTTATTGTAATATGGAAATAATGTATAATGTTTCAAGTAATTAATGAACTCTAGGTTATGTGCAATCTAAATATAAACATAATTAATTACAACGTGTTTTTATTCTTATGGTATTGAAGCATGCCACAGTAGGTACCTCTTACGTTTATGAAGTCTTCAGCACGTGGCTCCTTGTAAATTAACAAGATGATACCATCATAAAAATTATCGCAAATTGTTTATAAATTAATGGCCCCCCCAACATTAATTAATAGACCTGTAAGTTACGATCAAACATTCTAATAATTGGACAAAAACAGTTTTAATTGATTCAATGCGGCGCCCATCTTTGATGATCAGCGTTAGAAATCAATTAATTGAATGAAAATAATTCGCGTATAAACATTATTACTGATAGTTTCAATTATAACGAGAGTAAGATGAAAATAGATTCCACTTTCGTTTATTTATAGAATATTTTTTTTTTTACTAAATGTTCATATTGATCAGAAATTCTTGGCTGATGACCAGTAATTGATGGCCACCTATGAAGGATTTTATCTTTTATATATTTCCGCATTTGGTAAACCAATTATACAGCAAACTCAGAGTACTGTTTATTATTTTGATTGGTTACGGTGCCGGAAAGATGGCCCATTTCATCGTCTAAAACATGTATATGTTTTTTTGCTAATATTGTTAAATAAAAATTTAACAAGCATAACGTAATAGTAAACTGGCATCATAGCATTGTGTTTGTGTAGCGGCCGTCGTAAATGGCAAGAGCAATTTTAACAACCACAATCACTGCTGAATATGAGCTTCTCCAAGTGCACACCACTCTTTATCACCAGGCGAAATAAAGCATCGTCGTACCACGCGCTAACAACATTAGCTAACAACTGTGTAAAACACGAATGCCGAAAAAAGTTCGCAAGCGGCCACAGTGAGTTTCGTGTAACAGAATCGAGTTATGAGTGACAGCGGTAGCGTTACCGAGCGCGTAAAACGCACAAGAAAGAGGGTAGATCGATTTGTCTGCTCATAAACACCAACCCGCAATAAATTCAGTTTATACGTGACCATGGTGCTTGCAACAGTGCCGAAATATCGGAACCTCAAAACAAATAGTAAACATGGTAAATGGGTATTTACCATGTTTACTATTTGTTTCCCGATCCAGGTTTTATTTTTAATTAATTTTAACATTTATTTCGAACAACAAAACTCATAGTGTTAGTAACAATGTACTTACAAACTATGTTAGTAATACACACAAGAAGACAAAAACAAAACCAAAACAACAGAAACAAATTGTGACATCATTGCCGCAAGATGACAGGTCCAGCTGAAACTTTGCAGCAGTGATTTACAAACTGACAATTGAACTACTTGCTATCATAGATAGGATGCCATTGGCGCTGTCCCGCACCCTACGGACCAAGGATGCGCACCGTTTCCACATCACCGTGTAGAAGCAGTCCACGTGAGCTTCAGCAAACATCCCTGATGCGCTGCAGTATCGGGGCAACCCCATCAGCACCCTGAATGCGGTATTATACTGTACGCGAAGGGCGCTGTATGATTTTTGAGTAAAATGAACCTCTTTAAATGACCTCTTTAGAGGCACGCCTTCATCTGCGGGCAATCATGTTAGCTCTTACACACAGCGCCCTCCGCTCCCTATCAATATCCTCGTCATCGTCGTCGTTTAATGATAACATTATCATAACACTAGAGCAAAAATTTGAAGGCATGGAACATCCGACGAGGCCCTAGCCACACTGGGCCCACGTAATGGATAATGGCCTTTCCTCTCACTGAAAGAAAGCCTGAGCCCAGCATACATACATTTTATTTTATTCTCGAAGGATTGGGCAGAGGTATACCCAATAGTACCTACATATCGGCAGTTATGTTTAAGTGTGGATTACATTTTCCGGCTTGGAGTATTGCTGTCACCTTTGGGATGGCTCAGCCAAATACCAATTAGCCACACTCGACTCTGTTGAGCGCAGAGCCAAGAGGCTCATTGGTGACGATAAATCAAGCTAGTAGTAATCGAGTATCAAGCTTCATAGCCTGGCCCACCGGGGCAAGGTGGCATGTCTGTCGGTCTTTTACAGGCTGTACTTCGGTGAGTGTGCCCAAGAGCTCCACGAGACATTCCACCATCTCCCTTCTTCCATCGGGAGTCCAGACGGACTGCGGGTTATCACCCATTCCTTGTCGATGTTCCACACATTCGCACGAAGCGCTTTGCTACATCGTTTATTATGCGCACAGCCAAGGAGTGGAATTCCCTGCATTCGTCGGTGTTCCCAAGTTCTTAGGACCCCAATCTATTTAAGTCGCGAGTTAATAGGCTTCTTTCGGGTTAGCTCGTTCCATTGTCGACCTCATCTCTGTTCGCAGGACTAGATTGAGGTCAAGAGTAGGTTCATTTAATATAAAAAAAATCCTATGTAATAGAATGCGATCCTTTTGCCATCAACGAGCTACAAATCCCATAACTTTACCTGACCTGGGAATCGAACCCAGGACCTTATGCTCAGCAGTCGCGCTTACGACCACTAGACTAACGAAGCAGTCGAATATAATAAACTGATTATGCTATGCAGTAAAAACATCGCAGTGTGAACGACCTGACACTATCAATTCCTGAAATTACATAAACGAAAGCACACAGCCACAAGCAACTTAGTCGCTAACGTTTTTATTATACCACTTTTAATGCAAAGTAATAAATCAATAATTCTTCTAAGATAATCGGAGCGGTGAAATTCCGGTTGTGTTGCGTAGGCAGCCCGTAATTAAGGAAAACGTTATATGAAATCGATCACGGAGACGCCGTGAGCTTGTTTCGTGTGTTTACTTTTATTATCATTTCTTTGACGGTGATTAGGAAGTGTACTTAGTCGTGGGTGCCGGCTAAGATCCGCCGCTTTTCGTCTTGCGTAAGCTAAATTACAACGATGTGAACAGTATTTTTGACTTCGTGCTGTACTGCTTTTATCTGTCATTGAGATTCACCAAATTATTTACTGTACTACTAATAGCTCATGGCTTAATAATATTAGCCGCTAGGGTCGATCTTCAGGTTAAATCGCGCTTTCCTGGGTTGATGCGTGGATGGGTGATAACCCATTACATACCGAGTTTCCGCCGTGCCTCGGAAAACACGTTAAGCCGTTGGTCCCGGCTGTTATTTGTACATCTTTGGCAGTCTTTACAGATAGTAAGTGGCCCGAAATTCTGACAACCAGTCTTACCTAGGGGTATTACTTAAACTGGAAGCCGACCCCAACATAGTTGGGAAAAGTCTAAGCAGATGCTGACTACATGGATCTTTGTTTCCTGAGGGAGGAACGTTGTTGGTAAACATTTTTTTTTCTATGAAATTGTAAAAACAATATAGCGGCGTTAGTTCCAATTTCGGCCACGTCCCATAAGTTCCTTGTGCAGCCATACAACAGAGATATCTCGTTTGTATATTTTTTTACATTAAATATGAAAAATCTGTGAAAACACATTCATAAGTGACCACTGAAGCCTTAGTAAATCAATGGAATTAGGGTCTTTTTGGAATTAGGGCGTTCTATAAATATTTATTTCACTTCTTCGATATACGACACACGATACTTGGAACATTTTTTTAATATCATCCACTAATTGATAGAATCACATAAATACAAATACGCGGCTAGCTAGTTTAGTTCATTTACTAATTGAAGTAATTGATTAAAACATAATTACAGTTTACGTCAAATAATTTACAGCCGTCTTACTTTTCAAATGTGCTCATTAAATCGGCATAATTAAAAAAAATCTAGACCGAAAAAAACTGCAATCTAAAATAACGACCCAACAAATCGTTTAAAAGATATTAATTACAAATAAACAGTAAATCATTTGCGGGAAATAGGCGAAAAGGTGTTGTATACTAATAAAATAATTATCATCTACCTCTCGATCGCTTGAAGTATGTATCATTTGGCAGGCGTGGCCAGTTCACACGAATGTACAATTTATGTTTCTCTTGAAACTACTATAAAACCTCAAAAAATCATGAACTAAACGATACAAAGAATGTCTGCAAAATACATTGCTGGCTCACAAAGATACCACTTAAAATCTTTTAAACAAAACCGGCAATGGACTGTGAAAGTTCTCGAGACAAAGTATCGCTTTGAAGTGACGGTTTTAAGTTATCTTTTGAGTTGGTAGCACTCAAATCTTGTTTTGATATAATTTTTTGCTAAGAAACAATTTCCTGTCGGAATCAAAGAAAAGAAATGGATCGTAAATTATATTCGTTTGTGCAATATCGATTTTTTATACAGCCTGACAATTATTGAAATATTATTTTGCAATTAAAATACTACCGGGTATTATCAATCTTCTGGTCTGATGCTCTGGAATCGCATTATAATTAATAATGGATTCTGTATGGATTTCGAGAAAGTTATTTAAGACACAAAGTTATTTCAATTAAGTACCTACAAAATGAATATTTTAGGTATTATCGTGTAGATTTTATTAACGGAAACCATTTCACTAACATATCTTTAAACACCATCACAGCAAACTTTCGGAGTTCCGTAAATCGCGATGATGAACATTCTCAATTAAGTAATTCGTCATAGCGTCCCTTCTGACTCACGTAAGTCGTATTTTCATACTTTACGTTTACGGTACATCGGTATTTTAAATTTCGAAGTTCAGTAATACAGTCACGTCTTGGGGCACATACAAATCAATGGAAACAATTTTATAAGATAAGATAAGATAAGATAATATTTATTTGCTTAAACATGTGTCATACATACAAGTAAATACATGCATGCAAAATGGCAACAACATAAGACACACACACACACACACACACACTCACACACATACTTTATTCTTAAGTGCTTAATGTTATGGTTGCACTTGTCTTCTCCACATAAAATATTTAAGCTATGTTACTCTAATCTCCATATTATGGCCTAGATAAAGTGGCATTCGGGTGACCGTAAAAGTCGAAAAAGCTACCGCAAAGCTTATAACAATCATGTTGAAAAAAATTTTAGGAATAGATACTAATACTGTGAGCCTACGTCATCCCACTGCTGGACAAAGGCCTCTCCATGACTTCCAGTTGTTTCGATCCAGGGTTAATATAGACCACTTGCCATTGGCTTAATCCAGCTCCGCCATCTTCTACGAGGTCTGCTGCGACGCCTTCTGGCTGTGTCGGAAATACATAAATCTTTATAACGCATACCATCATCATCTCATCATCTTGCCTAGCCTTTTCCCATCTATCTTGGGGTCGGTTCCCAGTCTAACCGGATGCAGCTGAATACCAGTATTTTACATGGAGCAACTGCCTGTGTAGAATTACCACAAAAATTACCAAAACACTTGTCCATCACATCGACAGGTTACAAAACACCATTCATGTCTAAAACCCAATAAAAAAGCCGAACTAATCCATCTTTCACCACAATAGGGCTAATTGTACCACAGTTCAATTTGTACCACTGTTCCATTTGAACCACTGTACGCTACCATTCCGAATAAAAGGGTGAAATAAAAAACGGAACAAAAGGTGTTATAGAGTAAAAATTACCAGGCTGTTATGAATATACATGTATCATTATGGTACGGAACATGTGCACGACACATGTTCAATGGACCATAAGGTCCCTATTGATACGAATATTTTATTTATTCATCGCATGATAAAAATCGTAGGTTAGTTTTTGCCGGGAATGAATTATTGGATATATTTTTTTAATGTTTTGAAGGTAGCATATTGCTGTTTGTTTAAGAATCTACCGATCTTGGGTAAGGTCAAGAATAACAACATATTTTTGAGTTTGCGCCATTTCATTCTTCATCGATAGGTAGCAGACTACAGACGTTCAACTGTGATTAAAATAATTAACACTTGCAAATCTTTTAGTTCAAACTCAAAGATTTTCTCATTGATACGATTATGCTCTTTATTTTAATAGAGATAACCCAAGTGTCGCAAGATTTGACTGAATTAGATATGAAGATTTGATTTTTTTCTCAATGATGATCATGACGATGCTGACTGAAGAACGTGTATCACGCAATAACTTATTATGCCATAGCACTGTATTTTCAATATCTGGGCGAGGTGAGGTATAATTCAGTATTGTTTTCGGTTGAATAATATGATTGATTTGGTTTCAGATGTAAGGACCCGTACGTGGATCAAAAGACCAAGTAAATATGATCCAAATCCATATCTATCTAATTTAAAACCAAATCTTCCTGTTCTTATGATTCTGTCGTTCGTTGGAGCAACCACAAAACTATTTCAGTACCGACTGGTACTTTACTTTTTTCTACCACGGTCGGTTGGATGCTGGAAGCGTGCGCACCCCGGCCGTGGTCCGTCACGCAGCCGCGTGCGCAGCTCTGCACCTTGCTGTGTTTCCAGTTTTTTGTTCAGTAGATAATAGTGTTGTTTTTGGAGTGGTTCCGTGGATTTGAAATTGTGATGCTGGAATGAAGAATTTTTGGGGCCTGTTTGTTGCGAGATACTTATTGTTTCTTGCTTAATCTGTATGTATTTAAAGTGATAAATTATAGATTGTCTGTTGATGATACCTTTTTTAAGCATAGTAAGAGATTTCTGGGGTTTGTTTCAGTTGCTGCTGAACTCACTTTGATTATTGTGACTATCTTCTATCAAAACAGTCATCAATCATCAAATCAGTCTACTGCTAAACACCAACCTCCCTTAAGCTGCATCACAACACCATGTCCTCCATATTCTGCATCCACTCTATACAAGCCACCTTTTCAAGGCCGTCGTGTGAACAACAGGAAAGTTGATACTTAAAACTTTAAGTAAGACAAGAAGTGGTCCTTTCACCCACTACTTACGGAACACTAAAGATCACCCATTGAACGGTGACGAACGGAAATTTTGTGGTCCTGGCACGAGCGGCGTAAATGACTCGGAAAAAAATCGTTACGCCGTAATCCGGACACCAAAAAGATCGTGGTTACGATTTAATTTGATTTTTGTTGAATTCATCGCTTTGTCGTAGGTCTTTGGCTGAAAAAACTGTGACTATATCCGATCGGTTCGGTACAGTATCGATGATTAGGTGCATTTTTTTGTATTTTTTTCAGTACCAAAAATAACCATTACCTACTTAGGGATTAAAACATTGGCTTCTAAATTTAAAAACAAAAAAAAAAACGAAGGTACTAAAACTTTTGTAAAAATGCATCACCATTTGCCTAAGTATGTTGGGATCGGCTTCCAGTCTAACTGAATGCAGATGAATACCAGTATTTTACATAAAGCGAGTGCATATCTGACCTTCACAACCTAGCAGCTGGGTAACACTATACGTCTTGGTTAAAATGTCATAAGCATTTGCAAAGCCGGGAAGTGTGGCAGAAGAAAGGGGAGGCATATACCCAGCAGTGGGTGATTCCGGGCTAATATGATGATGATGATGAAAAAGCATTTGCGAAAATTAGTAATGACTTAAATAATGACTCGATCGATGAAAGGAAGGTCCAAAAATAAGGCTTGAGGTTTTGGACAGTTGGTGCATCCGTTACAAAAGGCAAAGGAAGCTTGCCTCTAATAAATTATCGACTGAGTCACTTGTTCCATCCCATTGTAATTCATTGACTAGTGTTGGACCGCGGCGTGGCTCGTGTGGTTTATATTTTGAATGGAAAGTAGTAGTAGTAAATAGTAGTACCAAAGGACCGTAGCGATAATGGTGATGGAAATATCAAAATAGGATTTAATGCTAACGAAATGCATAATTCAGCCCTAGTTGAAAGTTGTGGAAATACGAAACTCTTTGAAGGCCATTGTTACTTACATTCTTCTTCGGAACAAATGAAGCAGATTCAGTATACCTAGTGACTTTTGGATCCTTCGGTATTAAGTGTGTGTTCATACTTTGGTGAGAATTACTATTTTATCTTTATAATTAACACTAGAAACTTTTTTTTGAATTTACCATGTAAAACACACATGGTAAATATCCCGTTTCTAGTGTTAATTATAATGTTAGTGACCATGACAGTTTAAAAACTTATATTTTATCTTTGACTGATAAACGAAGATTTCAACAGGGTGGTTATGTCTATTTCTAAATGTCACCAATACTCTCCCTATTAATTTTATCTCACTTCTGATTACATCTCTACCGCCATATACGAACTGCACTGGCGTTTCTTACATCATAATGACAGACTTATCTACGCAATAAACAATATAGTCATCATCATCATCATCTGCCTAACCTTTTCCCAACTATTTTTGGGGTCGGCTGCCAGTCTAATGGGATGTAGCTGAATACCAGTATTTTACGTGGAGCGACTGCCTATCTGACCTCCACAACCTAGTTAGTTCTGGGTAATACGATATTCTTTGGTAAGACTGGTTGTCAGACTTTCGAGCCACTGACTACCTGTAACGACTGAATAGTATGACCACTTTAAGTTTGCAGTTTGCAGCAAGCAATAAACCATCGATACGTCAAAGTTGTTACATTTATTTTAGTTCTGTGTTTTCTTGCCTGCACAGATAAGTTGGTTGAAGTGTAAATGTGGAAACACAATAACAACAGTCGGGCCCATCAGACAATAAGAGAAACTTTCCACCCTGCACCTCCAAAACTTCTACACATCTAACGTTTGCGGTAGATTACAGTCATTTATTCAGTTCAGTGAATGTACCAGTGAAATAATTTACATACCAGTCATAACAAAAAAAACATGAAAACTCAGTCATTACAAGAATCTAAGACTTGCCCATAATGACATAGTGCTTAAAATGAGGTAGCGAATATTTGCACACGAAAATATGATTTTAATTTCAGACTCCATTGCAATACGCTATACAGACGGTTTAGAATCTGGAGCAGTAATTACAAAATTTATAGACATGACGAATCATAGAAACCGTTCGATGCTTTTCTTGAATGAAACTGCACATCAAAAGTGGTTGTATTTGCAGTGAATAGCTGTTAAATGGGCGTTGTTATGGATATACCTCTTCGTGGCTTGAAAAAGGGTGTACTTTATCTCATTCTTCATTGAAAAGGGAAAGGAAAAAGGATCCTTCGTCCTTCTTTTAATTACTTACTGGGGCTGTCTCAACTCATGTATAGCATGTAACTTTTGAGACACAATAAACATTTATTTATTATTTAGTTTTCGTTTTGTCTGCGGGCTACTGCCCAACGCTTGTTTTGGCTGATACACGGGGTGAAAGGGACACCAACGCGGAAATGGTTACCACATTATTCAGTACATTAAGAAATTTTTCAACGGTTATCATAAAAAAAATGCTTTTTCCTACAAAAGTGTAATACCTACTCGATCAAAATGTATGGAACAGCTGTTTTTTATAATTCCAGCCCTTATCTAGAGGATTAATCTGCTTGCACAATGTTGGATTTCGTGTGATGTGTAATTCGTTTGTTGTAGTGTTTTAGATGTTGCCACAGTATATCAAGATTATGGTGGTCACCAAAGACTGTCTAGCAGTACTCGCCTAAAAGCCCATAGCTCAAACTAGACTAAGCTAAACAAGTAGAAAGTGTTACCGGTAGACTGTTGAAGGAATATTCACAAAGAAAACAGTCATATACAGCCGCTCTTAGACTTCTTCAGTCTGAAAACCAATCTCGAAAATTTGAAATAAAACTTAACTGACAAAGCAAATGCAATCACTGTAAACGTCAAGAAATTAATCTTGTTTACTACAAAAACTTAATAACCGACGTCTCTTGCATCTTTCTGTCAATGACGATAACTCGACCAGACGTGTCGCCTCTACAAGTACTACCAATTTAATCTCTCTAGCGTCATAATGCTAGTAGCATTAACGACTGCTCCACATTCGCGTTGGGCAGCTAGTCGGCAACAAAAAACGCGAAGGCGTGCAGTTAAGTAGATAAAACAACAGTGCCCGTCAAATTTCCTCGAGACATTAATCACACTAGTGAGTTCGGTAAGCCGGTAGTGTGGCCATGGTTTTAGTTTTTAAGAGACTTTAAAAAAATAAAGTTTACATTTGCACATATTAAGAAAAGTTCAGTAAAGAAATTAATCTAAGTCTAGGTAAGACCGTTTTCAGAAATGGTGGAAATTGAAATGATCTTACCTTTACTTACGCATATCACGCCGAAGTGACTGTTTTATTTTAATGTAACAGAAAATCTAGATTATATTGACACATAATTATCATCGTTGATATAGGGTAATTTGTAATCTCAACTGATTTTTCAAACAGTAAAACTTCTAGAACCCTACACACCTTAAATCATATGGGAACTCAAGTGAATCAGCACGTGACCGATTAGGTATATTATTCCTCAGCCCTTTCACCACCCTTAATAAGGTGGACTTCCTTGACAAGGACGTTATGGGTGGTTGGGTTTACTGTGCTCTAGTTTTAATACAAACTAGCAATGTACCTGGCTGACATAAATAAAATAAATTATCAAATTACCACTGTATTTTTAATAAATAATATTGATTCCAAATACTAGCAAGATCTTGCTTTTATCGTCTTTTGAAACATTCCTGTATACAAACAAAATACCTTAAATATATTTGACAAGTAAAACTACAAAACAAATTACACAGAAATATAAATTAATTAACTAAAGCAGCTTTCTTCATTAACAACTTTCATTATCGGAAAGAGCATCACACTCACAAACTCACACAAATATCTATATTTTAATTGTAACATCGTAGTCACAGTATTCGCGTGCCGACGCGGTCGCGCACTTTCTACTGCTAACGGTCGGCGCGTGCGCAAGGCACCTGTCCCGCGACCCCGAGCCGTGTGGTTAACATTATGTTGTTTCATTACATTCGTAGGTATTGAAGCTTCTAGTCGGTTCTTGTTGGCCTTGTTATGACTTCTGTTTGTTTCGTGAAATTATTAGGAATTTGTGGAATCCTTTGGTGTTCAGGAAACAATTAGGTTCAGGCTTTGTCGATGACATGTGCTGATCCAACTTAAACTATCAAAAAAAAACTTCATAATTTTTTCAGATGAATGTGTTTTTTAAAACAGCTGTCATTATACTTTTCTGACAGTGCAGTGTTCCACAGGGCTTGATCATGGGACCGCTTCTGTGACAGCCCAAGTGTTAAAGAATAAAGGAACTGGATGGCGTCTACAAACAGTTAAGCGGTCTCTGAATCTGTTCAGAACTAGCTAGTTTTGTTTATAAGAAAAGTAATATAAGCGTTTTGTGTGTAATTTGAAAGAGGCTTAAGTGGTTTAATAGACTGCAATAGGATTAGTAGAAAGGTTAATTCAAAACGGAACAGCCTATTAAATTCAGATGATGCCTATTAAAAGAAGCGTTTGCAACAAAGAGGTTACACGCGCGTTTGCAACGAATATAAATCGCAGCTGCATGAAATAGTTATACAATACAAGTTTAAGTTACAGTAGATCAATAATTGGATTTAATATAGAAGAGAATTCCACTGCATCCGGGTTTTTCATATAGTTCGAACGAATCCAAAAATACGAGAAAACCACAATCGAATTTCTAATACGAAAAAATATTCGATCTAAATGGTGTATTGATACTGAAATTAAAATGACCTTTGACACTTCAGCTAACGTAATTTTTTTAATCCAATTTACAGTATAACCGTTATTTCACGGAGCTATTTTCCCGATTGATTACAAAGTCGAATGAATTCGACCGACCAAAGCAGCCTTTCAGAGTCTCTGAAAGCCTAAAATTTGGTTTTTTATTGCATCAAATTCAATTTAAAAGAGAAACCATCTGGACATTGATTCGATTTTACAGTTCTCGTTGTTAGAAAGCTCTAAATCGTGAGATATATTTTAAGGTAGCTGTATCTTCTGTTTTGGAAAAAGAACTTATTTTTGTCTGGTCATTTTGAAGACTATTGAAACTAAATGCTTTGCTAGAATCTTTTGTTAGACTTTAATACTTGGACACGAAGTTAATAAAGATCGTGTATCGTCATTACCGTGTGGCCTGAGATTCAGAATAGGCCACTCCCTCTTTTATTTTTGATATTTTAACGAGTACGCAGGCGCCACCTATCATCATCATCATCATCATCATCATCCACAGCCTGAATTCACCCACTGCTGAGTATAGGCCTCTCTTTTCTTCTGCCAATCTCCACGTTTATCCCACCTATCTAGTGGGATAAATTCTGGTTTTAGTCTTTCTTTCCTAAGAATTCCGCAGTCTATCATAGAACTTGCATAATCAGCCTATATTGTTCCCACTGCTGGGACACAGGCCTCCTTTCTATGAGAGGGAACGGGCTGTAATCTATGCGGTCCCAGTGAGCGTTTGTAGATGTCACACGTCTTCGAATTTTTGGTTCAAAGACACGCCGATTTCCTTACGATGTTTTCACCTTCACCATTTTGAGAGCAGTGGTAATAAAATAAATTACACAAGGAATGTGCCTGACTGGGTTTGAACCCACGACTTACTGCTCGTAAGTTGGTTCCACCACCCCGGGTCACCGCTGCTGACAACTGAATAGAACTTACAGTTCCTTATTTAACTGAATAGTCATGGCATGAAAACGACAAGAGTGGAGAGATTTGGAAGAGACCTACACTCAGCATTGGGAGGCCAAAAGTCGAAGAAGAAGATACACATGCAACTTGTTTCACCTCAAGTTAGAAACAGCATAGGTATGAATCGCGTAGCATGAAAACTTAAATTCAAATCTGGATCCATACTAAGAAATAACTGTACTCCTATTGAACAAATCGACAAAATACTTGTCAATTACTAGGCGCCATGTTAAAAGGCGGGAGAGGTATCCTTGTTCCGGACATCGGACGTTAACCCACATGCCGCATACAAAAGATTTCAACGCAAATGTTAATCGTTCAAAATAAAAGGTGCAAGCGAAAACGTATTTTTGCTTTGTGAAACATCTAGACTACTGAAGTGATTTTCAGGTTCACGTGAAGTTTTCTAGTAAAATTTTTGATAGGTATTAAAAGTACTGAGGGAATTTTGCAAAACCGAATTATAATATTCAAGACAACTCGAAGGGTAACCGAAAACAACCTTATTTTTTGGTTGATGTTCAAAAAGTCCTCATAACCCTGCTTTCTTAAAATCTTTATGTATCTTCACTCAAAAGCAGACAGACGACAAAGACAACAAAAGCGTGACATCTGCAACAAAGCATATAACATCTATTTTTAATTTTACAATCATTCGCCTAAACAAAAATCATTACCACCTTTTCCGGTCACCCTTTCATTGATAATGAGACGTTACGTCAATGTATCCGAATTACTTAACGGTCACGGGGGTGGGGCAGAGGCGCGGGCGCAGGATGGAGGGGGGCTGAAACAGGTGACTACGCACCTGCCAACGGTCGGTTGCTTCCTTTATGCGACTGACATTACGATGGGTAGATTAGACTTATGGATCTGTATAGCTAAATAGTGGGGTATGCTCCTTTTTTGCTTGATTGGTTAGTCGGTAGTGTAAATTCCGATAGTGTTTCTATGTATGTTTTTTTGTGAGGATATTGTTTGGTAATTGGAGTAATTAGATTAATTGGTGGTTACTAAAGAATTTTTATAACTTGATGAACCTCCCGAGTGTTCACGTCAGCTTGAATACCAAAAGCTGTTGCGCGTTGAAAGGTTTAAACATTGAGGTAAATCGACAAAGTTCTTCCTATGTTATGACGGAATGTGTTAGCTTATCAAAATGTGTCAAGTAGTATGTCCACTCTAGTGGTAGTTCCTATTTGAACGTGATTGTCTATTACTACTCTAGAATAAAAAAATCGTCTATTTGCAACCACACAACGGTCGACGGTGTTTCATTAGGTTATTTAAGACTGTTGCACTATAAATCACTAAATGTGTTTAATGAATGACATTTAAAACACCATTCTGCCATCTGATTCTTTAAACAACAAATAGAAATGTGTTTTAATTTAAACTCGTTTCTGCAAAATTCCTTTAATGATTTGTTGGGCAAGTGGACTTAGAGATTATAAACCACAAGAAAACTTATGAAATCTTCATTCAGGACAATCTTCGAAGTTTCAAATACGGAACTAAAAACAAAACATTCCAACTCCCAGTATCCTCCAATTCTTATATCATAAAACAGAACACATGATCGAAGGTACACAAAGAAAATAAAAGACTGCAACAAACACCACTTGTAAAATAATCAGCACTACAAACAACGATTCGAACGTGAGCTATCTCCTCGACAATCCATCAGAAAACTTGCTACAGGAAACTCAAACTTAGCACCTTAGCTTAACGATCACGGAAGTGCAGGGTTATCGTGGTGTTTTCCTCCAGCGAAATTGTTTTTGCTCTGGCACGCGTCTCCTAACCTAGCCTACTTCAGGGTGATCAGTTCATAGGGCTGTGCTTTTTTAGCTATCGAGTTTTTTTAGTGATGTCGTGACTGTCCGTTTTTACCCGACTACATGACAGCAAAGACTGGATTATATTTTCACGCGTATCCATGTATCTTTTTATGTGACTTTCTTCATACTCGCGAAGAATGATATAGCTGGATGGATTTTAATATTTGCGATGTCAATCAACTCGTCTATAGGTCTTGGGATAGTTATACCTAATATGTAGACTAAGTTTAATTGAATAGTAGCATCAATTCTGAAAATGAACTAAAATAACCGTCGTGAAAAACTGCTTCAAAAGCGAGTTTTTTTTAACTTTTTAGTTGTAGTTGTTGTAGCTTGTGGTTAAATAATAACAGCCGCTCGGGTCGATCTTTAGGTTAAGCTTGCCTAGGTTGAACTGTGGATGGGTGACCACCCAATGAATTTAAACAAATTGATGAATTTTAGACATTAGTTTCATAGTAAATTATGAAAATAAATAAATAGATAAAAAATAAATAAATTATGAAATTAATGTATAAAATTATTTTTAATTATAAGAGCTAATAAGTTATCTTTTAGGTTTATAAGTATGTTAGAAAAAAAAAATATGTTTGCTAACATTTTACGACCTCTTACAAAAATCTAACATTTTATATTATAGTTTCAGTACAAAATCACGAAAGATAAATTTTATAACTCCTATACCCGCGTCGATCTTACAAACCGATACTCTCCTAATACTGCCTATTGCACTATTCGCACAAATATATTTCTCGTCCTAAAATTATCGTGGCAACTATTCATCAAGCTTACAGAAACTGACTCTGACTGAACTGTTTGTTTGTGTTTTGTGGTTTTGTGTGTTGTGTGTTTCTGTTTTGTTTCTGTAGTGTTTTGTGTAGTGATCTACATAGTATAAAACAAAGTCGCTTTCTCTGTCCCTATATCCCTGTGTATGCTTAAATCTTTAAAACTACGCAACGGATTTTGATGCGGTTTTTTTAATAGATAAAGTGATTGAAGAGGAAGGTTTATATGTATGTCGGAGTTGGTTGTCAATTATTACAATTGTGGGTAGTCACCAAATTTTATTATGAGTTGTTTTGTTTTCTGATTATTAATTTAAGTGATTTTTACTATCAATTATGGTCAATTATTGTCTTATAAATCGAAACATAATTTATTACGTGCTAGTAATTGATTTTTGGCAACTTATTTCGATAAGTGTGACCGATAAGTTTTGTTCAAAACAATTAACGACATGTTATTTTAATTTTTAAATGATTTACTTTGTGAATTCACCATTGTTTATTTACGACAATTATTCTTGTATTATTTGATTACTGTATCGTAAATCTTATTAGATTTCGCGCACATTTTGTATCTTGTAAACGCGTGACGCACCTCCGTGCGTCAACGGACAGAGTTGTGGAGGGATTACAGTGGGGGCATCGTACTATAAAAGAGCGTGCTCTCAGTAAGCTCGTCAGTCGGTCTTCGGATTCGACTCATTACAGAGCTCCCCTGCTCCCGACAAAACTGTCGGTTTACCTGGTACAGCGCTGCTGTATATTGCACATAGCTGTATTTAGCTTTCTGATAGCGATACACTTTGTGTTTGGGTGGCTTGTCCACTGTACGAACTGTGACCTTAAAAGGTCTGTTCGCCTAACTGTGTGTACCTTTTTATCTGATTTATCTTTTTTTACTATTTACCATTTTTGTGTTGTGTACCATTTTGTATTGTGTGTTGTGTACCTACTGTAATAAAAATACTGTAATTGCATATACAGTCTTGTTTATCCCAATAAAATGGGAACTCCAAACCCTGAAGATATACCTCTCGGCACTCCTGATCCTACATCAGAAGTGGGATTAGGGAGAGCCCAGGAATCGGAAGGTGTTGGTGATCCATGGCGAGTAATGTTAGAGCTTCAGAATCAAAATATGACTCAGTTAATTGAAGCGATTAAGACGCACTCCGCTTCGTCTACTGTAATTCCTTTGCCCGATTTTGACCCAGACCTACCCGATTCCGATGCTCAATCTTGGAGTACAACTGTTGATATTTGTTTTTCGGAAAAGCCTCTTCAAGGTAGCACACTCATTATTGCCCTTACTAAAGCCTTAAAAGGTAGTGCTAACGTATGGCTTTCCCAAGTATCATATGCAGGTATGACCTGGACAGACTTTAAGAGTCTCTTTCTCTCTCGATATGCCGTTTCGGAAACTGTTGCCGCTACCCTCATTAACCTTCATAGTAGTCAACCAAAAGAAGGAGAATCTTTAGCCGCATATGCCAGTCGACAGGTCACTTCACTGACATCTAAATGGAATAGCCTGAGTGTCGAACACATTGCTGTTTCTACTGTACTGGCCCATGTCTCCAAATTTGATTCCCGTGCTCATCGACTAGCATTTACTACTGAAGTACATACTAGACATAAACTTCAACAAGAATTGAGTGTATTGTCCCACCTTAAGAGAAAGTCTCAGACTTCCTCTGACCAGCAAGATTCTTCTCAACCGAAACAGTTCAAACCAGCTAAAATAGTATGTCACTTTTGTGGTATATTGGGGCATAAGTCTACAAACTGTCGCAAGAAGGCCGAGAAAACCAGCAAATATCCTGGACCAGCCAGCTCGTCACATAAGGCAACAACTAAGAAGATAGTCTGTTACCGCTGTGGGGAAGCAGGACACGTTGCTCCTCGTTGCCCTAAGGCGACCGGAAGGCGACCGGGTGGTTCAAGTGAAGACACCGGGAGTCGACCTTCGAGCAGCCAACCATCCGTGAAGCGAGTTGAAGCTTGTGATGTACGACCTATCATTGGTGTTCTACAGCAATCTGGTGAGTCGCTTGCATTTTGTTATGACTCTGGGGCTGAATGTTCTCTTATTACTGAAACATGTGCTAAAAAGTTGTCTGGCAAACGTATTTCTTGTATCGTCAATATAATGGGAATAGGAAATTCTAACATAATATGTACCGAACAAATTCTGAGTGAAGTAGAGATAGATGGTTATCATTTAGAGATACTGTTTCATGTAGTACCGGATGCCTATATTAGTCATAGTATCATGATAGGCCGTGAGATATTAAAATTAGGTTTCGCGGTTAACATGACCGAAACAAGTCTTACTATTACAAAAGTTAAGTTTATTGATCAGTGCTCTATTCCTGAGACCTCGAATTTTCATGATATTGATACAGATATTCCATCTGAATATAAACCACAGCGTGATTCTGAGATTTTAGCTATCGTTTCTAATCTAAAAAGTAATGTTCTACCCCCTGATATTGCCCAAAGTTATGAATTGCGATCAGGAACCTTGTACCGTAAAATACAACGCAATGGACAAACACGTTGTTTACCTATTGTCCCAAGAGCTTTTAGATGGTCTGTTATAAACCACATTCATGAAGCAATCATGCATTTAGGTTGGGATAAAACGCTTGAAAAGGTCTATGAGCATTACTGGTTTGATAAAATGGCTAGATATGTTAGAAAATTCGTAGATAACTGTATCACGTGTAAAATCTCTAAATCTAATTCGGGTAAAATTCAAGCAGAGTTACACCCTATACCTAAAGTCAGTATACCTTGGCACACAGTGCATATAGATGTTACCGGAAAACTTAGTGGAAAGAGTGATCTCAAGGAATACATCATTGTTATAATTGATTCTTTTACAAAGTATGTTCTACTGTACCATACTACCCAGATTGACGCATCAAATTGCATTAAAGCCCTTAAGTCTAGTGTCTCTTTATTTGGAGCACCTTCTCGGGTTATAGCTGACCAAGGTCGCTGTTTTGCTAGCAAAAACTTCAAAGAATTTTGTGATTCCCATAATATTGCATTGCATTTAATAGCTACCGGTGCATGTAGGGCTAATGGGCAGGTTGAACGCATAATGAAAACATTAAAAAGTATGCTTACCGCCGTTGAGACCAGTGAGCGCTCTTGGCAAGATGCCATTGAAGACGTTCAAATTGCTCTAAATTGCACAATTAATCGGGTTACTAAATCTAGTCCTTTAGACTTGTTGATTGGACGAGTTGCTCGACCTTTAGGTTTCATGACTGTTGACAGTGACGAGATAGAAGTAAATTTGTCCCGTGTAAGGGAACAAGCAGCCCTGGGTATAACTAAAAGTGCCGAATACGATAAAGTTCGTTTCGATAAGACTAAAGCTATTTTGAAAAAGTTTCAAGTTGGAGACTTTGTACTTATTGCTAATGAGGAACGAAATGAAACTAAATTAGATCCTAAATTTAAAGGTCCCTATAGAATTTTAGAACTATTAGATGGTGATAGATATTTGTTAAAAGCTTTGAGTAGCAATAGAATTTACAAATATGCCCATGATCGTGTACGAAAAATGCCTGAATGTCCAGTTACTGTTAGTGATGATGTCAATACTGACACTGATGATGATTCATCTGCTGCTGACATAGTATAGCTGAATTGATAAGATGTCTATGATGACTCTTGTTTAGCTTGACGCTTAATCGGATGTCTATGTTGACTCCTGGATTTGGATGTTGAACTTGACGCTTATGCGGGTTGTCTATGTTGACGCCTATGCGGGTTGTCTATTTGACTCCAAATTACTTGTCGAATCCCATGGTGTGATTTCGGCTGGGAGACTGTGTCTCTACTTTAGTTGAACTATGTATTGTCAGTAGCAGTATGGTAATTTTGAACGGTTGCGATGCAACTGCTATAATTGACTAACTCAGGATTTTTCTTTACGACATACCTTTTGTTAAGGCTTTTGTTTGTCAGAAAGGCCGATCGATATTCACAAGAGATTTTCTTTTTCAGAATCACACGAGGTCGTGTCGAACGTCAGTTCTGGCCGTGTCGGAGTTGGTTGTCAATTATTACAATTGTGGGTAGTCACCAAATTTTATTATGAGTTGTTTTGTTTTCTGATTATTAATTTAAGTGATTTTTACTATCAATTATGGTCAATTATTGTCTTATAAATCGAAACATAATTTATTACGTGCTAGTAATTGATTTTTGGCAACTTATTTCGATAAGTGTGACCGATAAGTTTTGTTCAAAACAATTAACGACATGTTATTTTAATTTTTAAATGATTTACTTTGTGAATTCACCATTGTTTATTTACGACAATTATTCTTGTATTATTTGATTACTGTATCGTAAATCTTATTAGATTTCGCGCACATTTTGTATCTTGTAAACGCGTGACGCACCTCCGTGCGTCAACGGACAGAGTTGTGGAGGGATTACAGTGGGGGCATCGTACTATAAAAGAGCGTGCTCTCAGTAAGCTCGTCAGTCGGTCTTCGGATTCGACTCATTACAGAGCTCCCCTGCTCCCGACAAAACTGTCGGTTTACCTGGTACAGCGCTGCTGTATATTGCACATAGCTGTATTTAGCTTTCTGATAGCGATACACTTTGTGTTTGGGTGGCTTGTCCACTGTACGAACTGTGACCTTAAAAGGTCTGTTCGCCTAACTGTGTGTACCTTTTTATCTGATTTATCTTTTTTTACTATTTACCATTTTTGTGTTGTGTACCATTTTGTATTGTGTGTTGTGTACCTACTGTAATAAAAATACTGTAATTGCATATACAGTCTTGTTTATCCCAATAAAATGGGAACTCCAAACCCTGAAGATATACCTCTCGGCACTCCTGATCCTACATGTATAATACATGCACCCGTGCAAAGCCGGGGCGGGTCGCTAGTTGATTATAAAGAAAAAAATCTCGAAATAGTGTTTTACCGGTCTCACAGACCAATGCGCAACTTCAAAACTCCCTTCAAACTCTTAACAACCCTATTTCAATAGTGCTGGAATGATTGGCACGAAGAGACGATGGTCAATCGTAATAGTTTTTGTTTCAGCATTAGATGAAATTACACCTCTATCGTATTTGCTTGTGGTTACAATAATATTGATCTGTTTTGTCAGTAATACCTCGTATTGTACTCGGTTTTGTTTGTTCAGTGTTAATATCTGGATCGGAAGCAATTTCATTTGGATTGATTTCTTCTTTTACATTGTAAAAAGGGAAATAAATAATTCGTGAAATAGTGCTGTGAAGTACGTGGTTTGGGGCATTTTATGTATCTGTTTTTGAAACATGATCATGGCAAAATATTGTTATGGGTTGAAGTCGCTTAAAATTCGAGTACAAGATAATATTTTTGAAACCGTGACAATTTGATACTGTCTGTGTCAAAACTCGACCGGGGCATGTGTCATTTTTCTACGTTTACGATTTTGAAATCAAAAATACTGATTGAAGGAATTATAACAATATAAATAAGTCGCCAGTTATGTATAAGTCCCATAGAGCGAGGCTATTGCCATCAACCGGGCACAAATCAAGACTCCGTGGCTACTACTGAGAAATTCCTGATAAAACCCAATAACACTTTGCCCGACTTGGGATTCGAACCCAGGACCTCATGCTCAGCAGTTGCACTTGCGACAACTAGATCAACAAGGCAATCCAATACAAATATTAATAGGATCTTTTCAATAACGATGTAACAAAACTGTGAAGATTTTTCTCCTACCCTTACAACAAACTAAACATGACAGCTACAACAAAACATTAACGAAGATACTGCTTAGCTACTAGCACTTCTCAACGCATGAATAAGTCACACAATTAGGTCCCAACAGCCTCCCGAGCCCGGTTCTCGCCAGCATCATAAACAAAGATTGCAGCTCATTCTCAACTTATGTACCTTAAGCACGCTATCCTCCATATTATTCTCGAACGATAAATTTATATCTTCGCACCCTGATGCTGCTTTGTGCAAATCGAACACCGATGATTTATGAACAATTATCGATTAATTCAAGCAGCGGTCGTAAGTTTAATCGGGATTATTAAGGACTTGGTCCGAGTGAGCAAAACGACGGCGTTTAAATCATCTGAGCGGTCCAAAGCTTCCTCAATTAACACTCCGCTAATCGTTTTATGGTGATCAGAATATGGATTTTGTTATTGAATTTCCGTTTTCTATTGTTTTTTTTTTTGTAACTGGATGGCTGGTTTTCCACCTGGTGAAAAGGAGTTGTAGCTGATTATAAACACCCGAATGTCAAAGATCGGTTGTTGCTTACCAAGGTAAAGTTGACAAATTAAAGGTACATTTGAACTCATGTTTATTTTTCGATGCATGTATATTTAATACTAGCTTACACTATGTCACCCACGGGGAATTCTGTAATTGTCCCTCGGGATCGAACTACCGGGATCGTAGTATCCGGATAAAAAGTATTCCATGTGTTAATCCAGATTATAAACTATCTGTGGGCTAAATTTCAGCCAAATCCGGTCAGTAGTGTTTAAGTGAAAGAGTAACATCCAGACGTCCTCACAGACTTTCGCTTTTATTATATTAGTAGGATAGTAGGTTAAGACATCCAAGATAAGTTCTACGTCTAACATTTGATGATGATCACGGCAATGCCATTTAGTATCTACTTAAGTTCTGAATAATTGCACCACCGGTTCACCGAAAAATACTGCCCCACTTTTTATCACGAACTGCGGATGTCAGATTTCTGATTCGATTCTCTTACTGTTTTAATGCAGGACGTTTTTACGAGAACAAGTTTTTCTGTAGACCCCAAAACCACACAACAGCGCACTACTGTATCTGTACCCACCTACCCAGTCATAGTAGGTGCATATACCTCATCGATTGTTGCGGCGACCGATCAGTTTTTTGTCGACTAAAATGGGAGCAATACTCATCAGATAGCGTTACAAAAAGCCGATGACGGCCGAGCACAAAGCCGCCACCGTCTCACCTCGATTATGGTCTATGACAACGCAGTTTGTTCGGAACAACACTCCATATTGATCCAAACATCTCTTCTATTTTGCTTTAGCTTTATTAGATTTTTTGTTCAAGAGATAGGACTGTGTAAACGTCTAGTATCTCCTGACCCATCTTTGCTATCATTCAGTTCGCAAGTACAGGCCATTTTACGTTTGATGGTGCAAGTAGTGGGTACACCGACTCCCGTCGTGCGATCTATGGCATTGTACGGCCGCGCCTATCTCAATTGTTAGTTTAATCGAGCTTTTTGTAATCACCGTTTGGATAGTGAATGCAATACTTCTAATGATCGCCTTAGGTTCGGAAAAAAGTGAAATGGAATTTGGGTAAAAAATGTCTCTTGCTCAAGTTTGCGACTTGAACTTCAGATTTCAACAAAAAAATTGAAGACTCTTTTCCGGTTTTTTTCGAAAATTTGATTTTTTTTTACCATGGTATTAAATGCAAGTTGCGATGGTATGCAATGCTTCAAACAGTAATAGTCCACTGCTGGACATAGACTGTCGGCAACTCAAATCATCCAGTTGCCACCAGCCACCCTGCAAAGATGAAGAAGAGGGCTTCTCCGGTTCTCTGTCTTTTATAATACTAAATAAAAAAAATTGTACTTATTAAACTTGCTATATAAGTGATAAGTTCAATCATGCCTGTTTTGAATAATTGCAATCAGTAATGAAGTTCAGTGTGTTAGAATTGTATAGCTAAATCTACCATCAACACTTGAAGGCAGCTAAGTACATAAGATCAGCCACTTGATGGAACACAAAACAAAAAAAACAACTTCATAAAATGAATAAGACAACCCACACAAAATGAGGCAAACCTATCAAATTATATTGTACTAATAGTTAATAAGAAATAGTTTAATATAACATCGTGATCATTTACTGGTTCCAAGCATTTTGGTGGTCTAATGGGTCCAATAAGCAACGGACCACCCGGCTGTTTTAAGTTAATAATTGTATCATCGTACAAGATTTATAATGTTACTGATTGACGTGTCTTGTTGGATCAATCGCCAGTTATATGGTATGTAGAACTAAACTAGAGTTTTAATTATACTAAGTTTTGATATTTTCTCGAATTTATATCGAGAATAATGTTGTTGGATGTTTAATTTTGAGATCGAGGAAAGTGCGTTAAGTCATAGGGCTCGGTTCACACAAGAATGCATAAGGTGGAATTACAGTTTTCTCCAACAGTAAGGACTAAGTAACACCTACATAAATGCATTGTTCTTAAAGTTACGCTCTGAGCAGAGTGTTGAATCCAACACAGAGCGTTTTTATGATGTATTCCTTTAGATGTTAACCTAAATTAATGCCTAAATAAAACGCACTGCCTATTTTCATTAATACTGTTATATCAATCCAATGCACGGAGCATAAACAATTTATCGGTGAGAATTGTTTGCCGATGACGCTCCGTGCATGGCACGCGACGTGTGGTGGGTGACAAAACGGTCTAGAGAATAATTGTTTGCCTGGTACGTTCATAGCACGGTCATGGTGTAGTGGGCATAGTCCTTTGACGGGTGAACAAATTGAGATGACATTTGGCAAACAGTTATAACATGATTAGACTAGGGTTAGAACATACTATACTTTCATTCCAGTAGTACATGTCGGCGCTTCATGGCCGTCGTCGTCAGAGTCACACAACATATTGGTTTGCACCAATATACTTATACACACATTAACACAGTAAATAGAAAACAGGCAGGAAATATGAGCACAAGTTATAAAGAAAATACCTTACTCCAGTTCAGGGTGTTTATTCCAAGATAAGCGAACCAAGAATGTCCTCTCTTTCACAATACAACGGCTTTTATACACAAATACAAACTGAGGAATATTTAATTTAGCAAGGCGGGAGACATCAAAATAACTACTTAATAATCATCGCTTTAGACCAGACTTTTAAATAATTCTAGACATATCAAAGTAAATTCTTACTAATAAAGCAAACAGAAGTAATCATATTTTACATAAATCAAACATAAATCCTAATAATGAAACAAACGGAAATCACAATTACTTTTAAATTAAATAAACGGAAATACAAATTTAGTTCAGTAAATCAACACATGTCAAATAAAATACTCAACTACCCTAAAATAAAACTATTAATTCAATAAACCTACATAAGTCAAAATAAAAACGTAACTACCCTTCAAATGATGGTTTTGCGCCCACACGGCCATTCTGATTCAGCGCGCTCTCTGCGCTAAAAATATTTTACATAAAAAACGGCATGAACCACCTAAGGCTTAGCCTAAATAACACACGGCATCAACCACCTAGGGCTTAGCCTAAATTACACACGGCATCAACCACCTAGGGCTTAGCCTAAATTACACACGGCATCAACCACCTAGGGCTTAGCCTAAATTACACACGGCATCAACCAACTAGGGCTTAGCCTAAATTACACACGGCATCAACCACCTAGGGCTTAGCCGAAATTACACACGGCATCAACCACCTAGGGTTTAGCCTAAATAACACACGGCATCAACCACCTAGGGTTTAGCCTAAATAACACGGCATCACCCGCCTTGGATCTAGCCATATTCATGGCATCACCCGCCTGGGGTATAGCCCCCTAACACGGCATCACCCGCCTTGGATCTAGCCATATCGAATTACTCATGGCATCACCCGCCTTGGATCTAGCCGTCTAAGACCGGGAAAAAGGATACGCATGGTGATCAGTCAGCGTAATAGGTAGGAAAGGTGGAGTAGCTAATACAACATTATTTCGATAATTTCAACAAAGTAGTTTTCATGAACTAAAAATAGAATGACATACAGTTATTTACACGGCATCACCCGCTTTGGATCTAGCCATACTTCATGGCATCACCCGCCTGGGATATAGCCCCCTAACACGGCATTACCCGCCTTGGATCTAGCCATATTCAATTATTCATGGCATCACCCGCATTGGATTTAGCCGTCTAGACCGGGAAAAAGGATACGCATGGTGGCCAGCCAGCGTAATAGGGAGGAAGGTGGAACAGTTACTACAAACATTTTATGATGTAAATCATCCGCCCACACGGTCGGTTCACTTTCATTGTCATCCATAAATGGATCATTTTGAGCCAGAGGTGCTGGTCTCAGAAAAATCATGACAAGCGATTTTTTCGGAACAACCCTTCAAATTAATATGCTTTACTTTGAAAGCGATTATTACACTAAAGTTCAACTTCCATAGGACCTTCTTATTTAAGACCAAGTTTAAGTCGTATGTCTTTCATGCTTTAGGACAAAATCCCCCTTTACAAAGGGTTTGATTTGAGCTTTGCCTTTGTCACATCTTAATTTGTCCCGAAATGACCGCTCGTCCATTCTTAATTTACATAATGATCTAACAGTATTAAGAAAGAGCTTAATACCTGCGGTAAACATTGCTTTCCAAACAATAATTCCTTAGGAGATTTTCGAAACTACAACTTTTTAGAAACAGTCGAATTAATAGCCAACTGTGAATCTCGAATAGCAGTGTGCCAATGTTTATTAAGCTCCACAACAGACATTATCGTGGATGATTTTCATAATACATTCTACTTGACCGTTTGCCAGACTAGCGCCTTTAGCTACTACGTGATGTTCAATACCGACACATTGGCAAAAACTTTTGAAATCGGATGAAATCATACTTTTTCCTGATCTGTTACGAGTCTATGGCTGTATCAGATGTTCGATTATTGGTATAAATTAAATGAGTATATTTGGTAAAGGCATCAATAAATACGAACGCATATTCAGCGTTATTACGTTTACCGTTCATACGTCTAGTACAGTGTGAAAGGGGATTTCAATTTTATCTATAGGATTAAGAGTAACTTGTTTAGCACTAGACAAACCTTTGCGAATTCTATAACTAACACAATTTTCAGTAAAAATTTAGGAAACCAATATTATTGTTGTCTTAATTTAGCTGGAATTTTTTCTCAACTAAAATTTAAGATTATCATGATAATGACATTCCATCTATAATTACGTGGCACAATAATAAGTTCACGAGTTTTATTTTCCATTTGAACTTTATGTCTAAGCAACTTATCTTGCGACATGATTAGTATCGGCTATATATCTTTTGAGGTTGTATTAGAACTAAGTTGTTCAACTATGTTTTTTCGGTATCGGTATGAGAGAGTCATCTTTCCTATACTCAATATTAAATTGGAAATTTTGCAAAAATGCCCACCAGCGGTGTACTCGTGGCGTCAGTTCTTTTTTAGTTCTGGATGATTTCGGCGAATTATAATCTGTTACTAGTTTAAAGCATCTATCTACCATACAAAAAATATGTTTCAAGTTCACATGAATGGTATTTGCTTTCGGCATTGGTAGTTCGCATACTAAAATATCCAACAACATGGGGATTCTTATAAGTAAGAGTTCACATGGCAAGTCAGGATCAAGCTCCATACTACATAACAATTAAACATTCTATTCTCAGTCTCATTTTTGTGAGGACTGAAATTACCAAGTAACTAAAATAATTGTCTTAAAAGCTATTTATAAGCTTCAATAAAATGTTCACAAACTCTTCAATTTCATCATCAAATTAATTTAATTAACACATCAAAGCTTTTTACACAAGCTTTCAATTTCAGACTTTTCTGATACCAAAATATTAAGCAGAGCCTTTAAAGGCCTTACCAACATTAGCCATTTCGTACTGCTGCTCAGTTTCATCCACGGCATGGCTTCGAAGCTGTCCCAGCAGCTTTTTAGTCCCGTTATCAGAGCGTCAGCACGTCGGCATAGACCTTGTTGAAGCCAGCAACCCACGGACGTCGTTCGTATTTCAGCATCAGACCAATAGCTCCAACATTGATCATGAAAATATCAAAATGAAGACCATTAGAAATCATAAGTAAGCCAGAACACGTTTTTTTTATTATTAAAAATCCTGCAGTCATGTATAAACAGGTAGAGTAACGCGCTTTACTTGATCTATCATTCTGATCGGCAATTATGGCCAACACACCACACATGGTTACACGGCCATGGTTGGTGGTCACATGGTTTATTTTGTGTGCAATAAAGAATAAGAATAATGGTAATGGAAAGTTATCCCTAACTATGTTTAAATTCAACTCCCGGAAGTCAACACAATGAAATAGTAATGCTCAGTGGGGAGAAACTATCTCTGATTATACAGTTTTGTTTAATATAATATCAGCTTAGATTTTCCATTGGCGACAGTTTGTAGGGCCAACGTTAAACAATTTTGTCTGAATTCTTTCTAATACTCAATTGACCAGCTTTTACCTCTAGAGACTATTACTGGAGAAGAAAAGTCTTTAAGATTATTTAAAATTGAATTGAATATCAGATTTTGTTATACAACACTCATTAATAATCATGTTTTTCAATACAGTCATCTTTTTATCATTCAACGTGATTGCAAGACCCGGAATTTGAACTAAATCAATTAATATATCAAACTGGGTTTGGTTTTCATCTACCACAAAAAGTTACAATTACACACTAACATAATCGATCTCAACAATGGTCGAGATACTCTCGGCGGAATACGTGACATTCACACCGCTTATCTGGCAGTTTTTCCCTTTAAACCCGTATTGATAATCTTTCTTTTGCCTGGAATCGAACTAGAAAAACTTTCTTACTAAAGAACAATCTTGTCATGTAACAATTGACATGACAACAAGAATTCACGTAGTTTTAATTGGTTGACCTACATTTTTAGTCATTTTGTTTACGGAAACAAGTTTTCTCGGAATACCCGTTTATGGCAATATTTACATACAATTTACTTATGGTTGTCTGGCGTAACCTGGGAGGCTAAATTTACAGAAATATCCCATTCGGTCACGTTTACGAAAACTTAAGAACTGAGACAAGTTTGGACAATGAGACAATTAAGTAACAATTCACATTTCACGAAATCAGGGTAGATACCAGTGCTAAAAGAATCAATTACCTCTGCATCCGTGGTTAAGGGGTTGCGTCCTATTGAACAGAGCCCATCGCGTGGTTGCGAAGTTTGCATAGTTGTTCGCCTGCTCACGACGTGTAGTCGCACCACCGTTGGACATCGTCAGCATACCGTCTTGCTTAACTTGTTCCCAGGTGATGGATGGCAGGGACCACATATCTGCCCACGTCTTCACTGTTCCTTTCAGCTGCAGTATTGCCTTCATACGAGCTTCTTTCGGTGATATGCGAATAGTCGCAATAGTCGTGGGAGCGCACATCGGGATCGAATGGCGGTAGGTAGAAATTACCGCAATCCCGAGATGGCGGCGGTGTAGCGGACAGCGCTGCAGTTACGGCGCTTGTTGTAGTTTGCCTCGTGATTGATGTCACTAGACTCATCACTTGTTCCATGGAGAAACTTGGGTCTGGCTGGACCCGGGATCCAGAAGGCTTCAGTAGGGGCGAGTTGGATCCCACCGCTGCTGTCGGCGCTTCATGGCCGTCGTCGTCAGAGTCACACAACATATTGGTTTGCACCAATATACTTATACACACATTAACACAGTAAATAGAAAACAGGCAGGAAATATGAGCACAAGTTATAAAGAAAATACCTTACTCCAGTTCAGGGTGTTTATTCCAAGATAAGCGAACCAAGAATGTCCTCTCTTTCACAATACAACGGCTTTTATACACAAATACAAACTGAGGAATATTTAATTTAGCAAGGCGGGAGACATCAAAATAACTACTTAATAATCATCGCTTTAGACCAGACTTTTAAATAATTCTAGACATATCAAAGTAAATTCTTACTAATAAAGCAAACAGAAGTAATCATATTTTACATAAATCAAACATAAATCCTAATTATGAAACAAACGGAAATCACAATTACTTTTAAATTAAATAAACGGAAATACAAATTTAGTTCAGTAAATCAACACATGTCAAATAAAATACTCAACTACCCTAAAATAAAACTATTAATTCAATAAACCTACATAAGTCAAAATAAAAACGTAACTACCCTTCAAATGATGGTTTTGCGCCCACATACATTATCATCTATTATAATATTATAAAGAGAAAAGATTTTTTGTTTGTTTGTATCGAATAAGATCCGAAACTAGTGTACCGATTTTAAAATTTTTTCACTTGAATTATTTTATTTAAAAAAAAAATTGAGATCAAAACTTACGCGGATGAAATCACGGGGCGCAGCTTGTATGTGATAAAATCAAACCTCCAAGTGAGCGAAATAGCAGAAGCTAGTACAGAATCGGGGTGGAAGGGACACCGACGCGAAAACGGTTACCACGTATTCAGTACTTAATTCTTAGCAGGGGCTATATTTAAATTTTTCATCAGTTATTAAAAAAAAACAGATGAGCCATACATTTTGAACGTGCAGATATTGCACTTTGTAGGAAACAGCTGTTTTTTTTGTGTCCTTTTTGTGTCCCTTCCACCCGATATTTAAAGTGCATTTTCTACTTCTGATTACTCCGATCACGTCTAAGATCTTCAAAAGGCAATTAAGGTTTTCTAAAAAAATCTGTTATAGCACAGGATTGCAAATTCGAATGGGCAATGGGCTCGCCCACTATCACATTGAGAACTAATACTGATTCAACCGAACGGTGGGCGTACGCAACTACCTCCACATTCATAATGCCCACATTAGCATGCATCTTTACTAATCCATGGAAGGTCCTTAAGATAGGTACACAAAAACCGACTTGCAGCAAAGTAAGCTGCAATGAGAATAAAATGTAAATAGAGCAACACAAGACAAGAGACAATCGTTTTCAAAACGTTTCAACTGGATTGACGTAGACTTTGTTTTTCGGTAGCTTCTGTCAATTTAATATATTTATGACTTTGGCTTAATCGTTAAATAGCTGATAGAATGTCAATTTGTCCAAGTTAGAACTTTAACTAATATTGGCCGTGTATAAATCTATTTTTGGATAAAAAAACTAAGGGGCTTAAAAAACACATTCAAAACATTGAATCTAATTATATACTATCATAGATGGCACTGTAATACTTTTGGTAGTCCCTCTACAGTATAATTTTGGTAAAAGTATTTACAATCGAAATCTGCCATGGAAAAGATAAAACGAAAAGCACCCCACTTTACTCATTGATGAATGCAACCCTGCATGTATTTTAAAGTCTTTTTTGGTAGAGATATATCATTAAGCCCGCCTACAGTATGCTACGCAGTGCACGTATAGTTTAAATAATTCTCGTCCAAATAATAAACACTAAACACGCTGTATAAATTTACGAAAACGTAGCTGCTCAAGTCAATAGCATCTATCATCGTCATTAGAGAATCGTTATAAATAAATCAATAAGTTTAATTTATTAGTTTTGAATGAGTGAAAGTTAAATGATTATGTCAGCCACTATTTACCAGACCAAGTTATGTAAAACATTATATTACCAACCAATTTATATAATTAATTGAGATTCCGCTACTTGTGCAAGTAGTTTTATTTTGTTATCAAATACCTTGATATTTTAAAATGAATTTGGGGGAGTGCCAGACACCGGAAATCTGAAGAAACGTCGAAAGTGTCAAGAAACTTTTAGTTTTAGGAATGTCATTGACTTGTACAGTCACGAGCACCAATATGTAAACACTTAACAACGTTTTAAAAGTATTTTTAGTATTTTTCTCCTACTGTTCTGATTAAAATTTCTTGTTTTTGCGAATATAGTATTCTGGAACTCATATTTTTTATGAATGAGATCCTATCTCCAAGTTACAAGCGTCATTTCTCGCGAAAATCGCTTATAAATTTAGGAAAGGAATTAAGGAATTTAGGAATGTAGGAAAGTGTTACATTATTAGTGCTCGTGAGTATACAGACCTCGTATATAGCAACTGTTCGCGTCAATCCTAACCAAATAAAAAGAAAAAATAATTAACGGATTTTTTAAAGAATCGACTAAATCCTTTCATATACCACGGTGATGGTGTACTATCATTTATTTAGCTCTTTGCAACGTGGTAGATGAATAAAGAAGATTCGGAAAATTCTACTACACATCTTCAGTATTTTTTAGGAAACATTAATAAAACAACTTATTATTTTTTACATTACTTCATTGCAAATCCAGCGCCAGATTTCTGTGTTTCGTAGTATCGATAAATTCGAACCAAAAATGTCATGAATAATTTGTCAATGCTTTAATCCTGACTCACATGTCAAGATGCACACATCGACCCAAAGCATGAATCACATCGTACAATCGCAAAACCAAATAAAAACGAAGTAATAATAAAATCTAACAATAAATAACGTTCAACATTGAATTTCCTCGCCAATGAAATGTTGGTACGGCTTTTATCGAGACTACGGTTCATGTAGCGTCCCACAAGGCACGGACACTCCACGGCAGCAACAATTAAGTCTTAATACACTCCACTGGAGTTGTTTTATGCAAATCAGTTGAGGGCTTGCGTGTACAACGCCTACTCGCTTCGAGAAACTTCTAAATATAAAGCAGATAGTTTTAAATTGCGATTAGTTTTGCCGGTTTCACGCTGGTTGACATGGTCCCTACTATATGTACAAGTAATGATGTACAGATGACGATGTTATTAAGTCATATTTTATGGGGTTCCATGCATTGGATGTCTGGTTCGATGGAGACAGTTTATTGTCCTGTCTAAATCGATTGATAAGCTACCTGTCGTTTATGGGGCCCTGTTACGCCTCTTCGATGCTTTGACCAATGCGTATACTTGCCTATGTTTATTTATCAAAGTCTATAGATGCAGGTGGGTGTACCTATAAAGGCGTCATTCAGTTGTATCTGTTGACCACTTTTGGTTTATTGACACTTGGCTTGGTTCTGGTACTCAGTTCAGTAGATACTTACTTCTGACTGAGGATCATTTCTCCTGCAGGTTCGGCAGTATTTTTTGTTCCACAGCTTAGCGTGATATATAAAATACTAGCGACCCGCCCCGGCTTCGCACGGAAGCATGTATTATACATATAAACCTTCCTCTTGAATCACTCTATCTATTTAAAAAAGCCGCATCAAAATCCGTTGGGTAGTTTTAAAGATTTAGCATACATAGGGATATAGGGACAGAGAAAGCGACTTTGATTTATACTATGTAGTGATGTGGACTGGGGGTAAACGTAATTCATATTATTATCCTATTATGATTCTGCTAAAGCGGCCATTTTAGACCCCCAGTTCTGGTACCACAGTGATTATTTCATTTGGCCTTTCATTTTACTACTTGGCATTAGAATAGTACATATTTGTATACCCACTGTTTGATAGGCAGTTTGTTACGATTGCATCAGCCAGGCGACAAGAAGACGACTGCTGAGTCGGCGCAACGTGGCATACCTCGGCGACCGGACGGCGGCGCCGCGCGTCGGGAACGGTTACTTTCGCTTCACACTTCGAACGATTGTCACCATGCTAGTTTTAAGACAAGAATTGTAATACTGCCATTATACCTGTTCCAGTATGTACATCGCGTTTTCTTCCACCCTGCCTGCTCGACCGACATAACTGGCGCAGTCGGCAGGATCCTCGAGAAGCAACGAGCACCTGTGCGCTGACATGGCGGCCATCGAGGCCGTTCGAGGATCCGAATCTACACGTCGTGACTTGCAGCAGGGGTATCCAACCATCGATACAGTGAGAAGACGAGATGCAACAATTCATGTGAGTACATTAAAATCGTTTTAGTGGATTGCTCACCCTAGTCCTTAAGTTCCCTGTACCTACACATTTTCCAAGATTTTTCATTCACGAGAATCACGGAGTGTTAGGTTAGAAAGTAGGCATAGTAGTAAGTCTCTAGTGTTAGGTTAGTAGCTGATAGTCTACAGAATAGGATGGCAGATTTTGATTTGATTTTAATTAAGATAGCATTTTTAAGGCCCTTCGTTTGGTGCCCGAATTTGATGGTAACGTTAACGTATTAACTAGGTTCATACAGTTATGTGACGAGCTGGTAGATGAACTTGTTACAAAAGCAAGTCCACCTAGCAAACTTTTGGAAATTGCTCTTATTAACGGCATATTAAATAAAATAACTGGTCCCGCAGCCCGAATGATCAAAACGAACGGCAACCCATCGGAATGGACGGGTATCACAAAATCAGGTCGGACCATCATGCACTCAACAAATGTTTCGTGCTCCTCCTCCTAATTATAACCAAAATAATGCATTTAGGGTTATACCGCGTAATATTGTACCGCAAAGCAACTTTCAACAGTCTAGACCTATGAGTGGCGTCACCCATTTTGTGCCTAGACTTTTACCACCCACTAACGCAACAAAAGGACATGACTGGACTAAATCTGGTAATCCCCCGGCTAATCATAATCTCGTGAGTAGGGAGATGAATCAATGATTGTTCTGCTTATTACGGCTACGGAAATTATGATACCGATAGCTATATGCTTTACAAACCTAACGAGTATTACGAAGGATACTATTACACCGATTATGATCAGGAGTGTCACCCACAGCCTGAGCAAAGTAACGATACGGCAAAAAACGAGCCAACTAAATCAGACTCTATAAAGGAGGATTTTCAGAGCCCTCAATAATTAGACAAACCAAAATAGAGGTCAACCTTCAAACACAACGTCAGCTTTACAAATTCAAGATCCTCCTCTAAAACTTCTAATACTCGTAGATACAGGCGCTAACTAATCTCTCATTAGCCCTAACGCGGTAGAAGCTTATTTTTATAACGTACAGTTGAACTATGACCCCTTCGAAGTTTGTAATGTACACGCTGCGACACGTAGCAACTACTCGATAACACTACCTTGCTTCTCCGAATTAAACGATAAGGACTGCATCACACTTTTTGTGTATAACTTCCACGACTATTTCGACGGATTGATAGGGTCAGATTTATTAGACAAATGGGAAGCCGCCATTGATTTTAAGACGAAATCATTAGTAACAAAAAATGCGATAAATCCTATACGGGTTTACGATTCACAGAACGTTAATCTATACGAAGATATCATACCCGCCGGTTCTTCAAAATTAGCTAAATTACCAATCAATATTCAAAACGGAGAAGTAATCATCCCGGAACAGATTATATCTAACTGTCATATTAGCGAGTGTTTAACTACTGTAGAAAACCAGAAGGGTATATTAGAAATTCATAATCCCAATCGTAGTGACGTTATTTTCTCCATGGACCGCCCGGTGTGTGCGCAGCTTTATAATACTGAGTGCACGCGCACCGAGCAAACGCCTCAACGCGTAAAGGAAGTGCTATCGCGCTTACGCATGGATCATTTGAATGACGAGGAACGAGTTAACTTAGAATTACTATGCGCTCGCTATGCAGACGTGTTTTATTTAGAAGGGGAGAAATTGACTTTTACCAATAAAATAAAACACTCAATTAAAACCAGTGACGAAATTCCTATATATACCAAAAGCTATAGGTATCCTTTTGCGCATAGACAAGAGGTACAAGATCAGATTAATAAGATGTTAGACCAGCAAATTATTCAACCATCGGAGTCTGCATGGAGTTCCCCTATATGGGTTGTCTCTAAATGAACTCTGGAGACATTCCCAAAACAGCATTCACAGTAGAACATGGCCATTTCGAGTTTTTGAGAATGCCCATGGGTTTAAAAAATAGTCCATCCACTTTCCAACGTGTAATGGACAATGTTCTTAGAGACCTACAAAACACTATATGCCTCGTTTATTTAGATGACGTCACAGTCTTTTCTACGTCTTTACAGGAACATATGGTCAATTTGGAAAAAGTATTCAATAGACTACGTGAGTCCAATTTTAAAATTCAAATGGATAAGTCAGAGTTCCTCAAACTCGAGACAGCCTACTTGGGCCATGTCATTAGCAAAGACGGCATTAAACCGAACCCCGACAAAATATCCGCAATAAAGAATTATCCACTCCCAACAACTCCCACCGAGATTAAGAGGTTCCTGGGTCTTCTTGGTTACTACAGAAAATTCATACCCGATTTCGCGAAAATAACAAAACCTATGACAAAATGTTTAAAAAAAAAAAAGGCTCAAAAATTACGTTAGACCAAAATTACATTAACTGCTTCGAGAAGTGTAAGACACTATTAATTAATGACCCCATTTTACAATATCCTGATTTTTCAAAAGAATTTGTCTTAACGACAGACGCATCGAACTTAGCGATAGGAGCTGTCTTGTCTCAGGGAACCATAGGCACGGATAAGCCTATTGCTTACGCTTCTAGAACATTGAACAGTAGTGAGATCAACTATAGCACCATCGAGAAAGAACTCCTTGCGATTGTCTGGGCTACTAAATATTTTAGACCATATTTATTCGGCAGAAAATTCAAAATTGTCACAGACCATAGGCCTCTTCAATGGGTAATGAACATCAAAGAACCCAACTCGCGTCTTACTCGATGGCGACTAAAACTAAGTGAATTTGACTTTTCCGTAGTTTACAAGCAAGGAAAGTGCAATACCAACGCCGACGCGTTATCCCGTATCGAACTACACAACGAAGAGACTAGTTCTCTTATAGCCAACCCTACGGAAGGACCATCTTCACTATTGAATAATTCAAAGACTGATACTGTTCACACTGACGCCGAAAATCCAATATTAGAAATTCCGATAACTGATTTCCCACTTAACAAGTACCATAAACAAATCATTTTCACATTGGTCGATGATATAAGAAGCCACCCTTCAGTTTCAAAACCGTTTGAGTCGCACGTTAAAACACATATTCAGATTTCTAAGAGTAATCTCGAAGACGATGTCGTAAACGCTGTAAAACAATATATTAACCCCAAGGTAAAGACTGGTATTCTCATTAATCCCCCATTAGCCATGTACGAAATTATCCCTATTATCCAGAGTAAATTTAAAAGTTCATCAATGGATTTAGTCTTAACAAAAGTAGAGTTAGAATTGTTCCAGTCTAACCGCGTCAAGAGAGGCCTTATTGATGGACCAGGTTCAGTTATTAAGAGTATTTCCGGAAATCTGGACTATGCACACGCTATCCATTCAATCGTTCAATAATAATCCGTGCAATTAAAAACCTGCAGGAAAATGAAAATAAGATGGTCACGGAATTAAATAATCGAGTTAGTTTAAATAAGCACTGGATGTCTGAAAATTCCAAAATTCTTAACAAACTACTCCAGAATCAGAACAAAATCAAGGAAGTAGTAGATAAGATTATGATTAGAGAGTTACGTCAGGAAAAAGACTTAGTTAAGTACGCCCACCTGGCTCAATATATGATAATGCTAGCGGATAACATAGATTCGTTATCCGACGAAATGCTTAGATTAGAAAACTTATTAGCTTTTATACGTGCTAAGAGCACACATTTCCTTATGTTTAGATTAGATACGTTCAACATGATGAAAGATCAATTAAATGTCCTCTATCGTAGAGAACATTTACTGAACATTAGTTTTAGTGAATATTTCGACATAGTTAAGTTAAGTTATTATTATAATAGCCAAAAAGTATTGGTGTTTAAGTTCCCGGTTGTCCTTCCCAACACCTATGACCTTTATAAATTATCCATAGTTCCCAATAAAGATGACAAAGTGGTAATTCCATCCTATCCTTTCCTAGCAATTTGCGATAAAGATTTTATGTACATAGAGGCAGAATGCCCGAAGTCCAGCTAATACTATATGTGCGAGGACAGCATCAATCAACATTACAAGAGTCAAGACGACTGCATTCACCGTCTCATATCTACCCAGCAAGTTGACAAATCCTGCCGATTCATCGTAGCCAAATTTTATTAAAAACTAAAGCCGTGGAAGCACTTGACGACCGACACTACGTAGCAAGCTTTCCTGCGCCTACAAGCATTCACTTGTCCTGCACTGACACACAATACCGCACAGTGCAAGTAAGTTACCTCATTACAATCTCGAAAGACTTTGATGTGCAAACCTCGGACCTAATTCTGGCAAACAAGGACGACCGATTGAAAGGACCAGTACTGAAAATTATGAACATCCCCCTCAGCAACGGAACCAATTACAATGCTGAAGCTAGAAAATTAACGCTCAACTCCGTCAACCTCCATAGCCTCCATATTGCTAATAAGGAGATAATCATGGAACCGCCAATGACCCTAAACACATCTGATAATTATGGCGTGTACTACACTATCACACCACTCTACCTAGTACTATTAGGTGCAGGCGCACTGGGAATCGCATTCGCACTGCGAAGATATATAAGAAGGCGCACTCCGGAAACAACACCAAGAACAAACAAATGGCAAAACTGACCGCAGCGATATAAATGCCGAAATTAACAACCACACCGCTCAACCAAGATTATCAGCGCTATTCTCGAATCAATCTTCTAATAGTCGCTGATCTTCGGGAGGGAGATGTTACGATTGCATCAGCCAGGCGACAAGAAGACGACTGCTGAGTCGGCGCAACGTGGCATACCTCGGCGACCGGACGGCGGCGCCGCGCGTCGGGAACGGTTACTTTCGCTTCACACTTCGAACGATTGTCACCATGCTAGTTTTAAGACAAGAATTGTAATACTGCCATTATACCTGTTCCAGTATGTACATCGCGTTTTCTTCCACCCTGCCTGCTCGACCGACATAATTAGTTTGTAAGTAAACATAATATTAAAAGTAAACATTTACTTCATAATGGAAAAGAGCGAGGAGTCTGGCTGACAATGTCTTTAGGTATCATCTAGATTTCTAAATCGCTTTCAGAATAAATACAGATAAAATATTTTTTTCCTCTTGAGATAAGGATTTATGAAGGATGCCTATTGAACTATTTTGGTTTCTACGGATTAGATGCAGAAATAAAATGCAGTTTATTTTATAGTAATTTATTTATTGAAATACTTATCTAAAAATATAAATAATATTCATAATTTAATAATTCGTTGCGTGTAAGCACCCTTATTCTATATTTACAATTAAATGGACGGAGACGTAAATCACGATAGACGTACTCAATGTAGGTATATCATAAGCCCTTTTAATTAATATTTACAATTACAACTAATGCTACATAAAACTATGTAGTAATTCTGATACTTTGTGGACTACAGCGCAGCCAGAGAAGATGAAATCATTTTGAAATGGATCAAGATGATCGATAAAATGATGAACAATCGCTCCGCTAAAATTGCTCACCCTTAGGGTTCTAAGCGCCTCTTCTTGCTAAATGAGGCGGTCGCTATCACATATTTCGAAGGAGTGTTATCGCACACGGTAGGATCGACGCCAGCGATGCGCTCGGCAGCCCGCTCTGTTTCTTGCTATAGCAAATCATGGTTCTGAGCGACAGAAAAGAATAAGAGCATGGAAAAATGCGATTCCGTGCTTCTAGATGAGGCGTAACCCTTAAGTCTTTTTTTGATTTGGTACTTTATTTTCACATAGACGAAACTAATTATCAGAGCGGTAATTTCATCGTTACTGTTTGAAAATTCCACTCAAAATATTAAAAATATTATGCAACCATTCACTCAGTTTCCTAAATAAAATGTCCGTTAAATAGGTAATAATTTTGACTTTAAACATTAGTTTTGTTTATTAATAGCAATAGTTTATCCTACTGATAAAACCGCTATTCTAGACACGTTTTCACGTATTTTGATGTTGCTTATTTAATTGTTCCAAAATACTAATATAAATTAATTTAAAATACTTTACACCCCATAATTAAGTCCATAAAAACCGTATAATAAAATTGAATTTATATACACGTATAAAAACCTTAATCATTAAAAAGCCCCTAAATGTTCAGTTTTTGTAAATCCCTTATTTTTAACCATAAGTAAAATAAGCAAATCATAAATACAACTTAATTAGATAACACTTATCAATTAATTAGTCTAATATCACACTTTTATATTTTCTAAGACGTAAAAAGTCTTATAATTATGTATAAAAAATAAAGTAACTATACATCTTCAGGGATGTAAAATGTATACATAAATTTAGTTCTGGATTCAAGTGGCATCCCTGGCACTGTTCCTTTGATGTTTAGCTGTAACAAAAGAAAATAAAATATGAAAAACTTGTAATAAATATCAATAGATATGGTGGACGCGTGAGGGTAGCCCGCGAAATTCAAGTTTTCTTACGTTTTTTGCAATTTACAGGTCAGTGTAAGGTTGTACGTTGATTAAAATATGATTCGCGACCTTAACAAATATGGCTTAACTGAGTTATAATAATTAAAATCACCAATACAAGTCTCAAGTATTCAAGTCTCTAAGTTCATAATTATAATCCCATTAAATTACTTTTTCATGAAATAGACATTTAATGGATTATATGAACCTAAAGGGCTGTATTGACGGTTTTAGTTATTATAATTCTGTAAACGCATACGTGATATGATAAGAGCAGTGATGGCCTAGTGGTGGCGGCCCCGACTTACGAACAGTAAGTCGTGGGTTCGAACCCAGGCAGGCGCATTATTTTGTGTAATTTATTTCATCACCACTGCTCTCAAAAACGGTGAAGGAAAACATCGTGAGGAAACCGGCATGTCCTAGAACCAAAAATTCGAAGACATGTGACATCTACCAACCCGCACTGGGCCCGCGTGGTGGATTATAGCCCATTCCCTGTCTAGTGAGGAGGCCGTGTGTCCCAGCAGTGGGAACATTATAGGCTGATTATGCTATACGTGATATGATCGCAAATAGATAGATAGATAGATAGATAAAACATTTATTCAGTGCACACAAGAGACATAGCACAACACACAGAAGCATAATTAAATAATGAAGACAAATTATAAGAACATAACATGAAAAAAACAAGGTGCCAATATACGAAAAGACAAACATATCTACTAAAGGGATATAGTGACACCATGACATAATTAAAAAATAAATAAAAATAAAAAACGGTCCAAATCAAATTTTATTATTTTACTGGCCGGAAAATTCCAAAAAACCGAGACAATTTGAAGTTCGCGGGCTACTCTGGCGCTTACACCTTAAGGGGTCAATTCAGCTAAACAGTATACCACATTGGCATCCTATATAAAAAAAAAATTGTTGATTTTTTTTTAATTGAGAGTTTGCCTCCTATATCCGTTTCTTTACACCTGACAACATGCACAATTTCAGGATGATAGGTTCAGTGGTTTAGGCGTGAAAAGGCAACAAACAAACAAACAACGTTACTTTCGCATTGATAATACTATTTAAAGGTTAGGACACATGAGAGCTAAAACTTACCAGTGTGCAAGAACAGATGGTTCTTCAGGTTGGTGTGCTTCGAGAATCCTCGGGAGCAAATGTGACATTTGTACGGCCAGGATCCGCTGTGGACGTACATGTGGGACTTGAGGTCTCCAGGAGTCGGGAACGACTTGGAGCAAAGGCTGCATTTGTGGGGTTTTTCCTGAGGAAGAAAATTGGTGGTTAGTATTTATAATGGTAACAATTTTGGTTGGTCGATATTTTCCTGGGACAACAATAATTTAAGTACTTGAACACAAATATGTTATGTAACTGCAGATTTTTTTTGTCGGTTAGTCTCATAATAAAACCGGTTCTAGTGTCATTATGGTGGCCCATTTTCTAGTTTAGCGTAAACAATAATGACAAAAAATTAAAATTGGGTATACTGATTCAGCTACACACTACCTATTAATGATAACAAATAAACGATGAATGAAGAAATTAAACCTAATAAAATAAGTATGGAATGGGGTATGGATGGATAAATAAATACCTAAATACAAACACTGAACGTGCATTCATCAAAGGTTGACAGATAAGTCAATACTCGAAGCATCTCTTGTCGATATAGAGTGACTACTAAGAAACATGCATGTCTAAGATCGGGCTACGGCCGTTATACGTCCAGGAAAACCATTAGATGAAATGCAAGTCATAGGTATGGGTAATGCCGGAAAGGATTCTCAGGAAATATGCTAAAGGATAGTGGTCAATCATTTTGTAATAAAAGTGGTGTAGAAAATATTTACCTTGTGGTAAAAATGGTACATGTATGGACATGTGATAAGGAGGGATGGAATACAAGAGTGATATATATAAATATTGATGGATGGAGAGGGAGAGGAAGACCAAAGGAAAGATGGATGGATTGTATGAGGAATGATATAAAAGAAAAAGGAGTAAATGATAGCGTGACAATTGACAGGGGAGAATGGAAGAAAAAAACGTGTTGCGCCGACCCCAAATAACATGGGATAAGGGTAGGAAGATAATAACATTGCTACGATAAATCGTAGAAATAAATGGAGCGACTACTTTGATGGCGACTAATGAATAAGTGTGGAAGACGAAAACATGTTGCGCCGACCCCGAATGTATTGGAAAAAGGACAGGCGAAGAATTATTATGATACTTTCATATTCATAGTCAGCATAGTCTTTGTAGCTTCGATCAATTAAATCAGCTAGTTCGTAACGAGCAAGATATACCTACTTAAATACTACTATAACCACTTCAAATCAATACATATATTTCTGACTCTGACTCACAATAATACTGACCCAAAAAAAACGAAAACCAATACTTTTAAACAATAAAAGACCTAATAACACTCATCAGAGGCAATAATCAAAGTCATGACATCGCACATTGCGCGCAAATGAATTTATAATGAAGGATGCTGGCTCAAACCTGTTGAGTTCAGCCGATGTGGTTCAATGAGTCTTGATATTTGATAGGCGTTTAATAAAGCTCGAGTATAATTCGAGAAGTTAAAATAAAATATTGATTACCTATTTGATCTCCCATTAGCTCAAAATTGAATTATCGCTTAGTTTCAACATTATGAATGTCACTGTCACAAACTAACTGGCTTCTGTAAAGCCTACGTCAGTGCTAACTGTAGTAATATTTGCCTCAATTTGATAAGTTTTGAATCAATTTATTATGTTAATTTAATGTTCATAAACTCAACAGCAAAATGTGTAATATGCATGAGAGGATATAAAAAAATTGTAGTGGTCAAAGCTATCCAGAGCCACCGAGAACCGTTCAATTATGAGTCAGACAACATCGTGGACAACCAAGGAGAAGATGGCGGGACGAGCTTGAGTCTTGCTGAAAGGATTGGCCCGAACAAGACAGAATTGTGTGGAAATGCGGGAAAAGATAGACCTTTTTAAAGAGCAACAATACAAGGTAGTTATATAGGTAGTCCTCGCTTGGGTTTGTTTTCCTTTGGTTAATAAAGTAAAAATTCCCAGTAACGAACAAGAATTGAAACTTTAAAATGCATAATGCCACTACACAAAACCTAACACTTTTTGTCTCCCTCATAATGAGCCCGTCACTAACCACACCACATTAGTCGCAAGCGGCCAGTGTGCGCGCGGCCTAACACGCGTTACGAGTCAGTGATTACGTGACATTAGGCGCGGTGGTAATGCGCGCACGAGCGACGCAATTGTCGCCACATGACATTCGTGAAAGAAATGTAAAGATGTAGGTTCTTGTTTATGAAGTACTAGGAAAGTCTAGTTTTTTGTCACGATGTTGATGATATATGCTTTTACAATATAGGTTCTATAATCTTTTGTAAATATTGTAGGGCCCTACATATTTAGAAAGTCGAAGTAGCAGAGGTGTACCTAAATAGTTCATTTAGGTACACCTCTGCCTAATTCTTTGAGCTTTACAGGCATGATGATAATAATTGAGCATTCAAGAACACAATTGCAGAATTATGTGAATCTCAACCCTTCTTTGTTAATTGGTCTAGCATGATTAATTCAACAACATGACCCCAAAAGGTTTTCGTGTTATATAGTGTTGTGCAGTATAACTACACCTCTGTCAAACTCTTTGTGGATTACAGGCGTGATGTTATGTAGATAAAAAATACCATCAAATTATTTTAAACAGTGGTAAATATCCAGTCATTAACACTAAATTACTGGCTTTTGAAGCACTAGGCGAAAACAACACTACAAAAGTATAATAACCCCTTTCAACTTAGCCGCAACAAAATAAAAAGACTTCAAACCAAATCACACTGCTGATGACCCGTAAAACAGTGAGCGTGAAGAATAAATTGAATACCATATCGTCATTCCATGCTTCCCATGCTACTAAATGACCATTTGTTTTTATGGTAGGAACGGTCAAAATAATTTGTGGTCACCAAAACATTCAATTTGAACGTTCAAAATACTTTTAGTCGTGGATTTCTGGATGGGTTTAATTTTGTGGTTGGACCGTCTGATTCTTTCATGTGTTGAATTCGTCTGAAGGATTTTATTTCTTCCAGTGCGATAGTAACATGATACTTTTTGAGACATTTTCAAAGTTATTGGGCTTTTCTTAGGCCGAAGTTTGGGTAATGTTCGATTCTGAGATCTGTTTAATGGGACTCTAACATAACTGGTTAAATGTAGGTGCACTATAGATACACTTCTGCCCAACCCTTTTGAAAATAACAGGCAATTTAGACCACTCACCAAACAAATTAAAACGTTAGTCGTAAAGTAAAGTAACGTAAAATCAGAAAATCCACACCTACTAAAATCAATAAGGCTTTTCACAACAATTCGATGCCGTCTCAAACATGATTATCTTGTGACTTAAATAAATAAATTACGAATGATTTCCGAATTGGTATAAAACGTCTAAACAAAATTTTAATTACCTCTTTCGCAATTTGCTACGTTATCTTCTCATTAATTACTTCAACATTTTGTAATGTATAATTTTAGAGCATTTGTCACTACATTTAAATAGAAAGCAGATATTGATACCACTTTATATAACAAAATTTTAAGTAACTGTATTTAAAATTCAATCAATTAATTTAAAAATCTAAAACAGCTTTATGACTGGGAGCTTTATTACTTTATACTTAGTAGAAAATAAATCATTATAAAACTCAATGTTCGCACGACATACAAATGCTCGTGACTAAATAATACCGCTCTAGATTGGTCAATCGTGAAATGTAAAGTTTGTTTACAGGGTAAACAGGGTCATTATTATTTAAGAAAACGAGAATGTCTGATGTTAGTGTGTATTCAGGATCGAGATCTTTCGAAATTTGGCACTTTTGATTGACGGAGCGTCAATTTTTTTTTTGTTTTTCAGGGTTCCGTACCCAAAGGGTAAAACGGGACCCTATTACTAAGACTTTGCTGTCTGTCTGTCTGTCCGTCTGTTTGTCTGTCTGTCTGTCTGTCTCCAGGCTGTATCTCATAAACCGTGATAGCTAGAAAGCTGAAATTTTCACAAATGATGTATTACTATTGCTGCTATAACAACAAATACCAAAAATTTAAAAAAAAATTAAGGGGGGCTCCCATACAACAGATATGATTTTTTTGCCGTTTTTATAGACAATGGTACGGAACCCTTCGTGCGCGAGTCCGAATCGCACTTGGCCGGTTTTTTATTAATAATTACGGAGAATTGCATTTGGTCACGAGGTACACGAAACAAAAAAAAAATTTGAACCTACTTTTAACCCTCTACCACCGTTCAAAGTATAAGTTTTTCCAAAGAGTTGACGCTCCACCCTGGTTCATAACCATAAAAGTCTAGATTTTTCTGCTATCTAAAACACCGCAAATTATTTCTGTCTCGCCGAGATATTTGATTTCAAATCATAGGACTATTATGTGCCATAAACCTCAGCTACCAAGCCATCAAATCTTTTTGTTCCAAACTTTACTATCGTGTTTCTAAAACAATATATCATTTTTTTTTTAATTAATTTTAAAATAATTTCCTGTTCAAAAAACTTAATGAAGTTACATCCTAGAAGCGTTCCCATTAAAACTTTACTCGCTAATTCACACCAATCTACGAACCCTATAATTTTGATTACACGACTAAATTAAAAAGACTACGATGGGTTGGGCTTTATGGGATCGAAATAGCCATCTTCTTGTGGGCGGATTATGCAGTAGCTCAATCAGGCGGGTAAAAAAACGAGTATCGATATAATACCGACCCTTCTCGCTACCGAATATTGCAACATATAAATCAATAAACAAAGAGCCATTAGTTGTCTGACAATTTCCTTTGGATAAATCACGATGTTGGCAAAAAACCGGCCGTCTCATCTGAAGTCCGATAATGAAGGAGCGGGTATTATTTATGACAAACGATATTGGTACTATAAAATAATATTATCTGTGGTTAGTAAAAATCGTAAAAATATTTTGATGGAATATCTACATTCTCATCTCTACATTTTTATGCGTCCTTTTCACTTATAGACCAGGGTAGAAGCCTTTAAAAATAATAAAAAGTGAAAAAAAATAATAGTAGGATGCAACCCATTAGAAAAGGAGGGGAATATTATAAAAATGAAAGGAAAAATAATTTACGGGCGATCTGAGGTCGGGAAGGGGATGGGGGTGAGTTTTTAAGGGTAAAAAACGGTTTTTCTCGATTTCCGGCAAAACTAAAAGTCCTATCGAAAAAAGTGAAATGGCAAAGTTGTAGGTAATAAAAAGATCTAAAACTTTTATATTGACAATTTTTTCGCATAACCTCAAAATTTATGTGAAAAATTCAAAAAACCAAGTTTTTGGTTTTTTATTTTTATCTTTTACAAAAATTTGTTTTTTTTAACGAAATTTGGTGAAAACGTACCTTTCCATGTCGCAAATACGCTGTAATTTATTTGATTAAAAATATTTATTTTTTCACCTCATTTTGAATTAATATCGAAAAAGCACCCTAATTTTCAATCGAAAATTCACCCGTCAAAATATCAGCTTTTTTCAAAAAGTTGGTATGTTTTCTGTTCGTTGAAATCTCTACTTTCCGATGGTGAAAAAAAAGTATATGTTACCATAGTAAATCTTCTCAGAAAATGCAAAAATCGAAAAAAACTCGAATTCGAATTTTTTTAAGTTATCTATCTATACATATAATAAAACTGTAGAAAAGTCGTTTTTGTACATCGAAAAAAATTCCAAAAAAAATAGCCAGGGCGTTAAAGGACAACCAATAGAACCCATTTCCAGCATTTTTGGAATTTTTGTCTGTTTGTCTGTTTGTCTGTTTGTCTGTTTGTCTGTGTATTTGTTCGGGCATCACGTAAAATGTACAAAAGCAATGTAGATAACTTTTATACACAACGATTGAGCGTAACTTGGAGTAACATTTAGTTTTTGTTGCATTGCAATCGGTTCAGTCTATCAAAAGATATTTGAATTTAAAGTGTTACAGAAGTAAAATTAGGGTTATGTGCAGTTGGTCTCACAAGTTCCCGTAACTTTTATACACAACAATATGTGCGTAAATTGAAGTAATTGAACATTAAGTTTTTTGTTTCATCGTAATCAGTTCACACCTTATAAATAGAAAGAAAGAAAAATGTAAATTAATAAAATTATAATAGTGTTTCCGAAGTAAAATATTAAAACAGCGCCATCTATCGAACTCAGACTGGACTATATCTAGACATCAACTGCGTGCAGCATTGAATATAGATATTCGATAGATGGCATTGTGCGTGTGACGTTATTTTCTGATTGAGGCATGTTTAACTAAATACTGATGGAGAAATTCCTGACCTATAGGGTACGTGAAATTTGTCACCACAGGTCCTTATTGGCTATTAAAGAGATAGTTATAAGTATACCAGGGAACCCGATCAGTCAATACGGTTTGCCCACACCGACAGTCGACGGGGAACGTATTAACAGAGAGTGGGTACGTATCAGAAATTAGTTATCATCCCGTGGAACTCGCAGAAATTTTACAAAATGTCTGCGCAAAGACAGAGAATCAGCGCCAGACGTTTGATAGGGTATGCTGCAGTGTAGAAAACGCTTATTTTGGCTCGAATGAGGAACTTTGGGAGTATGAAGAACAGAGTGTAAAGCTCTTCAACCCCCATTGCAGATGCAGAATTTAGATATATTTCGAGTTTGAGTTCATCCTCTGCGTCATAGATGGCGCTGTAGTACTTTTTGTTCTATGTTGCTGAAGTACTTTTTGTAGTGCCGCTACAGAATTAAAATAAAATTTCCCTTGCTGTCGCCTCTTCAGGGATAGCAGCCACATTATTGCCTAGAGGAAAAACGGCAGAAACAACATTTATAATTCCTATCGACTTAGACCGCACGGAAAGCCCGGTTTGCAACATATCGCGAAATAGCGATAAAGCAAGGGTTTTATGCGATTGTGTTTTAATTTTATGGGACGAGTGCACTATGGCAAACCGCAAAGCTGTAGAAGCAGCGAATAGAACTTTACAGGACATAAGGCAAAATGACCAGCCGATGGGAGCCATCACGGTGCTGTTCTGCAGTGATTATCGGCAGACACTCCCGATAGTACCCCGAGGAACGAGAGCCGGAGAAATTGCTGCCTGTCTGAAGAGTTCTGTTTTATGGCGCAATATATCATCTACACACCTGAGTGTACATATGCGTGCACAGTTGCGAGGCTGCGAAAATGCACAGGAGTTTCCCAATTTATTGTTACAAATAGGCGATGACACATACCCCGTACAAGAAGATGGCAAAGTTATTTTGGTTGATAATCTCTGTTCTTGCGTTACATCACAACAGGAGCTAATTTCTTCTGTGTACGGAGATTCCAAAAACATGGGAAATCAAGCCGGTTCTTGGCTATGTCAGCGAGCTATTTTGACTCCTCGCAATGTCCAAGCTACGGCAATTAATTTAAAAATATTGATTCATGTGTCCGGAAATAGTAGAGAATACACCTCTATAAATACAGTTATGGAAGAAGATGACGCCACGCTCTACCCGGTAGAATTTTTGGATTCCCTCAACACACCCGGACTTCCAGCCCACAAAATAGTTATAAAAATCGGTGTACCAATAATTCTCCTCAGAAATTTATGTCCTCCAAACTTTGTAACGGCACGGCTCAAAGTCACAAATCTGCAGCAAAACATAATCGAAGCTGAAATATTAACCGGTTGCGGCGCTGGTGATATTGTTTTTATTCCAAGAATACCTATAATTCCTAACAACTTTCCTTTCTCTTTCAAACGAGTGCAATTCCCAGTCAGTCTCTGTTATGCCATGACGATTAATAAAGCTCAGGGCCAGACATTATCCGTTGCGGGGGTGGACCTAAGTATTGGATGCTTTTCCCATGGTCAACTATACGTAGCTCTTTCTCGCGTAAACAACCCCAATAACCTTTTTGTGTACGCTCCAGATGGTTCCACAGCTAATGTTGTTTATAAAGAAGCACTAGCATTCATAAAAAAAAATGATATGTATCGGAATCCTCCAACAGCGCTTCGCACAAAAAAATACATTGTTAAGTTCCGACATCCACGCGAACGAAGTCGCGGGCACAGCTAGTTATAAATAATTTTGAGCTATTTATTAAAATTTACACTTTAATTACTCGAAAAACGTTAGATTACATGCTACATTAATAAAAAAAAATTGCAAATCAAAATATACTACTATAATTAACAAACAAATAAGTTAATAAAATTAATATTTAATAAGACATCTACAATATTTGGAGAAAGTTGTCGAATCTTTTTTAAATTATATGCGTAGATGCCTATTTATAACTATTTTAAAATAAATTATATACCTGAGTGACCCACGAAAAATTGTAGCCCATCAAAAGGTATTTCATGGAGAAGTGGGGAAGGGGCTAGGCGGGTCTGGGTCTTACTACATAAATACCTACTATTTCGTAGCAGCTGTTGCAACCGATAGCCTAGCCAGTATTCGAAATACAGTACAGATAAGATAATTGTGACAAGTTTACTTAAAAAAAAAAACTTTTCGAATCTGCATAGGAAGGTAAATACTATCTCTATTTTGATCTGTATCAATCAACTCAAACATTAAAATAGTAATATTTTCTTTAAAAAATAGTATGCTTAACGTAACATACCTAAAGATTAAAATTAAATGATATTTTAGTACAAGATTAATAAATAATAATCTCCTTAATTTTGCACAAACAAATTTAGTTAATCCCATGAAAAAAAAAAATTCAAAATACATAAAAAATATATTAAAAATCTATAAAAAATATACAAAATATATATCGTAAATATATTTTTTTTATATTTTTAGCTATGTTTTTTATGTCTTTTAAGATATATTTTGAATGTATCTAAAATATATTTAAAACATATGAAATATACATGATCTTCAAGAAACTCAGCGTGCACGTGTATTTTTATAAACGATGTTGTATACTGTACTGTATTTCGAATACTGGCTAGGCTAACGGTTGCAACAGCTGCTACGAAATAGTAGATATTTATGTAGTAAGACCCAGACCCGCCTAGCCCCTTCCCCACTTCTCCATGAAATACCTTTTGATGGGCTACAATTTTTCGTGGGTCACTCAGGTATATAATTTATTTTAAAATAGTTATAAATAGGCATCTACGCATATAATTTAAAAAAGATTCGACAACTTTCTCCAAATATTGTAGATGTCTTATTAAATATTAATTTTATGAACTTATTTGTTTGTTAATTATAGTAGTATATTTTGATTTGCAATTTTTTTTTATATTAATGTAGCATGTAATCTAACGTTTTTCGAGTAATTAAAGTGTAAATTTTAATAAATAGCTCAAAATTATTTATAATAACTTAAAAAAAATCGAATTCGAGTTTTTTTCGATTTTTGCATTTTCTGAGAAGATTTACTATGGTAACATATATTTTTTTTTTCACCATCGGAAAGTAGAGATTTCAACGAACAGAAAACATACCAACTTTTTGAATAAAGCTGATATTTTGACGGGTGAATTTTCGATTGAAAATTAGGGTGCTTTTTCGATATTAATTCAAAATGAGGTGAAAAAATAAATATTTTTAATCAAATAAATTACAGCATATTTGCGACATGGAAAGGTACGTTTTCACCAAATTTCGTTAAAAAAAATAAATTTTTATAAAAGATAAAAATAAAAAACCAAAAACTTGGTTTTTTGAATTTTTCACATAAATTTTGAGGTTATGTGAAAAAATTGTCAATATAAAAGTTTTAGATCTTTTTATTACCTACAACTTTGCCATTTCACTTTTTTCGATAGGACTTTTAGTTTTGCCGGAAATCGAGAAAAACCGTTTTTTACCCTTAAAAACTCACCCCCATCCCCTTCCCGACCTCAGATCGCCCGTAAATTATTTTTCCTTTCATTTTTATAATATTCCCCTCCTTTTCTAATGGGTTTCATCCTACTATTATTTTTTTTGGTCTTAAAAATTATCGACCCTGGTCTATTATTTTGTGGTGATTGTATTAATAAACCACGATGCAAATTCCTCCTGTCCAAAATACAATAAATGTGCAAGCACTGCGAGTGCAGTGAGAACCATTGTCAATTCGGTATTGATATGTCTATGTTCTATATGTATGTAAATTTAAAGTTCACTAATCATATCATTCATTCTCTCTTAAATATGTCACACGAAAGCCTTTAATGAACAAAACCATTTATAATTAGAATAACCATGAACATGACAAATGATTTCCAATCATCCTTAAAAACAAACATACACACCAAACCGTGACAAAATAAAATTAACAACGTTTCAATACCGTAAAATTCTCGGCGTCCCGAATCGCACAATCGATCAAGCAGTTCGTACGGGCTGTATCTCGCGGTAACAGTGACGTATAGCCGTTCGATACGCCTGTGCCGCGTTATGGAAATCGAATGCAAATACGCTGCTTCGGTTAATTTAGCTAAAATAAATTGTTGCAAAATAACCTGAGAAAGTATTTCGGTATTGATCTCGTTAACGTTTAGTTCTCGGTAGTCAGGATATGCGTGAGTGCAGAAAACTGTATTTAAAAAATCGATTGTATCTACGATTTTTGTCGAAGTGATTTTTATGCTCGTAAAGTTTTCAGAATAGGAGTTAATCCTACATTAATGGCATCCCTCGTAAATGCTAATAATTTAGTTCGAGTTGAACCCTTTTAATAATCTTATTTTAATAAAAAGACAAGATCTTTCCCAGCCAATATATCTCACTTATATTGAACCGATGCACAGAAGCTATACCGGTCTCGTATGATTTACCACTAGACGATCAATTCCCTAATCGAATAACCCAAAGCAAAACCCGTTTCAAAAATGAACTAACAGAGTTATGATCTCGGTACTATCACTAAATTACTTATAAATATTAATATATTCAAAAGGGAACTAATTAATAACCACATAGCCAATTATCTGGAGCTTCGGTTAATCAATATTGTGGTGTCGGCCAATCCGTTGTCAAGACAAGAAGTTAACTAATTGGTACATAGTATATCTTAGAGGGCTCTGTTATTATGACTCCCTTATTCGTGATTCGAAACGGGTTCACTTGAATTATTGCTGGCGGTTTCGGGTTCCGCAAGTGTTGGGAACTTAGATTTGAATGATTGAGAAAATGATTTTGGAAATTGAAAATTAATATTAAGAGAAAACTTGACAAGTGCCTGTCAGTCACAATCGTTACAATTTATGCAGGTATGTTACTACATTGTCATACTAAACAAATTGTATTTATTTAAAACTAGTTTTCCGCACGCGGCTTCGCCTGCGTCGAGTTCGGTTATATCGCAAGATAACTCTTCAAAAGTCCGGGATAAAAACTATCCTATGTTCTTTCTCAAGGTCAACTCTATATTTGTACCAAATTTAATTAAAATCAGTTCAGTGGTTTAGACGTGAAAGCGTAACAGACAAACAGACAGACAGAGTTACTTTCGCATTTATAATATTATATATATATAGTAGGGATAAGGATCTCAATCATTATTGTACAAAAATACAAAGAAACAAAAGCAAGTAAAGATAGACACATTTTTTTGTTATAAAAATCTTTGTATCAATGTCAAACTTAATCGAAGCGCAAAAAATAACTGGTTTATGTTTAACGGGTAACGGCTCACCATTCACACAATTCTCGAAAGATTTTATCACACACTTAAAAACTTATCAATCTCAAACAGGTGCAGAACCCTTTAAGCCCCTTAATCCTTTAACCGTTTCATTTCTAAATAGCAAGCGTCCATTAATTTAATATAGGCTATTAATTGACAATGTATGCATATTTATTGGCGGTGCGGCCATGATGTGCGATGTTGCTGTACAGTCACGAGCACCAATATGTGTACACTTTCCTAAATTTAAAAGCAATTTTTGCGAGAAATAACGATTGCAATTTGGAGATAGGATCTTTTTCATAAAATATGCGTTCCACAATACTATGTTCGATACAAAATGAAATTTTAATCAGGACAGTAGGAGAAAACCACTTTTAAAAGTTGTTAAGTGTTTACATATTGTTGCTCGTGGCTGTACCTAGGGATGCAGGATACTTGCATTTGTATCGATACTTTGGATCGATACACATGAGTAAGTATCGTATCGTACCTGTTAATCCCTCTAAAAGTCTATATTCAAGAAGAAAACTACAGATTATTTTTTGTGATCCTTTTGTGCCTTCATTATGAATTGAACTCTCTTGTTTTTGAATTGACTGCTCATGCAATTTAGTAAAAAAATCCTCGATAATACTAAAATCCATTAATTTCGATACTGGTACTTTCGTAACGATCCGAAGATTATTTTATATAGAATAGGTTCCAACAGAACTACATAGAAGGAGAATGCGCGGGTTCGCAAGAACTGTAAGGAGTGGAGGAAGGTTGAGAGGTTGCCTGGCAGAAGTGGGCAAGAGCAGACAGGCAAAAAAAAATTGTACGGATCCTAAATATCGGAATATCGCATCCCGTTGTATCGATACTGAAAAGTATCGGATTGAATCGTGCATCACTACTGTGTGCACAATTGTGTCTTTGCGTGTTCATAACTTGACGTAATAAGGTACACTGCGGGCCATGATTTGTGGCTAGAGTAATGCTACTATTTATTAAGTTTACTGTTAGATTTTGTACAAAAGGTGATTTAAGCTGTTTATGAATGAATAGTCTGTTTCAATGGTCATGGAGTTTGTGAGTTAGTTAGTATTGGTTTATTCTGTTGGGTTGTCACAGTTTCCGAACAAGTTTACTTAATGTAGTTCCATCTATAATCTTGGAAGTTTTTGGAGAAACGTGGTGGGTAGCTCTTCTTTTAAGCCTTACCTGGACTAACTGGGATTTTCAGATAGGATACAGCACTTAGAAAACTTAATTATTGCATCATAAAAAATAGCGAAACTAGAATACGGGGTGGAAAGAACACTGACACGAAAACGGTTACCACGAATTCTACCACGTACTTGAGTACCTACGTGGTAACCGTTTTCGCGTCGGTGTCCCTCCACCCCGTATAAATTACCGTTCAAGCCGTAGAGACATTCACATTCAGCGAAATATAGCAATATAATCGCAGTCGCGTGAGAAAGTAACTCCCAAGCACCTCCATGTGCATCTTCCCTAACCAGGCTATTTCATTAAGTCACCTCCTTGGAATAATTTAATCAGTACAGTCCACGGCAAAAGAACGATAAAGAATGATTGATAGTGCAGACGGTCCACAGATGCAATCTGCCGCTGTGCCGGCCCCGCGTTATTTTTCTTTTTAAACATGAACGTTTAATCTCTGGAATGAATGGACTTGTTTATGTACGTGTATGGCGCATGGTGTAGGCAGAAATGAAGGTGGAACTAGTTTTGAGCGATCTGCGGTAAAGCCAAAAGGAATTTGACAGGCATGGATGTAAGTAATCTCTGCAGTTACTGAAGGTAGGTTGAGGAATATCTATCGATTGCTGATAGTCGTGGTCAAGTAACAATTTTGAAAGCTCTAAATATTTTTATTTTATTTATTTCAGCATCATTAAAAAAATATTTTATTATTTTTATTTGGTAAATGAAAGTGTACAACTACCAGTAGCCCAACAATTAATTTATACACTGCGCCTCCCAATAAATTAATATCATACAAACTCCATAATTACGACATCAAATAAAAAGAAGATCGATACATGCGTGGGCGGCTGATAAGGGCTGTTTACCAAATATTTACAAACAAAATACATCTTCAAGAACCTCAAGTTAAGATTGAAATTTGAGCAGCAATTTGTCCAATATTAATCATTTTAGGGACATTGAATGGCAGCCAAAGGTATTAACAAGTTCTTGAATATTCATTTTGGAGATGTCGTGTGTTATCTGAAGGCGAGACATACTCATGATATTATTAATTATTAGTATTTTATTAATAGTGTTGGTGATTGAGCTGGTCACTGCACTACTGGACTATTACAAAATGTAATTTAAAAGAGAATTTGTGGTAACATCAAGGAAAATTATTATAAATATGCACAATGACACATTACGTTAATTCTCCGCATTATCTTTTGAATGTAAGCACCCTTAAACTGATAGCCAATTTGCTTCACAATTAATACCTACTTGAATAAATAAACACGAATCAAAACTATAAAGAGATAGAAAGTATATTATATATATCGACGCTTAATGCATTGCATCTATTGCACGAAAAGAGCCTCCATCTTTGATGATGAAAAAATATTTAATGCTTTTCATAAAATGCTCCCCACTCCAGTAATTATAGCTCTAACTAAAACGAATTACCAAACAAAGCAGTAACTCATAATTTATTAGCTAATACAGATCCGGATGCAACGAAGATCATGACGTATTTCGTGACCTTAACTGATCATGTACTTACTCCACATTATACAGTAGCAATTATACCAGCAACACCCAAGAATACACTGCATAAGTAAATGTCAATATACCGTGACAGAATATCGTAACAATAGCCCATAATCACTAAATGACATTACAAGGAAAATCATCACCATAATTGACACATCTGCAAAAGGTTTTTTTACACACTGAAGCGGAAAATATTAGCTGCACGCATTTCTTTACACTATAAAAACCTAAGCAATCCAAGATGGCGCACGCGTCTGTGGTTGATTAAAATGAATTATGATTGTTCGTTACAACATTGGGTCAATTATTTGTAAATCAAGTGTATTGCTGGCTGACAATTGTCACGCGATGTACGCCGGTTAATGTGTACATTGTAGTTCAGAAAAAATGCACCCGGATCGTTTGCGTAATTATAATGTAAATGAAATGAGCAACTGATGATCGTAAGGTGAAATTGTTTTGAACATCTGTTATTTGATTTGCTTTTTTTTTGGCTTGGATTTTGCCATGTGCCACTTTAATGTAGGAGGTGTATAATTTGAATTATGTTGTACCTACTTGATAATCTACTGCCAATTTATGTCAGAGGTATGGCGTTGAATATACTATAAAACCACACTTATTAAATTGGGAAAGCAGGCCTCAGAATCTAAAACTCGGCAGTAACTGTAGCGCTTGTGCAGTACCGACCTCTTGCTTTCCAAACTAAAAAAAGTAATCAGTACATCTATACAAATAAATGAAATAGTGTGTCTGTTTGTAATATCAAAATAACAGCTTTTTACTGAATATTATGAAAATACATACGGCACTTTTAATAAAAACAAATTTTGTCAGTTTTTGTCGGTTTTTCTGTCTGTTTGTTCCGGTTAATCTCCAAAACGCCTGGACCGATTATGATGAGACTTTTACCGGCACATAGCTGATGTTATAAGAAGTAACTTAGGCAACTTTTATTTTAAGGAAAGGATTAGTATTCCGTGCAAAAAAAAACCTTTAAAATTGCAAAATCCCATTGAAAAAGGGAAGTAACATTTTTATAATCATTTTAATAAGGTCGCGGGCAATAGCTAGTATAAATATAAAATTTAAATAAAATAAAATCTGCATATCTAGGGACATTAACTCGACATTCAAGAAGGAACTCTTAACTGGGAGCCATTTATTACTACAGTACTCCAAGCGGTACATAAACAGAAAAGTACAGAGATCATAGGATCGCGATAAAACCCTTGTAATACATAAAACGACGCGACTTTCCTATGACATCAAACGAACCGATTCAACGAATATCGCTGCGAAGTATTACTCCACTTTGCCCCACCAAGTGCAATGATTTTTTTTGTGTCCACTTAGTTTGCGATTTATTACACTAAAGTTGTTAAATGTTAGATTCAAGAAAAAAATCAAACACAAGATCACACCTGTAATCTAAAATGTTAAGCAGAAGTCTACCTAATAATACACCCATATTTTGCCAGTAATGTTTTAAGTCCCATGTAATAGAGGGCGAGCCTATCCATCAACCGGGCACTAAACCGGACTCCAAGGCTGCTACTGAGATATTCCTAAATCTTCTGACGTTCATTGTAATACCGCGAAATATAAAAAATACTACTTAAAAAAAAATACGTCTGTTTTTCATAGTAATTGTTTCTTAAATTTGAATATTTTTTTAAGTGATCAGTGTGATCACAGTCACTTTTATAAAAAAATCTCTTAAATTTGAAACTACCCTACCTTGTTCCATTTTGTCCTACTGGAGGAACAACTTCGTAGGGCAGAGTAAGAAAAATCCCCTACAAATACCCAGTTACTCACAAATCGGACCATACTCATATATTCACCAACAAATCGTAAATAATCCCATACAAACATGTTCTCTTTCATTTTGTAAAACATTAAAATGTATAAGCTAGTGATTCTGTGATTACAACGATTTTACAATTGAACTATAACTTTGGTGATCTTTTGACAAGATAATGCTTGGACGGATATGGGCTGAAGTAGTGGTGGTTATTGAAGTAGCGTGTGTAGTAAAGGAGCTGTTGAATCGAGATAACCTGTGTATATTTCAACACCCTAGCTAGTGGTCGCAAGCGCGACTGATGAGCGTTAAGTCCTGGGTTCGATTCCCAGGTCGGGCAAAGTGTTATTGGGTTTTTCCATCAGGAATTTGTCTGTAGCAGCAACGAAGTCTGGATTTATGCCCAGCCGATGGCAGACATGAGTCATTTCTGATGGAAAAAACCCAATAACACTTTGCTCGACCTGGGAATCGAACCCAGAACCTCATGCTTAGTAGTAACGAGGCAGTTAAGTGATAATGAACGTACAATAAACAAGTTTTTTTTTTAAATATTACCAGCGACCACTAATAAATTATTACTGGTCTCGTCTTAATTTCTAAGAAAACGAAAATTACCAGCTGGCAGCTAATGAATAAATCCGTCCAATCGATCGATACACATCGATTTTTATGTAGATCAAAATCAATTAGCGATAAAACTCGTCAGTTTACATCGTTTTCACAAATATATACGAAGAAGTGTGTCAATAAAAACACTCTACTACACTTCTATGATACCGACGACGCCGATTATATAGGGATTCGAATAAAGCGAATAAAGTATCGATACTTGTGAGTATGTAGTATCGATATTCAAATAAATTATCGATACTTGAATTATCCATATTCAAGTATCGTTTATTAGTATCGAACCTTAGTTAACGATATTTAAATTTAGTTCTATTTAACTTATTTGGCAGATAATTTCATGCAAAATACCGTTTCACTTCTAAATTTATCGCATAGATAATGCCTGAATCGAGATACCTACTTTGAATCAGGCGTTCAAACATTTGCACTCGATTCCTTATCAACTCAAGTAGAATCAACATTTTAGCTAAATGGGAAAAAGGACAATTATTAATAATTCAATATCTTAGAAAATAATTTATAAAACTGGGTATGAGTCCGAGATGTTTCCGATTATTTAAAAATACTCTTTCAATCTTTGACCCTTGATAATTAATACCTACTCGATACCTAGTTATCGATACTTTTTCCCTCCGGATGAGTCTCAACAAGAATTACGACAGAAGTACAATATTTATTAAGATGTTTTACTGTAACGGTTCGATCCAAAGCTTGTTTTATATGCATGCGGACAAACGATTGGTGATTGGACCCCAATTTCGAAGCTATATAAAAAAAAACTGTACCAGTTTAAATTGTCAACTTGCTGCCTTGTTAATTACTTGAGTAGGCCCGGAGACGGTTAGATGAAAAACATGTTATCGTTGTAATCCGTCAAAGATTAGTAGGTGTGTTTTGGAGAAAGGGCTATGAAGTATGCGTATAGAAGTAACGTTTTGAAAATCAAACGTTACTCAGTTAAAACGTTGATCAGAAAAATAAAAAATAAAAAGATCTAGCAATTTTACTAGGAAGATTTGAGAACTAGATAGGTAATTGAGAAATCCGTTACATAAATGAATTAGCTTTTTAGTATAGCTAGATACAACTATCAACCTGCTATTGCTATTTAATTTGCAGGCGTGGTGTTTACGAAAATTACCTTTTTAATTTAATTGGCAAAACCCCCGTTTAAACTTATTAAAAATCGTATTAAATAAAAGATTTATCATCGTAATTTCTGACGCCCCTGTCTCTTGGTCTATAATATATTCAGTTGAACTGGACGGCGGACGTCAAAGTGGACAGATATAGACATAAACTAGTCGTCATATAACGCCCAGATTTCATTATTCGAAAGTCTTTGGTAACCAATAAAAATTCATTAAACCGACTTCCTGTTGAAACAAGTGGAAATTATGGTTTTGATACTTGTGTATTATGTGGGCCTAATTATGTTGTCGGAATGTTACTCTCGCCAAACTAATGTGTCTTGTTTTCAATTAAGTAAATCATATTTTTTTTACCGTTCGGTTTTGATTTTTGATGTGTCAGGTTATGATTAAAAGGTTGAGCTTATAATCTTTTTTTGGTATCGTCTCATATTTCACTTATTTTATTTGGTTTATATATTCTTTATTGACAGTAAAAATTTCGTAGTATTTTGCACAAAGTAAGTTAATGTAAAATAGACTGTCCTATCTGTATCAAGATCTTTTATCAAAGATAAGCAATACCCGCATGTAATTAATAGTCATTGCGTGTTGTTCTGGTAATCGAGCAGATGCCCTGACGTCACAATATTTCGCTTTCACTAATTTAATAAAAAAATAAACAATAATTCTAAAAAAAGGGACAAAGAAATGCTGTTTCTTGGAAACATTTTTCTTTTACTGCTTTAAATCATGGACGGCAGTCACCCTGTACAAGAATTACTTTGCAATAGGAAAAGTTCCTTTGTAAAAATAAGAACAAAGCTACATAAAATCTACATGTCAAAAAGAAATTAACACCAAACACTAAAATTACAAAAACGAAATGTCTTTCACTATCTAACCCGTAATTGCACACGAAGACCGTTTTTAACCGATTTTTAAAACCCTTATTAGGGCAGGTGCATACGACAGGCGCACACGCACACCGGCCACCAATAAGTTTTTTAATGAGATTATAAAAGCAATATGGTATCGTAAAAGCTTGTATCAATTTATTCCGGATAAATATATTTTATTCGTCAATAACACATTATGTCGCATTGTTAGAATAATTTATTAGAACTTAGACAGGATGCCTGCTAGTTAAAAAATGGCTTAAAAAATTAACAGCTTTATTTGGTACGATTCAGCAACATTTTTATGACAGATATTAATCTTAATACTTATTCTTCTTAATTTGATGAAGTAAATTGATTTAAAAACCTGCCGGTCACCTAGATCCGTTTGTTGACCAGTTTCTACCATTGTTTATGTTCTAAGATATATTGCAGTAATTAAATGATACAGTTGGATTTTCTTTTCATCTCAAAGATTCGATTAATCTGTATTATTTCCCACGCATCATAATCACGCAGTAAGCTTTTTTTTTTATACGACTTCTCTTAAAAAATAAAAGGACTTGATATTTTTTTTACCAGTTTCAATAAAATTAATTTTATTTCTCACGTTTCGCACAATAAGACTAGATAAAGTTTTACGAAAAAAAAAAATACACATGGATCAGACATAATTTCTCAAAATAAAAATCTCCAAGATTGTGTATCAGTACAGCTGCTTCTATTCCCCTGTCGTTAACGACTAAAAGGACTAAAGGCTAATGCAGAGTATTAGCCACCTGTCTCTATTACAACTGTATGGCACTGGCTGGGATACTCTGCTTTTCTAATGTTAGACTATGGTTAAAGACTAATTAAACGACATTATTTACGTTGAAATCTGGGTACAACTCTGCCTAACGGGTAAGTAATATTATGAATTATGATATAATTAAAAAAACTCTACTATTTACAAGATGTAACAACTGAATCTATAATTTTATTTGATTCAATGATCAGAAAATGTACCTAATAAACGATTTATATAATTTTAAAATAACATTTTTTATAAGTATAACATACATTGAATATAAAATAGTCACTCAACAGACATAAAACCTATTTAGTCAAATATGACAAAACCACCTAGTTAGCTAGTTCACTCGCTCGTTCGCCTTCGCACGTTAAACGGTCACTGTTCTAACCTAACCCAACCCAAATGATTCACTAACAATAAAGGAGATCGGCGGCCGCTGCCACGGCACGGCTTGTTAACCGTGTAGGTAATACACTTTTGTAGGAAGCGCTGTTATTTTTAAACTAGCTGTTCCCCGCGGTGTCACACGCTGCGCGGCTCCTAAGGGTCGTAGCGTAATGTTATTAGCCTATTGCCTTCCTCGATAAATGGACTATCCAACACAAAAAGAATTTTTCAATTCGAACCAGCAGTTCCTGAGATTAGCGCGTTCAAGCAAAGAAACAAATAAACAAACTCTTCTGCTTTATAACATTAAATTAAATTTAAAATATTTAAGTATAGATAACCGACGAATAATTTCTATGTGGATGATGTACTGAATACGTGATAACCATTTTCGCGTCGGTGTCCATTCCACCTCGTATATTTTACACGAGAGACCTAATGATTTTCGATTAAATAAACGTTATATCCAATAAAGTTATACAAAATAAGGTTTAGAGTATATAAATGTTTTATCAAACTCAAACTCAAAGCATTTATTTCAATTAGACCATTACGGCACTTTTGAATGTCAAAAAAAACATAAAGAAGCGAAGCTACAGTCCCAGTCACAAGGCATAATAACTTGAGAAAGTACTGCAGTTGCACATTCCAAAGCGTAGATCTCTATGGAGAAGAATGGGCAAGAAACTTCAATGTATGTAAAGAAATTATATCAACAGTTGTTAAATCTCACGTTTATTACATCTTGTAAACGTTATTGAAAAGAAAATAATATACAAAATAAGTAAATAGATAAATGATAATATGAGACGCAGCCCTGCCTAACAACGAGAATTACAAGCGTGATTTTATGTTATGTTATTTATGGTGCAAAACGTAAACAAGGTCCAAATAATCACAACCATTATCATTATTTTGTTTAGCAAGAAGTTTCTTAGCTGTATAAACATTTGGCGTCCTTCTCCTGACCTGGCAACAACAAAAAATTATAGAGAGAGATTGTTTTATTATTTGTTAGTTTAATTAATGTCTTCTACAGACAAACCTTTCGAAATGAAAAGATTCTGAAAACTGATGAATGAAGGACAAAGTTTTCACATTATTTAAAACAGTGTTTAATTATTTCAATCCAGCATCATCATTCGCTTACACTTATCCCAATTTATTAAGGGTCAGCGCAGCATGTCGTTTGCTCTCATACTTCTCTATTATTCGACATCTCATGGTTCACCCCCTTTTTTCGTTTCCTCCTCTATCTCACTCCTGGGCAAAGGCCTCCCTCCACTCTTTCCATTCAGCCCCATATTATATATTCCACAGTCCACCCATCGTCCCTTTGATCTTTCTCTCCTCTTATAGTCATCGATATTCTGAATACTTAAAACAATATTAATAATCGTTTTTTATTTTATAAAAAGGGGCACATTGGTCACAATGATTTTATGAAGGAAAAATTTTCAATAGTCCTAAATTTTTATTTCAAAGATAATTAAATTATTTACAGGGCGACCAAAAATTCGTCCGCATCGCTGTCAACAGGAAAAGTGCCCAGAAGGCTGGCAGCATTACCACGTTGGATGACAATGCTGATTCTTTGGCCAAAAAATACCCTCTGGTCACGTGAAGAGTCGACCAACCGCTTGGCGATTTCCCGAAATACTAGGTGGGCACTCGGACCCGATGGCCCTAGTGTTTCAACCCCAAACGGCTCAAACACATAACTACCAATTAAATTATTGTATTTGCGCCGTTTGAGGTTTTCAGCACCAACAGTCCGAAAGTGTTGGAGAATTTAAAGTCTATTTATAGTTGCACAGGAAGTATAATTAAACGCTCTTCCAATAAAACAAAGTGTACAATGGCTGACCAAATGTCAGTCAGTGGGGGTACTGACAAACGCAAATCACATTCTGATTTGAGACACCCACCTATCTTATTGGCTCCTTGTTACTCAAATTGTGTGGTGCAAGTTGTGAAATATTTGCGGAAATTGTACCGAGACAGCTTTTAAAATAATTGGTATTTAGGTCCAAAATACTACTATTTCAAGAGCAGTTTTGAAGGATTTTTTTATTTTATTTCCTATATGTAACTGGCAATCTAAGTAGAACACTGGTTAGGTATATTTTTAATTTACTTAAAAATATTTTAGAAACATAAAACTATGATCACTTATGGGTTTATTAATAAACGCTCTTTAAAGTTAAGTAATGATTGGATTGACGACTGTATAACTTTACACATTTTGACGTTTTAAATAAACTACTATTAAACTTCACTATAGATACGGGCTAGTATTTGGTAGGATATTTTCCTTAAAATATTAATTCGGAAATAAAATATCAGTAACAGGTTATTCAACAGCGGCTCTGAGCACAAAAGTTTCGCTGTACATTGGACCACATATTCGCCTCTTTGTGCGGCAACCAATTGTAGGGACGCAACACCGTGACAGACGAACAGACCGACTGACAACAAACAAATAACGAACCTCTAACGAGTGGAAAAGTGTCAAGCGCACGCGCAGATGACCGCTGGTTGGAAGGAAGGACCGTTTTACCCAACGGGCGGCGGTAAAGAATGGGTTAGGTATATTTTTGGCCCTGCGTACGTGGTTATAAACGAAAAATGTATTTATTTTTTGTCAAATTAATTGCACATGGATATCGTACTACCCAGTACTAACTGGGTTGTGAAGTCAGATAAGCAGTCGCTCCATGAAAAATACTGGTATTCAGCTGCATCCGGCTAGACAGGAAGCCAACCTCAACATAGTTGGGAAAAGGCTAGGCAGGTGATGGTGGCCATTATCGCCATCTTGTTTTTTTAAATATAATTATTACAGAAAATTTCAAAACTGATTGCCAACAGCGCGAACGTCATTCAAGCAGCATAAGATCGGTGCAGAACGGAACCTACCGTTTTTCTTTTTTTGTGTTCTAAATTTTAAATTTTTTTCACTCAAATAAGTGAGGATGACTATTTTCTAATCAAACTCAAACTCAAACTCAAACTCAAAGCATTTATTTCAATTAGACCATTACAGGCACTTTTGAAAGTCAAAAACAAAAAAGCTAAACTACAGTCACATTCACAAGGCATAATAACTTGCGAAAGTACTGTAGTTGCACATTCCAAATCGTAGATCTCTATGGAGAAGAATGGGCAAGAAACTCCATGGACACTCTTTTTAATCAAAATATTGTTACAAAATCTTGGTTACATCATTCATGTTGAGATTATACATATATGTGAGAACGATGTACAAAGACGTGCACATTAAGAGCGTCCAGAGTAAAAGATTAAACTAACAATTTAAAAAACAAAGTAATTAAAATTAAAATTCAAATGTCCTTAATACGAAATTTCCCTTTTTTTTGGACTTCACTAATCATCATTTTGAGAATACGTCACTAAAATCTCAAACTCTGTATATCACAACTAATGAACCAATGAGGCGACAATCTCAAAAGTTTTTTACTAAGAAAAGGTGCTGTCGGTTATGGCTTGTCGGTCGCCGAGATATTCGTGTGTCAGCCATGACAGGTGATAGGAGTTGCCGACATTCTGACGACATTACACACCTTTAAAATTAATGTGATGGTTTGTCCGTTTCACATTCGTCTAGCATACCTTTAATTACAAAGGTGTTTTCTTTTATTCGAACTTCTTTAATTATGCCAGAGATCGGAGTTTATTTGCCTAATTTTTAAATAAGTTTCAAACATGGTGGTTAATAACTCCCTCTGATTCAATAATTCAACAACAATTTTTTTCGTAACTTAACAATCATGGTTAACTAATCTTCGTTTCGCCGACGACATTGTCCTTTTTTCTTCCTCAGCAGCTGAGCTAGGCCTAATGCTCGATCAACTGAGCCACGCCAGTCTTCAAGTCGGGCTTTCAATGAATATGACCAAAACAAAACTGATGACGAACAGCACAGAGCGTAACATAGAAATTGGGGGTGTGGGGATTGAATATGTCCATGAATACATATACCTCGGCCAGATAGTCTCTTTCCATGCAAGACAAGATAAAGAAGTTGCTCGACGCACCGAGAATGCCTGGAAGAGCTACTGGTCGATGAAACATTTAATGAAGGGATCTCTTCCCCTGTCACTTAAACGAAAGCTCATGGACATGTGCATTCTACCCACCCTCACCTATGGAGCGCAAACGTGGGCGCTTACAAAACGTCAGAAGTCCGCACTTGGGGTCTGCCAACGAGCTATGGAGCGAAGTATACTGGGTGTCAAACTTACGGACCGCATCAGAAACTCCATACTTCGCTCCAAAACCCAAATAGCTGATGCTGGCCTTACAGCTGCTAAGTTGAAGTGGAACTGGGCTGGTCACATCTGCCGCATGTCGGAGGAGCAATGGGCAAAAATTACCACTCAGTGGATACCCAATAGCAGGAAACGACAACGCGGCAGGCCCAGAAGGAGATGGCGGGATGAGCTGGACTCTTACGCAAGGGATTGGCCTACAATCGCTCTAGATCGCGAAATGTGGAAAGAGGGAAGGGAGGCCTTTGCCCTGCAGTGGGACAATACAGGCTTATAATAATAATAATAACAATCATTCAAGGATTTTATGGAGTAATTATCCTAGACTGAATCATTGGTATAGTAGTCGCAATCGCAACTGCTGAGTATGAGGTCTTGGGTTCGATTCCCGGGTCGCACAAATTATTATTGGGTTTTTCCATTAGAAATCTCTCAGTAGCAGTAGCGAAGTCTGGATTTGTGCCCGGTTGATGGTAATAGGCTCGTTCCCTATTAAATGGAACTTCAACATAACTGGCGAAATGTGGGTGTTCTATTGGTACACTTCTGCCTAACCTTTCGGGGATTACAGGCGTGATGTTATGTTATTTTGTTATGTTATTATCGTACAACTATTCCAATCTCTGCATGACTGATTCTATATTGATGTTCAGTGAGAATTTCATGAACTGTAACTAAATAGGTAATGATTTCCGTGTTACCTTCTTTTAGAATTTAGACAGAGTCTGCTATGACATTATCTAAGTCATCATCTGCCTAGCCTTTGTCCCAACTATCTTGGGGTCAGCTTCCAGTCTGAATACCAGTATTTTACATGGAGCGACTGCCTATCTGACCTCCACAACACAGTTGGTCCACTGGGTAATACGATATCCTTGGTAAGACTGGTTGTCAGACTTTCGGGTCACTGACTACCTGTAACGACTGTCAAAGATCTACAAATGACAGCCGGGACCAACGGCTTAACGTGCTTTCCGAGGCACGGAGGAAACACGGTATGTAATACGGTCAGCCATCCACAGACCATCCTAGGCAAGCACGGCTTAACCTAAAGATCGACCCGAGCGGCTGTTATTATTTAACCACGAGCTCCTCCTATGACATTATCTAAGTAGCTTTAACCAAAACAATACTCTAACTACAGAAGCTAGCACTTCAAACGACTTCATACAGCAAGATATAAACAAAATCCTGAAAGGCCCATACATAACATCACATAACTAGCCCATAAAATATACCTACCAAACTCCTGGCTATTGTGTATCATTCGATTCCATCAGGCTATTGTGAAAGCTGCATTATTATTTAGCTTTCCTATACTTAACTAGCCGTCCATACTGTCCACTTTAATTCTACGGCTCAGAGCTCTGACAGCTGAAAAGATCTATTTTACGAGGTAGAATGGTCGATCGATCAAAGACGAACGAATAAAGGATGGTCTATCAATTTTCTTTACTTGCAAATGTTCAAATACACAGTTAATCTAGATTCGAATAAATGGGCAGGGAATCTAATTTTATTCGGAGCGATTAAATAAATTAATGTTAATGGATCTGTAATCATCTGTTTATTGATATTGGGAATGATTAAGGCGAATTAGATTTTTAAATGGACAAATTAGTGACTTTTTATGGAAATAGTTTTTAATTTTATTGTGTTGCATAATTTATTTATTTTTTGCTTTTTTTTTGGTTTAGTAATTATCCACAATAAAATCGTGTAAAATTGACGTTAATTTTTACGTCCGTATTTTTGATTTAATTAAATGCTGCTGCAATTCTGGCTAGGGCTGTCACTTCAACAAAATTCCAAATAATAAACTTAACAAAAACATCGTAGAAAACGTTTTTAACAGACATCCAAAATTTATTTTCCCATGAGTTCACGGACCGTATCGTAAGCAAAAGACGTTGCCGAAGACGCCACGCGCACCAGACCGTGGACATATGGTTCACACGATCGTATGTGAACCTATAACACACCACCGTGTCAAAAAGACGTAAGTGCGGAACCGAAATTCACATATTTAGTAAAAATCTTAATGCTTTAAATACTGAATTTGAAAAAATGACGTCATGGTTAAACACATTTCAGGTATATACACGATGTAAGAGACATGGACGTGCTAACTTTTAACACGAATTCGCTCTCAAACCGCCTTGTATACAAATATTTCGTCGGTAATCAAATAAAACAGTAGTTTCATACAAAAGTGTTATTCCATTTACAAATTACAGAAATTGTCACTTAAGTCCTTTTGGATAAAACAACTATCGACATCAAAACACAACCGAGTCTTTTGTTTACGAACGCACGCATGATTTTATTACCGGATCTTTATCTGAAATCAAATTAATTATTGTGTTGTTTTTAACAAAATCTCGGGTATTAAGATAATAAAGTTTCAGGGATAAAGAATAAAAAAAAAGGTTTTAACAAGCTTGAAACTTCCTTACTTAGCCGACAAAAGAAAATTTAAAATTTTGATTCTGATAACTTGTTTACAAAAATAACATTATGTTTATCAATACTCTGTCATCTAGAAACAGTTTCCGGTACCAAATCAAAAATATATTTGGACTCAAACAATCAAGAAAAACAAAAACAAATCAAAGAAAGTATGCCATCCAGCATAATTTATCCGATTGCCTTTAATGCCTTCAGCATTGTCTCATATCGTCGATACATCACTGAATGCGTCACACTCGATGACTATAGCAGTTCCCACGTTGACCTGCAATTTATTGGCCCTTACTTAACTGTAACTACCTGTGACCGCAGGTGCGTCTTAAGAAACAAGGGATGTAGAATTGTAGATCGCAGGAGTGTTTCTTTGTTTTGTTTTTTCTTTCTTTGAGTTGTTTTTATTGATTGTGGTGTATGGTTTTCTAGAAGATGTTTTAATGTTTTTGGGGTTTAAAAAATTGTTGCAATATCAGCAATGTATCTTGTTATTATTGATAAGCCATTTATCTACACCTATATACGTATTTGCCATTTTACAAGAAACTTCTCATTTATTTATTTTTTTACTCTGATCTAATTCGACTATGATTTAAAATGAGAACCTTCATTTTATAACAGCAATATTAATTAATAAGCTGCCATTATATTTTTTTTGCTTACACAAATATGATAAAACAGGTACCTTCCCACATTATTTACAAGAAAAAAATTCCCTAAATAAAAATATAATTTTCTTCCAAACAACGCTACTTTCTTACCCTCACGTTTGCGACAGCCCTGTGCCCAGTGACCGTATACACTTGTGTGATTTTCTTAAGTCGCGGACACATGAGGTCATAGTTAAATAAGTAAAAACTTAAGGTGGGGCGTTATGGGAACTGAGCACGGTAACTCCACAGTATAATGTAAGGCTTTACCGAACCGTATAGTATAGCACTTTGGTGTATTATCATCACTTAGAAACTATACTTAATTACGTTGAAGGAACATGAATGTTTTCTTGTCGTAATTGGAATGTTTAATTTATTGATGGTTTTCATTTGTTAAGGTTTAATTTCTAGTTAAGAATTGGAGAAACAATACTTCGAACTAACACTTCGGTGCTAAAAACTAAGGTATTCATCTACACTAATATTATAAAGAAGAAAAATTGTATTATTGTGTGTGTGTATGTTCGTAATGAATACACTCAAAAACTACTGTGCCGATTTCAATAATTCTTTCACCATTGGAAAGCTACATTCACCCTGAGTAACATAAGCACCGTGCAAAGCCGGGACGAGCCGCCAGTAATTAAATGAAGAATGCGGTAAAACGTTTTAAATATACCACATTAAGGATGCTTTTACCTTAAAAGTTTCATCACAAGCATGAAGCAACCGCAGCTACATTTTCAGTTACTTCATCATCATTATCATTCTCCTGCCCTTAGCTCAATTTACTTGAGGTCGGCGCAGCATGTCTTCTTCCTCCATACTTCTCTGTTACTCGTCATCAGACACACATCTTTGCATAACATCCTTTACATTCATCGTTTCTTTAGTCAATTTTCTTTCATTTTCAATTATTTATGAAGGATTTATTTCCCTATTTTTTCTTATCGATGCTGAACTTAACTACCTATTACAAAACATGCAACGGACAAATACGACCCAATTCTAAAATAGGTATATAGTCTCAACCCAATTGAGTTTAGTCAAACCTTTTTTTACCATGTTCCTTCTATTGTCCTTTGTATTCCAGGGCCGCGGTATCTCTTTCAAACAGTCCCGCAGCCCTGGCAGGCATCTCTTTGACGCGCGCATGGAACACGAACGCGCCGTCGACACGGCCTGTCGTCATAAGACGGACGGACGGCGAGCTAGCCGGTGGCCGAGACCCACCACGAGACCCACGACGCCCGGGGCGTCTCCCGCGGAGTTTAGTCAAACCTTAACTCTTAACTTTGTGGAGAGTTGTTGGAAACAATACGAAAGAAAATCGATAACTCCTGCTTATTCCAGCTTCAGATTAAAGATTAAAATACATCTACAACCAAGTAACCACATCAATGTTGCCACAATTACGGAAACCTACATCGATTGCAGAGCATTTGCGAAATCCAATAAAAAAATCGCTTTATCCTTGAGATCTAAACAATGAGGATTATTACAGTTTTTCTAATGATAATTCACATGAACGCATCCTTTTTCATTGCGTTGTATCTCGGTGATGGTTTTAATTGCTAGTTTTTTTTAAAATTATATATCTTGCATGCAATGTTGTGGCATCCATCTTAGTTATAGTTCCGTGATATTAAGTGGTGTTTATGCTCTTTATGCACAATAAGTTATTAATAAGTAATTGTTGTTGTTGCAATGTTCTAAAGAATAGTACTTGCTTGTTTACTTTCTAGTTAGGTAATTTTGTCTCTGCCTCTTTGGTCTCGTTTTCGACTCCTGAGTATGAGGTCCTGGCATCGATTTCCAGGTCGGGCAAAGTGTTATTGCGTTTTCCATTATGAAATCTTGATTTCGCAATCGAAGTAAGGTTTGCTGTAAGAAAACCCAATTTTGGGTTAAGCTCGCCGTTGTACATAAGCTATATATTGTAATGTTGTGTGTATATCTTTTAATTTTATGTGCAATAAAAAATAAGAAAGAATTTCTCAGTAGTCACGAAGTCTGGATTTGTGCACGGTTGATCTTGCATGTCAATAGACTCGCCCCTTGTAACATGGGACTTAAACATAACTGGTGAAATGTGAGTGTACTGTTAGGCACACCTCTGCTTAACCCTTCGATGGTTACAGGCGTGATGTTATATAATTTATTTTACGGAACTTCGCCTGACATTGTGGGTTGATAGTGACAATGCCATGGCATTACTGCTGGCTTCTTATTGGCCAATACTTCGCTACGTCATGACGTAGCGAAGTATTGGCTAATATTAAATAGTACCATTGACACAGAGTTGCAACCTTACAAAACTGAAGTGCCAGTGGGCAGGCCCGTATCGTCAAATGACCTAAATAAAGTGACTGGAGCCGGTTGGATACGGATGGCAGAGTAAAGGCTGATGTGGTTTTAGTTTGGAAACGGCTCGAGCTCAGTTCGACCGATTTTTATATGGGGCCAGTAACACTAGTGCGACAGTCTCCACATAATAGGAGCCTACAGATGGACGACGCCACCGAGGCCAGCCCAAAAACTGGTGGTGAGACGACCTGGACGTATACCACGAGGGCTCGTTCAAGGTAGCGCGGGACAAGAGCTCTTGGAAAGACTTGGCAATGGCCAGCCTGTGCCCATCAATAGGACAGTAAAGGCTATACAAAAAAAGTGACTCTGGAAGAATGTAAATAATTGACTGTTCTATTATTATATATATTTTATTCTTAGATTTTTCCTTATCTCATAAAATTGTGAGACGTGGTTGATGCGTGCCTTGTCCTTCAAAATTCTGAAACCTGTTCACTTCAGACTTTAAGGTAAACAATACCATTTGACGTCAAAACTCATAAAAAATATGTAAATTTAATATAAACAACCCATTGTTAGAATCAAATATACCTAAGTGATTATAAATTATTATAACAGAAATAATCACCTAATTATATTAAGGTAATGTATGCTGAAAATTAATTTATCTGTCACTGAAATGATTAAATATATTATTTACTTGATTATCGTTAATTTAAATCTTACTGAGAATAATAATATAGGTAAGTTTTCGACTACCCCAAGCACTAATTTAACTAGCATCTCAACGTATATGACATAAAAGATAGTTTTTATACTAAGAAACATAATATTTTGAAGCCTTGAAACAATGACGAAGGTTTTTATGTACTATATATACAGACTACAAATAAATCTAAAATAATGCTAAAAAGAAAAACTAAGTAAGATTTAATTATGTAGATATTTTCTAGAATAGCATTTAATAAAATCATGCCTATTCCTAACTTAAAATTTTAGGGTACCGTAGTCAACTAACAAGGAACCTTTATAGTTTCGCCATGTCCGTCTGTCGGTTTGTCCGCAGCTTAGCTCAAAGACTCTTAGTACTAGAAAGGTGTAATTTGGCATGAATATACAAATTCGTTACGCTGACAAATTGGTAAAATAAAATCTACACGTAAAGTGGAGATGTTTTTTTCTCGCGTACCCCATAGAGAGAAATGTCGTTGGGTAGGTCTTTAAAAAAAATGCAAGTTTGCAAAATATTTTTTCAATTAAGGAATTCGTTTGTGAAATAATATGTAAATTTTTGTCAGACTCAAGTGTCTCCCCCCTCTACCAGCAAAACGGTTGTGTTTGGGTAAATTCACGGAAATAGTATATAACGAAGTTAAAAGAAAACTGTCACAGCTAAGTAGGCTTTATAAGTTTGCGAGTAATAGTCGACCAACTTATAAAATGTACTTGGATAACATATTTTTATAACATAATGTATGGGAGCACAGGTTTTACAATTGCAAATGTAAGTTTGTTTTTAATTATTACAATAAAAATCATCGTTCAGAGGCAAATCGAACCGAACCGTAGGAAGTGTCCGCATATTTTGACGGGCAACTGCGGAACCCTACATTGTGCGTGGTGGTTTTTATTTTTAAAAACACTATAAAAAAACGCCTTTTGGTAAAGGAGTGTCATGCCAGTAATGGTCTATGTTGAAGCATCATTTTAAAGTTTCAAAAAGTCCAGAACAGAAAAGTACAGACTGCAAAAACATTGCACCACAAATAATACTAAACGAAACACATAGTCCTAGACTAAACACCACAAATTAGTGCTAATTTCTAGCGAAATCGAACGTGCAATCATATAAAAACTGGACTGATTTCCATGGAGTGAATCAACGCGACCTCCGACCTATTCTCACGGGTATGGTCCGGTGGGCATGACTTCAACGGACCAATGCGCACACGCACAGAGATGTGTGTGAACTATATAACATGAGACCATAACAAAGGATGGGGTTTACTGATCTGGGAATAAAATTATAATCTGGGAGGTCGGCAAAACTCTCAAATTTGATGAGAGGACTTAAAACCGGAACTAGATAAATGCTGCAGGAATGCGCAATTCTTCACAATTATTCGCATAGTAATTTGTGTTGTTAAATTGGTCTGTACACAAATTATAGTTATTTGTTTACATGTTAATTGAAACTAAATGTTTCGTAATTGAAAAGTCATAAAAATCTTATATTTTACGACGTTTTAACAACCAAAGATATTTTCTGGCGTTTCTTTGCACTCAAGTTAAAGATGCCTTAGTCGATGCCCGTTCCAGCATGGTATGCATGTTTTTTTTTTTAATAATTATAATTTTATTTTTTTGCGCGCTATAATTTTGAAGTCATTTCTGGTGCAAGCTGGCTTAAAAATATAAAGTATTATTTAAAATGATGAAGGCAACCTACCTTTATATGAGTCATTCGATGGTAGTAAAGGTTGGAGCTGGCAGTGAACCTCTTCCCACAATGCTGGCACTGATGAGGTTTCTCTCCCGAATGGATTCTTCTGTGGGTGTTCAGGCTGCTTGAAGTACTGAAGCCTTTGTTGCAGACCATACATACGTGGGGCTTTTCACCTAGAATTAAAGAGAAGGTTCATATCTTTGTTGGATGGTAGTGGACTTTTTAATGGATTTTCACACGTTGGCGATGAGCCTAGGCTTGAGATTCAAACAGTGGGATTTTATTTAGGTGCCCCTAGCGTTAGTAATAATATAACAGGTTTGATCCAAATACCGACGAACCAATCGTGTTTAGTTTAATAATAGGAGTTAATCCAACACTGTTTTAGGCTTTCAAGGTTAATAACTAAACTTTAACTGTCACTTACGAGATATCTTCCGTGATTATCAATTATTCTGAATTATTTTGTGCAAGCGCCATGATCGGATTAAGATGACTCAAGAAAGCAAACAAAAGTGAGAAGTGGGAACATATCCCGTAAGTGACAGTGAATACTTTCTGCTTCATAGTTTGTGAGGTGACTTAGCACTGAGAAATAGTAAGTGCATATTTATAAATATTAATTTTTATTCAATTTTGAATTTGATTTTATTGTTACATTTCTCACTTATGTATTGTAAATGTAAAACGGAAGAGCAGAAGTACCGAATACAAGCAATTCTTTGCTTAAAATGTACTTCCTATCAATTGATTGTTATTTACATAAGTCTTAGAAACAAAAAGTTTTTTTTTTATAAATTTACATTTGGACTGGTTTTTTTTATTTAGAAAAAAAAATACACTGCATTTCATAAAAAAATACGAGACATTAACGCTTGTGTCCATTAGTCAAGAAAACTGACTGATTTGAAACGGTGACGGCAACACTAACAGATTTGTGTTCGTACGCTATTTCTCAATGAGCAATAAAAGTTGCAAAAATATCAAGCTCTCGAGACAAAGTTATAAATAAAATGTAGATGTAATAAAAGTCAACAAATCTTGATTTTGTTTATGTAACTAGAAATGACATGCTAGTATATTACAGTAGTCGAATTGTACGTTAAAATTTTATTTACGATGAATCCATACAGATTTGATTATTTTAATTAAGTATTGAGACAATTTATGGACAAATTATTGGTTTATTATATTTCTTAACAAGTTTTCGTCTGAGGTTTGGCTTGATGCAACTAGAGAATATCCGTCTTCAAAAAAAGTATGTCCATTTCAACGTTTTTACTCACAAACAAGCATATATCTAGAAAATTCTATTACTAGTATTAATTAATCCAATATTTATGCACGTTAATCAATTTAATTAAACAGCTCTAACTTATGTCTTAGGATTGATGCAAATAAAATCAAAGTAGACATGAATACATAAGTAGCTGCCGTAAAGTTTAAATGAATAATTTGTTATTGCGTCTAATGCATAAATGGATTGCCATCGTGAAGTGTGAGAAAAGTCTCGACGGTTTGGAATACAAATTATAATTAAGTACACAAATTATTGTTGATTATTAATAAAATATAACAATTGGATGATACATCAAGCTCCTATAATCTGTACAACTACTTTAATAGATTTTCTGCTTTATCGCTAAAGCATTAGGTTCAAGGCAAAATTTGACAGTTTCGGGTAGCTTGATGCGCTGGCGTCCATACATCTAGGCGAGGAACAACAATTTATGGAACATCTAAAGTAAATTTGACTACAACGACAAATTCTTTTTGTCTTCCCATGCAAAAGATAATAGAAATCGTGTTACAAAGATACTTTTGTGTTTGAATTTCATTAACGAGGGGCCCAGCTGGTGAATTTGTATTTTAATACAATGACAAAATTACCGAGGCGGTAGTACTAATTTTAGCCAAAATTTTATTTATATTTTGGGATTTTGTTGCCTGTAATGTCCCAGTTAACGGCCACTTCACATACAGAGGAGAAGGTATGAGCTTGATCACCACGCTTGCTCAATGCGGGTTGGCGATTTCAGACTGAAGTCCAGGATTTCCTCACGATGTTTCCATTCACCGTTAGTCAGTGGTATCTAAGTGTAGACTACTTAGAAAGTACGTATGACTTTGAAAAAATCACGTTGGTGTTTTTGGGTTTGAACTCACAACTTGGATAAAACTGTCTTTTCAACAAAAACGCTTGATACAAAGTCGTTAAAAATTGCGAGAATTCTTACCAGTATGTGTTCTCATATGACGTTTCAACAGCGAAGGTCTATCAAAAGCTTTCCCGCAGACTTCACAAGGCAGCAACGCTCTTTCAGACTTGGCTGGTCTTCTTTGGATTTTTGGAGTCATATCCAGGAGTTCGTTTGAGGAACCGGCTGATGATGACGTGAGGGAGTCTCCTGATACAGATTTGTGTTCATCTTCTGCACCTGAAGGAGGGGAAATTGGAAGGAGGACCCTTGAGAGGAGGGACGTGGATAGGTCTAGAGGTGAATCTGTGAAAGAAAGATGGTGTTCAGTGATAGTCACGGAAAAACACAAAATAAAATGAATACAGGTACGACCACGTAGTGCAGAGGTTATCGTTTAAAGAACTTGCGCTATATAAGGTCCCATTGAAATAGATGGACAAATTTTAACACAGCGTTCAGTACGTCAACCAAAGATATCCAAGCAAAAAACCACTGATTAAAGTGATTTTATTTTTAACCTAAAATAATAAATTGCCCGCGCTCTAGAATAAACACATCCACAATAAGGTCAAAACAAAATCACTTTAATCAGTGTTTTGTTTTTTGCTAGGATATCTTTGGTTGACGTACTGAACGCTGTGTTAAAATTTGTCCATCTATTTTAATGAAAGCTAAACCATTCGAGCTCACGATCTCTCAATCGTCTGTCGATGCTCAAGCCATTTGCTTCCAATAAAAAGAATAACGCACCAATACTTTCTTTATCGACGCACATCAGTTAAATTGAAAATTATTTCAACGAACAGACAGACACGATCGCCGCTTTATTTATGGAGCTTCATTTTTCTCACGAAGGGTGAAGGCATTAAACAGGTTGATACGTCAACAATAATCAACTTTATAGATATCACTCAATCAGGCTTCATTATCAGATATTAAAATATATTTTTATGCTAACAAGCAACAAATCTTCTAAACTTGGCTTCCTAAGACATTCCACGTCGTAATTCATAAATTCTTCACATCGACACACAACATCATAATTATCATTCTTCAAAATTGAATATTTTCTCTTTATTGATATTAAACAGTTTCTCGAAAAACTACCATCGATAAAATTCCGAACGAATTTTACGGTGATTAGACGGCCAGTGAGCGCTTTTTATAATTCAGATCAAATGTTTTTATATAATTCCAATCAAGCAAAAATTTTTAATGAACCAATTTTATTGACAACCGTAAATTTCGCTATGGATCTTTGGACAGCTTAAGTTTATGGAGAGCCGTCTTCTTTCTTTGATACGATTTAATTGGCGTCCCCAATTCCGACTTTTACTATTGAAGGTTGATCTTCAGTTGTTCGCATTGAGGTTTCCGCAGAATTATAATGGAATTGATTGCAATAAATCTCGGATAGTGACGTGAGTGGAATGGCATGGATTAATTAGCGGCATGTTTGTGTTCTAGATCAAGGATAGGTTGTTTCTTTATCCGTTGTAAGGGTAGGTGTATTTCAAGATGGGAGGATAGAAAATGCTAGATATGGAGCGGCAACCGGACAGATGGGGGGACGATAATATCTCTCGCTAGTCGACTGTCCACGCTTCGTTTTGCCTACTTTATTTGCGTAGTGATGTACAGCCTTATAGGATTTTAATTTATTTATTCAATTACGCGGTCTGCGATGGAATATTGTGGGGTTTTTATAGAATACGATAAGGTGTGAATACAAAACGAGGTCTCTGGATTCGTAGATAAGAGAACTGGGTGTGCTCTATTCTGGAATAAAATTCAAATAGTCGTTTTAAAGTTCGCCAGTTTATGAAATGGAAGACTGACATTCCGGTTTTTTTACATACAGGGACAATGTAATGTATTCAATTTTTCCTTTAAAGAAGTGTTAAGAAGAGATACTCTTTAAAAAATACTTGTAGGCGCCTCTAAATCTGCTGTCTGCTCTACATCAGATTTTTTTATTACTCTGTACCGGCTCCAAATTATCACTTTAAAAAAACTTACCAAAAGTCACAAATGTAACTCAAAGATTTTATTTAGATCAGTATTCATAATACGGTCTTGTGCGATCTGATCAATATAGGGACAAACGAAGCCGCCGCGTTATCAAACTGTGTGTAACTTAACTGGTCTTAGGCTGCGTTTATATTGAGAATATTCATGAACATGTTTTCGATATAATATATATAATAATGTTTGAATGCTAGTCAGAAAATGGAATTGTGAATCTTGAAAATTATATTTGTTTTCCCATTTTAACCGATTACAACAAAATGACGAACTAGGGCCGTTTTCAGAGCGAGATCGGCGCCGGTTGCATGTGCCAGTCGGATGTTTTGGTTTTCATAGACTTTTATGATAACGAAATGCCCGACCGGCGCACGCAACCGGCACCGATCTCGCTCTGAAATTGAAAATAAATTACAAAAAATTATTACAAGAAAATATTTATAAATATTTTTAGTACAAAAATATCGCAAATTTTAATATGATAATTCTAAATGTTAACACGGCAACAAAGACAACGCATTTACCAATAAAAACCACAACTACACCAACATTAGCCATACAACTTAACCCCCCAAATATCGCGTAACTTTTATAAGTACGAAAGCAACTTATTTCAGCACAATGTGTACCTACAGCTTAACTATAAAAAAGCGATCAGGAGTGCCAACTACCGAACCGCGACGCGATTCAAGTAGGAATTCCCTTTGATGTGCCGACTGTATCGCGCTTTCAAATAATGTCGCGATATCGTGTTTGTGTGTGTGTGTTTTATGGAACAGTTTTTGAATAATGCTGTGTTTGTGTGTGCTTGGTTAAGTGGTGATTATTGAAATATTTTTGTGTAGTTGGGTCAATTATATATTGTGGTTGTGTGCAAATACTTCTGGGATCAAAATATATGTTTGCTAGATATTCTGCTATATTTTTAATCTAAACAAATAAAAAATCATTAACACTAGAAACGGGATATTTACCATTTTCACCTTTTGTTTTGAGTGTTTATCCGTGATCATGGTGCTTGCTCAAAACAAACAGTGGACACGGTAAATATCCCGTTTCTAGTGTTAATGATAATGTCAGTGACCATGACAGTTTACAAATAAAAAAATCTAAATTAAACTTTCTTCCGTGTTACCTACGAGTTAACTTTAAAGGTTCTCTTAATTTACAACCACAGCAATGAAAGTTCGGTTAGTGATAAAGTTTATCATAACTATAAGTAATTGGTGTCAACAAAACGTTCCACTCAATTCAAATTGTAAATATTACTAATTTGTGAAATCACACTTAAAAGTGACATTTAGCAATAAGCGACCAACACTCCACGTCGATACGACTCTAATTTTATAACAGTATAAATAAAATATAAATTCGTAAAATGTAACAAGACACGTTAATTTACTATCGTGTGAAAATGACCACTTAAATGACTTAGTACTGTTTTTTAATTAAGTTAGAACTGAGCATTTCACTTTGACGTATTTCTGTGAAGATGGCTGATAGATATAAAGTGTATGCATATTGATTTATTAGGTTGATAGTTCGCACGGCTCGTCGGGCGACGACCCAGCAATCTTTGCATCATATTATTAGACACACTGATATGCTTGTGAAGTATAGACTAACGGGTTTGCCAAATTGCAATTAATGGTAAAGCACTGTTTATAAAATTACGGTAAACTAAGCAACATACATATACTCACGCCATTTTTTTTCCGTGGAGGAAGGTAGAAACTATAGAACGCCACTTACTTTTTACTTACATAGGTACTACAAAACTTTGAAAGTGACGGAAAATCATGTCGCGATTTTTAAAAGATAGATAGAAAATCTGACGAGTTATTTAAAAGATCTGAACACTGACAGGTTAAGATCGCACTGAAATTTTAGTATCAACTTCAAATAACATAACATAACATCACGCCTGTAATCTCCGAAGGGTTAGGCAGATGTGTACCTAATTAATAGTTCACCATTTCGCTAGTTATGTTTACCAGCCACAAATCCAGACTCCGTGGCTGCTACTGAGAAATTCCGGATGGAAAAAACCAATAACACTTCAACTTCAAATACTATTTAATTATTAACACGTTTTCAGACCACAATATTTATCTGCCATTTAACATTACATAATTTATTCATAGATGCAGTTACAGCGATAAAATAGTGCAACAAAATAGACCACCAGAAGCGGCAAAACTTTAGATTAACCGAGAAAATCTATTAAAATTCAAGTAATCCAATATCAGTTCGAACTAATTAATATCTAAATCGAGTTCCTGCAATAATAAACTGGTTCCGTACAAATAATAACGAGCAGTATGAAAATTTTATTCATACATATTTTATTGGTAAACTAGCTATTGCCCGCGGCTTCACTTGCGTGGTCGGTGATTCTAAACGAGAAGGTCCTACCGGGATAAAAACATTATATGCTAAGTCTGTAAACCAAGGTATGGTCTATACGTGTCCAAAATTTCATGGAAATACGTGAAGCCGTTAGCGTGACAAACAAACAAACTCACTTTGACATTTATGGTACTAATTTTAGTCCAAAAAATATTGCTTAGATGTAATTTGTAGTTAATAGAGTTTAAAATAAAGACGTTAACAATTATTAAAAGATAATTGGAACGACTTTAGTAGGGTGGCCATTAATGCCATGATTGGTCAATGGACACAGTTTGGCGGTCAGGAATTTGGGGGAGTTAGCAGCACAATTTTTTTCCTTCTCCAAAGTAAATAAATAATGCTACTTAAAATATTCACATCGCCAAAAATAGTCTATGTAGTTCTGGGTACATAAAAACATGTACATCTTGAGTTATTCGCGAGCGATATAGTCTCTGTATACTTTTGTCTCCCCTTCTTCAAAATTAATTGAAAAAAACAATGCTGTTTTTTTTTACAAAAAAAAAGGATGCTGTTACAATATTTAATAATGGAATACATGGGCTTGTTTTCTGCGCGTCATGGTAATCCTACACAAATTAACGCGTCTGGTAATTAATCTAAGTGCATCCACTGTAAGATCGGACTAAGTACAAAATTGAGATCTCGATCATAAAAACTCTACGTATTACGAAATGCAATTATATTTTTACTATTTTTATCTCTTTGATAACATTATCATATCTACATTGGCAGTTCAGTTTTATGCGAATTTAATAGCGAACTATCATATAAACTTAGTAGCATTGAAGGGTTAATCTAGATAATGCAGCTGATTACATTAAAAAACCGGCCCTGTGCGAGCTGTATTCGCACACCGTGGGTGACGACTCGATTTGTGACATCATAATGTAATGTATGTAAGGTGTTACTTGTTTTAATTATTGATATTCCAACTCCCCATGTTTTTTTTTAATTTTAATTATAATAATGTATTATTTTTGCACACCTGTTAGGGTAGGATATGCTCCAGAGCTATAATGTTGTTTCATCCTTGTGTGTATCCATATTAAGGCAAAATATATGATTAGATCTGATTTAATTTTGTTTCCGTTTAAACTTGTAGATATTTTGTTATTAAACTACATATTATTCACGGTTTTCAGATGTTTTCCTTTACAAGTACATGTGCTGCAAGTCATTGCTTTTGCCAAATTTCATGAATCTAGGTCAACGATTTTTATTGCGTTGACTTACAAGTTTGATTTTTTCACTGCTTTATAGCAGAGGAGTATTTGATATTAATTTTAGCTTGATACCTCCACGCGTTCCTGAGAAAAAGGGTCTTGACAGACGGCCAGACATACGCGGACAACAAAGTGCTTCCTATAAGGGTTCCGTTTTTGCCAATTGTGGTACGGAACACTAAAAAGGGGTAAGAATTAAAACTAGGGCTGCTACTGCTTGATCAGTGAACCGGATCATTCTAGACGCATTCATTCTAGACTTCTTTTACTTTAGATGTTGTAGATAATTTTCATATTTCATAGATGAGAGGTAGATTGTTACTTTACAAAGTAGTACAAAACTAATGTCTTTGATTTGTTTATTACTAAATATAAATAAAAATATCATAATGTTGTTTGAATTATATTTTTATTATATTATAGGTATTAGGCTAGGCCAAAAATAACGAATAAAGAAAAAGTTTTTCAGTTTACTTCGACAAGTACCTACATTGTATTATTTACTCAATGGTTCAATCTTAATCTGGGAAACCAACTCGCAATAACATTTCTGTAACTGTAGGTACTTCTATTAACATAAGACATAACAAATTAAATTGAAGAAAGCCTCCAAAGTTTTCCCACTCAGCATATACCATGCTCATTATGCTCAATGGATGAGAAAAAATATACTGTATTAATATAATATAATATTTTATACAGCGGGCGTCATAATAACTGTCTCACCATGATTTATGGTTACCGCGATGTGTAGGCCGATTTACACACACAAGTTTACTTTCGGTTTCATTTGAACTTACTGATTAATCAAGAATGATAACATCTTTTTTTGATGATCAAAAGACTGGAAATTATTAAATACATAATAAATAGCGTTAAATTGTTCATGACCTTTAACTAAAAAGTTTTTAGCTTTAATAGACAGCTCATCATCTGCCTAGCCTTTTCCCAACTATGATGTGGTCGGCTTCCAGTCTAACCGGATGCAGCTAAATACCAGTATTTTACATGGAGCGACAGCCTATCTGACCTCCACAACTCAGTTAGTGCTAGGTAATACGATACCCCTTGGTAAGACTGGTTGTCAGACTTTCGGGCCACTGACTACCTGTAACGACTGTCAAAGATCTACAAATGACAGCCGGGACCAACGGCTTTACGTGCTTTCCGAGGCACGGATGAAACTCGGTATGTAATGGGTGGTCACCCATCCACGAACCAACCTAGGTAAGCACGGCTTAACCTAAAGATCGACCCGAGCGGCTGTTATTATTTAGCCACGAGCTCCTCCTTTAACAGACAGCTAAGTAATAAAAAATATGGAAACTAAGCGTAGTTGTGGATAAAAATTCTTCGTAAACCATTTTCCACTTTTAGTACAGCCTTCTTTACACTTTTCCTTCTCTGTTTGAAGTAAGCTTAAAAACATACATACATAACACCTATAATCCCCGAAGGGTTATGCAGAGGTGTACCTAATAGTACACCCACAATTCACCAGTTATGTTTCAGTCTCATGTAATAGGAGCCGAGCCTATTGCCATCAACCGAGCCAAAATCCACACTCCATAGTTGCTAATGAGAAATTCCTGTTGAAAAACCCAGTAACAATTTGACCAACCCGAGCCCAGGACCTCATGCTCAGCAGTCGCAACTGCGACCACTAGACTACCTAGGCAGTCTCCAAAGTTTTAAATCAGTTAAATTCAAAACAGAGTTTGGTGAAGACCTTCATTGTTAGTCTTTTCCAACGAATATTTTCCAGTGTATCTGCTTAATTTGATCACCACGGCAAAATCAATCCCCAAAAAACGAATTTACCAACAGAAAGAACAGCTAGATCTTATTATGCTATTAAAGTTACCTTCTAATATAGAGTCCATCGTCTGCCTATAGAGGTTGTTCCTCATTTTCACAAAGAACATCTCCTCAGGTCTCTCAGGGAGGTAGTAGACCACCAGTTCCGTGTGTGCAGACACTGGCTTTACTGCTTCGTAGACCGGCTCACCCTTGACCTTCGTGCAGACTAGGTTTACCTGGTGGAATGAAACCAGTTTCAATACCTTTACAAAAGTATGACTGAGAACAGATAAGTGAGCTCAGTAGGTGTAACATGGGTTTGTGTTTTGTTTTTTTTCTTGAATTTTAATGGGTTAGTTATTACACTTCAAAATAGTTATATAACAGAGGTTTTCTATAAGATAAGCTGCAGGTATGGACTGCTCAGTAGTGAACTAATAATTTGTTAAGCACCGACATAAGATAATTAGTAAATTTCAACATTTTATTCATAAGTGACAAATATTTAAAAAAAAAATGTGTTTATAAAGTTGGCATTGTAAAAAATTACCTATTTTCATCTCAATTAATTTATAATTACATTGTTGCGGCCTAGAACTTGGCCACTTTGAATTTATAAGTTGATTTTAATATTTCTACACCTGCAACGGTAGAGTATGTGAACTAGTGTTTAATATTAAGATTTTAATGTATGTAGCATATGGTCAGAAATAAATAAATCTATCTATCTATTTATCTAAATACGGTTAATTGGACTTCAAGTTTTCCTACAACATTTTATCTGGGTACAATAGGGATGTTGACACCATTAAAAATAATTCCTAGACAGCTTCTCTAAAAAAACACTTTATTTATTTTCAGTTAATTGCTAAATTAGATTTTTAGTTGCTTTGAAATCAATAAATAATTGAGTCATTGAGTTGACGAAATAGTGACGTCACAGGCTATTGCCATACAAAATGTAAGGGGGAGTCGCGTTTTGACAGATCATAAAAAGTGTCAATTGATTGGTGTGTCAACTACCCTATTCAATCGATTCTTAGATAGCTGGGATTTCAATGATTTTATGTTCCAAAAGGGCACTTACTTGTGGTCCATAATTATCAGACACCCGCAAGAATCGGACCCAGTTGCAGTGACGGACTTGCACTCCACCAGACGTGCACACTTCATCGAACAGTCCAAAACGGTGCCGGATCTGATGACAAACGAAAAACTTCGGTCAATACAAGTTTTTGAAAACCACAATTCAGTAACAGATATGGTAATATATGATAATTATAGGTATTTCATTTCATAACTTAGTGTTTGCCTTCAACACAAAACATTATTTTATCGATAACTCTTAAAACAAGATCACCTCATTAGAATGATAAATGAATGTATGATGACATAAAATGGTCCCTAAACAACACCATATTAAATGTATTCGCAGCAAGTTCTTACTTCTACCGATCATAAAAGTAGCAAACACCTATTCCATTACACTAATATAGGTATATTATAAATGCGAAAGTTTGAATGTGTGTATGTTTGTTACTCTTTCACGAAAAAAAAAACTACTCAACGGATTTGGATGAAATTAAGCACACAGATAGTTTATAACCTCGAATAACACATAGGATACTTTTTATCGCAGTAGTATGATCCCGTGGGACAATTATCGAACTCGACGCGGGTGAAGCCGCGGGCATAAGCTAGTTAACCGATAAAACGTTACTCTAATCCAACTTACACAACTCAAATAAGCGTGAAACACAAACCTGATCATACCAAGGCATCATATACAAAAAAGTCTCGAACACTAAATTAAACTTTCTTCGCATCTAGTCTGGATTTCAATTTAAGATAACCGTCATCTATGTCAGAACGCATTAGTAGTAAAATGTTCTGAGCGCAATACTCCTAACCACATTATCATAAAAGCAATGAAAATTGCCCGTGCATTTCTCTAATCCTATGTGTCAAAGATTAAAACTTGTTAAAGCAGATATGACTGTAGTTAAAAACCTGATGCGGGGCTAGTAAAGATAATGCTACCAATAAGGTAACATTATCTTTGGAGCTAGATACTCCTGTGGGTGGACTGGATAGTAAAATAAAACCTGTCGGGTAGTTCTTGATTTTTACGAGGTTATGAACGAAAAAAACCGGCCAAGTGTGACTCGGACTCGCGCGCGAAGGGTTCCGTACCATTATCTATAAAAACGGCAAAAAAATCATATCTGTTGTATGGGCCCCCTGAAATATTTTTTTTATTTTTTTGTTATAGCGGCAACAGAAATACATTATTTGTGAAAAATTCAACTGTCTAGCTATCGCGGTTCTTGAGATACAGCTTGGTGATAGACAGACGGACGGACAGACAGCGAAGTCTTAGTAATAGGGTCCCATTTTTACCCTTTGGATACGGAACCCTAAAAACTAACGTGAGGAAAAGTTCCAGTACGAGTATATTAAGATAAGGCTGAATTCTAAATGGTTTGAGTTTATTCATCTTAGGGTTTTTTTTCTAGACCTGAATTCGTTTTTTATTAGCCGTTTCTGTCCCACTGCTGGGCAAAGGCCAAGGAATGGGGGATTCCGTTCCAACACTCCTGGTGTTTTGCCTTCTCTGGCCAATTAGTCAGAAACGAGTTCAATTTATATGCAATTTATATGTGTTAAACATTTTTTGTGGGCATAATGTTAAGTTTAAATTAAAAAAGTTATCAGACGTTGCTAGCGATGTCATATCCAGTTTGTCTTCTCAGATTTAAATACTGTCAGATAAAGAAATGATATCATCAGGTAGAGAGAAAGATATGATTAATTACGGATCCAAATATTTGATAAATTATTATGAGTTCAGTCGTGACTAAAATAATTAAGTTTTCGGTCTAAAATTGTTATTTATAATCTGTGACTTAATTAAAGGTTGTGTGTCAATTTGATAATAGATTTAAAACTAGACAGAGTGAAATTCTCCCATTTTTTAGGGTTCCGTACCCAAAGGGTAAAACGGGACCCTATTACTAAGACTTCGCTGTCTGTCTGTCTGTCTGTCTGTCTGTCTGTCTGTCTGTCTGTCTCCAGGCTGTATTTCATAAACAGTGATAGCTAGAAAGCTGAAATTTTCACAAATGATCTATTACTATTGCCGCTGTAACAACAAATACTAAAAATTAAAAAAAATATATATTAAGGGGGGCTCCCATACAACAGATATGATTTTTTTGCCGTTTTTATAGATAATGGTACGGAACCCTTCGTGCGCGAGTCCGACTCGCACTTGGCCTGTTTTTTTTAAATAGTCATTGGCAGATGTGTGGTATTTCGTAGATGTCAATATTTGATGGTTATTAATTGATAACCATCAAGTAAAAACAAACATAATAGCAAAATAGCATAACTAGCATAAATAATAATTGACATTATACAATAATAACATTGACATTATTATTTTATTATTTTCATTATTTAATAATAATTCTAGTTAATATCAAAACAAACTTCAACTGCATTGGTACCATTTGCTACACAAAGGGACAAAATAATATTTAATTCCATGAAACTTTTTAAATTGTGTTTGTTAAGCAGAAATGTTGTAGTTCATACATTAACGGATGGTTTTTCGTCAAAATAATCTAAATTATCAATACTATTAAATTGATTAAAATAATATTACTCCCTGCTTTTACGGTTAAACGTTCACTAACAAACTACCAGAGCAACATTTTCAAAACAATTCAGCCAACATCGCAAAACATGCGTGCAGACACAATCTTAAATCTCGAATCAACACCGCGATAATCGTGCTCAACTATCAACTACTTTCACACTGTCGTGTCTGCTCTATTTGTTCTATGTTCGCTTTCAACAAACCGCCAACGCTAGGTTATGCGTAATGACGTGAAAATTACAACAAATATGAACGCTGGCGCATGCGCGGAGCCGCAAGATTCAATCCGCGATGTTGCAATTAACGGACCTGATAGAACCAATGAGATAAAGTACAGTTGGCTGCGTGAAATTAGTTTATTGAAGAGGTATTTTGGTGATAGTGCAGTGGCTATTTTTGGTTTGATATTTCCTTTTTTGTCTTTGTGAAACACGTAAGTCCATTAAAAAAAGCCATTGATAATGAATACATTGTTTCATAAATTGTTATAAAATATCATTCTTTAAGTGTCTTAGTTTTTTTTGTCAGTGATTTTTGTTAGTACCCTAGATACTAAAGACATATAAATACACACGAGAACAAACAATAAACATATAAATAACATATAATACACACATACATATACATATAATATAATAGACATATAAATAACATGTAATACACATACACACATACATATATATTTACATATAATAACAGACATATAATTTTTTATACCACCATTGTAACAGCGTTTTCTGCAAAAATAAATGATTTGATTTGATTTGAAAGAATTTTGACGGAAAAAATTTTGGTAAAAAAACCATTAAAACCTATAATATAATAAGCCTTTTCGTCTAACCAAATAAAATTGGATAGTAAACAAGATGTCTCAGTCATTCCATACAGGAAAATCAATAATTTTTTTCTTCACCACGCAACTTTAAACGAAATTGACTTTTATTTACAATCCCTAACGATATAGTAAAAATATAAATGACACGTAAACAACATCGTTTTATATTTATTTAGCCGCAATTTATTTAACTCTGATAAGGTTTTATGACATTAATAAGTATGAATATTCAACGGGCAGTACTTAAATTAGATATGGCCACAAAATAATTATGCTAAAGTACAATAAATATGTAAATTTATGCTGATATTGTACTCGGATCGGTCTATTAATTTTTAATATATGATTTTGTATATAAATCTCATCAGATCAAACGACAACTGTTGGTTTTTAATAATGTTTATCAAAAAAAGTTGATTGGTGTTGACTTTTTTATGGAAAAATGATAATAAATCGATTTATGAGATTTTTTTTTATTATTTCATTGCCGATCTGGGAGTAGAAAAGGAGACATAAAAAGTGTTTATGATCCCTAGCGGGGGAAGCAACCGTTTCAATTAGTGCCAAATCAATGCGAATACGAATTAGCTCGTAACAAGATAGTTTTTTTAGTTAGTTATATCATCCGCACGCAAAATACGCGCATTGGACGTGGAGTTGCGGACACCAGCCCGTTATACAATACAATAGTTAGTTATATCATATCATAACGAAACATGTTAGGAAAAGTATAGGTAACCTTTTAAACTTTTAACCGTGAGACAATGACAATCTTATGTTGTTTAGAAATGGGACTTGAAGATTTTTTTTTAATAATTAGAAAGAAAAACACTCAGTAAAGTCAAATTCATTTACTGACAAATTATACACGAAAAAATACAATACTACAAAACCCGTATTATTTCAGTGGCAAGAAAACACAAAAACTTCAACTTATTAAACACCGGATTACAGTTCGAAAACAAAACGTCAATCGCTCGCGTTTTTTGTCTCAGAATCGCATAGTGGTCCCCATAAATCTGTGGTCCCGTTATTTTAGAATAAATTGCAACCGTCTGCAGTCCTTTGTGACGTCGGGTTTTTGTCCATATGATGCACGCCTAACACACTGGGCATGGGAACAAAATAAATGCAGGGTGAAATTTTGGCCACACTGTTTTCAACGTGACTCACTGGGCAAGTCGATTGTAAAAAATGGGCATCTATAGAGTAGAATTACTTATATTTATACCTCATCGCCTGCATAGCCTTTTCCCGACTTTTTTGGGGTCGTATTTCACTATTATCGGATGCAGCTGAATACCAGTATTTTACATGAAGTGACTGCCTATCTGACTTTCAAAACCCAAGTATTGGGTACTACGCCTTTGGTTTTCACCTGTTTCTCGTTAATAAAAATACTTGATTATAAAGAAAGTAAGATTGCCAAGAGAAAGAAAAAGATGGATTCCTAACTAAATTATGAGAACACCAAAGTATGTAGCTTCTTATAAAGAAGATGTGTTTTCTTCTTATAAAGAAGACGGTTTACTAATTTATGTAAAAAATCGTATGAATATTTATCATAGTCAACAGCAATGCATTTATCAAGAAGAAATATTACTTCCAACTGTCGAAAGTCAAAGGGCTTGAATGGAAATAGAAAACACCGTTAAGTCACTCCAATTCAAGCATTTGGTACAAATATCCGTCAATCGAGTAAAAGAAAACAAGGTCACTGTTTCAATCGATTTCTTTGCTATATCAATTAGAGAAGAATAAAAATAGTATATTCAACCTGTGAATTATGATAAATACTGTTAGTAACAACATTATAAACCTTCGATATGGCTATAAAATAAACTTTATTAATAAACTACGCCCTACGAGTCGTTATAGAGCAACTTAAAATTCCGTACGTCTCTTCGTCTGTCGATCCGAATTCATTACCGATAGCCGCAATCGATTTCTGTATCGATTTTTAATCAATCTCTTAAATGGTCTCTATCAAATTTAATTGACGTCAATCGTGAGGGAGTTAAAAAGCGTTCGTATATTGATCGGCCAGGAATGGTCATTGGGAAAGTAATGTAAGTACCTAAAGATTATTTTGTCTTGGTGACATCTCTTAACGATATTGTTTGTGATCGTTTTTAAAATCGATTCCGTTTTAGGTGACATTTACATTATCAACAAATTCACTTAGGCAGAAGAATAAGTTCGGTGTCAGTTTTGATTGCAACCCTATTTTATTTAGAAAATGAATTCACGCAGATAAATGTACAATGTGTGCGAAGGCCATTCCTCAGCAATAGGCTACTTTGGGTTTACTTGTAACTTTGTACAATCTATTCGAGTCTTTGCAGATTTACACAGTTTTAAGATTCATGTCCTTATACTTTTCTTTTTTCTTTACTGAAAATGCAGTTTCTTTTTAAATCCATTCACTTTAATTTTACCCCAAAACCTTCTATCCGATACTTAGGTATAATTTTACCTAAACACCCAAATCCTCAATAAACAATATCATAATTTCGCTGTCACATTACCGCACTGCTATTCTCACCTCGCAGTCGGGAGCGCAGGCGCACCGCGAGCGATCACGATCGGATCTACAGAAGCGGCTGCGCCTGAGGCGTCAAATCGTTCGCCGTTTGCGCACGCTCCGTATGACGTACCGTTCACATGGAACGGACGGTAGCTACGATTTTATCGGCGGGATGAATTTTAAATGGGATGAGATGGTCTGTTTTGAAAATAAATTGAGTTTTTATGACACTGGAATTGTTAAGTGGTCTGAGGTGTACAGAAAACACTTTTGACTTTGGGTTACAAAGAAAAAAAAAACACAAATATTTTAATATTCTTTGGAGGAAATGGTGAAGGAGGTGTGATCTGATTTTGTTTGTGGGGAAAATATTAAATATGGCCAGAGGTCGCACAATATAGAGAGGTTTGTAAAAAAAAAGTGGAGGCCTATGCCCAGCAGTGGGAAACACGATATGATATTGAAAAATGTAGTGCTGCTGTTGAATTTTCGTTCTCGACTTGACTGCGGAAGATTTTAAATTCATCAATATTTTTTTCTTGGTGAACACTAAAACCTTTCACTGTAGGTATCCGTTTAAATGCTCTCCTTTCAAATGAATGTTTTTTGGTATACTTACAAAACATAACTCAGAAAAAAGTATTTCTGTCTGCTTAAGTTCTTCATAAAACCAAAAATAAGCAAGCAAAAGCCATTGTACAAATCCCTTAACAAATAAATAGCATAACAGATGTGTAACGTCAGTAATGTCAGCCTCAACTCTCGACTGCTCGCACTGAATTCTTATCGCAGTAACGACTCTCATTCACTACTGTTTTAAATTTTAAATTCCAAGTGCTTTTGCTAACCGTGAGCCTTTTAACTAATAATTGCTCCGTAGCTTCGAACCTATGAGTATCACGACTTTCTGTTTGATCGGTTTTTGTTTTTAATCAGGATTTGAAATAAGTGAAGAATGGAAGATGACTTGTGAAGGTTTTGAGCATTATAAGCCTCTAATGAGTGATGGAAATATTGGCAGTTTACATTTTGATTACATTGCGTTTTTTAAGATGTTGTGAAGACAAAAAATATATATGGGAAGTGTTATTCTGCAAAATAAAATTCAATAGCTTCTTGAAATTTAGAGCAAACCTAATTCAAGGTAGGTTTTAAAAACCCCTGCGGCAAAAAAATGAATAAACAATATGTTTATTGTTTACGTCCTGTTCGTGTAAGGGAATCCTTTCGACATTTAGTTTCCTCTCAAACAATCAGTAATTACTTCCAGTAGCTCACGGCATTTTTTGTTATTGGTAAGCCACTCCAATATAAAAATATGCATGAACAGCACATATCAAAAATAATACACTAATTTCAAAAGAGTTCTTAAACAGAAGCCAAAACGCGCGTCCGTGCCTCGGGCGCGCATTTCTGACAGCACATGTTGGGCACATGGGGAAAAGGTTGGGTTCCACTATACGAGCCTGTGGTCGTGAATATGTAATTGATTGTGCAAGTACGTTTGGGTAAGTAGGTATAACATTGGCAACCTGGTTTTCCTTTGGCTCCTGAGCAGACGATGAACTAGTTGTTTTGTTCCCCGGACAGCAATGACCGCTTAAAAAAACCTGTCGAATGTTTATTGGTTGCAGCGTAACTTTTTCATCCATTGATTGTTGCTTTTACTGTCCGTGGCCTGTTTCGTGGACGAATAGTCCATCGTCCGCTTAGTACCTTATCTATAGTCCAGCCATGACCATTCGATTTGTAACCAACACAGATGCAAATTCATCCATGTAAATCCATAAAAGTGCTCAATTTTTTATTTGTTGTGGTTAAACAGTAGCTGATAAGCGCCAGAGTTATGCCAGTTGGTCAGTGTATTCAGAAGCCCGCATTTCCTTTTAAGTTACACCCGTATAAATTCCGAGTTTATTACCCACACGCTCAGTAAGCCCCAACCTTAAATAAAGGCATGATTGCACGCGCGGTCGCCCGTAGCGATTATTTGCCGCACGCCGACAAAATTGCACGCCAATGCATTCGTGCGCGCAAGTCATTATATTTAAAGAAAGCATCTAAAAAAACTCGTTAGACTATCAAATGATTTGAATTTCAAAATTTTTGAAGTTAATGGATTGCGTTCACGCGTTTTTCTTCGAGGTAGGTAGGTTTATGGTGGGTTCTGTTTCAGAATCAGAATCAAAACTTTATTCTATTCAATTTTTTTTTATTCTTTTTTTTTATTTGGTTGTTTATTTTTAATTTGTATAATAATTTTTTTTTTAAATGTCATAGGAAAATGTTGTTTTTTTTTTTGGGTCTACGCACATTATTCGTTTACGCATGGAAACTCCAGTGCGAATAATCGCAAAAAAAACAGTCAAAAGATTTCATTTCTTTTGAATTGGTTAACTAAGTTTTTATACCTTTATGTGCCTGATATGTAACCTATCTACTTGTATCGCTTAATTATATTTTAATACTTATATGGCAGATACAAAAAAGTAAGTGTTCCTATTATGTATTATTATATACCATACATAGCCAATTCATTGTACTCCTATCTTTGAATACATGCAACAAAAAGCACAAATTGCTATCCGAATTGAAACTTAGACAAACTTTTGTTACTTAATAGCACTAGGACTCAAATTATTTGCAGCCTGTTTTTTACAATAACTTTAGCCAAATAGCCTTTTAGCCTTTTGTCTGCCACTTAGCACGTGTCTATAGTTAGTTTTTACAGACGTTTCAGTGTTAGAAAATAGGTGTTAAATAAAAAAGCTATAAAAAACTAGGCGTCTATTAAAAGTTTCAGGTGTTCAGTGTCGTGTTCTCAGTGTAAGGAAAAAAATTATGTCTGGGTAATAATACCGAAACCATGCGGACATCGCGCGTCGCGTCGTACCCTTTGACTACGGAAATACTGTCTCTATAAACAAATATTCTTTAAAAAATATAAATTCTTTAATAAAGATACCAGCTACTCGTTTCAAAGAGCGTCCCCTGCAAAGTTTCTGATTGACATTAACTTTTCGGTAGGTCAGTTCTATGTTTTACTTTTTTATAATTGTTGTCACGGATAGAATATCAGTTTGTCTGACCCCGCTAGACAATCAAGACCACTCGCAAACTTTTTGGCTGACCCATCGACACCACACGTCATACGGACAGGCAAAGTGAAACAAGTTTTAGATTTAGTGACGTGCCCTTACCAACCAACTACTACAACAGACCTCGACTTTGATTGCCTCGTTTGAGTAGTCGCAAGAGCGACTGCTTATCACGAGGTCCGGGGTTCGATTCCCGTAATTTTTCAGTAGCAGCCACAGTATAGATTTGAGTCCAGTTGATGGAAATAGATCCGCCCCCTATTACATGAGACTTATTCATAACTGGCGAAATCTAGGTGTACTATTAGGTACTCCTCTGCCTAATCCTTCGGGGTTTACAGGCGTGATGTTATGTAATAGAACACAAAAACTTGAAAGTTAAAACAATTCAAAGGCACAGATTCAAGGAAAACTACAATTTAAGAGCGGATAGCGCACGTGCCTAGGCAAGCACTGGAAACAATTTGTGAAAATGGTACAAGTTCGTGAAGGCCGCGGGTGCACTGTAATAACATCGTATTACTGCAACTGGACATAGGGACTGGCTGTGGTCTAAGCGATAGGCGGAAGATAGGCTTTCGTGTTTAAAGAAGAATGATTTCTGCAAGCAACATGAATTTTTAATACACGTATGTTTTTGGTATAGTTCGAACTACAAATGAAATATTCATCTTGCAAGAAAGGACTATCGGTACTAAGGAGTCTAATGATTGATTTCGCAATAATTGGGACGTAAGAAAGTATTATGGAATCTTATTTTATTTACTTTAATAGAAAACTAGAGCAAAAAGTCATAAAACGTGTTGTTGAATTTCATCTTTTGACCGCTGACGAAATATTCTGACATTTGTTCTGGCAGGGCATGGCAGTCATGGCACTAAAATGGGATCCTTATCACTGTTTCTCGCCAACTGATGTTCCTTGCTCCACAAATAGCCTAAAGGCTAATACTGAGGTCCCAAATGTTACAGTCATGGTCTCAAATTATATCTCATTTCGTCAGTACCACCGGTTGCAATGATTGTGAGCTTGCCACTTTGTCTGTACCACTTTCGACAGTTTTAAAATGACCTGTCTCCGATATGAATGATACCACTATTTGTGGAAAGTGGTATGCAAGACGGGGATGCAAGATGGAGATTGATAGTAGCCATTACGATGGTGCTGTGTAATCTTCATAGTAATATATTCATCTACACTTGATTCCGGTTATATCTAGGGGTAATAAAAGGTTTGTAAATGGCTATGTTTGGTGCATTTGTGACTAGTAATCCCCATATTTTATGCATCCATAGATCAGAAGCATTTACCTTACACATTAAATTGCATCCAGTTAAGTAGCTCGACGTTGCATTCCTTGAGTCAAGACTGCGTGACATGATACGAAGGACTTCTTTTTACTAGCCTACATCGTGTCCCACTGCTAGGCAAAGGTGTGCTCTTTCTCTTGTGCGATCTCTGGCCATGATAAATTCCCGTTATCATTATTAGATTATCACGCCACCTTCGCCGCGGTCGACATCAACGGGCGGAGCTGTCCTTCCTCACACGTCCAGTGTGTGACGATCTTTGCCCTTCTCTCCGTGTAGGTCCGTGCGACGTGACTTGCCCAGTCCCACTCCCACGAAGGTGTATTCAAATGGGTGAAATATCAGTGAGGGATTATAACGTACACTATACTTCATTAAAGTCATATAGATAGATTAATTGTATGTAGATGTGCTTACACAGTAGCATGAAAAATATCATTCCCTTACACCAAAAAAAACCAAACACCGAATCATAAAAGTCAATAATTCAATTAAGTGGCTATAAAACACGTAATTTGCTTGTTAACACGCGTTACAGGCGTTTACACGGTAATCGCGTGCCGTACCGACCGTGACGGAGGCGTATCGCACGCGTGACGGAGCGGTATCGTTGCGGTACGCTACTGGGGTGGGTGGCAGACCATGTCATTGCTGTCATCATTGCTTATCATTAGCGTGTTATTTAGTAATTAATGTGAAGTTTACCGTGATAATTAAATTATGGGTGATTTACTGGCAGTATTTTTATTATTCAGTTCTGTGTTTTGTAAGTTTATTTTTCTGCAAATCAGCTTTACAAACATTGTCTGATTTTACCTTACATCTTATGAATCAGGAGTAAATATCCTTATTCATAAGATGTAAGGTATATTGTTAGCTAACCAGAAAGGTTGTTAGCGTCAGCGCTGCTTCCTCAACTTAACGGACTGATAGTGCATATACTGGGCAGCATTCGGGATTTGAGCCTAAAGACTGAGGTCTTCCATCAGTGAGTCCTGCCTGTTATGAGTTACGGGGCCAAAACGTGAACTTACGGTACGATTGATCCAAAATTCAAGGTCGCTCAGCGAGCTATGGAACGTCTTTGAGGGATCGCTCTCCAGAGTTGTCAATATTGCTCACAGAATACGTAAGCTGAAGTGGCCGGCCATATTAGCCGTTGAACCAATGGCCGTTGGGGTTGAGGTGTTGAGTGGAAACCGAGAATCGGCAAGCGAAAGGTGGGACGCTTTCAGGCTCGGTGGAGCGGTGATCTTGGCAGGGTGGCTGAGATGAGAGTTGCCGAGACTCGAGTTAAGTGGCGCGATTGAAGAGGCTTATGCCCAGTGGTTGCAGGCGGGATGATGGTGATGATAAGTGTATGTACCTACTCTATACCTCATAATGAATTGCTAGCACAATTAAATGTGCTGATCGCGTTTGCACTGCTACAAACTCCAACCATAAAATAGCTCTTTATCAACTAATCAAGTAATCAAACAATATAAATTGCGTGGTATACTGAGCCATGACGAAGGGGTAATCATATGTCACGGTCTGGTATACCACGTGCTATATCGGAGTGGGGTAGGCAGCAGACCATGTCACACCTGTTAGAGGTAAAAGACATGTATAGGGTAGGCCACAGTCACCCCTTGCAAGCCAGAATTTAATGTTTTATAGGTGTTGGGGCAATTTGGTGAACCTTGATTTGAAGTCGAAAAACTATTTTTATCCGTTTCATACTCCATTATTGGCAACATTCCCCACGTTTGGACAAATCTTAGCATATTTTTGGTCGATAGGATATTCGACGTAGGTAACGAAAGCTGATTTGAGGTGGCGCAAGAGAAGAATACCTGGAATGATATGAAGGAGGCCTTTGCCCACTGGTAGGACAAATAAGACTAGTAAAAAATATATATACGAAGTTTGGACTTCAGAAAGTACCACGCTTGTGCAGAAGACCTCTGTGACATTTTACTTCTTCGTGTTTACTGCACAGAGCTCGTACACTTTTGTTCTTAAAAAGCTAAAAAAACTAATACTTAACATTTAAAAAAAACCTACACAAACTTATCACAAAAAGGCTTTCGTGATAATTTAATCGAATGTCACAATACACTGCTACAATACTGGCAATACAATAGCCAAGCGTAACGAAGGCATATGCCACGGTTGGGACTACCACGTGCGATATCGTAGAGGGGTAGGCAGCAGACCATGTCACACCTGTCAACACCTTTTAATTTAACAAACACTGAATAAGTTGATGCTACTGTTTGTAATATGATTGTAAGGGGGAGTTTGATTGGTATAATAAGGTGGAAAAAGTAAACAATGGAAACAGTTTTATGATGACAGTACAATGAATTAATTTCTGGCCTACTATTATTGGTGGATTTCAATTATAGGTAATAGATTGGTAATAATGAAATCTGGGAAGATACCACTCACTGATCTAATTCTGTATAGACTGAGGCATTAAAAAGACTATCATTAACACATTAATCTTTGTTTTGTCTGTTGTTTTTCAGTGTTAATGATAAATGTCAATGACCATGTCAGTTTAAAAACTTATACTTGAAAAACTGTTGTAAATTGTAGAAAAAAGGAATTTATGACAGTAATACTGTTGTTTTACTTATTGGAACGTAGTTCCATGGCGCGTTGCGAAAGGAAAGGCGTTGGTGGTGGTTTTTTTTTTCCCAATTTTTTTTTACAATTCCTTCACTACTTCATCGAAAGGAACTTCGTTCCATCCGGGTGTCCCTTGACACCTCTCTAGTTTGTTTATCGGAGGTCAGATAGGCAGTCGTTCTAGGGAAAGAGTGTATGTTCTGGTATTCAGCTGCATCCGGTTAGACTGGAAGCCGACCCTAACATAATTGGGAAAAGACTGGGCAGATGATGACGATTTTTGTTTATTCCTAATTCACAAAAAAAAATATCTTAATTACTTCTTACGGGAAATTGAGGACAATTATTATAAAAAAAAAAACTACAATCAAAGCAGCGTCAGGTTTTTCTCTTTCACAGTTCCTTATGAAACTACATGAAACTTTATCTCTTGAAGACCGTTAAAATTGTGTAACGAGTAAATCTATTTGTGGTCTCACGTTTCGATCTCCATCGAGTCGTGATTCTGTCTGGGTGCGCATTCACAAAAACGATGTAAAGACTTGTCGGAATTTAATTAAATATAGCTGTCATTTGAAACGGTTCTAGTTATTACGTATTATCTACGACTGAAGCTCGGAATTACTTACTGTGTTGTACTCGTATTGGTCAAAAAACTGTATTGTTGGTGTCAATTCCAGAACTAATTAGGTATGAATTTGAAGGCACTCGACCACATTTCTTGAATATTTATTATATTCCTGTCGTTCTCAGATCTTTGACAGTAATTACGATTATTCAGAAGCCTGAAAGTCTTAACAACTGGTAAAGACCGATTGTTAAAATTCTGGGCTAGGGAGTTCAGATAGGCAGACGCTCCATGCAAAATACTGGTAATCAGCTGCATCTAGTAAGACTGGAAGCTGAATCGTACGTAGTTAAGAAGAGGCTTGGTAGGTGATGGTGTAGTGCTAATGACTTTGTCCCTTTACCTAGGTAGACTTAAGGACTATTGTAAAATGATTAATCTATGCGACGCAATAATACTCCAGAAAAAATCTTGATTTGGAAAAAATCCTTCGTCGCGTTTATATATAATATTAAATCCGTTCACAGTATGCTCCAGTTTAATTCTAAGGCTCATCCCGTGATATATCTGCTACTGGCCGGCCCAGCCTACCAATTACGGGATAATTACAAAGCTTACGGCTTCGCTCGGAATTAAAATACTCGGCCGCTGTATACTTTTTGTGGTTGAATATTTAACGATTTCGCATTCTTTACACTCATGTTATACGGGGAGAGAAGTGTGTAGTGTTAGTGTTCATTCATTGTTGGTGTTTGATGAACTTTGTAGATTGGCAACCGTTTTGTTTTTTGATTAAAGTTCAATTTCGTTGTTGTTATCTCATAGTGCTTCGCTCTCGAGTGAAGAGCAAAGGTATTTTGAGCAGATGTGAATTACCTGCATGCGTGCCACAATGTTACAGACAAACTGGATTTTGGAGGTCAGGTAGGCTGCATTCGGTTAGACTCGAAGCCGACCCCAACATGATTGGATAATAATGGTTCTTTATCATCTGCCTAGCAGTTTATACGCTTCGTTTTAAGTTGGTTTTGTCCACCAGTAAAAAGACACGTGAATATGCGAAAATAAGTTTACTCAGAAGCATGAAGTCATGGGAAGAGGCCTTTGCCCAGCAGTGGGATGGTGTAATCTTACAGTATCAGTATCAGAAAGAAGCATTTATTAGATACCTACTGCTGATATTAAATAATCCCCATAACATCAGATATTTTCCTCAAGATAATTTTATCCACGAAACATAAACTAACACATCCCCCTAAAACCAAAAACACAATTCAAAACATAATAGACAGTACCACATAAACCCTACACACGAACAGCATCCGAAGCCAGTGATTTGGCGCAATTATTACGTCGCGGGGGAATCCAAAAGCGAAAAAAGCGATAGAATTCGCCGAGGCTCTGATTAAAATTGTGACAGCTTGATTGTTGTTGGCTTCTGCGTTCCCTTTTTTGGGTGAAATGCTTCCAGTAGTAGAGATAAGATCAAATTGGACCATATATTACTGATTTGGACCTGGAACGTTATGATTGTAGATGTTTTTTTTTTTTGGATTATGGTACCTGTTGCGAGTCGGCTTCGTTAAGGGATGTTGTTTCAAATTAATTGTGCTATATAAGTGAAGTTGCCGGAGGGCATGTTGGGCTACCGAAATATTGACTGGTATTAGAGCCTTACTGTAAGCTTGATTGTAGAAGGTGGTCTTATGAAAAAAGGGGTTTGTGGAGAAAGAAGGAAGAAAGGATTGTGATGCATTTATAAGCATATTTATATCTTGTGATTTAGGAAATTATCTTGGTATTTTTTATTTTAATTTGCACTGCACAATATACAGTCACGAGCTATGTAATATGTAAACACTTAAAAGTTTTTATAAGTGTTTTTCTCCTACTTTTCTGATTAAAATTTCAGGTTGTTACGAATTCTGGAACTCATATTTTTATAGAAAATAAGACCTTTTCCATCTCCAAGTTACTATTGTTGTTTCTCGCGAAATTTGCTATTAAATTTAGGAAAGTGTATGCATATTGGTGCTTGTCACACACTTACAGGCAAAGCTTAAACTTATGAGCTCATGGTTCTGTTAGAGAGCAACAAATTAATTTAAAACTAGTAATTATTTCAACATAAAACATCAGGATTGTAATTCCCGAAGTGTGAGGCAGAGGTTTACCTAATAGTACATCTACATTTCGCTTTCAATTACGTTTAAGTCCCATATAACCGGAGCGAGACTATTTCCATCAACCGGGCACATATCCAGACTACGTGGCTACTACTGAGAATTTCCTGATTATTTCAATATATGTATTGCATAATGAATCTAATACATAATTAGAGCTCTTCGTGTTAAAAATTGCAAAAAAAGACTCTTAAAATAACTGTACTTAACACTAAATTCATAAAAAGTAATGACTACTACTATATTATAAAAAAATAAGCTAAACGTGATATATGTGTGGGAAACGATTTTTAAAAACATTATCGGCCATCAAAAATCATGTGAGCGTATAAAAAGTGCGCCAGTTAGCCAAAGAGCCGTTATTTTTTAATAAACAATATAGACATTACATGAAGTAATTACAAGTCGGTTAGCAAGCCGACGTTAGCTCTTTGCTTATTATACGATCTATGTTTTGAAAATAAAACACTACACAAGTTCTTTGAATACTTTCAATGTTAATTTTTTTAATATTAATGTTATTTTTTTTTAATTTTTTACATTTCTTATTATGATGTAACTATATTTCTCTTTTTAAATATTTTCATTCGAATTTATTTGAATAATGGAATGCGTTTTTTATTTAATAAATACTTTTTGTACAATAGATTTCTTTTAACTCAAAGAAAAGTATTTTACTTGATTTTATCTGTTTTTATTTTATTCTTCTTCTTCCCTTTGTTATTTTATTAAAAGAAAAATCGCTTTATTTGCATCTCAGTTTATTGGAAAATATTATCTGCGAAAACATCAGAATTTACGACCAATTTAGTGCTAAACGCCCATGTAGTGCTAAGGACCAGTCGTTACATTGCATAAAGGACAGTTAACATGTACCAAATCGGGTACAAGCACAATTAAACTGGAACTTTATTGGTTTATCCCTTTGTTTAGATGGAGGGTCATGTAAAGAAGTTTATTTTGTTAAAAAATGGATGTATTATTTGATAAACGGAAAATAAATATTGCTATTCCAGCGGTTTGTCTCCAAATTTTGAATTTTCCTATACATATACTTTACTATTTGCCTATGATACACACCTTTCTTAACCTTTAAGTAGGGACACAGGGTCTCACAGACCTTGGTTACTTGTCGTTGACGTGAAATAAAGTACTTCCCCGCGCCCCCCGTCGCTTTGCGGCTCAGTAGCTTCGAGTTTAGTCGCAAAACCCCCAACGAAGGTGAAGGTTACGTCGTGCGGTGCAAAATACGTAAGTTATAAGAATTTAAAGTTTAGAATGGGTCTGTGGGACCCTATGTCCCCAGATCTCTTATAAAATAAATTGTATAACATTTTTTTGTTTGTTTTAGATTTTATATCCAAATGGCCGAAAATAGTGAACCTAGTACTTCTTTTGAAACGACCATTGCGAGATGTACCTAGGGAACAACAGTCGAATAAAATATTACGTCTGAACAGTCCATCTTTTGAAAACGAACTGAATTATATTTTGTTGGCTTCGGATGACTCGGATAATGAAGAAGAAGTCGAAGATATTCTTATTGATGAAGCTGAATTTCGCCAGCGCCATCCAGAATATGATGAACAAGATCAAATTGAAGAAGATGTCTGCAATGCTCCAATCCACTATGCAAGGAGTGTCAAATATAATGGGGTAATTGACCCCCTGTCAATTTTTTTTTGTTTATTGTTAGAGTTACAAAAAAAATGTTTTCTTATAAAACAAAGATTACTTTTTAAGGGAAATATTTAATTTTGTTGATTATTTAGGAGAAAAAATATTTAGTACATCATAAGTGATCTCATTGCGAATTGAGACTGAACAGTGCCTATTTTTGTTTAGTTTGTATTTAAAATAATAATTCTTATAAATAAATGCTAAAATGTTCAGAAGTCTATTATTTATAAGCCTATCATTCACGCTGATTAATTAAAATATGATTTATTTTGTTATTTCATATCAAAATAATAGAAACATTACAGGGGTCTGTGGGACCCTATGTCCGTTCTAGTGTTCCAAAAAAAACATGTCCCTAGTTAAAGGTTAAGAGTTGGTTTTTCCTCAGTGTAGCTATGTGCATATAAATACGATACATTCAGACAAACTTTCAATTAAACATAATATTTTTAATAACTATAAAATTTAGCACCAAAGAAATACACTTATTTCTGTCAAATTAAAAAAAGTATTTCTACAGTTACCGAGTTTTGCGTCAAATAGACTTAAAAAAAATGATCTAAAAAATTAATGGTACGAGTTTAGCGATTAGCTCCAATTAACACAATTTGCAGCTACCAACATATAGCAAAGTAGCAACAGAAGCAACCCTTACAAAAAAGACGATAAATATTAGAAACCCGTTTAAAAACCAATTTTAGCTTCGATTGAATAAATCATAATTTTCTGCTACCGAAAATTAACGTCCAATGATACGCCCAAAAAATACAGGTATCGATTTAGAAACCTTGTAGGTGCACCTAATGGACCAAGTTTTAGTGTTAATTATTTTGGTTGTCGTAAAACCACCTTTAATAAAATATGTGGATAAAATTAATCGAACGTGTCCTAACTGCAGAGACTAAAATGGAGGGAAATAAGAGACTAATTATAAGTTGGTGTTATTATTATTTTGTGACAAATAATAATAACACCAAACCAAAAATGGGCGTAAAAACCTTTAACGAAGCCAAAAGGTACTTTTGTTTTAGATCATACCTTTTAATTAAGGAAAATTTGGTATTAAGGCTCAAAATTTCAACTTTTTCACAAATAATTTTTAAAATACAAGTTTTTAATGTTATAACTTTACTTTAAATACTTCCACGACCCCTGTACGATGCGCAATCCATCAGCACAGTGTTTTGAATGCGTTACATTGATTCCTACCGTAGAAAGTGATTTTTCACTCCAAAAAGGAAGTCGTTTCCTAGCAATAATTTTATCGTAGAGTTACTTAGTTTGATGCACTCTGCATTACTAACCCGTGTATGCAATATTTTGTTTGGAAATGTACGGAAACACCCAATAACATATAAAACACACTGAAAGCAGTCTTCTCCTTTCCTTGTCCCGTCCACAGCTTCCATACCTACTTGCTCCTATTACGTCAACACTCAAAGAAGGCATGCAAGATAAAACCAGACGCAAGTACAGCGACGAGTTTCATAGATTTGCTTATTAATAAGACCGACAAAGAATTCGTAACGGATAACGGTATTATGTATGCTAATCCGATCGGTACATCGGGTAAACTTTATCTGTTAGTAGGGTTGGCACGTGATTGGATTAGTATGGGAAGCATCATCATCAGCCTAGCCTTTTCCCAATAATCTTGGGGTCGGATGCAGCTGAATACCAGTATTTTACATGGAGCGACTGCCAATCTGACCTCCACAGCCCAGTTGGTCTACTGGGTAATACCACCTTGGTAAGACTGGTTGTCAGACTTTCAGGCCACTGATTACCTGCAACGACTGTCAAAGATCTACAAATGACAGCCGGGACCAACGGCTTAACGTGCTTTCCGAGGCACAGAGAAAACTCGGTATGTAATACGGTCAACCATCCACAGACCTAGGCAAGCACGGCTTAACCTAAAGATCGACCTGAGCGCCTGTTATTATTAAAACACGAGCTCCTCTAGTGGTAAGCGCATTCCAAAAATATGTATGAATAAATTAAGGTTTTTCCAATTAAGGAGGTACCTGAAAATATACCCGTTCTTTTAAGAAAATAGTGTCTAAAGTCCATTTAATGAGGTTAATTGATAAGCGAATTGACCACCAACATAAATAGACCGTATCATTCGAATCATCAACGCCATTTTTGAAGATTTAGTGCTAATTTCCTTGATGAAACATGAGAAAATTGCGGTGAAAATCATTAAAGTTAGAGAAAGACTTTGATTTAAAAAGAAAACACTGATGTTTTTACAATTGTGATGAAAAAATGCGCTCTTTGTTAGTAGTTTAATCTTCTAGTTTTCTATTTTTTGACAACCCTAATTCCAAGCAGGCGCATGCCTAAACAAGTGGTGCATGCCTTAATACGTTGTCTGTTTATGCGTTCATAATTAACACGGAATGTAAATCAATTGCGATCGATTTTCGTATTAGTTTCTCTTTGTATGTTTGTCTCAATTTAGTCTGACTTTTAGGGTACCTTAAAAGGTATAACGAAACGTTTATAGGGGCAATTATTTGTCTATCTGTCCGTCTTTCAAGACCTATTTTGATAGAATTTACCATAGGATTACAGGATCAAAATTCGTAAAAATTTGTTATTATTTCTTAAATACTGGAAGACAAAAAAAGTCACTGAATCACTCTTTGGTATTTCAAAAGTATTCTAATACTTTTTATCATCAAAAAGTGATTCAGAGACTTTTTCTGTGAGATATTTATAGATGCTATCTGTATTAATTGTAGATATAGCTCCGAAACTAATATTCTTAAAAGCACCATATTTCTTAACCTTTTTATTTTATAGATTTTTTCAACAAATTAAACTTTAGACAAATGAATGTCATATATTCACAGATTCCTAGACTAAAATCTTATAAAATAAAAACACTCTAACACACAAAAAACACCAATAAAATAACCTAAAAGTTAAAAAAACAACTTTAATTGCATCCTTATCAGTGAAACTTCACCCAAGGAACATAAATGATAGTCTCTTAGACTAAAATAAGAATTTTAAATAAACAAGGTGACTCGAATGAAGTCATAAATATAGAGGAGCGGCACTTTTAGTCTCGGATCTAACAAATTAACAGCCGATTAAGCTACTGATTCAGTTAAGACTTTGTGACATTGAGTTAATGTGAAACAACAAATAACTTTGATAGCGGTGTTACTGGTGGCGACAGAATTGTAATGGAGGAAAAAGTAATGAGTAAGTAATGTGTAACAGTACTCAAAAATATATTTTATTTTGTTAATTTGACATTCTGCCTACATGAAACGCGTTTCATAGAATTATTATTTTCACACAACTCTTTGTTTACGAAAAATATCATAGATTCCACCCATTCCATTATTCGTTCAGTTTTCCATTATTCATTTCTATTTCCATTGGACCATAATTTTTTGCAAAACATTTGCGTTAATAATTAAAATTTGGTTCATTCTTCACTGTACTTTCGATTTATTGGACAATAATTTAGAACAAGGCAAACATTTTAACAGAATTTCTAATTGAAAAGTGTTTTTATTTTACACACTTTCCGATTCCAAATCATCAAAAAACAATTTAAAAAGCCATAAAATACAGCCGCAGGCGCAATCCAGTTTGCAAATTTAAACAATTTATTGTAAAAATGTAACATTTAGAGCGAAAATACCAGTCAATTTCGTTTTCGAGTTCAAAAATTGATTTAGAAAAAGAAAGTCAGACTTGTCTTGGCGACTGTACCAATAAATTGTTTAACGTTAATGCAGTTACGCGGTTCCTTAGATGTTGGTAACAGATAAACGAAATCCGAATACCGTCAAAATAGTAATCAATTTTATCAAACTGTTTAGTTAATGGCCGTTTCTGTCGGGTTAAATTCATGGTTAAATTCCGAAACTACTGTTTGAATTGCTTGATTCTATCTTTGGGAGAAAAATCACGCTAGTTGTCTGTAATGATTTAAATAGGGCGATAATTGATGGTTAAGAAAGGCTATGGAATGTTTCTTCCGTAATTTATAATTGAAAACAAATTGTTTTGTCAGTTGACCGCTAGGCATGGCTATGGGTGGAAATGGCTACAGGGAATATCTGTGACACGACATACGAGCTCAAAATGAGCTGTTTTTATTAATCATCATCATCACAGCGCTAGTAACTGAAAACATGTCTGGTAATCGGTTGTTGTGATAAGGGCATGTGTTGCGGAGGAATGGGGAAAATGTCGTGAGGAAAGATTTGAGTGTGAATGTGGATGGCTATAAGAGTAGAGGAAGACCAAAGACACGATGGATGGACTGTGTGAAGGATGATAATGCAAGAGAGGAGGTGTCTGATGAGATGACGAGTAATAGAGAAGTATGAAAGAAGAAGACATGCTGCTCCAACCACAAATGAATTGGGATAAGGGCAAGAGAATGATGATAAAAATATATGATAAAAAGATGATGAACCAAAATATAAGCTAAAGAGGTAGGTACAGACGGCTTTGTTCAAGACTAGAAATGTGTAAGCTTTGTATGTTCTCCTAAATGTGATGGCCAATACTGAACTAGATTCGATTCGACAAATTCAAAACTTTTTTTTACTCAGATGACGTAGTTAAATTAATTTATACCAATGACTTGGTCAACATTTTGCCAGTTTTCCATTTATATCAGGAACTTAATTAACAGATGTGAATCTTAAATGTTAAAAACTATCAAATTAATATACATTCGTTAGTTGTTAGTATGTGAACAGAAGCCTGTTTTTTTAAATAATATTATTATGAGGTATGGTGTGTTGACGTATGTTTTAATGCTTTCTCACGCCTTCGTTAGACTATAGAATCGTAATCATAAATCTGTTTCTAAAGACTGACTTGTTCCTTAATTTTTTATTTGTTGAAAACATTTTTCAGAAATATTTTTGTAAATGATGATATTTAATTTGGCTTTTAGTTAAACACTTCATAACTTATAGTAATTAAATATAATTAGTATGATTTAGAAATGTTTAAAAGAACTGTAGTACTCACAACCGGTGCACGTGTTTGATGTATTAATACGTAGGAAGCAAAATGAGTATGCTGGCTGCATATCCTAGTTTCTGTCTACTCCATGAGACAAAGCCGTGAGTATAATTATGTATGTATAAAATAACTATAAAAAAGTGAGTAGCTACCATCTTTATTCAAACCTTTCGATTTCACAATTATGAATGAAAGCAGAAAACAAGAATAAATAAAAAATCTACATAGTTTCGCGACCATATTACAGATGTTTCCTGTAATATAGATAACACTAATTTGATAGGGTTTTTTTTATCTATAATCTACGTCAATATTCAAATTAATTACCTAATCAACTTGTTTAGGCGCCTTTTTGAATATCTAACGAGGTAATGTAGTTAAAACAAGGCATATTATCTTACTAATCACTATTAAAATCACCATTCAGAAAACCTACAAAATACCAATTTTAGTCTATTTTTAACCCGACTTCAAAAAAGGAGGAGAGGTTCTCAATTCATTGGAATCTACTTATGTATGTTCAGTATGTTCACCGATTATTCGAAGACGCCTGAACCGATTTGGATTGTGTTTTGTTTGAAAGCCTACTTCCAAATTGGTCCCATAGAAATTTTGTCATGATCTTGATCATGTACTGCGGATATTTGAAACGGAACTCTTCAATGCAAATCTGTCGTGATTGCTGCAATTACTTGGATGTTTATTGTTTACACCACACGATAACATAACATCACGCCTGTATGCTCTGAGGGGGTACGCAGATGTGTACAGTACACCCATATTTCGACAGTTAGGTATGTTAAGTTCCATTTTATTGGGGGTAAGCCTATTACCATGAAATGTATTGTTAACAATGTAAAATAAATACATAGCCAATATTTGTATAGGATATTACAACTAAAATCGTTTTGTTTTTGAAGTCGTTTTTATTTTTTGCAATAAGTTTTTTTTATTGTATAGTAAGTAAAAACAAAATAAAGGGAAAAAAAACATAACCACTTGATTGTTATCAAGAAAATAATACAACTTTATTTTTTTAACATAAAAAACAATATATTATTTAAAATCTATAAATATATAGTTGTAAAACCAACTAACGCATTATATTCAAAAATCGCCATTCCCACAAAAAGTCAGTCGCCATTCGGATTCATTATAATAAATCCTAGAACAGACAATCTAAGTCAATAATTCATTGGACGACAAAAGCCTTTGCTAGCGCCGAATTTAAACTAGAAAATAATTAATAAAAAAAAACTTGTTAAAGACCCACCGACTTACACTGTGATAAAACACAGAGGATATTGATAAATTATTTTATCTATACAGTCGCCCACTAAAGAGATTATAAAGCAGTAAGTCAACTATTTCAAATCTTGAAAAGAAGTGATAAATTTTGAATAGATTATTTTTTATCTGTGTCCCACACTATCCGAATATTTCTGTTTATCTTTACGCTGTCAAGCATGATCTTCAATAGGTAAGTGTGATACAGGAGAACGCCTATAGCCATACACTTTTGCAGATAACAGTATTAGTTATTTTTGTGGAGTGTATGTTATCTGAATTACTGACCATTTTCCTGAAAAGAAAAGCAGAAGCATGTTTTATGGGTATTTTCTTGAAGATAGCTGTCAAATATTTCACTGTTTTGATTAATGTCAATATTACTGTATGGAAATAAGAAATATGGCTAACTAGTGAACTAAAATATTGATGAAATGCAATGATTAATATCGTAAAACCGAATATTTAGTTTCTAACGTAAAAAAGTATTTGGAAACTTTCCAAATGCCTTTTTTACACATAAAACGGTTACAACATCAAATTCAGTGTTTTATTTGCTATTTATTATTATTAATATTCTAGTTCACTAGTTAGCCATATTTAATCTTATTTGCATATACATAGTAATATTTTCAAATTAATTAAAACAGGTAAATATTTGACAGCTATTTACGACGTTGCCGAACTTTTTGGATAAACGCTCTTAACGCAAATAGAAAATGAAATAGTTTTCTTCGTTAGTATTTGGTAATGAATCTTCTAAAAAATAATATTAAGAGCAATCTGACATTTACGAATACTTACTCATAAAACCTTCATATAAATAGCTTAGTATTAACAAATGGATCAAGATAATTATCCAATTTTTACTGTCACTGTCACATACTGTATAACTCCATATAAAGAGACAATAGTTTTAATCTCGGCCTTAGTTTTTCACAAGGACATAACCAAGCTAGACTTCTAGCTCTCCCTTGTATAACACTAGACTATTTCTTTTATGTCACCGCCAATATAAGTCTCCAACTTATTTATGGTAAAATTTATGAGTTCGACATTTATTTTGCCAAATGGCTAAATTGCCAAATTGGATATCTTTTATATAAGCTGGTTTTGCGCAAACGTTTTACAGTTAACCAATGAAATATCGTCGTTCCGTATAGCAAGTGTCGATACGATATTGATGTGTCTACATATTTGGTGTTCATAACATTAAAAAGGTGTTGATTGTTTAGAAGTTTTAATTGGGAAAAGAGAAAACTATTAAATGTAGAAAGAAACGTTTGATAACTAATAGCTTTGAATGGTTATGTAAGTATGGCAGCTATATTCCGGAGAGTTTGTTTATTGTTTTTGTGGTATCTGATGATATAGCGGCCAAAAATATAGTCATCTTATTCACGTTGGTTGTGACTAAGATAGAAATTGTGTAGAAAACTTTGTTTATTCATTGTCCCTGACCTAATTCCAACATTTGAATTACGAGAAAGCCTTGATTTTACGCTCGTACATAGTAAGTTTGCGTTCCAAAATTTATCAGAAAAAATCCTAAAAATGAAAGTAAAGCGTGACGGTTGACAGAGGAGAATGGGCGAAAAAGACGTGTTGTGTCAAATAACATGGGACAAGGGCAGGAAGATTATTATGATGAATCCCTGAAGATTCGGTAAAAGACATGGCAATCCGTTGCAAGCAGGGAGTGCTGAACTTGTTTTTGTGGCGATCTTTTGGAAACAGGAGTCAGTCTTTCGTCAGAAATGTTAATTTTAAATCACCTAAAAAGATAAGTACCTACGTTTTTCTGCACGGACTCCTAACGCCCTTCCCAAGGACGCCTTGGTACTTTTGAAACATTTTTTGTTGACAAAAACCATTGTTCTTCTTTAATCAAAACCAATTAATTGAAAAAAGGTGTTAGTTTCCATTGGAAATTCTTATCAGAACTAATGCGGCACGGAGCGTATTACATTAACCGGTAGTTAGATGCGTTCGAGCCCAGGTTCGATTACCGGCCGCAATATTTACGGGCAGACACGTCACGACTGGAGTCTATTGAAAATTACTAGTTTTTAAAAGCTATTTTATTACTGGTTGAATATTCAGTTAGCCGTTATTTTAAACGGTTTGTGTTCTGAATTTAGTTTGGTGTATAGTGCTTATGTAGCATATAAAGTGCTTATGTTACCACCCAATTATAAGACTGCAAGCTTGGAACTTTGGGTGCTTAGAAGATGGTTTGCTAGTTACAATTTTAGTTTGTTTGTAATCTGTAAGATCGTCCTCTACTGTTTTCAAAAACTTACTGTTACTTTTTAAAACATCGTGAGGAAACCAGCATACCTGAGATATTTCTTAACGGCATGTAAACCCAAGTGACAGGTCCATGTGCAGTATAAAAACTCTGACACCAGTTTAAGAACTAATCACAAGATAAAGAAAGAAGACTGTTTTCAAACTGAAAATATTTAGAAAAAAAAAGGGACATCGTCTTTGCTTGATTTTGAAGTGTTGTCAAAGAATGCAAAGTAGTAATCACTTAAAGCCTAATAAGGTTATCCGTAAAGGAAGTTGTTGTACTTATAATATAGTCCGTGAAGAGGCGCTGCGTACCTACTTTAAAAAAAGAACACAAACAATATTCAAGCTACTTACCAAAATTCATTTCAGCTGTCAAAGTTATACGATGTTTACAGTTTTTAGTTTATACAAAAAAGCTGTTATGAAACTGTTTATAGGATGAACAAAAACACTGACAGGCAGATGAACTTCTTATTTTTGTTACGTGTGCCAATAATAGAAGATTATGCTATGATTAGACTTGTTATTTTTGCGGTTTTGCTTAAAAAGTTTTGGTTGTTTAGGAGTTCTTGCAAGATTAGTGAGGCCTATGTAATAACCTAATAACACTTTGAAACAAAAATAGTTCGTTTTGTTCATAGTTTTCTGATTTGGATAAAGCACTTGGGGGCCTAAAATGATAGTGATGATAAAAATAGGATAATAATATGAATCATGTTAAAATTCTTAATTTAAATAGACGCAGTTAATATTATGAATTGTCACTATGTGACTATTTTACGATATTATAATTATCCTATCATGATTCTGCTAACGAGGCCATTTTAGGGCCCCTGTATGCAATCGAAAACTTCATGTTGCAATGTCATGTTTATAGTCGTAAATCAGTTTCTAAGATTCGATTAGCAAATCAATAAACGCTTTTAGCGCTAAAAATATTTTTGTGAAATAACCATCTGTTTTTATCAACTGTTTGAAGATGATAGAGACAGGACTGTGTCTTAAATAAAATGCACTTAATGATTTGTGGTACAGATGCCTACACAAGCTACCCGAAACTGTCAAATTTTCCCAATCAACCTTGAACCTCATGCCTGAGCGATAAATTTGGAAATCCACTAAAGAAATTTGACAGATGTAGTAGCTCGATGTGCTGGCGTCTGTACAAGTATACATACAAGTAAGCTTGAATGACTGTGTTCTTATATAGGTAGTTAATATTTAGTATAACACACTAGGCTAGGTCAATGATCGATTATAAGTTCAAAACCGATCACGGACGATGTAAAGCGATCGAAAGTTCAACAAATTTGGAGCGTCTACGTCACAGTGCAGTTTTTGACGTATCTAATGGATAGATGACTTTTTCGTATTAGTTAGGAGTTATTTATTAGTCAAGTCTAGGACAGTTATGGCTAAGACTTGATAAATCAAGCTTTTAGTCTGCAAGATAATTAATTATGCGTTTGGAATTGAATACGTAAACACACAATTTTTGGGACATGACAATGTGTAGTCTAAGGAATCGTCTATAGAATAGTTTCACATTAAGAAGGATAGTGTTAAAAATATAATTCTTAGTAACCTACAACTTGACAGAGGTACCTTAGTAACTAAGAAATCTTGTTGGATGACTGCTGAGCATGATGTCCTAGGTTCGATTCCCGGGTCGGGCAAATTGATATTGGGGTTTTCCATTAGGAATTTTTCAGTAGCAGGCATGGAGTCTGGATTTGTACACGGTTGAAGATGAGTTTGGCACCACCTATTACATGGGACTTAAACATAACTGGCGACTTATTAGATACATCTCTGTCTAACCCTTCAAGGACTATAGGCGTGATGTTATGTTGTGTATATTTATCCGCCAAATTGAATCAAACGTCTAAACATACACTTCTACTGCTTTCGTATCGATAGTACCATTTTAAATTTCTTGGGCCGAGTATGTGCCCAAGAAACATACAAAAATAGGTATAAAAATAAATTAATATTGTCCACATATAAAACAGATGTCCATCACAAGTGATTACGAGGTAGTGTCGTGTATCACGAGTATAGTTCTGCGGTGAAATTGAAGTACTCGCTGCGGTGGGATATGAAAATGAGATGGTTACGAGCGAGGATAAGCAACCAAGGGGATAAAATCGTGTTTTACTTGATGGAGAAAAAAAACTGGATTATTAATGAGATGTTTGTGGGTTTAAAGCAGGGTCTTTTGAACATACATACCTAAAGTTCTAGTCTTTACCCATGAGCGAAGACAAAAACTACTAATCAGCACTTGATTCAATAACATAGACCTATGGAATGGAATTCTGGACTTGACAAATAGAAAATTCACCGTTAAATCTTGAAAGGAGAATAAGAAATGATGGTAACAAAACTAATGGTGCAAAACGTTAAAAATATAGGATTCGTTGGTGACAGAAAACTATAAACCGAGAAAAGATTTAACAAGACACATGAGATGATGAATTGATGACCCTTTGAATTTATTTAAAAATAAATTGAATTTATAATTATTCCTGGCTTTGGTAAAGGAAAACATAGTGAGGAAACCAACATGCCTGAGAGATATTTCTCCGCGGCATGTAAAGCCAATTCAGCGGACCTTGGGCAGCATAAAACTCTGACTAGGTTAGGCTCTAACAACACGGTAAAGAAAAATAATTTAAAAAGCAGAAATGTTGGTGAAAAAACAAAAAAACTGGGAATTTATACCAAAATCCACAAGCAAAGGTTTTCACATAAAAAGAAACGTTTTCCTTCTATTCAATAAGGTGCAAAACACACACTACACTGTAAGGCGTGCGTGACTAAGCAAAAAAAACCTCTCAGAAACGTAAATGGTATGTACACCGTACAGCGCAAACCACTTACGCACAAATCGAAACACCAATAAATATTCATTCACAAACCATCTGCTCAACCATTCATCGAATAGAAATAACCGACCAGTAACCGGCAGCTAATTGGTCTTAGTTACCTTGTTGCTCGAGAGATTTCTCTTAATTGCCAAAGCGAACTGTTAAAACAAACGTTTTGGCACCGGTCTTACATTTGGTGGAGACGAGGAGGCCGCGACGCAACGAGTCAATCAATAAACTCTAGTGTCCGATCGAACCTGAAACCCGATTTCTGGCCGACTCCGAAGCCGAAGCTGAGTAACTTCGGCTATCGCCACAACTTTCGGCCGTACCTAGCCGAGCCCGGAGATTTAATAACCTTAAGAATTCAGTTGAATATGGCTAAAAATGAATAACATAATGATTTCAAAACTAATAAATTAAAAGTTTATGTAGACTGTATATGTATGTATAAGGAAACCATAGAACCACTTATGCCCGCAGCTTTAACCCCATGGTGTTCGGTAATTGTCCTCCAGGATCGTACTACCGGGATAAAAAATATTCGGTGTTAATACAGCTTATAAACTATCTATGTGCCCCATTACATCCAAATTCGGTCAGTAGTTTTTGCGTGAAGGAGAAACAAAAATACAAAAATCCATACATCCTTACAAACTTTCGCATTTATAATAATAATAGGAGTAGGATTAACGAAATGTTAAAAATTACTTTGAAACTTCAACCCCTGGCATGTTTTTTCAATTTCTGCGGTTGCTTCACCTTCGGCTTCGGCCAAAACTTTAGCCAGCCGGAAGCCGAAAGTTTGGCCGAACGTAATTTTTTGGCCGAAAGTGGCCGAAGCCGAAGGTCCGGTCGGACACTAATAAATTCCGAAGCCTATTGGCGCTGTTGATTGTAAGTGAGGATGTGTGTGGGCAATAAAAGCAGAACTGGATTGTGTACTAGCAGTAATGGTCGTCCGGTTGACTTCCGTTCGTAGGGTTAGATGGTATGTGCTCTCGATTTGAGCTGGTTTGATTTGGTAGGTGCTGTATATTTTTAGAAATTGTGGACTGATTAACCTTAATGGTTCTTTAAGTTTTTTTGTTTTGATGATGTCGGCCGAAATTGTGGCATATTTTAGATAAAAACTATTTGATGTGCTATCAGTGATAAGTGAAAAATCATTGAGTTAAAAGTATGTATATACATTTATCAGGTGGGGATTCATAGATGACTTTGCCCTGGAGTGTAAATGATGTTGCCCCACACACAATGGCACTCTTATCGTGTCTTGCTAGTCCTGTTGTTTGCACATCACAAGAGCTGAGAGACGCTACTGAAAGTGCCAAACTCATCGCCAAATTTGGACTAACTCAATTTAAATTGTCATGGACACGCTAAGAAAATTTTAAAATTTAAAGAAAACTGAGTATTTACTGCTATATACCGAATAGTGGGCTGAGACCGTTAAGTGCGTTTTGTTTTGTCTGGCATCGTTGGCATATCCACCACCACATACACATAGTTTATAAAACAAAAAAAAAACTATGCCTTCCTGATCAATTTTTACCAACGCTTAAATACAATATTTATACCTACCTACAATGACATGTTACAAGCATTTAAGTTCAAAATATTAATTAATCTAATTTATTAACGAACACAGCAATAATTTTCTCTCACAAAAACAAAAACTTGTATATTTGACAAGCCATGCTAATTAGTATGTTTATCAGTTCGATAACATGAGAAACAGAGGTCATTAATTTATGGGATCCCATGCTGTCATTTAACACTTATCTAATACGGTAAAATGCTAAAATTCACACATTTATCAACATTTAACGAGATTTCAGCTTCCGACGTACGGAAAATACAAGGAAAGAAATTAAATTAATGGTACATAAAAAGTAAAAGTTTGTTATATTTTAGGCCTTTTTAATGGCGACAAAGTAACGTTTCCATCCAATTTTGTGTTTTGATTTGCCGATAAATATTTTCTGGTTCTGCTTCTATTGCATTTTTTATGGACTATTAAAATAATGTTGGCTTTTTGATATCTTGTTTACGTATGCAAGACGCTAATTTAGATCAACTTAATTAAAAACCATTTAATAAGTGACGACATAAACTTTTAAAATGATCTTTAACTGTCTCAACTTCAAGCGTAGTTAAATAAAATTACAGTCAAAATATTTATAGTCAACGCTAAATCTCTCTTCAAAAAAATTGCTACCAAAAACGATTCTCAAGCTACGAAAAGTCGGCCAACAAACACCAATAAGTTTGATTAATAAAGGTTTACACAAATGTACTCATACCCGCTAGGTGGCTAATGTATTTGACCCCACATATACCCGTGTTAGCATTTGAACTCCTAATGCTCAACCACAAATCACCTAAGAACCTTTTCCCATCACCTATCACCCGACAGTCACGACAAATTGTATTAGAATTAACAGCTATCTATCAATTGACACATACATTTCTCTATAACACAACATCCATTACCGTTTTTGTTTGTTCAAAGAAAGATTCAAGCGGTTACGACACGTTATTGGTTACCAACTTTATAGGAACATTCGTTAACATGATTGATGTGTGGTGGAGGCGCCTGTGATGTATAAACAGCTGTCTATAAAATCGTTCGCTGTTTCACAATTAACAGGCTATATTTGAATATATTTGCGTCAATTTTATATAGTAACAACATAAATCGAATTATCAAATTGATTATAAAACGCTTTTTTATATATGATAGTGCTAATAATATAAATGGGATATGTGTTGAAGATGATGCATCAAAATATGAAAGTTAATGATTTTGAATCTTCTGAAAGCAACTGTGTCCTAATTTTTGTTACTAACTGCTGACGAAGTAGTTCGCATATATAAATCATGCACATCATAAAATTTATATTAGGCAAGTCTATAGTTTAATTTAACTCTAAAATCATTCCTTTTTTAATATCTTTCTCATTTAACAGTTTTTTTTTTCAGATGGTGGAATATATTAGCTGTTATTAATTGAATACCCACTTAGGAATACTTATAATATTTCTTATTTATTTATAATGTCTTGATTAAGTAGTTTTTTTTTCTCTACTGGATTCTATGGTTCCGCTAATGGTTTGCACATAATTACTTAGCTTGGCTTGGTATTACAACAGTGTTTATGCTTATCAAAATCTAGACAGTTTTTTTTTGTGTATTGCATCTCGCAACTTAACCTAGAAGGTTGTAGTCTGCTTCACCGGACTATCCTGTGGGTGCCTTGAGTGTAAGGCATCCAGCCAGGGTAAAAAAACTTACAAACTAAGCGACTACACGCTATGGTCACCCCCTGTGGGGACGAGCCTCGGCTAAGGGCGTCGCTGGGGGAGGACAGCAAAGGACAGCTTGGATCTGAATGAACCTAGATATTGATTGTAGAGCTACATTTATAACAACACTGCATAATTAATTACACCTAGCCATTGTCTAAAAGGTAACACCAGCTACTCCTGCGCTCAGTCATCTGAATTGTACGAAAGAGAGGCAAATACTTTTTCTCTCACTCCCTTACAAAATTAAATGGCCCATTAATTATTATTTTCAAATTACACTACTTCCGATTGAAGCCTACAGTAAGCAAAATTACAATCATAAATACCTTTAAATAGTTTGATTTGATTCGATAAAGACGGGCCCAAATTCACATCAAAATCTTCCCATAGCATTTAGAAACTCGGCTCCAGTTGATATAGAATCATTGGAACGGACGTCCTCTATTAGTCCACAAGGGATATTAGCATAAATTACTAAATATATAATTTATATGAATATATTTGCATATTGGATGTTACCTATTTATTATAGACAAGATGTTGAGTTAGTTAAATCATTAAATCAGTAGATTCGATCGATATGAAAAGACCCGCTCATATTCTTAGAGCAATCTTTAATGACGGCGGTAGTAAAATGGATACCCATATCTTTTTTGAAACCTCTTATAATGCATCGTAGTTAGAGATATAAATATTTAATTTTCATAATATAGAAGCAGATTGGCATTCAGTTGAGAAATGTTTGATAATAAAGTGTCATCTGCGTCAAAATAAATTGGCTCGATCATTTATCAAAAACTTATCAATACACTTCTTCATCATTAAATAAATCAGGTAGATAATAGTTATATTTTACATTTCACAACTATAGCCAGCATCGTTAACTAAAGTATTTGTGTAACTGCATTCTTTATTACGCCAAATGTGCGCATAATGATAAATTATTGTTCATAAAATCAAACAGGATGATAAATAATCGATGATTTTAAAACTGTTACGTAAACAGAAGTGAAATAAAGGAAATAAGATCATCGCATCGCAATTTAAAACAGGTACCTCAAATTGATTGATTGTTGACTCTTGCAGTATCTAACTCCTATTGAGAAATCATTATTTATTTATTTAACACTTCAAGCACAAAGTCAGAGGCGGACTTAATGCCATTGGCATTTTCTACCAGTCAACCTTTGGGTGATGCAGAAACAAGCAGTGGTAGGTGTATATCTGAAAATAATTATAATGAATACTACATAAACTACAAGGATATATAAAATACTACCACTACTTCTACCACTATCTACTGATTAACCTTCTTATCCGAAGAAGGTTTATGTTGGTCGCCTATCAGATACCTTACTACCGCCTTACCACGAAAACGCAGTTGTAGTTATTTCTCCAGTGCGTCGCAGCCACGGCATTGTAAAGAGCCGCTCTGTGACTAAAAACCAAAATCTCCCATGTTTACTAATTATTCTTTATGTGAGTCGCAGTGAAACGGTAGCAGTCTTGGATCTTGCAACAAAATTACAAAAGTACAACTGAGAAGTATAAAAAATATAATTTCCACTTCTCTTCTTGTCGTTAGAGAGAGGAGAAATTCTACTCTTCTGTACTATTGCTTCCATGATTAAATTGGAAGACATTCCACTTCAAAATACTGCGTTATTTTTTTCACATAGAAAATCCTCCCATGACACAAATATGAGACATGATATCCACGAGATCGTAACTCAAGCCGTCACGGTCAGTCCCCTATAGCTTTCTCATCAAGGGTATCAATATTTACAGTCAGATGAACGTATCGTATTGCCGAGTGAATGAAATTGTAAGAATTGTGAAGCGTGATGTGTTAAAAAATTTAAGCCTCGACTGTATGTGTCGTATTTTGTACGCTCTGTGGGTTAGAGGGATGGGTGGGTATAAATGAGATAGATACCGACTTAACTGTTTTATTATTGTTTGATTTGTTGCGACTTTGGCTTAGTACATAATAAAATATATGCATAGCAGTTTATATGCAGCATACTTATATGTATGTTTACGGAACTAAGCACTAAAAGTTCAATATGAGCTGCATTTAAAGTTTTTACAGGGTACGCTTAAATGTTATCTGAACCGGTTATTAATTTTTTTAATTATACCTATGTAATAAAAAAATGTAAAAAAAAATTAACTTATTAGAGTTAAGTAATATATTTTTTTAATGGAATCTATATTTAAAAATTCTATTCTATTCTGTATCCGTAATAGGTGCTACTTAATTAGAACCACTATTTGGTGCAGAGAAATCGGGCGAAATTTCACGGGTCTCATAGGCAGTAAATAGCTCATTTGTAAGCTACTCTACTTCGTGATTAATTATAGAGAAGCTAGTTCTTACGGATAGAAATTATTCATGATAATTTAACACAAAAAATAGCAATCATTAACTGAACATTTGGAATAAATTTCTACTAACTACTCTTTAGTCTTGTATAAAAAGACTGCACATTGTTCCAAATGTCATTTTTTTTTAGACAAAAAAAAACTATTCACCGGCCTCAATATTGCGCATTAGGAAGTTTTTTTTATCCTCATGTCAATTCGTTTGCCATTGATATATTTTTTGCCCACTAAGCAGGTAATTCTTGAGGCAACTTTTTTCAAATTTGCACCTTCACATAATGCACCTTTTTTATGGTTTTAACGCAATTCCACTAACGATGCGTTTGATTGTACACTTCCGGGCGCCTTTGTGAAACCTGTTCAATATGTTTTTTTTTGTTCCATATGTTATAAAGCAACAAGGATAATCGATGGAATAGATATTTTTAAAATTATTATCGATTCGATATTTCGATTATGTTTACACGTGAAATGGCTGTAATAAGCTATTAAGATATGAAGCTTAATAACTTATTTTGCGAACATAAAAACGAGCATTATTGATAATGTGAATATTAATAAATGATTGCTTACTTTATTTAATTTTTATTCAGCTACTCATCACGACTTTATCGAAAAAGCAGTTTTAGCACCTTAAAATAAAAGCTGAATTAGTTTGTTCAGAGAAAACATTAAACATTTATAACAGTGCTCCGGTACGCCGTTTCTGATGACCACAAATCACAATTTCAATAGTGCAAAGAACAAATTGGTTTCCAGCAAATAATTATATTTTATTGCAAACATTTCTACCGATAGCGGCGAGAACATAACTCTGTGGAACTAACTAACTAGTCTAACGAGTAAACTGTACGTGTGAGGTATGTCTTTGTGTTTGTTTATTGTTAAATTTATAATAAACAAGCTGTTGAAATTGTAAGAATAGGGCTGGTGGAAATTGACCATTATTTATATTATAGATAGTAGCAAACTAAAGTAAAGAGAGTGTGACTTTCTTTAAAGATTGTTGTAACGACTTCAAAAAAGGATCCTAGGACAGGGTCCTAGTCAGTATCAAAAATGAATTACAAATAAGCAAAACCGACACCAGAAACTTATTAAAGAAAATAAGTACTTTAAACGATATTTTGCACTATGTAGTGTTTATAAGATTCCATTTATTTGTACAGATAATTGACGCGGGCAAGGTCCCAGGCAGACGTGTAGGTACTATACTTATACATACAGCGTGTACCAGAAAGGTGTGGTCATATTTCAGGGTATTCAGAGAAAACTAAAAATACCCCACCCACCCTAAATTGGTTAGAAAATCACATCATTTTTTGTTTTTTCAGTAGGCATTTGTATTTTATTAAAATTTTGTTTTGCAAAAGACGAAACTATCATCGTCCTTATAAAAAAAAACGGAATCAATTAATATAATTAATAAATTATGCAAATCTTTTTATGCCATAGAAATTTGCCAATTTTTGCTTGTCATGTAGCTAATATGACTAGTAATATATCACTAATGAAGCATTCACTGCAATGACCGAGCTGTAATTTAATTTTATGCTAACTAAGATCGGCTTGAAGCCAGTTTTTTTTCAAGTTTTTCTTTGTGCCTTTGTATATGCAGCTAACTTTTGACCACGCCTTTGTTCACTTGGAAGTCGAAAATTATTTCACAGGATAAAATATAATCCTATGACCTAACTAGGGATCAACATCGTCATTTATCAAAAGATTAGATCTCAGACAAAAAGAGTTTATAATATTAGTATAGTTTTGTCTAGCCCTACTTTCTTTTTCAATCTCCCAAATTAGATAATTTTCTCATTTAAACAAACAACTTAATCAGACTCACAACCAGAAAAAACATAAGTTCAAGAATGAAACCAAAACGTTACATTTACTGCTCCAATATAAACTAGAAGACTTATTAACATCTACTGATTGATGACGTGATAATTTTTAAATTCAACCGCGCCTAAGCGGGATTTAATTTACAATACAACAAAACGTTCGAAGTTTTCGACTATAAATAAGGCATAATGGAGCACTGTGTTTAGCTCCGAGCGACTTTTTAGTTGCCCAATATCCGTGTTTAACCATATTATGTTCCCACGCGTCTTAATCTGTTATTTTTACTGCTTTCTCATTAATAATAGAAACAAGTTATTTGCAATAGATAGAAAAAAAATGACCATAAAGCATTATTATTAGTGTTTTCGAACGATATTTTACTTCATCGGTCGCCATCTGTCTTTAAGCTCGACTTTTTGTGGATTTCATTAAGAAATGGCAGTTACTGTGATCCAGTTTTTATTTTATATTAAAATTACCCTCGTAACTATTAGTTTGACAACTATTTCCCGTCTGTTTTAGAAAAATGTTACCTTTACTCATCGTTCGTTTTCATATAAGCCTATTTTATTAACTATGCAACTGTACGTGGATGTCTAAACGCAATGCCTTCTATTAGAAAACTAAGCATTTTACAAACTATAAACCTTTGTTATATTACTGAGCTAACAAAATCTCTAAACACATCTATAAACATAAAAACCACCAATAAATCATCTAAACTAACATTGGACAACAATCCAAGACTACCGCACAAAATCTTTCTATTTTATAAGCCTCCATGCGCCGACTCTAATAGCTTATAATATTAGTAAACCAATAAAAAATACACTGTAATCTTCGGTAATGAAATTCGAATCGTGATCTAATCGCTCTGAGAACTTCGAAAAATGAGACATAATGACTAAAATTTATATGATTCCAATGAATTTTCGTATAAAATGAACGCTATAAAGAGTCAGCCTCTTTCATTTGCTTATTTACGATGTTTGATGGGTCTATCGCGAAATTGCTTTGTTTTTATTTATTTATGGCACCTGAATTAAAGGGGATATGAAATAGTATCAATAAATGTCAGATTTCATTAATTCTGGTTTGTTTTTTTTTCTAGCGTTTTTGCGTGTTTGAGCAGTGGGAATTGGATTAATAAAGTCTTCGCAAACAGTTATGATTCTTATGATGCGTGATTTACGACTTTTTGACAGTTACTTTGACTTTTGTCCTAATTATAAATTTTTGAAGAATTAAGTTGATTATTACCTCATGATTAATTAGATCTACTCTATCCTCAAAAAACGTTTTTACTCCAGACCACGAAGTTACGAAATTAATAAGGTGGTAGAGGCGCACCTAAATTAATTACCAAGGAACTATCAAGGCACTACGGTTTAGATCAAGTTCATGAACCGTAACATTATTTTTAATATATCTACAATAATAATATGGTAACAGTACTATATGATTTCGTAGGTTAAACAAATATCAAGTAAAAAATCAATTGCAAACCATACCATACAATCTCTTTGCCCTTCATTATCTTTACAAAATCTCTTATTTTTCTACTTTCTCATTATTCTTATGATGCTTACAAGGTTTTTAATTGTCCTTATTTGTGACTTTACGAACAATAGGTGATTATGGCATTGTAGAAAGCTGTGGGCACCGCGGGGCGATCATTGTATTTATTCGACGAAGCCAGGTTATCGATGGATTCACTATCTTTTCAATTAAAGATATCGATACTGTATTATACGCAGGCTAACAAGGAACCATCTGTTTTCAATTAATTAAAGCAACGAATAAAAGGAGTTCAGTGCAAGTCAATCGTTAAGTGTTTTTGTAATTGAATGTATAGGTTGTAGTCGATTATTTAATAAACTGTTTTGTGCAACTGTCATTGGTTGAGCGACGGATTAATTGAGTATCTGGTTTGTGGCGTTTGATTTGCGTTTATAAACACTTACATTATTTAAATCACGTTAGAAATGTTACAGTTAAAGCACGTGCCATTTTTTTTTAAGGAGATTTTTTCGCCGCAGATCAGATTATTGTTATGGTAAGAAGGTGTTGGAGTGGGAACCTAGTATTGGCCATCGGAGTATAGGTGGACCGACGGCGCCAACCTGATCACAGTGGCTGGTAAAGTTTAAGCGGGAGACACTAGACCGGATAAAGTACCGTGAAATGGAAATACACTCATCATGTTGAGGTTACATTGTTATAGAAGAAAAAAGACAGGAGAGAAAAAAGATTTAAAATTTCATTGATGTCCACGTTTCAACTTTTTTACTCATTCATGAACATTTTCACATAAACTCTTTTAAAAACGAATATTTTTTCATATTATAACCACGTTAATGCCCACTGTGCAGTTTCTGCAATCAACCGGCAAGTGTATCTACAATTCCGCAGTCTAATATCTAATCTGCGTACGTTATGCAGGCAACCGAGTAAACTGAATATGAAACCGCAGGTATATAAACAAGCGAATGTATTGGATCGTAAACATAAAATGATAATGTCGACCAGTACAAGTAGATGGACATGCCCACTCTACGCGAAACTTGTCTAGGAAACGAAGGAATACAGTTTAAAAATAATTAATACTAACTTTTTCCCGCGGTTTCGCTCGCGTTAATTTAGAACTGACATTCAATTGACAATGAAAGAAAATTCGGGTTGTAGTCTGCTGGTAATAATGTAATTCAATCATGATTCGAAAGACACATGGCGTCGTCTGTTATCATAAGAACGTTATTGTTGTTTTCTTCGGGAACAAAACTTTTTTTCGGGGTACCCTATGACCGTTTCTGTACACCTGACAACGTATATGCAAAATTTCAGGATGATCGGTTCAGTGGTATAGGCGTGAAAAGCTAACAAACAAACTTACTTTAGTATTTATAATATTAGTTAGGATTCGGATTTAAATCAATATTTTTACAAACAGATTTCGTCTTGATAAGGAAAAAGTGTACCCACTGTAGTTTTAAGATGTCAATAACGCAGATTTGCAAATCAATACAAATAAATTACTTTCAGACCAAGATGCTGAACAACTAATTACAACAGTTTGCGGGGGATTTGGTTTTTATAAATAAAAGACTTTCTGGAGCACCCTGTGTTTAATTAAAGGCAACAAGGTACCCAAAGGCAGATGCCTATGGGTATATATATGTATAATTAGATTATATGATTATAATATAATAAATAATTAGGATTTATAATTCTTTGTAGTAGCTACCAATTAATACAAACACTCAGGATTGCATACTTCTATTAATATTATTCTCAAGCAATCGGTGCATTTTACAACGCTATGTAAAATTCCATTTCCTCTGCCATCAAAATGCTAAGAAAACCATAAATCTGTGAATAAATAAATAAATTATTATTGATATAATTTTAATAATATTCTACGTTGAGCTTCATCAAAATCCATTTTATATTTTAAAAATACTTTACTTACCATGAGTGTAAAAAACCGTAGCAGTATTTCTCCAAGCTAGTTATTACGCAAGCCTATAAAATATATGATAACAACAGCGTTATAGGCTTCGACACCTATCAGCAAATATCTAATCATCGAGCCCAGACGACGATTGGTTATTCAAATGTTGGAATACCCTGCGGGAATGGAACAGCTTAATGCGTAAGCAAATCAATAATAAATTATTCTGCGAATATGAATTTTAGTGGGTATAGGTGTTAATTTACAATGAGCAGTATTATAGAAGAGAATCAACAAAGCCCGAGTTGGTAAATTAATCGTTTTTTTTTAATTTAGATTTACCCTTTCCTAGCAGATCATGCAGACTGGCAGTAACAACTTACCATTAATGACAGAAAATCACATCATAATTTTAAATGATGTATTGATGATTATTTCTGCGCTCATTGACTGCACCTATTTTCTATTGCATGGTGATTCAATTAATTCTTCAAACGCGATTAATAAATCGTGAATAACGGTAAATCATCTGCTTCTTACTGATTTTGATCTTTATTTTTATTTACAACGTCATCAGTTTGCCGGAAAGACAGTTTCCGATCGGCCTTCCGTAACAAATACACTTTGGACCATCGCCCTCGTGACTTATGAATCCATTAGAATAAATTATAAACCAACAAGATTAACGATATAACAAACATGTTAATTGCAATCTAAACGACAATTCCCACGTTTGATAATGGGAATTATTCTAAATTCTATTCGATAGACATATCCGATTTTCTTTCTACGATAGCGTTTTATCGGGCGATGAATATGCAGGCTTCCGTATTCATTTAAATTTTATTCATCTCGCGTGATCTAAATGTTAATGGTTATGTTCAGCATAGCGCCATCCTCATGAATGCTAAGAAGTGGACACTTGGACCGCTCCTGGCTTCTTTTCGCATAACGCTTTCCATTCTGAAAGCTCGTACCATAAACTCAGAGTGATGTGTTATTGTATTATGCAAAACCGACTTGTTTATAGATAGCAGTTTATGGATTTCTATACAACATTACAATTTTAAATACTAGATTGGTAGTTGATTTTTTAATTAAATTTTATAGTCGCCAGCGGCATGAAAACGTTGAATAACTTTAAAATGTTATAAAATAACTCCAAATTTTATTTGTATGTAATATTTTGCGCTGTAAGTGCTTTCCATAATGATGGGATCAATATTGAACTAAAATTGACGTCCATAGTTACACTAATTTTAAATGCGTTCGTTTATAAATTGTGATTTTAATTGGGGAACACACCTTACCTTTAGAAAATTTCGTATCAAAATGCACTTGAAATTTTTGGATAAGTGCCAATTTGTTTAGTGATGCATTACGTAGAGACATTCAATAGAATCAAAAAAGAAGGTAGACCAATTTGTCTGCTCATAAACACACACCCAATAACTTCAGTTTTTGTAATCATATGCAACAGTGCCGAAATATCGGGAACTCAAAACAAATAATAAACGTGGTAAACATCCCGTTTTCAGTGTTAATGATAGTACTCATAGAATCAATCAAATCTATCTTATTTATCAAGATTTATAAGAAGAAGTAAAATGCAAGACAAAAGTATAAGCCCTAGATCTATTCTACCTGCTCATCCCACTAGAGACCTACCGTGAAGACATGTATATTCAAAAGGACAAACGTCTAATAGTGAGGGGTAGTCTCATTGTAATATTGAAATTTCATCAAGACAACGTAAATCCTCGAGGGCCATTTAAATAAATGTGAATGAAATGAATCTTGTACGGTGTACCTCGCATAAATCAGTCATAGCTTGACAATGGGGCAAGCTGAAGACTTAGTCACAAGATGTCGTGGTGACCGGCATCTGTCAGTACCCAACACACGACTATACACTTTATTTTTATAGCTATAAGCAATTTTCTAGCCTGGAATCCAAGCTTAAACCTGTTTTTTATTTTTTCAAAATTGTAGCAAGTAAAATGTGGTCACTATTTTAATGAAATTGAAGGACTTTTCTAGAAATTGATCTGACCGTTTCATCGCGCATTGTGGTTAAAATATTTACTTCTAGTCTTTGAAGCGTAAGTACGTGACGCATTAAAGCAAACGAGTAGTATTAAAACTTTGTTTGAAGATTAATGAATAAATTGAATCAATTTGCAGATATTCTTAAAATAACCGGCATTTCTGAGCACCATAAATTTAAAAACATGTAACTTAATGGACCCCTGGTATATTAAGTACCACTCCTTTTTACCGAAAGGGGGCTACGTCACAGCAGTGGTAACAAATTAAAGACTGATTATGCTTCAGCGTGACTGCTGAACATTAGGGCCTGGATTCGATTCCCAGGTCAGGCAAAGTGTTTTTGGGTTTTTCCATCAGAAATTAATCTGTAGCAGCCACGGAATCTGGATTATTGCCCGGTCGATGGCAATAGGCTCTATCCTATTACATGGGACTCAAACATAACTGGCGAAATATGGGTGTACAAATGGGTACACCACTGGCTAACGGGGATTACAGTCGTGGTGTTATTTTATGTTATGCTTAAGCAATTTCAAATTGTGTAGGAATTAAAGAATCTGTGGTATGTATCACAAATCTTGAACTTGTCTTGCTTGAACTTATTTGGTATGTCCCTTATGAGACAAGCCATTTCGCCTTCCTTACAAAGAGCACAGTTAATTAAAACTTCCATAATCATTCTCCCATTCAAAACTCTCACTCCATTACCAAAAGAAACCGTATCGCCAAATGCATTACCAACTTTACCAACCTACTCATAAGTTACACATCAAAATTGATTGACTTCAGCTACGCACGAACTAACTTCTATTTGTATGGTGTTTTCTTGAGCAGGGATGGCGAACATATAAGCAAGTTTTCTACCAATATCTTCTAATAGAAAATTAATAATATGTAGTAATAGAAAATTTGAAGAAACTATAGCAGAATTCTTACTTCGTTTTTCAGTAATAGTGGTGTAGAAAACTTTAAGATATTGTTTGTTTATCTGTTTGTGCTTGGCACTGTGCCGTCATTGGGATATAATTTGAAATGATGTCCTAGATTTTTAGATATCGGTGGCACTCAACGTTACTTTGTCATGTTCATACGGCTCCAGTAATAAAAGGTTTGCCATCCCTGCTGTAGATCACTCAAAATACACACAAACATTTCAAACAAATCACTTTTTCGTGGTCTATCAATTAGATGTACGTCAATAATTATATGGCTGTGTTTATGGGCACTTTTAATTATAATCTGAATATGAATTTCTAATGAGAACATTTGAATGATGTTCGTATTAGTAAAACTTATTTTGTGTGGATAATATATCATTTAAGCATGATTGACGGATTATAAGATTTTTTTTCCGTGGTTTATTAGTTTTAACGTCTTTATTTATTTCTTGTTCAGTTTTCGTATTTACATTTTTAATTAATAATGTCGAAACTGTTTTGAGATAAATATTAACTGCTATGGATTAAGCAATTATGAAATCTTGATAAACTATACTTAAAAAAGCAACCAAATATTCGACTTCTGTTATTTTCTTTCCAACATTTAAATTGCAGCTCTATGTCTTCCGTAATTATCATCAACAACAGCAAACTGTCTTGAAATGTACTTGTACAGACGCCAGCTCATCAAGCTACCCGAAACTGTAAATTTTTCCCAATAAACCTTGAACCTAATTCTTTAGCGCTACAGTTGAAAATCTATTAAAGAAATTTGACAGATTGTAGTAGCTTTATCTGCCGGCGTCTGTACATAAACTACACAACACCATCAGCTTCGATCATTAACACACTGCTTCCCTTTGGTCTTGAAATCTCTCTAGTGTTATCTTTCTGTTGATGTACAGACGCCAGCACATCAAGCTGCCCGAAACTGTCAAATTTTCCCATCAACCTTGTACTTAATGCTTTAGCGATAAAGTTGAAAATCTATTAAACTTTGACAGATTGTAGTAATGTACAATTTTGACGTGAAAAGTTTTTATCACCATCAAATCCCATCGGTTGAAATTCAAATTCCCATCGTCCCACGCAAATTATTAGCTGACCTAACGCGGAAATTAAGAAAAGACAATCGCCTATTGCGAACTATGTTTTATCATACACCTTCATACTCATAATACGAGGTAAAAACAACATTACCACACTAGAAGAGAGTGTTGAGCTCATTGTTCGAACACAAAAGCGAAAGTTCATTCATTCGCTATGAGATAATTAGGTGTTTCACCCTATTGCGTCACACGACGGTTTTTCACCGATTGTTTGGACACTGAACTTATGTGTATGGAAAAAATTGCCACGCGTGCCATTGTTGTGTGATCTGTCGGAAGTTTTTTTTTTCTAATCGTCGTGATGAATGTGTTGACGGTACGGCGAGGGAACTGTCATTGTGACAGCTGTCAAAACGCGTTGATCTTTCAGAGCTTTTGGTTTTGAATTTGGAATTGTTTTGCCTATCTTATATCCTATCATATTTATAAAAAATTGAAATCTAAGTATGTGAAGCTTTATTCCGTTTTCCATATTCAATTAAAAACTCTGTCTTTATAATACCAGTCAGTAAATCACAACAGTATTTTCGTTGAAATCAGTCTATAGAAAGTCAAGCAATATTATAAGGATTCATTATAACAACTCAGTTACTTCAACTACCTTGGTCACAAGTCATAAGGTTATCCATGCAATGTCAACGTCCGCAGAAGTAATTGCTTCATTTTTGTCACTGCGTGAATACAGACGTTGTTCCCACGGTTCGCTCGTCTTTTGTCTTATTTCATTGTTGCAATAACGAAGCGAATCAAATAGGTTTCCTTATTTGTGTGCTATGATTTACGTTGATTTCCTTTGTTTGAATTAAAAGATGTTTTAGTATGTTCTTTATTAAATTCTTTAAGAGAAGAATTGAATACAGTGGGAGAGATAAAGCTATCCAGGACGTCTAGGTCCATATCTCTCCCACTCTGGAATAAGATTAAAGCAATACTGCTTTGAAATGGAAGCGCCCTTAGCCAGCGAAATGCATATACATATACGTGTTACGGTCGCGTATTATATTTTGTTTAACATACAGCTTGAAACTGGACTGCAAATTGCAAAAAAGTACAATAAACATTTGAATTTCGCGGGCTACCCTTGCGTTTTCACCTTAAGGCTTTGAACTACAGAGTTATTCGTACAAACAACAGTTTTTTTTCTATGTTTTTTATTTGTGTACCTTGTCACTCGCTCATCATTATCTTCCTACCCTTGTCCTATTCTATTTGGGGTCGGCGCAACACTTTTTCTTCTTCCATTCTCCTCTGTCAGACGTCACGTCATCATTTACTCCTTTCTCTTTCATATCAGTCTTCACACCCTCCATCCATGTTTTCTTTGGCCTTCCTCTCCCTTCCCATCCATCAACATTCTTATCCATCACTCTTTTAGCCACATACTTGTCACTTACTCATTTTAGCCTATTATTCAAACTCACTTCATCACTGCGATTTGAGACTATCAGAACATTTCATCACAGAACAATCATGGTCCTACTATTTATCCTCATAAAGAATGCCCTGTGCAATAATCCGCCGGGCATATCGAACCTCCAATCCAAATGAATCAGCAACCAGCTTTCAGCTTTAATTATACCGTTACCCGCCTCACAATTAAGAACTCCATCGTACAAGCAATCATACAGCCTAACTATACAGTATGTATCAGAAAACTGTGGATAAATTTAAGTGTAATACAAAATTTCAATACATTGACCAAAAATGTATGGGACAGCAGATTTTTTCTTTCTCGATTGCGATTTGGGTATCATGGAGAATGTTCTATAGTTTTTTGTTCGGTAGGACACCCTAAAATATGACTACACTTATCTAAAACACGCTGTTGATACGATCCAAACTGTCCTTTCATATCCTGGTCCAGTGGCGACGTAAGCCTAGGCTCGTATAGGGAGTGCCCTTAACGTGTTAAAATATGACTACGCTTTTCTAAAACACACTGTTGATACGATAAACTGTCAAACTGTCCTTTGATATCCAGGTCTAGTGGCGACCTAAACCAAGGCTCGTACAGGGGGCGCCCTTAGTTTTAAAGTTTTTATGCCCTGGCTGGAGGCCTTACACTCAAGTCACCCACATTATAGCCCAGTTAAGGAGCTGGCAACCTCGTGGTTTGACCTGAGAGACGCCATTCATAACAGAAACCGATACACGCTGTAGACTTATTAGAACTCGATTTGGAATAATTTAGAAGTTTCATGCTCCAATAAGTTTGGTATAAACGCTGTTATAAATTGGTGTTGTCAAAATATATGAAACAGTCGTAATTAGGCTCTTGTATCGAACAAAAGTGGTATAGTTAATAAAGGCGCGTGCGTTGAAAGACACAAAAAGCTACTTGTTTGTGTGGTGCAAGTTAAGAGCGGAGATTCTTTACTGTTTTATTAAGTTGGAAAAGTTGGTAATCGTTCCGAGCTGATTTATTTATTTATTCAGAAAGACATTCTAAGCTAACAGTTTTTTTTTTCAAAACGCTTAAAATCTTACAATAATCATATTACAATGTCAAATGCCAACTTATAATTACAATAATTCAGAGAGCAAAATAAATTATATGTCAAGTGGTGGTTACATATCAAAAGAAGAAGAAGAGAAGAAGAAGCTTGTAATAATGGAAAGTTTATAAAACAGACGATGGAAGAAAACATTCACATAGAAGGGAAGGTGGAATTGAAATAATAAACGTATTAAGACGTTATTAAGTACGCTAAAAAAATTGCCTTTTTCTCCGTCTCTTCAAGACAGATATTGATTCTACACTAAGCAAGAATCAAGCAATATGCGAAGAAAGAATCAAATAGAAAGAAAATAATAGATTAATGTAATTTCGCTCTTTGTTTATACCATATTCTCTTTAGCCGAGCTCAATGAACGCTAACGAAGTTAAATTAATTATAAACACAATGCGTTATCAATACCAACATCTGCCTTTACCACAGTTAAGCACGATATTATTACTATTGGAAATACTTAATATTCTACGTACCTACTACATGCTTCCTTGCGTTTTCCTTTAAAGAGATTGTTCTTGTACTTAAATTTTTTTTCTACGGACCTTGTTCAGCTTCAAAATCTTAGGCCCGTATTACAGAACGTCACTCAATACTCAAGCATCATTTAAAACTAGATTCAAGCCATTTGATTGGTTGAAACTAGTTTTAAATGATGCTTGAGTATTGAGTGACGTTCTGTAATACGGGCCTTAGTCTGCGTATACAACAACACAAACTGTTACCAACTCGTTAGTTTTTCATGTCTTTACATAATTTAGCATAATGTAATCCTCGAAGGGTTAGGCAGAGGTGCACCTAAGGGTGTACTATTTCGCCAGTTATGTTTAAGTCCCATGTAATAGGGGGCGAGCCTTTTGCCATCAACCGGGCAAATCCAGACTCCCTGAAATTCCTGACGGAAAAACCCAATAACACTTTACCCGAACCGGGAATCGCACCCAGGACCTCATGCTCAACAGTCGCGCTTACGACCACTAGACGAATGAGGCAGTCCAGGTAGTTCCTGTATTTCCTTTATCCTAAATTGACTGGTAGGAAGTAGGAACTCTCCGTACTTTAAGGTTTGATATCAAAATGGCCAGAAAATTGTTGTTGAAACCCTATCTTGTATAAAAAAATATGAAAAGTTTATGCCGCCCATGGCTTGGCTTTATGTTTCAATATAATTTTTCATGATTGATTGATGATTTCTATTTTTTTCTGTTTTTTCGAAAGCTTAGCTATCATGTAGTTAGCACTTGTGCTTACACTCTCAGTTTTTATAGAACACAGCATCACATATTAGCTAGCAAACAAACATTGCAATTGCTTTTTTACAATACACGGCACGGACTCGACGCCAAACCAGTCCGAGGTGAAAGTTATATTTGTGCATTCTAACACTTGAGCCGAGTGCGAAAGCTTCCGGTCCAAGCCTCCAGGTATTTTTCTATATAATTACTGATATGAAATAATTTTCTATTAGGTAGACGCTTAATGCCGGAATCGCCGAATGTAATGTGATAAATTATGTCGTTAATCGATCTAGTTTGGTTGTGTATCTTTGAAGGGCGTGGTTGGGTAACTTCCCGGATTTGGAAATTAGGTCTTAGAGGTAATAGCGATATAATCTGAAAATACGTGTTACAAAATTGAGAGATTTTGTCAATATAAATGGCCTCGTTGAAGATGCTGGGACGAGCTGGACGGAACCAACGACCATTGGTCCACATTAGCCTGGGATCGAAACTGGATCACGGTTCTGGTCTTCGGAGGAGGCTTTTGTCCAGCAATGGGATGGCGCAGGCTAACATTATCAGTATCAGTATATGGCCTACTGTGAATCTACAAGTTGTTATAATTAGCAACTGCAAATATCTTGCTGACAGCTTTGATGTTTTGAGAAACAGCTTTCTTTTTTAAAATCGACAACAGTGTTTGAACGTAATATTATCCAGTGTTGAACTACATATAATTAACGAAAATCCACTAAGTACATCCATATATAACATCACGCCTAGATATCCCCGAAGGGTAAGGCATAAGTGAACCTAATAGTACGCACACATTTTGGAAGTTACTTATGCTGATGCCCCACGATTACGTGAAATTATTACGATAAGGGGGCGAGCCTGTTGCCATCAACCGAGCACAAATCCAGATTTCGTAGCTGCTACTGAGAATATTCTGATGGAAAAGCCCAATAACACTGCCCGACCTGGAAATCAAACCAAGGTCCTCATGCTCTGCAGTCGCGCTTGCGACCACAAAACCAACCAGGCAGTCATAATAAATGTGAAAGAATCAACAATCTCAATAAACTGAAAGTCATTTCATCATTTTAAATAGTTCAGATCCAGGATATGCCGTCAATAACTCGACCGCACTAGCGACCAACGAATGACACACCCAAGAAGCTAATTCCGGGCCCGAACACTATAAGAACTGTTTATAACTGCAAATCCTCCGTCACGTACCAACCCTGCAGTGGGGAAAGCGTACAATCATGCGGTTTATGTTCTGATATAGTTTTTGTATCAATTGTTTATAAAAACCATCATCTAGTAACCGACGGTGTTCGTGACTGGCCAGTATTGCGTCTAACTGGATAGCTGGTGGTTTTGTAACTATGATCTTGGATGGTAATATTGTTATATTTGTATTTGTTTATGGTGTTGGTTTTTTCGGTAGCTTGTTTGATTTCCATTTATTTGAATGATAGATAATAATCAAATTGTCTTATGGGGTTAAAGGCGTTACTCTAGAAGCATGTAACTGCATCATTCTGTTCTTATGAGTTATTATTGAGAGCTGGCTCAATCTTAGAGAAGAATTAGCAATGCCATTCAACGTGGCAATGCTGCCAGTCTTCTGGGCACGTTTCCAGATGACAGCGATGCGGAGGAGTACCTACTTTGACGCCTAAGACGTGTCCTATAACTTTACTGTCGTCGTTGTATATATATTATATAGGTACTTTCTTTTAGTCTTCTGTTTATCATTATTTTAGTCTAGTTCTATTCGTAGTCTGTAAATAATGTACATGGTAAATATACATTAAATACATTGACAGTTATAGTTATATAACTAAAATTGGAGATGAGAGCGACACCGACTTTCTTGGAAACTGTGAACAATTCTGTTATTGATCATATTATTGGTAAAACGAAAGTACTTCACATTATTTGGTAACCAATGCGACGGTATTCGAGCCCGATTAGTATTGCGTCCACATTGGATTGTACACACACATTGAGTCCGACATTTGATACTAAAATATTTTTATGGTTTTTCTTTCATTTGTGTTTGCTTTCAGAAATCTTTATAAATAGCAATTTATCTGCTTAATCCGATATATTATGGACCGTATGTTGACGTCTCGGTAAAGGAGACTAATTCATTAATTTGGAAAAACACACAGTATTAAAACGCTATAAACCTAACACTTTTTAAACTATGTATTTTGCCCTCATAGTTCAGTATGGAAATCTAGCAATTACATTAATTACAGTTTGGAAACTAGATTGTTAGTCATCATGGGAAATAAGTGATGGTTACAATTATGATATCATCATGACCTATCAGACTGGTATTACAGAAGTACCGTTCTGATTCGTATGAATTTCCTTGTATTTTCCTAGTAGGTACTTAATCTGCTTGTATCAACGGCCGGGCCTCTACAAAATAGAGTTTGTAAACATTTAAGTATGTAAATTTATTTTCGGGAAATCGCCAAGCGGTTGATCGACGCTTCACGTGACCAGAGGGCGGGCCTATTTTTTGGCCAAAGTATTAGCATTGCCATCCAACGTGGCAATGCACTTTTCCTGTTGACAGCGATGCGGATGAATTTTTGGACAGTAACTCTTTTCTACTTGTACATATTTATTACTATTATAGTTTTGTAGTAAATAAATAGAAATACTAGGAAAGAAAATGATAGTAAAGGACCGTATTGTACTGACTGCCTACTAAAATCAATTATATTTCTTCGCAAAGTTTGTCAATTATTTTATTATTACGCCTAGTTTACGCTTCTCGTGACCAAAGAGCTGGCTTTACCTTGGCTAGAGGCTAAGTGCTGCCATACAACTTGGTAACGCTGCCAGTGTCTTGGGCACATTACCAGCTGTCAGCGTTCAGGAGAAGATTTTCGATGCTTTTTTATAGTTTGTTATTAGTTTAATAATAGTTTTTAATTAATAAATCTATAGTTAGAATAAAGTTGGTTAAAAAAATTAAGTTAGGTAGTTAGAATAAATTCTAAAGAATTAAAAAAAAATGAATGTTGATTTGTCCTGAAAAGGTAGCAAGAAGAAGAATAACTACAGCCTGTATCCAACATGCCAACTTAATTGTAATTGCTTATTTATGTTAATTTTGTCCGCCATTTTGTACGCAAAACATAGTGCACATATTTTAGATAATATACTATCTGTAACCAGACCTATTTTTAACAAAATAAATGATTGATTGATCGATTGTAAAAAGATTTCTTCTAAGTAAGCTGTGATATCATCAATATCTACTGAGAAAGTAAACATTATTTTATTTAACCCATAAATGTATTACAAAATTGATGGATCTAAAATAACTCTTGACTCTGGACCAGACAGAACTCGTGACAGAATGTCTTTCTAAACATAATGCATTTTCACTCTAACTGCTTAAAAAGCTACAATTTCATATTTAGAGTCTAGTTACCTCAAAATATCTAGTAAAATATTTTTTTTCTGAATAAAAAAAACTACTGCAATACGAAGTGCGTTTGCGCCATTCAGTGAAACGTGTTGGGTTAAGAGATCAACTGTTGAAAGAACTGTGAAAGCAATAGCTAGATGTTCGGTTGCTTGCCCATTGCCCAGCAACCAATCCAATGGCTTTAGTTGCCGTAGTCAATGAAGGTAGCTATGGCCCCCTGTGACGTTGTTAAAGGAACGTTTTTCCACTCTAGCACAAAAGATACTAAAATAGTCCATGTTTGCCAAACGTAATCTTTATCAATTTCTAGTTATGTTGCAACCGATCTGATCAAATCGTCAATAAACTGAGCTAGCTCTTCAACAAACAGTGGGCTAGCATGGTAATCACTGGTTGTTCTATTTAAAGTATCTAATACATAACATAACATCACGCCTGTAATCAGGGAAGAGTTAGGCTGAAGTGTACCTAATATTACACCCATATTTTGCCAGTTATGTTTAAGTCCCATGTAATAGGGGGCGAGCCTATTGCCTTCAACCGGGCAATCCAGAATCCGTGGCTGGTACTGAGAGAAATTCTTGATGGAAAAAACCAATAACACTTTGCCCAACCTGGGAATAGAACCCAGGACCTCATGCTCAGCGACCACTAGATCAACGAGGCGAGTTAATAGTATCTAATGCCTTTACCCTTCAAAGACCAATCATTGTAAGATACAATGATTAAAATTTAATTGATTACCTACTACTATTGGATAGGTAGATTACTCAGGCTCTATCCACAACTTGCTTTAAATCTATATATATAAAACAAAGTTGGGTTAGTTACCGGGCCAGGCAATAGGATCGTCCCCTGTTACTTGGGACTTAAAAACATAACTGGCGAAATATGGGTGTAGGGACTATTAGATACACCTCTGCCTAACCCTTCAGAGATTATAGGTGTAATATTATCTTAGGATATTTTATGTTGGCGACAGCTTGCTAGTCAATTACATAATATCAATTGAATAGGCAGATTTTCTTTCATAAAATTAGCAGGCATGTAATTTTATGTTTCTTTTTTTAATAAAAGTATTTATGAATTGACTAATGATCTTCCTAAGAATCTTGGTAAAGATTATATCCATAAGGATCCGCCTGTTATCTAGATTTTAATATGCAAAGCTTTTATGATAATTGTAAAACTAAGTCGCTTGCAGATGCACTTGGGTTTATAGAATTTTATTTTTATACATTTTGGATAAATGGTAGCTTAAGTTAATGTTGCCTATTATAAAGGATTTTTGATGTAATTTTTATTTATAAATAGTACCTTTGTTTTACACAAATATAACATAATACCCGACAACAGTACAGTGATAATTAAAAGAACATTAATAATGAATAAATAAATATAAATTACTTAATTTCATTTTCTGCCCTTATCTCTATTGTCTTTTTCAGTTACAGTTTATTTCAGCATCAACATCTTAAAATAACCCATTACTCATGTCTACTTTTAAAACATAATCACCTTTATGTTACTACGTCAATATAAATTAGGTATAAGTTACATAAGTAAAAGAAAAAACTACTAACAACAGTACAGAGCTGAATTCATACCCCACTGAGTTTTCTCAGCATAAAAAAAGCCTGTGAAATTAGCATAACAATGGACGTGAAACTTATATCTTATATTTATTAGGTATATTATATTCATAATTTGAGAAGACGTCATCAGAATCAATTATAAATCTTTTTTTTTTGTTGTACTACCCTATATTTTCCCATAAGTATAAAATGTTTATTTAATGCCTAAAATCTTTGTAATAAATAATATTCAAGCGGCCGTGACGGATTTATTTGAGTTAATCAATTTGAGTAGCATCAAGTTTTGTCAAAAATAAGTTTATTATTATGTGAAATACCTAAATCAATTTTAATATTATATGGCTGTTGTGATAAATTATGTGTATCAACGGATATTTAAAATTCTTTAATTAATTTAATTCTATGAATGGAAATTTCAAAGCTTAAATGATTTTAAATACCCATAAAATAGGTAAACAACTTGTTTGAGAAATTGTGTAGTTTTTCAAAGCACCTGTTTTGGTGATATAAATTTTAAAATGTAGCTGACTTAATTAGGTTCATTATTTAAATGCCTACAAATTAGACGTCCCAGGAAATAGGCTTTTTATTACATTTGTGATTTAGATTTCTAAATATTGTCTAAATCACAAATACGAGAAAGAAATAAAATCTTACTTTGTTGTACCTAATGATTCAACATTGACAAAGTGGTGTGATTTTTGTTTTGCTTTCTCTTCAGAAAAAACTTGACACATTCAAAATACTTTATGATAGCTGGTTAGTCCTAATCATCCATTAAACAAAACATTTGTTTAAAAGGAGTTGATCTAAATATAGGTGTCCTAAACCATTTACTTCATTCTAAAAACTAAAGTGAATCATAAATTGCACCATACCAACAATGTCCAATGAAGTTCATCGTTTCAATCTTCTAATTAACAATCACAATAGGGTGGTTAACCCTTGCTTTTATCGTTGAATGTAAGGTGTAAACCCTTTGCATGCAATCAACCCCTTTTTTTTTTTTTTTTTTTTGGAGGGTGAGAAATCATCAAATGACTCCACCCGCCCTGGGCAGAGCGGAAGGGAGTGTCAGACTCTTACTGACTAAAAAACACCCATGTTCCTTCATTGGCCCTTTATGTTCCAGGGCCGCGGTATCTCTTTCGAACAGTCCCGCAGCCCTGGCAGGCACCGGCCCTTGCGGGCCCCTCCCGTTTGCTGACATCTCTTTGAGGCGCGCGTGGAACACGAACGCGCCGTCGACACGGCCTGCCCGTCGTCATACGACGGACGGACGGCGAGCTAGCCCATTACTCGCCGTCCACAGGCCCGCGCCTACGGTGGCCGAGAGCCATCACGGCGTGGCCCCCGACGCCCGGTGCTTCTCCCGCGGCGGCTGGGACGTGAGGAGGTTCTCTCCCTCTCACGTTCCGCCGCCTCCTTCGCTAGCATGACTGCTTCGCAGAAGGAGGCGACGGCTTCCCATTCCCTCTCGCCCCGGACCATGGCTTGAACCAGGGCCGGACGCGAGAGGTCGCCGCCGCCAATCGCCGCTACGAGGACACGGCGGTGCTCCGCCCAAGCAGAGCAGACCTCCACGGTGTGCTCCACCGTGTCCTCCGGTCGATCCTCGCAATTGTAGCATCCGGGCGTTTCCTCCCGCCCGATTCGGTACAGGTACCTCCCGAAACATCCATGTCCGGTGAGGACCTGCGTCAGGCGGAAGGTGAGGGCGCCGTGGCGCCTCTCAAGCCACTCCTCAAAGAGGGGACTTACCGCCACTATCGTGGCGTGCCCTGAACGGGGTTGCGATAGTCGCTCTCTCCATGCCGCCATGAGATCACGGCGGAGGTCTGTCCGCCGCGCGACAATATGCCGCGGCAGCGGAGTTACCCCCCGGCTCTGTACCTCCGCGCGCCACTCGTGCAGGCGCGCGAGGACTATGGCCTCCAGATCCCATGGCGGCAATCCGGCAAGGAGGCTCGCCGCCTCGCGGGAGATCGTGCGGTACCCACGGATCAGCCTTACGGCTACCACCTTTTGGGATGCAATCAACCCCTGGCTTTAACTCCTGACCGTGAAATAGTTTACAAACATTTGATAAAACAAACATTTATCAAAACAATCAATGTTACAATGCATTTTTAATCCAAAATATTCAAGGATAAATTATGATGTGAATTGTTTTAGAAAACAACTTAAATTAAAAACCTAAAACGAGCTGAATTGATTTGAAAGAATGCTCAAAGGAATCCGAAGATACAAATTACTAAAAAAATATTACTTACATCATGATCCGGAACGTATGTGTAAACATGCAGCTTATCGATCCTTATTGTACCCTGAAATGGATACAGCAGCGACCCTCGAGGAAGTTCAGCAGAGGTCCACACGCTGACGGAAGCTTCACGTCCCCTCGCTCCACCAGGCCTCAAAGCCAGGCTCAGGTCTTGTGGAATCAACACCAGAGTCTCCATCTTCAAAACACTTCAGTCTTTCTTCAAAGTTCCACACACAGTCACCACATAAATAAGTTATATTTAAAAATGTGACCGGTCTCGTCCATCACACTTAATGAGGATAAAATAAATTAGTATACGAAAAAAATTGTCGGGACGTCGGTTCGATTATCGGTTGACGATGTCGCCAACGAAATATCGGCGGTGCGTGATCGATCGCTCGAAGAAATGTCGTTATGTATTAATCACTGCGCGTGAGTTTGTATAGTGTAGCACACACTCAAACGAAAAAAGTTCTAAGTCCAAAAAAAACTGCGCGAACGAAACGAAGAATCTGTAGTAAAATCCGGTAATTCGGTACAATATTACATTACGGCTCTGGGCGGGTAGTGTTCGGCGCATGCGCGGTAGGATGCGCACGCGCTCTTCTCTGAACGTGCACTGAAGGAAGCGCTAACATTGACCTTAGCCGCGGCCGTGATCGCGTTTACAGTTCATTTTTTGTTCGATAAAAAGGAGAGGAGTAGAGCCCTACAAGAAATATTTTATCCAAGCTGCGCTAAATTCAATCTTATTCTTGGTAGAATAAGATACGTGGGAAGGCAAATGCAAGTTTGTAAGGTGTATAGTAAGGTGCTCCCCTCCAAAGGCGGCACCTGCTTGACCGTGCGCCGCCCGTCAGAGTGGCGTAGAGCGCGGTGCGGCGCGCGCGCACCTGATCCACCTGTACATTATAGACAAACCTTTTTTTGGGGGCCAATTAGATTTTTTTCTATACAAAACCCCGTGTTAGATGCGGCGGTAATTTCAGTGGCATTTCGTTTTAGTATGCATAGAATTTTTTTTCTTTGAAATAAAATTTAACGGTTCGAAATTATTGCTGAACCCATAAATCATTAAATTAATGCATAAATTACCAATCACTCTGATCATGTAGGTGTAGTCAGTTGCTACAGTTTATTTTGCAGCCTTTATGACATGCGAATATTTTTTTGATTGGGCTTATAGTTTACTGCTAACAGGGTAACCCTTATGAGGTTAATTCATTAATAGCGAGGGAAGTAATATGTCTGCATGTCAAATGACATGTCTCAGATCTTAAAGAACAATAAGATTTTTATGTTTTTGTTACAATTTCAGTAGAGTCCCTAGGGGGACTCCCTATAGGAATTAATTTAAATCAAAGTCAATGAAAATACATAAAAAACTTAACAGATGATTAAAAAAATTAAAAAGATGATTTAATTCCACTAATCATTCTTATTATTCTCGTATTAACATTAATGTCTATTCCAAGAAAATAGTCTTATAACATCCATTGCAACCATTTTCTTTACTGCCTAAAAAGAAAACACCAATCTTTTTTCCACGGATTTAATTATGTATTAACATTCAAAAACCCGGAATAAAACACAATCATTCGTAGGCACCCATGTTTGTCTGCGTGACTTTTCTAAATGACATGTCAGGTGTATTATAATAAAAAACCTCGTACTTACTGCTTTATGGCTTTCGCACGCTTACCTAAGGCATTGTTCAGCATCGTCTTCAAGTTCAAATGTCTTCATTGTGTATTATAGTAAGAAAAAAATGTACGCAAACATCAATGTTTTATCTTTATGGCAACTGAAAGTTGAATAAATTGGATTAATTAAGAATTGTTCGTTATGTAAGATTGTTTTTGGAGAACGAACCTACAATTTTGTCTTTATTAAGACTATTAATGAAGCGTAAGAGTTTATAATGAGGGAGTCATAGTTTAGTAATCGCAAATTAATATTAATTTACGCCTTTGAACTAATCATGTCCGGGTAGTTAGGATTGCGAATTTATGTTAAGCAGCTTTATACTTTATAACTGAACAAAAGATATTTAAATTATACATTGGGAAGGTAAAGAAACCGCTGCTGTATTTATAAGTTCATTATTTCAATAAAATGTAAGTAATTGTAGAAGCAACACTGTCTTGCGTCCCTCTACCCAAAAATACCCTTAGATATAGGTATTTAGAGGAAAAAAAAATAAGTGAAAACCATAATTTCATCAATTTCTAATTGACACAAAAGATTTAATAACTACCTACAATTACTCACAGTTATCTCACATTTAATTAAATCGACGAGCTCGCTGTGGCATTTTCAAAAAATAATCAAATAAAATTGATCGATATTGCCCACAACCGTGGTGTTATGATATCGGATCCTCCTCATGGAAGACCGCAGGTTTGACACTGAAACTGCCTTCTTACCAAGTCAATTTCAACCTTGGCATTAAAGCAACAGAGTTCCTTTTAGCGGTTGTCTAACAACCACACATGATACGAAATGTCGACGACCTGAACACACCTGCCGGCAACCGCAATCCCACTTGGACTATATTAGGTATGTTATAGGAATTTAAAAACGTGTTACTTACCAGCATGCAACGTGACTCCTGGGCATTTGACGTTTTTGAAATAATGTTTTTTTTAGAATAGTGCATTGACACTATTACATTATAGAGTTAATGTCATAAATAGAAGGCGCATGCCAAACTAGTGCAAAGGGTTAGCCGGCTTATCGTCAGTCTATGTTTGGCAAACCCCACAGAAAAAATAAATAAAATAAAGATGAGTTTGTTTCGATTTTTTAAGCTTTTTTTAGTGGTAGGTTTTACAGTTATCTCGTCGCCAATTAAACGAAAAAATAAGGTACTTAACAGTATGGTAAAAATTAAACTAGGTAAGTAATTAATTTATGACGCCGACTGTATCTATGTATTTATAAATTCATGTAATGAGTTTATTACTACGGTAACTGGCAACGGTAATTGATGCCATTATTTTAAGGCAATGTAAAATTTTACTACATAGCCACATTAACATAGATAGTATCCACATAGTAAGTAAAAGGGTAAACCAAATATTTCGGCAAATCATAATTATTTTTTATTTATTTTTTTAATTAAAAAACACTTAAAAATTTGTGAAAGAATAAAATCACTAACCACAAAAATCATAACACACAAAAATGATTAAATTACCATAAAATCACTACCCACAAAAATCCTATCAAAAAATTGATTATCCGAATAAGTTGCGCGTACGCAGCGGGGCGGGGTTTGGGGCGTGGCATCCGAAGTCCCGCCTCGCGCCGTGCGTTACCGGTGCGCAAGACCTATTGTTAGCGCGACCGGCGATTTTTATTTGTCAGTTGGACTTGTGTTTGTTTTAGAAGCTTTAGACGTTTCAACTGTAGGTACTTAGGTACGCCTACTGGATGTGATTGGGCTGTACAAGTGGTTGATTAAATGTTAGGTATGATTTTGTGAATGGGAATTATTAAAACGTTTATGATCGGCAAAATAGCAAATTTATTCCACAAATAAAAAAAAATGGTTTATCAAATAGAAAAACTAAACTATTTTTAGTTAATCTTAAAGAAGATTTCAGTCGAGCTCATTTAAAGTAACCTTTATTCATTATTCTGTAATAATTGAAGTAATTTTATATTTAGTTAGGTACATAAAGTCTCAAAGTATATCAACTAAGGCATCAACGAAAAATATTTGCACAAAATAAGGGAAAAGGTCAACATAAATCATTATAATCATAATAATTGAAGTACAGACGCCAGCAGGTCAAACTACCCGAAACTGTCAGATTTTCCCATTCAACCTTGAACCTAATGCTTTAGAGATAAAGTGGAAAATCTTTTAAAGAAATTTAACAGATTGTAGTAGCTTGATGTACTAGCGTCTGTACCTCGACATTCTATTGTACCTATTAGAATTTATTCACCAATATTATTAAAACTTACTATAATAATTCAAATGAAGAATTTACTTATTCGTCATTTTGTTATAATACCCGTCAAACGCCTTTAGAAAACACACGACAGCTTGTTCGACTGTTACAGCCGCGCGATTGAGCCGAGTAGAGCGATCTAGCAGCTTCTCGAACATTGCAACTAGTTTCTACTAAATCCCGCTTTTCATTCATTTGGAATTTCGTCAGGATTTTTTTTACCCGACTGCGGCGAAGCCCAAAAGGAGGATAAAGTGTATTATTATTCCCTTTTTATAATTTTATATTTGCCCACCTGCTTCCAAGTTTTAATTAATTTTAAATGTGCTTGTTTTTTGCTTTTAAATGTTTTTATCGCAGTCGGGTTTTTTAGTATTTTAATACCTATTTTTATTTTAGTATCTGGATTTTTCCAGTGTCGGCAATCAAGTTATCACAAGTTACTTTTTACGAAGCAATCTCTCACGATGCTTGGACCTGAGATGCCTAGGTATATTATAATTTAAATTTTAGCAGAAGTCGTATAACCCCACAAAGAGAAAAAAAATAAATAAAAAATACAAAAAGAAATAAAAAAAGAAATAGTAATTTCATTACCTAGAATATTGAACATCCTTTACGGGTAAACGCTCTCCAAATCTATGTGTTACCTTAGGTAACCCTCGAGGTAAACCCACAAAATGGAAATTATGTTTTCCTACTCCTCCGCTATTCTTTTCTGATTAATTTCGATGCGGGATCCAAGACAGTTGAATTGTTTCTCTCGTACTTCAAATTTAAAATAATTGATTATCTCTTCGTTGAGCTTCATTGTCACATGCCTCGGCTTTTCTGGTGGTCGCCACTGTCGATTCTGGCTTTTAGTTGCAGTGGTTTGAAAATAGTGTGGCGGGATTGTCCCAAAAAAAAACCCTTCAAAAAGATTTTGCGTTTAAATGACTAAATGATTAAATGTGTGAATGATTAAATGATGAGGAATAAAAGAGATGAGATGTGGCGAGATTGGAACAGTTAGAAAAGGTCACAACCATCGGTCTTTATGCAAAATCAAGCGTTCATGTCAGAACTCCCACTCCGTATATTCCAAAAGCGATGATCCCGCAACGAACAGACACTAAGCGGGCTTAACCCGTCACGCGTCCATGTGGCTTAATTGTCATTAAATTCAACTCAATTTGTGTTCCAAACGCAGATAAGTTGGTGTAACACGTCGCCTTCGATGCGGTATTGTACGATGTTATTGTAGCCTTTTTATTCTCTTTATTCGGCTTAAAGGAATTTATTTTATAATATCGGAAAGGTGGGTCGGTAATATTGACGGGCACTTTTGATCGAGCCACCCGCTTTGGAGGGTTAAGTGAGTGAAAGATTTTATTTGAAAGTTATTATTTGTTTATTAAAGTTAAAATGTTATTTTACAAGATTTTACCTGGTTTTAAGGTACCTACTATTTTTTGCTTTCGGGAGTCACAGAATGTTCCAGTAACATTTTGGGCGAGGAATGATGATAAGTTATGCTGATGTTAAGTTTTACAATAAGTCCATAAAACATGTGGAATGCCTAATACTGCTCAATGTTGCACATGCATTCAATACTACAATAAGAGTCTCTGCCCCACTGATCTCGTGGTCGCAAGCGCGACTGCTGAGCGTGGGGTCCTGGGTTCGACTCCCGGGTCGGACAAAAAGTGCTTATGAGTTTTCCCATTAGAAATTTCCCAGTAGTAGCCCGGAGTTTGGGAGTTGGCGGTATGATACCCCCGTGGCTCGGAAAGCACGTTAACCCGTTGGTACTGCGCCTGATCTCTCTCCGGTCGTGTCGGATTGCCGTGCCATCGGATTATGAGAGTAAAAGAACAGAGAGTGCACCAGATTCTGTGCACACACTTGTGCACTATAATACCTCCCGTGCCGATGGCTTATCTCCACTAAGATTGGCCGCTGTGACCGAAATACGGCCAGGAGAACTATTATATTATGTTTCAGAGTACCTAATTGTATATTTTTATAAATCAAAGTAGGATTTCATTGAAGTACACACATAAGTATTAACTTTTTAATAAATACATCAACAAAAGGGCATGCAATCCCAAAAACAAACATGAAAGCATAACGTCTAAACAGTCCACGCCGAAATCGGATTGTCTCTAATCTGTATCAAAGGTCTGGCGACAAGCCGACATGTCCCGACCACTCCCGAGTCGCTCCGATTTTTATTTTAATACATCAAAAGATAAATATCTTAATTTTCTGACGTATTCACTGAGCTGTCTGTTGTTTACAATTGACATTCTGTCGGTAATAGAACCTAGTTATAATTTGATTTTGAGTAATGCGCAAGCGCAGGTGTCGTGTTTCGTTGGTAGGTAATGCTCACATTGCTTACGTCTTGTTCTTGTTTCGTGGGATTAATTTGTAGTTGATTAGTGGGTTACATATTTTGGAGAACCTAATATTAACTATTTCCACTTGAATACCTGCATAAACAAGGTCTATTGGCCTTTTTTGAAAGCAGGAATTCCGGCCGTTATCTTTGGTGCACAGTCCCATAGCAGTAACTATAAATTCCAATTTCTTAAAACGACCCAGCTCAGGTTAAATGAATAAATGTCCAAAAAGTAAAGGTTTTTAAAGCTGTTAATTAAAACTCAAGTCGAAACTCAATTTCAGGTCGCACTGAAGCCTCCTTATGTCCCTAACTCTTTGTAGTGACGACGAAAAATCTTTAAAGTGGGCACTTAATTTGGAGTCGTACAAATAATTTGGTGTCCAAGAATCCAGGGTACGATATTTAGATTCCCAACATGCAGGAAAGCACGCTGTGTTTCCCTTATTATGATAAAGTCGTAATGAAGAGTCGCTAAGAACCTGCTAGGAAAATTACTATACTTCACAATACTGACTACATGAGGACTTTGTTCTATCTCTACCCAAGACTTGTCTACTGTAGCGTGAAGACACACAACAACAAAAGAAAGGCAACACAACGCGACGGAACAGCTCCTGCCATTACGCATACCTACATTTGCATGTAACGATCGACTCCCACTTAATTTGGAGTTTTCTTCCGGGCCTGAGGCGTAGTCTCGACGCATTCCTTCACGCTATGTTACGTTTAGCGGTTGGAAGGCGAATTTTGGGAGGATGGCTTGTAGATGTTTGGCGGTTGAAAAATGTGTGGTAAAATAGACCAGAATGACCTGAGAGGAAATTATGGTTTTCATACTCCTCCGCTATACTTTTCTGATTAATTTCGTTGCGGGATCCAAGACAGTTAAATTGTTTATCTGGGACTTCGTCGAGCTTCATTATCTCAGAGCTTTTCTGGTAGTCACCACTGTTTATTCTGTCTTTCAGGAGTTTCAATGGTTTGAGAATAGTGTGGTGGGCTTCTCCCATACAAAATAACGCTAGAATACGTCATCTTATAAAAGCTGAAACTTTTTCTTTGGATGTACCTTACCGTACTAATAATTAATAGGTAAGAACAATTAGATATAATGAAAGATCGGTCGTGGTAGCTTTGGCAGATATCAGGTCATAAATGTGTGCTAAATAGCTATATAGACGTAACTTAGTAGCTGATACTGCTGTTGCAAGTACGTCGGGGGTCACGAGATCTCTCTCTAAAATGGGTTTATAATACTCTTGGTCCTGGAAAATATGAGCCCGATGTCGTTAGTCTTTTCATTTCTTATAGTAATACTTATTACTGGACTCAGTGACTATTTAGAAGATTCCAAGACTTGTAGAGAAGATTAATATTTTAATTGCAACCCAACTGCCCGTGTAGGTAGTTTGGGTGGAAAATTGCTGTTTTGTGGTTGTCTTGCAGTCTGGATCTTTTTTGTTAAGATTTAAGTATTTTTTATTTTATTTTGTGTGCACTTGTGGCATGTGCCAAATGAACATGTTATCTTTCTTTCTTTTGAATGCAAACTATCTGCTTAGATCTCTATACATATTATTCTCTCAATGTTCACATTCTGTGAGCAAGCAACTGTTGATAAAAAAATATACAGGGTGTTTGGCGCATGGACCGACACAATTTTTCCAGGGATTTGGGAGGTCATTAGCTAGGTTCTACCCATACACCCTTTGTCCCAAATGTCACGGTTGGTTACATATGTTTTTTTTTTAAATGAAAGAAATGCCCAAAATGTTTCCTTTAATTCGAAATAACTTTTTTGTTTGTGGGCGTAGTGGCACAAAACAAATTTTGTTGCATTCTCCAAAGTCTTTTAAATCTAAAAACATCTTTGTTTTATACAACTGATTTCAAGAAAATTCCTTACAAGCTTCCAAAGTAATTTTTTTTATTTAATGAATGAAATTTTACATTTTTACACGTTATTTCGAATTAAAGGAAACATTTTGGGCATTTTTTTCATTAAAAAAAAAAACATATGTAACCAACCGTGACATTTTGGACAAAGGGTGTATGGGTAGAACCTAGCTAATGACCTCCCAAATCCCTGGAAAAATTGTGTCGGTCCATGCGCCAAAAACCCTGTATATTGACTGATGCTAGTAAGTATAACTTTGAAGCATAAAAAACTTTATAGGCCCGAACTGTATACACAAATGAAATACATAAACCCGACAATATTCGTCGGGCAGTAGCCAACCAGACTTAACAAGGAGTATCGTATTACCCAGTACTAAATGGGTTGTGGAGGTCAGACAGTTCCTCCCTCTTATATGGAGAATGAGGAAGTTCACACCCTGATCCTCATACTTCTAAACCGAGCCTCTAGTAATGAGGTAAACACCGACATCACTCAGCTCACATACATACATACAACTTACGTATGCAAACAGGGTAATTCGTTTCGCCATATGGCCAGTACATTGCGAGAAGGGAATTGGCCCACATGCCGTCTCGTTGCAACATTAGTATAAAGGCATATAACTGAATGGCAAGCTGTTGGATATTTTTTTGCAGTTTTTGGCAAGGTTTTATATGTGGCAGTGTGAGTCCGGGCAATTTTAAAAAAGGTTATAGGCAATTCATATTCATAGTCACTTCATAATTATGCATAGTTACTTTATAATCATAGTCACTTCACATGCATAGTTACTTTATAATTATAGTCACTTCATAAGCATAGTCACTTCTTAATCATAGTGACTTCTTATTCATAGTCACTTCTTAATCATAGTCACTTCATAAGCATAGTCACTTCTTAATCATAGTCACTTCTTAATCATAGTCACTTCTTAATCATAGTCACTTCATAAGCATAGTCACTTCATAAGCATAGACATTTCTTAATCATAGTCATTTCTTAATCATAGTCACTTCATAAGCATAGTCACTTCTTAATCATAGTCACTTCTTAATCATAGTCACTTCATAAGCATAGTCACTTCTTAATCATAGTCACTTCTTAATCATAGTCACTTCTTAATCATAGTCACTTCATAATCATAGTCACTTCATAATCATAGTCACTTCATAATCATAGTCACTTCATAATCATAGTCACTTCATAAGCATAGTCACTTCATAATCATAGTCACTTCATAAGCATAGTCACTTCATAAAGGTAGTATTTAATCCGGAAAAGAACTGGAGTTACCGGCATTGCAAGTAAACTAAACAAGCTGAAGTTACAGTATGCCACCCCAGTTGGTCCTGGAGACTTAATGCATATCTAAAACACGCGAGAGCAGTACAACTGCTGTAGAACGTCATTTCCAGTCAATTACCATAAATCTTTATACAATTGGATTTCTGGAATCAAAAATCAGGTAATTTATAAAGACACATAATATCTAATATAAAATTAAACTATTCTCCTTACCAACTAATAGTAATTGACAGGACCAACTATACCAGCTACATCTACTAACTACTTAATTGCCGGAAGGGTAACAGACATTAAGACCGTCAATGTACCAGCATTATTCTAAATGGTCTCTCACAAAAAACCATACGGGCCTGTGGCCTGTTCTTTGGAACGACCGTGGATTTAAACATTTAAATTTGTTCCCGAGGCGATGCAGGAGTCTAATTGTTCGGTCGGCGCAAATTATAAATTCATTAATGGGAAGCTGGGACCGGCGGCCATGGAGATTTTTCATCTCTGTACACACAGTTTTACAGAAGTGTGGGTGTGTATAACCGCATGGCCAGTTACATGCAGACGCAACACACGGGCTGTGGCGGTGACTGCGGAAAAACAAATGAAAGATATTGTGACGCGTTTCGCGATGCGATAGTACTTCATTGGAACAAGGAAATACGCGCTTGTCATTTGATGTAAGTAAGTCGTATCGCCCGGGGTCAGGAACGGGTCGTTAGTGTACTTTCGGTCAATGAATGTGTGGTTCATGTGGGCGAATGTCAAAGTGGTCCAATAATAAACTGTCAAAATATACAATTTGTCTTAAGTGTAATAAATTTCAGGAGTTGGTTTAGATTCTGATTGGTTTTTTAATTGAATTTGTAGTTGCTTGTAATAATAGAGCGACAACAGTTAATGATTGTTATCATGATTTATCAACACCTACATACAGATTTATTTTGTACATACAAGCACCTACCTACCTACCGTTGATATTCGTTGACGTAAAGAAACATGATACACCAGGGTACTCTCTGCTGGCAATAATTGGCCCGTAGGGACAGTCCTTCTTGTGCAATGCAAGATGATGATAAATCTTGGTTGTCAATGTATACTGACGAGATATGTAGTCATTACATATCTCTCAATCGTTCAAAACAAAGTTTATTAAACTGTTATTTAAAGTTGACCATGTCATGATAGATTGATTTCGACCACACTTTTGCTTTTTCATCACACTGTGAATAAAAGACATCAACGAGTTTCAACTCCCAGTTTTTATGAAACCTACCATTTTGTACCCAAGTCTGCCTCCACTTAGTTTGTTTACACATAGTTGGTTAGCATATGTGTATCCAAAATCTTTATTTCTGTCAACAGTGTGCCCTGGATTTGATTCCCAGGTCGGGCAAAGTGTTATTGAGTTTTTTCAATATGAATTTCTCAGAATCAGCCACGGAAACTGTGTCCGGTTGATAATACATGGGACTTATATAAAACAGGCATAATGTGGGTGTAGGTACCATTAGGAATACCTAGTTTATTTATTTTTTGCTTGTGGTAATTCTCAGTGGATGTCCTCCGCCGTGGGGTCCGCGGAGGGATGTGTCAGACTCCTACTGAGTAAAACCACACGGTATTCCTCCTCGTCACGTCTGGCTGGAGTGCGGAAACTGCATTCTCCACAATCACCCCAGCAGCACCTGCCGTATCACCTCGGGGATTACAAGCGTGAGATTATGCTCATTATTATTGCTATCAAAAGCAAACCAGCAAATCAAATCAGCAAACCAGAAGGGCCCGCAATGGCCGATGCCTGCCAGGGCTGCGGGACTGTTCGAAAGAGATACCGCGGCCCTGGGACATAAAGGGCAAAAGAAGGAACATGGATGGCTTTTAGTCAGTAAAAGTATGACACTCCCTTCCGCTCCGCCCAGAGCGGGAGGGAGGGGTCATTTGACGATTTCCGATCCCAAAAAAAAGGCGCTATAACAAAAACAAGTGACGATCTCCTAATCACATTTCATATCCCAATACACAGATTTGACACCTCCTTATCCTAATTCATCACGACAAACAGAAAGCAATTGTTTGTTGTTCAAAAGGTCAGCGACCTTACGGTAGCAAGAATATTTCTAACAAGATATTAATTGTTCAGCTGACGCCTAAGGCAGTCTTGTTAAAATAATTGTCGGTCTACTTGAATCTATTTTTCAAACCATAGTGTACGGGGCTTGGCTCATTAAAACCGTATAGCAGATGGTGATTAGATTTGTTGGAATGGTGTACTGGCACGCGTATCTTGTATGGTTTAATGAATGGGTGTTGCTGGTTATAAATGGTGGATTAGTAGGCGAGTAGAGATGATGACTAGATGAGTAGTGAGGAAGCCTTTGCTTTGTAAAACGAAAATAAAATGTATTCTGGCTTTCAAGATGTTAAGTATTTAGTATTCTGTGAATGACTTTGATCGAATGGTTGGGCCTACAAAAAATAAATTTGATGTATCTGTTTGTAGTTTCAAAAAAACAGCTTTTTACTAAAAACATATGAAAGTTTTTATACGGTACTTATAACATATTTTTTTAAATTTATTCTGTCTGTTTGTTCGGCTCCGAAACGGCTGGACCGATTGTGACGGGACTTTTAAATAAATAAATAGAAAGTAGCTGATGTTATAAGGAGTAATTTAGGCTAAAGATTTTATTAGAAAAAGGATTAGGGTTCCGTGCAAAAAATATAAAACTCATCAAATTGACACAATCTAAATTGATTCAAATAGGGAAGTAGTATTTTGTTATAATTTTACGCGGCCGAACTACTATAATATTATGTCTTATCTTGAAAATTTTTGAATGTTTTACTACCTAACGAGACGTCGTAAGACGTTTTTCTATACCAAAAACAACGGACGACTTTTTCGAGCAATAATAGTATGTTAAAATTCGCTCAGAGAATTTTGTTGCTGTGTACTGGGATAGTGATAAAAACCAGGAGATTGAGATCATAAATATTATAAAAAGTTATTGAAGGGGTAATGATATCATTTAAGGACGAGATGGTGGGACGAGTGGGGCAGAACCAACGACCGGTGGTCCACATTGGGCCTGGAGCGAAAGATTTGGAGGTCATGGGGGTCTTTGCCCAGCAGTGGGGTGACACAGGCTAACAGTAGGTAACAGTAATATCATTTAAGAGTGAATAACGAGTCTGTTCAACACGGCACAACATCGAACTGATAAAGAAAACTCAGAATTGCAATCTGAATAAATTACCAGACTCATGAATATTTTCTTGGTGAAGCTTCAGTAAATACTATGGTCTTAAAACCCAATCGAAGATTACTGTTGAAATCATATTTCAATCGGCAAGTCGTGACTAACAAATAAAACTTATCTCTCTAAATGTGAATATGATTGTAAGTTAACATCCTCTAGCATAAAATTAGATCTCCAACTCCCTCAAAATGGTCGGTAGCCAAAGGAAAGGATACATGGGTCCGTAATTAATTATTCTTTGAAACAGACGTAAACGTTTTGAGCCCATGAGGGCCGAATTCTAAATATTTGTGCTAGAGGCTAGGTCCCAAGATTGTATGTAAAATTTTTGTAAAAAAAAATGTTCCGTCCACTGCTGGCATAGATACGAGTACAACAAGTAGTTAAGGTTCATTTTCCACTGCTTTTTTGTTCAATTTTGAGGTTAAATCTCAAAAATGATGTGCTCATACAGCAGAGTACATTGTTGGTGGATTTAACTAGCTTTCATTCAATTTTGCTGTATCCTTAATTTCATTAGTACAAGACCTAACGATTTTGCTTGCCTCACTGGAACAATAGAATTATTAGAAAAAATACTTGTGTATTCTTTTATACTAATAAAATTACCTAAATGCTTAAGCAGGCAGGCAAGCGCATTACTTTGTGTAATTTATTTCATCACCACTGCTCTCAAAACGGTGAAGAAAAACATCGTGAGGAAACCGGCATGTCCTAGAGCCAAAAATTCGAAGACGTGTGACATCTACCAATCCGCACAGGGACCGCTTGGTGGATTATAGCCCATGCTTTCTCATAGAGAGGAGGCCGTTTGTACAGTGGGAACATTATAGGCTGATTATTCTTATGCTACATGCATATTCCCCATTAACTTTCACTTTTACGAATTTAAAATTCCAAACTTCTAAACGATCCCCAAAACCTTAAAACGAGAGCTATCATTCGAACGTTTACAGAATTCCATTTGGCGTTTCCAGACGAATATTAAGTTTGTATGCAATTTGAATACCGCCTACGGTTAGAGAATGGCAGCTATCATTTAGAAGCAATACCATGATGACCACTGTTGCTCGTATTCGTAATTGACTCCATTTGGAGAAAAAATAGTGATGGGAATAATGATGACTGGAATCGATACAGATCGGAACAGTTACAAGTACTGTTTTAAGCTTTCACAGTTTATAACTAAACTTACACTGTCCCTTACGGGATATCTTCTGTGATTTTCCATTATTGTGAGCTCCCGATATTTCGACGCTGTTGCAAGCGCCATGATCGCGGGATGACAAAAAACAAAACACGGAGGATATCGCGTACCTAAATGACAGGCTACATGTATCTTTTGGAACTCGAATGACATTGACAAGTCGCTGTTGGTAAACATTGTGTTTTCTGTAGAAATGGTTTTGTGTAATGGTAAAAAAAAAACTAGACCCACATCCAAAAGATTTCCAACATTCAGCCACAAAATATACTGTAAACATTTAATGATTATCTAATTTATAAAGAAAAATTCCATTCGAAACTTTAGTCATAAATAATGCCTATTAATGAATGAAAAGTATTTAAATACCTCTATGTAGGTAAATGCTTTCTGTTATTACTTTTCAAATTCAAATATGTTTATTCTTGTTTTACGCAACTAAACTACAGCCGACAAAAAAAAAACTCTTAACATAGTTGGGAGTAATTTATAACAACGCAAATCGACTCATAGTAGGCATATCGAATCGAATTATAATCGACTAGTTAACAAAATTGGCCACCTCTATTCGTAATGGGCAAACAAAATCGAAAAAGGAATGAATTTGAAATGCAAACTTTTTTTTAAGAATAAAAAAGGCAATGTTTTAGTATTGGGCGTTGCAAATAAATTGATATGCGTGAAACGGCACGGTAAGCAGGAGGCAATTTCGGAATTTATGTGTGGATGTATTTTTTTTTTTTATGAATTCTTTTTTTGAATTCTTCGTTCTGTTATTGAATAACCACAAAACAATTTTTCAGTTTAGCATTAGTTTCTAGGCTACCGTAGATGACCTAACCTACTCAGCAATCAGAGCAGTTTGATCACTTTTCTATTCACCACATTTCAAGACCTTAGCGAAATGTTTAGCCACGAAGGCAGTAAACAAGAAACTTATAACAAAGGCTTTATTTCCCAAATTATAGTTATTAATTTATTTATAAATAGAACGATTCATGCAAATGTAACTAAGTGGTCAGTTATTCAGATCCAAAAACCAGAACATTAATTGATTGGCTGTTTGACCAGATCGACTAGATTTACCAAAACTTACCACAAACATAGGAAGTCATAACGCCTGTCATTAATATGATAGCAACCTGCCTCTTACTAGCTTACTATCATCTAACCAAATTGTAGCGAGTATAGAAGTTCTTCAGTTCAGAATAAGAACATCATCTACCTTACGTATTCCCTATGTTGGGCTCGGCATCCAGTCTAACCGGATTCAGCTTGAAAACCAGTGTTTTACTTGGAGCGACTGCCTATCTGACCTCCACAACCCAGTTAGTAATGAATAATACCCCTGGTAAAACTGGTTGTCAGACTTTCGACTCAATGGCTACCTGTAACGACTGCCAAAGATCCACAAATGACAACCGAGGCCAACGGCTTAACGTGCTTTCCAAAGCAGGGAAGGTACCCGGTAGGTAATGGGTGGTCACCCATCCACGGACCAACCTAGGCAAGAGCAGCTTAACCTGTTATTATTTAGCCACGCAGCCAGAATAAGAACAAACTAAACAAATAGTAAAACTAAACTCATTCTAATTTCATCTAATTAATAATCCTCGACAGTTTTCCTAGCTCTTTGACTATTGGTACCTTTGTGGCGATCTCATTCAGACCAGGACTTCATGAATACATCGATATATTTTCATCCAATTATAGTAATTATTCAATGTTCAATTATTTAGATTAATTGCAAAGGATCGCAACGATTGTGTGTGTTTTAGTCGATTATGTAGTACTGATCAATTGGTTGCTATTAGAGATTATTTCTTAATATGTGTTTCTGATCGTAACCAAAAGAAATAGATTAAGAAAAAACCGCTGCGTCTACAATGTGAAGTTTTTCTGAAATAACGAAATGTGCAGGAAAGATTTTAGAAAATTTGTCTCCTAAAGGGAATTTCGAAAAAAGTTTCCATTTAGAGTAAAAATCGGACAGAGGATTTTATTATATTTGTCTACAGATAGTTGTTCCGGGTCTGGCTGTTTGTGTATGTGAGTTTAAATGTTTGTAAACGCATCCACGATACATGTCATGATAAATTGTCAGCGTTGGGCAAAGTTTGTTTTTTTTTTAAATATCATCTGTGCAGTAGTAATTATTAGGTTTTAATTTCGATTTCTTGGTGTCAGTGAGCACAGGCACTAGTACACAGATTTCCTTGAGTACTAGGCTATCAAGAACCGCAGGAAGTATAACCAAACTTCCTATATGGTCGCAAGCTATTAAACCTTTTTACATAATTACCTACACAATACCCATACTCCAGCCTTCGACTTTAGTTGTTTATCAGCCTTTTATAATACCGATATTCTTTAGAAATTCACTTACTACATGGGGTGCTAATTGCAAGCAAAATGAGCAGATAACGATGCCTATTCATAGGACGACTCGGACTTACAAAATTGTATCGATCATTAATTTTCCTTATAAGTAGCGGAACGGGGCTTTTGGACAATATTGGCTCTTACTTCAGTAATACATGTATAATGGTCATTTAATTAAAAAATATGTCTAGACAAGGTTGTAGCTGAAGACTATTTAGCAGCAATTAGTCTGAAACTGCGTAGTTCTTTGTTATTTAGGGACCAGCAGTTGGTAAATTCAGAAAAAATGGACCATTATCAGCATCAGTTCAGCCCAATATTCTTATAAATATGTTTTTTTTTCTTTTTTATTTCTTATTCATCATAAAAAATACTAGGTTATGTAGTCAAAGCACATTTTTCATAACTAACTTTTCATGACGAATTAATTTGGATGAGGTTAGAAAAACTGTACATCAGATTTAAATTAAACTAAATTAATTCCCAACACTCACTGATACAATTCTACATCGTCAGACAGACAACCTAAATATTAACCCAGCCAACGACGACGACAAACCATCCGAAACCTGAACAGCCCACCTTATGCGAAGCGGGCCCTCTCAGAGAGATAAGCCGGACAGGGAGCAAAGACTAAAGAGATCCGCCAAAGATATGCCTCGGCTAACAATTAACAATGAGACATTATATTCACGAGTAATGCTGCCGATAATTACCAAGCCAGACGATTTGCACAACCAAGTTAAGATATAGCTTCTTGTTCTATCGTATTAATTGATGGTGCTTTTTGAGAGTTTGTTTTGGGAACTCATTTTTTGAACAGTTATTTAAACATTCGAGAGGTTATTATGATCAGTTGAAAAAAAATAATGGGTAGTTATTTTTTTATCAGCGGTTGGTAAATTTGTGCGACAGTAAAACATACACAGTAATAAAATAACAATTGGCCGGTTATTTTGTCTGATACTGTCAGTACTAAAAATACGTAAGAAGACTAATAACTTAATGGCCAGTAAAAATGATGGAATGGGCAGTTAGATAAATAGTTCGGCAGTTCATAGGGAGCGGAGACACCCGGACATGGGCACCCTGACTTGGTTACTGTAAACCCTGCAGACAGAAATAGGAGGCTACGCTGACTACGCTTTTTAGGCGAATAACTGCCCACTCGTAACTGCCCATTTAGTTATTTTACTGCTCAGTATAATTATTATATTATAAGCAAATAAGAACAAATTCTTTTTACAAAACTAATAAATTTAATGATTAAACTAAAACTTTTAAACAACGATTATATTGATTTCGGACTTCCTATACATTTAATAACAAAAGAATATTCATTTTATACGATACGTAAGTGATGCGCCCGTCCTCAGAGCTGTCTCGCAATACGTGGTTGAAAGTCGTTCTGTTAGATCTGTAAGTTGATTTTGACAGTTCGGCTAACTTCACAATGTTGATGTTTCCTTATAATATTATATTCTTCATACACTGGCGAGAATAGCAATGAATTGTGTTCGGTCTGTTAATACTGCCAACTACGACAGGATCCAATAATTGTGGAAAAAAATAAATTACTTTTGTTTGCATTACCCAGTTATCGATAAACAAGTTTAGGCAACACTTTTATCAACACACATACCATCATACATGTAATCCCCGAAGTGTAAGGCTAATAGAATACCAAAATTTTTATCACATCGATGTTTTTACATCATCTTAATCATCATCATTTAAGCCGAAAGACGTCCAATGCTGGACATAGGCCTCCCACTAGGTGGACTGATGACCTGCGCGAGGCACCTGATGCGAGACGCACGGGACAGTTCAATGTTTTTTATTTAATTAAAATTAATTACAATATAGTTAGACGCGTCAAATCTAATAAGCAGTGATTGGGATATGCTGACTATATTTGCCTGAACTAGTGTAGTAGTAATTAGTTTAAGGATGGTAAATATAATTCGAATATATGAATTAAAGTTAGATTATTTATTTCGGGATTTTACGTGAAAATCCCGAAATTTGGTAATTGCAAGTTTAGTTAAAAATAGCCTTTACACATCTTAAATAAAGCTTATTTTCAACTTATTGAAGATTTTTCCCGAATCCCGGGAAAAAAATATAAAGTCCTAAGGAAGTCTCCACTTTTTGTCTCTGTTCTCCGAAGTTTACGCAAATATAGTCAGCCTATTCCGATCACTGCTAATAAGTAATCAATTACTAGGTACATTATCACAATTTGTCACGATAGTTGAAACTATGGCAATAAAAATGCCACTACAATCATAGAAATCAATAAGAGGGTTTTTCTGAATAATGTTCGTTATCATTATTATCAATAATACGTAAATTGTTGATTAATAAAAATCTTATCTTAAGAAGTTAAATGATCAATAACAATACAATGGCAAATCATTAAAATTATTTTTTATTGTTCAGTAGTAAATCGTAGCAGTATCATGAAATAATAACATTAATACAATTTTAAGATAAAAATGAAGTCAATATATTTTATTTACTTAATATCTATATTTATAAATAGAAATACAGTTAGTGCACATTTAGATATATCTGTCCCTGCTGATAAACAAGTGTTTGATTTAGATCTCTATGAATCTGTGTTAGATCCAGATCTATGTGAAGAACAGATTCAATATATCCAACAAGATGATCTGCAACTATTACTTGAATGTGAGTATAATATTTACTTACCTATGTCCTACGTTAAACTGATGAAAAATAATCTGTAGTAGCTAGTTGTTTGTTTTCGTTTTGTACAGCATATTTTCTCATTGCATTCTGTCTATGACATCACACCCTTTTTTGTCCATATTGTCTTACACGTAGTCTATTCATAGATTCATTAGTGTTCCTCTTTTCAACTCTACATTCCTAGTTTTACATTCTCTAGTATTCTTTTATCATTCTTCTGTAACATCTGGATAGTGCCTTGGCTTTACATGCCATCCAGAAATATCTCTCAGGCATGCTGGTTTCCACACGATGTTTTCTACCACCGAAGCAAGTGATAATTATACTTTTATATTATATTTTTATATCAATAAAATGGAATAGTGTTAACTTTTAAACACGTTCCTTAATTCTTGCAGTTATTGATGCTGGTATCCGTGTACCAACTGGTATAATGACTGGCAACGTGTTACATCTTGGAAACTACTACCAATGTTTGGGAATCAACAAGCAGACGCCAGACTCAGTTGTTGAAGGCAAATATTGTATGATAAACGTGCCTTTAAATCAAAATTGGCCAGTATTGCCCACTTTATCTGAAGACATCCCTTTGCCTGATTTTAACCCAAACAAATTAAGGTTGAAAGAAGATGTTGTCAAGCGACTGTACCAGGCAAATATATGGGCTGCAGGCATCGAAGATCTCATTGGGACAGGAAGTAATGTCAGCAGGTACTCATAATTTTTTGACTTTGATTTGACTACAAATAAAAAGATTTCACATAATTCGCTGACAGCATGCAAACTTAAAATTAAATTTTAATTTAAATACCGAACACAATTAAATGTACCTACTCGTAATTTAGTTACTCGTAGTTACACATTTTACAAGATATTTAAGAAGGATAAAATATAATTATGACCATCAATAAAATGGGTCACCCATTTTATTGATGGTCATAATTATATTTTACACCCATTATATACACCACCCATTACATACCGAGTTTCCTCCATGCCTGGGAACGTTAAGCCGTTGGTGCCGGCTGTCATTTGTACATCTTTGACAGGTAGTCAGTGACCCAAAAGTCCGACAACCAGTCTTACCAATGAGTCGTATTACCCAATACTAACTGGGTTGTGGAGGTCAGATATACAGTCGCTCCATGTAAAATACTGGTATTCAACTGCATCCGATTAGACTGGAAGCCGACCCCAACATATTTGAGAAAAGGTTAGGCAGATGAAAATGTTATAATCGACAATAACATCCCATCAGAATTTAAAAGACCAGTGTGTAAATTGGACTAAAGAGTTGAACAACTAATAGTGTATTAACTCCAATTACGACTCTTTCTTTTTGGTAAGCCCGTTCCATCGTCGACCTCATCTCTGTCCTCAGGACTAGATTGAGGTCAAGAGTAGACCCATTTAATATACATATAAAAAAACATGACAAAGGTAGAAGAATAACGATATTTTTGTCATAAAGTGTTTGTTTTTATTTCCAGGGTTGCTGGCAGTCCTCTGGCCGCTCTAACCCTTCGCCTGGCTGTTTGCATACCCAAGCCATGCACAACAAAAACAGCACTTAACTCTTTCTTCAACAGCTCAGAAATAACTTCGACCATTAACTTTGAAGAAGCGTTCTGTCGACTTCCAAATGACAAGCCTTGGGTGGCTGGGGACTACGTTGCAGTGTAAGTATTGATTGCTTTATTTTCTACTAGTGGCCCGTCCCGGCTTTACACGGGTGCCTATATTATTCAAGGATAATGTAGCATTTTTAAAATCTGTCCAGTACGTCAAACGGGGTGAATAGGAACGCAGGGGTGAATTGAAAGAAAACTTTGAAAGGGAATTTAACGTTGAATTGATATGATAATATGTTCCCAAAAAGTACTCTATTTTATTTACTTAGTTATACTTAATTGTTTAAAGACCTTGCTGGCAACATAACATATTAATTCAACGATAAAATCCCTTTCAAAGTTTTGTCCCGATTCACCCTGGCGTTCCTATTCACCCCGTTTTACCCGGTAGTTTTTGAGTTTATTTGTTACAAACATACAAAAATTCAAATTTTTCCTCTTTATAATATGTATTAAAGTGTAGGTTGAATAAATGGGTATTGTTTCAATTAACTGAATAATTGCTTCGATAATCCAGTGATCGTACCTAAGCATGACTGCACATTTTTGGTCTCCAAGCTGGGCAAAATTGTTATCGGGTTTCGTCTAGTTGTAGTTTAATTGTAGTAATGATTAGTGAGATATACATACATACCATAACTGGCGCTAAGAGTGGGCATAATGTAGATATAAAATATCTTTTAATAATCTTGAAATTCTATTATTTTTAATGCCCCTATAACCAAGTCAAATTATTGCAATTCACAACAGGACATAGACCTCTTCAATTCTCAATTCAATTCTTTATTGCGTACCATAATGTATGAAGTTGGTAAGACAATAAATATATTACTAGTCACAATTATGGACCCTGTCGGGCACAGCATAGATCAAATAGGAGAGAGGAGGAAGAACACTGGCTTCCAAGCTGTCCCATAGCAAATTGTCCTCCTTCCTGCCAGTTTAGCAAAGAGATTGTTTTACATTTGTTTCAATTTTATTTCCAGATCAATATTTTCTTTCATCGGTCTTCTCGTCTTGTTGAGTACTGCATACGACCTTTACAACAATGTTTTCCGTAAAAAAGGTAACTCTTTATCTAATTAATCAATTCTTATCACGAATAGGCATTAATTTATGATAATCTCTTTAAACACTCTGGAATTAGGGGCCGTCTCCACGAGCGAGAGTATCGCGACGATATTATCGTCGCGCCACGTATTTCTATGAGGCCGTCTCCCCGAGCGAGAGAATCGCGGCGATATTTTCGCATACAAATACGTGGGACGACGATAATATCGCCGCGATTCTCTCGCTCGTGGAGACGGCCCCTTAGGGTACCTACTTACATGCTTATTTTTGAAATGTTTAAATGTTTTGAGTCATTTCATCTAATATAAATGGGCAGTAGATTGAAATATTTTACATGATTTTAACCTGTAATGATTTACTTAAATGTTAACACGATTAAAATTGAGATTTGAAGAAAATTTCATCAGGAAAGTTTTAAGTCTGAATTAGGATGGACTATATTAAAGATTATTTGAGTTGAAAAAGGGTGACTGAGATAACAACTAATAGAGAAGTATGGAAGAAGACCTGCTGCGCTAACCCCAAGCAAACTGGAATATTGGTGGAAAAATTATGATGATTGAAATTGGTGGTTGCACAATTATATAATAATATGTTAGGGCTAAAAGGCTATGTTAGGGTAGGTGTGAACATAAACTTAAGATTAGCCGGTTAAACTTAGGTTAGGTTAAGTTTACCCGGCTAATCTTAAGTTTAGCCGTAAAATATAAATTGTGTGGCCATAACAGAAAAAATACGCGTTCAATAAAGTATGAGCAGAACCATTGCAACCGAATTCGATTCGTCATTGAACAATTTTACAAATCGCGTGATATTGAATTGAGTTTTTTGTGATTATCACGTTTATGTATGTGTATAAATATTTTTTTTGTGATTGGTGATAAGCCTGATTAAAAGACCTAATTTGCTATATTTGAATAATTATATTTTATCTTGACAGTTTAACACCTACAGCTGGACTTTTCCGTTTTGAATAGATTAAATTGATTATATCCGTACTAATCGTTTAATCCCTTCCGTACTTTGCGACTACACATACACACTATAGCTTTTCATGTTCATAAGATCACGCCTGTAATCCTTTAAGGGTTAGGCAGAAGTGCACCTGTGTGAAGTGTACACCCACATTTCGCCAGTTATGTTTAAGTCCCATGTAATAGGGAGTGAGCCTATTGCCATCAACCGGGCGTAAATCCAGACTTCGGGCTGGTACTGAGAAATTCCTGATTAAAAAACCCACTTGCCCGACCTGAGAATCGAACCCAGGATCTCATGCGCAGCAGTCGTGACCACTAGACCAACGAGGCATGTCCGTTAGATTAAATTGCTATGTAATGAAATAAATCTAGAGAATCACCGACACATTGAAGGAAGTTACCAAAATGACTTAGTTATTTAATAAGTTTTTAACACAGCAATAGTGCAGCAACGGCTTATAAAAACATATTCAATTTGTGCTCAGTTTATAACCGTTAAGTTTCATAACAGATACGGACAAAGAAAGGAGACAGCCGAATATTACGACAATATACCAATTTTTCTCACACAGATCCTCAAAAACCGGCAAAAGTCAACAAACTACTCCTCGCCTTCTCCGTCTACACGAACACCCGTCGTCTCGTCACATATACTCCAGTTCCGGGTGCCTTAGAATGTCTGGACGGCATCAGGGCCTTCGCCATGATGTGGGTCATTATTGGACACTCGTTTGGAACTCAACCTGCGAGCGGTCTAATTGCTAATATGATAGACGTTTTTGAAGTAAGTGCCTTGCTCTTCTACTGTATCTTGCATAGCAGACCGCACGTCAGTGATAGCACTTCGCTTTTGCATTGGGCTAGCGTAGAATGAAGTCTCAATATAATGCAAGGCTTGCTTATACGGATGATGTTTGTCTGTACCATAATTATTATCAATCAACTTTATTTTCTCACCACAATATACATAAATTATTTTACATTGGTCAGATTCGACAATGATACACAATTCAGGTAAGTATATATTGTGGGAGACTGGTGCCTAAGCTAGGCGTGGCCTGAGTTTCAGGACACCAGGATCACACCCTTTTACATTTTCATTTCATAGATTATGTACTAGGCGCACTGACAGAATGTAAGGAATTATACGTCATTTTATAGTTTATTTACTATGCTTAAAATCTAGGTTAAGTATGCGAGACGAATGTTAGTAGATGGGTGACTGTGTGGGTGTGTGAGTGTGTGGGTGTGTGAGTGTGCTTTATTGTGTGTTTAGGTCATTATATGGATGTTTTCAGTATCATTATAGTTTAATTTTAATAGCCAGTCAATTAGCCAATTATGGAAACAAGTTATAAGCAAGCACAGATATATCAACTGTTACATAACAATATGAACTTGCTCACCGTAACCTACTCAATTAAAATGTTCGTTTAGCTAGACAGTCTCCTTCATTTTTCAAGAAAAAATCCACCAGAACTATTTAATTTAATTTTGTTGATATTTCTACTGCTCCTGCTAAAAATGGTCCTGTACCCTTTCCAGTGGATGACTGCATTAAAGTCGGTATGGATTACTGCTGCTCCAATCACAGTGGACACTTTCTTCATGCTGAGTGGTCTTCTAATAGTTTACACTACAGCCGGAAAACTAACTAGCAGTAAGTACTTAACATAATTCTTTGCAAACTTTATGGCGGTTCGGAAGTTAGCTGCAAGTGACGGCCTGTGTATTTAAAGTCAAGATGATGCGTCCTTTGCTACCGCTGATACCTAAAATTGTGTTCTGCGCAGGGCCGGCAGTCTCGACATAGATACCGACAATGTCGCAAACTTTCGATCGCTTAATAATAACAGAAAAAAACAACGTACATAACGTTGCTTGCGAGAAATGCAAGTCTCAACATCCAAGATGCTTTTCTCGCAAGCAACGTTATTGCAACCGATTTTTTCTGTTATTATTAAGCGATCGAAAGTTTGCGAAAGTGTCGGTACCCAGCGTAACGTTAGATGTTCCGAGCCGTCGTAAAGTTTGACAAGAACTATACTCAAAGTCCTTAGTTAACTTACAATAAAACGTGAACAAAATCGTAGTCTACAAGAATACTTCCAAGTTCTTGCTGTCCGTACAAAGTGAATGTAACGGGTACATACTTAGCAATTATTGGAAACAAGGAATTACATTTTTTCAATGACGTTTCTTCTGATAGTATCGTTAATTTCTTTGATAACCCTAAACTTCTTAGAAAGGGCTTGATTATAGTAAACTTGCAAGAACAAGAATCTTGAATCTTATCTTCTTAAAACAAAAAGCAAAGTCCATTTTTTTTAATCTATGCCGTCATGTTTGAGTCATCACTCCACGTGGATATTTACATTAATCGCTCCTGTTCAAATGCGTCTGTTGCTATTCTACTACTTAAGTACCTTATAATAGAAAGAATCCACAGGATATTCTGGGAACAGCAGTGCCAGCAGCGCTGTGGAAGAATATATTAAACCTCATTCGTCGATCTCCTGTCCTTGCAAGCGCAGCATGTCTACCTTATCTATACTTTTCTGTTAATCGTCACTATAGGGGGCCTAAAATGACCGCTTTATTAGGATACTGCTAAAGCGGTCATTTTAAGCCCCCAGTAGTCATGCCCTTATCATCAAATTCACACAAACTTTATATTTTTTCAGTCAATTTCTCTGATCTTTCCCCACTCATGATTAATTTAATTTATTTCAGTAAAACTACTCAAGAATCTCCATTTATACTACCTGAACCGCCTCCTACGAATGTTTCCCGTGCTTGCTACAGCAATTCTCCTTCAAGTCTCTATTTTTAATCGAATTGCTGATGGACCTTTCTGGAATGTGGTCATGACGGAAACACATAGATGTCGAGTGTACTGGTGGTCCACGCTGCTGCATGTACAGAATTATGTAAATCCTGCCCATGTGGTGAGTGTAAATTATTTAAAGAGGCCATTCTTCGAATTTACTTACGATTTATTTACGACTTTTGTCCTTTGCAAAAATAATTTTAACCGAAGCAACGTATTTTAAAGATTACCTTACTTCTAGAAAAAGTTTTAAATTAAGTAAGCACTTCCAATAGTTTCACATAATAAGGCCGTTGATCCGGCACCTGATGTAAGAAGCAATGAATGCAGAGTAAAATAATAGAAAATTCAACTATGTTATCGCACTGTAATAATTATCACCAGAATACTTGGATAATTTCCGCTAAAATTGACGGCCGTGACAGAAAGCAGGACTTTCCTCACTAAATATTCTTTCTTATCCTTATTTTATCTTTCGATTCCAGTGCCTCGGCCACTCCTGGTACCTCGCTATAGACGTACAGCTCCATATCCTGTCTCCCCTCGTACTAGTGTGGGTGCTGACAGGCAATAGACGACTTGCCTGGTCGGCGCTCGTTGGAGCTCTGATAGCTGTACTGGCTGCTTCTACCACATTCAACTTTATAAGGAAGTTTCCTCCTGGGACTAGTATACCAACGTGAGTATTTGTTTCCTGGGTTGTCATTTACATTGTATCAAAATGATTCGTATCAACCCTAAGTGTTCGGCCACAAACTACACTCTCTAAATACACGCGTGTTGCGAAATAATCTGTCCAAGTCCGGTGTCTCAATCCGGTGTCCAAGTCCGGTGCCCAAGTCCGGTGTCCAAGTCCGGTGTCCAAGTCCGGGGTCCAAGTCCGGTGTCCAAGTCCGGTGTCCCAGTCCGGTGTCCAAGTCCGGTCCAGTCAATTTAACTGCTAACAAGCAACACACGCAAGTTGCCGTGAATATGGCATAAAGTACAATGGAATGAATTTATAAAGCCATAACGCTTCATTTAATTTCAGGCGTCTAGAAGATGCAGCAGACTTCTTACACAACTACTATGTGAACACGCTGACTAGAGCCTCACCATTCTTCGTCGGGTTAATAGTTGGGTACATTCTTCATCTCAATCGAGGAAAAAAAGTTGTTATACCTTGGGTATGTAAAGTTACTTTTAGTCTGCACTACCCCACTGCTGGGCAAAAGCTCCCCGTGACGTTTAGGTCTTTCATCGAAGGCTAATGTGGAGCACTGATCGCTTGTTTTGTTCCACTCGTCGTGTCATCTTCAAAGCTACGGAGTCTACCGCGACGCCTTGTAAAATTTGTGAGATAGGTCCCCCAGGCAGTGTTTTATGGAATACAAAATCCTGACTGTTCTCTTTACTTCCATCGCAAAAAGCAAGTTGCATAAAGTTTTAACTAATCTTAAAAATACTTTTTTTTTCAGTTCCTAGTAACTCTTATATGGATCTGCGCGTTCACAATATCTACGCTAATCGTATATACTCCCTACCCTATCATGCAAATGGATTGGAAAAATGATGTTGCTGATGCCATGATCAATTCGTTCATGAGGCCAGCATGGGCTACATTTGTTGGATGGCTAGTATTCGCCTGTGTGCATGGATATGGCGGTATGTGTCATTTGTAACAACTGTCATTATTATCGTCATTGATTGGCGTAGACAGAGAATGCTATAGACTAATTGATATGTTTTGTCGCATTCACACAAGAAAAAGAACAACTTATGCCGATGTCGTGTAAAGAAATGAAACAGAACGATAAAATTTTTTGTTTCATCGAGCGTGCCACGTTTTTTCAAGGTCAGCACACTAGTTTGCTAAACAAAGTTTGACAGCTGACGTGCAGCTAGCCATCGTCTACCTTTAAAATACAGTTTTTACGTGTTATATGTTAAGTAATTTATGTTATATTTTGTTTTGAACAATTTAGACTTACTATTTCAACCATTTATACAAAAAAATGGTGTGGTGTAGCGTTAAAGGGTGTAAAAGTGATAGTGGAACGAAAATCCCAGGATTGTCTTTTCATTCGTAAGTATGCCACTCTTTATCAGTTCTAGGCATTCAGTAACATTTTATTATGTTCATAATATTGTGTATAATGTACGCTAGACGTACGATTCATCCTTAAAAAGCACAAAAATAACAATTATTATTCAATTATAAATTCTAACCTAAAAACGTTGGTGTTGCCAACTTTTCTATAAATTATTACCCACTATTATGGGAAATAATAATATGATGGCTTCTGCAGTGAGTATTAATTAAATATCTGAAATATTTAATGACTTTTTGCAGTTTCCCTGAACCTGATAATTTACGTCAGAATTGGATTGTAGCTACAGGACGAACAGATTGGACACCAAAACCGTCATCAAAAATTTGCAGCAAACATTTTGAGAATTAAAAAGAAGAATATAAGTTAATTAGAAAGAAGAATTCATAAATAATCATTTTGAAAGTCAACCTTTTATTGGAAACCACAAAGTTTTACTTATTAAGGCAATTGCCATGCACTATTTTGAACTGCGTATACATCACGCAACAAAAGGATTTGAACCTAAGCAAAAAATTAGAAACATACGAAGCTTGTTTTATTTAAAGGACAATAATGTGTTAAATCAATAAAAGCTTATTAATAATAAACATGTTCTATTATTTACCCACAAACCCAGAACCTACTATCACATCAGAAATGGCAGTAATTTAGAACCACATCATCATCATCCATCGTCACTCCTGCCCTCATCGCAATTAATTTGAGTTCGGCAGCATGTCTTCTCCGCATCGCATGCCTTTGCGTACCGATGGTAACGGATATGTCATTGGCATATTCTGGCTTTGTCTTACGTACTAATTTCCAATTCTCATAAATTGTGGGGTAAATTTTTCCTCACCCGGTAACCCTAAATTCGTGACGTATTTATTTTTTGTCTCTTTTTGCGACACGCTTTGCCGGTGTCTATAGGATACTCTGTCTACGTTGATTGGTCTCTATACGTATTAAGTACTGTGTATTTTTGACACGACAAATCGTTCGTGTTCGTGTCAAACCGCGAGTATTTGAGTTTACTCAATTTTACAGAATTTTGGCCATTCAAATGCATTTTTCTGACTGGTCTTGTTATCAAATTGTTATTTCTTCTAGTTTATGTCGTTATTATTGGTTACTTTCTCACACATCCCTCGCTACGCACACTCACTACGCCCGTTTCCGTCCACCATAAAGAAAAAAAAACAATCAAACAAACTTAGTTAACTATTACGGTCGTGCATGCTCACCACGTGTCATAATTGCATTATTTAATGATAACATCTGATTGTTTCCAGGCCCTATCAACTGGGTGTTATCGCTACGTCTATGGAAGGTTATCAGTCGACTATCATACGCGATGTACCTGCTTCACTACCCTATGATGTTCCTCGTCAACTCTATGCCAGTCACCCCTAAATATTTTACGTTTCAATTCGCTGTAAGTAGTTTTCTTAAATAATTTTGTTAAAGGTAGCTTGTGCTTTCCAACAGTTTAGTAACATCGTCTTCTCTTACACTTATTTCAATGTATTTGGTTGTCACATATTAAGCACGTCTGTTTAGGGTTCGGGTAACCAACGGGCCAACGGTGGGCTAACTAAGCCTCCGCTGTCCGTTTGTCCGTTCGTCTATCTGTTAGCGGGGTGTATTTCACGATCAGACAGTTGAAATTTTCACAGAATGTATTTATTTATTTATTAATAAAGGTTCACCAACAGCTTGTGTGTACAAAATGTCTTGAACATTTTGTACACACAAGCTGTTGGTAAACCTTTCTGTGAAAATTTCAACTGTCTGCGTATGTACTCAAGGTACAGGTTTTACAGTCTTGGACTTACACAGTCGCCAATTACTGGTTAACCAGCATTCACAAAGATAAGACTGATAACTTGATAACACAAAAGAGTATAACAATTTAAACCGAGTGGCTCTAGAAATGGAATACAACTAAATGTACATTTCTATTGCCGCTATAACAACTAGGTAATAATATAATAATTTAAAAAATTATAGGGGCCCCCCTACTGGTACGGAATCCTTCATGCGCGAGTTCGACTCGCACTTGGCCGGTTTTTTCATATATTAAGGCAAAGATAATGTAATACTACGCGTCAAGTTACTAAAAACTGTCAAATTTTCTCACTCGATTTTGAACATAACGATCAACATTTTAAGGTTTAAAATCATTTAACCTATGGAAAAACTTCATATTTTTCACTTCTTTTCCTTTCTTTCCGTCTTTAGTGTACTCCTATTTTCTCGCCGCAATCCACATTTAGCTTCAAAACTTTTAATAAGAATCTTTCTACACATAAATAATTATAAAACCGTATTTAATAATGTTGAAATATGGAAAAACTAAATGTTTTTAAAACAGCGCCCTCTCTCGGGTCTACACAAAACCACTAGTGACAGTTCAAACTGCTATCGCTCGCTCTCCCACTCTTTACATAGGTAGTAGGTACGCCTATTGTAAAATAGATGTCGTATTGCTGAAATTGCGCACTTACATAATATTTTTCTTTTCAGATATACCAGTTTCTAGCTGATTTATCACTGGCAATACTAGTAGCTTTCTTAGTGACTGTAATGATTGATTCGCCGTGTTCTGTTATTATAAAACATTTCATGGGTGGAGGTAAGTTTCTTTTTCTTTCAAGTACAACCATCAATTATTTATTCTTCCTCATCTAGATGTAATTAAGAAAGACGTTTTCTAACCACCTAGAACGGCACAGGCTAAAATGCAGAATTGGGCAAATCTGAAGACACAATAATAACCAATCCAGCCTGATTAGTTTTTTATACCGAAACAGAAACGAAATATCTCATTAATATGTTAAAACAGTAGGGGAACAATACTTATTAGGAAGAAAAATAACAACATTCTATTTGTTACAGGAGTTAAGAAGCCTGAAGACAAGAAGTAATAGGTACGGAAAAAACGATTAAAGAAATTCTTTAATATTGAATATTGCTTTCAAATGCTATATATTTTCATGACATAATCACATAAGTGAATATTTCTATGCTTAAATCAAATCAAAATGTATTTGCTAAAGATACTTTGTTGTTACAAAGTAAGATCTTATAGCCTAGGTGATGCCACTGTATTCCACTTTGAAAATATGAATAAAAAGATAAAATGAGAATACATTGATAATTATTTGATAATAATCATAATAATTAAGCCTGTGTCGCCAATCCGTCTTATAATATACATGTATATTGTGTAAAGCTAAGTATACAGGTGCAACACACGTGATTTGGATTAAAAGACTAGACTTAAGATGATTATTGTGATAAATAAAATAATTTAAGAGTTTTTTACATGTGACTTTTATTTTTGTTGATTTTTCATACACAAATGCTGCCCAATTTTTTAATCCTATAAAACGTACTTATGAATTACTTGCTTGTGAATTACACAAAAGCATTTGACTGTCTTATACAGTAGAAATTGTTACTTTTTGAACAATAATATTGATTTGATTAATTATTTCTTAACATTTTTTTTCAATTCTACAGTAAAACCTTTATCACTGTTAAAATAAAAAACTCGCCACATTGTGCGTGGTATCTAATCAGGAATACCCTAAGGGTGTATTCTGTTCCCTGTGCTAAACGCTCATTAATCTTGAATTGTGTAAAATCAGTATGTATAAAACCAAACATTAGAAGATTACCTACTGTGTTATTAAATCACATTACAGTTCAATTAATTTGCAATCAGTCACAGTCAAATCACTACATAGTTTAAAAGAAAGTCGCTTTCTCTGTCAATATATCCCTATGTATGCTTAAATCTTTAAAACTACGCAACGGATTTTGATGCGGTTTTTGTTAATAGATAGAGTGATTGAAGAGGAAGGTTTATAACTATGTATAATACATGCACCCGTGCGAAGCAGGTCGCTAGTTCATAATAAATAAAAAAACGGGACAACTGCGGGTGATTATTAATTTACGCAAACACAGCTTGATTTTATCAGTCCCAAAAATAAGTTTGGATTAAAGTAATTCTCAAACTAACTGTGAACAGATAAATGTTTATCGGGACACACAATACACTTTCTTCTCTATTACATAGATATTATAGTGCCAATAGTCTCAACGTGTTCTATTAAATACTCGAATACCTGATGATTCGCCTATAAATAATAATGACTACCATCAACAGATCAGATGGACATGAGCTGTTGTGCCACCTGAATCACCAGCGTCAGACCTTCCATCCACTGACGAATTCATTAATGTTGTCAGGAAACTGCCTCTTAACAAATCATCAGGTGAAGGTAAAATATCTAATCGGATGATAATAGAAGCGTGTAAGTAAAACAGCGGGTGACGCCATTTTAACTGTTTACAACCGACGTATTGCGGATGGCGTTTTTCCTCGTGTATGGCCATGTGGCTTTATACGAATAATTCCGAAAAGTGGCGACAAGCCACTGACCGACCCTAAGTCGTACCGGCCCATAACCCTACTACCATTTTTGGGAAAACTCCTGGAGCGCCTTATCGTTCCACGTTTGCTACCAGACGGGCCAAAATTTCATAACAACCAATTCGGTTCCACCGTGGGAAAATCTACCGTAGTTGGAAACTTTCTAGATATTTCTGGGGCTTTTGATAACGCATGGTGGCCAATACTACTACTTAAAATGAAAAATCGTGGTTGCTATAAAAACATACATATAATCTTGGTTATTCGTACTTTTTAAATAATTCCGCGAAACTCAAACTCGGACATCATTCTATGTCAAAGTCCCTTACCATGGGATCAGTAGATGAATAAGAAGAATAAGAATAATATTTATTTGCTTAAAAACATGGTATAGAAGATGGACCGAAAGAGATACCGCGGCCCTGGAACACAAAGGGCAAAAGAAGGAAAATGGATGGCTTTTATTCAGTAAAAGTCTGACACTCCCTTCCGCTCCGCCCAGAGCGGGTGACCACCCGCATTTGATGATTTCCCATCCCAAAAAAAAGGACGTGGCTGGAGGTGGATTACTGTGTTGCCCAATTTCTCACCGGTCATGGTAACTTTAAAAGCAAGTTATTTTCCTTCTAGCTTGTTGCCTCGCCTTTTTGTCAATGTTATAGATCTGACTGCGAATATGAACAATCTGCACATCATATTTTATGGGAGTGCAGTCTTTGGCAGAATGAACGCAAGATTATGTTGGATAGTGGCGGTTACATTATTTACTATACGGACATTGCAGAAACTAGAAATTTCCGTACGTTCAAGCGTTTTTGTTATTGGAATCAAATAAAACAGTTCACAACTTAGGACCCATTAATGATAATATTTATCCGTGGTGTTAGGCAACTAGGCTTATCCTAGTTGGATACGTCCCTTTGTGCCTAATGGCCTTGTTTCGTTCTGTCTCCTGCTGATATCGAGGGAAGTGTAAATTATGGTTTTTGTACTACTCTTCTGCTATACTTTTCTGATTAATTTCGTTGCGGGATCCATGACAGTTAAATTGTTTCTCTGAGACTTCGTCGAGCTTCATTGTGTCGGCGCTTTTCTTGTGGTCGCCACTGTTGATTCTGGCTTTCAGGAGTTACAGTGGTTTGGGAATAGTGTGGCGGGCTTGTCCCATTAAAAAAAGTCTCAACGTTAACTGGCTGTGTGCAATGACGAATAATGGTTCTGATTTGACTGCGAAATCCTAAAAACATGTACAAATACACAGTATCGCCGAAAATGACCTGTTATACATTGTCATTATTTATTATCTGTTTTTTTTCTTTAATCCTTCCATTAACTTTTTTAACTCGGTTTCATTCAACGCTAGCTCCACATGATAAAGAAACATTGTTTAAGGGATTAATAAAATAACAATATGGTATCGTTCATTAGTAAATATACTGATTGTTTCGGAAAAAAAACAATTATGGGCACTGTAAGCAACCTTAAGTGGCTTATTGCCGGCCACATCAGTCGTTAAAATTGACGACCATTAGGTTGGTACCCAACCTGTTCCTGTGTGGAGACCACGAAACGAAAAAGAATGCCAAAGCCTTTGGCTTTACAGGATCGATGATCTTTGCTGATTGGTAGTTAGCAGTTGGATGACAGTTGCCCAGAATTGAGATAAATGTCAACACTACCTGTAGGAATTGTCGTTAATCACTACAAAGTATAAAACAAAGTCGCTTTCACTGTCCCTATATCCCTATGTATGCTTAAATCTTTAAAACTACGCAACGGGTTTTGATGCGGTTTTTGTTAATAGATAGAGTGATTGAAGAGGAAGGTTTATAATTATGTATAATACATGCATCCGTGCGAAGCCGGGGCGGATCGCTAGTTTGTAATATGATTGGAAAAAAAAAACATAGTGAAAACAAGATATTTAGCATGTGGAAGCAGAAATATGTAAAATTTACGAAGGTGTTCTTTATGATTGAAGAATAAAACTAATCATCCGTTTTATTATGGTATTTAAAGCCAAGCAAAACAATAATAATATATTAAGCTTAATTATAACAACGAATTAATATATATTTTTATCTTTAATGACATTTGAATTTTTGATAAATCTGTTCAACACTACTAGTTATTCATCGTTATCATAGTACTTGATTAATGAATTGATTAGTGCAATCTTATCAAAATTATTGACTAAGTGGATATAATCAATATAAAACAAACTACTGACATCTTAAAGTAGTCCCTCAGTAAAGAACAAGAGGTCTTCAGTTACAGTTAAAATTCAAATTATTATGTAAAAAAAATCCAAAATGAAAACTATATATTTATTTGTTTTAATTTCCATATATGGGAATGTAGTCAGTGGACACTTAGATTTGGTCGTTCCCGATTATAAAAATGTTTTTGATATGAATCTCTATGAATCTGTGTTAGATGAAGAATTGTGTGAAGAACAAATTAGATATATCCAGCAAAATGAAACTGAACTTTTGATTGAATGTAAGTAGAAAATATGGCTGCTTAATTTTACTTAAACTCATTATGGTGTAATTATTTTTGCTAACATGGTTGTTGGCGTAAGTTGGGTTTGACGCCATTCTCCCGATTTCTGGTTGTCATTTTATTGAGCTTATACACTTCATACCTATGAGGCCAAGTCAAGCCCGCGGTCAAGCTGCTGCGCGCGGCTGGGTAATATAAACTTTAAATACTGTGTACACGATTTAATATCGTTCAAAGATTGTAAAATCCGTTTCGATCCAATGCGATACGAGCCGTTTAGTAGACATTACCCTTTAGGGTTTTGCCAAAGAGCTATGGAGCGCAATATTCGGTGTAAGGAGAACTTTCAGAGTACGTAACACAACGCTGCGCTAAACGGGTATAAAAGACATATGCAAAAAGGCTTCCTGGATACAATAGGATTGGATGGGTGTCGTCAGCCACATGCTCAATAACCGCTAAACAAGAGTCTCCGTGTCGTGGGTTTATGAAAATTGAAGGCGCCGTCTAGACCGGCCAAGAAAGCGGTGAAGCGATTACTTAGACGCTTTTCAGACGTGGTTCACGACGACGCGGAAAAAGAGTACTCTGCTTGTCGCAGTCACGACATGCAAGCTTTTAACTTTTTTTGTTTCTGCCCTGTTGTATTTGTAATATTTGTTATGCGTTTTATGATTGTTGTTATTTCTTTATTTTTGTATGCCCGTCATATCCCTGCGACAAATGTGTTTTTTTTTCTTTTTTCTTTACTCGAACGGACTTCGGTGAGGACTTCGCCAAGTAGTGAGACATGACAGGACCAAATAAAAATATTTATGGAGAAAACGCATGCGACTCTGATTATTGGAAGCATGTGAATTTTTAAGCACATTTGTCATGTGATGAAAAATATGAGTCATTCAAAGTCTTGATTCGACTATAATCTTCTTTGGCTCTACCTGTTTTGGAAACTGCTTTTGCATTGTGTTAGTTTACCAGGGGTATTAAAATAAAATCAAGCAATTTTTTTTATTACTACTATTCATTTTAATAGAACTATCTTAGCTTCTTCCAGTTTAGAATGGAAGTTGGGATTGAAATATTAATATGCAGAGTTACTAATATTTGCGTTCGTACTCTCATCTCGTCGTCATCATCTTTTCGTTATCCAAATTAAGGAAAGTCGTCATCTCAGAAGTCATAATTATCATCTCTTACACAGTCCATACATCGTTTACTTGGTCTTTCCCTAATCCTATAACTGCTTAACTGCTCATACTATGTGAAGCCGAATTTTGCATCGTCTATGTTTCTCTTCTATTCTATTCAGATTATGTTCATTGCCTTAATATTTTTGCGCCATCTCGAAAGAATTCAATTTTTATTCTTCTTCTTCTGTGTGCATGTACTTCAACTACATAGATTCTCACATCTTTGGCCTATAGAATAGATTTTACCTATGAATTTCTTCATCTGTCAATAAAACTCTCTTTCTCAGTATTCTTTGCCTGAATAACTCTGTAAAATTAGCAACATATGACTTAGTTCCGTTTTAAATACTGGATTAAAGATCACATTAATTAATAATTTTTAATGAACACATTTTTAATCTGGATTACAAATCCAGATAATGTCCTTGCATTGTGCAACCACGTTTTAATACCAAGATAAATCGTATGTAATTATAGGGATTGACTTAATCCGCAAGAATTCTCTAATCGTTTATTTCAAAATCGCAGTATCTTTTCGTGTATACTACGATTTACCTATCAAACTATTTGTCTATGTCTGACTGGTTTAGATGATGTATGTCCCTCTGTTTGTTTGTAACGATTTCAATGTTAAACCATCTATCTAAATTGTGTGTTATATTTGTGTCCTACATAGACAAAGAGATTTAAAAGACTTTTATAGCGGACATTGGGAATATTTTCATACAAACATTTTGATCCCGAACATTTTCGATTTTGACACACGAATGCTACCTGACAAGCAGGCGTGTGACACTAGACAGAACGATTTGTTACTAAGTAGTAACAAGTATTGGATTATGATTTCCTTCGTCTTGTCCCGTCTATCGCTCGTAAATATTTGAATGTCTTTGTACGTAGACATATTCGGAATGACAAACTAAATACGTGGTCAACGTTGGTGTGTCGATACCTATCCCTCCACCTTGTATGTCACGGTCATAATTATCATGTACATACTTTTTAAAGCACATTTATTTCTCGTCTGGGTTGTCTATCTCCGAAAATAAAGTCACAAAGTGCTAGTATCTTATTAGTTTTTCTTTGCAGTTCTCGATGCTGGCATCCGAACACCAAGAGGCATACTGACTGGAAACGTAATAGATCTTGGGAACTACTACCAATGTTTGGGCATAAACAAGGAAATAACCAACTCAGTTGTTGAAGGAAAATACTGCATGATACACGTTCCTTTAAACCAAGACTGGTCAAGTCTACCATCAACACCAACATGGCCTGATTTTACTTTCCCTGATGATTTTCCTGATATCACATGGCCTGGAGAAAACCTAATGAAGTTTAGGATTAGGGAAGATATGGTAAAGCGTTCCAGACAGTACGAGCTAGCGACAGCGGGATTTGAAGCATTCAATGGAGGTGTGAATAATGATAAGAGGTAAAGTAAAAAAAATATAAATAATTTTGTTTTAATTACAAAACCAACAACCAGTGGTCCACATTGGCCCTGGATCGGAACACCTGGATATCATGGAGAGAGGCCTTTGCCCAGCAGTGGGAAGACGCATGCTAATAATAACAGTTACAGTAATATAATGGGTAAAAAATAATTATCCAGCAAAACTGCACAGACTTCACGATGTCTAAAATTTTGCTAGCATAATTCAATTTAACCTTGTATATTAATTTAAAAAGAGAGATATGTTTTGTAACGTTCTTGATTTAACATCTGATTCATATATTTTACATAAACCTTGAGTTTATCTAAATTACCAAGAAGTTCACACGGATATTACAGCCGCTGGCAAAGCATTGTGTTATCTACATGACACATTATTTTTAATTGACAGATCTTAACATAAGAAATACAAAAATTTAGTCATAGTTTTAACAGTCACGTACTACCTATGAACAAAGTCCGTATCTAGTCTCTACCGTAATCAATGTTCAAAGTCTGTACCGGCGCATACTTCATCGCCTATTTTCAGGATGATATGTGAATAATTATTAACTGCTTTACCTCGCACTGTATTATTGTGTTGGTGTATCACATGATTTTCTTCACAATATTTTCACGTTGATAAAAATGGTATTGGTAGCCCAAAAGGACTCATTTTTTTTTATAAAATTAGAACGCTAATGAGGCAGGCCACGAAGGAGATGGCGGGAGGAACTGGACAGGTTCCGTTAATACATACAAATAATAAATTCTAATACGGAACATATTAACTGCAACATTCGGGACCCATTAAATAATCTAGACTAAAAATCATTTTATCCAATAAGGGTACACTACACTCCTGGACTGAACTTGTTTTTTTCTTTTCAGTTTTTATTTAAAGTTATTAGTTAGTTATTATTAGTTGGAGTGAGGAGCTCGTGGCTAAATAAAAACAGCCGCTCTGTTCGATCTTTAGGTTAAGCTGCGCTTGCCTAGGGAGGTCCGTGGATGGGTCGTTAAGTTTTGGTCCCGGCTGTCATTTGTAGATCTTTGAAAGTCGTTAAGGTAGTTAGTGGCTCTTACCAAAGAGTATCGTGTTACCCAGTTCTAGCTGGGTTGTGTAGGTCAGATAGGCAGCCGCTCCATGTAAAATACTGGTATTCAGCTACATCCTGTTAGACTGGTAGCCGACTCGGCTAGTTGGGAAAAGGCTAGACAAATGATGAGTTAGTTATTTTTACGCAGTCGCGTGTTTTTTTAATTTTTTTTTAGTTACAAATTATTTGTATTCAGAATTGAAATACCATTCAGTTTTGCCCCTCTTCACTCTCGCATCTCCATTCACCCCGCTTTACCTTAAAAATCGCAGTAAGAAGTTTGACAACTAAAGTATTACCTAACATTCTGAAACACTGTTATAAAAAACAACTTATATGAGTTTTTAAACTGACATGGTCACTAACAATGAAAACGGGATGTTTACCATGTTTCCTATTTGTTTTCAGTTCCCGATATTGCGGCGCTAAAACACAAACAAAACAAATATTAAACACAAAAAAATCCCGTTTTCAGTGCAATAACAATTTATGTTAATATTTATTTAACAGTTTATGTACACAATAAATACAGAAAAGAGGAAAGGAACTGAAACAAATAGGTACAAAGGTGATGCTTATTTCTAAAGAAATCTCTTCCAGCATATCTGCACATAAAACAATAATGTACATAAAACAGATTTTAATTTTAAATTTTTCTTACAGAATCGCAGATACTCCTCTTGCTGCTCTAACCTTCCGACTTGGTACTTGCATACCCAAGACATGTACTCCACGCACGGCACTGAAGGCCTTGTTCAATAGCTCGGAGATCCAAAATATTCAGTTCGAGGAGGCCTATTGCCGTTTACCTAATGATAAACTTTGGGTAACTGGAGAATACGTTGCGTTGTAAGTATGTTCATGAGATATTTTCTTCAGTAATAATGGTGGATTTTCAATAAGTGACAATCACGAGCAAATCAAATTATGCAAAACTAGTATAAGCTGATCTCTCAGTTTACGGGAAGTTTATACAAAGCGAGGTTATGTTATACTGGAATTTGAATGGATAGCTTGATGTGTCAGCTATGCTGTCCCCTATTCTTAAGTATTAATGCTGTGACATGATAATATTGTAAAATCAAATCATTGAGAGTTTCTATTTAGTTTCTTGCCGGTTCTTCTCCATAGGGAACGACCCACCCGAACTTTGCACCTTTTAGTCGACATTTTATAAGTGCCCACGTAGGCCTATGTGAAATAAAATATTTTGATTTTGTCGCTGGGTGTACATGAATATTCAGTGTGAAATGTCGAGCATAACTACGCAATTGACAACGTTTTTAAAGCTGATTTATTTTTCTAAAACTTGAGAGATGACTGTTGTCAATTTTCAGTAGTAGGTCCCATTTTCCCTTCAGATTCGGGCATAGGTAATTCTCTGTATCAAAATGTCTGGCTGCATCCTAACCAAAGCAATCGTCGCATTCATTTTGCTAAGCACCTCGAATTCGTCGTCACAGGTGCCACGCTTTCCATTTTCCGAATAATTGAGTGATATAATACGAAAGTCGCTTTAAGAAAAAACGTTTCTCTAGGAGTTTCTCCCGTATCGTGGGGCGTTTACAAACATTTAAACTAACATACACAAACAGCCAGACCCGGAACAACTATCTGTAGGCCATACAAATATTTGTTCCGTGCGGGGATCGAACCCGCGGCACGCAGCCCATCAGCCAATTGCACAGCCACCGCGCCAACCGTGTTATCAAAGAATTTGGTTAAGTCGCGAGGAATGTCGTAATTACCGGATGTTGTAGTGTGCAAAAGCCACCTCATTAATAAAAAAAATAATCTGTTTTGATAACCATGTAGTACTGGAAAAATTCAGGGTATTTTTTTGTTTTTCAGTTCAATATTTGGCATCTTCATACTACTCGTCGTGTTAAGTACGGGTTACGACATCCGCTACAATTTGTACCAAAAAAATGGTGAGTTTTGTTTAATTATTCTGAAATATGTTTAACAAAAGAGTAACCATGAAGTTTCTAGCCGGTTCTTCTCCATTGTAAACGACCAACCCAAACCGTGCCCCTATCTTTTGACGTTTCATACTAAAATTGTGCCCATAGGTTTATTTGTGAATTAAAATATTTTTGATTATTTTGAATAACTGGGCAACGCGTTGTATAAATCTTCCTGGAGTTACTTACATTTCATTTTACACACAAAATAATGAACAGGACATTACATTAAGATAGAAGAGCACAAACAATTTGTGTCAACCACCACCACCAGTCCACCAAAGGGTATCGTGTTACCCAGTGCTAGCTGGGTTGTGGAAGTCAGATAGGCAGGCGCTCCATGTAAAATTCTGGCATTCAGCTGTATCCGGTTAGACTGGAAGCCGACCCAAACACCGACCTCGACATGCACGCGGGCGAAGCCGCCGGCAAAAGCTAGTATTCCATATAATATGGGCACACTAAATTGATGCTGATCCGTGGATGGGTGACCACCCATTACATAGCGAGTTTCCTCCGTGCCTCGGAAAGCACGTTAAACTGTCGGTCACGGCTGTCATTTGTAGATCTTTGAGAGTCGTTAAGGTAATCAGTGGCTAGTTAGTCTGACAACCAGTCTTACCAAAGAGTATCGTGTTATCCAGTGCTAACTGGGTTGTGGAGGTCAGATAGGCAGTCGCTCCGTGTAAAATTCTGGCATACAGCTACATCCGGTTAGACTGGAAGCCAACCCCAACATAGTTGGGAAAAGGCTAGGCAGATGATGATGAAACATTTTGTGTCAACCACTTTGCAATACAGGTCGCACCACGCTGTTTTAGTTTTCGCAGCGGCCTGAAATTGTGACCCACATTTTTATCACACGGTGTACGCTTTGACATGTTTGGCAAGCATAAAATAATCAATAAAAAACCAGACGAGTAGTAGAGTAAATTTTCCCAGTTAAAAAGACAACTTAGGGTATAAAAATAGTCGATATCGTTCAATACCCCTGTGAATTCAAATATAATTTTGTATTTCCGTTTTTGACATTTTATCGTAAATTCGAATCTTAAATGTTATATTATTTTATAACATTATTTACGATTAGCTTATCAAGTGATCAATCCTGAAATCAGGCATTATTATGTTCGCGGGCCTGTGGACGCTGAGTAATGGGCTAACTCGCCGTCCGTCCGTCTTATGACGACAGCCCGTGTCGACGGCGCGTTCGTGTTCCACGCGTGCCTCAAAGATGTCAGCAAACCACAGGGGCCCGCAAGGGCCCGATGCCTGCCAGGGCTGCGGGACTGTTCGAAAGAGGTACCGTGGCCCTGGAACACAAAGGGCAAAAGAAGGAACATGGGTGGTTTTTAGTCAGTAAAAGCCTGACACTCCCTATTTTACTCCTAAAGGAGTAAAATAGGAGATGGAAGTTCATATGAAAGTCCGTCAGTTTTGAGGTTAGAATATTCAAATTTTGTGTTTAGGCTGACGATTGAAAATTAATTTATACGTGTCTCAGCGTTTTTGATAATTCTACCCCCGAAAGGTTAAAAAGGGGGATGTATGTTACCGTAACTTGGATTAACCTTTAGGTTACTTTTTAATCCCGGTAGTCCCGTCGAATATTTTTCGACATCCACGCGGGCGAAGCCGCGGGCAAAAGCTAGCATTCCATATAATGTGGGCACACCAAATTGATTCTGTAAAACAGAAAATGGAAAGGCAAATATTTAGGTGCTTTCTTAATTACAATAACTTCATCTACAGGTTTACTACTTTAGCCCTGAAGTCAAGGTTACAGCGATAATTCTTGTCATTACAATAAAGATCGCAAAACGCAAGTGTTGATAGTAGGATAGGACACCATAGAGCTTCAGAATTCCAAACAAAAGTACTGCATTCCTAAGGAGTACTAAAATCGTACAGCTGGTACACAAACTGTCAAATTTTCTTATTCGATTTTAAACTAAAACATCTACATTTTATGGTTTAAAATCTTTTGGAGATATTTGACTGTTTGTGGTAACTTGATGGGTGATCCCAGAGAAAGCATACAATATGTCCTCCACCCAAATTCTTGATTTTCCACAAAGCCTTTCCTAATATATTTATCGTGTAGCTGTGTACAAACAATGACAAAACAAAAATTAAATTACTTTGTACGCAAAAATCAGAGAAACGGACGGTTAGTGGTGAATGTGCTGATTGCCATTCATATCTTGGCGTGTCGGTGGATTCCCAAAGCAATCAATCTTTCTACATTAACACCTGTGCAAAATATTCGCACGTGCGTGGGTAAATTGTCAAAAGATTACAATAATATATTTAATTTTCAAACGATAACACTATAGTTATGATAAAATTCGTAGATAGGGACTTTTGGGCAGCTTCTCGCCATTTTTGAGAAATGATTTGTCACATTGACCATAGGGATTGCTCTAGAATCTGCAGGTCTTAAAGTAAGTACATCAAAGACTGAACATTTACAATGCCAATTTAATGACGACTGTACCCCATTCACAATCTAATAATCTGATCATACGCCTGTGCCGAAGATAAATAAACACGCGCGCTTGGTGGACTAGCATGACGAATTTCCTATTGCAGGAAGAACTGCCCGAACCAACAACCCGGGACAGATTATCCTGGCGCCAGAAAATTAGGAGAGTCGACACCACCTAGTGGGATATAGCTAGAAAGAAGAAGAATTTTTAAATACGAAAGATTGCAAGGCCAAGAGACAAGGTTTAAAGTATGAAATGTTCTTGTGAATGCGAACCCAAAAGCTAACTACTGTGGCGTCGTCACCCAGCCGCAGCAATAACAGACCACACCGACATTTACAGGGAATTACATTTATACAGGGTGGAATGGACATCGACGCGAAAACGATTACCACGTATTCAGTACATCATTCTGAGCCAACCCACATAGAAATTTTTCATCCCTTATTTAAAAAAAAAATCTGCTGCTCCATACATTTTGACCGTTTGGGCACTTTGGTAGAAAACAGCAGATTTTTTTTTTTAATAACCGATGAAAAATTTCTATGTCCAGGGGCTCAGAATGAATGATCTAGCTCGCCGTCCGTCCGTCGTATGACGACGGGCAGGCCGTGTCGACGGCGCGTTCGTGTTCCACGCGCGCCTCAAAGAGATGTCTGCAAACGGGAGGGGCCCGCAAGGGCCGATGCCTGCCAAGGCTGCGGGACTGTTCGAAAGAGATACCGCGGCCCTGGAACATAAAGGGCGAAAGAAGGAACATGGGTGGTTTTTAGTCAGTAAGAGTCTGACACTCCCTTCCACTCCGCCCAGAGCGGGAGGGGTCATTTGATGATTTCCCACACTCCAAAAAAAAAAAAAAAAAGGGCTCAGAATGATGTACTAAATACGTGGTAACCGTTTTCGCGTCGGTGTGGGATTCCACCCAGTATACACCGACTTGTCACTGAGCTCTCTTGTTAACCATTTCATTCAATTTACATAAAACTACAAGTTTATAACATTCCAAAATAATATCTACTAAGCTAGACAGCAGTGATTGAAAACCTATGTATATCTATGAATTAAGTCTATTTTGCACAATCTTATCGTAGACGAATCTCTAATTACGATTTGTTTTTCCCATTCATATCTATTGTTACGCTAATAATCGCCAAACAATCACAGATATATTACTTCGATTACTTTAGTTGTAATAAATCCTATTAGATGACTAATAGTTTTAGGCTGGCGCATGTCAACTTGTACCAAAAACTCGCAATTGTAAATGATATTTATCGCTATCCGTACTAACTGTCGCTAAATATAATATCATGCGAGCATCATAATACCTGTGTATTATTTGACTATAGTTTTAGGTGTTTTTATAATTGATTCCAATGTCCAATCATAGAACGTTAGATAAAATGATAAGCATCTCATCACACACGTCCAAGTAATCGTAATTCCTGATTGTTTTTTTTTGTCCATCTGCTACATCATTATGACAGTAAAAAGTCGAATAGTCTGAAAAAGAAGAAAAGTCTTAGAAGTTAGATACTATATATAGATCAAAAATATTTTGCCATTCTCAGATCCAAAGAAAATCAACAAGCTATGCGTAGCCTTCTCTGCCTACACCAATACTCGTCGTTTGGTCACATATACTCCGGTTCCTGGTGCCTTAGAATGTCTAGATGGCATCAGGGCCTTCGCCATGATGTGGGTCATCATCGGGCACACGTTTGTAACTCAAACTTCAAGCCAGATCATGGCAAATCCTGCTGATGCTTTGGCTGTAAGTATCCTGCCATACCTTCTTTTTTTTCAACCATCTTCATGTTTTCCGCACCAAGTTCCCAATTTTCTCTATCAAGGTCTTGACTCATCTTTCTATTGAAGGCCTCCAATGAAATGCTTTAGGTACATCTTTATTAGCTGTGATAATACTCATTCTTATTTCCTAGCCATATCATCTTTCATACTATCCATGCATCCGTCCTTCAGTCTGCCTCTCTCCTCTCTGAAAGATATCTCATCATCGTACGTCCTGCCTCCAATCCACATTCATATATTATTGTTACATTCATACTAAAGATGCGGTCAAATTCGAGCGAACTGGGGCCCAATTCTGCTATTACAATAGACGACAAAAGTGTCAGAATGGTCTGTCATTGATTTCATAATTGTTGATTTTGACAAGTTTTGACAAGTCAAAATCAACAATTATGATATCAATGACAGACCATTCTAATGGTAATTCTAATGGTCCACCATCATCATCATCATCATCATCATCATTCTCATGGTGGTGGTGTGTCAGACCATTCTGACACTATTGTAATAGCAGAATTGGGCCCCTGGACTGCGGACTGCCTGCTAATACTAGACTTTGACAGATATCTCAGTACATTAATTTGTCTAATTCCGCTGTCCGTAATCTGGTTAGCTTTCCAGACCGCATCTTAAAAGACTAATTTTATGGTGCACTAACCTAACCGTAACATTTTATGTCTTCTCAGTGGATGACATCCTTAGAGTCAATTTGGATTACTGCTGCTCCAATCACAGTGGACACTTTCTTCATGCTGAGTGGCCTTCTGCTAGTGTATACTACAGCTGGAAAAATGTCTAGCAGTGAGTAATATTCCTTCATTTTGTTTCACTATAAACATTGAGATTGTCAACTGAAGATCGTGATGAATCACACAATAAAAATCGATTATTTAAAGACGCATTCATAATTGCTCGTGGCTTCATAATAACAGCAGCACGGGTCGATGTTCGAGGTAAAGCAACGCTCAAGGTAGGTTGGTGGATGGTGGATGGTGACCATCCATTACATGCCGAGTTTCCTCCATGCCTCATAAAGCATGTTAAGCCTTTGGTATGGGCTGTCATTTGTAGATCTTTGACAGTCGTTACACGTAGTCAATGGTCCGAAAGTCTGACAACCAGTCTTACCAAGGGATATGTGATTACCCAATGGTAGGTAACTGAGTTCTGGAGGTCAAAAAGATAGTCACTCCATGTAAACTACTATTATTCAGCACCATCCGGTTAGACTGGAGCCAATATATGTAGTTGAGAAAAGCCTAGCCTTTTCTCAACTATGTTGGCTCCAGTCTTCAGTTGGTGATATTCATAATTTTGATCTTATCTTCATTTTTTCCAGTGAAATTGATCAAGAGTCTCCATCTATTCTACCTCAACCGCCTCCTCAGAATGTTCCCTGTGCTCGCTACAGTGGTTCTTCTACAAATCTCTATATTAAGCCGTGTTTCTGATGGACCATATTGGGCAATAGCGGCAGCGCATACGCACAGATGCAGAGTATACTGGTGGTCTACTCTGTTGCATATACAGAATTATGTAAACCCTAGCCATATGGTAAGTTTTAAGAACTGTATGTGTTCGTACCGATAAAACATTGATAGCAGAACAACTAAGTATCCTCTGTTCATAACGTTGTTTCCAAAAATGTACTTGCACAGTCATAGGTCAAAAAATCGAACTCAAGGCACGCACCTCTGATTTTGAGGATTCATGTGCGTATTGTATTATTATCACTGGCTCAGTTAAGAAAAACATCGTGACGAAACCAGAATGCCTGAGAGATATTTCTTGACGACATGTGAAGACAAGTCTGAGGCCCATGGGTGGCATAAAAACTGTAACACCAGGTTAGGCACTAACCACACGATAAATGGAAAAAGATAGATTTTGAAAAAAGAACTTTAATCTCATAAAGTTGATTTAAATAATTATAGTTTAAGTGGAAATAACATCAATTGAAAACAAAGAATTAGTTATATGGCAGGGGTACCGATGACTTCTAGATTAATATACCATGGTCTCAGTAAACGTGCCTCATTATGTCAAACTGCTATGGTTTTTGGACACTTGGAGTTTCATTCTCAACTACATATTCTACTAATTGTAGGTACTAAGATTAGTACAGAAATGTTTTTCTTGCATTGTTCACTAACATCGCTGTCTTTATTCCTTCCAGTGTCTGGCTCACTCTTGGTACCTCGCCATAGACGTCCAACTGCACATCCTATCACCTCTCGTACTTGTATGGATACTGACTGGTAAACGGAGACTTGCCTGGTCGGCGCTCGTTGGTGCTTTGATTGCTGTACTAGCTGCTGCTACTACTTATAATTTTATCAAGGAGTTCCCTTCTGGTCCTGTTATACCTTCGTGAGTATTGAAGCTTATTATTCAATGAATAATTTCTAGTTATACTTCTTTGTATGTTTTGATGGGTTTATTGTTATCACTATGGTGGTAGGCGAATTCTTTAATTAGTGGATCGATCCTATGATGTTGGATTTTGGGACTTACCCTCGCCTACCGAATGATAAAGAAACATATTAAAAAGAACGAGCAGATGAACGTTCATTCTTATTAATATTTGTCTATCTAAAATCGAAATGAAACAAAAATAAATTATTCACTTGAGTAATTTATTTTAATTTATTATTTTCGGAAAACTTACAGTTATGCAGGCACAATAGTTTCGTTAATAACAATAATTATGGCCAATTACAGGTTTTCACAAATAGCTATACAATAGTTTAATAAAAAAAAAGAATTAAACTTAAAGACAGTGGTAAGGATTAGTACACACAAAAGCAATAAAGAAAACAAGAACACAAATTGACACAATACAATGGTTATGTGTTGTCGAAGAAGTGATTGCAAAGGGTCTTCTTCAATTTAGACACGCTTATATTTATTTTCTAATATCAGCTTTACTTAATTTATATGTATTTTTCAGACGCCCACAAGATTCAGCGGATTACTTAACTTACTACTATGTGAACACGCTGACCAGAGCTTCACCGTTCTTCGTAGGGTTAATATTTGGGTACATTCTCCATCTCAACCGTGGAAAGAAGGTTTCTTTACATTGGGTAAGATTCTAAGCTATCTGTTTACATTTATGATTTTTAAACAATCTGCCTAGATAAGTTGCATTAGCGAAACATTGGCTATGTCTGATAGAAGCCTACATATCGAAGTAAAGCATCCAAATGAATGAAGAAGTGGACATCTTTTTACTGAAAGGACGACGATGACTCCAACTGAGGCGTAAACACTCTCTGCTGAATACTCCTTCTTTGTTACTAAATGAGTCATGATGAATTTGTACTCCAAAAAAACGTTTCGTTTAACTCCTCAATAGCCTTGTGTGTCTAGTAATCGCCCGGTTTTTGTGTTTGTGCCAGGAGTTTGTGCCCGGTTGCCGGTGGCGGTGCCTATTTTATTATTACATGGAACTTAAACATAACTTGTGAAATGTGGGTGTACTATTAGGTACACCTCTGCCTAACCCTTCGGGGATTACAAGCGTTGATGTTATGTTAATAGTACCTACAACTTTCAAAAATGCATTCATCGAGTCATATTATTATTTATTTATTTAAACTTCACGTACAAGAGCGGACTTAATGCCAAAAGGCATAAGACATATAGTTCTAGAAGCAATGCAATATTGTTATGAGACGATTTTTTGTTAAAAAGCTAATTATTTTATCATTTTTCAGATCTCAGCATCTCTGATTTGGATCTGCACGATAGTAATCGCCCTTCTCACCGTTTACTCGTCCTACCCAATCATGCAGTTGGACTGGGACAACCAATTCGCTGACAGTATGATCAATTCGTTCATGAGACCAGCATGGGCCCTGTTTGTCGGATGGCTCATTTTCGCTTGTGTCCATGGATATGGAGGTATGCGTTATTTTGAATTTTATTTTTGTTGGATCAGAAAGAAATACATAAATCTAGACTGTCTTTTATGTAACCAAATTCAAGTTTCATTCATTAAAAATCTGAATTCAGATCTTTGCCTAGACAAAACTATTTATTTTCTTACTTGCACAAGTATAGCCAAACAGATTTAACGCTTATTTAAAACATAATTGGTTGGTTGTCCAGTCGCAATCGCGACTGCTGATCATAAGGTCCTGGGTTCGATTACCGGTATTAGTAGCAGCCGCGGAGTCTAGATTAGTAGCCGGTTGATTTCAATTACCTCCTAACCTATGTGGTTGTACTATCAGGTACAGCCCTACCTAACTAACCCTTTGGGGATACAGGCGTGATGTTATGTTATGTATGTAAAACATAATTAATTCTATCTCTAATATCTTCAAAAAAATGCAGCCTTAAAGGTCCCAAATAATATGAGCTTCTTCACTATTTCTCAGGCCCTGTCAACTGGATTCTTTGTCTCCGAGCATGGAAGGTGTTGAGTCGTCTGTCATTTGCGATGTACCTTGTGCACTATCCTCTTATGTTCGTCATTAACGCTATGCCAATTGTGCCTATTTACTTCAACGTGCGGTTTTCGGTAAGTTATTATATACCCACAGTCGCCAGCACATCAATTTTCCACAAACTGTCAAATTTTTCCAAATGATTTTATACCATAAAATGTTGAAGGTTAAGTTCAAAATCGAATGAAAAAATTTGAAATTTTTGTAACTTGATGCGCTGGCGACTGTGCCTACCTATTTTTGGCATCACGAGCCTCAGTTACTATCTTTAAAATAACTACAGGCCAAACTCCAAGCCTGCAAGGATAGATGCGCTACATAGACAGTCATAAAGCATTTTTTTTTAAACAAATGCTAAACAAAATTAAATCGAAGATTTGAATTCACTAAAAGCTGAGCACAATAAGCGTTTTTCAATAAAATGTCAGTTTCGAATGTCTTTTCGCTACAGTATTGGGTAAAAGAATGTGTAACTAACATAATATTTTGAGTATATTCAGCTCGATTTTATTAAGCGCCCTCTATCAAATATTAACGAAACAAACCAGTCGCGGCAGACTTTTAACCAAGCCGAACCATACTTAGTTCATACACTTTACCATAGATGTCGCTATTGTAAAATTCTGATATCGAAACTTTTTCTTTTTTTCAGTTGTTCCAGTTCTTAGCTGACTTCTTGTTGGCAGTGATAGTTTCGTTCATAATAACTATTCTAATTGATGCTCCGTGTTCTGTTCTCATCAAGCATTTTATGGGTGGTGGTGAGTTTTAACTTATCATTATTTTGATGCCGTTCTTTGAATCTTATTGTTATTTATTTGTAGTCGATCAGTTCCGTTAAAAACATACATACAAACATTAACATAATATTAATAACATTGTAACCTTTTTATAGTCAATGGGTGGGCAGAATTGAGTTATTCCGTGATCTTGCCTTCATGGGCAGGCCCATCGTTTTTTTTTTTTTACGCTTATATTTATTTATCTAAACTTCATACAGTGTACATTGGTGAACTTAACTCAACAAGACAATCTTTACCAGTGAAACTTTGGGTGAGCTATGTAACTACGTTATTATAATAACCATATACTTACTTATTTATTGTTTCAGGACCAAAGAGACCTCCGCGGAAAATAGTGGAACCGGAACACATAGAAGAAAAGAAATCACATATATAAATAAACCTTATGATAGTATTTATAAAGTAGGTTTTAATTTTGAAGGGACAGTAATGATTGTCCTAGAGTCACGCCGCAACGTCAATTTCAAGGCGTTCGTGGTGCGAGTACTGAATTGTTATCAGCCCATGGTGATGATGAAAAATAATATTAGTTTAAGATAATTGTATTCGGAGCATTAACACTTCAATTCTGGTATCAACAGCAGATGAATCCAAGGAGTGGAATTCCTTGCCTTCGTCGGTGTTCCCAAGTTCATGACCCCAATCTATTTAAGTCGCGAGTTAATAGGCTTCTTTTGGGTTAGTTCGTTCCATCTTCGACCTCATCTCTGTCCTCAGGACTGGATTGAGGTCAAGAGTAGCCCATTTAATATTTATAAAAAAAAATGAAGCACTATTAATCTCATATCAGTAATTGGAGGATATATTATAATAACAGCCACTTGGGTGCCTAGGTTGGTCCATAGAGTTTCGTCCGTGCCTCGGAAAGCACGTTAAGCTGTTGGTCACGGCTGTCATTTGTAGATCTTTGACAGTTTTTACAGGTAGTCAGTGGCGCAAAAAGTCTGACAACCAGTCTTACCAAGAGGTATTATTACCCAGTACTAACTGGGCTAAGGATGTATGGTAAAATACTGGTATTCAGTTGCATTCAGTTAGACTGGAAGCAGACCCCAAACATAGTCGAGAAAAGGCAAGGCAATTGATGACTAATGATTGTCGTAGTCCATGCATGTCCTATTACCAAATATTCGAACCCGCTCTGGGCCCGTGTGGTGGATGATGGCACACTCCCTCTCAAAGAGAGAAAGCCTATGACTCCGGCAGTCGGAACGTTATTTGCTGATTATTACAGAAAATATCACGCCTGTAATCCCCAAAGGATTAGGCAGAGGTATACCTAAGTACACCCACATTTCGCCAGTTACGTTTTAAGTCCCGTGTAATAAGGGCGAGCCTATTGCCATCAACCGGGCAGAAATCTGGACTCCGTGGCTGTTAATGAGAAATTCCTGATGGAAAAACCAAATAAATACCACTTTGCCCGACTTGGGAATCGAACCCAGGACCTTATGCTCATCAGTCGCGCTTGCGACAGGCATGTATGATTATACGCTTAGAAATAGATGTACAATGTAAATTACATTAGTTTACTTAAATAAGTTTTTGTTGGTGTACAGTTTTATGTTATACCTACTTACTAAAATAAAATCAATGTTTTGTCTAAAAATCTTTATTATTATTACCCCAGCCCAGCCAACATAATTCTCTCACATACCTAGATTTCATAAAGTATCATAATCAACAAATTAAGTAGTTAATAATTTTCCATATTTTAAATAAACTACAGTCTCTTTCTAAATTATTAGAATTTACAAAATCATTTTCCATTCAAGCTTTCTCGCAAGTTTTCAAATCTACATACATCTCAACTATACTTATACATTCATCTCACAAACAGCATTTCAGCATGTTGTGTCTTAAATCTAGTTGAGCAATGCTAAAATTGAACAAAATGCAAAAAGTAAAAAAAAATACTTTTATTAATAGTGAAAATAATATGTTGAGTTAGTTGTTTACATCTACAAAATGTAAATACCAGTTGAATACAAAACTTTGTAAAAAAGTAATCGAAATGGTTTACAGTAGTCTGACGGTCTGCCACTTTTCACCTTTATTTACTAAGTAATAAGGTTGAAAGTGGTCGACCGTCAGTGAACTTTTTGGAATTTTTTTGGAAGATTTTTACAAGACTAACCAGTATTTAAACTTTTTTAAGGATGTAAACGCGGTATAAGAAATTGATACAAACAATTGTGCAATAGAATCTGATAGTTCTATACAGGGTGTAAGGGACACCAACGCTAAAACGGCAACCACGTACCTATGTATATCATTCTCAAATTCTCAAGACCACTACCGAGAAATACTAGCTTTTCCATACATTTTGACCGTGTAGGTATTGCAGTTTTGTAGAAAACAGCAGTTTTTTTTAATAACCGACGATAAATTTCTTTGTGGGGGGGGGGGGGGGGCAGAATAATGTAGGTACTGAATACGTGGTAACCGTTTTAGGGCCAGAGTCCCTGGGCTTCGGGACTGTTCGAAAGAGATACCGCGGCCCTGGAACACAAAGGGCAAAAGAAGGAACATGGATAGGTTTTAGTCAGTAAAAGTCTGACCCCCTTCCGCTCCGCCCAGAGCGGGAGGAGTCATTTGATGATTTCCCATCCCAAAAAAAGGGTCGGAGTTCCTTCCATCCTGTATACAGCATTAATTATTGTCGTCTCCTTTACATTTCGTTTGTCTATCATTAAAACTAAACAAAAAAGTGGCTCAGAACTATTTATTTTTAACTATCACAGATAAACTCAATACATCATTCTTACGTAGGTTACAGTTAATACTATTTCTAAGTGTGATGTTCAGACTGATTTTAGAATAAGTATTATATGAACGTAAGATATAAGACTGACTGTGCATTTATCAGATGTTGTGGTTGCTCAGTCGAGTTTCTTAGATAAGCTTTGAACTATGTAATTGTGAAAAAACTACTTAACATTGCATTGTCTGTTATTGTTGCTACCTACAATACTGTCTCACGAAGTGCTCCTTACTTTTTAACTAAAATTAGCTCTCCAACCTTAATTTTCTCATTCGCACGATTCCTAAAGAATATTGTGGCAAGATTTCGTCGCTTTACACGATCACATGATCTTAACATAAATTAAATAATAATTATCAATTTGACGCAAATGTATTTTCATCTAAAACAGTCAAAGACTTAAATAATCTTAATTCCTTATCTATGCTTCAAGAATTTACTAACATAGCACATGAACTTATTCGAAAATTCAGCTGTCAGGTGATATCTAAGAGCTAGGTACGCCAAAAACCTGTGAAGAAAAGTAAACGCTAAAAGACCAACTACCTGGATACCAAAACTATCACTTTCCATCCCCAAATCTCTTAATATTAACTTCGGATCTGAGTAGAGGCAGAAGTCCTCTTTGCATTCCATGAGGTTTCGGTTCTGGTAGAGGGAGAGTGAGAATCCTGTGACTCCGTAGCGAAGGAAAGAGACAGACATAAGTGCTCTCATAGTTCCTTCGATGGTGGTTCCGAAGCCCATGCCGTAGCAGGATAGGGCAAGAAGTGGGGCTGCCGTGGCTGGGGCTATTATGGAGCCGTTCTGCAAGAAAAATAATTGGATATTGAAAATGTGTTTGGTGGTAGGAAAATCAGGCACTAAATGTGGAATATACAAGCTTTGAGTGGGAAAATTAATATTTAAAGTTGAAAACATTTATTTTCCGATTCGTTGATGATTTAATTTCTAAATCTCTGAAATGAGTTTGTTTTAATATCGACTGATTTTGAGGGCCTCGACAAAGTGGTGATCTATCAACGATTATGACAATGGAAAAGTTGGAAATGTCTGGGACTGACATAAGCTACCAAAAAGCTTGTCAATCTCGTTGAAAATTTGTTGTGGAAATTCATAACGCCAATAAAGCAATCATAGTGTAAACTTCAGAAACAAATTTACAATATTCTCCCTTAGCAAGCATGAAACATTTGAAAATCATTCTACATCCAAATACTTATAGATAGGATCCTAAGTTGCTACTTAAAATCTTCAAGTCATAATTAATTAGGAAGGTCAATCTAGACCACAATCGTGAATATTATTAAAAATATGTAATATTTTCGCGTTGCGTGTAAAAAACACGCAACGCGAACACTCTATGACATCATACATTTCGAAAGACCTTACTCTCCCCTCAGCGGCAAATTCAGGGGCGATAGCCCCCATTGATTGACACAAGTCTATGCCCTCTGACAGCCCAATTACAATGACTCAATTCACTTATGCTTAAAATTCTAATCATGTACAAATCGTGCCCAATGAAATGAAGGTCATTTAAAAAATACAATACTTACAGTTACACTAAAAGCAGAACCAACAGCTAAGCCAAGTCCTTCAGAACACAGTGCTATGAGAAACCCGCTGACCGCGAATAGGAAGAACCGGTCCCATTCCAACATCTGTCCAGACATCAGATACGCGACAATCATGAACATCAACCCGAGAATGAACTGTAACAAAACAAAATAAGGGTTATAGTTGCAACTCCAAATAGATCCTTCTCTATCAGCAGGAGTCACACGAAAATAGCCTAAAAAGAGGTTAAAGCAAAAACGAGGATCGACCAGTGTCTAGGAAGGAAAGAAGTTTTGAAGTTTATTTAAAAAAACTGAACTGTTCATAGTCTTCATAGGCTCTCGCAAAAATCGTCTTAAATCATTTGCGTATATTTTGTATAAACCACCGCGCTTAACACGCGCACCTCTGGTCTGTGCGCTGCGGCCCGGATGCAACTATAATGTATGATAACTGGTAACTGTAATGTGTGGTAAGTAACAACATCACCATCATCTGCCTAGTCTTTTCCCAACTATTTTGGGGTCGGCTTCCAGTCTAACCGGATGCAGCTGAATACCAGTATTTTACGTGGAGCGACTGCCTATCTGACCTCCACAACCCAGTTAGTTCTGGGTAATACGATACCCTTCGGTAAGAATGGTTGTCAGACTTTCGGGCCATTGACGACCTGTAACGACTGTCAAAGATCTACAAATGACAGCCGGGACCAACGGCTGAACGTGGTTTCCGAGGCACAAGAACATGAGAAAACAGTGATAATATACTCCCCGGGTACACTCTTTTCACCGAGAGGTGCCTATCACCCAGCGGTGAGAACAGCTGATTGTTAAAAAAAAGGGTGATAAAAGGCTTACCATGCTAGGCAAACTGGAGAAGGTTAGGGCTGCGTAGTAGGCTTTCAAACTGTACCACCGATTGAAATATTCTCTGCGAAGTAAACGTACTTGGAACGGAACTGTAATGAGAAAAATATATTGGTAAATTATTTCAAAGGAAAGCGTCGTCTGACGTGATACCCAAACCCCTATAAATATGGGGAACAGGATCATTGCAAAAAGGATGGGATAAGTGACGTTTCCTTTAGTGAATTCCAATTCTGGATCCCCATAATTTTCTGTGATTGTTACTTAATTTTTTGGTATGATTACTAATGAACTTGGTAAAAATATAAATTTCAAATCATCTGGGCCGGCAGTCTCGACATAGATCGCTTAATAATAACAGAAAAAATCGGTTGCAATAACGTTGCTTGTGAGAAATGTAAGTCTGTACATCCAAGATGCGTTTCTCGCAAGCATTGTTATTGCAACCGAATTTGTTCGTTAAAGCGATTGAAAGTTTGCGAAAGTGTCGGTATCTATGTCGAGACTACCGGCCCTGGGCTATAGCTTAGAGACGGAGAGCCGTTCCTCTGAATCTACATCACTGTCAAAATTACAGTCAACCTTATTTCCGTCACAATATAAATGCTGTTGGCTTGTTTCTACTGACAAATAAGTCAACATTGTAATGATCTTTATTGTCGTTATATTAATGTTGTTATTAGGTTACGTTCAGAGGTAAAATGACTATTAAAAGACTATAGGTCGCACAATACTCCTTATATCTGCAGACATAATGTGGTTTATGTGGACGACCCTTAAGCCCTTCAAAAAGATAAATTCATTTTAGCTTAAGAACTGATAGCCGATAGATGGCAGTGATAGCCTAGTGTTGTGACTGTCAGACTGCCAAGTCATAGGTCTCGAGCTCGAACCCAAGACAAGCACTTCTGATTTTTCGGATTCATATGCGTATTGTACGATTATCACTTTGCTTCAGTGAAGAAAAACATCGTGAGGAAACCAAACTAGCACGCCGGAGAGATATTTCTCGATGGTGAGATACTAAGATAGATAGGTACCCATGGGCGACATAAAAACTCTGACACCAGGTTAGGCACTAACCGCGAAAAAAGAATGAAACACAAGAATTTGCCATACTTACATAGCAGTACAGGTATCATAGTATAAGTATACATGAAGAACACGAGACAGCTGAGACAGAATTTGAAGTTGACAATGGGAATGGCAGCATTGTTGCCAACATTGAAGAATATGCTGCCCAGAAGCACAGCCGATATTAAATGGTGGGCCAGTTGTATCCATATAGATGTCTGAAATTGAAAATAACAGTTAATCTATAGTATAGCTAAGAATAGATACGTTTTGTATGTAGGATGTGACGAAATTCGTATTGCGACTTAGTTTGTATGCATGATTACACGAAAGGCTTAAAATCTTTCGTTTTAATTAGTATTGCCAGCATTCATACTGAAAATATGATTGTGTTTATTTTCCACGAGGTATATGCAACCTCAACCTTGTTAGTGTAAACATCTTTCGACAGTTTTAAATCATATCTGTGTAATAAATCTTTATAATGTTTCTAAAGTTAGTGTCTGCCTCGTTGGCCTGGTGGTCGCAATCGCGACAGCTGAGCATGAGGTCCAGGGTTCGATTCCCGGGTAGGGTCAATAATTATTGGGTTTTTGCATCAGGAGTCTGGAGGCAGCCACGGAGTCTGGATTTGAGCCCAGTTGATGGCAATAGACTAACCCCCATAAATGGGACTTAAACTCTCGTAATGGACAGGTTGTTAGGTTAAATCTTGGGATAGATCGATTTGGAGAAGGTTTTAACCTTTAAGGTCATACGGTCACTATCTCACTTAAATCATTTTATTGTGCAGGAACACATTAAATATTTGGATTAGGTAAGGGATGACTTACCAAATTTCTTTTATTCTGTATGAACATACGGGCGCTCAGTATGAGGAACTGAGACCAGAATGTTGTTGGGAACTCCACCTTTAACGACTGGTCTTTGGCTACGTGTTCTGTGAATATTTTCTGTATAGAGTCGTCTGAATGTAGCACCGGTTTTCTGAAACGATGACAATTAGAAATTAATTGCATTCCAGTATTTTCGGTTGGCGTCGCGTATTTTGCTTACCTACAAAACAATTTATTGAGAAATTTAATACTAATTAACAGTAGTAGTTTTGTAATAGTAGTAGTAGTGTTTTTTACTCTATAAAATTGACTGCTTTTGCTCACAAGATCTACATGTTATGATTGTTAATTAAGCTCTTACTTTAATTTACACTTTATTCGATCAGACGCGTAAGATTCAAATATCAGATACTTAGTGACATTATCCTGACCAGTATCTAGGTACATACCAGTAGGTACCTAATTATACGAGTACTTGAAAATATTGTATAGCATAAAAATAAAGCATGTAAATTCTCGCTTATTTTTTTTTCAATCATATATAATATTATATAAAAATAATAAATTATTTATTACCACAAAGTTCAAGTACATTGAACTGTTTACAGATTAAAGTTCTTAAATAAGCATTAGACAAAAGTACAATAGGTTCAACCCTGTCATTGACTTCATAAGTTAAATCCCTATATGTTATTCTCATGTATAAGCTATATAACTGTTAATTTTAATTACAATCTGTTCAGTAGTTTTTACGTGAACGAGTAACAAACATCCATCGCTCCGCACAAAGTTTATTTTAATTTTTTCGCAGTTAAAAAGTAAGATTAAGTGAGTAGTTACTAACCGTCCCCCTCTAGCCATCATCCGATCAAGTCTTCTGCATAGTTTTCCATTCTGGCACAGCTCTGACAGCGGAGCCACGGTTTCTATATCAGTTGCAAGAGTTTCTAATACAAAGTCTGCAGGGTTGTGAGTTTTGGGACATATATGGCCAGTTTCGGCCATAAATGGCACTAGGAGTTGTGGTGCACCCTGGAAAGATAGAAAACAAATCGTAAAATGTATTATGAAATAGACCTGTACGAACACCTCCACATAGAAAATATTAGTCGAGAATTAAAAAAATCTGCTGTTCCATAGATTTTGACTGTGTAGGTTGCATTTTTGTAGGAAACATCTTTTTTTTTTAATCAACGATGCTTCTCTCTCGCTCCTCCAAGGGTTTAACATAATATAACATCACACTTGTACTCCTGAAAGGGTCTGGCAGAGGTGTCCTATAGGCAGGCCACCGACATTTCGCCAGTTATGTAGTTAGGTATCATCATCGTCATTCTCTTGCGCTTGTCGCAATTTATTTGGGGTCGGCGCAGCATGTCTTCTTCTTCCATTCTATTCTATTACTCGTCATGAAATAGACCTGTATGAGACTCCTTATGACTAGACCATCATGACACAAAGAGTGGGAGGCAATACTCATCAGTCGACAAATCAAGATTACCAATGATGTGAGAAATTAAAGTAATTATATATTATAGTAACGTAACGTTACTTAAAATATGAGAACATAAATATAATTATTATTGTGTTTCTTTTTAAATCAAACAAAGACAGCAAATTATCTCCCAGTGTTTTTACCCGACTGCCAAGGAAGGGTTAGGTTTTTCGCGCGTAACTTGTACGTATGTCGGAACCCATTAAATAATCTAGACTAAAATCATTCTATCCAATATGGGTCCCGACTATTGCAGTCAATAATATGTTCCATATTAGAATTTATTATTTCTCTGTCTCTTCTGGACTGAACTTGTTTTTTTCTATCTATCTATCTTTACTATGAAATGCGTTATACTGCAGTGTGTAGTGAGCAGACTGGACTGCTTGTTTGTGAATCGTTGCTGCAAGCTTTCTACATCGGTGTTGGGCTTGTAGCAGGGATTCTTATTTCTATAAGGCAGTGTTAGGTTAAGTGTATAGGTTAATTTTACTAACATATTTGTTAAGAAATATACTTAATGAAATAAATGACATAGATTTTATAAATTACATTCTGGGAAACAGGCTCATATAATCTTTAGCCATCACTTTTAAGACAATCTGTATACCCTATGTTTTCATTTTTTTTATTTTTAGTTTAGCGAAACAGCACTGTTAACAATTTTGGTGTTAAAAAGTAAAGGTACTTTATCTATCTCAAAAGGTACGTTATGAGGCTGGGCAAAGCCTACTTGCCTGCCAACAGACTGCGATATACAATCAGTCATAGTAACTTTTAGTTGGGATTCTCGCCCTTATGACCTTTCGTTAGACCCGTTTTTAGCAGAGGACGGACCCTTGGGACATAGTTGGTGAAAAGGGCCTATAATCTTCTACCTGAGTTCCTCTCATAAGAGCACTACTCATATTTCTATATATATTATAAAACAAAGTTATATTTCATGTGTGTGTGTGTAACCGCGTTGATCTTCGAAATCTTCCAACGGATTTTGATGCGGTTTTCACCTTCATATATATAATTAACTAGCTGTTGCCCGCAACTTTCGTCCGTGTGAAATTATTATAAAAATATTACTGCCCGATTTGAATCGGATTTGTTAACAATTTCAAGGGGTTTAATTTTTTGCACGGAACCTTAATACTTTTTCTATAATAAAACATTGGATATCTAATTCTTATAACATCAGCCATCTGCCTGTAAAAGTCCCGTCTAAATCAATCCAGCCGTTTTGGAGATTAGTCGGAATAAATAGACAGACAAACCAAAAATACAAATAATGTTTTTTTTTTTTGTTACACATGTACCGTATATACTTTTCATATGCATTCAGTAAAAAGCTGTTATTTAAAGATTACAAACAGGCACTTCAAATTAATTTATTTGTAAAGATTTCAAATGGATGTGTGTGAAATACATAAATGTAGGTGCTATATTGTACGTCAGAATTATTAAAAAAAAATTAATGTTTTTTTCAAGTCAGCAGGGACGGGTCCCAAGTTATAATATATTTCTAACTAATGCTTGGTTCACAATGTAAATTTTTATTGCATAATCAAACTTAAGCTATGAAAATCAAAGTACTTAAATACTCGTATGAGACATTAAATACTTAAAAGCATTGAAGGGTTAACAGTTTAACCCTTCAATGTCGCTGCGAAGTCTTGAAATTAAAGTACTACTACGACTTTAATTTCAAGACTTCGCAGGTCTTGAAGTTAAAGTCCTACTAAAATTAAATGTTACTTTAGGGCTTTATTTTACAGATATCTTCCGTAATTGTTCATGATTTTAGCTCCCGAAAATCACGAGAATCGACAATCACGTAAGATATCCCATAAATGACAGTATAAGTTTAGTTTTAAACCCTGAAAGCTTAATATTGAAAACTGTTTAAAATCCATAATATTCAACTTAATACATCCAAACCAAAAAATAAAAAGTAAATAATCCATCTCAATCCGAGTGAAAAAATCACAAAATCAAATGGAATTTAAAAAGTAATCGCCTTAAAAGCGTTTTATATCTGAGCCATTACTCACGTGGAGGGTTAAGTGAAACACTCCGGAGTTATGACAGACTATTATCGAGACATCATTTTAGGGTTAAACACGTATCTTTGCTATAAAGTTTATGTCGCCGCCACCCTTACCAAAAACTCATTATGTTACCTAAGTAAATATTATAGTCGTAGGATTTGCATGAGCTGTTGACCTTTGTGAGTTAGTGGTAGTTTATTTGTTCAATCTAGAGTTTGTATACAGAAGCGTACCACACACATAACGACGCATGCCTTGATATTATCATCATTCATCATCATTTGCCTAGCCAGCAGCAGTAATAGTCTAGTGGTGTGACCGTCGGACTGCCAAGGCATAGGTTTCGAGTTCGAACCCAAGACACACACCTCTGATTTTTCGGATTTACAATTATATGCGTATTCGAAAATTATCACTTGCTTCGGTGAAGGAAGACATCGTGAGGAAACCAGTATGCTTGAGAAAACTCTGACATCAGGTTAGGCACTAACTACACGACAAAGATGAAGAAGGTCAGCCTAGCCCATTCCCAACTACGTGGGGGTCGGCTTCCAGTCTAACCTGATACAGCCGATCATCAGAAATTTACATGAAGCGATTGCGTATCTGACCTCCAGATCATAAGGGAAATTCCAGTATACCTACCTACACCATTATTTTTAGGTCGTTCTGGAGCCGAATACCATGAACTCGATCATCGAACTCGAAACGATTGGAACTATTTTTTTCAAAAAATAACAATAAAAAAAAATACGAAAGAATAAATTTAATGTTTTTTTTTGTGAAATAATGAGAATCGATCGATGAATGAATTTTTCAATGGGTATCGTTCGCATGTGTTGCCGATCGTGGATACGTTTTACACACACATATGCATTTGAGTTCTCATTATTGAAATAAAAAACATTAAATTTATTCTTTCGTGTTGTTTTTATTGTTATTTTTTGAAAAAAATAGTCCCAATCGTTTCGAGTTCGATGATCGAGTTCATGGTATTCGGCTCCAGAACGACCTAAAAATAATGGTGTATTTAGGAAAGATCGCATTGAGTAGCAATCTAACAAAAAAAAACTTTAATTTAGAGACTTACACTTTTGTATATTTATAATTGGATATCGCTGTGATGAGATTGCGACAAGATTTTGAAAGTTAATTACAAGGATTGGACTTCTGAAGTTGTTCTAAAAGTTTCTTCTAATTCTAATTGGTTGGAGTAACTTTAAATCAGGAAATTGTAACAACTTATTGGCTGTGGAGTAAAAAAAGGATGCTTCTAAATATAAATTAAAAATTAGTAAGGCATTCATAGTCTAGTTTAGTACCTATCCTAACCGTTTTTAAGGTATACGTGCCACCAAGAAAATTATATTTTATATAGAAATATCAAAACTTTAGTATGGGCAGTGGTACTGCCCCCTTTCCACATATTTTACAGCGATTAAAAAAAAATATTTATAATGTGTTTTACTTGTTTAAAAAAAAAATATATAAAAAAATATCCTTAATAACAATACATAATTTTCGTTTTCCTACCTCTTCCAGTTTTCTCAGCCTTATAAAGGGTTTAAAGTTTACCTGGGTATGTTGAACAGTTTCTTGAGAGCTCATAAAATCATGATCCAGGTCAATGCTTAGGAAGTTACCTCCGTTATACTACACGGATAAAGCTAACCTATTCCATGGTAATATTAAAACTGTGGTTCTCATCCATTCTTCGAAGTTATATCTGATTTAAGATACACATTACTTGACGTCATACCTACTAAAAATATCTGACTCTAACTTTAACTTAGCTTTAATTTAACTTTAGTTTTTACCGATAAGACCGCCAATTGTGTCACCCTGTGTGATTTTTTTTATTTTATGAATGTTAGTTGTATGGTACTTAGAGGATAAGAAAAATAAAATTACAATTTTAAATTGTGTTTTTTCGTTTTTTTTTTAAACTATTATTTAAAATTACTTATCAGTCCAACGCTACATCTGTTAACAGCGGTTAAGAACGTCAATCCTTTGAGTCAAAGACCTTTTGAGCTCTGAACGATGTCAATTACAGCTTTGATCCCGTCATTAAATTTACAGTCGGTTGAGAGGCAGTTTGTCAAACGATTTGCGACGAAATTGTACGCCGTGTAGTGAAATGGCACGTTAAGTGTTTTATTATTATGTGAATTGAAAGGATTTAGATTGTTCAAATAATTAAATCAATATCATCATCATCATTATTTTGCCCCTGTCTCAAATTATTCTTCCATACTTCTCTATTACGCGTCATCTCAGCAGTCACCTCCTTTCTAGCCATATCACCCCTCACACAGTCCATCCATCATGTCTAAGGTAGTCGTCTACTCTTATGCCCATCCACATTCATACTCAAAACTTTCCTCACGACATCTTCCACATTTCCATACTACGATAACCCATTACCACACAACTTCTCAGTCACCACTTTCAGACTTCCCTTTATGTACTCATTCCTTATTTTATCTATTCGCGTCACACCACACATTCTCTTTAGCATTCTCATCTCAGCCACATGCAATTGCCTTTCATTCATCCCTTTTGTGGCCCAAAATTCTGATCCATACTATTCAATTATATAATAACGTTTTAATTTGGTTTCTGGTGGAAATTTTGATAGGAATATTAGCTAGGCTTAGTGCAGCAGGGCATGAATAGAAAAAAAATTCAGCGACACATTTGTGTTGCTTACAAAAAATTTGGAATGAAGTCAGTTAAATTGTCTTTTGTCACTAGTCATTCATTGCCTCGTATATATTTCTTTATGTGTTCTATAAATAAACAAACAATTTATGTAATACTTTCATATCGTGCACAGGAACAATATATAAAAAAAGAAATAACTCCACGCATCGACACAACTTTGACAAGGAAGTCAATACTAAATCAGTACCTCATAAACAGCTTATAAACTTCAGGAGAAAAATGTAACAAGCGTCTATCGAAGTTCTGCCTCTTAAATATCGGTCGTGAATGTATCTGTTCTTCAAGTATAGTAAGAACCTCTCGAACTCCTCAAACTTTTATATAATAAAATGTTCATATTTTATTTCCTTATCGATAGTAAGGATATCGTATTATTCGCTCCTTGTAAAATACTGGTATTCAGCTGCATCCGGTTAGACTGAAAGCCGACCCCAATTGGGAAAAGGCTAGGCAGATGATGATGACTGCTTATCTGACCTCCAAAAACCAGTTAGTACTGGGTAATACGATACCCCTTGGTAAGTGGTTGTCAGATTTTCGGGCCACTGGCTACCTGTAACGAATGTCAAAAATCAGCAAATGACAGCCGGGATCATCGACTTAACCTGCTTTCCGAAACACGAAGGAAACTCGATATGTACGGGGCGGTCTCCCTTCCACGGACCAACCGTGGCTGTTATTACTTATATAAACATGCTCTTCTATAGTCTTGTAAAAAAGAAAAATTATCACAACTTGTTTATGGGTGTAAAAGTGGGGTTCGAACTTTTATCATGGGTTTTTAATGGTGGTTCCTATTAAAAGTGCTTTTTTACGTTCATGTACTTTTTAGTTCACTGACAGTCACCCACTTTTCAACCTTATTACTTAGGGCATAACAATGAAAAGTAGAAGACCGTCAGTGAACTTGATAGTACCAAAGTGTCTTATTCCGTTGGCAAGGCTCTTAGATTTAAAACCGCAGCTGCGACTGCATTTTAATCAAGTGTGTATTTTTTTAAAGATGCTTATTTTTATTTGCACGTATAATGTGGAATAGCATCGTAAAGGTAAATGCAACTAAACTTGTCCGCACCGAAAAAATCGAACGCACGCGCGCCGAAAGAAACGTTTTACTCGTATCATACGTATTACGTTATCTATTCGGCGCGGATAATTATGTGTGTGAGGTTTCATAGTATTTCAAATAACATAAACATATCATCATGCCTGTAATCCCCGAAGGGTTAGGCAGAGTTGTACCTAACAGTAACTTACAATTCGCCAGTTTTGTTTTAAGTCCCATGTAATACGCGGCGAGTCTATTTTCATCAACGGGGCACATATCCAGACTCCGTGGCTGCTACTGAGAAATTCCTGATGGGTAAACCCAATAACAATTTATTCGACATAATTATAATCTTATCGTACTTCTTACTATAAATATGTATATCACTACATAGTATAAAACAAAGTCGCTTTCTCTGTCCTTATATTGTATGCTTGCTTGTATGCTTAAATCTTTAAAACTACGCAACGGATTTTGAAGCGGTTTTTTTTTTAATAGATAGACTGATTCAAGAGGAAGGTTTATATGTATAATACATGCACCCGTGCGAAGCCGGGGCGGGTCGCTAGTAGATTATAAATACGAATGTTTGTGAGGATTGATGGATGGATGGATGTTTGTTACTCTTTCCCGCGAAAACTACAGAACGGATGTTTGGCACATGTATAGTTTATAACCTGGATTGCCATATAGGGCACTTTTATCCCGGTAGTATGATCCCGTGGGACTGTTACAGAACTGCGGACGAAGCTGCAGGCATAAGCTAGTTACTTATAATTCGAATTTTAGAATTACTTCTAAAATTCGATTATTTCTGCTTAAGTGAGATCTCCAAGTAAAATAATACCATTTCTAATAACGCACAGACTTTGAAACCATCTGAATTAATATTACTAAGATGTGATACCCTGCCCAAAGATAAAGCGAATCAGTGAACAGAATAGGACTAAAACTAGTAAAGTCTAATAAAAACTATTGGGCTTTTCATTTATAAAATGGTTGGTATCAGGTGTACGAAGCTCTCTTGTGAATTCTAATGATTCTCCCAGTAAAATGAAAATTTTAATTAATTTAAAAGTTTTTGCCAAAAATAAACTAATATTATTTAATAAGATTAGGTCTAGAAGCTCGTGGCTAAATAACAACAGCCTCTCGGATCGATGTACAGGTTAAACGGCGTTTGCCTGGGTTGGTCTGTGGATGGGTGATCCTATTACATACCGAATTTCCGAAAGCAAGTTAAACCGTTGGTCCCGGCTGTCAATTGTAGATCTTTAACAGTCGTTACGGGTAGTCAGTGGCCCGATAGTCTGATAACTTGTCTTAGCAGGAGGTATCGTATACCAAGTACTAACTGGGTTGTGGAGGTCAGATAGATAGGATTCAGCTGCATCATTTTAGGCTTCAAGCTGACCCCAACATAGTTGGGAAAAGACTAGGCAGATGATGATTAAAGTTACGATCTCAAGGCTCGAAAAAGTTTAAGTATCATTTGAAAAGCATCAACGATTGCAAAGAGGTTGTGTGGCTTGCTGAAGACATCTAATCAATGATTCTCCTTCTATTATTTTCTTCGTTTTATTTTATAATCATTATTTAGTAAGTGCATATTCCATATAATGTAAATAGTTAATAAGGTACGATGGGGTTGGCATATCCGTATGGACAAAAACCCCTTTATATTTAAAAGAAGAAAAAAACATTTCATTAAAAGAGACATACATAATTATGTTTTTTGCAATACCTTATTAAGTATCACCATTTTGGTTTTGGTATTATTGGTTTCATATTAAACAGTATACAAATTAATCATGCAAAACCAACATATTCCTTTTCCAGTCTTCCCAAGGGGTTTCGTATTACTCAGTATTAATTACACAGTACTACTCGTAGTTGCTGCGTTCCATGTAAAATACTGGTATTCAGCTGCATCCAATTAGACTTATTACCGTATTACCCAGTACTAACTGGATTGTAGAGGTTAGATAGGTAGGATTCAGCTACATCAGGTTAGACTTCAAGCCGACCCCAATATAGTTGGGAAAAGGCTAGGCAGATGATGACCTATGAATTGAATTCTTGCATAAATATCTTTTCGACACCTACACAGATTTACCACAATGTTTATTAGTTTTATTACGTATTTTTTACTGCTGAGTGGTTAAAATCAAACTATGTATTTTTTTTTCAATTGCAATCAAATACTGCTAATTCAACAAGTCCTCATAAAACTCAAATCTAAACCAGTTTTTTTTTTTCAATTGCAATCAAATACTGCTAATTCAACAAGTCTTCATAAAACTCAAATCTAAACCGGAGCTCTTTTGAAAGTGAAGACAAGCCAATTAAATCGGTGACATAAATCAAAACGCGACGATTTTAATGAATAAACCATTTGATTTGGGTTTAAGGAAACTTTGGGGTGATTGACATCTTTCCTGATAGGAAGTTAGATAATTAGTTTGTAAGACAATCTAAGTTTGCTTATGGTACGGCTATTTGTAAGCATATCGCGTTCGTGGTAAAAATACTGGTTTTTGGTTCGTCATCGTTGTGTTCTGTACCAAGGTAATACCACTACCAATAATTGACAGTGATAGTTTAGTGGTGAGACCCCAAGACACGCCCTCTGATTTTTCTTATTCACGTGCGTTTTGTATAATTATCACTTGCTTCGGTGAAGGATAACATCGTGAGGAAACCAGCATGCCTGAGAGATATTTCTCGACGGCATGTAAAAAAAAGTAAAAAGCTGTAATTTTGAAATTACAAACAGACACTTCAATGTTACTTATTTGTTTAGATTATTATTAAAGGATTAATTACCTGATAACAGCACATTCCCCGTGCCAACACGAATATCCTGTCGAAGAGTGCAAAAAGTGACGCTGATGGTTGATGGACCGTGCACACAATGGTCCTGCCTTGACGAGACAGCAGACGAAGAAGAACTACCAGCTGACGAATGGAGACGATATCGAGGCCACTGCAATGAATAAATGAACAGAGGTTAAATGCATAGCTAAAACATAACATCATAACATAACATATCATCACGCCCGTAATCTCCGAAGGGTTAGGCAGAGGTGTAGATACCTAATAATACACGCACATTTCGCCAATTATGTTGAAGTCCCTTGTAATAGGGGGCGAGCCTATTGCCATCAACCGGGATAAATCCAGACTCCGTGTCTACTGCTGAAAAATTCCTGATGGAAAAACCCAAGAACAATTTTTCCGGGAATCGAACCCAGAACCTTATACTCAGCAGTCGCGCTTGCGACCACTAGACCAAAGAGGCAGTCAGACCAAAGAGGAAGAGAAGAAGAAAAGACAAAGCGAAAAGAGAAGGCAAAAGTATTAGACAACTATAATTTATATGTGATCCTAAACAGTGATAATCAAAAAATAAAATAAAAGTTATCGCTCACAAAATGACAAAAGATAGACAATAAACATACAACGCATTACAAATATTCTTAAATACAAGAGCACGGAACAAAAAAAGTTGACACATTGCTTTGGGCGGCCCACACCATAGATAAAAGTTTCGGTCTTCTGCTGATACCCTTACTCATAAAGTATTATTTAAATTTTATCATGCAAAATTATCGAGCAGATCCTTACACTTAATAAATGACCATTGTTTTATCATCCTAAAATTTTATGGTTTGTTGACGCTCCTAAACAAATAAAATTGAGTTATGACCCTATAAAGTTAAATACCGTTAAATTTCAAGCCCTTTGCAAAATTTAATGAGTACCGAAATGGGTGGAATTAGTAATTTTTGAGTTTCCGTATTGGTATGGAGTGTTATCAATAAATTTGTTAAATAATACCACAAATCAGCTTTAGGTGAATTCAAAGATGAAGATTCGATACACAGTGAAGGGATACACTGGTACTGAAACGTATTTATAATTATTATTTAACATTTATTTCAAATTATCCATAGTACAAATTTACATACTTAATGATCATTACTTCGATCAATAATGTACTAGATTCCCGATAAGCGCATCAAAAACGGCCCGAAAAATAAGAGCACAAATACTGTTGTGCTCTTATTTCAAATTAGTATGGTCCAATCATAGCCAACGTTAAGACGTCAAAATGCCGCAGTGCGCGTTCAAAAATTGTGTTAATAACCACCGTAACACCAAGATTTTGGAAGGAATATCTTTTTCTCGGTAAGTTTATATCAATATGTCTTTATCATAAAATAAAAACTGATTTAAATAGTAAATATAAGTCTTTTAGCAAATTATGATTGTTTGACCAATGTTTGCTACAACGCGCCAACTATTGTAACAAACATCAACTATTCTGGAAATTATGCCTTAAATCATGCATGTAAGGTTGAATTTCTTTTGCTGTATGTTGACCAGCGAGCTTCGGTCGTAAAAATTTATTGCTTTTTTTGTATAGCTTGGTGAACATAACTTTAAGTTGTTGTATTTAAGGTTGAATTTACATTAATGCATATTTTTTTTTAACTAGGATTAGGTAAATACGATTGGTGCCAGTTTTTAAGTGAACTTTTGCATGGGATTGTGTATCTAGTACATTATTGATCGAAGGATCATTATCAAATTCTGAATCTAATAAAAAATAACAAATTAAAAGACATTCACACAACAAAAAAAAAATAATAACTTAATCCATGCAGACATAATGACTTGTCTATACCTGACATAATGACTTGTCTATACCTAAATTTGAATTAGCGTCCTGTGTAAAAACATATTGATTCTAATTTTAAAGTTACTGCTGAAAAGAGAGACGAATAAAATGACTGAATACATCAATATTAGTTTCACCTAAATCACTTATTTGTATTTGATTTATAATCGCATAGGTAGACCAGAAGGCCTAGCAGTAGCGAAGGGTAAATTTTTGTAAGAGGTAAGCATTTTTTTTTTTTGGAGGGTGGGAAATTATTAAATGAGCCCTCGGCTCCCGCTCTGGGCGGAGCGGAAGGGAGTGTCAGACTCTTACTGACTAAAAACCACCCATGTTCCTTCTTTGGCCCTTTATGTTCCAGGGCCGCGGTATCTCTTTCGAACAGTCCCGCAGCCCTGGCAGGCTGTAAGAGGTAAGCTGGAGTACATATCTTTAAAGTGATTATATTATTTGTCTATAGAATACTGACTGTGCCATTTTTCAAAGGGAAGCCGGTAGGAATCGAGTTGTATTGAACCTTCGCCACTGAGGCCTAGATTAGTGGCGCTTTCAAAGACTTTTCCGCCATCTTTACCAGCCGCAGAATATCATTTTATCCAAGTTCTCAGTGTTATTATACTGTATACATCAATCCCAAATTTACGGAAGTAGGTACCTAAGTTCGGTTATTGAAATGCCACGGAACAGTTCGAAACAAATCCTCCTAACAACAAACTTTTGGTTTCAAAATCAATGAAGATTATCTGACCCGATTGATACACAAGCTTCCAGGAAATTTCCGTCAATTGGCTTATAAATTATATTCTTGGAAATACTACTTATGGTAGCGCGTGGGGAGCACGAATGTAAACGTAACGTAAATAGACGTATTTACGTAAATAGATTTTTTTATCGAAAATATAAGGTTGTAAGAAGATCCTTAACGAAGCCGAAAGGTACTAGTTCTCCCCGTCATTGCTATATTTTTTATTGTTCTAGATTATAACTGGGAACCTTCTAGTTACGGAGATATTGGGGGTCAAAGTTCCAACCTTTTTCACAAGTTTTTTTTTTAATAAGTAAGTTTTTTTAGTAAGAAGTTTAAACACCTCCACGGCCCCGTACTATTCAATGCATCCATCAGCACAATGTTTTCGAGTGCGTTACATTGAGTCCAACCGTAAAACGTGATATTTCACCTAAAAAGAAAGTCGTTTCCCAGCAATATTTTTTGCGTAAAGTTACTTAGTTTGATGTACAGAATGCTTGGTTGACGGCTTCATGGAGGGTCCGTTTACAACCCTGTATTCTTAGAATTACTTATGTAGGCGTGGGGAGCACGAACAATAATTGTAACTACGTCGATTTTTGAATCGAACACATAATATCCTATAGCATTTTAGTTTAATTGTTTACAACAAACACAATCCATAGCTATGAATAAATTCTTAAAATTATGAAAATATAAATGCGAAACGAGTATTTTTAGGGTTCCAAAGGGTGAAACAGACAGATAGCGTCTGTCTGTCCGTCTGTCACCAGGCTGTTTCTCATGAACCGTGATTGTTAGACAGTTGAAATTTTCACAGATGATGATTGTATTTCTGTTGCCGCTATAACAACAAATACATAAACAGAATAAAAAAAATATTTACGTGGGACTCTCATACAACAGACATGATTTTTTAGCCGTTTTTCAGATAATGGTATAGAACCCTTCGTGCGCGAGTCCGAGTCGCACTTGGCCGATTTTTAATTTTAATATTAACGCATTTACGTTACGTTTACACTCGTTGCGCTCGTGCTTAGGGACTTTGGTTGCCTTGCCTTGTCGTTTCTCGTGCGGGATTCGCGTCAGTGTAACCAAGGCTTCAAAGCATTGTAGGGAATAACATCCTTCAATTATTTCGTGTACATTATTATTATATTTAAGTAAGGTTTGCTCTAAGAAAACCCAATTCTGGGTTAAGCTCGCCGTTGTACATAAGCTACAATATTGTAATTTTGTGTGCAATAAAGAATAGTTTATTTTAAAGTATGAAATAATTACGTTTTGCATTTCATTTACATAGTTATGAAGGTACATCGAGATTACTTAGTAGGAAATAATTGTGTTTCACGTAAAAACCTCAGTTTCATCAGGCAAGAAATATATTAAATCACAACGATAACATTGTACGTACGACGACCAATCAAGCTTTACTAACCAGTATAAGCTAACCTCTCATTATGCTGAAAGTCTATTCAAACCGAGGTCAAGTCATACTGGATTTAATGGCTTGATGTGTCGTCGTGTGTACTAGTACTTGTTAGATTTCTTGCTAATCTCAGTCACATAACTGTAATTATTTTGGCCGTGAGCTACGAAAGGTTATGTAATTTATAGTAGCCGGAGACCACAGGTTGCCATGATTCAAAGACTAAACTTAGATATAAATGAAGTTTATGACAAATTAGCAGCAAAAACACTTTGATTGGATTAGGTAAATTTACACAAGCCTCAGATTGACCTCCTGTCACTGATCACTGTGGTCAAACTGTGTCTTTTGAATTTAACACACCACTGCAAAAAGTACAGATACAAACTAGACCAATAACCTCTAGTGCCTTGATCAAATTTAATAGCACTTTAATTGACAAGTTAGCTGTGCAGGGCCTAAATATTATGAATGTTAATACTATATATGAAGAATTCTTTTCATTAGTGCAAACAGAGTTCAATAATACTTTTAAGAAGAAAACTAAAACTATCTGCCCGAAGTTTTTATTCAGTGACTGGGCAACTAAAGGCATCAGGAAAAGTCGGGAAAGACTTTTTGAGTTGTATGGCCTTAAGCCTTATATTAATACGGAAACTTTTAATAAGTATGTTGCTACTTATTCTAAAATTTTCAAAAATACCTGCAAGACAGCTAAAGCCTTATTCATTAGCAACAAGCTGAAATCTGCAGAAAACAAGATTAAGACTGTTTGGAAAATTATAAATAATGAAACAAATAGAAACAAAAGACACAACACTGATTACACACTGGACTCTTCCCGAGGGCTCATTAGCGCAAATGTCGATGTTGCTCAGGAATTCGCAACGTTCTTTACCAGTATTCCAATTAAAACCACAGAAACGCTAAATTCTTCGCCATCCCTTGCCATTAATTTATTAAGAGAGAATGTTTCAGCCTGTAATGTTGAATTTAAATTTAAACATATAAACCCTGTGGTCGTTATGAAGGCTTTTAAGCAACTTAAAATAAAAAGTACTGAAGACCTTTGGGGTATGTCTACTAAAGTCTGTCAATCAATTGTTGAGACAGTAGCTCCCTATTTAGCCTTAATATTTAATTTATGTGTAGACCAAGGGGTATTTCCGGATTTAATGAAGTATAGTAAAGTTATACCACTTTTTAAATCTGGAGACGGCAAAGACACAAATAATTATAGACCTGTATCTATTTTGCCGGTTTTCAGCAAGATATTTGAAAAAGTAATGTTAAATCAAATGCTCTATCATTTTAATCGGAATGACATCCTACATGATCAACAATATGGTTTCACCAAAGGTCGTTGCACTACTGACGCCGGTGTCACCTTACTAAAGCACATCTTTAATGCATGGGAAGAGGCAAAAGATGCAATAGGCATCTTTTGCGATCTATCCAAGGCATTTGATTGCGTGAATCACGACACACTGTTGCTAAAACTTGAGCATTACGGACTGGGAAAACAAGCACTTAGTTTAGTAAAATCGTATTTAAATGATCGAATGCAGCATGTACAAATAAATGGCGTAAATTCATTAGGATTAAAAGTAAAAATGGGGGTACCGCAAGGCTCAATTTTGGGTCCTTTCCTTTTTCTAGTATACATAAATGATTTACCTCAGTTGCTGAAAAGTCAACCTCAAATGGTGTTATTTGCTGACGACACATCACTGATTTTTAAGGTAGACAGACGTGCACAAGAGATTGACGACGTAAATAACGCTATGCTTAAGATTCATAACTGGTTTACTGTAAATAATTTGGTGTTAAATGAGAAGAAAACTAAATGTATAAGATTCGCGTTACCGAATGTAAAAAGTAACGAATGTAACGTTGTATTGAAAAAGGAAATACTAGAATTCGTCGATAAGACGGTTTTCTTGGGGATTACGCTTGACTCGAAACTGCAATGGAGTCCTCACTTAACAGCGCTTGCAGGGCGGCTAAGTTCAGCCGCTTACGCTGTCCTTAAAATACGGCAATTAACAGACGTGGATACCGCGAGACTGGTCTATTTTAGTTACTTCCATAGCATCATGTCTTACGGTATTCTGCTGTGGGGACGGGCTGCAGATATTGACTCAATATTTATTCTGCAGAAAAGGGCTGTAAGAGCCATCTATAACCTACGCAGACGCGAGTCTCTAAGAGAATTGTTTAAAAAAATTAACATCATGACGGTACCTTGTCAATATATTTATGAAAACATTATGTATGTTCGGAAAAATAGACATCTTTTTAGTAAAATAAGCGACAGGCATAATTTCAATACTAGAAATAAGGACAAATTAGATCAGCCACGTTTCAGATTGTCAAAAGTACGCACTTCTTTTATGGGGTACTGTGTAAAATTTTACAATAAAATACCACTTGACATTCTACAACTTAATGAGAAGAAATTTAAAACATGCATAAAACGCACACTATGTAAACGAGCATATTATAAGTTGGAAGACTATCTCGTAGATAAAAATGCATGGCTCAATGCTGGTCCTGCTCCACAGCCACTTGGGCTCACGAACTAAGATTTTATTGTTTGGAAGAGATGCTCCCCCTTTAATTCTTTAATTATACTTTTCTTTTTTTTTTCTCTTTCTCGTTTCTCTTTTGGAAACTTAGGGTGTGAATTGTATATTTTATATCAACATTGTGAGTGCAAACTAATTGATTATGAAGTGTGAAGTTATTGTGGAAGCTGCAGAAGATTGTAAAATATCTTTGCATTGTATAGATTCCATCTCTTAGTATTATATAATTGCATAGCACATGTGTGAGTACTATGTACTGTAAAGCTTCCATTTATATTTTGTTATCTTTCATTGACTGGAATGTGTCCTGGTGGCTGAGAGAATGTCATGCTCACTCAAATGTCTCGCTGATGGTGGCGGGTGTGTCGGGTCATTTAGTTCCCTTCAATATGGTTGAGTTGAATGGCGCTGATCCATGCGTCATGTTCGTGAACGGGCGCTGTCAGTTGGGACTGGTCATCTCTTACCTGCCACGATTTATTTTAATTACTTTATTTTTAAATTTTTGGCTTAATCTTTTACTCTGGACGCTCTTAATGTGCACGTCTTTGTACATCGTTCTCACATATATGTATAATCTCAACATGAATGATGTAACCAAGATTTTGTAACAATATTTTGATTTAAAAGAGTGTCCATGGAGTTTCTTGCCCATTCTTCTCCATAGAGATCTACGATTTGGAATGTGCAACTACAGTACTTTCGCAAGTTATTATGCCTTGTGTCTGTGACTGTAGCTTAGCTTTTTTATTTTTGACTTTCAAAAGTGCCTGTAATGGTCTAATTGAAATAAATGCTTTGACTTTGACTTTGACTTTGAATGGTGACATTGCAGCGGGCAGAAAAATAATAACGAAGAAAATCATGAATGAAACATCCAATTACATACAAGCACAACATTTATTTTGTTTTATTGAACTCAATCGGACATTTGTATCCTCAATCAAACTGGACACCGTAAATTACACGCGGTACCAACATAAAGAATAATTAGTGCATTCTAGATGAATACCTTGAAGTATAAACGCACGTTGTAGAGCGTAATTTTCGTGATTTTTTTTTAGTTGCCAAAATGAGCGTTCCTCTGTATGCAGTGTATCTAAGTGCAAACTCATTGCATTGCAATTTGAAGTTTAAGTTCTACGTGAGCATGCATTTAAAAAATGACGAAATAATTTTCGTTCTGAAGAATACTTTAAACCTCCTATACACCGCAATTTACGTTACCATCATTTGTTTATTTGTTCATTAACTCTTGACTGTGGATCACGCTCCAGGAGCGAGACGTCAAAAAACACGCATCTGTGAACAGCGCAATAACTCAACGACGTTTATTTCAACCGTAATAGGTCATCGTCAATCATATGTAATGTATCAATTGTGAACCATCAAGTCGACAAATCAAATGCTGGGAAGATGATCGCAAAAGAGTTGTAGGTCCAGAATGGAACAGAATTGCAAGAGACAGAGATATGTGGAAGTCTTTGGAGGAGGCCTTTGTCGATGGACATGCTGTTGTTGGAAAAAACGATCGTCAGTAACAAACGTAATATATTTTAATAATTTTAAAACAGCAATAAAGACTTATTTTATTTTTATAAGTACCAAACGTTATTTTATTCATACTCCAGAACCAAAATCGAAGTATCAGGACCAAATTAATGCAACACAAAAGGGATCACTTCAAAAAGGTCCTACAAATCAGCATCCGGGGTCCTACGGGCAATTTTTGTCTGAATAGCTTCTCTTGGATTAAGTACATACCGTGATTTCGTGAGCACGCCTCAGGTTAAACGTTCAATAAAAGGTTATGAGAGGGACCTAGTGATTAAGCCAATTACCTCCCATTGTACTTATGTAATTCTGTTTAGGTTTCCGATTGGGACGGACCTTTTAGGCAATAGATATTAATGAATTACTTCAAAGATTTCGTGATTTCAAAAGATTGTAATTCAGCTCAAATTCGGAGAGAATACAGATTAGTACTAGTTAGTGGTAGTAGTAGTGGATTAGCATTAGTTGCTGAATCGTTTTTATTTGAAAGCGTTTGCAATAGGCTATTTGACAACGACGAAAAAAAAATATTCCGTCACTTAAGATCACCAAAAAATGTTGGATACTAACTTATTTTTTCTTTTGTCACATAGTTAAAAAGTGACGACGATACAGCGCATCAAAGTGAGAGGCTTGTGACGTTACTGGCTAGTAAAAAGTAACAGGCTTGTGACGTCACGCGAGATTTCAAAGTGCTGTATTGTGGTCATTTTTCATTTACATGAGAAAAAAAAGATTTGTGTCCAAAATTTTTTGATATTCTACCTGACGGACTAAATAGATTTTTTTCAGACAAATACTCTACTATATCATTCTGGGGTATATTCTCGTAACTTTTCATAGTCAAAGCAAATAAATAGCAGTAATAATAATAGCTTTGTTTATAGACAAAGGAGCCTTTGCTAAACGCACATCGAAGACACCATGACCCAGCTGTACATACAGCTTATACTATAAAAGTGCCGAACTGACATACATAATCATGCTTATGAACCGTAAAAAAAAAAGGAATCTTCGTTGCCGGAAAACATGCATTCCACATGAAGCCTTTTCTAAACAATCCCAATTTTTTTTCACTCCACTTTTCCAAAATGACGAGCAAGAAAACACTGTTCCGTCATTACGAGATTAGGGTTAAATTAAATAACGCCGTTTTCCTTCCTCAAAAGAAAGCAGAAATATGCTATAACACGAACACACGAGGGCAGTCATAATGACACCAATTACTCATGCTTAATCCGTGGATTATTCTTTTCCTCAAACGTGTAGAATAATTCTGTTATGGCCGTTGTCTCTAATTGTTTTTTTTAACCCTCCCTTGTAATGAGACAAACGTCATCGTCAGAGAAAAACAAGGGATGTTTTTGGGTACCTTTTGTTCTTGACAGTGTTAATGAATTGCGGTGTTTTTAATCATAAGGTTCTGTGTTTTTAAGAGGAGGTTAATTAATTTCGTTTTAACTCGCTACCCTGGCAAGGTGCTGATAAAAATTTATTTGCGATAATTGGTCAGTACGACCAAGTGTGTGGTGTAACGTGAATGGATAAAATAAGGAATGAGTACTTAGGAGGAAGTCTGAAAGTGGCGCCGATAATTGGAAAGTTCTGTGGTAATCGGTTATCGTGGTATGTATGGGATGTGATGGTCCTCAATGTCAAGCAGTGCGGATTTTTAACAGGTTGCCATTGGAATTAAAAACTATGATTTATAAAAGTTCATTTAAGTCAAGACTCAAAGCTTTCCTATTGGAGAAATGTCTGTTTTCCATAGACGATGACATTTCCACATTTTAAAATTGTTAATCATTTATTTATAATCTAAAATCTCTTGACATCATATTTAAAACTGTTTGACATTATATTTAGAACTGTTAACATTATATCTGAAACTGTTTGACATTATATTTGAAACTGTTTGACATTGTTTTTAACACTGACGTTATAATTTGAAGCTGTTTGGCGTGTTTGGCACTATATTTGAATTTCTTGGAATGTTTTCATAGTTCTTATAATTTAATGTAAATTGCATGTGTATAATAATTAAATTCAACACAATGTAAATTGTTTACGAATAAATGAAATGAAATGATGCTGGAAAATGTAGTAAAAAAAATGTTGAGTATGAATGTAGATGGCTATAAGAGTAGAGGAAGACCAAAGAAACGATGGATAGACTGTGTGACGGATGTTATGGCTATAAAGGAGGTGGCTGCTGAGATGACGAGTCATAAAGAAGTGTAGGAGAAGAAGACACGCTGCACCAACTCGAAATAACTTGAGATAAGGACAGGAGAATGATGATGGTCATTGCCACCAGCTAAGACCAAATTGTGTTACAAATGATTAGATTTAAAAAAAAAAAAAACGTTGCCCCACCCTAGGAATTTCTCCTGTATCGCGGGTGCGTTTACAAACATTTAAACTCACATACACAAACAGCCAGACCCGGAACAACTATCTGTAGGCCTTATAAATACTTGTTCCGTGCGGCAATCGAATCCGAAACACGAAGCACAGCAGTCAATCGTTCAGCCACTGCGCCAACCGTGCCGTCGTGCCGTATTTGATACTATCACCGTGTTGTTAACAAAAGTAGATAGACAAGATAAGTACAACTTACGTTGTAGGCTCATCTAGGAAGATGATGGGTGGATTATTGACCAGCTCCAAGGCCACTGACAGCCGCTTTAGTTGACCACCAGATAGCCTCTCCACCATGGTGTCCCTGTGATCCCAGAGGCCAAGGGTTTGGAGAATTTCTTCTACCTGAAAATATATAAAATTGGTTGGGTTTAATACCTGTATTATACATGTTACACTACCTAAGCTACACAGTATGGGGACAGTAGGAATAAATCTGAATCAGTGTTTTTATTTTTACTTTCTTGACCTCAAGAAATTAAATTCTTAAAATAGTTATAATAATTACACAACAGCCATTTCAACTGTTTAAGTTTCTAATACGACTAATATGTCAATTGAAAAAACTCAAGGTATTGTTAAAAATAAGGAAAATACAGGACTCTGAGGGACCGTCTCCACAAGCGAGAGAATCGCAGCGATATTATCGTCGTCTCACGTATTTGTATGCGAAAATAATCGCCGCGATTCTATCGCTCGTGGAGACGGGCTCATAGAAATACGTGGCACGACGATAATATCGTCGCGATTCTGTCGCTCGTGGAGACGGCCCCTTAGAAATAAAATGTAAATCAGTTTGTTTTGTTGATTAAATAAAATACCATACTTTTACAGCTTACCTGCGACTGCGGCTGTAACTGCGATATATATTTTCTAGAAGCCTTTGATACAAAGCCAAAGGAATGGAGTTTCCAAACGCAAAGCAAATAGCAAACTTTAAATTAAAATCCTTAAGAATTTAAGATTTGATGTCGTAGGAAAACGAATCAAAGTGACATTTTGCATAAAAATGCAGTCATAACAGGAAAAATATTCGTTTCATATGTAAAGTAAATCTTTACTTTTATTTTGTGCTTGCTTTTGCCTGCGGCTTCGCTTGCGTTATGGTCCGAAATTACATTTTATGCCTATGACACCCGAGGATAAAGTACCTTTAACTTAGTGAAAGAATTTTTGAAATCGGATCCATAGTTTCGAAGAACCCGTACAAACCAAATCTCTTTATAGTACAGGGTGGAAGGGAAACCGATGGATACCACGCATTCAGTATCCCCCCCTACATACAAAATTTTCATCGATTTTTAAAAAAAGAAACAGATTTTGCCTCCAAAACTGTATAAATAACTACACGGTCAAAATATAGGGAATAGCTGATTTTTTTTTTAAATAACCATTGAAAATTTCTATGTACAAGTATAAGTATAGATTTCTTTTTCTAAGAAAATCATTAATCATTTACTTTACTTTTTATATTAAGGCTCTAGCCTTACTCAGTCTTCTAACACTGATTGCGATTGGTCACATTCAAATAGGCAATCTAAAAGTTTTCATGGTCCAATATAAAGGAAACGTGATCTAATCTGATTTAAGAGGGAATTCAAAGGAAATTTCATTGAACTTAGACCAAGTACCTGCTGATTGTTTAATTAGATAATCTATTTCATCTTATTCGGCCCGAAAGTCTGAAAAACAGTCTTACCAAGGGATATTGTTTATCCTGTACTAACTGGGTTGCAAAGGTCAGATAGGCAGTCGCTCCATGTAAAATACGGGTATTGAGCTGCATCTGGTTAGACTGGAAGCCGACCCCAACATAGTTGGGAAAAGGTTAGGCAGATGATGATAGATTATTATTTAGGCATTAATATCGCTAGACCCTGCAGCGAACAGCAAAAGGCTGATTGATAGTGGTAGGTACTACCGAGCCTGCCACTTTTCACCCTTATGACCTCAGTAATAAGGTTTAAAAGTGGGCGGACGTCAGTGAACTCGGTAGTCCGTAATTGAAAACATTCAGGTAATTCAAAACAATTCAATTTCAGACAAAATATTTTATAATAAATTATAATACCTAATAAATAATTTGTGTAGGTAAGTAACCTATTATTACTGTTGCATTTAAATAATTATTCCGACCTCATTGTTAAAAAGAAATTAAGAAAAGAATATCATAAATTATAATGAGTGGATTGGAAGCTATATTTTCCTTTTCATCGGTTACCGACAGTTTTAAAAGGGCAATGGTGTTTAAAGAGAATGTATGGCATTTAGCGCTTCCTATATCATTTTCACGTACTTAATCACTTTTTCTGTCGTTCGATCTGATATAAAGAGCACTCATGTGTTACATCCGTGTTTACATTCTTTACCTTTATCATCAATCATCATTCATCATCACAGTCACGATTTTTTACATCATCAGTGATAATACAATACGCACATGAATCCGAAAAATCAGAGGTCTTGGATTCGAACTCGGGACCTATAACTTGGCAGTTCGACGGTCACACCACTAGACTATCACTGCTTAAGACCACATGCCTAAGAGATATCTCTCGACGGCATTTAAATCTAAGTCAGAGGCCCATGGGGGGCATAAAAACTCTCGACTCCAGGTTAGACACTAACCACACGATAAAGAAGATTATGAACATCATCACACTAGGGCCATGGGGTCCGAGTGTCCACCAAGTATCTCGAAATATCGCCAAACGATTGTCGACTCTTCACGTGACCAGACGGCTGGCTTTTTTTGGCCGAAGAATCAGCATTGCCATCCAACGTGGCAATGCTGCCCGCCTTCTAGGCACTTTTTCTATTGACAGCGACGTGGACATTTTTTGACGCCCTGTTATTCTTTTCCCATTTTGATACTTACACGTAGATATTTTTATTATTATTTTAGATGTAGTTAAAAATTATTGTTATTGTTACTATTCCATTCTTCCTAATAATTATATAAAAATAAATAAATCATCATCATAAGTATTTAAGTCTCACAAGTACTACTGTTAGACAGTGGACATGGGATCTCCAAGGCTGAGCTTCAGCGCTGTATCCTCTGGTTAACGCATACAGTTTGTCTCAGGACTCTCAGCCTACAATACAGAAATCTTTTGTTCCACGAGCTATCGTTCCCTTGACAAACTTGTTGTTCCTCTGTTTAAATAAGTTATAATTTATGTAAAATGAATACGATTTTATTTGTAAATTAAAGCGTTTCACTTTTTGTTTTAAGTGTACTTTTCCAACCTCGAGGTCAAGCGTAAACTTTTTAAACAGATGCCATTTGTTTCACGAGTCAACATAGCGGGAATAGACGGAATGATTCCATACTTCTACTTGCTTACTCCAAAAGCCAAGACGGAAACTTCAGTTCTTTACGGGACAAGTTCCCAGCTGATAAATGTTACGCAATCGCCACACACAAGTTACATTTAATGTTCTCTTGATGTTAAATCGGAAAATAATAAAAAGTGGTACTACATTATTGAAAAAAAAAGTAGTTGGAAAAAATATAAAAACCTAGCGCATAAGGATCATTGTCTTTTGTTACTAGCTTTTTAATATACATAGTATCTTGTTGTGCAAACTGAATAAAATTTTATTTATTTATTAGGTACTGCTTTGTTGTTGAGTACCGATTATCACACATGAGAATACTCAAATGCTCATATCTTTGACGTAAACCGGAATCTACACCCGGAAGAGAGAAATGTCCTCGTTACAGAGTCCTACAGTTAAAACCCTTTGATATGCATGATAAGATGTCTCTCAAAGCGGAAACTGTCGAAAGTATCCCAAAACGCCCCGATTCAGTTTCTATACCCAAAGAGAAACCATCCATCTGCCTAGTCTTTTTCCGGTGAACGCCGGCCATTAAATTATGATTGGAATATTGATCGTTCATTGTGCTTGCAAAGGTGATTTAGTGATTTGTCCTGAAACCCAGAAAAACGTACCAACAGTATGAACAAGCTTACCTTATCATCATCATCTGCCTAGCCTTTTCCCAACTATTTTGGGGTCAGCTTCCAGTCCAACCAGATGCAACTAAATACCAGTATTTTACATGGAGCGACTGCATATCAGACCTCCACAACCCAGTTAGTATTGGGTAATACGATACCTTTCGTAAGACTGGTTGTCAGACTTTCGGGCCACTGACTACCTGTAACGACTGTCAAAGATCTACAAATGACAGCTAGGACTTTCGGCCTAATGTGTTTTCTGAGGCACGGAAGATACTCGGTATATGGTGGTCACCCATCCACGGACCAACCTAGGCTTAACCTACGACTAATGACTGTTATTTTTTCACCACGAGCTGCTCTCTCCAAGTCAAACCATTTATTCTAATTACATCATTTAAAGTCAATGAATGTCAAAATCAACGTGGAAATAGAATTGGCTCTAGTTTCCTCAAAAGCAAACTTAAATATTGGACCATCAAAATGATTGAAACGTACAATTTTCCTCCTCCAATCAATGTAATTGATTCTGTACGTAGATACCTTTTCGTTTAATTTAACTCCTTTTCGAACTTCCTGGTGTTAATTACGAACAAGTAATCTTTATTTATGAGTTACTGGAAACGGGGAAAAGACTGATTTAATTTTATAAAGGGGTGATGATATTTTATTACTTTTGGAAGGATTAAAAATTTCTTAATATGCATTACACATCATGATACTTGGGGGGTTACCATGACACAGTGAAAAAGAGACAACTATACAGGACCTCTAGTCCCATCTCTCTCCTACTTTGGAATAACCGCGAAATTCAAATTTTCTTATCGCGCAAATAACCAGTATGTAGAAACAGAATTATCGACTCATTTTTCATCAATATACAACCTGGCACTGGCCTACAAATTGCAAAAAACGTAAGAAAATTTTAATTTTACGGGCTACCCTGGGGCTTCCACCTTAAGACTGCCTCGTTGGCCTAGTGGTCGCAAGCGCAACTGCTGAGCATGAGGGCCTGGGTTCGATTTCCGGGTCGGGTAAAGTGTTATTGGGTTTTTCCATCAGGAATTCCTTTGTAGTAGCCATGGAGTCTGGAGTTTTGCCCGGTACAACACCATCTTCGGCATTTAAAGTATGTTCGATCGTCAATTGTTTGTTTATGACGTCACTACTATGCTGACATGGACGTTTCCTCATTTTAGTATATTTAATTTAACTATCATCAGTTTTTTTTTAACATGTTATCCAAAAACGATTACATGAATCTAATCTCGATACATAATTATACCCCCTCACGGGTCGGACAGGGTTTTTTTTAACATCCAAACTAATATTACATTTTCACGCCTAAACCACTGAACCGATCATTCTGAAATTTTATGATAATGTATATTGCCAGGTGTACAGAAACAGACATAGGGTACCTTTCATCCCGAAAAAAGAACTGTTCCGGAGGAAAATAACAATAACGTTCTTATGATAATAGATGGCGCCACGAGTCTTTCGAATCATGATTCAATTAAAATAGTTCTTATAGAAACTTTAGTAGTGTGTTAAGGCGCGGACTGACTACGATTTTAATCGCTACTACTATTGTCACCACTATGGAGCGTGAATAAGGTTGAAAATTGAAAATAGTATGTATTTGTGTTGGCATGTGACTAAGCTGCGAATGGGCATTATTTTACAGGTTTTCTTTAGATTATTCAAAATATAGAGATTAAAATAAAAATAATTGTTTGGTTAAAGTTTAAAAAAAATGTAAATTCTATTAAATTCTTTAAAAAAAACTGTTGTTATCGCTGGAAATATAGATATCTTCGACGCTATTGTTTATTATTGTGCCGCAACTTCCCAATTTTTTATTGGGAATATCAAACTATTATTTACTATTCTATTCGGTAAAAATTTTTCTTTAAACTCTTTTCTGATCACTGTATTTTTTGGATTGGATATTTTCATTGCTAATGCAATGCAACGTCATACTCGACTATCTAAGAAACCAATTTTTGGGAATATTGAGGTAACACCGCGCCTTAAGAGTTTAATTGTCAAATTCTAAATAAACGAGGGCGAAGTCGCGGGCAAAAGCTAGTATTGTATAAATCCATTTAAATTAAACTTCAAAACTCACAATAAGCTCCTTCTCCGCCTCCCCCAGTGCCTGCCCAAGCTTCAAATTAGCTGCGATCCTCATGGACTCAACGGTTGTCAGTCTTGGCTGCAGTAGATCCTCCTGCATGATGTAGGTGCTCAGCTTCTTGAAGACCCTCATTTCTCGAGACTGGCCATTCACTGTTATCCTGCCGGTGACGCCATTTGAACTGGGAAAGAGAAAAGAGATATAAATTAGGTATCTTGGTAGCTACTATCACTACATAGTATAAAACAAAGTCGCTTCCCGCTGTCTGTCCCTATGTATGCTTAGAGCTTTAAAACCACGCAACGGGGATTTTGATGCAATTTTTTTTAATAGAGTGTTTTTTTGTTTGAATGGCCTCTCGTAGCGCAACAACTCTCTAAGGTTGAAGCTGCTTAACCGGTCAATCCTGTAGTGGCCAAAAATTACTTTATGGCCCCCAGCCAGGGCTAACAAACTAAGGATTTACATTAAATAATAGGTAGATAGAGTGATTCAAGAGGAAGGTTTATATGTATAATACATGCATAATATAGTAGTGAAACACTGATAAGTTTAGAGGTTTATAATGTGATGTCGTAAATAAACACATTTTTTTGCGCTTACATTGCAAACGCTGGCTGAACCCTACGAGATGGATCAAAATAATGTAGCACAGTATTGTACACCTTAAAAAGGCCTACAAAAAATCCGTTTTGGTATATGTCTATCTCTTACGGATAACCCACAATAACCATTTTTTATCCTTTACTTTTTACGATAAATAATGGCTTATTTATAAAGCGATTTTAAGCTATACAGCATTAATCCTTATCCAATTAAGTACCTTAAATACATTGTGCATTTAATGTAGATCAAAATGGCCGTTTACAGCATGTAATTTCAATGAATGTTTTCGAAGATATCACAGATTTAAAATGCAGGGACATAGCGGTTGCGGCGGCGGTATCAGCATTGCACCCGTGCGAAGCCGGGGTGGGCGCTACTCTAGTCACTATCACTACATAGTATAAAACAAAGTCGCTTTTTCTGTCCCTATATCCCTATGTATGCTTAATCTTTAAAAGTTCGCAACCGATTTTGATGCGGTTTTTTTAATAGATAGGGTGATTCAAGAGAAAGGTTTATGTGTATATACATACATGCACCCGTGCGAAGCCGGGACGAGTCGCTAGTATATTATAAATGCGGAAGTTTGTGAGGATGGATGGATGTTTGTTACTCTTACACGCAAAATACTCAATGGATTTAGAATTAAGCACACACATAGTTTATAACCTGGATTAACACATATACTTTAACACATATTTTCGAACTCTAGGGACAATTTGCCAAACTCAACGCGGGCAAAGGCACAGGCGTAAGTTAGTTAAATAATGAAATTATCGTGATTTTGTATAAATCTTGTAATTTTTGTCACACCTAGCTAGATCTCGCGAAATAAATGAATTGAAAAAAATATAACATCACATCTGTAACACATTTGTTTAGCAAGGCAAAGATCAAATCTTATAATTCCAAATAATGTCCGCCTCATATAGTTAGGAGAAACATCATCTTCCTGCCTTTGTCCCATGTTACTTGGAGTCGGCGCAACTCGTTATTTTCTTCCATTCTCCTCTGTCAACCGTCACACTATCATTTCATCTATTTTTCCCTTCATATCATTCCTCACACAATACCTCCATTGTTTCTTTGGTCTTCCTCTTCCTCTCTATCTATCAACATTTATATTCATCACTCTTTTAGTCCCATGTGATTTATGTTAATATTGTACATGAGGAATTTTAAGAGCACCACCTTGTTAATCGTGGTGCCTTTCACCTTGAAAACTTGCATCTGGCTTGGGTTAATAAATAATAATACATTTATTACTTTTGTCTTTCCATCATCTTCGTCTACGCTTGTCACTACTTCAAAAAAACACTAATCACCATATTCTTAAATCATAACATAAACATAACATCACGCCTGTTCTCTCCCAAGGGTTAGGCAGATATGTACCTAATAGTACATCCACATTTCGCCAGTTATGCTTAAGTCCCATGGAGGCGAGCCTATTGCCACCAACCGGGTACAAACCCAGACTCCGTGGCTGCTACTAAAAAATCCTGAAGGAAAAGCCCAATAACACTTTGCCCAACCTGGGAATCGAACCCAGGACATCACACTCAGCAGTTGCGCTTGCGATTACTTGACCAACGAGACAGTCTACTCGTATTTTTCTATCATGAACATCTTCATAAAATATTATGTCGGATTACAATAAACTAACTATTAACTTTAATAAATAGGTGATTAATAAATTAATCGGCTGGTTTTGTAACACCTTGTTTTTGTAAGTGTGATGCCCTGTTTCATAATTATAAAAAAAAAAAAAAATATTCTAGTCATTCAGGATTTAAAGTTTTGATACATGGTTCAACCAAATTAATTCCACTGATTATTGTTTATCACCGATATTGGATGGTTTTATGTTAATGTTAATACCATTACTTGATGGCTCTGTCCAATTTAATGGAAACATAGAAGCGAATCATGTTTTCTTCACATTAAGATAACATTGTTTTTTTTTTTACTGTGATAATATTATACTCTTGATTTTAATAAACAATCTAGTTAGTTTTTTTTTTCTTTTTCTTGTTATTAGTGCCTACCTGCCTGAACTGATGTCATAATTTTATGCTGGTCATCGGCCTCTGACATAGCTCTACATATCGTCGAGAAATATTTCACAAACATGCTCGTTTGATTTCCTCACGCTGTTTCCTTCACCGAAGCAATTTATTGATAATGATACAATTCGCACATGAATCCGAAAAATGAGAGTTGCGTGTCTTGGGTTCGAACTCGAGACTTACGAATTGGCTGTGCAATTGGATGGGCACATCACTAGGCTATCACTGCTGCTTTCGATAACTTGACGATATATTTTTTTTGTGGAATTAAATGGAATGTTAATCTTAAATAAATCCATCCACTAATTTATTTAAATGTGTAGATCGATCAAAAAGTAATTAAACACGTATGTTCTTAAAGACATTAATTAAGGCTACACAGGTCATGTACGTCATATACCAAACAATTTAATAAGGGTGCGTTCACTATTTGTCCCAATACGTAACTTGCAAACCCAAGGGAGGAAGAGACAGGCACGTACTCAGTACTGAATCCCCACATAGAATTTTTTCATCAGTAATTAAAAAAATGGTGTACACATTTTGACCGTGTAGTGTAGTATTGCATTTTTGTACGAAACAGCAACAAAATTTCCATGTGGAGGGTTCGCTGTGATACACGACAACCTGGGGGTCTAAAATGGCCGCTTTAGTAAAATAATAATAGGATAATAATATAATTTCGTTTAAATTCGTAAAATACTCACAAGATGACAATTCATAATAGTACGTCTATGACCATTTTAAGAATTTAAACGTAATTCATATTATTATCCTAATAATATTCTGAAGCGGCCATTTTAGACCCCCTGGTAACCGTTTGTGCGACGATGTCCCTTCAACTACTTTTAGAAAATGCATTAGTATAAATTATTATGTAACATGGTGTATGTGGCACCGACGAGCAGTATTAGTATAGGAGTATTCTTTATGGTAACTTACATATTTGATTTGGTCCATTTTTAATAGTTTCACTAAAATATATTTTTTGCAATTTTTGTACATTAAGTGAAGCTGATAATTTAACTTTTTTCATGTAGGTATGACATAAGCAACGGAAAAAAAATGCTTTTCAGGTTGGAGCCAATGTCTGTTCATAAAACTATCGTCTTCAATATATTAGTGTATTTTTTCGCAACACCTAATAAATAATGACTGAACGGTTTTTGTACTAACATAATTATCTCGTGGCCTAAAAAGATGCCAAGAATAACAATATTTTATGGCATTTTTAAGCTTAATTAAATAATTATTGTTAGACTCAAGGATTTTGGTCATTGTTCCAAAATGTTCAATAATATGGTCATCATTAGATTAATGCTGAAAACAATCATTACAGGATAGTTTTAATACCGCCACATTAGTTTTTTAGGGTTCCGTAGCTAAAACGGAACTTATAATATGCGCTCTGTCCGTCGGTCCGTATGTCACAGCCATTTTATGCCGAGACTGTTAGCACCACACTGTTGAAATTTGGAGAGTAGGTATCTTCTATTAACTGCTACACAAAAGCGATGTGAAATTATGAAACACATAAAAGTACGAGTGGCTCTCCATACATATCACTAAAAGTAGAAAAAAAAACAATGTATATGACTGTATGGGCTGTTTATCGACAGCTATTGAAAAATGATATCACGCTTCCTAAAACACTTTTTTTCATAATTATGTCAATGGTTGATGAGATAACTTTATTTTTCATAAACTTACTATGGGAAACAAATTTAGTTATGCTGTTTAGTGTTTTACATAATGAATGAGAGTTAAAAATATTGTTATTATATTGTTTAGTATTACGGAACCCTGTGGGTGCCAGTCCGACTTGCACTTGGCCGGTTGTTTTTTCTGGTATCTGTTCTTGTTGGGATAGGTAGGTAATCACAGAAAACCAGATATAACTCGGATTCAAGGACGGTTATTATTTATAAAAAATGTTCTGTTATGTTCTGAAATCATGGTCATTATTTCGTTAATGCTAATGCAATTGAAGCTTTATTACAAGATAGTTTTACAAACACCACCATAATATTACTTACTTTACTATTTTTTTTGTTGTCATAATTGAAAACAGATTATTTTATGGGCTCAGATTTTGGTCGTTATTTTCAAAATTGTGGTCTGAAGTTATCATCGTTCCATTAATGTTTGCCTCGTGTAATCAAACACTTATTATAACAGGATAAAACTTATTAAAAGCATTCATTTTTTTACTCAATGATCACGTATATTATTTCCATAATAATTATTATAAGAAAAATAACCGTAAACCCCAATTATCTCAAAATACCCACTTTGATTTAATTACATATCGTGATAGATGGTATTATACAAAATAATTATGATGTTTTAATAAAGTTTAACAACGCGACACCCGTAATTCTTCGTAACTCGTTAGAATTAATCGGCATAATCAGCCTATAATGTTCGCACTGCTGGCACACACAGCCTCCTCTCTATGAGTGGGAACGGGCTATAATCTACTACGTGGGCTCAGTGCGGGTTAGTAGATGTTACATGTCTTCGAATTTTTGGTTCTAGGACATGCCGGTTTCCTCACGATGTTTTCCTTCACCGTTTTTAAGAGCAGTGGTGATGAAAAAATTACACAAATTAATGTGCCTGCCTGGGTTTGAATCCACGACTTACTGTTCGTAAGTCGGGGCCGCCACCACTAGGCCACCGCTGCTCTCGGAATAATGAATAATGTGTAGCTATCATAAATAACAGGGTAGGCTCATTTCGTCTTTGCATACGTCTATTATATTCTAAGAGCACAAGGCCGACCTTCACCCATCTGTTTATCGTATGAAAAATACTTTCTAGACATCTTAATACATATTATAATATCTTAATACAAGAATAAACATAATATTGCTAATAGGTATAATAATAATTGTCTGATATGATTAAGTCAAGTCTAACTTTTATGAAAAATGCTATCACTTGTTTTTAAAAAATAAGTGAAAAAGTTAAAATAAAAACAATCCAAACCAAATCGAAAGAAACTGTTGTGTTAATTTGTGTTGGTCTATCTTTTCGTCACTACTACAGGGCCGCAGGGTTGTCAGTCATAAATAGGTCAACTGATATTGTGTATGGACACTTATCTGGTTTTTTTTTAAATTATGTATTCAAATACAGATTTTATTACAAACATGGTGGTAATTACTGTCTCTCAAGATACAGGTTATCTAGTTTGAGAGGCAGGGTTTCCCATATTTTGTACAGATTTCAGTTCTTGATTGTATTCCATTGTGTTACTACCAAAGCTCTTTTAAACTGTCTTTATATAAAACATGTTAAATCTGTATTTATATTTTTTTTTATTGTATTTTATTAATTAGGTGGTCAAGTAAAATCGGCCAAGCCTCACAGCTGTTGCACTTTAAATAGTCTTGACTTAATTACTTAATTTCATTAGGCAACATTTTTTTATATATGTTAAATGGGCCTACTCTTGACCTCAACCTTATTACCTATTCGTAATATGTTTGTTTATGTATTAAGATTGACAACAATATTTTTCATTCTGTAAACAGATGGGTGACGGTCGGCCTTAGGCGGGATCTTAGACTATAAATTAAGGCTGATGCAGATTGACACGAGGCGAACCGTATCTTGCAAGTTTTTTTATGGTTAGAATTTTTTTTTTTTTTTTTCTTAAAAAAACGTTGCCCCACACTAGGAATTTCTCCTGTATCGTGGGTGCGTTTACAAACATTTAAACTCACATACACAAACAGCCAGACCCGGAACAACTATCTGTAGGCCATACAAATATTTGTTCCGTGCGGGGATCGAACCCGCGACACGCAACGCAGCAGTCAATCGCTCAGCCACTGCGCCAACCGTGCCGCCTAAATATAAATAAATAATTGTGTTATTGTTTTGTTGTTCATTAACTCATCAATAGCAAACTCTGGTCAAAAATTAGTTTACTAATGATGCATGCTGCTAAAATGATTCCTACTATGATAATTTGTAACAATTTTACAATATCTAATGGTCGATCCTAAAATCCTATTACTGCGTGGCGCTAAGTTCGAAGAAACAACAGATCTAGAAATAATAATTAAAAAAATGTACAAGTATCAAAATGGGAAATTTTATAGGGATATAATAAAATAGGAATTTATTTACTTAATTTATTTTTATTTCACAAGGCGTCCCCATCGCAGTCAACAAGAATAAATCCCAAAAGACTGGCAACATTGCCATCTTGGATGATCATTCATTTCACTATTAGATAGACGCGATTCCGCACGATTGAATTGCATTTCACTATTGGTCGTAGGCCTTTCTAGTCGCCTGTCGCGTTCCACTCAATTGAAGTCTTATCCAGCTGCCACCAGCCACTTTGCGAAGATCACGACTTCACTGAGGCGGAGGTTCTTCACCGATTTGCGGCCTCAATTCGGTCATTGGTGTACGATTTGTGTTCTTTTAATAATAAACTTACTTATATCCAGCCAGTATGTTCAAGAGAGAAGATTTGCCAGCTCCAGAAGGTCCAAGAATACAGGTCAGTTCTCCTGAACGAACCTCCCCGGAGACATTATGGAGAATCCGTTGGTCACCTGGAAAAATCAAACAATGCAATTAAACAAAGATTTATACAAGTGGAAGGAGGAAAGGGAGCCATTTGCCCTGCAGTGGGACAACATAGGCTGATTTTATAGTCACGCGTTTCAGCAGCGCCGTGGGAGCGCGCGCGCTCGGATATGTATTGGGGTAGTAGTAGCGTTTCAAATTCGCGCGCTTGAGCAGCGACGTTCGGTGTTCCTGTTCAACAGCGCGCTGCCCAACGGCGCGTCTAGCGGCGTGACTATAAGGCTGATTTTATAGTCACGCGTTTCAGCAGCGCCGTCGGAGCGCGCGCGCTCGGATATGTATTTGGGGTAGTAGTAGCGTTTCAAATTCGCGCGCTTGAGCAGCGACGTTCGGTGTTCCTGTTCAACAGCGCGCTGCCCAACGGCGCGTCTAGCGGCGTGACTATAAAACCAGCCTTAAACCAGCCTTAGGCTTGTTATAATTTATACATTAAGTATCATAATTATACATTATTGGTATATTTATAACAGGAACATGTTCATCAACATCTGCCTAGCCTTTTCCCAACTCTGTTGAGGTTGACTTCCAGTCTAACCGGATGCAGCTGAATACCAGTATTTTACATGGAACGACTGCCTATTTGACCTCCACAACCCAGTTAGTACTGGGTAATACGATACCCCTTGGCAAGACTGGTTGTCAGACTTTTTGTGGCACTGACTACCTGTAACAACTGTCAAAGATCTACAAATGACAGCTGAGGCCAACGGCTTTTCGTGCTTTCCGAGGCACGGAGGAAACTCGGTATGTAATGGATGGTCACCGATCCACGGACTAACTTAGGCAAGCACGACTTAACCTAAAGATCGATCTGAGCGGCATGTTATCATATTGTATAGTGGATAAACATCATGGTTTTTTAATACCACCTAAAGGATATTTACAAATGAGGGCTTCACGTCTTGTCATTGTCTTTGATATTATTATTGTATCAAGAAAAGTCATTCAAGCGCATTAAGATTTTTTTTCGGATTAAAGTGAAGTTTTTTGCAGTGACGGAACAGAAAAAATAACAAAGCGATTTGTTTTTCGTTTTTTTTTTCGGATTTTTAATAGAAATATTAGGTCTCAGGCTAGCAGTAAAATCGTTTTAAAAAATACACATGTCTATCAAAATAACTCATAAAACGTCTTTTTACTACGGAATCGCGTGCGCATTTTCTTGGACAACTGAGACGCAATTGAATCGAATGAAAAAATCATACAGATAGCACTTAAGATATAATTAATGTAAATATTGCATGGTGTTGTGTTGACAATAAACAATATTCTATGGAAAAATTTATCAATTATGCATCCGACTATATGACAGGACAATTGTGTTACTGCAATAAATTAGCCATTTGATTAATTTATAATATTCATGAGCTTTTGATGGAAAAAAATCCGATGGATTAATCGTCTGCGTCACTATCATATATAATATGACTTTTCAAAAAATAGTGTAACCCGGTACTTTACACAATTTTTTTCTGAAAAAAAAAAAAACATTTTGAGCTGTGTCAAATTCAGCAGAAAGAAGTCCCAAATATTTGTAAGTATAGTTTGTGCATCAACTCTACAAAATTGCACAAAATAAAAAAAGGTGGCGCCGCAGTTCAGACGTTTGATTAAAGTTAAAATTACAGGAGTTACAGGAGTTTATCGGTGGCTACCTTAAACTCCGTGGGTGCTACTGAGCATTTCCTGATGGATAAATCCAATAACACTTTACCCGGCCCTGGAAACGAGCTCAGGGCCAAAAAGTTGGCTAACTTACTGCTAAATATTGTCAGTGTCCGCGTTTTAATTAAGAGACATGGCTCCTCAATACATACGAACACTCAAAGGCCAGTCAAAACAGTTTTGTATATTGTCAAGAGTGTTCTGTTGCCTTCACAGAACAATGTAGGTACGCTCACTATAATATTATACAGTCTTGACTGAGTCTAGACACAGCTTACTTGAAGAAAAAAATCATCATAACCTAGCCTTTCCCAATTCTGTTGGGATCTAGTCTAACCGGATCCAGCTATAAATACCAGTATTTTCCTCCTATTGACCTCCATAACCCAGACTTTCGAGCCACTGACTCCTGTAACGACTGTCAAAGATCTACAAATGACAGCTGGGACCAAAGGCTTAAAGTGCTTTCCAAGGCACAAAGGAGCTCGGTATGTAATGAATGGTCATTCATCCACGTATCAACCCAGACTAGCGCGGCTTAACCTTGAAAAAAATCGACCCGTAGGTACGGCTGTTATTATTTAGCCACAAGCTCCTTTACCAAAGAACAAGATACTTAATTTAATTGTTGTCTGTCTTTCTTAGAAGTGGTAATAAAATGTGATTCCGCAATCATTCAACTCCTCGTGAACTTTGATCACACTAATTTACCAAGCATATGATAAAATATCTTGCCGGCAAATGCCAGTCGCGCATTGCAAATATTTCACGCCAAAGTTCCTACGAGATAGTGAAGATGGCGTAAACGCGTCATTAGAAAGACACGTAGGTTTAGTCGACCTCGTAATGTAGGTATACCATCTTTGTGAGCAATCTTTCACTAAGATCGAACTACACAAGGTGGCGACGACAATATGACAATAAATGTAAATACTGGTAGTACCAATACTACATACGAATATTTTTAGACTGCTCGTATCAAATGATTCATAACACCGAAATTTTTTTTTTTTTTTCAAACAAACTAAGTAGCAAAAAACTGTTATAGCAAAAAACTGTTCACTACCTCTTAGGTATAATTTGCACTAATTCGCATTTGGAACGAATATGGCAAATGTTTTTTGAAGTAGCGATTTGGAAACGTGTTTAGTGTTATTATATTACAGATGCAGTGGTCGTCAACCTCGTCGGTGCTAACCTACTAATAGAAATAACATCCTGACTAAACTACTTAACGTATTCGAATGAATTTTTGTATGCAGACTGGGATCGTCATGCGTTAGGTACTTATACGCAGTTTAATTTTTTGTCCGATTGTCGACGCCACCCTTTTGATTAGGGTTCCGTAGCCAAATGGCAAAAAACGGAACTCTTACAGATTCGTCATGTCTGTCGGTATGGCACGGCCAGTTGATTCCAAAACTATTATGACTACACAGTTGAAACTTGGTAGGTAGATGTATTCTGTGAACCGCTTTACGATTTTTATCCAAAAAAGATTAATTTCATGTATGCTACATGGAATTTCAACTAAAAAAACAACACCACACCTATAAGGGGTGTCAATAAATAGGTCTTTAAAAATGACATAGAGGTTTCTAAAACCATTTTTTCTCAGTCACTCGTTTGACAGATAGACACTTCCAAAGTGTTAAAATATGTTACCCAAACATGTTTAACAAATTTAGTTTTGATGTTGAATGTAATAAATACAACATAAGATTGAGCCTTCAAAATATTCTTATTATATTGTTTGGTCCTACAGAACCCAGTGTGCGTGTGAGTACGACTCGCACTTAGCCGGTTTTTATGAACTATATAATAATTATGACCAAAATAGACTATCCTATTATGACTGTCAAGTTACATTAAACCTGACACTGATTTACATTAAACTGAAGAAGAATTGTATTGTAGTCTTTGGTTCCATTCTCAGCTCGAGCTAAATATTATGAGGTTTTCCGTTTGGATTTTTTTTTGTAGCAGCCCGATAAATGGATTTGTGCCCTGTTGATGGCAACACAAGCTAGCGGCTTTCTTTTTCTTAGGACTGAAACTGACATAACTGGTGACATGCAGGTTTTTGCATTATGTTTTATGCATTAAATACAAGGTGTAAACGGACCCTTCACGAAACTGCCAACCGAGCATTCTGTACATCAAACTAAGTAACCCAAAGCATAAAATATTATTAATGGAAAACGTCTTTGTGATGAAAAATCACGTATTCCAGTAAAACTCAAAGTAACGAACTCAAAACATTGTCCTAATTAATGCATTGAATAGTAAATGGGTCATGGAGGTATTTAAAGTAAAGTTATAACCCTTTTTTTTTTTTTTTGGTGGGTGGGAAATCATCAAATGACCCCCCCCCCCGCTCTGGGCGGAGCGCAAGGGACTGTCAGACTCTTACTGACTAAAAAACACCCATGTTCCTTCATTGGCCCTTTATGTTCCAGGGCCGCGGTATCTCTTTCGAACAGTCCCGCAGCCCTGGAAAGTTATAACCCTAAAACTAGTATTTAAAAACAAAACTTGTGAGAAAGATGAAACCTTGACCTCTAATATCTCCGTATCTAGAAGGTATCCAGGTATGGTGGTGGTGGCGAGAAGGAATGGGAAGCCGTCACCTCCTTCTACGAAGCAGTCATGCTAGCGAAGGAGGTGGTGGAACGTGGGAGGGAGAGAAGCTCACTGGCAATGCCACGGCTGTGGGACTGTTCGAAAGAGATACCGCGGCCCTGGACGTATAGGGCAAAAGAAGGAACATGGTTGGTTTTTAGTCAGTAAAAGTCTGACACTCGCTTCCGCTCCGCCCAGAGCGGGAGGAGTCATTTGATCCATCCGAAAAAAAAAGAAAAGGTCTGGTCTAGAACAAAAAAATATCGCAAAGACGGGGAGAACAAGTGCCTTTCGGCTTCGATAAGGGTTTATTTACATTCATATGAAACTCACTTTTTGTCAGTACATTTCTGTACCAGTACGTTTCTAGTACCTACTTTTCGAAGGTAACTGCATGCGTGAGGATACGTTTTAACTTAAACATAATTTAAACCAGCACTTCATGATGCCAAGTTCAGCTAAGTCCCTTAGAACACTGTCGAAATATAAAAGCACGTAGGATCAGATTACATAATGGGAAAGCAGGTCGGATATTGCAAAGATAATGTAAACACACGAACTAGTAAATACACGACCAACGCGTGTCTAATGCACGCTCGTTAGAATGACGCAGAATGTTACGTAACAAAACACCATGCATGTAATCTCCGAAGGGTCAGGCAGAGGCGTACTCATTAGTACACCAACATTTCGCCAGTTATGTTTAAGTCCCATGTAATAGGGGGCAAGCTTATTGCCATCAACTGGGCATAAATCCAGACTCTGTGGCTGCTACTGAGAAATTCCTGATGGAAAAACCTAATACCTCAGTTTTCCCGACCTGGGAATCGGACCCAGGTCCTCATGCTCAGCAGTCACGCATGCGACCACTAGACCAACAAGTCTTCAAATATTTAAATCGTTGGATTCTGGTCAAAAAATTATTGTGTTTCTGTTTCATTGCCAACGACATTTTGAAAGTACTGTCTCGCTCAATCATACTGAAAATTATATATTTTCTTCCGTGCGAACTCACGCTCAAAACATTTTCTCGAGCGACTTATGTATGCAACAATCGAAAATAATTCTATGTTCTATGTGGTATGTGTAGTTCTATGTGGGGTTCAGAATGATTTACTAAATACGTGGTAACCATTTTAGCGTCGGTGTCTCTTCCACCCAGCATATCCTCGCTTTGTCAAGGGAAGAATAGCGTGTCAACTACATCCATGAATCGAGTTGTAAGATTTCATTAGTTGCCTTGGTTCAAATTAAAGAATGGAGGGTAGTATTCAAAAACGCACACATTTTATTAATGATTGAACCTCGTTTTGCCACTATCAGCACAACATCAACAGTATTTGAACAACGATCGTCTTCAAAACGCCTACCAGTATGTTTCCACCGTGAAAATTCATGCCTGGCCTCACAAGGGCTATGTTGTAAATGCATTCCGGCAAAGCAGCAGCATTTCACCACGGATAATTCTGATTATACAGCTTGCATTAGCGGCAAATTGCCTTACCATGATAAATATAATTTAAATCCCGGGTTGAGTCGGTAATTTGTTTAGCATAAGAGGTGGGTAAGTGTTGGTGGGTTATGTCTGTATAAGTATCTACAGGTGAAGGTCTACTGGTAAACATGTATTTGTTTTTACTGGGTGTTTTGTAACATGGGTGGGAGAAAGATCCGAGAAAATATTCAGGGTGATGCCGACAATACGACAACAAATTAAAATGCGTATACCTCATGACGTTCCGAGTTTGAATTACAAAAAAATAATTCGAATATAGTAGTTACGAGTATATCTAGTAGTTCAGTCACAGGACATTATTTTTCATGTTCAGCATTTTCTACATGATGTAGAATTGTAGATTAACAGGCTAGCACCGGCAGGTTAACGAGCAGCATCGGTATAAACTCTAAACACAATATTATGTTGCCAACTTGCTACTTCGAAAACCATTGCCAAATTCAATTCAATTCAATTCAATATTTATAGATGGTGTTGTATTTTGTTAACAGTTTTACGCTATTTAGTTTGTTTTTTGTTTTAATTTTGATGTTAGGTGTTATTTTATAGTTTAAAAATATCCCTATGAACTAGTATTACCAGTATTTTCATGTATTGTCGTATTATCGGCTCCATCCCGTATACGTCAGGTAGCTTCCGGAAAAAGCTCCTGAAATGTTTGGAAACTCAAATATAATCTACCACGCGAGCCACGTGTGTGGATTGGATATAACATGTCTTAGATTTTTTCGGTGCTGGGGCATAATTGCCTTTACCGTATTGAGAATAGTGGTGAAAGTAATGTGTTCGTACCACGATCAGAATTTGTCGTGGCTCTTTCCACTGAGCCACCGCTACGTCCTTAACGTTTTTTTTATTTCCTAGCCTGTTCTGTCCCCCTCCTGAGCAAAGGATTCTCCACACTCTTTCCACTTCTCGTGAACCGGGGAGTTGTCCACCCAGTTCTGACAGAATCTATAAACTTGGGTTTTGTTACTAAGTAGAGGCATTTTCAGCACTTTGTTACTTCATAAGGCTTCACATACTTGTTTATTTTTTTATAAGGCTCACAACCGCACGTAAAATACGCGCATTGGACGTGGAGTTGTGGACACTAGCCCGTTATACAATACGAGGCTTCAAAAGTTAAGTGTTTTTTTCTACTCTCCTTTCGCAGGTATGCTGGAAGAGATTTCTTTAGAAATAAGCATCACCTTTGTACCTATTTTGCCTTATATATTTCTAAATACATACATATTATAAATAAATTATACACCCAGATACAGAACAAATAATCGTACTCATCGCACAAAGATTTGTTGTCCTGTGTGGGAATCGAACCCACGACCTCCGTCCTAGCAGTCAGGGTCACTAACCACTAGACCAACAGCCCAATCAAAAGTACGTGAGATATTATGTCGGCAACTAAAGAAGCAATTTGTAAGACTGGTTTGGCTAAAAGATGTTTATCCTCAAAAATTTTAAATAGTCTTAAACATTCGTCAGAATTCAAATTTTTACTAAATATTTTGTTTTTATGGACGCAAGAACCTTGAGAAAATTACTAGTTCTTTGAGTCAAAGAATTTTTTTTTTTACTAGGCATTGTTTAGTTAATATCGTCAGAGATCTTGCAAAAGTTAATTTGAAAACGTATCAATTACTAGTTTTTGCCCGCGGCTTCGCTCGCGTTAATTTAGAATTTGACAATCAATTTCGGTTGTACTCGCTTGTAATTCAATCATGATTCGAAAGACACGTGGCGCTGTCTATGAGCATAATAACGTTATTGTTGTTTTCCTCGGGAACAGTACTTTTTTTTCGGTATGAAAGGTACCCTATGTCCGTTTCTGTATACCTAATAACGCATATGCAAAATTTCAGGATGATCGATTCACAGGTCTAGGCGTGAAAATGTAACAAACAAACTTACTTTCGCATTTATAATATTAAGTAAGAATGATCATTAGCCGAAGTGCATGAGAAACTTTCCGTCTAGGTATAATAAAAACTTGAATCCATAGGTATATATGGCATGAATTGTCTCAACAAGAAATATCAACAATGTGAAAGATCTTTTTTTACAAGGAAGTCTTATTATGGTGGAGTATTAAAATTGACATTCCAACTACTCTGACGCTATCTCCTAGAATTTGTAATTTCATTAACGACATTGTATGATATTTCTTTGTTTATATTTACATTAAGATTCCGGGTAAAAATGTGTGCCTACTTGTTTATTTTTGTATAAAAATTGTATATTTTCCCAGAATTTATTAATATTTCCTATTGCTGTTATCTGTGTGTGAGTTTTCTTCTAATGAATAAAGATTCCGGGAAGATTCCTTTATCTATATATATAAAATTCAAAGTCCTGACTGACTGACAGAGATATCAACGCACAGCCCAAACCGCTGGTCCTAGAGCAATGAAATTTGGAGTGTGTATTCTTTGTGAAGAGTAGGTATCCACTAAGAAAGGGTTTTTCGAAATTCTACCCCTAAGAGGGTAAAAATGGGTGTTGAGTTTTCTATGAAACTTTTTATCCTCGCGGTCGATGGACTTGAAAATTTGTGTACCTACTCTGCAGTTACAATTATGAGAAACGTGTATCAAAGTTTTTCCAAAATCATCCCTCAATATGAAATTCAAAGTCCTGACTGACTGACTGATATATCAACTTACAGCCTAAGCTGTTGGTGTTAAAGACATGAAATTTAAAGGGTGTATTCTTTGTGAAGAGTAGGTATCCACTAAGAAAGGGTTTTTCGAAATTCCACCCCTAAAGGGGAGAAATGGGGTGTTGAATTTTCGGTAAAACTTTTTAGTCTCGGGTCGATTGACTTAAAAGTCTACATACTCTTCAGTTAAAACTATGAGAAATGTATATCACAGTTTTTCCAAAATCATCCCCCAATATAAAATTCAAAGTCCTGACTGACTGATATATCAACGCACAGCCCAAACCACTGGCCCTAGAGAAATGAAATTTGGAGGGTGTATTCTTTGTGAAGAGTAGATATCTAATAAGAAAAGGTTCTTCGAAATTCCACCCCTAAGAGGGTAAATTGGGGTGTTGAATTTTCTGTGAAACTTTTTATTCTCGAGGTCGATTGAATTGAAAATTTGTGTACATACTCTTTAGTTAAGAAGAGATTAATTATGAGAAACGTGTATCACAGTTTTTCCAAAATCATCCCCCAGTATGAAATTCAGTCCTGTTTTTTTTCGGTTTTTTCGTCATGGGTGTCATTTTCGTGGTTTTTGGGGCCGCCAATGACGAAAATGAGGTCAAAATATAAAAATTCAAGACGACGCCCATGAAGATTTTAGGTTTTTTCGTCATGGGTGTCATTTTCATGGCTTTTGGGGTCGCTGATAATGAAAATGTGGCCAAAATGTAAATCGATGATGGCGCCAGCAAAAAAATTCAGTTATTTCGTCATGATTGTCATTTTCGTGGTTTTTGGGGTCGCTGATAACGAAAATTAGGTCAAAATGAAATTCAGGATGGCGCCGATGAAATTTTTTGGTTTTTCTTCATGAATGTCATTTTCGTGGTTTTTGGGGTCGCTGATAACGAAAATGTGGTCAAAATGAAAATCCAAGATGGTGCGGACGAAAATATTTGGTTTTTGAAGTGAAAACTTCTTTAGCGGCGTTGAGCACTCTAAAAAAATTGTTCTGTAATGGGTATAAAATCTTAAACTCGCGTCAGGACACTCGCGTCAGGACACGTGACCTAATCGTAAGACGGATGGAGAGTAGACGATTTTGAACTTAACCTTCAACATTTTATGGTTTAAAATCATTTAAAGAAATTTGGAAAAAGCGTAAGACGGATGGAGAGTAGACGATTTTGAACTTAACCTTCAACATTTTATGGTTTAAAATTATTTAAAGAAATTTGGAAAAAGCGTAAGACGGATGAAGAGTAGACGATTTTGAACTTAACCTTCAACATTTTATGGTTTAAAATTATTTAAAGAAATTTTTAAATGTTTTGGAACATGATCGTAGTTTTATAACTCCTAGCGACATCTTGTAGAATGTAGTAGAAAGTACATTAGCAAATGCAATGAGTAACTGTTGTGAGAGACCGGTGGTAGATGGCGCTAGCACAAAGCGCCATCTATCTTTGATATTGAAAACTAAAATGATGCATTGATACAGAGAACACTGTTACTGGTAGGCGCGACAGTTTTTTTAGCTGCTACTAGAGGGCGTTGTTATAAAAAACGTTGTTATAATCAAGTTTTCACTTCTGCCGGCACTCCCGGAGTGCAACCCGTCTTTTTTTCGTCATGGATGTCATTTTCATGGTTTTCAGGGTCGCTGATATCGAAAATTAGGTCAAAATGAAAATTCTAAATGGCACCAACCATTTTTTTTTATTTTTCATCAGGGTTATCATTTTCGTAGTTTTTGAGGTCACTGATAACGAAAATGAGGTCCACATAAACAGGAAAAAAAAACAATTCTCATTTTTTTCTTCGGTTTCCCCTGACTCAATTTTCACTCTTCGCCACTGGTACCTACCAGTGGCAAAGGGTCCACTTAGAAAGGGTTTCTCGAAATTCCACCCCTTTTTTTTGTTTTTTTGGACGGTGGGCAATCATCAAATGACCCCTCCCGCTCTGGGCGGAGCGGAAGGGAGTGTCAGACTCTTACTGACTAAAAACCACCCATGTTCCTTCTTTGGCCCTTTATGTTCCAGGGCCGCGGTATCTCTTTCGAACAGTCCCGCAGCCTTGGCAGGCATCGGCCCTTGCGGGCCCCTCCCGTTTGCTGACATCTCTTTGAGGCGCGCGTGGAACACGAACGCGGTCGACACGGCCTGTCGTCATACGACGGACGGACGGCGAGCTAGCCCATTACTCACCGTCCACAGGCCCGCGCCTACGGTGGCCGAGACCCATCACGGCGTGGCCCCCGACACCCGGTGCTTCTCCTCCCGTGGCGGCTGGGACGTGAGGCTCTCTCCCTCTCACGTTCCGCCGCCTCCTTCGCTAGCATGACTGCTTCGCAGGAGGAGGCGACGGCTTTCGATTCCCTCTCGCCCCGGACCATGGCTTGAACCAGGGCCGGACGCGAGAGGTCGTCGCCGCCAATCGCCGCTACGAGGACACGGCGGTGCTCCGCCCAAGCGGAGCAGACCTCCACGGTGTGCTCCACCGTGTCCTCCGGGCGATCCTCGCAATGATAGCACCGAAATTCCACCCCTAAGAGGACAAAATGGGGTGCTGAGTTTTCTGTGAAACTTTCTATTCTAGGTGTCGATAGACTTGAAAGTCGACATACTCTACTTACAGTTTTTCCAAAATCATCCATCCGCAATATAAAATCAAAGTCCTGACTGACTGACTGATATATCAACCACTGGTCTTAATGACATGAAATTTGAAGGATGTATTCTTTGTTTTGAAATGGGGGTTGAATTTTCTGTGAAACTTAATATTCTCTTCTCAAAACTTAGTGTACACATCACTCTTCAATTAAAATTATGAGACACGTGTATCACAGTTTTTGATATAACACGATGTAGTTTGGAAATATTTTTATTTTCATTTTTTAATTTACGACCCAAAAGTGGCTCCCCTGTTTAAAATTAATTTATACGTCCGTCTTTGAATCAATGACTTACATATATGAACCAAATTTCAACTCCATCGGTCCGGTAGTTTCAGAGTAAATTGGCTGTGACAGACGGACAGGCAGACAGACAGACACACGAGTGATCCTCTAAGGGTTCCGTTTTTCCCTTTGAGGTGCGGAACCCTAAATACTAATATTACATAATAATATATATCTTACATAAACTATTTATTAATGCGAAAGTTTGGATGAATGGATCTTTGTTACTCAATCACGCCAGAACGGCTGACCAGATCTGGATGAAACTTGGCACAGAGATAGATTATAGTCTGATACAAATAGATGTAGATTACTTATTATCCCAGAAGTAGGCAAGATCCCGTGGGCAATACCCGAACTGCACGCGGGCGAAGCCGCGGGCAAAAGCTAGTTTGATGTAATTCAGGTATTTTTCTTGAGCCAGATAAAATTTTGTTTTTCGCGACTTACCTGTTGTTGGTCGTGAGGTTTGGACCCAGGTAAGCCGTTTACTTTGTTTTATTAATTTCGCCACCATTGCTAACAAATTTGTGTATGAATGCATCATGAGAAAGCTGACATGTCCAAGAACCAAAAATTCGAAGACATGTGACATCTACCAACCTATTACCCGCTCCAGGACCTTATGATGAATTATGACCCGTTCGTTCTCAAAGAGAAAAGGCCTGTATCCTTGCAGTGGAAACGCATTAACATAACCAGGATATAAAGCTTGACAATGTTGATACCAAAAAAATATGAATGATAAATGGACAATAATTTGACGACACGGTTGGCACAGTGGTTGAGCGATTGACTGCTGGGCTGCGTGTCGCAGTTTTGACTCCCGCACGGAACTAATATATATATGACCTACAGGCAATTGTTCCGGGTTTGGCTGTTTGTGTACGTAAGATAAATGTTTGTAAAATTCACTCACGATACAGGAGAAACTCCTAATGTGGAACAAAGTATAAAAAAAGAAACTGCTTCTATACATTTTTGTTTTTGAATTAAAAGCAATCCGTTGACTATCAATACAAATAACCCTAAAATGACGCAGCAATCGAAGAGCAACGATTGAATAAGCGTGGGCTATCCTTTGGTCGACGAGTAAGGGTTGTGGGGTAAAAACGAACTCCTTATTGATTGCCCTACGTTTGGACCCTCCTGAATAATGAACGGACTAAGCGAATGTATATTTTAAGACGGTTGAAGATTTCGTTTTGTCACAGTTTGGGATAGATTTCTGGGGTCTTGAAGTTGTCAGTCATAAAAGAGAATGCTCATGGAAGTATGGAATCCCGTACCATGCTGCATCAAAATCAAACCTTGTTTTTTATAGACTACACTGATCGTATTAACTCCTACAAAAATTATTTTTGAAAAACAAACCCGCGTTTCAGAGTTATTTTATAAAATCGAAACTAACCTAAAGAGTAGGTCTATTTTTTCGACGCTACCAACGACGTATTTTAACACACATACATTACATTATTGCTCTAAAAACAGCGTGATACACTAATATTAGTAAGAATTACGAGTTAAAGTAACATCCACAGTATGCTTGACTGAAACTCGATTTTATTTTAGACCTTTACATTGCCAATAGTCAGTCAGTACAGTACAAATGTCAGATGCCACAGATAAGATAACTATAAACCATAGAGTATAGTAAGTGCTATAAACTAGTCGGGATTTAGGGATGTAATCGATAAATCAAAATCTTTAGGCTGAGAAAATCTATTTTGTTGCAAATAGCAATAAACCAAACTAAATCGATTTGGTGTACTGATCTTACTTAATTGTAATTAATTTTAGAGTCCGCTCGACAGACAAGGGTTTGTTCAATTGAAACGGAACGTCATTTATAATATTCAGTTGAAACGGAACGTCATATAAAGGGAGTAAAACAATACTCGTACTTTTAAACTCGAAAAGTATATTTCCAGTTCAAAAATCAAAACCCCGACGCGTAATGCCGTAAAAAAATATGAAACTAATTACTATAATATTTTGGTTTTGAGGCGCGAGACTTTTTGGTACCAACTTTGGTCATTGTCCTTTATCATTATATATATTATTACTTGAATGTTAATTCACGATTGGTGCTCCTCAAACTATTCTAATACCTACCTATTAAAAGCCATAATAAGTAAAAAAATATAACATGACGCCCGTTATAATCCTCGAAGGGTTAGGCAGAGATGTACCTAATAGTACACTAACATTTCTCCAGTTATGTTTAAGTCCCATTTAATAGGGGGCTAGTCTATTGCCATCAACCGGGCACAAATCCAGACTCCGTGGCTGCTACTGAAAAATTCCTGATGGAAAAACTCAACGACACCGGACCTGGGAATCGAACCCAGGTCCTCATGTTTATTACACACATGTCATATTAAATATGAATAATAATCTATGCACCAATCAATTTGGTTAGTCGAATCGTATCTTATTTACCGTAATTTTCATAGACGTGACGGGATCGATAACAGTAGGTACACACAGCCTCAGTATGTGCTAAACCCTCAAGTTTTAAAATGTTACAATGCTTCAACATTGGATTCGTTACGAATAATCTAAAGAATACTTCAAAAAGAGTTCATTTCTTCGACTTGGATTTGAACCATCGCATCACCGAACGTCGTCAAATTCCTGATGAGAAAAACCCAATAAGACTTTGCCCGACCCGGGAATCGAACCCAAGACCCCATGCTCAACAGTCGCGCTTGCGACCACTAGACTAACGAGGTCTAATACCTAAAAACTAAAAGCCACTATGAGTGAATTAAGCAAAAACCAGCCTTCATGGAGAATGATGTAGAATGACATCCTATCATACTTCAGCATCATTATCAATTGACTTGTTCAAGTCTTAAATTGTCGTTCATTGTATACCCAGAAGCCCAAGGAATATCAGTGACAATTTTCTCAGCCAGTTCATCACCGTATTAACTTTTCCTACTATGTTAGGGTCTAACTAGATGCAGCTGAATACTAGTATTTTACATGGAGCGGATTCGTATCTGACCTCCACAACCCAGTTAGTAGTACTGGGTAATACGATACCCCTTGGTAAGACTGGTTGTCAGACTTTCGGGCCACAGACTACCTTTAACGACTAAAAAAGATCTACAATTGACAGCCGGCACGGAGAAAACTAGGTATGTATGGTTGGTCACCCATCGACAGACCAACCTGGGCAAGCGCGGCTTAACCTAAATATCAACACGAGTGGTTTTTATTAATTAGCCACGAGCTCCTCTAGACAATCGTCTCAGACAATTACGTCTGAAAAATGCGTAACAACTTTACTGTTCTCGTGTTGGAATACCGGTATCTTCGATTTATCAAGATGCTGGGGTCAGACGTCCGATGCTCGGAATAAAATATTGATAGGAATCCAGACATGAAGTTATTTTGCTTAGAGATTTTATTTACTTAAGCAACTTAATACATAACGGGTGTAAAAGGACCCATTACGAAGCCGAAAGCCACTTTTTCTCTCCGTCATTGCGATATTTTTTTTTTTGTATGAGACCATACTTGGGTACCTTCTAGTTCCGGAGATATTGGGGTTCAAAGTTCTAACTTTTTCACGAGTTTTTTGTTTTTAAATACAAGTTTTTACTATTATAATATCTTTACTTTAAATACCTCCACGACCCCCGTGCTATTCAATGCATCCATCTATATAATGTTTGGATTGCGTTAAATTAAGTCTTACCGTAGAACATGATTTTTAACCCAACAAAAAATTCGTTTCCCAGCAATAATAATATAAATAAAAAATAAAATAAAATTTTGCTCAGAGTTACTTAGTTGGATGAACCGAATGCTTGTTTGACGGCTTCATGAAGGGTCCGTTTACACCCTGTAGGTAAGATCATGCCTGTATTTCCCCAAAGGGTTTGGCAGAAGTGTATCATAGTATTTATAGTACACCTACACTTCGCCAGTTCTGTTATATTGGTAATAGGGATTGGAATCATAAAAAAGAAATATAATTGCAGTACTTGCCGATTTAAGTTTAGGTTATGTAATGTAACAGAGCAGCTGTTTAAATTTGAGCGAAAATTATACAAAGTTTCCTTTCCTCATATTATTTTGTCGTTAATGTGTATAGTAAGGTAACAACTAAAAAAATCCTACAAAATGTAGAGGATAACATTGGAATCATAAAAAAGAAATATAATTGCAGTACTTGCCGATTTAAGTTTAGGTTATGTAATGTAACAGAGCAGCTGTTTAAATTTGAGCGAAAATTATACAAAGTTTCCTTTCCTCATATTATTTTGTCGTTAATGTGTATAGTAAGGTAACAACTAAAAAAATCCTACAAAATGTAGAGGATAACATTCATACACTAAAATCACAGAATGACTGTGGCAGTGAGTGGAGTTCGCCTATCTAAATATGCATATTTGAAGTTTTAGCCATCGATACGCCAAAAAAAGATCAGGAAAACTTCAAAGAAGTTTACGAGTCAACATTATTCATTGCTTTCCACAATAAAATAAACCAGTCAACAAGAACAATAAAACTTAACTTAAAAGGTACCTTACAAAAACCAGTAATAAGGATATTTATCCTCAAGCATAGGAAATGAATTAAAATTTCTCCGCGCATACAAGATAAATGGGTAAGTGCAAACAAAAGAAATTGCGACGCTTGCCTTGACGCGGTCGTCGACATTATGAAAGTGGTGATACAAGTCTGAATTGAAAGTGAAGTTGCACTCAGTTTTACATCTACCGCGTAACTCGAGTGAATGCATTGGAGATTGCAGTTTGAAATACGTTAGTGTTTTTAGCATTTTTTTATGTAATTAATTAAGATAATGTCTGCGTGAAGTAAAAGCAGATCAGTCTTAATGTTTTGGATGCTGAACATGGATGTTCTTTTTAAGTCGACAATCTTGTTCAGAAACAACTGGTTTCAATTTTTTTTTTTGTGTGGTTCATGCCTATTCTGGTGTCAGAGTTTTTATGCCACCTATGGGCCCCTGAATTGACTTTATATGCCGTTGAGAAATTTCTCACAAGCATGTTGGTTTCCTCACGATGTTTTCCTTCACCGAAGTAATAACTATACAAATACAATGCCTTGTTTGCAAACAGTAATGCGATGCAGAAGCGCATTGAAACATACTTTAGTCACATATTTTTCTAATTCACCGTGATGTTATTATTAACTTATTTATTACAATGTCAACTTAATTTTAAAAAGCAATCAACGTAACTTAATAGCTATTCATTTTATACTTGACGGAATGCTATTTTTCCTTATAGATCTGTATTTTTATTTCTAAAGCATTTAATTGTCATTGTTTGCATGCTAATTGTTATGATGATTTTGTAATTTTGCATTATTAGCATTGCAGGTGCTATTAAAACATAAAAAGATATTATGACATAAAAAGATGGTCAAGAGTGTGTTGTATAACTGCATGCTAAAACTCACACCACCAAATCTTATCAAATCAAATTGTAAAATTTAAATCTTTATAGTAAAATAAGATCAATATTTTGTTAAATAATAGCAATAATAAATATTATTAAGGGATTATTAAAGTATTTTATTTTTCTTGATTATTACTAAAAAATACATATAATGCATGACAAAAAGCACATTTCGTGTCTAGGATTTGAACCTTCAATCTTATGCACGTCAAGCGGTTTTGAAACCTACGGTCTATTTGAACGCACAATATGTCTTTTGCGCATTTAATGGAGCTGTGTGTACATAATTATAACAAATATCTAGTAGGAATCGCCATACAGAGGTACTAAGGAACCCTGAAATACTTGGCAGACTAAAAATATGTTAAGGTTTCTTCAGTTTCCTGTTGTACTGTGATAAAGATTGATATCTGGTCAATTTCATTGTATTCGTTGTTTTGTGTTTTTTGGCCATGCGAATTATTCGCATGGTAGAAAACTTTTGAATTTTTTTTTGAATTTGTTGGTTTTTAAATTGTATTTACATCTTTTGTTTCGACCAGGGCAGGCTAACATACAGGCTATATTAACTAGAAAATTTCTTCTATGACTCCCGCCAACCTTCTTTACCACATAACTTCCGTTCTGAATGTGCTGTGTTCCATACATGTGCTGGGATTTAAATGTGGAAATTAAATGGCAAATCAACCATGCCATTTTACTTTTATTTGCCATACATAAAAGTGTGATAGGAAACAGTTCGAGAAGATGGCAGTCTGTGACGGCACTTTTTTTTTTGTAAAAATACTTCTGCACTTGAAAGTGAACAACATAGGCTCTACCACGAATGTAATACTTACGTCGATTTTAAAATTTAAAATTAACATTTCACATAAAATATTTTCATAATGTAAAATAAAATTTGTCTTCCGTGATTTTGTACTGAAACTTAAATTATGATACTCATGCCTCAAATTATTTTTGTTTATAATAGCTAATAATTTGTGTTTTAGGTTTGTAAGTAAGTTAGAAGAAAACAAATCACCTTTGCTAACATTTTACGACCTCTTACAAAAATGTAACTATTTGACAGAAACTACAATGAAAGGATAATTATACTGTCGGTAAATGGTCAGTTTTACGATACGTTGTAGTGTATTCTCAGAGAAAATAATATCCACGTAAGTTATTTGAAAAAAAAAAACCCGAAATTGACTTTCAAACCTTCGGTCCGTCGGACCGTACGCGAGTCTGGGGTCTAAAATGGCCGCTTTAGCAGAATCATAATAGGATAATAATATGAATTACGTTTAAATTCGTAAAATGGTCATAAGGTGACAATTCATAATAGTAGGTACGTCTATGAATAATATACGTAATAGACGTGATAGTATGTGTATGAATATAATTTGTCCTGTTAAGTATCTGTGTGTACATAAATAAATAAATAAATATTAAGGTTAAGAATTTATTCATATCTATGAATGATAGTGATTGTGTTTGTTGCAAACAATTATTACTGAAATTCTATAGGACAATTGTAATTTCGATTTAAAAATCGACGTATTTACGTTACGTTAACTCCGCGCGCTCGTGTTATGGCTTTAGAACATTTGAATCTCTCTCACAATATTGTGTCGCAGTTAAAACTGTTAAGCAATTAGTCTTACCTTGTGTGGATGCGAACAAATTATGAGAATAGCCTACATTACACCATAGTAACAATAAATCACCGTCTCATTAAGTTCTTAGAATTTAAAAACATAAAACATTTTACTGCAAAAAAAAAAGTAATAACACTAGGTGTGAGCAAACCTGTATATATTTTTAAGGTACCTCAAAGTTCCTGCCAGGGCTGCGGGACTGTTCGAAAGAGATACCGCGGCCCTGGAACATAAAGGGCAAAAGAAGGAACATGGGTGGTTTTTAGTCTGACACTCCCTTCCGCTCCGCCCAGAGCGGGAGGAGTCATTTGATGATTTCCCAACCGAAAAAAAAAAAAAGGTACCTCAAAGTTCGTTATTCATAATAATTATCTATCCGAATATGACAGGAAAGATACGTCTACAAAATTAAACCAGTCGATTATTACACTGGTGTCATAAAATTTTAGTACCTACTTACATAATTTTATGGTAAAATATATATTATCCTATAGTAGGTATTATCGCCATCATTCTTCGCTATATGAATACAAATCAGGTAATAATTGTATGGAATAATAAATAAAATTACAGCTACAGCTACAACGGCTAATTAATATACAAATTATCTGAATAGCGATTTGATTTTACTCAAAAAAACTAGCGATAAAAAGTTGTGTTAAAATACAACAATTGAAGGTGGGTATGTACCTACGTACGTATATATTTTTATTTATTTAGTCATTGGTCTTGTAGTGGTAAGCGCGACTGCTGATCATGAGGTGCTGGGTTCCATTCCCGAGTCAGGCAGTGTTTTTGGGTTTTTCCATAAGAAATTTCTCAGTAGCAGCCACGGAGTCTGGAATCGTGTATGAGTGTACCATCAGGTACACCGTTTTTATTTTTGTTCCCCGGGGTGGTAAGTCCACACGGATCTCCTCCGCCCTCTGTCGGACTGTAGCCGACTGAAAACCACCCCGGTGTTCCCTTCCCACACTTGCACCGGGGATCATGGGAACTAGTGCGCCTTCCACGATGCCCGGCTAGTGGCCCGCGTCTGCAGGGGAAATGAGGTATACTCCCCCCGCAACGCCAATAGGGGACGCGCGGAATACTACGCGCCATCGCCTCGGGTCCAGTTATACGGGGGGGGGGCGGTGGACGTCCCCAAGTCCGCCGTCCTTCTGGACCCGTTTAAGGGGGCTGGAAGAGGGCATTATCCGACTATTAGGTACACCATGGCCTAAATCTTCGGGATTACAGGTGTGATGTTATTTTTCCAATAAATACTTTGTCTTTCTTTCATTTATAAAAAGTTTACATCACACTATGCCCCAAAATACGGTTTCTAGGGCATCTTTTTGAGAACAGGTTAGCTTAAATAATAGAAATAACATTGAACTTAAACAACATAGTCAAATTTAAACGATTGTGTTAAATTGAGCAAAAAACAGATGTGGGGTTAAATGGATACCTTATCAGTTATTCCAGATGAGTGCAATTTATTTAGCAAACAAACATTACGAGTATTTGATTTTCCTCCTTTGCAGAAATCTAATTTCCCGAGGACATTAAATAACACGAAAATTCATTAAAAGAACAGCCTACTCAAATTTCAATAAATTAAATGCTTTTTGCTGGATGACCTACATTTAATTTTACTTTCGGAAGTTCCATTTTAAAGCTGTGTAATTCACTAAGAAAACGATTTTCTAAAAATAAGCAATTTGGGAGGTAAGACGAAACGTTTCCTAGCTTCATTAAGTAAGATGACCATTGCAAGCTATAAAATGCAAGCTTATCTTTGCTGTATGAAGTTAAGAGTACCTTGAACATCAGACGGTTTACGGTTATATTTTTAAGGTGGGTTTAGACCGAAAGAAAGAATACACAGTATACAGTCGCCAGTGCATCCAGTTACCACAAACCATCCAAGGGGATGTTTATTTTTGGCCATAAGTTGTACACCTTTATTGAAAAAGTGGAAAAAATACCACCAATATAGAAAAAAATTCTTTCATGAATTTAAGCCTGATTTGGAAACGTAATAGTTTTTTAATTATTGCCATATTCTATTCAACATGGCGTCTTATTAGTTTGCATAGTCTACTTTCGTTCTGAAATCATGTCACATTAAAACATAATAATTTTATCACGTCGACGTTAAACATGAAAAGTATGTGTTCTTGCAATTTATTATTATTATTATTCTCTTATACATCATTTTCAACTAATTATATGCAAGTGTGATGATTTTATCGTTAAAAAAATATAATAGGTACCTACTACTTTTCTGGAGTGTACTTCTGAAAGAAAAATTCAAAATAATAATTTGTTCAGACAAAACCCATCAGTGTCAGTCAAGATAACAATTTCAAGGTTATGTAAACGTCATCTCTACAACCTGTCATGGCTGTCATAACTCTTACGACAAACGTCAAACATTTTTAATTTTTAACGTGCGCATAAAAACCATATAAATTTATGTAAAAAAGCTTATTTTATTCTATTCAAGGGTTTATTTCCCAGCTTTTCTGAGAGGGTACAGGTTATGGCCGGAGTCCTATACAAAAATGAAACATCTCCTTTCTCATTCGATTATGAATGTAACCAACAACATTTTGGAATTCTCCAATTGATTTTAAACCATAAAATGTTAATAGTTTGACAGTCTGTGATAACTTGATGTGCTGGTGAGTGTATATGAGCCCATTCTACATCCATTTTGTCTGCGGCATAGCTTAAACAGGAATAAAGCAATCTTTCATTGGTCTATCCGTTTAATAATGTCGAGAATATAAATAATAAAATGTTGACCTCGTTCTTATATAGGTGGTTCATGTAATAAGCCGGTTTGTTGCAAAAACTTGTAACAATAAAACCAAAAATGCGTTGAATAGATTTTATATAAAAACAGCGTGAATTTAAAAAAAAAATGCTTTGAGTGATAGCAACGCTTTGATGTATGCATTTGGCGTAAACACTTTGTGCCGCGTTTTTTGTTTTTATGGTAAAAAAATAAACCTAAAAGTTGCCAGCATTTTTACGCTTCACTTTTGTGGAGGTGTTTTGTTTATACTGTTGGCATGTTTTTATTCTGTTGCATGTAAGCATACCAAATCGTATGTAAATGACTTGAAACGCTCACTTGCTTCTTTTAGTTACAAATACTTAATATAAATGTAATGTAATAATAATTATGATCGTCAGTGCCAAAGTTATAAACTGATCTTTTTTTTTTCCTTTTTTCTCAAGTCATATGTAAAAACAAAATGAGAAAACATATGACTTTTAAACATTCTCAAATCGATGGTTAAGCCTGGATTAAGTAAACTTTTATCATAACTGACTACTACACTACTTTAAGTAGCGTATAAGAATAAACCGCTCAATGCATAATTATCTCCATCTTATCCTAACGTATAGCCATAGATCTCAAGTCACGCACTTTATATTTTTCAGATTTATGAGCGTATTGTATAATCACTTGCTTTTCGGTGAAGGGAAATCGTGAAAAAACCAAAACAGCATGCCTGAGAGATATTTCACAAGGTAAGGCACTAACAACACGAAAAAGAAAGAAGCCTATCGTTACGCTGTGCACAAGCATTTTCCAAAGAAAGCATATTATTTTCGGCAATAGTCGTCGAGATTTTCCGAGATATACGACCTACATTACCGGCCGTGTCTCTCCATTAGACGTATAGCTGGCTTCCTGATACTTCCGGAACATTTTGCAGCGGTCCTCTAACAGGGCACTCATTTTGTTTTCATTACACTTTGAGAAAAAAGCAAGGGTTTTTACCTACATTTAGATTGATCCTGACATACTTTCAGGGTTCGGTATTTATGAAAATCCTAAGGAAAAAATGCTGTGTATTTTTTATCTAAACTGATAAGTCCAGGTGAAAATTAAGTCAAGTGACATTAACAATTAATGTCGACTCTGATGTTCGGCTATATTTTGTCCTACTCGGTTTTAAAATTTCGGTTATTTGTCGGCTAAAGTTTTAGTCAAAAACCTGCACCATTTTCGTATGTAAAACGATTTTCTTATAGTGTTCTGGTTAAAACCGGATAATTATGTAAGATAAGCATTGTCTGGCATTTAAAATGAATTCTATACAAAGATTATAAAGACGATATTCTTTTTAACTTTATGCAGATACAAGTCTAATTAGGATATAAAACCTGCACAATGCTAATGGGTATTTAAATATAATGACGATAAAACAAAACAAAAAATAGGATTATAGCTTGAATCGTAAGTGGGTAATGGAGGAGCTCGTGACTAAATAAGAACAGCCACTCGGGATGATCTTCAGATTAAGCTGCGCTTGCCTAGGTTGGTCTAGTCCATGGCTGGATGACCACCCATTACATACCGAGTTTCCTCCGTGCCTCCGAAAGCACGCTAAGCCGTTGGTCCTGGCTGTCATTGTATATATTTGACTATCTTTACAAGTAGTCAGTGGCCCGAAAGTCTGACAACCAGTCTTATCAAGGGGTATCGTATAACCCAGTACTAACTGGGTTGTGGAGGTCAAATAGGCAGTCGCTCCATGTAAAGTACTGGTAATCAGCTACATCCGGTTATACTGGGACCTGACCCCAAGATAGTTGGGAAAAAGCTAGACAGATTATGATGATCGTTAACGGATACCTATCGATACCCATCGCATCTATGAAATGCTAATTTAAACATTTTTGTTTTTGTCTTAATTATTATCATAATCATAACAATTCAATCAATCAAAAACAAACAATCAAAACAATTAAAATCAATTAAAAATAATAAAAAACAATAAAAAAAACAATCAATCAAATCAAAACAAAAGAATAAAAAAAACAATCAAAATCAATCAATTAATAATAAAATAAAAAAAAATCAAATCAATCAACCAAAATCAATTAATTCTCAATTATAATCATAATTTATTATTATTTAAATCATAAATTATTATTATAACTGTATTCGGGTGCTAAGTCAAAGTTGATTCACCAAAAAATGACGAAATATCGTGCAGTTTCTAAGCTGATCTCTGTAATGACTTCATCCTCGTCTGTCTGTACCATTATCTATCGTAGAAAATTGTAGGCAACTACCTACATACTTTCTAAACGAGATCGTCATCTGCATCTGCGGACCGCAGAAAAAGTCAGACTTTCATATCGGCTTTCACAATCCAACTAAGGAGTTTCTCACACTCCCAACTTTCTACCTAAATCAAGCTGAATTAGTCACGAACTTTTGACCTTACTCTGCATCCAACTCATGCTCTGTTTACGGAATTATTTCCTTATTATTATGTAACATACAACATAACGTATCACCATGCCTATATTCCTCAAAGGTGTAAGTAGAGGAGTACTGACTAATTCTCATGTTGCATGTGATGGCTTTACCCTTATGAGAATATCTGACTATCAACAATATTCTTGAAATGCAACGTCGCCATACGTCAATGTTATTTGACATCTGGCAGCTGACGTTGCTATTTCATATTATTAAATACTGAGAGTTGTTAAATAGTCAAATATTCTCACATACATAGGGTATGCCATCACAGGCATTACTTAGACTTGATGTTTCATCAGAATGGCTTGGCAGAACAGGCTAATTTTAGTAACCGAGCACAAAATTAAGTCTACGGGTTTTGAAAAATTTCTAAACCACTTTGCCCTATCCTGGAATTGAACCCCGAACCCAACACTCTGCAATTGCATTTGCAGCCAAAAGACTAGTGACAATGATGCTCATCAACGTTTAAGTACTTACTTAATGTATGTACTTAAAAAGGATGGAAGGGACTCCAGCGCACACGGTTAACACGTATTCAGATTCCAAAATATCATTCTGAAAGGAGCCCACATAAAATACAGTTTCCTATAAAATTGCAATACCTACACAGTCAAAATATATGGAATTGACATTTAACTTTTTTTTTTTTTGCAAGAAACCCTAATTGTTATTCTAAAATAAATGTAACCTATGTTAGACCTGATAACATCAGCTATCTGTCAATAAAAGTCCCGTCAAAATCGTTCCAGCCCTTTAGGAGATTAGCCGGAACAAACAGACAGACCGACAGTAAATTGAAAAAAAATGTGTTTTTTTTTTAAAGTGCCGTATATATTTTCATTCTGTAAAATCTGTTATGTTGATATATCAAACAGCCACTTTAATTTTATTTATTTGTACAGATATACCCAAAAAACTAAAGACTGTTTTCGTATGATGATCTCTAAGATATTGGATATATAACACGTTTTTTGTCTGAAAATGTAGGCTGTGAGCCGTGGCCATGACCTCAGAGAGAAACTGGCGCTGTTCGATCAAATCCGGTACGATCAGTATAAAAAACAAACCCAAATCAATCAGTGAGGCCAAGATACGTATTTTATCACTCTTATTAGATACTAGCTGAACTCCGCGGTTTCACTCGTTGATTCTCTTTATGCGTCTAACACCCGTATCTATAGTCAAGTTAAAGTGAATACTTTTATTTTCAAGATAATTCAATAATTTACAATCTACAAAACTATAATAGCAATAAATATGTACAAGTAGAAAAGGGCGTCCAAAAATTCGTCCGTATCACTGTCAACAGGAAAAGTCCCTAGAAGGCTGGCAGCATTACCACGTTGGATGGCAATGCTGATTCTTTGGCCAAAAAATAGGCCCGCCCTCTGGTCACGTGAAGAGTCGACCAACCACTTGGCGATAAAGTAAATACTTGAGTTATAAGTATTACTTATGCAAATTTTTTACACAATAGACAAAGATTAAAACAAAGTAAGAACCGTCAAAGAAAGCAAAGCTATAATTTTGACAGTTTTAACTTCAAACAATTACAAAACAAAACAAAAATCGTGAATTATGACTTTTACTCAAGGAATCACTTTCGACTTGTTTGTAGATACGGGTGTAAGAGTCGTAGCGTGTGCAGTTAACCATAAACTTCTTCAAGAATTCAGCTATCAAATGTATAAAAACTTTTTCCAGAAATAGAGAGATAGTTGAAGAGATTAGCGCGCTCAAACAAACACACTCTCCCACTTTATTATATTATTAAAATAGTATAGATTTACTTTCGTTCTGCGTTATTAAATTCTTCGCTGTTTCATTTTAACTTCACGAGGTCACCCTGATAAGGAATGATCTGAATTGGAATTAAAGGAGGAGTTTGGTATTTTTTCATTACTTCTTTGGTGTAACGGTCGCGAGCGGTAATGCTGACGATGTCTCCTAGGTTCGATTCACAGGTTGTGTATTTTTTTTTCGAGTTTTTCATCAGAAATTTCTCAGAAGCAGGCTCCCCAAAATCATGAGACTTAAACATAACTGGTGAAATGTGGATGTAGGTACTATTAAGTACACCTCTGCCGTCTGTCACTTTCAAGGATTGTTGGCGTGATATTATTATTTTTATGGTCATTAGAAACAAAACATCAGCCTGCTGGTTGTTGTTTGAAAAATGGAATTATGTTTACTTTAGCTAACCGAATTTTATAATTGGAGATAACAAATCGTTCGTTAGGGTTAAAAAATAAAGCAAAAAATTGCTATAAAAATCGAGACTAATTATTCGGCTGCAGGAAAACTGTTTATTTTTAATCCGATATACTTATACAAATGTGGTATATCGGCCTAGTAACTGGAATGTGGAAGTCAGATTGGCATTGGGTCCAGTGTAAAACACTGATATTAGCTGCATTGGGTTAGACTGGACATATTTGAGAAATGCCTAAGTAGATGATGAACCCTATAGTACCTACATTCAAAACTTATTTACACAACTTACAATCATCTTGTTTATACAACTTGCTGAATAAAGAATTAAGAATATATTCCATGAAGCTCCGGGACTGTAAAAAAGTTGTAATCGACTGGTTTAAAACTAAAACTTACGATGATGTTGAGTCTATTGTCTTCACTTTTCAATAACCAAATTAGTTACTTTTGGGTTTTTGTACCCAAGGTTAGTAAATGAAGACTTAATTAGCTTCTTTTGATCCCAAAACAATGTCGCAGGGCTAACTGATAAACCACATAAACTACATTTGGACCTACACTTTCAATTTTGCTTATTATTGCTGACTATTGCTCTTTCAATTTATTAGAATTTTTCTTATTCTATTCTAGTATCACACACACCATACAACCTCACTTTCACACTCACACCCACACTCACTTACACACTCACTCATGATACACATACCACAAGTACACGCGTGATTTGGCCTTTTTATACATAACGCTCATTTATTTTCAGAGCTATTTGAATAATTTTTTAGTTTACCTTTTTATTTTGTTTTTAATTTTAAACTTAATTTTTGTTTTTTTTTGTGTAGTCATATTATCTACATTTCAATTGCTTAAAAATAACAAGTGGAAGTGCGGAGTCTCCTAATACAAGCAATTCCTTGCTTAAAAGGTGATCTCAGTAATATGTATCCATATGCCAATTGTAATTGAAATAAACGTTTTTATTATTAATTTATTATTTTCATAACATCACGCCTGTAATCCCCGAAGGGTTAGGCAGAGGTGTACCTAATAGTACACCCATTTTACAACAGTTATGTTTAAGCCCCATGTAATAGGCGAGCCTATTGCCATCAACCGGGCACAAATCCAGACTCCGTGGCTGCTACTGAGAAATTCCTGATGGAAAAACCCAATAACACTTTGTCCGACCTGGGAATCGAACCCAAGGTTTCATGTACTTAACAGTCGCGCTTGCGACCACTATCCCAACGAGGCAGTCATTCCATTCCATTCGCTTCTCAAATCAATCTCCCCAAAAGATTTGTTTCATGTCAAGGAAAGTCTATGTAAAAAATATTGGCAAGTTGGCAACACAGCCGATATTAAGGATAGACCGAAGGAAACGGGTGTTTCACGGTGTGGCCAGAACAAATTACACCAATTTCCATTTTGTTACGTTTCTTGCGTCTTCGTTTTGCCATTTGCGGCGATTGATGACGTGTTACTTATGTGGGTGTACCGTGTCTATTTATCAAGTTGAATGGGTAAATAAATTTGGCTATGGAGTGCGTTAAGAACGAAGTTTATGAATTTTACGGGACGGTCGAGAGCTTCCGATGTAAAACTAATATATATCATCATCTGCTTAGCCTTTTTTCTCAACTATGCTGGGATCGACGATGGTTAGACTGGATAACCATATGCAGCTGAAAACCTGTATTTTACATGGATCGATTGCCTTTCTGACCTCCGCAATTTAGTTCGTACGGTATCCCTTGGTAAGACTGGTTGACAGACTTTCGGAGAACTGACTATCTGTAACGACTGTCAAAGATCTACAAATGACAGCCGGGACCGACGGCTTAACGTGCTTTCGGAGGCACGGAAAAAACTCGGTATGTAATGGGTGATCACCCATCCACGGACCAACCCAGGCAAGCGCAGCTTAACCTGAAGATCGCCCCGAGTGACTGTTATTATTAAGCCACAAGCTCCTCTTCCTCCTAAAACTAATATACATAATCAGCGTAAAATGTTCCCACTACTGTAATACAAGCTTCCTAGATGTAAGAAGGAATGAGCCATAATCCACGAAAGCCCAGTGCAATTTAGTGAATAACACATGCCTTCGAATATCCGGCTCTATGACATGCCGGCTTTGAGAGCAATCTGTGGTGATGAAATAATTTACATAAAGTGCATGAACTGAAACCTACGAACGGTTTACTGCGATACCGCTCTGTAAAACCAGTCTCCACTGACCTTTCACAATAACAAAGTTCATGTCTATACTGATCTCTGTTTTTTTAGGATGCTCTAGAGACTGCCCCGGTTTTGTAGTGCGTCAGAGATGTTTACACTGAATCGTACTGACGGCTTCTATGCAATCGCGCGGAAGAAACTAGCGTCTCTGGCAGCCAGAACCCGGGCCAGTGATAACAGCATCCTAAAAATAGTGACCGAGAGTATGTTTTTCTTTTTCTGAGGCATTTTGTGGAGAAGATGACCGAGTGAAAAACTTGTTCATCTTCTGTGCAAGATGCTTCTCAAATGCACTGTTATTATGTATAATTATATTCGTACTTAGTCCGAGATAACTGATGTAGTACTGCCTTTCCACACTCTTTATACGCGAATTTAAAAGCAAAAGCAGAAAACAAAAATCTCCACCTAGCAACACTAAACGTGACTGTCAATTGTTTTTTCGCGCTCGCACGCGATTGTGTATTTCTGTGAGATTATATCTTGAAATTATAAATTAATAGTGTAATATTGTGATCATGCCTAAAAGAAAGGCTGAGGAATCAGAAGACAAGGAGATTAAGCGAATTAGAAGATTGGAAAAGAGACTCGAGAGGTATAAAGACAAGTTGCGTCAGCGGGAGGATTGTAAGTACCTACTTACCTATTTTGACAACCACCAATTTTACCATCGAAGCTTAGTTGATACACCAATTTCGGGTTTTAAGCAATAATATGTAGCTATTGCGTTGCAATTGGCAAAGTACCTGTTTAATTATTGTAGGCATAATCGCGTTGCGACTATGCGAACTCCCCGTTGGGTGAGCGAATCGTCAAGCATCCTCGTGTTACGGCGATGCTTCTTTCCGTTGGCAAGGTGTAAATACCGTCCTGGTATCTAATATGCTCTACTCTTTTGCGTAATCCCGTTGGGATAAGTTTGCATAACGATCTATGTTGTTCAAAGTCAGCAAATTAAGTTGGAATTTTGGTTCAAAATCTAACATAGTTTATTCCATTGTTCACAAAGCTCTGAAAGTCAGGGGAGATATTGATGCATTGTCATATATACCTACCATCAAACTTATAGGTTGTTAACCTAATGTTTTTCTTTATTTTATCATGTATGAATGTATTTTTAGCCCAAGACTCTAATGAGAATATTGAGAACATTGAGAACAACATAGAGAGCATGGAGAATGTTGAGATAATAGACAGCATTGAACAGGAATCCCTTGAAGAACCTGAATTGTCACAGGAATTTTTAGAGGCACTCGGGGAGCCTAAGGAGACTGAAAAAAGATTTGGCACTCCCATCAATATCAACATTCTACAACGATTTGAAAACATATTGATAGAAGGAATGAAAACAGAAGAAAAAGAAAAGATGTTGAAAGGCCTTTGTTTTCCTGAAAATGGAAAATTAATGCAAGCACCGAAGCTTAACATAGAGCTTACAGGTTTATTGACGTCTGCAATGAAATTGAGAGACAAGATGCTTGAAGAGAGACAAGAGGATACAGGATATGTTATTGCCACTATATGTCACACAATTGACATGATGACAAAACCAAACCTTGATAATTTGACAATTGTCAAGAATTTAAGTGATGCCACAAGACTGCTCTGTAATTTACATTACAAATATACAGATATTAGAAGAAAGCTGATCAGTCCCTTATTGGACAAGAATCTTGACTTTAACCTCAAAGATAACAAGAGGTCTGAGTGGCTTTACAGTAAGCTAGATGATGCTGTGAAATCAGTGTCAGCTATGAAGAAAGCAAGCTCAATTTTAGCTCCTCCTAAGAAGACAAAAAACTGGCAACCACCTCCTCGCCAGCTAAGTCACTTTCATCGAGGGAAAGTAGTAGCTCGAGGAGGATACCAACATCAACTTCGGTACCAGCCACGACCCCCTCCACGACAAAGCCAACAGCAGGGCCGTCATCCAGCCCCTGCTCCATCGAGTTCACGGGGGATGACCAGAGGCCGATCCCGCTACCCGTAGAGGTAAAATTTGCAGGCAGACTGCAGTATTTTTATTTAATTTGGGAAACATTTACTCAGGATCCTGTAATATTGCAGTGGATAAGAGGTTACCATATCCCTCTTACACATACTCCTAGACAGGACTATTCACCAAGCAATAATAATTTTAATTCAACCGAGAAGTTAATTCTTTCCAAAGAAATTAATAAGCTTCTTGAGTTAGGAGCAATATCGCCTTGCTCCCCAGTTTGTGGTCAATTTCTCTCAAGTATTTTTACTGTACCTAAAAATGATGGTACTCACAGGTTCATACTTAACCTAAAAGCGTTCAACAAGTTCGTAGAGACTTCTCATTTTAAATTAGAAGATGTCAGGACTGTGTGTAAACTTCTATTAAAGGGGGATTATATGACTACAATAGATATGAAAAATGCCTATTTCCTAGTGCCGGTTCAAGTAAATCACAGACATTTTTTAAGATTCATGTTTTTTGGTAAATTATATCAGTTTAATTGTCTACCATTTGGTCTCGCATCAGCGCCATTTGTTTTTACGAAATTACTTAAGCCTGTTGTAGAACATCTGAGAAACAAGGGTGTACGTATTGTACTGTACTTAGATGATGCAATCTGTCTTGGATCTTCATATGAGGAATGTCTCAAAAATACTAATTATGTCACAAGTTTACTTGAGAAATTAGGTTTTGTTATTAATAGCACAAAGAGTTGCCTGAAACCTTCTAGAGTGAGAGATTATTTAGGGTTTAATCTTAATTCTCAAGATTTGACAATTAGTCCTACTGATAAGAAAAAACAAAGATTATCTGTTTTAATTCAGCAGTTCTTGAAAAGAGACAGCTGTACAATTAGAGAGTTTGCAAAACTATTAGGAAATTTAGTTTCTGTTTGTATGGCAGTTGCATATGGTTTTGTGTACACAAAAACCTTAGAAAGAGAAAAATTTTTATCCCTTGAAGATTGTGGAGGCAACTATGACAATAATATAATAATCAGTAAAGAAGTTAAACAGGATTTACTATGGTGGAAAAGAAATATAGTCGCTGGTTATAGTAGGATAAAACAATATAATTTTGAATTGGAAATATTTTCGGATGCGTCAGGCACTGGGTGGGGTGCATTTTGCAATGGTCAGAGTGCTAGAGGTCAATGGTCTGATGAAGAACTAAGTTTTCATATCAATTATCGTGAATTATTAGCTGCATTTTTTGCACTAAAATGTTTTGCCCAAGACTTAACAAATTGTGAAATCCTGCTTCGAATTGATAACACCACAGCAATTTCTTATGTTAACAGACTAGGTGGAGTTCAGTATCCCCTATTAAATGGTTTGGCAAGGCAGATTTGGCAGTGGTGTGAAGCTAGAAAGTTATGGATATTCGCTTCATATATAAAATCAAAGGAAAATATTAATGCTGATTTTGAGTCCCGAGTAGTTAATATAGATACAGAGTGGCAATTATCAACTGACGCCTTCAATATTATAATTACGAAACTAGGGATGCCTGAAATAGATATTTTTGCATCGCGTGTGAACGCTAAATGTGATAAATATATATCTTGGCATAGGGATCCATCTGCTTGGAATGTTGATGCATTTACTGTTAATTGGTCAAAGTTTTTCTTTTACGCATTCCCGCCTTTTTGTTTACTTTTAAAAGTAGTTCAAAAAATTAGGACAGATGGAGCAACTGGTATTGTAGTTTTCCCGATGTGGCCATCTCAGCCTTGGTACCCGTTGTTGATGTCTATGGTAGCGTCAGAAATAGTTTCCATGAACCCTTCAGGAAATCTTTTAACTGCTTTCAGGAAACCTCACCCACTAAGCAAGCAGCTTTTCCTGGGGGCGTGCGTCTTATCAGGGAAGCACTTAAACGAAAAAGTATATCAGAGGACGCAATAGATATAATGATGGCATCCCTATCCTCAAATACTATAAAGCAATATAATAGCTGCTTAAAGCAGTGGTGGAGTTATACCAAAGATAATGACATAAATATTTTCAGTGCATCCATACCTATCATAATTTCCTATCTAACACTGGTTTTCCAAAGAGGTGGTTCTTACCAAACCTTAAATTGTCATCGATCATCACTTTCTCTTATTATCGGAAATCACGTAGGTACAGATGATAGAATAAAGCGATGGTTTAAGGGAGTTTATAAATTACGACCTTTGACACCCAAATATAGCAGTGTGTGGGACCCTTCGAGTGTTTTATCATATGTTTGTCACTGGTACCCATTGAATGACTTAAGCTTGGAAAAGATCACCAAAAAGACTGTAATGCTATTAGTACTGGCTACTGGCCAAAGGGTTCAGACTATAAATTCCATTAGATTAAACAATATTAACTTAACATCTACTGGTGTCGAAATAATTTTTACAGATATTCTAAAAACATCAGCTCCTGATAGGCATCAACCTAAAATAATTTTACCTTATTTCACTGCACAACCCGAAATTTGTCCCGTTAAAACACTTACACAGTATATAGAAGTAACTAGAGGATTGAGAATTAATGATAATTCATGTGATTATTTGTTTATTACGTTTAAAAGACCGCACCATCGTGCTTCTTGTCAGTCAATCAGCAGATGGCTGAAGCAAGTTATGTCGGACAGTGGTATAGATATCACTCGTTTTTCCGCGCACTCAACGCGCCATGCTGCTACTTCATGTGCCTATAGGGAAGGTCTCTCGGTAGACAGTATCATTAAAGCAGTAGGTTGGTCTCCAAGGTCATCGTCCTTTGCTACTCATTATAACAGACCACTATATAATGAACCTAACCAAGTCTTGTTTGCTAGAGCGGTACTCAATAATTCAAACTGATTTTATTTTAGTTATAAGTTTAAAGTGTGTAATTGTAAGGCAGAAGTGGCCCTTATGTTGAGAATAATAAATGTTTTGTGATTTTAAGTGTTATGTTCTTCTCTGAACATCTACATCAGTTATCTCGGACTAAGTACGAATATAATGATAGGATTAAACGAACTTACCTGAAGTGAAGTTCAATCCTGATTATATGAAGTACTTAGTCCGAGATAGAACATCCCGCCCTCCCTCAATTAATTTAATTTTCCGTTATTAAATTAATTTTCCCTCTTTGGGGGCTCTGAAATATTGACAGTCACGTTTAGTGTTGCTAGGTGGAGATTTTTGTTTTCTGCTTTTGCTTTTAAATTCGCGTATAAAGAGTGTGGAAAGGCAGTACTACATCAGTTATCTCGGACTAAGTACTTCATATAATCAGGATTGAACTTCACTTCAGGTAAGTTCGTTTAATCCTATCATTATACTAACACTAGAGGTATAACGTATGTTACTAACACTGTGGATTTCTGCTATCGGATTATTGAAAATAAGTAATAATATACTCTCCCGGACTCACGAGTAGCCATAGGATTTTGGGCTGCTGGCTGTTGGTCATAAGATTTCGTAGGACCAACAGCAAGCAGCTGACTAATGATGTACGATGTTGTTGTTTTAGGATGATCTTAATTTCGGATATTTTGAGTTAATTGGAGTTTCCTAGTTTAACTTTGACGCCTTATCACATGTGCGCCGTATAAATGAAACGTAAACACGTCGGTTTTTAAATTAAATCTAGCCGTTTCAAATGAAATATTTTCATGATTTTAAGAATTTATTCTAAACAGAATCTATGAAGGTTCCTGATTGTGCTTGTTGCAAACAATGTAACTAACATGCCATAGGATAATTGTATTTTTGATTTAAAAGTCGACGTACTTAAGTTATGTTTACACCGCGTGCTAGGGCCTCTGATCAGTACATTATTCTGGTAAAGTCATTGTGCATATTTTTTTTTTATATTAGCCTGTAACGCGCCCCACAGCTAAGCAAAGACCGCCCCCAATTTCTTCCATGTGCTCTTTTCCCGTGCCTCCTCGGATCAGCCCTCGCAGTACGCATCCAAATCGTCTCTTCACCTCTTACACCTATCTGATTAAATGCTTCATAGAAGAGATAACCGACAGTCAAGTAAAAAAAAAAATGCTGTATCAAACGAATAAAGTCACGAACAAATTATTAGTTTACACCTATCACTATCAGGGTAATCAGGTTTTTTTTTTGTTATAACGGCCTTGTCAATGAGTGCCAAAAAAAAATATGCTCTTGAATTTTTAATTGACACCTTAACTCAAATCAGGTTGTATATTTCAAAACTTAAACATTTAAAAAAAGATAATTATTTTAAAACACCAGTTCTAAAATATATTTTTTTAATGTTACAAGTCTAAGCCGGTTTGGTTAAAAACAAATTTAACTGAGAAGGACTATTATATAAATCTTTAAAACTAAGACCGTGTACACAGTTTGTACACAGGTAGTTTGGTTTGGTTAGGTAGTTAGCGGTTGTAGTTTGTACTTTGAGACAGAAAAAGGGCCTAAAATTGCCGCTTCATATAAAATGGTCACTGACGCGAATTATTTATTATGAATTGTCACTTTGCGACCATTTTAAGCATTTTAACGTAATTCATATAATTATCCCAAAAAAAAATCTGCTAAAGCGGCTATTTTCGCCACCCCGATAGCGTGACACACTTTCTTTCACAATCTACCTAGGATTCTTCTGCTTGCCAAAAAAATAACGTAATTATTTTTCCTCCTCCAGGTTTTTCAACGGTTTAGGTACTTTATAATTAACACTAGACACGGGATATTTATAATGTTAGTGATCATGACAGTTTAAAAACTTGTATTAGGTACATTTTGTTAATTTTGACTACGAGTCTATTTTATTGCTTTCAAAAGTAAGTCATCATCATCTACATAGCCTTTTCAAAAAGCCTTTTTTACCCACGCTGCTCATAGGTTAAGGCATTATAAAACTAAACCTGTTTCATCAAATATCTTTGGTCAATTCAAGTTTTGAATAATTATCTAAATTACCTACTCTCATTCGAAATAATAAAACGCTTTTTGTAGCGTTGATTGCTAATTGTTAGTCTTCAAAGCGGTCCCGTCATGGGCAGTTCTATAGTTTTTACTGTTGCAAAAATGTTGTGGGGAACAAGACTGCTGGGTTGAAGTGGCATTGGGCGGGTCATGTCTATAGGATGCATCAGGACCGATGGGCCAGAGCCATCACGCAGTGGGTGCCAGAAGACGGTCGTCGTCACCGAGGGAGGCCTAGGAAACGCTGGCGTGACGATCTAGAAGCGTTTGACCAGAGAAAACCGCACGGACAGAAGAGTGAAAGGCTATGGGGGAGGCCTTTGTCCAGCAGTGGGACAATAGAGGCTAAGAAAAAAAAAAGTAAATCATGGAATTAAATAGATACTAACTCAAATAGACAAACAGTAGCTCATAGACTATATCAGACACTTCCTAGATAACTATTCTCGCCACAAAACCTGCGTTTTCTTTACGTGTATTGACTCTTGCCTTACCAGCTATGCAGTAGAGCTGGGATTGAGCTGTGCAGCTGGCACAGCTCAATCATTCGCTTCGTTTAAATCCTGGATGGGGCAGAGGGTTTTGCAGGGTGGACAAGATAGGAAAAGAGGCATTATATGCCTTCCTAAATTGATAGTTTATGCTCTTTTTGTCACGGAATGAGCTTGGCTCATGGTCGCCCCAATTATAATATGGGAATGTAGTCGTTCTATTAGGTACACCTCTGACTAACTCTTTGGAGATTACAGGCGTGATTTTATATGAGTTATCATCGCTTGAATGTTGTTATCGGCTCATTTTAATTCCTTATTACTCGTTTTATAAAGTTCAAGGTGAAAGGAAAAAATGTGTGGATTGTAATTTAGAATTTACAAAATTCTTGCTTAAAATTTCGATTCAAGGATTGAATTGGCGCAAACTAATTGCATTAGAACTCATTAGCAAATACAAGATTTTTATTGAATAACATCTGTTTTTAATAAAAAAATATTGATTTTGAAGTTTGACCTTAGTTAGATGTTGGGGAACTACCGGAATTCTGTTATACATAATTAACCAGAATATTTATATTGTTTGTTGACGTGTCGACGAGACTGATTATTATAGTAAGAAGATAAATATTACCGCCAAATATTTAATTCGTTAGATTTGCCCTTATGTTTCGCTCGGAAAATTAATATTATAACGTAATATAACATATTTTGTAAAAGTCTCTGGTAGGGTAACCATCTTTAGTGCTGCGGGACTGTAGGGCTGCGGGACTGTTCGAAAGAGATACCGCGGCCCTGGAACATAAAGGGCCTAAAAAGGAACATGGGTGGTTTTTAGTCAGTAAGAGTCTGACATTCCTTTCCGCTCCGCCCAGAGCGGAAGGAGTCATTTGATGATTTCCCACCATCAAAAAAAAAAAGAAAAAAAAAAGGGTAACCATCTTTACATACTGAGCTTCCTCCGTACCTCGAAAAGCACGTTAAGCCGTTGGTCCCGGCTGTCATTGTTGATCTTTGACAGTCGTTACAGGTAGTCAGAGCCCGAAAGTCTGACAACCAGTCTTACCCTTACTACTAGCCGAGTTGTGGAGGTCAGATAGGCTCCATGTAAAATACTGATATTCAGCTGCACACAGTAACACTGGAGGCCGACCCCAATACATTTAGGAAAAGGCTAGGCAGATGACTTGTTAGATCCAGCTTATAACGATACAGTTATTTTACCTATGACAGCTGGGCCGGTAGTCTCGACATAGATACCGACGCTGTCGCAAACTTTCGATCGCTTAATAATAACGAAAAAAATGGTTGCAATAACGTTGCTTGCGATAAATGCAAGTCTCAATATCCAAGATGCGTTTCTCGAAAGCATCTTTATTGAAACCGATTTTTTTCGTTCTTATCTCGTGACACTTTTGTGTGAATCTAGCGGTTTAAATCTTTGTGTTGCTGAATGATCTTCTAGCACTTTTTGCTCGATTTTGGTGGCTATAAGCTTGTTGATTGATTTAGATAATTTATCAAATTATAATGTAGGTAATAAATCAAAATGCACCCACATTTTTTTAATTTGATTAGGCACCTGGTCGATATATTTTCGCTCTATTCTTTTTGTTTGTTAGCCACAGACGCCACTGTTTAATGATTATTTTATTGTATGTTTAGGGGTGTAAGCTTCACGCCGTGATGGCTCTCGGCCACCGTAGGCGCGGGCCTGTGGACGGTGAGTAATGGGCTAGCTCGCCGTCCGTCCGTCGTATGACGACAGGCCGTGTCGACGGCGCGTTCGTGTTCCACGCGCGCCTCAAAGAGATGTCAGCAAACGGGAGGGGCCCGCAAGGGCCGATGCCTGCCAGGGCTGCGGGACTGTTCGAAAGAGATACCGCGGCCCTGGAACATAAAGGGCGAAAGAAGGAACATGGGTGGTTTTTAGTCAGTAAGAGTCTGACACTCCCTTCCACTCCGCCCAGAGCGGGAGGAGTCATTTGATGATATCCCACCCTCCAAAAAAAAAAAAAACCAAAAAAGAAAAAAAAAAAAGGGGTGTAAGCTTGGTAAATATTCGGGTAAAACCTGAAACTGGCTACCTCATGGGTCTACTGGTCGCAAGCACGACTGCTGAGCATGATTTCCTAGGTTCGAATCCCGGTCGGGCAAAATTTTATTAGGTTTTTCCATCGAGAATTTCCCAGTAACAGACACAGAGTCTAGATTTGTGTTCGGTTGATGACAATTGGGTCGCCCCCTTTTACATGGGACTTAAGCATAACTGGCGAAATGTGGGTATACTATCAGGTACACCTCGGCCAAACCCCTCGGGCATTACAGGCCTGATGTATGTTATGTTCAGGTGAAACCATTAGCAGTTGAAATGAATGAAACTGAAGATGTATGTAAGCACGTCGTTAAAAACCGTAGTCTAGACATTGATTAATTAACAAAATATACATCAACTTTGGACTCTCCTATTTCCATATTGTACCGTCCCTGTAAGATCACCAATGTACCAAAGTTACTTCAACATTTTGAGAAACTAATTAAAACCTTACCACTTTAAATTGTTCCACGTTGATTCAAGAAATTCCAATTTGAAAACCTCAACTTGTTAAGAATTGGGTAGAATTAATTAGGATCCGTTTCGTTAAAATTAGTCTGTGGAATATTCGCGAAAAGGTCCGTCTGCTATTATTTTATTGCAACCGAGAATTTACTTATGGTTAGCGTGTTCGTGTTGGCGCGAAGTAAAAGTTCATGGAAGGAATATAGGGCTGTATAGGTTAATGAAAAAAGAAGGTTTCAATACACTTTTTCGAAAACTGGCTTGTATCACACTACGATTAGGTTCAACATGCAATGTATTTCACACACGTGGATTTTTATCATTTATCACAACGTGTGCGGAAATTAAAATTTCCACAGATAACTATACTTATAATAAATCGAAATTGGTTCAATGCCTAATAATAGTCCAAGGTGATTGTTTTTTTAAATCTTGGCAAAGAGTATGCGTCTTTACGGCATAAATATTCTGTGATTATAAATAGAATATCATAAATAAGCATGACTATTTAAAATATACATTTATACTTTTATGAACAAACATTAATTTGTGTTCTTAATTCAAAAATGTTTTAATTTTCAATTTTTCATATTAGGCTGTTTACTACAGCTACATAGGTACCTTTGCTTCTTCTTCAATCTGGCGCAAGCAAAGCGCGGGAAAAAACCGCAAATTAAATCATAGTTTCATGAATTATATACTTTTCATTCTATTATTTTATTTCCTCGAAAGTGTATTAAAATATCGTTTGATACACGTGGGCATTTGTTACTGCAGTTCTTGGCTCCATAACAACCTCCCCTGGCGGCTCGGGTGGGAATTCCGCCTCGAATGCAATAACAGAGTTCCCCCACTTATATCAAAATGTACTATTTCAATTTCACTATATTTTTTGCCATCGACTTATCCCAGTGCAGTATTATTAGTGGCCAATTCCGTTTTCAATTTTATTTGAAGTTTTCCATAATTTTGTCACATGACAGAAAAGAAATTGTTCGGCACTTTATACAAGTAAACACAAAACAAAAACTAAAACTTGAGTTAGAAACGGTCAAGCAAGGGTATCTGTCCTTGCTTAATTGCAGAGGAATGACATACTGTTCTTTTTTATTGTATTTTGTGTCGTCTCTATTTTTTATTTGAATCAAGCAACATTTTTAAGTAAAGGAGGCCCTAAAAAAAATTGTATCAATACAAATTTTGTTTAAGGCCAGGGTCAACCTTGGGCGGAAAAAAAGAAGCATTAAAGTCATAAGTTACTGAACTTAACATCATAACATCGCCTATGGTGTAGTATTAGTACACTCACATTCCGCCAAACATATTTAAATCTAATGTAATAGGGGTAGAGCTTATTGCCATTAAGTGGGCACCATTTTGGACTCCGTGGCCGTAACCGATAAATTCCTGGTGTTGAAACCCAATATCACTTTGCCCGACTTGGGAATCGGACCCAGGACCTCATGCTCAGCGTTTTCGACTACTAGACCAACTTACGTTACTAAGCTCACTTATGATTATTTTGCTTTCTAAAGCAGAATTCAAGTGACCTCAAAAATAAATAGACATGACCTTAGATGGTTGGTAGACTTTTTTACAACTTGGCTTGCTGTTGCCAACGGTACCAAAATTTTTTGCAAATTGTTTTTGATTGAAACTTCTCATTTTTTACAGTTAGGTTGCAAACACCGTTACAAAAATTACCAGAGACTCGAGAAACTAGATATTGGCACGTTTTGATGAGTGTCTGTTTGTACCCATTATGAGAATTAGTTGTGTCCAATCATGTATAAAACTGCACAAATGAAGAAGAGCGTTTATATATTACGTTGCTCCCAAAAATAATAAACTACATGGGGTTCTTAAATGGCCGCTTTAGCAGAATCATAATAGGATAATAATATGAATTACGTTTAAATTCTTAAAATGGTCATAGACGTACCTACTGTTATGAATTGTCACCTTGTGACCATTTAATATTAATAATTATTAATTCATATTATTATCCTATTATGATTCTGCTAAAGCGGCCATTTTAGACCCAATAATAAAGTGTATTTTATAAATTTATTGTGTGTGCCTTTAAATAGATTTAAAAAGTCTCTTCAGGGGATACTACTTTACAGTTGTTATTATTTATTACAGTGTGGATGAACATTTGGATGATAATTTTTTTGTATGAATTATTTTCATTTGTGATTTAATGATTCTTATTTGATATTTTTTATTTGTTTCTTTTTGCATGATTTTAAATTTTATTGGCATTTTATTATTGGTAATATATTTTTATTGACATTTCTTATTTGCGACTTATTTTAATTGACATTTTATATTTGTAATCTTTGAATTCAGTTGACATTTTATTTGTAATTTTAAAATTGGCTTTCTGTATTCTAATTTGTATGTCAGTAACGGCAAAACATATCAAAAATCTTTGCTACTTATAAGATCCTTTAATGGTTCTGATTCTGATTCTTGTAATTTCAACAACAGCAATAGCTTTTGACTGAATGCATATGCATGTATATGGTTGCGTAAGCTGGACTCTGAAAAACACATTCTTTATAATTATTGGTGTATGAAGAACAGGATGTAAAGTTCTCCATCCCCCCATTGAAAAGGGAAGATCCTCCAAGCAGGCTGGTGTCATGTCTGGTGGGCTACTGCCCGACAGTAAAGTTGTTGCCGGGTTTTTCTAGTTAAACTTACGTCGTGGATAATTTTAATAGCGTGATCCAGAATTTTGATGTTAGTTCTTCATTTTGTGGCATAGATGGCGCTGTAGTACTTTTTGTATTATGTTGCTATAGTGCTGCTACAGTACATTATTTATCAGACTGGTGTCCGGGGCCACTCTAAAATGTTGTCCGCACTGGTTTGACCGAACTTTTAATCTAGCAATTTAAATAGTTACTAGCAATTCATCAGCGACTTCGTCTGCAAAAATTGTGATTGCTCAGCTAATATGCAAGATATAAATATAATTTATTTATAGCTCCCACGAATAAGTTTTGAAATGTTTGCAATCTTTTTTAGAATTGGATCATTCTAAGCTGAGTGTTCCTGTGAGCGTCGATAGTGTAGTAGGGGACCAAAATATTGCGAATGTATTTAAAGATCTGTTTACTGTGGAACCAATGCCATGTAAATCTAATAGTTTAAGTAAACCAAACGTCAGATCTGGTGAGAAGTACGGTCGAATTACGCCTTTAGACGTGAAAAATGTTATAAAAAAGATGAAGCGTGGAAAGTCACCAGGTCATGACGGTTTAAGTATAGAACACCTGCGCTATGCAGGTGTACACTTGCCCAGAGTCCTGAGTCTATTATTTAATTTTTGTATAGGACATTCCTTTATTCCGGATGACATGATGAAGACAGTAGTGGTTCCAATAATAAAGAACAAAACAGGGGATCCATCTGACAAGCATAACTACCGCCCCATATCATTGGCCACAACCATGGCGAAGGTCCTTGACAGTCTCGTGAACACGCAGCTGAGCGAACACCTTCAGATACATGACTTGCAGTTTGGCTTCAGACCCAACCTGTCAACGGAAATGGCAATTATGTGTCTGAAACAAACTGTAAGGTACTATACCGATAGGAAGACACCTATATATGCGTGTTTTCTTGATCTTTCAAGGGCTTTCGACCTGGTGTCTTATGATATTCTTTGGCATAAACTGCTTGAAGAGACCACTGTGCCGAGGGAGCTGGTATCTCTCCTCAAATATTGGTACAGTAATCAAAAGAATGCTGTCAGATGGGTCAACGCACAGAGTCAAGAATATTATTTGAAGTGTGGTGTTAGGCAGGGCGGGTTGACCTCCCCGAGTTTGTTTAACCTGTTTGTTAACCAGCTGATTGGCGGGCTCAGCGGAGCCATGGTCGGATGCTCAATAGACGGCAGAATGATTAACAATATTAGTTATGCGGATGACATGGTTCTGCTGGCCCCGTCAGTGAGTGCGCTCAGGAGACTGCTATTGATTTGTGAATCATATGCCCTGACACATGGACTCAAATATAATTCTAGTAAGAGTATTCTTATGCTATACAAAGCAGGGAACAAGGCTCCCTCAAATGTGCCGCCAATTAAGATCGGTGGGTCGGCACTAGTGAGGGTGTCTAAAGTAAAATATTTGGGTCACATGCTGACAGATCGGCTACAGGATCATGAAGACCTAGAGAGGGAAAGGAGGGCGTTGGCAGTTCGCTGCAATATGTTGGCCCGCAGATTCGCACGATGTACTACAGATGTAAAACTGTTACTTTTCAGAGCCTTCTGTCAGTCGTTTTACACGTGCAGTCTGTGGATCAACTTTACGCGGCGGGCTTACAACGCCCTGCGTGTGCAGTACAATGACGCTCTGAGGGCAGTGTTGAGGAAACCTCGGTACTGCAGTGCGTCCGCAATGTTTGCGGATGCTTATATCGATGATTTCTTCTCCATTATCAGGAGAAGAACTGCGTCGATGATGAGCAGGGTCCGTGGTAGCACCAACGCTGTCCTCAGAACGTTAGCGTGCAAAATAGATAATCCTTTTACTGTGTACTGGGCAAGTGTACACCTGCACAGAAATAGGAAATAGATTTAGTTTTACTTGTTTTGTTTACTAACAAATTACTAACATCTTTTTATTGTCTCTTGTTTATTTTTTTTTGTGTGTACTACTAACACCCCTACTAACGCTTTCTGTGTATAAATGTATGGACTTATGTCTGAATTAAAGTTATATTATTATTATTCCCTTTATTCATACTTTTTCAAACTTTATACATTTTTAAATATTAATTTAAAAAATACATAAAAAAACATTTAAAAATATAAAAAATTGTAACCCACCGGTATCGGGAACAGGGTCCAAGCTACCGGCAGTCAGGGCTCCAGAGAGAGGAACCTCCTAACAATACGAGCCGTGTCCAGAAGTACCGCTTTCTGAATCAAGCCCTTGATCCAGCTGCCTAACGAGAGCCTCCTGAGATGTTGGTCGAGGCTCTTGGCAATTAAGCCATGGGCTGACACGACTATCGGCACAATGATCGCTGAGTCCACATCCCACATGTCGACAACCTCGCGAGCCAAGTCAAGATACTTGATTTGCTTATCTTTCTCGGCTTTCACGAGGTTCTCGTCATGCGGGACCGTAATGTCAACAATCATTGCGCGCCGCTCTGATCGATCCATCACCACTATATCAGGCTTATTGGCTACAATAGTCCTGTCAGTGATGATGGATTGATCCCAGTACAGTGTGATATTGCCATTTTCGAGAACTGGGTCGGGCACATACCTATAGTACGGAACTTCCGATTCAACAAGATTGTATTTTAGAGCAAGTTGCTGATGAATAATCCTGGCTACAAGGTTGTGTTGTGTTGTTATTATTATTATTAGTTCCGGAGATTACCTCTACATACAAACTAACAAACTTTTACCTCTGTATAATAATTTATAGTATAGATTACCTACCCTTGACATGATACAGTCAAAATAGCGCTGGCATTGACATAGTTACCTGTCACTTTTATTAGGAACGCGAATGCTTATCTATAATCTTAAACTTGTGTTCATGTCCAATATTTTTTTTGACACCTATTTATATATCGAAAAATGAACGTCATGACGTAATGCTGCTAAAAGTATTGAACGGGTTTAAATTAAGTTTTTTTACCAGCGGATATATTGTAACCCTTTGTGTCCCAGGGTCGCGGTATCTCTTTAGAACAGTCCCGCAGTCCTGGCAGGCATCGGCCCTTGGGGAACCCTTCCAGTTTGCTGACAACTCTTTGAGGCGCGCGTGAAACACGAACGCGCCATCGACACGGCCTGTCGTCATAAGACAGGACGGACGGACGGCGAGCTAGCCCATTACTCACCGTCCATAGGCCCGCGTCCTTGTCGACCCTTGATACTGGACTTACTACCCATTTTATGATACCGATTACAGTATTGTTAAAGTATGGTATCGTCATGTGTCACACAAACAGTCAGATATGGAAACGGTGCGTGGTTTAGTAACAGGATTCTGCAGGCTCCTACGGAACCCTAAAAAATGTTCGTGTGGAGACAAAGTGCAGAATAACCACCCTAATAGATGGAAACAGCGTCGTAACATTTTAATTGATTTATGTACTGCTAATGAATTTCTTACAAAACCATTTCATAATTCCATGTAATAAAGGTTGCAATTACATCGACACTGAGTAGACAAGATTGTCGCTTTAACGATGGATTAAATGACCCGTTATCAGCTTCCAATCTTTAATGACCCATGATTAAAACACTGAGATCGTCCATTAAAAATCTTTTAGAGTTCCATATTGCAAAATGGAACAGTTAAGAAGTTCTTGTGGATTCCGTGTAGGTATTACAAGGAGTTTTCTACAAAAACATATTTGCAGCAAAACAAACTCAGAGATCCAAAGGGAAAAAAAACATAAATCCCCGAAGGGTTCGGCAGAGGTGTACCTAATTGTTCACTCACATTTCGCAAGTTATGTTTAAGTCCCATGTAATAGGGGGCGAGCCTACTGGCAACAACACCCGGTTGCAAACAGATCCAGACTCCGTGGCTGCTACTGAGAAATTCCTGATATAAAAACCCAATATCACTTTGCCTGACCCGGGAATCGAACCCAGGACCTCATGATCAGCAATCCAGGTTACGACAACTATACCAACGAGGCAGTCTAAAAAAGACAAGGTTAGATAAATCACTTTGTATGATAACTGTATAACATAATCTGGCGAAGGATTATAGTGATGATAGCTATTATTTTCTTAGTAATAGTACATTTTAATATAAGTGTGGAAAGTTTGTCATTGCATTCGTGGCGGAATTTGCACCCGAGCCGCAGGTGAGGTTGTTATAGAGCCGAGAACTGCAGTAACAAATACCTACCCACGTGTATCAAACGACGTTTTTCAATACACTTTCGAAGAAATAAAATAATATAACGAAAAGTATTTTGTCTTGAATTATTAGGAAACTATGATTTAAATTGCGTTTTTATTCCGCGTTTTGCTTTCGCCAGGTTGCAGAAGCAAAGGTAGGAAGCAGCTAAGCAGCCTAATATAAAAAAAAGAAAATTAAAATAATTTTGAATTTGGAACACAAATAAATGTTAATTTGGTCATAAAAGTAAAGTAAAGTAAAGTATTTTCTTAAATAATCATGTATATTTATGATATTCTATTTATAAACACAATTTAAATCTTAAAAAAATATTTACGCCGTAAGACGCACATCTCTGATTAAAAAAAAACAACCACCGCTAAAATTTGGACTAAGTTAAGTATAGTTATCAATGGAAATTTTTATTTCCGCAAACGTTGTAATAAATAAAAAACCCACGTGTGTAAAATACATTGCATGTTGAACCTAATCGTAGTGTGATGAGAGCCAGTTTTCGAGGAACTGTGTTGAAAAATTATTACCTATTCGAAAAAAAGAACACGAGTATGAGATCAACGCTCTTACGAGTATGAAGTCAATAACCATTTATGCAATATATCTATTAAAATGTCAATGAATTGATACCCTTTCGCATAACTGCATTAACTTTTGCATTTACGGTGTTTTTCTATTAGTTTTTTGAAGAGATAACGGTAAAAATAAAATTTTGACAGAATACCAAGTCACTAGGTAGAAAATCGGCAACCAGGGCTCCTAAAACAGCAAATTAGAATAATAATAGGATATTAACAACTTAAACTGTTCGGCTCTAGCAGCTCGAGTGAAAGAAAAAAGAAAGAAAACATAATTATAATTTATTTGGCACGTGCCACAAGTGCACACAACATAAAATAAAATAAAAATAAATCTACACAATAAAACTTATATCTAAACACAAAAAAGAGATAGTGTTATGTGTCTCACGGCCGCGCCAAATAGGCCCAGTTCAGCAAACTGCCGAGCAGCTGGTGCCCGACGCTGGTTTTCAACTGGACCTGAGATGGTGATGTGACGGACATAAAACAGTTTTGTACTTTGTGTTACTAATTTATAAGGTATGTAGGTGTATGAATAGGTACTTAAATAGAATACATTTGTATACAATAATAACAAATAAATCATCTGCATAGCCTTTTCCCAACTATGTTTGGGTCGACTTCCAGTCTAACCGGATGCAGCTGAATACCAGTATTTTACATGGAGCGACTGCCTATCTGACCTCCACAACCCAGTTAGTGCTAGATAATACGACACCCCTTGGTAAGACTGGTTGTCAGACTTTCGGGCCACTGACCACCTGTAACAACTGTCAAATATCTACAATACAAATGACAGCTGAGACCAACGGCTTTCAGTGCTTTCCGTGGCACGAAGAAAACTCGGTATGTAAATACCGTGCACTGACCAACCTGGGCTTGCGCGACTTAACCTGAAGATCGACCCGAGCGGCTGTTTATATTTAGCCTCGAGCTCCTCGAAATAAATAAACAAAATTCTACAAATGACAGTCGGGACCAACGGCTTATCGGGCTTTCCGAGGCACGGAGGAAACTCGGTATGTAATGGGTGGTCACCCATCCACGGATCAACCTAGGTCCTAAGCACGGCTTAACCTAAAGATCGACCCGAGCGGCTGTTCTTATTAAGCCATGAGCTCCTCTATATGATAACAACAAATAAAATTACATACCTATTAATAAAAAGTCTATAAAAGTGCAAGTGAGTGAATCCTCCAATACTTCAATGTTTCATAAAAAAAAAAAATTCGTTATTCGATCTTGGATTTCACCACTCAACATCTTCAGTAGTCTACCAAAAGATCAAGAAACGAAATGACAGGAGCAGATGAACATGTATTCCATGTCCACGTGACACTAAACTACATAGGTAGACTTCCTCCGCGTCTTTTTTACGTTTAATGAACACTTTTTTTTTCGATTGGTTAGTGCGTAACCTGCTATCAGAGTTTTTATGCCGCCATGGGTCTCTGACTTGGCTTTAATGCCGTCGAGAAATATCTCTCAACACAATTTACATAATATTATGGAGAATGCCAAAAATCACGAATCCTGCTATTTAAGTTATTGAAGCCCAATTGGCTGTTGTATCGGCCACGTAAAGCTACGGCAATAACACTCCATAACAAATAGCTCTAACACAACTTTCCAGCCAGACATTATTTACAAACATACTAACAAACAAACACAAACAAGATTACAACATCAAAAATAAACGTGTAGGTAGTAGAATCGCGGCGTGAACACACAGAATCTCTGTCACGTCCGGTCTATATATCGGCCGGATCTGTAAAGCTTGCCGAATATCGCATATTCCTCCGGCTGCCGCGAAACTACCAAATTGCATATCGATATGGATACACGGTTTGTGAAGATCTGCCGTGGCTAGAAAGGGCAGGTATTCGTGTAAAGGTGCTTCTCAACGGGAGCATTCGCCAGTAATGTAACACTTCAGTTTCACTTGTTAACCAACTTCCTTCTAAAAAAGGAGGAGGTTATGTATTCCACAAGCATATTTTTTATGTAGATCGTACACCGATTTCTCCGTGGTTACTGGTCTGATCTAATATATATTTTTTTAATAATGATTATTTTTTTTAATCATCTGCGTCATAGATGGCGCATTAGTACTTTTTGTTCCATGTTGCTGTAGTACTGCTACATTTGATTATTTATATATGTCTGGAATTAACTAATACTAGCTAGCTAGCTTACCTAAATAATGATTGAAATTCACATTTTATCCCCACTGTATTTCTTTTTGTGTTCAGAAAATAAGGAATGAATATTCCTTGGTTGCTCTTGCTTTTGTTCTGGTTACTTATTCGCTTGTTTCTTACCCACCTTAATGTAGACTAAGATTTTGATAAGTTTGCAAATTTAAAAAAAAAAACAGAATGTTCCGGTTCTCAACCTATTAAATTTAATCATAGACTCTTTCGAGCCAATACGGAAATTAATAACTGAACTCGCGACCTCGAATGTTGGAAGGAGCTTCTACCGCAAGCTCTCATATTTTAAACATAATATTGCATCAAATTATCATGATTATAATTTGATATCCCCTCTAATTGTACGTTTAAATCTTAGGGAAGTAATTAACGTAACCTGTCTACTACGTTCCCAGTGCTGGAACACGGTCCTCATCTGTGTGGGACGGCTGTTTTCTACCACGCGGGCCCAGGTTTGGGGAGTATTCTAGTACATGTCGGATTTCTAACAATGTTTTACTTCATCGTTTAGAGAGCAGTAGTGATGAAATAAATTACACAAGGTACGTGCCTGTCTGAAGGACTGTTCTGGGATGATATGGCTAGACAGGAGGTGACTGCTGTCATTTGTAGATCTTTGACTGTCGTTCCAGGTCGTTAGTGGCCCGAAAGTCTGCCAACAAGTTTTACCAAGGAGTACCGTATTACAGAGTACTAACTGAATTGTGGAGGTCAGATAGGTATTCACTCCATGTAAAATACTTATTCAGCTGCATCTGGTTAGTCTGAAAGCCGACCCTATTATAGTTGGGAAAAGGCTAGGCAGATGATAATTGTTCATTTATGTGGTCAGATAGGTAGCTGTTCCATGTAAAATACTGGTAGTCTGGTACGACTGGAAGCCTACCCTAATAAACTTGGGACAAGGCTAGGCAGATGAGGAGACTGCCGACATGATAAATATCAATGGAAGACATACTGCGCAGACCTTAAATACATTGGGATAAGGGTGGAATAATGATTATGATGATGATGACGAAAGTGCCCGAGTTCAATCCCACGTCCAACGGTACCGACATCGCAGATGTTACCATTCTCTCACTCTCTTCTTCAACCTTTGTCACTTTTGCCGGTTACGTTACAACTGCTTTCGACTAAACTCTCCCATGTCACAGAGTTTTACTCTGTCAATTTCGGCTACCACTTCTAGCGCTTATACTTCTGTATGTCCGCTGAACGCATTCGGATGTGACTACCGTCGGCAGCGGTAGGTTTTATTAATTTTTCCGCACGTAACGAGGTGCAAACTGAACGCGGCTCACATCGGATTTATACTATGCATTTTATTATTTTTTTTCAACCAAGTAAAGATATATGGTCTCTATCAGTTATGTATATAAAAATAAAGTGTAATAATATGATTATACATTTATAATATTCGTGTCTGGAGTTTTATAATGTAAATCAATAGAATCTTACGGCAATGTGACGTCAGAGGTTTTTCCTACCTACCATTTTAAATTAGTTACAATAATCGGTAAAAAAAAACTTCTGACGGAAAAGTTGGCGAAGAGAAATATCATAAACTACTGACTGGACTGTAGAATGTTTTCATATGATAACCTTTAGTTTACTTACCATGCTAATCAGTAAGTTGATGCTGCTGATTGCCAGCATCCTGGAACGCGTGGCGCAGTAGCGTTTGTCTAGAGCTGCTTCCAGCCTTAGACAAATATAGAAAGCGATGCATAAAAAAGAAATCTGCCAAAATCTTTTTCCAACATCTTGGTAGTCAATTTTCAGTCTTACCGCATACAGTTGAATAACAGTATTTTACGTGGAGTGAGAGTGACTGCCTATCTGACCTCAAAAACCTAGTATCTCAGCTACACGAAATCCCTTAGGAAGACTTATTGTCAGACCTTCGGGCGTCAGAATACCCGTAATAACTGTCAAAGATCTACAAATGGCAGCTACCATGTATACACATTAAACAATTTCAACATTTTATCCTTCTTGCATCAATTTCCTAAAAATTCCTGCAATCTAAATCAACATATTGCTTGAACTCTGACTCTGTCTCTGAATTAGCATACAATGAAGACATAAATGACTCGTACTAATTAACTTAAACGTGTTTATTTATAGTTTTACAAATAAAATTTGCGTATGTTTTCAGTATAAAGAATATAATATTTATTCTCTCTTAATGCATCAATATTTGTTTAGTATTAGAGGATAATGTTGAACTAGGATAACCATTAAGAAGGTCACTGACCGTTAGCATTGTCTGACAGACAATCATAAATATTAATAATTATTAAATTAAGCAGTGATAGCCCAGTGGTGTGACCTCTGATTTTTCGGATTCATGTGCGTTTTGTATAATTATCACTTGCTTTGGAGGACGAAAATATTGTGAGAAAACCAGCATGCCTGAGAGATATTTCTCGATGGCATGTAAAACCAAGTCAGAGGCCCAATGGGCGAAGTAAAAACTCTGACGACAGATTAGGCATTAACCACCAAACATAAAAAAGAAAAGATATTAAATCATCTTGTCAAATATGTACCTACTTTAAATCATGCAAAGTTGAATTTGCAGTAAACATTGAAAAATACCACCAGTTCACCACGCTTAAATCATTGGTGATCGAGTAAAGGACACATTTTTAATCACTTTGGAGATCTAAGTTGCGTGTAATAAACTATTTTGATAGCTAATAACGGAATACTGACCAATATTGGGCAATACACCACAGACTGAGCGATATTATCACATTTCTGCAGGTATAAGACAAGAAGAAGACTCCCTGATCGAGTTGTAAAGTTAAACATTAACACTTTACAATATGATCATTACCACTTCTTCTTCTTAGAGAAGATGGCAAAAAAAAAAAAAACAAATATGTTTAGCCCAAAATTCAGCCACGCGAACCCCGCTCTCTGATGCAGTAATTAAATCATCAAGAGCGCAGGTGATAGGGCATGCGGTGCAAGATGGAAGGTGGGCCATTGTTTGTGGGGAGACACCGCATACGCACTTGAGGTCTGAGCATTCATCATTAACACTAGAAACGGGATATTTACCACGTTTACAGGCTCGACAGAACGCCACTACATTCCTAGACTGGTGAGATAAGCTATTGAGATTACCAAATAAAAGAAATTCAACCGTTATGATGAGTTTCAACTTTCGAGAGTCTGGAATTCAGTGGTGCTAAAACTGAAAAAGTGCCGAAATAAGTCCGCGAGCGGACACAGTGAGTTTCATGTATCGGGAACAGAATCGAATTATGAGGAACAGTGGTAGTGGTAATGAGTTCAAAAAACGAACAAAAAGAGGGTAGACTGATTTGTCTGCTCTTAAACACCTTCACAACAACAACTTCAGTTTATCCGTGATCATGGTACAGTCAGCATCAAAAGTTGATGACCACATTTAGATTTTCAAAATCGCTGTACACCGTATTATACCTAAATCGCTCAACATGACAAGCGCCAGAAATGAATGATTATCATAAAAGGGCATAAGTAGGTGACCATCACTTTTCAAAAGTCGCTAAACAAAGTTATAACATTCTTCGTCTCGTAAAGTCTCTGAACAAATTGACAAAACAAAAATAGCATTCAATCGTTTATCTCTAAAGTCCCTGAACAAAATGAAATGTTTTTTGGGTTTAATATGTGTGTGTATTTTTTTAGGAGCTCGTGGCTAAATAAGTACAGCCGCTCGGATCGATCTTTAGGTTAAGCCGTGCTTACCTAGGTTGGTCCGTGGATGGGTGACCACCCATTACATACCGAGTTTCCTCCGTGCCTCGGAAAGCACGTTAAGCCGTTGGTCCCGGCTGTCATTTGTGGATCTTTGACAGTCGTTACAGGTAGTCAGTGGCCCGAAAGTCTGACAACCAGTCTTATCAAGGGGTATCGTATTACCTAGCACTAACTGGGTTGTGGAGGTCCGACAGGCAGTCGCTCCATGTAAAATACTGGTATTCAGCTGCATCCGGTTAGACTGGAAGCCGACCCCAACATAGTTGGGAAAAGGCTAGGCAGATGATGATGTGTGTGTATTTTTTTTCGGTAGGTATATGTGTAACAATTGATAACTAATAAAATATTTATAGATGATAAATAATTGCAATCGCAATGGTCTACATCCGATACAAAGTGATAATTAAGTAGAAATATTCTTTTTACATTCAAGGGTAAACAGTTTTTGAAATACCCGCAACTATGTTTCCTAAAGAATTGAATTAAAACGGAATCTGTGTGAATTTTGAAAATTAGTCTTATTTGTATACAGATTAGGTTCTAATTCAATCGTAACTATAAAAATCATAAACTAAGTTGACGGTATGAATTTGAACAGAATCTGCGTGATTTTTGAAAATGAAACTTATTGCTTTACGAATAAGGTTACAATTAAATCGAACTAAAAAAATCATTAATTGCGTCGATGGTATAAAATCAAACAGAATCTGCGTGATTTTTGATAGTGAGTCTTATATCTAAACAAATAATGAATTTGAACAGAATCTGCGTGATTTTTGAAAATGAAACTTATTGCTTTACGAATAAGGTTACAATTAAATCGAACTAAAAAAATCATTAATTGCGTCGATGGTATAAAATCAAACAGAATCTGCGTGATTTTTGATAGTGAGTCTTATATCTAAACAAATAAGGTTACTATCCAATCGTAATACAGAAAGACGTCGACGGAATAATTTTGAAGCGGAATATGCTAATCTTTATAATCATGCTTGCGAGCTTATTTTGAAAAATAGGCTTAAAAATGTGCTTGCCGCTTGAACACCCACTTCTAATATTTCTCATTGATACTATGAAAAAAAAACAAAATTATTTTGGAAAGTTAAATTCGAAATTTACATCCATTGATTTTTTTTTTACATGATTTAGTTTGGATAGGACAAGATTGGATTTATAACTCTGAAGATAGTAACGAGCACTTTTTTAGTTTGCAGTTCAGATACTTTTGATAGTAGGTATAAGTTTACACGCTACGTATCCGAAACAAAGTAATGTTCAGTAACTTTTGTTATTTATGATGTTAAGTTATTTTTGGACGTTGCCGTGATTACACTAGATAACCAAAACAAGCATTTTATATTGTTCAGTGACTTTTGTAAAACTGAATGTTATGATGTTTTCGGCTATTATAACGATCAGCAATTTTTGACAAAATGGTGTTCAGTGACCTTTGACGAGTAGTGTTCAGTTAATTTTGAAATTTAATGGTGTTCATTCAATACTGGCGCCCTTCTTGTTGAGCGATTTATGGGTGATATAATGTACAGTGATTTTGAAAATCTGAATGTGGTCATCGACTTTTGATGCTGACTGTACTTGCAACAGCGCCAAAATATCGGGAACTCAAAACAAACAGTAAACATGGTAAATATCCCGTTTCTAGTGTTAATGATAATGTTAGTGACCATGACGGTTTAATAACTTATACTTAACAATATTATTATCATCGACTAACTTTTTCCAACTATGTTGGGGTTACCTTCCAGTCTAAACGAATGCAGCTGTACATACCAGTATTTTACATGGAGCGACTGCCTAATTCTGACCTCCACAACCTTGTTAGTACTGGGTAATACGATACTCATTGGTAAGACTGGTTGTCAGTCTTTTGGACCACTGACTACATGTAACGACTGTCAAAACACTACAAATGACAGCCAAGACCGACGGTTTAGTGGCACGGTGGGAACTCGGTATGTAATGGGTGGTCACTCATCCACGAACCAACCTAGACAAGCGCGGCTTAACCTGAAGATCGACCCGTGTAGCTGTTATTTTTTAGCCACGACCTAGATAAAGTATGAATTGTAAGTGTGAAAGTGAAATGACAGTTCTACACAAGTCAATGACCTTAGGAAAGTCGTGGCAAAGATGGCGATGTAATTGACCACCGGCAAAGTTTACCTCAGTGCAACAACATTCCGGATCTTTTATATGGAAATAAGATGATTATAACAAGCAACAAGCCATTTTCCTGCTAGACTGTATCTATTTACAACATTTTTTACGCTTTTGCACACTAGAGACTTATTTAATCATAGTAAGATGAAATATAGTATTTATTACGATGTTTTTGTTGAACTATTGAACCTACTTCGATAAAGGCAATTCGATAGTACGGAACATCAGGGAGTTTTTTTTTTTTTTAAAAAAAAAACGTTGCCCCACACTAGGAATTTCTCCTGTATCGTGGGTGCGTTTACAAACATTTAAACTCACATACACAAACAGCCAGACCCGGAACAACTATCTGTAGGCCATACAAATATTTGTTCCGTGCGGGGATCGAACCCGCGACACGCAACGCAGCAGTCAATCGCTCAGCCACTGCGCCAACCGTGCCGTCAAGTTTCAGTCTCTTATACACATAAAATAACATAATTATAGCCTGTTTTCTCCAAAGAGTACTCCACTCACATTCGCCAGTTACCTTTCAATCCAATGTAACAGTGGGCATGCCTATTGCCAACAATCGGGCACAAATCTAGGCTCCAGATTGTTACTGCTAGTAAAATTCTAGAAAGAAAAACCGAATAACACTTTGCACGTCCTGAGAATCGAACTCAGGACCTCACACTAGTAGTTAGCTCTGCACTAGCAGTTAACCAGTTCACCAACGAGGCCATTTATACATAAATGGCGGTCCACTAGTTTCTTTAAAGGTTTCCTATTAGAGTTGAGCTAGTAAGACTAGAGTAACGGTTTCCCCGAAAACAAATGGAGTGGAACAGTCACGCGCTGTCTGCGCCAAATAAATATTTGTGTTCCGTCATTTAGATCACATAAATGAACAATCATCATCTGCCTAGCCTTTTCCCAACTATAATATGGTCGGCTTTCAGTCTAACCAGATGCAGCTGAATACCAGTATTTTACATGGTGCGATACCTATCGGACCTCCACAATCCAGTCAATACTGGGTAATACGATACCCCTTGGTAAGACTGGTTGTCAGACTTTCGGGCCACTGACCACCTGTAACAACTGTCAAATATCTACAAATGACAGCTGAGACCAACGGCTTTCAGTGCTTTCCGAGGCACGAAGAAAACTCGGTATGTAAAACCCGTCCACTGACCAACCTGGGCTTGCGCGACTTAACCTGAAGATCGACCCGAGCGGCTGTTTATATTTAGCCACGAGCTCCTCGAAATAAATAAACAAAATTGTCATAATAAATATTAAACATGTTGTTTAAACAATGATTTGTTACAACAATAATATGATGTTGAATGTTTATACTACTGAATGATGGATTTCCGTATGAAGTTGTTTTCATAACATTATTACTAACACAGTTTCTTGTTACTGATACATATCATGGATCTTATTAACAATGTAGTATGCACGATTTAATGCCTAATTACAGCATACAACTCCATACGGTAACTAAATGTGAAAAAATACCTAGGTCTTTTATTCAACATATTTTAACAGGTTGCCTTTGGACTTAAAACTGTAATTTACAAAAGCTTATTTAAGTCAAGACTCAAAGCATTCCTATTGGAGAAATTTCTGTATTCGATAGTCGATGACATTCACAATTTAAAATTGTTATTATTTTTTTTTTGCATGTAATGTTATGGAGTTTTTAATAGATTTATGATTTCAAACACAATGTGAATTGTTCCTGAATAAATTGAATTGAATTAAATCATCAGCATGTGGCCTACAGCGAAGAAGTCTTTCCAATTTTCAAAACTTCCATTCTGTCTTTGAAGTCTTAATTTTTCAAGACTTATTTTAAATGAATTTCTTTTTTCATACTTTAACTTGTTCAAAATCTATCGACAACGTGGCAGAGCAAGGCGAAGATAACAGGGCGCGTAACACTTTTCTTAACAAGCCAGCCCTACAGAATTATACTCCATCTCCTATCCGGGTTTCTTAGCACCAAAATAAGAAATCTAGGCGCTGCCACCGTTGACGCCGAGGAAGTGACGAAGTTCTGGGCTCGCAATATAAATATAAAATACTGTTGTTTAGTGTCCCCGCCCGATACGACCCGACGCCACATCAGTAGCATTCGCCGTCCTCGGCATGCTCTCCTCACCCTCGACGATCCTATTACCCTCCTCCAAGAAAGTAGTAGGGAAACCAGTACTCTTAGGAAATACAGACAACACAGACCGCAGTCAATTTTCAGACCTCGTCGCCAAGGTCCGTCGCAACGTCCCAGTAACGTTCCCCCCCGTCCCTTGCCAGAGCCAGCCCGCGACGCTGAGCCAGTATCTTTAAATTAGCCCCTACATAATTTAAACCAGATCCAGCCTGTCCCCTTGCTACCCTCCCTAGCGACGCCCTAAGCTGAGGCTCGTACCCCACAGGGGGTGCCCTTAGCGAGTGGTCGCTTAGTTTTTAAGTTTTAGTTTTTACGCCCGTGGCTGGAGGCCTTACATTCAAGGCATCCACAGGACTTGCCCGGTTAAGCAGTAGCCAACCTCCTAGGTTGAACTACGAGATGCCCTACGCAAAAAAAAAAATACACGAACGGGATTATGTGGAAAAGTAAGATCGAGCCCTCTGCCCTCCGGAAGAATACAGGCTTATTAATTAAGGAAGTTATATTCTTATAGTTATTAATTTCACGCGAACGAAGTTTGTGGGCATTAGCTAGTCTAGCAATAAAGATCTCATAGTCTTACGGCAAAGAAAAATATTCTTTCAAACCTAAGGAAACCTACTAAGACACGGGGGGCAAAAGTCGTTACAATTTACCGATGTATTTGTACAATTACAGCAATATTATAATTTGACTTGTAAACAACTTCCTGATAGTTCTCTAAAAACAATTCTAAGATTTATTCCGTTACATTTTCTTTTAAGGTGCATAGAATTGGCGAACAGCCGAAAACCGAAGTGCCGAAAGCCGAACAAATACATTCAAAGACTTACGCGTAAAGGCAATTGGGAAACTTTATTCATTAGTTATCGTCAAGTACTTAAAGTTGAAAGTTGCTATTGTTAGTAAAGGGTATAGTGTTAAGGGGGCCTTTTGTTACTTTGGTGATCAGGGTACAAAGAAAAATATGGGGATGTTAGTTGAGTTGGCGTGGATTTCCAAGTAATTAATAATAACTATAAAAGGTCAAAATTTTCAAATGTATGGAACATTTGAAAATTTCCTACCTATCAGTATTTTAAGTTTAAACATGATTAAATTAAAAAAAATGTTAATCCGATCCGGAGGTAGCTTCCAGTATAATTAAAACATCAGCAAAACAATACCATCATGAATTAGTTTTGTTTTATAAAATTGATTTAATTAATTACAACTTTGTGGCCTACCATGACGTCATATAGAAGGACTAATTCCAGCGTGGGAAAGAGATTTCGCTAGACGACCTGAATAGCTCTGTCTCTTTCCCACACTGGAATTACTTCTGCTTTAAGACGTCATAGTAACGCCGCAGTACATTTTTTTTTACGAAGGTACGCTTCCATTGAAAACCAAAAAGTAAAACCTGCGTAATTAATCACTGAAATAATATAAACTGACCTTACGCAACAATTTTTCTATTGTTCGTATGAAGATATTATGGCAAGCATTCGACAAAACCATAGTAGCCATTAATGACTATTTATTTAATGTTATATGACCTTGCATTGTTCTTTATAATGTGAACATTTCACACATATACAGACACGCCTCCTACAATACTGTCTCTAGTAATACATCATCTGCCTAGCCTTTTCCCAACTATGTTGGGGTCGGCTTCCAGTCTAACCGTATGCAGCTGAATACCAGTATTTTACATGGAGCGACTGCCTATCTGACCTCCACAACCCAGTTAGTACTGGGTAACACGATACCCTTTGGTAAGACTAGTTGTCAGACTTTCGAGCCACTGACTACCTTAACGACTGTCAAAGATTTACAAATGACAGCCGGGACCAACGTCTTAACGTGCTTTCCGAGGCACGGAGGAAACTCGGCTTAACCTAAAGATGGACCCGAGCAGCTGTTATTATTTAGCCACGAACTCCTCTGTAATACGTCTTATTAAATAAATTAAATAATTAAATATAATCTTAGTTGATTTCAATTATAGTTAAGCCTTAAGGTTTTATAATAAATATTTTTTAGTAAATTAAAAAATGTACAATGTGTGCATAAATGTTTTTTTGTATATGTGTTTTTAAAAAGCCGCTAAGCTGAAGTGGGACTGGGTGACCATGTCTGCCGTATGCGCGACGAGTTGTGGGCCAAAATAACCACCTGCCCTGACGCATCCAGAAGGCGACGCGGCATACCTTCGCAGGAGACGAGATGGCATTCAAGTTCCGAAATTTGCACACCTTAAAGCGCCAGTCTATTTATTTGTCTATGTACTTAATAGCTAGTTTCATGTGACAGTCAATCATCATCTTCCTGCCCTTGTCCCATGTTATTTGGGGTCGGCACAACACGTTTTTCATCTTCCATTCTCCTCTGTCAACCGTCATGCTATCATTTACTTCTTTATCTTTCATATCATTCCTCACACAATCCATCCATCGTTTCTTTGGTCCGTCCATCAACGTTTATATTCATCACTCCTTTAGTCACATGCGATTCGTCCCTTCTCATCACATGTCCATACCAAGACAGTACGTACGTACGAAACGTTGATAAATGATCTTTATTTTGCAAAGAAGTTTTTACAAACACTTTTACACGTCGTATTTTTTTAGTACTGGATGAGGTAGTTGTTTCGTACATACCTGATGACTACTATGAGAAAAAACAGCCCAAAACAAATTCAGAGATCAATTTCAGTTAACCTTAATTTTTTTCCATTTATTGGAGTTACAAAGTCTACTGTTCCTATTTACTTTTCTGTCTAGATTTATATATAGATAGGTAGGTAACTAACCTGTAATTGTCTGGGTCACGGTCTCTAGTCTACACTATAACTATGCGCACACGCAGTACTCGGTTACCTTGCCTGCGTTGTTCTAAAAGTGTCCTATTATGTCTGTAGATATTGCTTTCAATGTTTTATATTTGTGATTGGGCCAGCATGGGCCGCTACAACTGGCAGGAGTTATGCTATATTCTGGATTACAGATCTAACGGAAACTTTTAAACTCATCACTAGAGACCGGATCGTATTCAACATAATATTGTTAACTTCTTAGTTTTTTTTTCTTTTTTTTTCATGTAGTTTTACTTGATTTTTAACTGTATTACTGTTAACTGTATTTGTGGGGTTTACTATAGATATAAGTTCGGTTTAGTTATAAATAAATTTTGCATACTTTTTTTCTTGTAATTTAAATTTTTAACTAAATTTGGGATATTATGTACTTTTTGGGCATATTTCTAATTGGAAACATGAAAAAATGTGCCAGGGGTGATTGATGGCCGCAAAAATAATACCTTAATTCAAATAGTGCCCATTGAGTTTTTATGTGGATGTATGTAGAGCGGTCGTTTTCAAGTTGTAAAATATTTAATAATGGAAGGCTCAATTATTATTTTAGTACTAATAATTTGGAACAATGCTCGGTTTTCAAGAAAAAAATAACTAGTGGAAGATTTAGTTAATAATAATATAAAAAACATAAATTAGTTGAACGTACTTCAATTTTATGTTGCATATTTTTCCGCTTACATGCATATTCCGACGATTTTAGTTACACACAGAGTGCAAGGGACTCCGACGCAAAAACGGTTACCACGTATTCTGTAGGTACATCATGTCGACAGTCGTCATCAGGTCGGGATTTATGTCGCGGATAACTTAAACTGCGGGATTTAGAATTATGATGATAGTACTTTATTTGTGTCATAGATGACGCTGTACTTTTTGTAGTTCCGCTACAGTTTTGTACACATAAATAAAGACCCATAGTGGTACCCCAGCAGTGGGTAAAGTCGGGTTTTGAATGATGTTAATGATGATATTATTTAGTCGCAACTTTAACACATAGGTATGTTTAGTCAACCGCAAACAACCACAACGTTTGCTCTTAATGATAAACCTTGACATTGTTTTTTTCTATATTTGTTTCATCAACTAAAAAGGAAGTTTTTTTTTGTTAAGATGTTTAACTTTAATTCATTATTGAAGTAGGTAGTAATTCAATGTCAAAGGTTCGAATGAAATGGAGGCAATGACTGCATGGAAAAATATATTACTAAATCCGAAATACAAGGACAAGCTCCTTATATTTTAGGTTTAGTTATATTTATATTATTCATCAGGCCATCTCAACTTCTCATGCATGACATGACACTATACTTACTAAATTATAATACTACATAATGATAATACATTTTTCACACAAGAAGCTTTTGCATTCTTTAATTTTTAGGTAAACAGGTTTTACAGACAATTAGTAATTTTATGTTTGTTAGACTAAAAAAACTGCAGCATAACAAATGCTATTGTTGGTTATGGTGATAAATGTGATATTTGTAATAAATAAATAATAAAATAATAAATTGTGTTTTATTAATACCCATAGAAAACCAAAAAATAATAATAAAATGTATCATTAAAAATCATTGAAAAAGCATAAACATTTAAAAATCATTGATTTTTAGTATTTCTATTCACGATTTTTACACGTGTAACGTTTCTAAGATAATTATACAAAATGCGTCACTATCTAGATGTTACATACATAATTATGTATAATACTACTCCATATTGTGTAGGATGTAATTAAAATAATTTCATAGACAAAACCACCAACTATGTGTTCCAATGTAATAAATTGATATAGCATATAATTATATTGCCTCGTTGTGCGACTGTTGAGCATGGGGTCCTAGGGTCGATCCCCGTTTCGGGAAAATTGTTATTAGTGTTTTCCATCAGGATTTCTCAGTAGCAGCAACGGAGTCTGGATTTGTGCCCGGTTGATGGCAATAGCCTCGCCCCCTATTACATGGCACTTAAAATAACAGGCAAAATTTGGGCGTACTTATCCAGTTAACCTCTGCCCAACCCATTGGGGATTACAAGCTGTGATATTATGTTATATTGTAAAACAACACCAAATATTACAAATATCCGTAATCTTTAGGGCTTATTTTGTTCTCATCTTTAGCAAAATCTATAATTACATGAAATCGTCTATGGCGTTTAATAGGAAGTTATTCGTAGGCTATTAGTCCAGCAATTAATAGTCCAAGTCAATTTAAAAGTCAAATGCAGTCACTATTATGACCCAACGCGTTTGATTACGCTGACATCTAAGTTACACATCGCTGGTTCCGATGAACAAACCTAACAATTTCATGTAATTGTTTCCTTTCCATTTGAAGTGAATGAATGGAATGTTTTTCAGTAGATACATAATCGTCAAGTATAACATCACGCCTGTAATCCCCGAAGGGATAGGCAGAGGTGTACTTTATAGTACACCCACATTTCGCCTTCCCCTGTTATGTTTAAGTTCCATGTAATAGGGGGCTAGCCCAATGCCATCAACTGGGCACAAACACATCCAGACTCCGCAGCTGGCTGCTACTGAGAAATTCCTGATGGAAAAACCTAATAACACTTTGCCTGACCCGGGAATCGAACCCAGGACCTCATGCTCAGCAGTTGCGCTTGTGACCACTAAACCAAAGAGGTACCTAGTAATCTAACCTTTAATTGGTCGCGTGGGGCGTTACACACCGCAGCGCATTAAAAAGGTTTTGAACTTGTGAATTTTGAGCGCTGAAGTTCTCGTTAGCTTCATTAAAACACGTGTAGAAGCCTGAAATAAATACACACGATTTCCATAAAGTAGGAATAAGAAACTATTTTTGCAGGCTCATCCCTGAATAGGTTTCACAGAAGACGACACTTGTATGGCAGCCTGTCATTGTTTAGAATCGAAAGAGGACAAGAATTGCTTTAAAAATCTTAAGAATATTTAACTTAAGATTTGTTGGTATTTTAATTTGGATGAGTGCAAATGCTCATAGATAGCCCTGGTTGCTCAATTGAGTCGGTAAAGTTGAGAGCTTGTCAAAATCTACTTTAGCACTAAAACTGTACATGATTTATCTTTACTAGGTACAGCCCGCAAAATTCTAAATTTCTTAAGTCTTTTTCGTACGAAATTTTTAATTTAAAACTAGATTTTATATACTACTACCATACTACCACTAACTACTACCGCCTACCCCATAATTTACTTCTACTAATTTTTTTAATGATGTTTCGCATTCTGATTTCAAAAACTAAGCTACGATGAAGGAAAAAATTGCGAAGAAAGCCGGATTTTATTGAAAAAAAAAGAAAGCGCTGTGGTTGTGTATACTGTCACCAATGTTTCAATGCTCGTTTTTTCTCTCTTTGAGAAAGAAACCTTTACACTCCAGTGGGAAAATCATAGGCTGGTACCTACTTAAGACTGCAACTGTTTTATAATACAGTGTCGTTCCTTTTTCCTTATCAAATATGTATGTATTTAGAAGAAGCTATCATAGCCCTACTATAATGATGTAATTGTTTGTTGAGATTATGACGTAGAAAAAGATATAAATATTTAATGGTAATGACAGACCGTAAATAATAATTTATTTATCCAATTATTCATTGTAAGTAAGTGTTGTTTGGGTTTTTTTTTGCTAGGCTGTGAAGCGTTGCTACCAAAGACTCGTCGCCTATGAGCCTTTTAGCTCTGCGTTCCACCGAATCAAGTGCAGCAAGCTGGTATTTTGCTGAGCCATCCCACAGGTGACTGCAATACTCCATACAGGAACGGACCTGTGCTTTATACAAATTTAAAAGCTGTCCAGCGGTTTCTAGATTTTTATCTGTTTTTGATAAGAGGAAGAAAATAAATGATTCGTCGTTGAGGTTGGCAAGAAAAATCTGCATTTTGACTTCCAACAATGTTTTTGTCGACAAACGCAGTACTTGGTTAACATATATAAAAGAAGTCAAAACCAAAAACTGACAAAGTTATTGTGTACTTATTGTACATCATAATTTGGTCAGTTTAATATAAATATGTTTTGTGTTTAATTGAATAAGACACTGATCAAATGGGCCTACTTTGCTACGAATTAATTTATAGAGCGGCCTTTTTTTTTTTTTTTTTTGTGGGTATGCGTAATGCATTTTTTCCCAGCGTCAAAAAAAAAAAAAAATTATAGAGCGGCCTCAAAATAACATTATTTTGTTCTTCTTGAGGATGAGATTCGCAGAAACGGCTTAACGGATTTGAATGAAATTTGGCACACAGATATTTATAATTATCCTGGATTAGCACAAAATGATATTACTATAGTATTTCTGAATAAATAAATAAAAGATACTTTTTATCCCGGTCCATGCAGACAAAGTTGTAGGCAAAAGCTAGTTCACCATATTTGCTGACAGAAATCATTTTGTTGTATGCTGATAGCTATCCATTTAAATCACAGCCTTTTTATAATACTAGATTGTTCGTACTTTGGCTAACCAAGCCTTTGAACAAATTCTATTTAAATTAAACGCATGACGTGTTGTGAATTTAATTTGTTTTGTGTAACATAACCGCAATTTCACAGTTCATTGGGTGACATATTTTATTATTAACGTAATGAGAATCAGCAAAAATTGAATGTTTTTTTACACTATTGACTTCATTAATGTTGTAGTAAGAATGAATTACGAGTAACTTTCATAATAAGATGTAGCAGTGATAGCCTAGTGGTGTGACCGTCGGACTGCAAAGGCATAGGTCTCGAGTTCGAACCCAAGACACGCAGCTCTGATTATACTATCAGAGTATCACTTGCTTTGGTGAAGGAAAACATCGTGAGGTTTCCTCACGATGTTTTCAGCATGCCTGAGAGATATTTCCTGACGGTATGTAAAGCCAAGTCAGAGGCCTATGGGCGGCATAAAACTCTGACACCAGGTTAGGCACTAACCACACAAATAAAGAAGAATAAGATCTAAAGCAAGGCCTTAAAACGTCTAGTCTCTTACAATTTATGAATTTCTATGATGAGGAGTCGTCTACTCGTCTTATCATAATATTAGAAAAGTTATTCACACGTGTTGTAAAACTATAGGATTCTGTTATTCCCTGATTTACGAAGAGGTGGTAATAACCAAGATCTATCATTCAAACTCAAACTCAAAGCATTTATTTCAATTAGACCATTACGGCACTTTTGAATGTCAAAAAAAAAACAAAAAGAACCGAAGCTACAGTCCCAGTCACATGGCATAATAATTTGAGAAGTACTGCAGTTGCACATTCCAAAGCGTACTCTATGGAGAAGAATGGGCAAGAAACTCCATGGACACTTTAAAAAAAAAAAGTTGTTACAAAATCTTGGTTACATCATTCATGTTGAAAGGAAACTGTCAGAATTAATCTTTTCGGGTTTCAAATAACTCAATCGATGCCGTTTTTCGTGGTTCTCATAATATTTTGAAATTTCCGATATATTTTGAAATCGTAAACTGGTTACCTACAAACAAACTAAAGAATTCAGCCCCTGAAAACTATGAAAAACACACATAAATCCCCTCTACAATAAATTCAAGTAAAGATTACTATGAAAGAAGTTTCCTCAGGGAATGGTTGAAAGTTTTCGTATGAATCTCACACAAGAGTGCAATCAAAGGCTGGCAGAGACAGAAGAAGTTTAGTTATGTCGTTTTATTATGAAGACGTGACCATCCCTGGTTAGATATTTTTATAAGTTTAGCCTTTTGAACGCCAGAGCATAAACGCACGCGCGTGCCCTCTACGCCAAGTCTCGATTTCACCTACCATTTTGTCACATATTTGTGTCGTTTGGCGTACAGGGCACGTACTTGCTTGTCACATATATGTGACAATGGCGTTCAAAAGGTAAGTCTCTTACTTATGTATAGTATTGATATGAAAGACAAGGAAAGGAGCGAACAATAGCGTGACGGTTGACAGAGAAGAAAGGGAAAAAAAACGAGTTCCGCCGACCCCTTGAAATAATATGGGACAACGGTAGGAAGATGATGGAAATTGTATAGTCCTTTCAGATCCAGCCTGTCCCCTTGCTGCCCTCCCAGCGACGCCGTAAGCCGAGGCCCGTACCCCACAGGGGGTGCCCTTAGCGAGTGGTCGCTTAGTTTTTTAAGTTTTAGTTTTACGCCCCTGGCTGGAGGCCTTACATTCAAGGCATCCACAGGACTTGCCCGGTTAAGCAGTAGCCAACCTCCTTAGATATGAGCGAACTCCTTTTGTTTTACATTAAACACTTATCGAAATAAATATTGACTGCCTCGTTCGTCTTCTAATGTAATGGTTGTATGCGCGACTTCATGAGTTCCTTGGTTCTAATTCTAGGTCGGGCCAAGTGCTACTGGGTTTTTCCATCAGGAATGTCTCAGTAGTAGCCACGGAGTCTGGATTTGTGCCAGGTTACTGGCAATAGGGTCGTCCCCTAATACAAGGGATTTAAACAACTGGCGAAATGTGGTTTTACTATTAGGTAGGACATCTGTGCCTGACCCAGCCGGGATTACAGGCGTGATTTTATGTTATGAAAAAGGTATGTTTGTTTTGTTTCTTATTCATTTTATATTAGTTAAAAAAAAAAACTAGCCTGTGGCATAAGATGAAAATTTACGAAAAATTTGAAATTTGTTCAGAATTATGAGTGCATTTTGATCAATGCTCCATCCTATGACACCAGTCGCTATACAGGGTGTAACATAATAAACACAACACGTGTCTCAGAACACTCATATTTATTCACATGACATGATTGTTTCCTTTGCCATTACAGATAATAAATCTAACGCGACAAATTAACTTAACATATACTTAACTATACGTAAATGCTACACAGTGCGTGGCCCTTGTGAACTCACCAAGTGTACAGGTGTATATATCTATGGCATCCGCCATCGTGTTGAGAGTGCGCAGCGCACTCGACACCACCAGCAGCTAAAGAGATTATCTTCTATGATACTGATTATAATTTCATGTTGTTACTAACATAATTTCTTGGAACCCTTATTAATATGAAATTGGTCTTATTTCAAAGATGCAATTGTTATAACACGAGGGAATCGCATTCGAATTTAGGTAAGTGTATAAGTACATATTGATGCTCATGCATGCAAACTCAATAGAAAAAAAAAGATAAACAAGCTACTGGAAAACTTTTAGATTTTTAACACTAAAAGATCATTTACGTCACCTAAAAACCTAATAATTATGAGTGTAATTATTGTTTATTTTTCAAACAAAAACTTTGACACTTGAGGTTTTTTAAGTTTTTTCATAAGTCGCCGAATTAATTTATGATCGGTGATAGAGTAAATTCACAAGGACTCAAATGACGCACGAAGTTTTTAACATTTTATTAACAGGTGCAAAAAACAAGACGTTTTGCTGGTTATTTGTAAAATGAATGGATTTAGTTTTTAGGGTTCCGTACCCAAAGGGTAAAACGGGACCCTATTACTAAGACTTCGCTGTCTGTCTGTCTGTCTGTCGGTCTGTCTGTCTGTCTGTCTGTCTGTCTGTCTGTCTGTCTGTCTGTCTCCAGGCTGTATCTCATAAACTGTGATAGCTAGAAAACTGAAATTTTCACAAATGATGTATTACTATTGCCGCTATAACAACAAATACTAAAAATTAAAAAAAAAAAAATATTAAGGGGGGCTCCCATACAACTGATATGATTTTTTTGCCGTTATTATAGATAATGGTACGGAACCCTTCGTGCGCGAGTCCGACTCGCACTTGGCCGGTTTTTGTAAAATACCTAGGTATCTAATGATAGCTATTGGATTTCCGCACCAAGTACAATATTTGCGATAAAAGCATATGGGTGGAGGCAAACCCTGTAGAACGGCACCTGCTATGATTCTTACATATATATGATTGAGGTAAATAACCTAACAAAATACCTATTAATTTTATTTAAATCTTTTAAAGATATCAAGATACCTGTCTACAATGCAGCTTATTTTTGTCACGCAGAATTATTTTAATGTAATGCGGTCCAATACGACCGCAGACATGAAAAAAAAACTAACTTATTTAATGGAAATATTTTAAAGTTTCTAACTTCTTAATATTAATACCTTCATCTTTGTCTAGAGTACGGCTTAGGTGATCTTTAATTCGGTGCTAGTGTAGTTAGACCCACAATGCAAGTACACAACTACAATACTAAAAAGTAACTAAATTCTAGGCTCGGTTCCTCCTGCGACCATGCGACCAGTGGCTCGTCGGTGGCAGGCTGCACATTTGTGGTTGCGACCACAGTCTGCGCCATTATGACATGTTAATTTTTAATGAACTACTCATGTATAGAGGTAGGTTGGTCGTGTTTCATTTTGAGAATTTTAAGCTGGATTAAAATCATGAAGTTTGGTGTAGGAAAATAGTGATTAGATAGATTTTAAAGGGCAGCGTAGAGCAAATTCAATTACGGGCATTTGGTTTTAACAGACGAGAAGGTACCTAATTATTTTTCTTTAATTTTTTATTCTTGACATAGAAACTCGTTTCATCACTGTATTTTCATGCCAATATATTTTTATAGTGGAAATAAACATAATGAGCTCATTAGCAGGTTTGAAATAAATAAACAAAAAATAAACATGTCTAATTGAATTAACGCGTTTATATGACAAATTGCACATCTAAAATCCAATTTGTCTTATCAACAAACTTAATATATTTTGAATTCATAAACATTTTATCTTGACATCTTCATGAATTATTGGTATAACTGTATAAAGAAAACCATATTTCTTGCAATGATTAACTCACACACTGTCCACGAAGTAGACACAATTTATCAATCGCCCTGATCCATTATGTGGTTTATGGGACAGGGAAATGGTTGTAGGATATCTGCTGGCTGCTATTGACTATTTTTGCAATAAATCCGACTTATCCAAGTCTACTGCAACCTGGGTTTGAAATTATCAGTATAAATATTTGTTTGATGTTGATTCAAAATTCGATCATTTTTTTTTGTGTAGAATTCTTTAAAATGTAATGTAAAGAAAGACATTAATTATAATTAATTTCTCTAGTCTATAGTTTTAATACAAACATAAAAAAAACTTTTTGTTGATTTATTAAACATTACGGTTTAGACATTTTCATCAAACTTATTTTTTTTTAATGTTTTTTTAAGAAGCGTCATATCGCTTTCGATTCCACGGGTGGTTCATTAATTTATTGTTTTATGATGTTTGTTATAATCGAGATAATTATTAAAGTATTATTACCAATCGTTAATTATTACTTTAAACCCTGTGCTAGTCATAGGAGTCTGACAAAGTCAATGCTGACTTGTTTAGGGATCCTCGACCTAATTATCCGAGGACCTAGACAAGTAGACAAGTGACAAGCTCTCAAACCATTTCGTATTTCTACAATGACTTTTTACAGGATTGCCATTAGCTTTTCGGTACAGGTTCTGTCAACCAAATGCATTTTTGACGTTATTAGTGATACAGAGAAAGAAAAAAAACCGGCCAAGTGCGAGTCGGACTCGCGCGCCTACCATTATCTATAAAAACGGCAAAAAAATCATATCTGTTGTATGGGAGGCCCCCTTAATATTTTTTTTTAATTTTTAGTATTTGTTGTTAAAGCGGCAATAGTAATACATCATTTGTGAAAATTTCAGCTTTCGAGCTATCACGGTTTACGAGATACAGCCTGGAGACAGACAGACAGACAGACAGCGAAGTCTTAGTAATAGGGTCCCGTTTTACCCTTTGGGTACGGAACCCTAAAAATCAAGGGGTGTCCGATTTACGGTCCAACCGGATTTTTTCCACTACAATATTAAAAGCTGTTAAAATGCTATGATAGAAAGCTGTACAACTGAAATTGCAAGTAATGGAGTAGTAAGAAGTATGGAAGATGAACTAATTTTGCGTCGACCACAAATAAATTAAAATAAAGAAAGGTCAATAATGATGACATTATAGAGTTATTCCTTTTGTTGCTTTTTTATGTAGATGTTGCATCTTTTTTCTTAGATATTATCGTTTTAGCTACTATCACATCGTATCGTATCATATCGAATCGAACACCTCTAGCACAAGACCGATCGACTGTTGTACACACGGCATATTATACATCAAGCTATGCATTTCCAGCATAACATGGTCTCTCTCTGTAAAGATTTCCCGTACAATGAGTGATCCGCTTATACTGATTTGTATAGCTGGATCGGTCTTCGTGCGTACAGGTTTTAGAAAAAGTCACCCAATTAAAGTAATAAAAAGATTTTGTAATTTGTGCTTAAATATAAATGCTAAAAATAAATACTAACCTTTAAAAAAGTAATACATTTAAATAATATAATTAGTTATAAAACCTGATTGGTAACACGTATATAATTTCTAGGTTACTAGCGTTTTCTAATACATACATAATTATTTTAAATATTCAGAAATCAATTTAATGCGTCTATATTTGGTTTCTGCTGATACCTATATGGTCTGGTTTTTTATTATTATATTTTGTTAAATGTTTAAAACTTAAGTTTGTTTGTTATCAAAAAAATAAGGATTCAAATCAAATCATTTGTTTTTGCAGAAAACACTGTTACAATGATGGTGGTATAAAAATTATAATGTTTCAAGTGATTCTACCGTAAGGCATGCAAAATGTATACAATCATGGTTTATCAAAATCAAGATTGACATTGAAGTAAATAAATATATAATTAGATCAAAATATTTTAAGATATTAAATTAATGCAATGTCCTTTATTTGATTGATAATTATTTCTGAAGTTGAATAAAATGAAGCATTATAAACCTTATAACAATTAAAACCATTAAATAAACTGGAATAATTAATCTAAACTAACAACTGACTACAAAATTTACTTTAATTCAATTCTAAAATTAGATTTTCATTCTCGACAACTAGTTCCACTGACCTCGACTGTGGTCACTGCTGTTTATAAAATATATAATGACAATTACTTAATGAAATACATTGACGAATATATTTAGATGTTTTCTTTGAGTCATTTTATTGAGTGCAAGTATCTTTTCTTGAATTCTGTTTTTCTTACGTGGGTCGGTGTTCTATTTAATAAAGTAATTTACACAGCAGCAGTAGTAGCAGTTTTTTTCTTTTTTTAAACTTTATAATACACTTTTTTTTTAATAGCCTACATCGTGTCCCACTGCTGCAAAGGACTACCTTTCTACTTCCAAACCACTCCTCCATCCTGTGCAATCCCTGGCCATGTTAACCTGTTTTTTGTCGAAAATTATAATAAAATGTTTTTAACTATTATAGAAAACTTTTTTCGTTTTTAATCAAATTCAAATTCATTTATTTGTTAAAATATCACATTCTGCCACATAGGGCGCGCAAATATTAAGTAGTTACACAAATAAAATTATTACAAACAAGAATAAAAATATTGAATAAAAAAGTACGAGTTAATCTTACACTAAGAGGCATGTCAGTTGAAAATATTATCTAGGTTAATTTCAATTTTAGGTCAAACTAACAAAGAGAGAATTTAAACTCTAAAAGATTGCAATGAAATTAGGATGTTCAAGTATCATTCAGAAAGTCATTTAGATTATAATAATTTTTTTTACAAAGCAACTCTTTAAGTTCTTTTTTTTTAATGTATGATAAAATGGCGGACGTAAAAACTTGATAGTTATACTTAATTTGTTCGACCATTAATCGGTTTTAAGCAAAGAGATTTAAAATATTTTTACATAATATTTGAATGTCTATGGTTTTAAGTAGTACTGGTTTCCGCCCAAGGATTTAATGCCCCGGAAAACGTGATCGAACGTGAATGTTAGTAACTTTGGCTTCTAAGTGAGACTTAGAATGACGTCAAATATGACGTTATTTGAAATGAATAACTCAGGTCTTTAAATTATTATTTGAGTAAAAATATTAATTGGCTATAGTAAATATTTGTGTGTGGAACGTTCCCAGAACAGGTTATTGAATCTTCTGATTCTGTCCAATACTAATAATCAGCTGATAAAATAATAATATAATAATAATAATATCTTGGGAAAACCAACACACCGCCATCTGATCCCAAACTAGGCAGAGCCTGTACTATGGCAACCAGACAACTGATAAACATACTTATATATTCCTAAATACATACATATCTATACTATAATAATATTATAAAGCTGAAGAGTTTGTTTGTTTGTTTGCTTGAACGCGCTAATCTCAGGAACTGCTGGTTCGAATTGAAAAATTCTTTTTGTGTTGGATAGTCCATTTATCGAGGAAGGCTATAGGCTATATAACATTACGCTACGGTCCTTAGGAGCCGCGCAGCGTGTGACACCGCGGGGAACAGCTAGTTATAGATAAATAAAAAGATTGTTGATGGCTTTCTAATCCACACTGGGCCCATGTAGCAGATTATGGCTCTATCATAGATATAAAACCTTCTGCTTATATCTACATCATAACAAACATCACGCCTATAATCCCCGAAGGGTTAGGCAAAGGTGTACCCTAATTATAGTACACCCATATTTGGCCAGTTATGTTTAAGTCCCGTGATATAGGGGGCTAGCCTATTGCCATCAACCGAGCAAAAATCCAGACTCCGTGGCTGCTACTGAGAAAAATCATGATGGAAAAACTCAATATACTTTGCCCGACCAGGTGATCGAAGCCAGTACCTTATGCTCAGCAGTCGCGCTTGCGACCTTTCGACCAACGACATTTTATGTATATCATAGGTAAAAAAATCTCCTGGTTTTATTTCCATCTAAAGAAAACAGGTTGACGGCTGTAGAGGCCGAAGTCAAATATCCGCATCTTGCTGGCATTACTAATGTTCAGTTGACTTATTATGTTAAGATGATTCAATAACAAACGAAAACTGACTACTAATAATATTGACAGAAACTTAAGACGAGTTGTTTTGATATCTCAATTAAATGAGACATTGTATTGACTTTAATAAAGCCGACAGGAAATCGAGATCTATACATAACATTCTTCATAAGATCATCATCTGTAAGGTTTGCTGTAAGAAAACCCAATTTTGGGTTAAGCTCGCCGTTGTACATAAGCTATATATTGTAATGTTGTGTGTATATCTTTTAATTTTGTGTGCAATAAAGAATAAGAATAAGAATAAGAATCTGCCTAGCCTTTTCGGTAGGTAGGTCGGCTTCCAGTCTAACCGGATGCTGCTGAAAGTATTTAAAATGGAGCGACTGCCTATCTGAACTCTACAACCCAGTAAGAACTGGGTAATACGAAACCCCTTTTTTTTTGGGATGTGAAATCATCAAATGACTCCTCCCGCTCTGGGTGCTCTGGGCGGAGCGGACGGGAGTAATTTTTACTGACTAAACCCATCCATGTTCCTTCTTTTGCCCTTTATGTTCCAGAGCCGCGGTATCTCTTTCGAACAGTCCCGCAGCCTAATACGATACCCCTTGGTAAGACTGATTGTCAGAGTTTCGGGCCACTGTCTAGCTGTAACGACTGCCAAATATCTACAATAAAGAGCCGAGACCAAGGCCTAGCATGCTTTCCGAGACACGGAGGAAACTCGGTATGTAGTGGGTGATACTCCGTCCACAGATCAACCTAGGCGAGCGCGGCTTAACCTGAAGCCGAGCTGAGCTTGATTTGAGCTGCTGTTATTATTTAGCCTCTGCATTCTTCAAGAGATAAAATAATGAAATATTATAATATACTGCCCGTCCTGCCGTGTCTCCGTCGGAGTCCAAGAAAATATGTAATATCCTATGGCATTAGGTAATAGTGCAGCTTTTCGTTTAGCCTGCTCTGTCCTACTCCCGGGCAGAGGTCTCCCTCCACTCTTTCCATTTCTCAGGAACCCGCTCGTCTTCCCTCCAGGTTTTCGTTAGAGAAAGATTTTAGAAATCTCATTATGTGATTCGGAGAATACCTCCTACATCCCTTAAAAACTTTAACATTTATAATATTACTATAGATAATATTCTGCTCAACGTTTGGTTTATAAAAGTAAAACACACAATTCTAAAAAAAGTAGCTCAAAACAGTGAATAAAATTGGGTTTATATTTTCGAAAAAAAAACTCAAATAATATAATCGCTCTAGAAAGCATAAATGGTTTAATGTCCCATTTTCTCGCACTGTAGCTCGATCCACTTTCCCTATACGCGTATGCTTACGATACTCAACGCGCTCGTGGTGACCAACCCTGGATTGGACTTGCTTGCTGATGAATGGAAGACTATAATTTTAGAATGTTTGTGGTTCTATGAGAAAACCCAGTAAAAGGATTACTTATTAATAATAAATAAATAAAAAATTTCATAGCGCCGTTAAACTTACGATGGTATATGTTGGTATGTGTTTGTTTTTTTCAAAATAACAATGTTTTTTTTTTAAATAATAAAAGATAAAAAAAGGAAAACACATACCTACAGTGTAGTTGATATCCTCAAAAACGATGTGCACCGGTGGTCGCTTAGCCATGCGATTCAGTGCCTTCAAAGTGGATCCGGCCCTTTCTAATGCAGCCGGGGTCCATTGATTTTCCTGTCCCTCCTCAAGAACACCGGGGTTGGGGTGAGACGATGGGGCGGCATGGGCCAATGCTGCCCCCACAATGGCCTTACGAACCAACGGTACGGTTGCCATTTTTGGGAAAAAATTGCACTATTATGACATGTAGTTTGGCACTATAACTCACTTTTTGAGCAAAATATTTTTATAATAAAAAAAAATCTAAAAGACTTTATAATTATTTAAGAGAAAAAGTACTCTTTCAGTGTCTTAGTTTCAAAATTCACGTTACAATGAATAAAATCAAACTCATAATATAATTTGAAAAAAATATCGGAACTAGTTTTGCTATCAGCACAAAATCCACAATTAATTCATTAATGAAATTCGAATTTCGACATAAACTTCGTGACCGCTGCGCAAGAGTCACGATACGGTTCGCACGTGCGCGGTTTAGCAGTGGCGTCGCACTACTGATCATCAACAGTCATCTTTATGGATTATGCCGATGCAATTAAGCTACTCGTAATGACAGTGATGAGAATTATCTATCAATTAAGATTAATAGTTTATAAATCGTCTTTCGTCCAATATTTTTTGGATTATTTTTTCCTGTTAACCTTTAAACCTAATCGGTTTGAGATTAAGGGTTAATTAAGTATCGTATGATCTGGGTTATTAATAGGCGTATCTTTTATTTAGAATATCATACTTTATATGTCATTTTGTTGTATATTTTTCTTTTGTAGAGAAAGGAGCGACGATCGTGAGTTTAATCTATAATTGTTCGTATGGTTTAGTTTTCGGATTTTGAAGTTAGTGTGGTGGTGTGGAAGCCCTGGGGATTTTTCAGCATAAAAACTTGATAGCTGAGGAGGTATATATATTGAGAGGATGCCCAAACTATACTTAAAAAAAACCTCTTTTCATTAGCCCTTTGAGCAGTCTTTCGATTTCCATAAACTAACAGGGCCGTTGATTATCATCTCATTTTATTAGAACTAAGCCAAAACGGCTTAAACAGTCAAAACTTCTCGAAAATATTGTGGCCTTTCGCAAAATCTGAAGAACCAGATCCCCAGTATTCTCTAACAATGATGGAAAAGTCACTGACGGACTGCCGTAGGCTACAGAACTGACAAGTTCTGTCGAACAATACGAATCGCTTTGAAGGGATAGTCACTTGTTTTGCGCTTAAAGGTTAATAGATATTAGCACTGTTATCTTTGAAAAAACTAAAAAAAAAACTGTTAAATATGTTACAAAATACAAAAACGTCATGAATTACCGCATCTTCTGTGTAACTACAGTGATTAGGGAATTTATCATCGTTTTTATAATTATGTACCTACATTTATATAAATAGCGTCACTCTTACGTCAATTGCATCCGTAAATAAACTAGTCTTATAGAACAGAAGCTCATTTAATTTTTTAAAAAGAATAAGCAATACAACCTAGAACTATTTATTTTTAACAAATCACAAAATCAACACAATCACAAAAACCGTTAGATACAGAAATAATAACAACTATAGTTCACGATAACGTCCGTCACTTCCGAGCTCCCGAGCAAAAGTGTGCGCGCTCTGAGAGTGCACCGCTTATATGTTGCCCCCTCCACTCGCTGTGTCACCACGATCGCACGATGTCCCCGCCCTTTCGGCTGACGAATCCTCTAAGACGGCCGTTCCTGACAGCTGAACGACCTCGTCAGCTTGGCTCTCTGGCATTGCCTGCTGCACTGTTTCATCCTCTACAAATAATGTTTTGCGCCTGGTCTTCACTGGCTTGGACCTCATTGGTAGACTCGTCATCTAAAACATAACAAAGCAAAGACTTGTATGAGGTATTCTGAAAGTTTGAACAATTAACTGCCCATTGTAATGAAATTACTAGCAATTGCACCAAAATAGGCAGCAGTTTGTAAATTGTATCACCAATGAAAGAGTTCCGGACCTCAATCATTACTGAAACAACCACAACATCGCCTGGCAACCACCATGGGGGTTCCAGATGGCCATAATGTCGGGGCAATCAGATAGCCATAATGTCGAGGCTATAAAAACAAAATTGCCACAATGTCGGGGCAAGCAGCCACAATGTCGGGGCTATACGAAATAAAATTGCCACAATGTCGGGGCAAGCAGCCACAATGTCGGGGCTTATACGAAATAAAATTGCCACAATGTCGGGGCAAGCAGCCACAATGTCGGGGCTTATACGAAATAAAATTGCCACAATGTCGGGGCAAGCAGCCACAATGTCGGGGCTTATACGAAATAAAATTGCCACAATGTCGGGGCAAGCAGTTCCAGGACGTCTCAACTCAGCTGCGATCTGACACTCCACTGTCCACTGTCGCCTCGAGCTGAAGCAACAGGGCTCTGTCAAAGCACGCAGGGGCCCACCACTCGCACCGCAGGTTTGTAACTCGGTCGCGTGATGTCACCACTGGCGTACTTGCGATTCATTTTAAGCCCGTACCAATGACAGTCTCAGACACGGCCACACGTCCTGGTGTGATGGTTACTCTGCGAACAAACAAGTCTACGACAGAATTTTGTTCCACTCGGTTACTCCTGACCAAACTTTACATACATCGGGTCAGTGAAGGTAAAGAACTCTACTAACTCTTTTTAACCAAATTCTACTCTTTGATTAAATCAAACACAGTCAAATTGGGAATAATCGAGAATGGGTCAACCCTTGGGCCATGTACCATAGTCGTTCGAATCAACCTTTTAATCTACTGCAACCAAAACTGCCAAGCTTATAGAAACTTTCGAGTAAAACCTCTAACGCCACGGCTCTCCAGCCGACCAGCAATCTCATTGCTCTCACACATCCAGCGCATGGATCAAAAACTCGCACATCCATCAAACGGATCGCCCGTGTGCATGTGCAATGGGTCACCCACTGACTACACAGTACGGTCTTTCTAGACCCCAACCTCCGTCAGAGTCAAACGCCTATCGCGTGCCCACGGACTATTGAGTTGCCTCAAGAGATACCGATTTCTACCGGGCTACGACTACGAACGTCGAACACACAACGGCCGATAGACTGCTTTACTCGACCTTCTACTACAACACTTAAGCTTGCTCATCATCATCAAAATCCTTGTCAACATCGACTGGTACGTGACCCGCTGGCATCTTCTTTAGCCTACCGTGTACATGTTTGTAGGCATACTTCAGATCTAACAAACAATTAGGTCAATTAAAATGCTAGAGCAACCAAGTACCTCTTCACCATCTAATCAACACATATGGCCTATGGGAAACATTTATGCCCTCCAACAAACCCCTGTTTGTTATACTACGTTCCTCAAGAACGCAGAGTCCCACACGTCTCCATGGTCTCTACCAGACCTTTTGACTGTAGTTTAGCGTTGGTTGTCGCGGCTTTAACTTGGTGATCAGAAATGTCACAAATCACTATGGCGGCTTTCAGTTCATCGGAAAGCCCCTTGACCAATAAGCCTGACATCATTCCTCCTGAAAACCCTCGAGAGACTCTGTGACCGACTCATCCGGGACGGACCACTTCGGGAGCTACCACTACACAAGAACCAACACGCCTACTCCACAGGAAAATCAACAGAATCCGCACTACACAGTGTGATCTCCAAGATCGAATGTGCAGTAGACCACAAGTGCTCCTCACTAGCTGTTTTTATTGACATAGAAGGGGCTTTTGACAAAACTATTTTCCATAGCATCAACGCAGCCCTCGAGAATCACGGTGTGGACTCGACCCTGCGAGGATGGATCACAAATATGCTAAGACTCAGGGCCGTACAGGTTACGGTGAACGATACCACTAGAGCCATCGTGGCGAAAGGCTGCCCTCAAGGGGGCGTCCTCTCACCACTCCTATGGAACCTCGTGGTGGACAGCCTTATCAAACGTCTGAATGACAGAGGCTACTACACGGTGGGCTACGCAGATGACATAACCATAATAATAAATGGCACACATGAAAACACACTATGTAACCTTATGCGCCAAGTCTTGAAGGTGGTGGAAGACTGGTGCAAGGAGTACAAACTAGCAGTGAACCCCACCAAAACCGAACTCGTCCTTTTCACAAAGAAAAGGAAGTTGGCAAACCTACAATTGCCACGTTTCTTTGAGACCACCCTAAGCCTGTCGACTGAAACCAAATACCTGGGTATTTATTTGGACAAACAGCTGAACTGGGCAAAACATACTGATTACATCACAACAAAAGCCAGCATAGCCCTATGGCAATGCAAAAGATTGCTTGAGAGGAATTGGGGCCTAAGCCCCAAAATCACCTACTGGCTATACACCACCGTCATCCGACCAATCATTACATATGGCTCCATAGTTTGGTGGCCCAGGACCAATCTGAGCACAGCCCAGAAGGACCTCGAGAAGGTACAAAGATTTGCCTGTGTAGCAATCACCGGCAGCATGAGAACATCACCCACTGCCGCGTTACAGGTAATGCTGGGGTTACCACCTCTACACCTCGTCGTAAGAGAGGAGGCGGCCCTAGCGACCTTCAGGCTCGAAATATCCGGCACCCTAAGTAAGGATTTCAGAATCAAACATACGCGCATAAAAGACGACGCAATCAAACAACAGCCCATGATGGCATCACCCTGCGACAGAACCCTGAAGACCCACTGCTTCCAAAAGCACTACAACATAGAGCTCACAGCGGAGATGTGTGACTACTCAGGCCCAAAAGAGCTAAGGATCTACACTGATGGATCGAAAACCGACGATGGAACAGGTGTCGGAGTTTTCTCCGACGATCTAAACATCAAAATATCCAGACCCCTGGGAATGCTCAACTCTGTATATCAAGCAGAGTGCGTAGGCATTATCCAAGCGGCACACGCCATAGAGGCCAGGGAAGTTACGGATACTCACATCCGTATACTTTCAGACAGTGCCTCAGTCCTCCAATCCTTAAAGAGAAACCAGATCACTTCGAGACTAATACTAGAATGCCATAATGCCCTAGAACGAGTTACGGTACTAAACCGCAACACGGTGACATTACAATGGATCAAAGGACACAGTGGATCGCTTGGAAACGATGCAGCTGACGAACTCGCCAGAAGAGGATCCAGCACAAAAGCTTTCGGACCCGAACCCATTGTCCCCGTACCCTTCAAGCAGCTCAGAAGTTGGCTAAAGGATCACACTCAAACACAAGCGGAGAAGTGGTGGACCTTGAGGAAACGATAGCGCACGTAATCCTTGAGTGTACTGGCGTCACCCAGATACGCGAGGAGACCTTTGGAACGCCAGGATCTCTTGCGGATGCCCTGAGAAGACCGGGAAGTCTGATCTGAGGTTGGAGTAACGGCCACCAAGGCTCACGCACAATGGTCCACTTTAAGGACTAAGTAAACCAAAATCCCTAACATAGAACATAGAAGCCCCTTGGCGATAATCAACCGCAACAAGGACTTTTGGGCATATTCTGCATACGTGGTGAATTTGTTTGAATTCGTACTCATCACGTCGTACAACACAGTGGCCATATCAACTTCACGCGGACACGTCATCTGCCTAGCCTTTTCCCAACCATGTTGGGGTCGGCTTCCAGTCTAACCGGATGCAGCTGAATACAAGTATTTTACATGGAGCGACTGCCTATTTGACCTCCACAACCCAGTTAGCGCTAGGTAATACGATACCCCTTGGTAAGACTGGTTGTCAGACTTTCGGGTCACCGACTACCTGTAACGACTGTCAAACATCTACAAATGACAGCCGGGACCAATGGCTTAACCTTTTCCTTTCCGGGGCACGGAGGAAACTCGGTATGTAATGGGTGGTCACCCATCCACGGACCAACCTAGGTAAGCACGGCTTAACCTAAAGATCGACCCAAGCGGCTGTTCTTATTTAGCCACGAGCTCCTCTTTAGCCACGGGCTCCTCTTTAGCCACGAGCTCCTCACTAACTTCACGCGGACACAAGGACCGAAATTAAGTTTTAAAATTATAACAACTTTAAAATTCTACCTTCGGGCATTGGTCACCCAATCGTTGAGCCACGTTATAGCAACACCACGTAAACAGCCATCAATGCGTCCCAGGCATTCCCAATCGCCCCAGTGGCTTAATTCGCACCCCTTATCTACTTCAGCGCACCACACGTCAAAGTCATGTACACTGGGACCAAAATTCGAAATATAATAATGGTTCGATCTTACTTGAATCAGGGATGAAAGTGCACCCACAATCCTGTCCGCAGCGTCAACCTCACGCGATGCCTCGAAGGCGGCGGTCCCCGAAGCACGTGTTTCCATATTGGCAACAGGTTCCTCGGTTGCCGCTGATACTGGCACCAGCGTGTAGCTTCTCGTGCACGGGTGCGCCGACATTGGAGACGCCTGTATCGCGCTTGGAACCAACCGCGTTCAAGCGATCAAGCACTTCATTTAAAGGGTTGCGGCGAGGGCTGTCCCGACGCCCATAAGAACAATCACGGCGCCTACGCTGACTTTCGATACTCGCTGATCTATCGCGACGACGCCTAGAGGATCTGCTACGTATTTCACGACAACGGTCTCGATATGATTAAATAGCAGTTAGTGTGTTAACTAAAAACGTAAACCAAAACAAACACGTGGGCGTTAACCTAAAAACGCACAAGCACTAAAAACCGATAAAATAATTAACACGAGGCGAGTTACTTTTAAATTGTTTTTAAACTAATCAACACACGGCTTCAAACACAACACGTGGTTGGAATCACTTTAAAACGAAACCACAAAATTATTTTTAAAACTTCCACAGTAAAACAAAAAATAAAAAATAGATGGCGAACGATCAAAGTCGCGTGTATTGTTAAACTTATCCCAACTTCTGATCTTATAGAACAGAAGCTCATTTAATTTTTTAAAAAGAATAAGCAATACAACCTAGAACTATTTATTTTTAACAAATCACAAAATCAACACAATCACAAAAACCGTTAGATACAGAAATAATAACAACTATAGTTCACGATAACGTCCGTCACTTCCGAGCTCCCGAGCAAAAGTGTGCGCGCTCTGAGAGTGCACCGCTTATATGTTGCCCCCTCCACTCGCTGTGTCACCACGATCGCACGATGTCCCCGCCCTTTCGGCTGACGAATCCTCTAAGACTAGCTTCATAATAACATACCTACATAACAGAAATAAATAAACAAACGTTTTTTAAATCAAAGACTCTTCATTTGAATGTCTCAAAACGCTATAGGAAATTTTGTCTTTGTATGTTTTGAAATTGGTCCTTTAGTTTAATTAAAACTTGCTAGAAATAATGGTCCTTTTTTTTTTTTTTTCGTGTGGGAAATCATCAAATGACTCCTCCCGCTCTGGGCGGAGCGGAAGAGAGTGTCAGACTCTTACTGACTAAAAACCACCCATGTTCCTTCTTTTGCCCTTTATGTTCCAGGGCCGCGGTATCTCTTTCGAACAGTCCCGCAGTCCTGGCAGGCATCGGCCCTTGCGGGCCCCTCCTGTTGCTGTTTTTAAATCAAAGGCTCTTCATTAGAATGTCTCAAAATGCTATAGGAAATTTTGTCTTTGTATGTTTTGAAATTGGTCCTTTAGTTTATAACTTGCTAGAAATAATGGTCCTAAGAGACTCTCTCATAATAATTGGCACAGTTGAAAATGAATCGATAAAGTTTGTTAGGGACATTACGCATCATAATCGCATCATATTAAAGGAAGTCGTCTGTCTTGGTAGGGATATGTAAGAGGATGGAGGAAACGCATGTTACTAAAAAAGTTATGGATATTAATGTCGATGGATGGAGAGGGAGAGGAAGGCCAAAGAAAACATGGATTGTGTGAGGAATGATATGAAAGAGAAAGGAGTAAATGATGCCGTGACTTTCGTAAAAAAGGAAACATTTTGCATTCATCTTTCATAATGTTTTGCTTTTTTCGTATAAACAAGTTTCTCAAGAGGGTACCGTATATATAGGTGATCTTTACGCTTAAACTTGTTAATTTATTCGTGGTATCTAAATGGAGGAACTCGTCTAGGTGATTTTTTTTCATCAGTATGATAAAAAATTAGCGTAAGGCCCCTTGGCCACATACGTTTTTAAACTGTCATGGTCACTAACATTATCATTTAAACTAGAAACGTGATATTTACCATGTTCGATCGATAATATGGTAAATGTCCCGTTTCTAGTGTTAATGATGATGCCGTGACGTTTGACAGGGGAGAATGGAAGAAGAAAACGTGTTGCGCCGACCCTAAGGTCCGGTTGTTCGTACATTACAGTAAAGTAAAAGTTAAAATTTAACTGTTGTCAATTTTGACCACAGTTAAAAAAATAACGTCGGTTATCTTCATATTCAGTTGCCCAGAAATATTTTACGCGGCGGTTAAATTTGACGAGGGTTAAAAGTGTTGTCAGTACAATTTCGTGTACCTTCCCTTAATTTTCGATGGGTAATATTTTTTCGACTGCCAACATTGTGTTAGCTTTCAAGTTGACACTGTTGTTTGGAAAGAAATATTATTTGTTGGTGATTTAAGTTTCATATTAATTCTCCTCTAGTACTATCTTGATAGTTTGGAGCAGTTTCATGAACTATGACCATCTCCTCGTAAACATCTACTAAATCTGGAGGTTGTTCCTCATTCATCTTACGACAGATGTTGTGTAAAACAGCTGTTGCAACTATTATTGCTTGCATATATTTCAAATTGACTCTCAACTTGGATCCGATTGCAGGAAATCTTCGTTTCCAACAACCAAATGTCCTCTCAACCACATTTCTAGTCCTTATTTGGCTTTCATTATAAAGATGCTCCCCTGCTGTTGTAGGGTTTGCTAGTGGCGTCAAAAGAAATGACCTCAAGGCATATCCTCTATCACCTAATAGCCATGTATCACCAAATTCCCCATCTTCCATTCTACCTTTGATGTTGCTTGAATCAAATATGTGACTATCGTGACTTCCTCCGGGCCATCTTGCAACAATATTTTTGATATAGCAATTAGCATCAGCAACAACTTGGACATTCAATGAAAATGAGTCCTTTCTATTGCGGTAATATTCTGCATTATTGCCACCAGGTGATTGTATATAAACATGTGTGCAATCTATAGCACCTATAACTTTTGGAAAGCGGCTAATATTGTAAAAGTTGTTTACAGTGGCTTTCCTCTCATCTTCATTTCTTGGCATATAAATAAAATGGGATCTCAGATTAGCTAATTCCTTGCTCACAGTGTGAATAGCTCTACATACTGTCGATTTGTGCACTCCTTTTGAATCCCCAACACATCTGAGAAATGATCCAGATGCGTAAAACTGTAGAGTTAACAAGACTTGATCTGCAGATGTAATTGCATTGTTTCTGAAAAAAGTGAATGAGCATACATAATTAGTTGTTAGGTATTTTAGAGGTTTTACCATGAAACTAAAAAATTGTTTCTAAAAACCATACCTATTAATTTATATGGATAAAAATTGACTCACCTCCTGGTCAAACGTTTGAGTCGTGAATCTAATAAATTTACAAGCACTTTAGCCAAATTCCTCGACACTCTGTAGCGTGCTCTAAAATCTATTTCCTCCCATAAAAAAAAATCAGTTCGTGGCCGAAAATGTCTCTGTCTTTGTCGGACTACTTGTCCAAATATGAATTCGTCATCAGAAGAACTGTCTTCATTAATTAAATCCAAAAGAAAACGCTCCGATCCCATTTTAAACGGTATTCGGAAAGAAATATTTTGTAAATAACCTAAAAACTGTTACCGTTAACTTCAAATTCTACTATCGTCAAAATTTAAACCACCCCCACCCTGTCGGTAATTTTGACCGGCGTTAAATCGGTAATTTGACCGCTCGTTAAAGTAACCGCTCCTTCAACAACGCTTTTTAAATTTGTCCCCCGGTTAATTTTACTTTAACCAAAACTTAACCCTAGAGTTGACGTAACCGAGCTTCGAGCAACCGGACCTTAGTAGAATTCGTGATAGTTACATTTTAACCCACGGCAAATCAATAGCAACTGGTAGCTGGAATCAACTCATATCTGTTTTCAGTGAGCTACACACATATTTTTGTCCTACGACAAGCAACTTTATGTAAATCTAAAACTTTGGAAAAACGGCCCAATTTTGAATTTTTTTCAAAATAGGAACGCACCCATTTAAAAAAAAATACAAAATTGGGCCGAGACTCAAATAAAGATTTGAGCCTAAATAATCAAACTTGGGGCGTTGTGTTTCGTAAATAAATTAAACATTTTGCGTCCATCTTTTATAATGTTTTGCTTTTTTCGTATAAACAAGTTTCTCAAGAGGGTGTATAATTATATAGATGATCTTTAAGCTTAAACTTATTATTTATTCGTGGTATCTAAATGGAGGAACTCGTCTAGGTGACTTTTTTTCATCAGTATAATAAAAAAATTGCGTAAGGCCGCTTGGCCACGTACGTTTTTTTCGGTGAAAATCTACAGTTGGTTCGCCGTGTCTAGGACATGGTCGTCAGTGTTGTATGTATCACTATGGAAACTTGGATCATGCATTTTGATGTGTGCCGTAATTAGAAAAATTATGAATGAAAACTCAATATTTTTCCATATTTCTTTTTGTTGATAAGAATCTGTAGTTGCGGATTGACAACAATTGTCCAGTTGGACAATATAAGCAAGTTTTGTATTTAATTAATATTACAAATATAAATGTTTTGAATACAGAAAATATACGAAGAAAACATTTCATAAAATCGTGTAATGAGTAAGTGCTTGTACTGTTAGGTACACCTCTGCCTAAACCCTTCGGGATGACGGGATATTTTGTTTATGTTTTTAAGTAAGTGCTACTGTTGTATTTTTTAAACACTTTTTAATACTCGACCTTTTTTGTAACAACTTGGAATCCTCATGAAGTGTACAGGTTACATCCGGAGTCATTTACTATACGGACCTTGTGGAAACTAGAACAAATGCCGTGCATGCCTTTTAAGTTCTGTCGTTTCCATATTTCCCGGCAATTTTGAATTTGGAACTGTTCTATATTCGAATGTGTTTAAATTTTGAATCTCAAAACAGTTGAAAGTATTATCAATGCTATTGTTTAGTCACAGCATCGATTGGAATCTGTCAGGTTACGTACGAAAATGAATCTTTCTAAGGAAAATGTACTCGTATTATTGGAATTAAATATAACAGCTCACAACTTAGGACCCATTAATGATAATATTTATCCGTGGTGTTAGGCAACTGGGCTTATCCCAGTTGTAAACGTCCCTTTGTGCCAATTGGCCTTGTTTCGTTCTGTCTCCTGCTGATATGGAGGGAAGTGAAAAATGGTTTTCCTACTCCTCCGCTATACTTTTCTGATTAATTTCGTTGCGGGATTCAAGACAGTTAAATTGTTTCTCTGGGACTTGGTCGAGCTTCATTGTTTCGGCGCTTTTCTGGTGGTCGCCACTGTTGATTCTGGCTTTCGGGAGTTATAGTGGTTTGGGAATAGTGCGGCGGGCTTGTTCCATTAAAAAAGTCCTTATGAAGTCCTCCGCCGCGGAGTGGTTGGGGGACGCTATCAAACTCCTAGTGATTAAAACCACACGGAGGTCCTCCTCGTCAATTCAGACTGTGGTGCGGGGACACATTCGCAATCACCACAGTCACTCCATAGTAGCCACAATTACCCCAGTAGATAACCTTGCGTCCTTTTTTTTTGTTTCGGGGTGGAAAATTCTCATGGATGTCCTCCGCCCTGGGGCGGGTGGAGGGGTCTGTCAGACTCTAACTGACTAAAATATTCCGCCCTGGTATTCCCTTCCCACACTTGCACCGGGGATCATGGGAACTAGTGCGTTAAAAGGGAACAGGGGCTGCGATTCTTCACACACATTTTGACGAAATCGACGTTTCTTATTCCCCTTTCTACCGTACTCTAGGGGGGCAGGCTTGACGCAGCGCGACGGCAATAGTTTCTTTAAATTCCTCGAAGGCCCTGTTCCCTCTTAAGTACCACAAACAATAAAAATATCGTCCGATCCAAACAGAAAGTGCATTCACTTTCATGCGTAATATTCTTTTTACGTAAATTCAGTAAAAACATTGTAAATAAAAGGTGTTACGTCTGCACATGATAACTGTTTGAATAAATACAGGTACTTCTGATTCTTTATAGGGTGCCGTAGTCGAATGGCAAAAAACAGAACCCTTATATATTCAAGTCTTTAAATTGTCATGGTCACTAACATGCATTAACACTAGATACGGAATATTTACCATGTCCACTTTTTGTGTTTGTTTGTGTGTTTGTATCCTTATAGATTCGTCATGTCTATCAGTCTGTCCGTCTGTATGTCACAACCACTTTATTCCGAAACTATTAAGACTACATACTTGAAACTTGGTAGGTAAATGTATTCTGTGAACCACTTTACGATTTTTATTTTTATTCATTTGAACTGCACGGACAAAACATGAAGTTTATTTATTCTATTTATTGGCAACAGTTTTGTTATCATGAATGTTATTATTTGAAGGTGGTGGATTGTTCTTTTCAAGTATTGTAATAGTTGGCCTGAGAGCCTAGATAAGTGACAATGGTCTAAATAGCAGAATGTAAGTCTACAGGGGTTGGAAGAACAAGGTGTACAGTTTTTCATAGCTCATAGAAAAGGCAGGATGTTACTAACAACTTATGGACTGATGCAGGTCTGAAATAAAGATATTTTATTTTCATTTTTGTGAGCTCGGGTGTTGTGTCTGCGTTTTTCTATATGCTTTTAGGTCGTGGATAACTTTAATAGCGCGATTTAGAATTTTGATGTTAGTTCTGCATTCGTGTCATAGATGGCGCTGTAGTACTTTTTGTATAATGTTGCTGTAGGACTTTTTGTAGTACCACTACAGTCTTACATAAACCAATCCTGGATTGTCTGAAAAGCTTATTCAATTAATTCATTCTCATATTTTGTTACTATTCAGGACTTGTTCTGAGTGCACCTTACCGTTGACCAGTGGGACCTTTTATGGACCGACTGATTGACAAATAGGTACTTACATTAAAATAACTTGCCAAATCAAAATATATGTAGTAACACCTTCAGGTGACTCTAGCGGCCCTGGCACAAGATTACTGACCCTGCGGTCACTGATCTGTTTACGAAGTTGATTATACGTACATTTTGGAGTAGGCTTAATCCACTATCCTATCAGTACTACTGCCACGCTATATATGGTTGCTATAGACTTAGGGGCTGTCTCCACGAGCGAGAGAATCGCGACGATATTACCCTCCGTGCCACGTATTTCTATACACTCTCTTAGAAACCGTCTCCACGAGCGAGAGAATCGCGGCGATATTATCCCATACAAATACGTAATATCGCCGCGATTCTCTCGCTCGTGGAGACAGCCCCTTAAATACACTAGAGCTCGTGGCTTTATAATAACAGCCGCTCGGTTCAATCTTCAGGTTAAGCCGTGCTTGCCTAGGTAGGTCTGTAGATGAGTGACCATCCATTACATAGCGAGTTTCTTCCGTGCTTCAGAAAGCCCGCTAAGCCGTCGCGTTGGTTGCGGTTATCATTTGTAGATCTTTGACAGTCGTTACAGGTAGTCAGTGGTCCGAAAGTCTGACAACCGGTCTTACCAAAGGGTATTGTATTTACCTAGTAATAGCGACTGCCTGCAACTGGGTAATATTGCAGGTAGTCGCTCCATGCAAAATACTGGTATTCAGCTACATCCGGTTAGACTGGAAGCCGACCACAGCATAGTTGGGAGAAGGGTAGGCAGATGATGAGTTGCTATAAACCTAGCCAATTTTCAGGTTTTTGCTTTATTACCAGCGTTATTCTGATATTAAATAAATACTAAGACTAAACGGTAATGCATACTTCCATCGGAAAGCCATTGTCGTTCTCACTAAATATATCTATGTATATGTTTTTTTTAATTATCGTCTGTTTGTCGGACATTAATTTGTGTATTTTATTGTTTTTTTTTTTGGTAATAGGAAATGGGATACCTGTGTGTTACGTTACGTTAGTCAATAATTAGGAAGTTATTAATACCTTTTAATGAATGTTATAAAAGTTGGACTCCTGAGAAAGTTGGACTCTTGCGAACAGAGGGAATAATCGTCGTCACGGAGGCAGGCCTAAAAAAACGCTGGCGTGACGATTTGGACCTCGTTCTTGACTGCTTGGCTAGAGAAAGCGAAGCACCGAGAGAGTTTGGAAGGAATGGTTGGAGGCTTTCGCCCAGCAGTGGGATACAATAGGCTAAACAAAAAAAAAACACAAGACAAACAGCATACAATAAAATATTAATATACTGGATATCTACTGATAATACTGCCCTACTATACAATAATGGTTTACACAAGACAAGAAATTTTTGAAAGCACCGCTTTATAGTACTTGCAATACTTGTATACTAATAATAGGCATGAAATTTCTAAAAACCTAGATAATATACTAGATGTTTTTTTCCTGGTTTTAGGAACATCTAACGGTACAAAAAATATACACACTGGTGTACAGCCGGTGACTTGTAGGTTTTTTATAGAGACCTACTTCAAGCGCCAGTCTCTCACAAAGTTAATTCCATGTTCATGCTCCACTGCAACCCTAGCATTAAGTAACTTGTGTAGAGAAAATAAAGGATATATGATTAAAATAAAAATACACAGACTTGAATATTTCTATAATTTTGCCTCTTGCCGGATTAAGGGTTAAAAGACAATTGATAATTCAGGTAGGTTATGATATTTTACTTCACCATAGGTCAGTTACGTCCAAGATGTTTGTCAAGCCAACCTCCTACTTTACAGCAAATATCATAGCAATGACAATCATGTCATTTGTAATAATGATAACATCTATTTTTGACATAAAAATGTTGACGTGTAAAAGTGTTTGTAAAAACCAAAGACATTGAAATGTTTACGAGCGATAGACGGGAAAAGACGAAGAAAATCGTAATCCGTTTTAATAAAATAATAATAATATCTTGGGACAACAAACACACCGCCATCTGATCCCAAACTAGGCAGAGCCTGTACTACCAGCTACTACTATGGCAACCAGACAACTGATAAACATACTTATATTTTTCTAAATACATATATAATATAGATAAATTACACACCCAGATACAGAACAAATAATCGTACTCATCGCACAAAGATTTGTCCTGTATGGGAATCGAACCCACGACCTCCGTCTAGTGGCATAAACCCCCTTGTCAGATGGCATTCGTGTGACAATGTATATTTTCGGGATCAAAATGTTTGTATGAAAATATACCCAATGTCTGCTCTAAAAGTATTTTAAATCTCTTTGGTAATACCAATTTACAGAATTACTATCATTTATTTAATTCTTTGGCACACAATCCAAGAAAACCTGACTGATGACTATATAATTTATTACACAATTATACAAACAAATAAATTGCCGACACAATACCTCCATATAAAATGAGAACATTATTATACACATATTATTATTTATATAAAAACACCATAAATCCATTAAACACATGTATAAATTGATAAAGACTGACAATATGATGAAGTTACTCGTTTACGGCATTGTTAAATATAGTATAAATGTTTTGAGAACATTTATACTATATTTAACAATGCCGTCAAAACCGTCTATATTCCAATTTATCGATTACTAATGCCTTTTTTTTTGGATGGTAAATCATCAAATGACTCCCGTTCTGGGCGAAGCGGAATCCCGGTGTCAGACTTTTACTGACTAAAAACCATCCATGTTCCTTCTTTTGCCCTTTATGTTCCAGGGCCGCGGTATCTCTTTCGAACAGTCCCGCAGCGTTACATTGAGTCCTAGCTTAAAAAGTGATTTTACAACCCAAAAAAAGTCGTTTCCCAGCAATAATTTTGGGGTACCTAGTTACTTTATTGGATGTGCAAAATGCTTCGTGAAGGGTCCGTTTACACCTTGTATAATAATAGTATGATCTATTGATACAACATTTATTAAAAGGTTTGTTTAGCGTGACCTCGAAAAGGTTTTATAGGATTATTATAAGAAAAGATAAAAATGTTTATATTGAATTTTTCCGGTATGGTGTATGTTGACCTCCACGGAGGTTTAAGGTTTTAGTGAAGGTTATACTATGACATAATTATTTCGGTTTACACATAACATGACATCACGCCTGTAGTTCCCGAAGGGATAGGCAGAGGTGTCTAATAGTAAAGCCACATTTCGCCAGTTATGTTTTTTAGTCCCATGTAATCCAGACTCCGTGGTTGTTACTGAGAAATTCCTGAAGGAAAAACCCAAAAAACACGTTTCGTCCCATTTTAAAACCCGTTGCCCGACACGCGAATTGAACCCATGCTCAGTAGTCACGCTTGTGACCACTAGACATATTGCTTTGTATTGTCGTGAACCTGTTTTATTTAATTAAGTAGTTCAATAAAAAAATCTTAATAAGGCACATAGACAAAAAGTTAACAACACTAAGAATCTCAAGGCAGCAGAAGTAATGTAATCAACAAAAACTAACCACAACAGATCTAGAACTGGCATTAAATATGATGAAAAATATAAAATGAATAATAAAAAATGAAATGATGTAATGATATTATGATGATGATGATGAATAAACGATTAATTTTGTCTGTTTGTTGATTTTAATATGATTATGTATTTTTAGTAACTCAGCCAATCATTTTTATGACGTATGGAAATACAGTTTTAATAAAATTTTATTTAATTAAAACAAAACAAATGATGCCATTTTAAATTAATTTTACCTTTAAAGGGTGAATTTTCCAAGTGGGCGTGGATGGCCAAATCTGAAACCATGAGGAATAGCGAAAAATGCTCAAAGGAATCTCGAGTACGATTTTGAATAAAACTAAAACTGTATCATTAGATTTTTTAAAAATCAATGTTCCTAGCCTGGAATCAAATCCATTGATTTTGTAAAAAAAACTCACTATAATATTACACAATTCGATAGTGTCGCTAATAAGGATCAAATTCTGGGAAGTAATGACATACGGCATATACCTAACCCCCTTTTATATATTTAATCAGATAAAGAAAAAAAAAACACGAGAAGACAAAAAAACCCTAAAAAAAATACGTATGATGATTTTCTTGTAATCAGATTCTCATGGGAAAGTTATTTTATTCTAAGGAAAATTTATACTACATAATTTTTGTAGGCAAAAAAAAAACTAAAACTTTATTTATTTTTAAATAAAACGTACTTTCTTTAAAAACTCTTCTCGTCGTCGTCGTCGTTTCGTCGTCGTCGTTCGTCTTTTCTTTTTTCTTTTTTTTTTCGTTTTTTTTTTCGTTTTTTCTTTGTCTATAGATAATTAAATAATAATAATAATATATAATTATGGATATTAATAAATTTTATTAATATTCATAATTATAATAATATGGCCCTGGATCGAAAAATTTGGAATTAATGGGGAGAGGTCTTTGCCCAGCAGTGGGATTACACAGGCTAACAGTAACATCAATATATTCTGAAGCACCAACAATTTAAACAATTAATTTAGTCTACCTCAAAAACCTGTACGCGATAAAACCGAAATAACTTTAGCACTTACCATACCAAAACATGAAAAAAGGGTAGAAATAAAACCTTTAAGAAAATCGTCCTGATTTAGTACCGGAACACAAGGCAAACATCGTAAATTATCAAATCAAAGAGAGTAAGAAAAAAATATGTACATTTAGCAAAGAAAATCGTGTGATTTCAGACGGTGCTTTTCAGTCTTAAGTCGTACAACGCTTTGTTTTGTGGTAAATGGTCCTAGGAGAGAGAAATGAGTGAAAAGGAAACAACAGGTTCATCATTATTTTGGTCGGCGCAGAATATCTTCTTCTTCCTTCATTCTTCATCATCATCATGACCACAGCCTGCCCACCCACTACTGAGTATAGGCCTCTCTTTTCTCCTGCCAATCTCTACGTTCCTGTGCCAGTCTCATCAAGGTTATCCCATTTTTCTTCTACCATACTTCTCTATTACTCGCCATCTCATCAGACACCTCTTTTTGTGCCGTATCATTATTCACACAGTCCATCCATCGTTTCTCGTTTCTTCTGATTATTACTGGAATGTGAAAATTTTTAAAGAAAGGAAATGCAGCTGGTAATGCCTACTTTTAGTTTTAGTTTTTTTTTTAACCCTTATTAGTTATTTTATTATATTTATTTATTTAGGTTAGCCTACAATTGTTTACACGTTACATTTCATTTAAAAGTACACGATATACATTTATAAGTGCAACGATTACTTACAGGCTAACTCCACATGCACTATTTTACTTATACATTTTCATTATTGCAATTAATTGTGAATTGTGATATAATCGTCAAATATCAATTAGTAGTGGTATCTCAAACAAATCCTTATCTAGTATCAATTTTACATTGTAACTAGCTCCGTTACTAGCTCATTCACGTAGACGGCGATTTGATGTTTCTGTCTACACTATAGGAAAAGACTTGAGTTTATTTTGAAAAAAACTCAGCATTAAAATCTTGACAGAGGAATTACTTGCAATGAACCAGTAAGAAGTGTAGGGGAGCTTGTAGCTAAATAAGAACAGCTGCTCGGGTCGATCTTTAGGCTGGTCCGTGGATGGGTGACCACCCATTACATACCGAGTTACCTCCGTACCTCGGAAAGCACGTTAAGCCGTTGGTCCCGGCTGTCATTTGTAGATCTCTGACAGTCGTTACAGGTAGTCAGTGACCCGAAAGTCTGACAACCAGTCTTACCAAGGGTTATCGTATTACCTAGCGCTAACTGGGTTGTGGAGGTCAGATAGGCAGTCGCTCCATGTAAAATACTGGTATTCAGCTGCATCCGGTTAGACTGGAAGCCGACCCCAACATAGTTGGGAAAAGGTTAGGCAGATGATGATGATGATGAAATAGTAGGAAGTGTTGCAGTTACATTTGTTATACATTTAATTGAAACAAAACTATATGTTATTTGAAACAACACGCAAATTATCTGTACATACTTACTCGTAATATCAAATACTATCTCATTGGTCTAGTGGTCGCAAGCGCGACTCTTGAGCATGAGGTCCTGGATTCGATTCCTAGGTCGGCCAAAGTGTTATTGGGTTTTTCCATTCAGATTTTCTCGTCTGAATTTGTGACCGGTTGGTAGCAATAGGCTCGCCCCCTATTATATGGGACTCAAAGATAACTGGTGAGATGAGAAATGGGGGTACTATAATTGGGTGAACCTTTGCCTAACCTTTCCAGGATGGCGTGCGAGATGTGTGTTAAGTTAATCTCAAAGGTCTCTCAAGTTAATCTCAAATCTCAAATGTTTTGCACTAAAAGTGCAGATTAACTTAACAAACGTCACGTAGACATTGTTTTAAGAAATCGAAACTCCTTCTCTTAAATAATATTATTTTAGCAGATCTCCTTAATTTCTCTCTCCAGTCAGAGTGCACAATACCGTTAGACCGTTACCTATAAACTGGACAACCACTTAACTTTTTTATTGCGAGCGTACGTACAAAGACACGGTTTTATGACTGACAGACCTTAACTTTACGTGTCGTGTTGTAAAACTGAAATGGAACTCCTTTCAAGGTCGTTAGTGAGTTTTCATGATAAGCAGTTATGGATTTTCAGGTTAAGTGTATATTCGGTGATGGTTGGTTTGTAATACAAAGAATATAAGTGTAACCTGTTCCTCCTGTGATCTAGTTCTCTTCTAATCTTGAGGAGTTTTTTAATCGAGTAAGCAAGGAAACTTCTTTGAGAATTGGAAAGTAGTAGCGTGACCGTAGGAAGGAATGGAGGGAGGCCTATGTCCAACAGTGGGACAATATGGGCAAGCTATAATAAAATAGGAATTAGCCTTTATTATTAAAAGGCATTGACTGCCTCGTTGGGTATCAGGAATTTCTCAGTTACAGCCACGGAGCCTGGATTTGCGGCCGTTTGAATGCAATAGGCTCGCCCGCTATTATGACGAAATGTGGGTGTGCTATTAGGTACACCTCAGCCTAACCCTTTGGGGATTACAGCAGTGATGTTATATTATGTATAAAAAGGCATTGTCTCGGTAATTTGCAATGATCAGTTGGAATAAACTCCTCCCGAAAAATTAACGTAATCGTTCTATTCCCGCATATCATCGTTTTATTCAATGTATGTGGGTGTGAATGGAAAGACAAAATGATATAAAGTCGTGAGAACGTCAGGACGTGATCATTCCAAATATCCGTGATTGTGCTAGTTCAGGAGGATCTGGAGTAGCATACTCATCATCATCATTCTCTTCCCTTTATCCCAAAACTGCTTCAAAAATTCAAATTTTTGTAATGTATGCAGATGAAATAAAATTTTATAGAACATGTAAAAATACACAATACTGTGAACTCTTGCAAGATGACATAGACAGGCTTTATGCATTTTGTATTAAAAATAAACTTTTTCTCAGTCTTCCAAAATGTCATTCTGTTTCATTTACCAAAAACAAGGAATTAATATATTACAATTATTATATTAATAGCAAACGTTTAAACAGTGTTGCGAACGTCCGGGACCTGGGTATCACTCTGGATTCACGTCTACATTTTGACATACATGTTGATAATGTTATAAACAAGGCGTTTCGTATGTATGGCTTCGTCATGCGATCATCTGGTGACTTTGTACGGCCCTCTACGTTCTTACTATTATACAAAACTCTAATACGCTCCCAATTGGAATACGCCATCCAGAGCTGGAACCCTTTCTACGACAAATACTGCTCTAGATTGGAAATGGTACAGAAAAAGTTCTTGCGGTCTATGAACTATAAATGTTTTAATTCCAAGGTTCCATACGTGCAGTTACTGAAGCGATACGGCGTTCTTAGTTTGGAGTCCAGAAGACTGCTTCTGGGTGCAATGACGCTACATGGTTTATGCAACAATAAATTCGACTGCATTGAACTCACTAATCAGTTATGTTATAGAGTACCTAGAACTGTTGTCCAGCGGGGGGTGCGCGTACCCCGACTGTTCCAAACAGACTTGTGCAAAAGTAACGCTGGAGTGCGCGCACCTCTTCGTCGCCTTGTTGAGACATACAACACTCACTTTATGGAGATTGACATATTTAATCTACCCAACAAGATGTTTAAAAAAAAAGCTATAGATATTTTATCAAGAGGGCAGTTACTAAAGATGAGTGATAATCTAATTGAATCGAATTATTTTGTATTTTATTTTGAACTATTTTGAATTTAATTGTTTTGTATTTTATTTTGAGTTGAATTGTTTTGAGTTAAATAACTGAATTGAATTATTTTGATTTGAAATAGACTAAACTTAACTTTATGGAACTGAATTAAATAAATAACTTAATGGAATTGAAATAATTTGTAATCCAACTGAATTAAGATAATTTTAATTGAATTATATAGGAATAAATTAATTTAATTAACTTGTAATACATTAAAAACAGCTGTCACAGAAGGCTCTGTATTCTGTAAAATCTACCATAGTCTGTTATTCTTTTGTTAAGACGTGGATATTGGTGTGGGTTACATGTTTGTGATCTTTAGCTTTTAAGGATTTTTTTTGTATTTTCTGTAGCATGTAACTGTTCTATGTCCCTAATAAATAAAATAAAATAAAATAAAAATCCCCCAATCAATTTGGACTCATCACCTCATCAGACACCGACAGGCATCGGCCCTTGCGGGCCCCTCATGTTTGCTGACATCTCTTTGAGCCGCGCGTGGAACACAAACGCGCCGTCGACACGGCCTGTCGTCATAAGACGGACTGACGGCGAGCTAGCCCATTACTCACCGTCCACTGGCCCGCGCCTACGGTGGCCAAGAGCCACCACGTGGCCCCCGACGCGCGACGCCCGGTGCTTCTCCCGCGGCGGGTGGGACGTGAGGTTCTCTTCCTAACTGAATCATCCTGAAACTAAAAATTCGAGGACATGTAACATTTACCAGCCCGCACTCATACTGGATAGGGAGGAGATCCCAGCAGTGGAAACATTAGAGATGGATGCGTTGTTTATGTTAGTCATCATCTGCCTAGCGTTTTCCCAACTATGTTGGGGTCGGTTTCCAGTCTTACCGGATGCAGCTGAATACCAGTATTTTACATGGAGCGACTGCCTATCTGACCCCCACAACCCAGTTAGTACTGGGTAATACGGTACCCTTGGTAAGACTAGTTGTCAGACTTCCGGGCCACTGACTACCTGTAACGACTGTCAAAGATCTAAAAATGACAGGACCAACGGTTTAACGTGCTTTCCGAGGCACGGAAGAAACTCGGTATGTACTGATGGTCACCCATCTTCAGACCGACCTTGAAGATGAACCTGTGCGGCTGTTGTTATGTAGCACGGACTCCTTCACAGGCTCCGTTGTTTATGTTACTATTACTAAAGAATGTGTTTGTGATCTATAGTTTAAAAGTCTGGCTGACTTTTAAAAAAACATTTTTGACACCCTCTAATACAGCTTTGAATTTTAAATACTCAAACAGTATCCAAAGTCCTCGTAATCCGATCGCCTAAAATTCGGTACTTATAGCTTCAAAGGTTTACTGTTTATTAAATGGGCATAAGATGACAAGGACGTTTCTATTTTGGTACAACTTCCCGTTCCATGTAATAGAGAAGTTTGACTTTGAACTCTATCGATAGAATGTTTATTATATGGTGACATCAATAACGATAATTTCCTATAAAATGGTTTTGTATTCTTTATAAAAAAAAATTATAGGTTTGTTTGAAAAGTTAATGTAAGTTCATATAAAAAAGTGGACCGACTTTGTCATTAATTGCATGTTGTTTACCAGTCATCTACGTCATCAGAATCATTATTTCTATTTTGTAATTTTAACAATATTCATCTTCTTTGTTTTTACAGCTAAGACAGAGGTTGAAGTACATAACATATTATTTCGTTGGAAACTCCATATAATTTAGGCAACGAGATTTTATTAGGATTATTTGGTCTAGGTTCAGGTTTTGGTTTGGGTTCAGGAATTTCTTAGCAGCAGCCACGGAGTCTGGATTTGTGCCCAGTCGATGGCAATAAACTCGCCCCCTATTACATGGGACTTAAACATAACTGGCAAAGTGGGGGTATAGGTACTAATAGGTACACCTCTGCCTAACCCTCACAGACTTACAGGCGTGATGTTATGATGGAATTCTGAGGCACTTTAAAGGATTAGAGAACAAACGCTTACAGATTTCACGGTGTATCGTCCGATTCCGATTTGGAGGTTATTGATTGATTTTATGATGTGCCTTCTATTTACTGAACCACGTTGCGTACTAAATGACTAAGTTAAAGCTTACCATCTCCTACAAGCACATTCGTGTAAAACCACTAGTTTTAGACAAACAAGGATTACACAATACGGAAACTGTTCGAAGGCGGTCACTAACTCCCAAGCCACCGGTTCACTAAGAGCTAAATTACTATTACGCCGCATTATTAAATTTGTACAGAGGAACTGTAATTTGAGTTCACTAGTTCGCATAGTTTGTAATAGTAGTGTTGATTACAAAGTGCTGCTGGTTGTAAACAGTGGTTTTAATCTTTACCGGTAGTAGAATAAAAGCTAAGGGTTTTAAAATAAGACTCGAGTCGTCTTTTGTTTTTGTCCAATTACTGATTTCCAATTTTCTAGCGCTGATTATTCGAAAGTGGATTTTTAATTTATATTGAACGGAAAAGGAGTAAATGATAGCATGACGATTGACAGGGGAGAATGGAAGAAAAAAAACCGGCCAAGTGCAAGTCGGGCTCGCGCACGAAGGGTTCCGTACCATTATCTATGGGGGGGGGGGCATACAATAAACGTGTTTTTTTCGTATTTTTTTTTAATTTTTATTATTTGTTGTTATAGCGGCAACGGAAATACATCATTTGTGAAAATTTCAGCTTTCTGGCTATCACGGTTTATGACATACAGCCTGGAGACAGACAGACAGACAGCGGAGGCTTAGTAATAGGGTCCCGTTTTACCCTTTGGGTACGGAACCCTAAAAACGAGTTGCACCGACCCTGAATAACATTGGTCAATTGCAGAATGATGGTGATTGATTGACGTCAGATGTTTTTTTTTCTGATACACACTTTAATGTTTGGTATGCACTTTATAAAACTTAATAGGATTAGACTTTTTCATTCATAAATATCAAGGACGGAATAAATCGAATATAAAATCGAATCTCTACAAGAGTCCTAAGGCCGACCGGATTATTTATCTATATACAAATAAATAAAATGGAAGTGTCTATTAATTGTAATATCAAAACAACAGTTTTAGGGTTCCGTAGTCAACAAACAAGGAACCCTTATAGTTTCGCTATGTCCGTCTGTCAGCTTAGCTTAAAGAATCTCAGTACTAGAAAACTGTAATTTGGCATGAATATACAAACTAGTTACCCCGACAAAGTGGTAAAATAAAATCTCGAAAAGTATTTTTTTAAGTAGTTTGGTCAAATAATTTTTCGATTATGGGATTCGTTTGTGGAAATTGCAAATTTTTGTTACACTCAAGTGTGTTCGGGTGCGTGAAAAAATTCACGGTGATAGTAACGAAGTTAAAAGGAAAACTATCACAGCTAAGTAGGCTTTACACGTTTACGAGTAATAGTCGACCAACTTATAAAATGTACTTGGATAACATATTTTCCTAAACATAATGTATGGGAACACAAGTTTTTCAGCTGCAAATGTAAGTATGTTTTTTATTATTACGATAAAAATCATCGTTCGGAGGCAAATCAAACCGCAGGAAATGGATTAAATTACCGTTGTAAGACTACGGAATCCTACATAGTGCGTGGCCCGACACGCACTTGGCCGGTTTTTTACTGAATATATGTAATACACATAATATGCGGCACTATTAACAAAACCGTTTTTTTAATATTTTGTCTGTCTGTCTGTTTGTTGCCGCTAATCTCCAAAACAGGTTGACCGATTTTGACGCGACCTTTACTGCCAGATAGCTGATGTTATAAGGTCCATAACTTAGGCTACTTTTATATTAGAAAAATAATTAGGGTTCCGTACAAAAAAATAAAACCCTTGAAATTGGTGACAATCTAATTCAAAGCGAAGTAAATTTTTTTTTGTAATAATTTCACACGAACGAAGGTCAACAGCTAGTTAATAATATAAACAGACTTTCATTTTTACAAAAATCCAGATTGTAACCTGATTATGACTGACTGAATACAGATATTTTTACGAAAAAAAATCTTAGTTCCGACTGTCCGGCTTTTTCCACAAGGACTCCTGTTATAACCGTTCATGGAATACGGTTGATAAAAAGGGACAAAAGGATAGTGACAAGAAGACCCTGATAACCGTACTTTTGTTGCCTTTTACAGTACCCATGAGATACACAAAGGTTTCCTGTAGCGAATAATCAACAATATTTTCTGTGTAGCAAAGGTTTTTATTGGCATAGTGATGTGGAACTTAAAATAATATGATTAGGTACTTACTTAATATCGTTTCCGTTTTTTTTGCCATAACAAAAACATTTTTATCTGTAAATAGACTCAGTACAGTACGTACATTTAAGTTCACATAATCTTCACATATACACATATGAGACCTCTTTTTGTCTATCCCTACTATTATATAATTTATAAATGCGAAAGTAACTCTGTCTGTCTGTCTGTTACGCTTTCACGTCTAAACCACTGAACTGATTTTAACGACATTTGGTACAGAGATAGAGTTTGACCTTGAGAAAGAACATAGGATAGTTATACCGGACTTTTGAAGAGTTCTCTTGGAAACGCGATATAACCGAACTCACTCGTTCGTTTCGGGAAAACTAGTTCAAAATAAAAATGATAGGTACAGAGTTGTTCTTAATTACAAGTCAGTTGAGTTGAGCAAGATCTAGAAAATATTGCAGACAGCAATTCATTAGGTACGCACTTCGACCAATCAAGCTATACAGAACCGTTTATGCGTATCTCTCATTGTACGGGAAATCCATACAAAGCGAGGCCATGTTATACTGGAAATTATAGCTTGATGTGTCGCCGTGTGTACTAAAATTTTCTTGAAGTATTAAAATAGACATTATAATGTTTTACGAAGTTAACCTGACTCTCATCATCATTCTCCTGCCGGGGTCGATGCAGCATGTATGAAGATACCACGCCGCTAATAATTAAAAATAAAAACCGGCCAAGTGCGAGTCGGACTCGCACACGAAGGGTTCCGTACCATTATCTATAAAAACGGCAAAAAGACTCATATCTGTTGTATGGGAGCCCCCCTTAATATTTTTTTTTTTTAATTTTTAGTATTTGTTGTTATAGCGGCAATAGTCATACATCATTTGTGAAAATTTCAGCTTTCTAGCTATCACGGTTTATGAGATACAGCCTGGAGACAGACAGGCAGACAGACAGCGGAGTCTTAGTAACAGGGTCCCGTTTTACCCTTTGGGTACGGAACCCTAAAAAGGTACAGCGTTTTGAAAGTAAACATATTCGTGTGTACAGTTAGAATGTGTTTTTATAATTCTCTTTTTAAAATACTATGATGGAAAAAAAACTTAAAATTAATCACACATTGACACAGTGTGAAACATCGTGCTAAAAACACGATGTTTTGTTTTTTTTTTGTGGGTAATATTAAATTTCTTTATGAGCCGTTGAGATAATTGAAACTTAATTAACACAACTAAAAATAAACTCGATTGATGAGCATCAGGTCCTGAGTTCGATTCGAGGGTCGAGCAAAGTGTAATTGGGTTTTTCCATAAGGAATTTCTCAGTGGCAGCTACGGAGTCTGGATTTGTGTCCGGTTAATGGCTATAGGCTCGCACCCTATTACATGGGACAACATAACACACAACACACAACTGGCGAAATGTTGGTGTAACCTTTTGGGGATTATGTGTATTGTGTAACAAAAAGCCACAAGTTTGACAACTGTTATGATATTTCTTGGAATAATGCCTATAATGGGTGCAAAAATACCCTTAACGAAGCCGAAAGGTACTTGTTCTCCTCGTCATTTCGATATTATTTTTGTTCTAGACTATACCTGGGAACCTTCTAGTTACCGTTAAAAAGGGGGTCCAAGTTCCAACTTTTTTTTTAAATTTATTTATTTATTTTAGTAGGTACATGGAGGACTTACAGCTAATAAAAACAAACAAAAAGACAGCAAACAAAAATACAAGTTTTTAATGTTATGATTTAAATACCTCCATAACCCGTATACTATTCAATGCATCCATCAGCACTATGATTTGAGTGTGTTACATTGAGTTCTACCTTAAAAAGTGATATGTCACCCCAAAAAAAAAGTCGTTTCCCAGATGTTTCCCAGCAATATTTTTTGCATAGAGTTACTTAGTTTGGTGTACAGAATACTTTGTTGATTTCTTTGTGAAGGGTCCATTTACACCTTGTATGTTTCCACTACGGCGACACGGCGACGTGTCTCTGTGTAAGATCCATATGATCCATTAAAATCCAGTGCGTGTTGATAGATTTCTCAAACTATTAGTTCTAGGACATGCTGGTTTTCTCACGATGTTGTTTTTCACCGATTTGAGGGCGGTGGTGATTGGAGAAATGGCAACAGAAGCTGGAGAATGTCGGCACGAAAATCAGCAGTACTAAAACCGAATACATGTTCTTCAATTTTGGCGGTCTCTCCAGTCCTGGAGTCCTCTCTATCTGCTTCGACTTGCGGTATCTTGGTTCACTAGTGCAAAGCGATGACGAAATAAATCGGATTGTTAAGCAAAGAATTAACACTGGATGGATGAAATGGTGGCAGGTCACGGGAACAATCTGTAACTCCCACATTCTCCTACCCTGACTTGCTTTTCTCATACCTTTTTACTAAAATAAAAGAAAGACCTTATTAGTGCGAGAAAATGACAATAAAACAATGTAAAGTTTCCCTAAATCATCTTTCTGTGCAATATTTACTGGAACCTATAATTGCAAAACCATTTTCTACATTATGATATCAGTAGGTATCTACATTCGAAACCAGGACTAATGCAACAACAGTAATGTTAAAAATACCCTTGGGGATGTAAATATCATCATCATCTGCCTAGCCTTTCCCAACTATGTTGTTGTCGGCTTTCAGTCTAACCGGATACAGCTGAATACCAGTATTTTACATGGAACGACTGCCTATCTGACCTCCACAACCCAGCTACCACTGGGTAACACGATACCCTTTGGTAAGACTGGCTGTCAGACTTTCGAGCCACTACCTTAACGACTGTCAAAGATCTATAAATGACAGCCGGGACCAACGGCTTATCGTGGTTTCCGAGACTCGTTATGTAATGGGTGGCCACCCATCCAAGGACCAACCTAGGCAAGTGCGGCTTAACCTGAAGATCGACCCGAGCGGCTGCTATTATTTATTTATTTTTTCTCATGGGGGATAATCCTCATCCCTTGGGGATGTAAATAACCCTACTGAATACCATTCCTACTTCTGTCCTTCATAACTTATTACCAGAACAAAACACTGTAAAAATTCGAGTATTTTTTTTTCACAATCTATATTACTGTCGTAAAGTGTCTCTGTTTATGTTATGCCCGATAATGGTATTAGTCAGTTTATGTAAATGACTGGGGTTTTCTCCCGGGAAATAAACGTGTGGGGGGACTGTGGGTGATACTTGTATATGCCTGGTTTTGTTAATGGATGACAGTTGTATATTATTATTGTATTTGGGTGCTTGGTAACGGTGAGCTGAAAATGGGTGCGGTTTCATGGTGACCAGATTTTCTGCTTTATTTCGTAATATTTTTAAGTGTAAGTACCTTAATTACACGGATTTTGAATCAGAGAGTTAAAGGTGCTTACAAAAAGTTAGGAGACGATAATTAAGTATTGTGTTTTTGTGCAAATTCAAGAAATCAGTTTTAAAGTAAACAATTGGTAGTCAGTGGTCCGAAAGTCTGAGAACCAGTCTTACCAAGGGGTATCGTATTACCCAGTTCTAACTGGGTTTTGGAGGCCAGATAGGCAGTAACTGCTCCATTTAATATACTGGTATTCAGTTTGCATCCGGTTAGACTGGAAGCCGACCCCAACTTAGCCGGGAAAAGGCTAGGTAGATATTGAAACTATTGGTCTAACAAATGTACCAGTCAATTTCAATAGCGCTTCCACGGGTATTTTATAAAACAGATTCTGAAGTAGTATCAGATTGTTTGTCTATCATAACATTGACCCAATTTCATAACCTACTTGGCGTACATTATTATGACTGTTTTCGATTCAAATAAGCACTGAATAATACTGAAACTGCAGTTGCACTTACACAAATCACTTTTATCACAAACATATATTCTTGATTTACATCTACTTTTAAAGTAAACAACATTATCCTATACAGACTAGTAGACAAGGAAGGTACCTACCTATAACCGTGTTCATGATTTAGTATCAAAATATGTACCCAAATAAATGTATGTGTTTTTAGTTATCGTTTACTTAATTGCTTTAATAATACCCACAATTGATACACAGTGAAAACTATTTTAATAATAACAAATGTTTACTTAGATACTTATTAGGGAGAACTAGGTTTTTTTACCCTTTGAAAAACATCGTCTAATCGTGTTGCAGAAAATCGAGATAATAAAAATAAATAATAAAAATAAGTTTATTAGCACAAAAAACTTATGTACACAATACCAATACATTCCACATAGGTAAATTGAATTTTAGGAAAAGGCTGCACAAATAGTTAAAAACCCTGCCTCCTAAACAAAGGGGACCTTGTGACCTAGGAGTCAGTGAAAAGTATAACCACAGCTCATTTTTTTTCAGTCAGTTTCTGTAACAACACACATATATACTACAAATAAATAAAATTGAAGTGTCTGTTTGTAAAGTATATACTGTACTTATAACAACTTTTTCAATTTTTGTCTGTCTGTCTATCTGTCGACCTGTTTGTTCGGGGTAATCTCTGAAACGGCTACACCGATTTTAAACGACTTTTACTGGCAGATAGCTGATGTTATAAGGTCTAACATAAGCTACTTTCTACTTTTATTTTAGAAAAATAAGCAGGGGTCCGTGCAAATACATTAAAACCCTTGAAATTTGTAACAAAATTCGATTAAGGAAGGGAAGTAATATATTTTTTTTATAATTTCACGCGAACGACGGTGGCGGGCAACAGCTAGTTATTATTAGAGTTCATCTTTAAAAACAACTTTAAACATTACTAAGACTTATGTTAGTCTTTCTGAAAACCAATTATTAATTAACATTAGCACACATTTGATATTCATTGAAATGAAAAGAAAGCAGTTGGGAACGAGTACTTCAATCAGCATTACTAAAAAAAAAAAGACTTTACTCACCTGCAATAAACTTTCGTCTTCAAGGTTACACAAAGACACAAGTTATCAGGCACTAGTTACTAGGAAAAGTTACGGTTGTCAATCGTTAAAATATTTTAATGGAAGGTCATTCATAGTACAAAGTATAATTAAAATATTTGGTAAACAAGCCAAAGAAAACTTGAATAGATGTCAACAGCATTGCATAATCCTAGCTGGTTTCCGTATTTCCTGGTTTAAGAGAAAAATAAAGCCACCAGTGTCCTTGTGAAATAAGACAAAAACAGTGTTGAAAGTACTAGGGAAATAGAGACTTAGGGGACATTGCCGCTGTGTAATATTGCTAGGAGTTTGTCGTGTATGAAGATAATCTTGCTAACAATATGATAGAACTGCCTTCATTAAACATATTACCTAATATTATCCATTAAGAGTAAGATAAAAGTCATATAGTACAATATACTACTATGCCTGACCTGGGAATTGAAGTAACTACCTACTGGTTCGCAGTAGTGCTTGCGATCACTAAGCCTTCTGGATCGTTTTTGATTTTTTAACTAAATAAATGTTTTGTCGTCAGGTAAGTAATTTGCAAGAAAATGCTACGCAATATTCTGCTGTACTAAGCTAAAAAGCGGTATCTTGAAAAAACACGTAAAGTTGATTTTAATGGCATCGGATAGCTTAAATAAATACGCATCTGATGAACTAATCCAAATAGCAGTATCTATTTTAAAACATTAAAAATCCTAATGCAAAAATATCAATCTGTAATGCGTATAACAAATAAAATTATATTTACAAAACTTAAATTTTCTCGAAACTGGCTTTCCTTGAGATACTGCTGTTGCGTTTAGCACGGCAGTATTATCTGTGACTACTAATGCCAGCGAGAATTTAGACAGCGCCTGTAAGAAAAACTACAGCAAAACCGGAGTTATGCCATTTTGCTCTAGCACCAAAATAAATCTTTTCCACTAATGAAAACACTTGCAGCTATTGCGAACTAACTAACTACTAATTCATTAGCAGTTTTACTGTTTGGAAAATCTACAAATAAAAATATGGTGTACAACCTTTCATAACTCAAGTTTAAAATGTACTGTAACGCTGTGTAGGTAATGGCCACTACCACGGCTAGAACTGTTGAATTTAGGTATTAGGGGTATTTTACACTATCACTAATATGGAGTGCCATATCAACTTTAGCTCGCTTATAGCGTGTGGCGTAAAACCACAAATTAACTAGTTCAAAACTACGAGTATATTCAAAATGCTGAAATTCCTGATTAATTATACCTAACGTGGTTTTGTTGCCAGTTATTTATAGGTTTGAAACTAGGAAGCGGTAGGCTGTGGGCATTAATGATGAATAAATTAATTGGATGATTTTGTTTCACTTCGCTGCCTCGTTGGTCTAGTGGTTGGAAGAGGACTGCTGAGCATGAGGTCTCGGGTTCGATTACCGGGTCGGGCACTGTTATTAGCTTTTTTCCATTAAAAAATTTCTGAGCAGCAGCCACGGAGTCTCGATTTGTGCTCCGTTGATAGCAATAGGCTTGCCACCTATTACTTGGGACTTAAACATAACCGGCTAAATGTGGGTGGTGTATTATTAGATACACCTCTGCTTAACCCTTCGCGGATTGCAGGCGTGATGTTATGTTATGATATTGTAACAGTTATTTTTAGTGCGTCTTTTCGTCTACTCATACAGACAACAATAAACAAAGTTTGAAAAAAAAACGACTTTCTTTACCAAATATGGTGATTTTCTCTTTTACCAGATATGGTGACTTTCTCTTTTATCTGTTTCTTTCTGAGACGGCTACTACTAACTACATTTATTACGAGATAACTGATGCCATGACGCAAAAATATAAGCGAAATTTCAAAGCTGAACGTGTTTCAAAGTGAGCCTGGTTGCTATTGAACGCTCCGTCAAACATAATTTCTGAAGGATCGGCTTATAATAAGGTTAATCCTAATCTAGGCCCGAAAGAAATTAACCCTATTATTAGTCTAGATAAGTGACCCAAATTCACTCTCCCAACACCATTACATTTAACAACACAAAACCTTCTGTAAAATTTATTATTCCATTACCTAGAAAGGTCTAATATTGATCAAGTTATATCCACGATAGGCAGTGGGACCACTAAATTGGTCTGAAACCGGTTCCTAATCTACTAACCCGGTTCAGTACGTCGTTTCCTAAATGAAATTTAAACTTGTAACTGTCTATTAATACTGTGTGAGCTGAGGTTTGCTTAGGTCAATTAAGTTTGCTAAAAGGGACCTATGATAAAGATATTGATTTTGGCTTGAAGATATTGATAGTATTGGTTTTCTTCGGGACTGTAGTAAAATCGTCTAGGAAAATTGGGTGTGAGGATATTATTTAGGGAATACTAAGCATCGTTTGAAAGTTCAGGAAATTATTTGAAAAGGACAAGTAACGTTGACACCGTGCCAGAAGGTTGTCTAGACGCCTCGCGAAGCATTTTATATTTCTCCAACGACAAGATTAACTTTTTAAACTGTAAAGACCGCTAGCATTATCATTAACAGTAGAAACAGGATATTTACCATGTTTACTGTTTGTTTTGAGAAGAAACCATCACGGATTTATCCATGATCATGGTGCTTGCAACAGCGCCGAAATATCGGGAAATTAAAACAAACAGTAAACATGGGAAATATCCCGTTTCTGGTGTTAATGATAAAAGAATAGAATAGAATTTTATTTTGCAAACATGGGTAATACACAATAGTTGTTATGAAGTATCAAAGCTCAGCCATATTTTACCATTCGGCATGCAAACATTTACATTATTTATGAAACTTGTGCTTGTGCTTGTGCTTATAATGACGCGATTAACTGCTTTTCGGCAGCCTATCATAAGAGTATTTATTCTGGAAGGTTTATGTGTGTAATGCGACGATATTTAACTTGAAAATGCCATAGAAATCTCAAAGCCATAGAAATCACAAAGCTGCATTGAAATAATACCTATAAAGAGTCAAAGAGAGAATTGCAGAACACAATGACGTTAGTGTCTTTGATTCACTATTCAGTCACTAAGCTGCTTACGTTTCTTGCTTACTAAGAAATGACTGCCCTTTAAACTAGGGCTGTGCAAGGGGCTTTAGACCAATAGCCCAATATTCAATCTTGGCTTGCTTTAGCATTGTTGCATGAAAAGTGTAGACAGTACCATCTCTGGCAGCCTATGTGTTGTTTGAGTCTTAAGATCCTCACCACCGCAGCTTTGGTGACAAAACTAGGGCTCTTCATACCAAGCGGTGGGCTTTGTCATAGCAAGGGTTTTTGAACATCTCTAATGGACATAGCAATGCGAAGAGATTGATTTTCTCTAAATAGACGTAAGACTTGGATAAGACTGCCACAAGAGCGTTGATTTTGGCAGAAACAAAGAGAGGCTTATTCCCAGGAGCAGGTGGAACTTTAACACCTTGAAATAGTCACTTCTTCTTGCCCATTAATTTAAAAACAAACGTTGCCCCACACTAAGCTTTTCTCATGTATCGTAGGTGCGTTTACAAAAAGGACAATGACCAAAGTTGGTACCAAAAAGTCTCGCGCCTCAAAACTAAAATATTATAGTAATTAGTTTCATATTTTTTTTACGGCATTACGCGTCGGGGCTTTGATTTTTGAACTGGAAATATACTTTTCGAGTTTAAAAGTATGAATATTGTTTTACTCCCTTTATATGACGTTCCGTTTCAACTGAATATAAACGACGTTCCGTTTCAATTGAACAAACCCTTGTCTGTCGAGCGGACTCTAAAATTAATTACAATTAAGTAAGATCAGTACACCAAATCGATTTAGTTTGGTTTATTGCTATTTGCAACAAAATAGATTTTCTCAGCCTAAAGATTTTGATTTATCGATTACATCCCTAAATCCCGACTAGTTTATAGCACTTACTATACTCTATGGTTTATAGTTATCTTATCTGTGGCATCTGACATTTGTACGTACTGACTGACTATTGGCAATGTAAAGGTCTAAAATAAAATCGAGTTTCAGTCAAGCATACTGTGGATGTTACTTTAACTCGTAATTCTTACTAATATTAGTGTATTACGCTGTTTTTAGAGCAATAATGTAATGTATGTGTGTTAAAATACGTCGTTGGTAGCGTCGAAAAAATAGACCTACTTTTTAGGTTAGTTTCGATTTTATAAAATAACTCTGAAACGCGGGTTTTTTTTTCAAAAATAATTTTTGTAGGTGTTAATACGATCAGTGTAGTATATAAAAAACAAGGTTTGATTTTGATGCAGCATGGTACGGGATTCCATACTTCCATGAGCATTCTCTTTTAAACTCATTTCCACAAACAGTCAAACCTCACAGACTTGGAATTCTATCCAAATTGCATTCTCGTAAATCGCAACGGTTTCACATCGCTACACACCTTATCTTCGCTCCGTCGCGTGGTACAGGGCAATATTGAATCTTGCTTGTTACTACGGGCAGATACAAAGAGAATAAGCCAAACCTTTGTTTGGTATACGCATTTTGTTTGTTAGACTGATGGGCCACAATTCCAATGCATACGTAAGCAAAGTGGATGCGTCGCAGGATGGGGATTGTTTAATCAAAGCAGGACAGCAGTAGCCTTTTCTGTAAACAAGGAGAAAGTTGTTCAGCTTGATGACCTTCGTCATACCATTAATCATCTGAGCCTCTTCCCAACTTGCAATCCAGCCGGATGCAGCTGAATAGTATTTTACATGGAGCGACTGCCTATCTGACCTCCACAACCCAGTTAGTACTGTGTAATACGCTACTCCTTGGTAAGACTGGTTGTCAGACTTTCAGGCCACTGTCTTCCTGTAACGACTATCAAAGGTCTACAAATGAAAGCCGATACCAACGGCTTAACGTTCTTTTCCGAGTTTCCTCTGTGCCTCTGGGCACAGAGGAAACTCGGTATGTAACGGGTGGTCACCCATCCACGGACCGACTCAAGCGGCTGTTATTTAACCACGAGCTCCTCCGAGCTCTCTCTCTCCTCTGTCCACATTTTTCTGATACATGCATGTAAAATGAGTAAAAACACAAACATCATCATTTTTTCTTTTTGAAAACTTTGTCACTCGTTCTAAAGTTATCCATTAATGATTGCCAAGAGTATGTCAATATCAAGCTGACCTTTTGGTAGCATTCGTAGGTATACCTTTCTACAACGAAACATAGCTTCTATTGAATTAGGTAATTTCAAATTTTACAGAGAACAAAAGCTAAAAACCCCGCAATGTAAAACAAGACAAAGGAACTTCTGACTGCTACATTTTAATTACATAGAGCAATGGTATTAAAATTAGGTAGGTAGGACCTAAGGTCGGTCTGGAGGCACAGTAAAGGCGAAACGAAAGCGACCAAGAAAATGCGGGTAGATGGAAATTAATTTTCTCATTGGTGAAAATGTTTCTCATTATTTTCTTTCATGTATATGTGGCTTTGTTGTCAAAGGTTAAACATATTAGTGATTTTTTTCTTAATAAATCATTAATTTTTAAAGAAAACTTTTATTGCTTCTTTCAATTGAAGATTTTGTTGATGTTTTACTTTTAAAATATTTTACTGATTAGCTTTTCCAGTAAACCGCGATCATGGCGCTTGCAATAGCGTCGAAGTATCGGGAGCTCAAAATCATGAAAAATCACGGAAGATATCCCGTAAGTGACAGTATAAGTTTAGATTTAAACCGTGAAAGCCTAAAACAGTGGTTGATTAGATTTTGTTCTAAACTGTGTGGGTTTAGTTTGTTTAAGAGATTCTTTTAAATCTAAAGATTCTATAGGTTTGTCTAAAGATCTTTTGAGGGCTTGATCCTTTTCATAAGTTGTTCTGTAGAATTTAAATTGTTTATCCAAAAAAATCTGTTTATCATTTTCAATGTATTTCTCATCCTGCTTGCCATTTCGGCCTATTTTGTCACCATTTAAGCTTACGGGACTGTGTCATTTGGTTTTTCCATGAAGTATTTTTCAGGGGCAGCCACGGAGCCTGGATTAGTGCCCAATTGATGGCAATAGGCTCGCCCCATATTACCCGTGAGACTTAATAATATAACTGGCGAATGTATTGGCCCCTTTGGGGAAAGCAGGCAACATGTTATGTTTGATTGTGTTTCTCCAATATTACTCTTCTATTATAAAGTTACGGTTATAGTACAGAACTCAAGTTTGAGAGTCCCTTGAGTTGCGGATAATACAAACACAGTTATTTGTTACCGCTCCCATGAGGGTTCGTTCCCATGGATATTGTGACTTGTAATAATTTAATGGCGTATCCGTTTAATCTGATCTGTTGTTGGTAGGGAATTGAATACAAGCAACGAAGCATTTTCTTATTTACGGTATGGTAATGGCAGGGTAGGATTTCCTCCTTTTTGTATATTAACTTTATTTACCATTTTTTGTCAACGTTAGGTACAAACACTAAACGTGAAAATTCTATTTCACGTTTCAATTTAGTCGCCTTCAGAATAAAGTTTCTCTGTTAAGTTAATTTGTTTTTTCTTTATTTTATAAAAAACTGAATCATTTAGCTTAAATGTTTGTTCTCAGATTCCAAGAAAATTGCCACAGAAAAAACAACTTAAAATACAACCAAAGAAGAATAAAATCGAACACACAATAGTCTTATTGGCGTAGACATTTTCATCCAGGGGATACCTTCATTTGTGTATAAAGCATCGATGTTACAAGATAATATAAAGGTTTTTTTACAGATTTCCCAAGAGATACAGGCCTACGCATTTACATAAACTTGTATGGTAGAAATAGGATTGCTTACCAGTAAACAAACTTGGGGTGTCTGTTTCAACTATTGACATACAGCTATTAGAATATCAGAAGCTGGTAGTAGTTGTAAGCCAAATCGAATGAAAGAAAGAGTTATTCAATTTATCCGTAACTCCATTTGAAACAAAAATATGTTATTATTTATTTATTTAACACTTCAAGCACAAAGTACAGAGGCGGACTTAATGCCATAGGCGCAAGTTAGGGGGTACGGTAGGGTGGGGAGGGGGTGGTATGTAGGGGTAGGTGGTTATTACGTTTGCATCACAAAATGTTCAAGCAGTAGGTATTATTAACAACAAAATACTACAAAACTGTGGATCATAAGCTTTCTTGCTTTTCAATAGTCGCATGGGAAATAGATTTGACTAAGCTTACTTCGTCAAATAACTGGTCTTACCAATATGTATCGTGTAAAATACTGATACATTCAACTACATTAAGTTAGACTGGAAGTCGACCCCAATATGCATGATCATCATTAACATTCTCCTGCCCTTATCAAAATTTAATATGGGGTCGGCGCACCATGTCATCTCCACCCTACCCGTCTATCACTCGTCATCTCATCAGACACCTCCTTTCTGGCCATATCATCCTTCACACAGTCCATCTAGAGTTTCTTTGGTCTTCCTCTACTCTTACTCGTATATCCATCTACATTCATACTCAAAACTTTTCTCACGACATTACCACACAACTTTCCATTCACTGGCGCCACTTTCAGACTTCCTCTTATGTACTCATTTCCTATTTTATTCATTCGTGTAACACCATACATCCCCTTTCATTCATCAGCAGTCAACCCCAACATACACAATATGTATTTGAGGACAAGGCCAAATAGATTTCGGGAAGTTTTATTTGTTTATGAGTACCTATTTTACTAGCATGTACGAAGTGCAAGCAACTATTGTTTTTGTTCCGTCCTATTGAATGTATATGTCAGGATTTATTCCGTTAGGCTTTTACATCATGTGGGCAGCAGATGGGGTTCGTGCAATGAAAATACACTAGGTGCGATACACTGTTTCTATTAAACTAACAAATTACTTGAAATTACAATTTAACACAATGACACGGAGCTCAATGAATCGGGGTACAGTTCCAGGACATCTCAACTCCGCTGCGCTCAGACATTCAAGATCGCCATGAGGTCGCGCCGGAGGTCTGTCCGCTGAGCGACAATTTGCCACGGCAGCGGAGTTTCCCCCCGGCGTAGTGCCTCCGCGCGCCACTGGTGCAGGAACGCAAGGACTATGGCCTCAAGATCCCACGGCGGCAATCCGGCAAGGAGGCTCGCCGCCTCGCGGGAGATCGTGCGGTACCCACGGACCAGCCTTACGGCTACCACCTTTTGGGGCGCGTTCAGGTAGTGCGCGGCTCGCAGCCTCAAGGAACGCGCCCACACCGGGGCCCCGTAAAGGGCCATGGACCGTACGACCCCCGCATAGAGCCTCCGGCAGGAGGCGTTTGGACCCCTCAGGTTGGGCAAGAGCCACTTGAAGGCAGCCCCGGCCCGTTCTAGTTTGGGAGCCAAACGTCGAAAGTGCTCCACGAAGTTCCACCGGCTGTCGAGGACGAGTCCTAAGTACTTCAACGGCGACTCGACGCCGACGGGAACCCATCCTACCGTCAATATGGATCCCGACGGTGGCGCATTCCAAGGCCCATGAAAGCACATGGCCTCGGTCTTGTGCAATGCCACCTCGAGACCCAATTGCCGGATCCTCTCCACGACTATCGCAACCCTGCGTGTCATTATCTCGGCCGCCGCCTCGTGCGACCTCCCCTGCGCCAGCACCAGCGTGTCGTCAGCGTAGCAGACTACGCTGACGCCGCTAGGGAGGTCGGCGCGCAGCACCCAGTCGTAACCGATGTTCCACAAGGGTGGCCCTAGAACCGATCCCTTTGGAATACCGCACGACATCTCTCGCCGGTTTCATTCTCCGCTGTGACCAGGGTAGATGACGGCTCTATCCGTCAGGTAGTCCCCGACCACACGACGAAGGTAGGCGGCACCCGGTGATACCGGAGTGCCTCCCTAATGCAGCTCCAGGGCATGGAGTTGAAGGCGTTGGCGATGTCGAGATACATCGCCAAGACGACCCCACCCCTTTACACCGCATCTCCCGTCGTGAGGGCTCTCACGCGCATGATGGCCGATGGAAACCAAATTGGTTGTCCGCAAGATCCGGCCCCATCCCCGCAAGGTGCCCGGCGAGGCTTTGCAATGACTCTTTCAAAGAGCTTGCCCACCTCGTCGAGCAACACAATGGGCTGGTATGCGGACGGAGAGTCCGCAGGGCGCCCTAGCTTCCGAATGAGTACCAACTTCCCTGTCTTCCAACGAAGCGGGAACTGGCCTCTCTCCAAGCATGCGCTTAGGAGCCCCTCCAGTCGGGGCCCGAGAGCCTCCAAGGCCAGGACCCAGGCTTTGCCAGATAAGCCATTGGGTCCCGGGGCGGTATTTTTGGCCTTAAGCCTGCCTACCGCCACTCTCAGGTCTACCCTGGTCACCTCCGGAATGTCGTCATCGTCATCGGCGTGGTCCGCTTCCGGCACCGCAAGCGGCGGAGCCATAGGCGGGGGAGGATGTTCCCCTCGCAAAGGGAACAGAGCGCTCACCACGTCCTCCACAAGCTGAGGCCGGAGACTCTGCGTCAGCGGGGGGGCCCAGGTGCGGAGTTTGTCCCGCACCATCTTGTAAGGGGGCGCCCACGGATCACCGTCGAGAGTCTCCAGCATCTCAACACGGGCCAGATCCTTGGCCCGCTGGACAGCCTCTTGATGTCGTTCTCGCCTTGAGTTGTAAACACTGGACAAGTCTACCCCCACTACAGCGTGCAAGAGCACGCTGTGGTGGGGGTAGACTTGTCAGTAGGTAGCATAATGTCGCCACGGGCGTAAATATTTATAAAATGAATCGCAATTATTTTATAAATATTTGTTAAGCGTTGTATGTTTATTGTTATGTTCATTTTTTATGATACACGTCATGTCTCTGCGAGAAATAAATATTTTTTCTTTCTTTATTTCATATTCCAGCTTTATTTGGTCTGGAAACCCAACAAAGTGGAAGCAAAACCGTAGGCCACGACCAAAAAATCTTTATGGCCCCAAAATATTAATTGCTACCAATTCCCCGCTACCAAAATGAAAATACATAAGACTATTTCCACACTCCAGTTACTAGGGCAACAGACAAACGAAATAGCTTGCGCCATCTGGTAGCATCGTAAATAAAACGGCTTTATCATGTGGAGCCAGTGAACTATAGGCAGCCCAAGACTTTAGAGAATACTCCACTAGATTACATTTACCAAAAAAATAAAATGGAAAGCGTGAACAAACTTTTGGGAAATAAATGAATTGAATAATGGATTATTTGTCTCCTCGTAAGAGTAGGTAAGTAATGGAAAAGAAACTTTAAGAATTAATCAAAAAAGTCGGTTTGTGTGTGGCTGCTGTTGTGGTTTTTCTTTTGCAGGAAGTGGGAAGTCAGGACTCGTGTGGGAATCAATCCTTAGCTCTTCTTTTAATATCTTTGCGCCAATTGTGTTGTTTTACGAGAGTTCCCATTGGTATATTAAGGATTGAGTTTTTTTTAGTCTATTCGGGACGGATTCACAGGATTTAAGTAATGCACGTGTACCTTTTTAACACTTTCAATGTCCAAAAGCAGACACAATAGCAAAACAAGCGCCCAGAACCATGTGGTTCATGGTACAGAAAAAGGACATGGCTGGACTGGCTCTAACCTCCCATTATTTTGTCATAATCGGCAGTTTAAATACCAATCCTACTCCCTACTAGTCCTAATATCCTACTAATATTGTAAATGCGAAAGTTTGTGAGGATGTCGGACATAGTTTATAACATGGAATAACACATAGTATACTTTTATCCCGGTAGTATGATCCCTTGGGACAATTATCGAACTCCATGCTAGCGCAGCCGCGGGCTTAAGCTAGTATAGCTAGCATATTATATATAAAATTACATCTCATCAGAATCATCATCATCTGCCTAGCTTTTCCCAACTATGTTGGGGTTGCAGTCTAACTGGATGCAGCTGAATACCAGTATTTTACGTGGAGCGACTGCTTATCTGACCTCCACAACCCAGTTAGCGCTAGGCGATACCCCTTGGTAAGACTGGTTGTCAGACTTTCGGGTCACTGACTACCTGTAACGACTGTCAAAGATCGACAAATGACAGCCGGGACCAGGCTTTTTTATCGGGCTTTCCGAGGTACGGAGGAAAATCGGTATGTAATGGGTGGTCACCCATCCACGGACCAACCTAGGTAAGCACGGCTTAACCTAAAAATCGGCTGAGCGACTGTTCTTATTTAGCCACGAGCTCCTCAGAACACATCACATCCTCATTACCTACATCTTCCACAATCAAATTATATCACAATTCAATATCTTTGACATAACTCGTATCTCAATTACGTCCAACCTAATTCAAACCTTAATGTAATCTAAATTAATTCAAAATTTTAATAACACTACCCGTTATATTAGATTGGTAGTTTGAAACCGAAGCTCATTGGCTGTAAAATGCTTTGTTTATGCCCACGCCATCTGGCGGCAAGAGCGAACAATTGCCACTAAGCAGTTATCGCGCGAGAATTGGATATCTTTGATATTGATATTGTTGGTAAATGTGTCTTTTGATACTGGCAATATCAAATAGTATGTAGAATATAATAGTATAGGCTTATTCAGGTTCTTTCTTGAAGTGTATCTTCATATAAAAGGTATCTTAGGTATAGGTGGATACTGTCGACAGCTTTTGTGGATTTAGGAATTATATTTTATTTGATTTAGTGACCCCCATTCCACAAATTGTTATAACTACAATCCCAAATAAAATTGATACCTGACATACAAATATGAGAAACCTGCTTAAGAGAAATCATTTTAATTGTAAGACCATGTAACCACCATATTTCATGCAAATAAAGAATCTTGAATCTTGGGCAAAGGCCCCATGGCTTTCCAATTTTGTTTACAATATGCCTTCTCTGATCAATTCGTCACTTCGTTACTAGACAGATGTACACGCTTAAGGACGCAGGGTTGAATTGAAATCACAACAGGATGAGTGTACTAAATATTATATTAAACTTTGACGATTTAAACACTGATTTACATTACTAAACTATAAACACTGATTTTAGCAACATACTTTTTCACAATAAAGTCACACACTTATACAATATTTACTTAAGACAATTACAACGACTTGGATACCGGTAGCGAACTCTATACGTCACTATGACGGAGTAATCGCGCAGACTGTTCACGTAGAAGACTTGAAGAAGACTAACTTTTTGTGCCTGTGGGCGCGTGTTTTATTTACTCCCACGTAGGCGCAAGTTGCGGTCGGCCCCACTCTCATGGCCGCCCACTATCCTATGTTTAGCGGGGGAGTCGGTAACACCCTGCCCCTGGCTCCCCGCTCTTCACCCCTGTGACCTAGATAGACCGTGGGAACCCGGATGTAGATAACAATGGGCTTCCCTCGGCCAATCACTGGCTCTGTTTACCCATAGATGGAACCTTGTCTCACCAAGGATTTTTAAATTTACTGGTAACTTCTACAACTTTAAGAAGTTACAAACGGTTTTTATACCAAAAGAGCTGTATAATGCCTACTAGTGATATCAAACTATATTCAACTACGTTATCCAATTCATTATTTATCATTTCTACTTAACGGAGCAACAAACAGACATATCATAACAGAATTAGGGGGCTGTGCTTCTCAACATTTCCACCCCCTGTAGAAGGGTTCATCCGACTACATTTCCGTCTGTCGGAAGCACAACCACCTTTACAACAGGCCGACGCAGGACCCCATGGTTTGTTCTTACGTCTACCACTCTTATAATAGCGTCCGCACCAGGAAAAACACTTTGGATGACCCCTTTGGTCCACTGGTTCCGTGGCTTATTAGCGTCTGTAATCACTACCACGTCACCCACTTTCACATTTGGCACGTCACTGGACCACTTATTACGACGTTGGAGCGTCGGCAGGTACTCGAGCAGCCAGCGCCTCCAGAAGAGGTCGGCCAGCGCGTTCACCCGTCGCCACATGCGGCGGGAATCCAAGTCGGCGGCATGCCGACGCGTGCACGGTGCATCTCCCGCGGCTGTGCCCAGCAGGAGATGGTTGGGGGTCAGCACCACTGGTTGCTCGACGTCGCTGCTCACGTACGTGAGAGGCCGGCTGTTCACAATGAGCTCGGCTTCGGCAAGGAGGGTATAAAGTACCTCCTCGCGGGGGGCACGCTCTCGTAGCGTCGCCTTTAGTGCGTTCTTAACTGAACGCACCAGTCGCTCCCAGCACCCGCCCATATGTGGAGATGCCGGGGGGTTAAAGTGCCAGGCAATTCCGCGTCCTGACACTTCACTTCTAAACTTGCCCTGGTCCATGTCGCGCAGTGCTGCGCGTAGCTCGGCGTGCGCCCCGACGAAATTCGTGCCACGGTCGGAGTACATGTCGGACGGCCGCCCGCGGCGCGCAATCAAGCGCCTCAGGGCCAGTATTGCGGAGTCGGCACTCAGCGATGCCGCCAGCTCCAGGTGGACGGCGCGTGTGGTGAGGCATGTGAACAGCACGCCCCACCTCTTCTCCCTGCGACGTCCGATAGCCACTTCCATGGGGCCAAAATAATCGACCCCACAGTGGACGAAGGCTCTTCGTGTCACCTCCAGTCTGGCCACCGGGAGGTCACCCATCTTGGGTGTCACCGGCTTGGCCCTCTCCAGTCGACATCGTTGACAGCTTGCAGTGACGGTCTTTACTGCAGACCGCAAGTTGGTTACCCAGAACCTCTCGCGTACCCTGTTCACTACAGCTTCTTGATTGGCGTGCAGCGCCTCTACATGGTACTTGAGTAGGAGGCGCCGCGTGAGCGCGTGCTTCCCATCCAGGATGATTGGGTGGCGCTCCCCAAAGTTGAGCTCGCTGCAGGCGCCCAGCCTGCCGCGTACTCTCACCAGCCCATCCTCATAAAACATGGGGTCTAGTGCCCGCAACTTGCTGTTGCGAGGCAATGGGCGAGCCTCTCGTAGCGCAGCGATATCTTCCGCGTAGCTGTCCCCCTGTATCAGACGCAGGAGGCGCATCTCGGCCTCGTGCAGGTCATCTGTCGACACTAGGGATGTCTGACGCCGCTTGCGACAACGATCTATAAAAATATGTACACGCGCCATGACGTTAGCGGCGCGCGTCCACGTAGGTAGCCGCTCATACTGTAGCAGCGATGTAACCTGTGCTGCAACGGTGTGCACTCGCTGTACTCTCTCTAGGTCCTGCTCTGCCACCGCGTCGAGCTCGGTGTCGGCCGGCCACTGCTCCTGTGGACAGCGAAGAAAAGAGGGACCCGACAACCACTCATTACTGTTGTTAGGCCAGTCCATTCGGGTAGCCTTGTCTGCGGGGTTCATCGCCGACGGAACCCAGCGCCAGCTGCCCCTCTCTGACCTTTTGTCTATTTCGGCTAGACGGTGTGACACGAACCTTTGAAACTCTAACGCGTCTGAATTTATCCACTTGAGGACAGTTTTGCTATCAGTCCATAAATGAATGCTACTAATAACTGCTCCTAATTCTTTGACTACTGTATCAGCTAGTCTACAGGCTAACACAGCCGCTTGTAATTCCAGACGTGGAATGGATGTCACCTTTTGTGGCGCTACTCTCGCCTTACCTATTACTATCGCGACATCCCTATCCCCTTCTGTGTTTAACCCCGCTATATAGGCTACTGCCGCGTAAGCGGACTCGCTCGCGTCACCGAATACGTGCAACTCTAGTTGCTCTAACTGGAGGCCGTACCACCTAGGTATGAATATGTCATTAAGGTGATACAGGTTTTGCAACCACTCAAACCACAACTTGGCCTCTGACTCTTTCAATTTCTCATCCCATTGAATCCCCGTGTGCCATATCCGTTTCATAAGGATGCGCGACTGTATGACACACGGATACAAGAAACCTAGTGGGTCAAAGATTGACATGATAAAACGAAGGAATTCCCGTTTTGTTGGAACCACGTGTCCCTCTACTATAGCTTTAGGCAACTTCTTAAATGACAGGTCAAAAGCTAATTGGTCCGAACTCGGTGACCATATCATGCCTAACGTGCGTTCCGTTGCACCTTCGCCTTTATCTAAGGAAACCCTGTCAGGCATTTCCACTCTGAGCTTATCGCGCAGCTCTTGAGAGTTAGTGACCCACCCCCGTATATTAAACCCGCCTCTGGCGTGAATGTGAGTCACTTCCTCAATTAAACTATTGGCCTGTGAGGCAGACCAAGCACTATCCAGGTAATCGTCCATATAATGTTTTTCGTGTATGGCGGCTACCGCTTCGGGGCACGTTTCTTTAAACTGTTCCGCGTTTTTATTTAAAATATAAATTGCCGACGTTGGCGACGACACGGCCCCGAATATCATGGAGTTCATGACGTACACGTCAGGCTCCTTATTGCCGTCAGTCGTCCAAAGAAACAGCTGTGCCCCTCGATCCTGTTCTCTTATAAAAACTCGCAAGAACATATCGGCTATGTCCCCAGTAAAAGCTACAGGCCCCAATCTAAATTTAAATAACACGCCTAACAGGGAATTAAGCAAGTCGGGTCCAGTCAATAAATTGTCATTTAAAGACGTCCCATTGTAACTAGCCGCGGCGTCAAAAACCAATCTCAATTTTCCCGGTTTGTTTGGATTCGTTACCCCAAAGTGGGGTAAATACCATACCGAATCGGACTTGATACCGCCCTCTACCCTACTCGCGTACCCTTCTGCCAACAACCTATCTATCTGTGCTGTGTAGGCTGCGGCGTACACAGCGTCCTTATGTAGCCGACGCTCAATACCGGCTAGACGCTGGCGCGCGTACCTATAATTATTAGGTAACTGTGGGTCGTCGCGACGCCACAGTAGCCTTAACTCCCACTGGCCGCTCTCTGTCTGACGGCTAGTGGAGTCTAGAATAGCCTTAGCTCTCTCTACATTCTTGTGCTTTCGAGGCACCTCTGAAATTCCTATTGCTTCTAGCTCAAACTGTTTTTTAACTAACTCGTGCAAGTCGATAGTTGATTCTACTACGCAATTTAAAGAATGAACATTAACACTCTGATGAGTGCCTACAGGTCCGTGCACAACCCACCCTAAACTGGTCAAAGAGGCAACTGGCTTACCGGATTTTCCTCGGCGAGTCTCCTGGCTGACCAACAGCTCCCAGTTGTCTTGGCCCAGCAACAGCAGCGGTCTGGCTCCTCTCATTTCCTCGCAACCCAAGTCGCGAATGTGGGCGTGTTCTGTTAACACTGCGGCGGACACTGTTTGCGCGGGCAAGTCCAGGCTTTTTATCGTACGACACTTCACTTTATGTGTTAACCCGTTCGGTCCACGCACTGATACACTGATCACTTTTGATGTGTTGTCAACAATCTCTTGACCGCGCGCACTGTGCAGAGTTAGTGGAACTTGTTTTCCACTGGCGTTTTCAGCTAACGAAGCGTCTATCAGTGATACGGCTGCCCCATCATCCAGAAGGACATAACAATGTTTATCAACACCGATCACTGTTACACACACTGGCATTATCTTTAATAACGCCTTCCCAGTGTAGTCACTAACGTTCGTGACGCTCTCGCTCCTCTTGTCGGCATGTAACAATGTGTGGTGCGCGTAATCACACGACGCGCACCTACTTGCACGACAGAAATTCTTCCCGTGCTTCTTTATTATGCACTTAAAACACAATCTATGTTTCTTGACATGTTGCCACCTCTCGTCGACACTCAACTCGGTGAACTTGACGCACTTGGGTAACTTATGTTTCTCTCCACATAACGTGCATGATTCTTCCATGGCCTTCTCTTGCTGGTCATTATCAGAGTGAACGTGCAAGCGTTGAATATTTCTAGGCTGCTTGAACATCTGTACAGGTGCTCGGGGCTTAGCCGTGCTAGACGATGATGTGGGCGTACTCATCTCCATTTGTACATAAAAAGACGTGGCTCGGGCTAGATGACTCAGGAACTCTGCGAGTATTTCTAGACTCGGTGAAACTCGCACATCTATGCCCTGGGTCGTTGCCATACCCATAGCAAAATCACCATATTGAGCACGTTGTACAGATGTAAGCTTATTCAAAAGTTCACTCACCAGTTGTGGATTATTCAGATATCCGTTAGCTCGTACACTCTTCAGCAGCGACACACAATTTCTCACAGTTGTTGAGAACTTTCTGAGCTCACGGCCACTCTCAGTCACTTTAGGTAACGCACGCACTTTCTTTAGAGCACACTCTAGCACTAAATTAGGATGCCCGAACTCTTCATCCAGCGTCTTAATTATCTCACCCGGGTTAGTCGAGGTGCGCAACAAATCCTCCACGGCCAACTTTGCGTCTCCCTGCAGCGATGTTTTCAAGCGCGCTAAGTTCTCATGCGGCTTGAACTCGTACATGACAGTCGTGTCGTGGTACATGTTCTTGTACGACAGCCATTCCGCTGGGTCGCCTTTGAAAAATGGCAACTCGTAGGCCTGTCTTGGTACCGGCCGTGGACGCGCTAAGTTTGTGATAGCGTCTGCCAACTGGTCTATTTTCCTGTCCCGCGACCTGCTCCTGTCCCTGTCGTCCGCGAACGCGTTTTCCCAATCAGGCTCTCTTTTAGCCTGTGGAACACTGGCCGTAGCTAAGGGCGTAGCACTCCCTAGGTACGGGGGTTCGCGAAACTGTACCGACGCGGGCGCACACTGTTGGAGCGCAGGTATATCACTGGGCGGCGGCACTGGCGCTAACACCTCACGAGAGGGAGCGGACACTTGACGCGGCGGCGGATCGCGACTCACAGCGGGCGTGTGTGATTCCCTAACAACGGGAGCCGAGTCTTCGACCCATTCTTCCACTCGCCGCGTTGTCCCTTCTCCTTCTGATTCTGAGTCTTCCTCAACAGCGGCTTCAATCTCAGCGAGATCGACTTCAAGTTTCTTCTTGACGAGTTGCTCCTTCATGCGTACCAATTCTCGTTCAGCCTCGTACTCAACCCTCCGTCGAAGATAATCGGCACTTCTCTGGCCGCTCCTCGAGGAGACGTGGCTTGTACCGGAACCTGCCCTCTGGATTGTCCCCGATCTCACTGGCGTGAACATATCTCTGTGGTCGATAACACGACCTCCCGCCAGTGGGATTATAGGTACAGGAACCGACGATGTAGTCGGTACAACTGACACTGAGCCTGGTGCCTTTTCAGACGGCACGCCAGAGTCAGCCTCCAACTCGCGCCGCTTGTTCATGTCGGCCTCTATTTTGCGCAATTTACTTCGCGTCGTAATTGTGCTCCTAACACTCATCCTATTTTCCGTACGATCCGGCACTCGAAGGACCAAAAATTGTACACGCTTAAGGACGCAGGGTTGAATTGAAATCACAACAGGATGAGTGTACTAAATATTATATTAAACTTTGACGATTTAAACACTGATTTACATTACTAAACTACATATAAACACTGATTTTAGCAACGTACTTTTTCACAATAACGTCACACACTTATACAATATTTACTTAAGACAATTACAACGACTTGGATACCGGTAGCGAACTCTATACGTCACTATGACGGAGTAATCGCGCAGACTGTTCACGTAGAAGACTTGAAGAAGACTAACTTTTTGTGCCTGTGGGCGCGTGTTTTATTTACTCCCACGTAGGCGCAAGTTGCGGTCGGCCCCACTCTCATGGCCGCCCACTATCCTATGTTTAGCGGGGGAGTCGGTAACACCCTGCCCCTCGCTCCCCGCTCTTCACCCCTGTGACCTAGATAGACCGTGGGAACCCGGATGTAGATAACAATGGGCTTCCCTCGGCCAATCACTGGCTCTGTTTACCCATAGATGGAACCTTGTCTCACCAAGGATTTTTAAATTTACTGGTAACTTCTACAACTTTAAGAAGTTACAAACGGTTTTTATACTAAAAGAGCTGTATAATGCCTACTAGTGATATCAAACTATATTCAACTACGTTATCCAATTCATTATTTATCATTTCTACTTAACGGAGCAACAAACAGACATATCATAACAGAATTAGGGGGCTGTGCTTCTCAACAACAGATATTTAGGTAATGTGATCGTTTGTGAGATGAGTCCATTTTAAAAAGAAAAATTTAAATAACACAATATAATCACGCCTGTAAGCCCCAAAAGGTTAGGCAGAGGTGTACCTAATAGTACACCCACTTTTCGCCAGCTATGTAAAGTCCCATGTAGGGGGCGAGCCTACCGTCATCAACCAAGTACAAATCCAGACTCCGTGGCTGCTACAGTGTTTTCATTTATTGTCGTATTGTCGCCACCCTGTATGTATATTAGTATGGCTCAAATAGTTTGGTAAAACGATAAAGTTTGCTTCAGGAAGGCTCCTTTATTAACCGTATGGGATTATCCTGGGCCATTGTGTAGGCATCATTAACCATGGTGTAGCAACCCATTGTCCTTACAGTGTTATCTATATGAAGGAGTGGCTTGATTTATTAAAGTGGTTATTTCGGTGAAGGGGCAGTTGTGTGTGTTGTTTGAAGTTTCTTGAGTTTGATACGAATTTAATTAAATCCGAGTTTGAGGTAAATAGAACTACTAACGAGTAATAAAATCCTTTTTTGTAGTTGGGTCTAAAATTACCAAGTCTCGTCGATTAGACAGATTTGTTTTGTTTTTTTTTTACAGAATCGCAGGGTTCTTTTGTTATTATTTTTACACCAGTTTGAGAGCAGGGGTGATAAAGCCTGCTAAGTTCCATTGGACCACTATTGCTGGATTTTATTGGCTGATTTAATTACTTTGTTTCGATTTCAGTGATCTACTTCGAAGTTAACTTTTATCCAGCGATTGAATCGTCTATTGAAATGTCTAAGCGATCAGAAATTACAATTTTACTTTATACGACGCAGTTGGTTATTTAATTTCAGATTGATTCGTGGCTTAAACAAATCGCATTCAAAGCGATTCGTGGTCTACAACTTCACAAACTTATTTGGATAGGCGGGAAAACACAGAAATAAAATAAATGTATCAAGTTTGACATACAGTCTGGCAGTAAGAAGGGACGTGGCGCTAGTCAAGTACGTGGTGAGCGTACTGCTAGGGCTGCTGCACCACCCCGAGGTGTTGGCTGCGCTGCGGTTGTGCGTGCCTGACGGGTGCGTGGGAGCGCGCCGCCGCCCCGCACTGTTAGAAGTGCCAGCGGCTAGGACTAACCTACTCAAGTTTGCCCCTATGTCGCGAGCTGCACATATTATTAATATTATAACGGTATCGGATGATATATTTAGACAAGACCTGCCGAGATTTGTCCAGAGGGCACAAATCATAATTGAAAGAGGTGTGCAAATGTAAACATTGTCATGTTCAATTAATTTAGGTATCATTGTTTTCAATAGGTGTAATCTTTTATTTTATAATGTACTTTTTTTTCTATTTTGTTTGTTTATATTGTATGTTTTTCTTTATTGTATGTAGTATAGCATCGTATTGGACGAGTCTGTAATGGTGTTATAATTGGTGGTAAATAAATAAATAAATACAGATGCATTTATTCAGCAAGCAGCGCCACCTTCAACTGCAAATTTAAAGTGGTCATACAGTGCTAGCGAGTTCACTGATGGCCGACCACTTTACAACCTAATTACTATAGGCATAAGGGTGAAAAAGCCAGTGAACTTGGTAGAACAGTCGTCAGCGCATCAAGTTACCATACTAACTCAAATTTTCTCATTCGATTTTGAACTTAACCATCAAAATTTTATAGATTAAAATCATTTGGCGAAATTTGACACTTTCAACAGGGTTGCCATAAGATATTAGTTAGCCTAGGTTATAATAATTTATTGTTTTTTACCTATTTATCATCGCATTCGCTTTATATTATTAATTACGATCCTGAGCTTTACTGGGTTGAGACATGAACGATCCAATAAATTGCAAGAGTTTCAACACCATTGTACTAAACAGTTATTGTTGTTTTCAAAGAGAAAATGTATTCTTCAAACGATACAACCCCGGTCGGGCAGTAACTCATGTCTAGATATTTCCCTGCGATAGTAAAAAGTATTAAGATTTTACGTAGTCGAACTCCGTTTCTACCTGTCCGTAGAAAAACACTATCTGATTCTATAGTTGTAGGAGTAAATGGAAATGCTTTTAAGATTTTTCCTCTAGATTTTTAAGACTAGATCAATACTCAATCTAAATGTTTTCTAGGAGGAGAAGTTTCTACTACTTTGCGTAAGATTTATAACTTCGGTACTACTGTTACCAACGTCGTCATCGGAGTATCCTTAGTGTTTTGTAATTTGTATTAAACCACAATGAATCCTCAAAAACGGCGAAGGAAAACATCGTGAGGAAACTGTCATGTCCTAGAACCAAAAATTCGAAGACATGTGAAATCTACCTACCCGCACAGGGCACGCGTGGTGGATTATAGCCCATTCCCTCTCTAAAGAGGAGGCCGTGTGTCCCAGCAGTGGGAACATTAAAGGCTGATTATGCACAATGAATCCAGCATGAAAATTTGTTTATGCTGAAAGGAAAAGTAGCATAATTATGTCCTTCTTCATGTCCTAGTCTCTGAGTCTTTCAAACAAAAGGATTCAGTGGTTTAGGCTCGAAATGATTACGAATAGATAAACACACCCACTTTTACTAAACAAATTGTTTAATAAAATATCCTCTTTGTTTATTAACCTTAGTAGTAACACCATCAACGGCACCTTTTTTTCGACGTTATATAAGTGCCCATGCAGGCCGATTTGAAATAAAATATTTTGATTTTGAAGTAAGATTGCTATGTTCCAGTTTAAAAAGTTTGTGTGAGCACATAAGACATCAATTTCACGTTCAATTTTGGCAATGGCTTCTTTTTAGAATACTTCAAAAATGTTATTATATTACCTACTAGGATACTAAGAGTAAACAGCGATGGCATTATTATTCTCATACAACGCGGTTACGCGAAAAAACAAGAGAAAACTGCAAATCATTTTTGGAGGCGTCGAGCCAATATCAATAAAACCTTATGTCCTTGAACTTAGAAATAAGTATATTCCTTCACATAACAAGAAGACGTAATAGCCATTATATTGCGCTGTTTCTTTCACACATAAATACTGTAAATTAACCAACATCGAGCGTAGCATACCTATATGTGAGTAGTTTTTCTATTAGAAGTAAAGTTTTAGTACTTACCAACCTAGTACTTAGTTTCCCGCATAAGTATAGTTTCTTACTGAATTGCTTATGAAAATACTATCTTATAGTTTGCTTCAGGTATAGTTTTGAATGTTCACATCAAAGTAGGTTTTATTGGTTCAACTTACCGAAAGTGATAGATTTACGTACACTATGATACTAAGTATTTTGAATATTTACCAAAAATATTACACATTCCCTACCCCAAACCCTGTTTTGTGACCGTAAAAAAACCTCCACATTTACCTACAAAAATATAACTTAATTCAGTTTCACGGACGACGTGTGTTTTAATATCACACCCTGTATATTTATAGGTCCTATAAATTGCAGACACTTAACACACTTTCCCTCTAAAAGGCATGTATTTCGGAACATTCTCCGGAGGTCATAAAAATGTTTAGCTAGGTACTAAAATATGCTTTTAATAATGGTCCTAAGGTTCGGCTATTAATCCTGGTCCTTCGGGCCGGATGAAAAAAATTACACCGTGTAATCATAGCAATTTATGGTAATACATACCTTGGTTACATTTATTATACTGTTACATGAATTTGATCATATGGGTACAATGAGAGCTATTTTTTAACAAACTTATAATTGAAAAGAGTAGTGAGATATTTTACAATATTGTTGCCAAAAATAACTTTTCAAACATGGTTTAAATATTTATTTTTTTAAATCCTTCGTGTTGTGATCAAAAGTTACGCAATGGAGGTGCTGGAAATCTGGAATCTAAAGTAGACTACAAAGATATTGTCAGTTGTAATATCAATGAATGTAACGGCCAAAATGACGAAATTGAATTAAATATACAGTTCGACTGCAAATTTTCCGCTGATATTGAGGTTTCTAATCTATTTTTTTCTAAACTGAATAATTTGCGGGAGCGACACTTCCAAAGTGGAAAATGTGTGCCCCCCCCCCCTTTAATTTCTAAAATAAGAGAATAATAAAACTAAAACAATATATGATGTACATTACCATGCAAACTTATACCGAAAATTGGTTTGAACGAGATCTAGTAAGTAGTATTTTTTTAATACGATTTCTATTATTAAAACATCGATCAAAGTTACAACGAACTACAAGAACTTTTATATCATGTTACTTGCTGCTACGGAACCCTTCATGGGCGAGTCCGACTCACACTTGGCCGCTTTTTCTAAAAATTACTCTTAAAAATCTCAACGGTTTTCAGGTTATAAAAATAACCTGAATAGGTCAATTAAAATTTCAAGCATAAGTAGATATCTAATTACTGATAAAATCAAAGCACTCTGTAAGCGTATCCGTTTGGTACTATCTCAGTTCTACAGTATGTTTTCCGACCCATTTGTTTACATTTTCGTCAAATCATTTTGGGATAGAGATAATAATACTGCGTGACACGTGTTCCGTCTTAACTGGGATACGTTCTTATTTGGTATAAAAATTAAGTTGTTTCCGCTAAAACGTCCATGTGGGCTTGAGATCCGGGCCCGAATTAAGAGGGCCATAAGACCGGGTTGGTGTTTGTCAAATACTAATGTTAATAATAGTATTTGTAAAGAAGTTTTTTTTTAACGTTATAGTCCATTTTTGTATTGATACGTACATTAAGTAATTTTATTAAATTGATGCAGGAAATGTCGCGTAGAAACTCAGCGGTAAGTGCTCCTTCTTCGCAGGATAATATTATACATAAATTACATAAAGTGTAACTAATTATTATTTCTTATATAATTTTTATTTTTTCTTCATTTTAGTTTTCATCATCATCACTTCACCCCGGAATCACCCTTTCTTTTACCATACTTCCCGGTTCTGTGCGTCCCTTATCATCCGTTTCCCACGATCTTGACGATATCGTCAACCCAACGTGCTTTTAAACGGCCCTGGTTTCTTAGGCCTAAACTTGGTCACCAATCACCATTCGGTCAAAACCTTACTCCATCGGGCATCTCCGCGTCTAGCTAGATGTCCAGATATTAAGTTTAAACTCTGGCCAAAAGAAAAATAGCTAAAAGCGATGATATTCTTTTGAAGACAATATGTAATCCATCTCAAAGTGTTGTGTTCTCAAATACCGTTCCCGAAGCGAGCAACACCTCAAGTCAGGTGCGGTTCTGTTTCCAACTGGAACCGAACATTCCACAAATACTGACAAACTTCAAGCAAACCAAATGTTACTTGTTTACTTCGAAAGTAAATGTGTATTTCTAAGCAGTTTAGAATTTACTCCCAAATGGATTTTGGTTTGTATAACCGTATTGTTGTTTGAGTAATACGGTTTACGATTTTGAAACTAGGAATGTTTATTTATTCATTTATGAGATACTACTAGGATCTGAAATTGAATCTGAACTGTATTATCATGTAGATACTCGGCTGGCGGCTAAGTTATGTAATGCGTACAATGTCTACTTACAACTCTGAAAAGGGGTCATTGTACTCATATTCATATTCCGTTTATCTCGATATAATGTAAGAAATAACTGATGACTTTTTTGAGACCGCAGGGTTGGTCTCATTGCTAGCTCGCCGTCCGTCCGTCTTATGACGACAGGCCGTGTCGACGCGACGGCGCTTTCGTGTTCCACACGCGCCTCAAAGAGATGTCAGCAAACAGAAGGGGTCCTGCCAGGGCTGCGGGACTGTTCGAAAGAGATACCGCGGCCCTGGAACACAAAGGACAACAGAAGGAACATGGAAGGGTTTTAGTCAGTAAAAGTCTGACACTGGGATTCCGCTCCGCCCAGAGCGGGAGGAGTCATTTGATGATGTCCCATCCCAAAAAAAAAGCTTTGGTCCCATTGTAAAAGTTTACCACCTCTGACCATTTATCCGTTTTTCGGTTATTTAAATACACCATAATGCGCTTCAAAATGTAACTTTTGTGTTAACTTTCGAAAATGAGTCTTGGATATAAGAATGATTTACTTACGATAACTATGTATGTATTGGGTATTGTTAGTAGTATTTGGGCTCATAATAATATTCAGTCAGGAAATATTTCTGAGTCAAATCTCAACAACTTAGAACACTGACAGAAAATAACTAGGTCTTCAGTAACACAGGACAACATTGTTGTTTTTAAATTCAACCAGTTTCAATTTACAGAATGAAATATTCCTTTCTTGCACTGGTTTTACAGTGTTTTCAAACGGCATTTTCCTCTAGAGCTATAGCTTTTTTGCATAAATTTGAATATATGACACGCTGGCATTCGGATTATTGCCAACGACTCCCTGTTTATGTCGTTGAGCTGGGTCTCCCTTGTTTGACCGAAAAGAAATTGCCAAATTATCACTTCCCAAACAAATTTTAGCATAATTTCATTTGCCAAATTATTACTTACCAAAAAATCTCTTTACAAATAATTGTTACGAAAACCTATGTTTGGCAAGTGAACGTTTGAACAATAACTTGTTCACCAACTAGTACTTTTACCATTTTTTATCTAGTCAAATATTTCAGTTGGTATAACATATTTTACGCAAAATTACATTAGCCAAATATTTGGGGTCGTCAATTTTAAACTTACCATTTCAGTCAAAAGCACTATTAACTAGTTGTAATCTCCTATTTGGATTCGGTTGGGGCTCCTATTTCTGTCTGCAGGGTTTACAGGCACCTAACTAACCGAACCTCGGGGTGCCCCTGACGTCGACCGTCTAGGGTTAGCGTTTCCGTCAGCAGGTCGACGGATCCCCGCTGCGCGGGGCTCCTATTTCTGTCTGCAAGGTTTACAGGAACCTAACTAACCGAACCTCGGGGTGCCCCTGACGTCGACCGTCTAGGGTTAGCGTTTCCGTCAGCAGGTCGACGGATCCCCGCTGCGCGGGGCTCCTATTTCTGTCCGCAAGGTTTACAGGAACCTAACTAACCGAACCTCGGGGTGCCCCTGACGTCGACCGTCTAGGGTTAGCGTTTCCGTCAGCAGGTCGACGGATCCCCGCTGCGCGGGGCTCCTATTTCTGTCTGCAAGGTTTACAGGAACCTAACTAACCGAACCTCGGGGTGTCCCTGACGTCGACCGTCTAGGGTTAGCGTTTCCGTCAGCAGGTCGACGGAACCCCGCTGCGCGGGGCTCCTATTTCTGTCTGCAAGGTTTACAGGAACCTAAATAACCGAACCTCGGGGTGCCCCTGACGTCGACCGTCTAGGGTTAGGGTTTCTGTCAGCATCTGTTAAATTTCAATTACGTTATATTAAATCAATTTGTGTTATGTCTTCATTCCAAAATTTTTGCCTTTATATTTTTTGTCATAACAAATCATTTGACTAAACGTTTATTGTCTTAATTTTGTTTGCTGTAATAAATCATTTGGTTAAAGACCAAAAGCCTTAATGACATTATCCTTAGTAATAATCTGCCAAGTAAACATTTGACCAAATGAAAATGTGCGTACTAAAATTATTCCAAACATTACATTGGCATAAAAAAAGGTTGCTAAAATTTGTTTGGGTAATGAAAATTTGGCAAAATCTTTTTGGCAAAACGGCAGGATCCCCGTTGAGCTATCATCAATTTTTGAGCTAACTGGGAAGTTTATGGTTGTGTTTGTGATTTTATGGTCCTTTTTTGTCTCTGAGGACTAACATTACATAATTGAAGTTTCAGTAGGTAATATTGATTTTGGTAAAACATTTTAAGGGTTCTTAAGATTCTGTCAAACTGGTACGTTCAAATTGCGGATGTCGCTTTGGACACCGGACTCAAGACAGATAATTTCGTTTATTTTTCGTGTGGTTTGTGCCTAACCTGGTGTCGAAGTTTTTATACCGCCCATGGGCCTCTGACTTGGCTTTGCGTGCCGTCGAGAAATGTCTCTCAGTCATGGTTTGGTTTCCTCACAATGTTTTCTTCTACCGAAGCAAGTGATAATTATACAATACGCACATGAATCTGAAAAATCAGAGGTGCATGTCCTGGGTCCGAACTCGAGATCTATGACTTGGCAGTCCGACGGTCACATCATTAGGCTATCAATGCTGAGACAGATATGAATGTAGTGAACAAATTGACAGTGCACGTTATTCGGAGCCGGTCTGAAATCTGTCTGTACCGGTTTAACCTTAACTATACTGCCGTTTTAATTAAAAAGGGCACAACTAACATATTTCATGAAATTGAGTTATATATATGTGTATATCCGGAATCAGGAAAAAAATGCCCATCTGCCTAATTTTTTTGTGATTTTTAGCAACAAAATTAACTGGAAATAGCATAAGCTTAAAGGGCACAACTGCAATATTTTTTTAAGTTTTAGTAATTTTAACATCGATTTTCTCAATATTTACAAAATGTTAGTTGTGCCCTTACAACAATGACGGCAGTATAAAGGTTTGCATTGTATTGGTGTTTTCTATCTTTTAAACTTAAATCTCTGTTATTTTCTTAATAATAGTATTTAATTGTTTACCTAGTACCTTATAATTCCATCGCTATATGCTTTTTTCTCAGCTAATAATGTGTTACATAAAATTAATTCGCCCCTTTTCTTTCTAACATAAATGAATTATTCACATTTTCTCCTTTTAATTTCCTTACTACTTCATCATAAAAATTCATTGTAAACTCACAGCATCATTACCGTAATATCATAACACATCATATATGAAAAGCGTACATTATGTAAATATATCTCCAGGATCATCCATTGTAGTGAGGTGGTCCGTGTCCCGTAATGGACATCTCAGGGCAGATATTGATGGATGCAGTATAATATAATTTACATTTTGCCTGCATTTACGCTCGGAGGCTCTTGAATTAGAAGATTGATGAACGGGGAGATGATATTACCTTGTCGGGATTTCGGGATAGCAATACCTGAGTATTCTTAGTGAAAATACATTGATTTTGACATGAGGCATGAGCCCGCACTGTAAAATCAAACGTATACGAACGACTTTAAAATTTAAAAACATTCGTTTCGCATTTAAGTTTTAACATTTAAAAAAATATCCATATCTATGGGTGATACTTTAACTTGCTGTAAAAACAATTATTATTGTATTTTCGATTCAAAAATCGTTCGGTTTTAGAATTCCCCCATTACTAAGACTCCGCTGTCTGTCCGTCTGTCACCAGGCTGTATATCATGAACCGTGATAGTTAGACAGCTGAAATTTTCTCAGATGATGTGCCGCTATAACAGCAAATACTAAAAAAAAAAACAGAATAAAAAAAAGATTGAAGTGGGGCTCCCATACAACAGACATGTTTTTTTTTTGCAGTTTTTATAGATAATCGTACCTAACCCTTCGTGCGCGAGTCCGACTCGCACTTGGCCGGTTTTTTACGTTATATTTACACCGTGCACTCATGCTTGTCCTCCTCTGACTCAGACGACAATTTTCGGTATTTAATCTTCAGAATTTAATGTTTAAAATGTGGTGAAAAGTAACTAACTTTAAGAGTCTACGGTTAAAAATAACAACCACAACCAACTCATATCGCAAAGCATTCTCATCTCTTCATAAGTATTCTTTCGTTCTTGAGAAAAGAAACTTAAACCCAGCTTATTCAATTAAAAAAAAACTACAATAAAGTAGAATAAGACGTTATTCTTCCCAGTTTTTCCATTTTCCTGGAAAAAGGGTGTAATTTTTCACAAAGATATACAGCATGCTCCGTTTACGTGATGAATTTATTTTCGCTTGACATCTAAACAGCTGAATACATTTTGATGAAACGAGAATATGTGCTTAGATTGCGCAAGTGCAACTGACTAAGATATATTGTTCTAGAAACTATGTTGAAACGTGGAGAATTTTCTAGAATTTATGTTTAGACTTAGTAAAGAATGGGTTATTAATGTTCCTAACAAAGTGGCAAAATATAATAATTCTGTCCAACTAAAAACTCAGTGAGCAACAAGAGCAAACTATGTTTAGCATCGAAAACTGTCTATGGTAATTAAGTCCACTTGTGCACATAGCGTGCAGGAAGACTTGTTTGTCTTTCCGCCTGACTGTTGCCTATTTACGCCATAACGGCTTAAAAAAATTTGATAAAATTTAACAAACAGAAAGAGCATGACATAAGGTACCTTTTGTTCCAGTAGTACGTACCCGTGGAATAAATACCGACCTCTGCGTGTCCAAAGGCACGAGCAGAACCTTCTGATCTATAAAAAGTTTTACCAAGTTTAGGTTTCATTATGTTTATTCTATTTATCCTCGTCCATGGTAGAGGAAAATCTTTAAGATGGTCAAAGTGAAAACCTATTAGAGTGCTCCCCACTCATTGATAAATCGGACTTCAGTTAAAGAACCTTCTTTAGATTAACATGTTTACCTCTCTACGTGTACCTTTTAAATATTTAATAAGTGTAATATTACCGCAGAATACGGAGAAATCGCAGAATAAGAAATATACATACCTACATAGCATTACGCCTATAATCATCAAAGGATAAGGCAGAGGTGTGCCTATGGAACTCCCACATTTTTTTTTATATTAAATGGGCCTACTCTTGACCTCAATCTAGTCCTGAGGACAGAGATGAGGTCGACGATGGAACTAGCAAATCCAAAAGAAGCCTATTAACTCGCGACTTAAATAGATTGGGGTCATATGAAATTGGGAACACCGATGAAGGCAGGGAATTCCACTCCTTGGCTGTGCGCATAATAAACGATGTAGCACATTTTGACAGTTATACTGGGTGGAAGGGACACCGATGCGAAAACGTTTACCACGTATTCAGTACATCATTCTGAACCCCCCCACGTAGAAATTTTGCATCGGTTATTGAAAAAAAATCTGCTCTTTCCTACAAAAGCGCAATACCTACACGGTCGAAATGTATGGAACAGCTGTTTTTTTTTTAATACGAAAATTTGGAATACGAAATAACCCACTAATGATAAATTTTCCACCAAGGGAGTCCATTCAGCAGTAAATAAAATTAAATTACTGTTCAAAGTTATTCATCGGTTCATAACAGCTGCATTAAGATTTAATCTGTTTATTCGCATTGAGTTAATATATTAAAATTTTAATTATAGCATGCTAATAATGTACTTTCATTAGCGAAATCGAATGTTAATTTATGTGTATGTTGATGTTAATTTGTAAATTAGTATTTTAATTATATGTTTAGTACTCAGTTCCGAATAGGGGACCTGATTTTAATGATTGTGAGGTTTTATCTTATCACAACACAAAATTTTGCTTGTGGAAAAACAGTGTCAAATGAACACAAAAATTTGGTGTCCTGTTGAAAAACAGTGGTGAGTTTGAAACTTACAACCCTTTATTTGTGGGGTACTTTGCCGGATTTACGCGCGCTTTTCAATAACTTGGACAGAGGCAGTATATCTCTCTTGTTCTTTCTCCTAGACTCTGTGAAAGTTTTGAGCAAGATAGATGCAGTTTTTATAAGCATATTTATGACATAACCGATGACAGTGACATAGTCCGATGGTGGTACTTCGAGGAAGAAAATATGACTGAAAGACTGATCGACACTGCGGATTATAAGTTGAATGCACTTTAATATCGCGAAAGAATACCTACTAGTACAAATATTCGTTCGCTGTCTAAAGTTGAATGCACATTTCATAAATAGCCAACATTTTAATCTTTTACATTTTTATTGTGCTTTCACACAATGTTTGTTTTATAATCAGATAGAACTTTAAAATGCATACAAGATTCAACTCTAAACGGTATTGGTATTGATATTCCACGTCTGACAAATAACCGCTTAACTTCTGTAATGCAGAAGCGTTGCGGGCGTGATAAAATCTTTTATTTATGTGCTAGCCTTCGCAATAGACCAAGAATGAATAGAAGGGAAACATTTCCACTATAATTAACACTTAAAACGCAATATTTATTATATATTCTTAGTATTGATTTAGGAGCTCGTGGCTAAATAAGAACAGCCGCTCGGATCGATCTTTAGGTTAAGCCGTGCTTACCTAGGTTGGTCCGTGGATGGGTGACCACCCATTACATACCGAGTTTCCTCCGTGCCTCGGAAAGCACGTTAAGCCGTTGGTCCCGGCTGTCATTTGTAGATCTTTGACAGTCGTTACAGGTAGTCAGTGGCCCGAAAGTCTGAGAACCAGTCTTATCAAGGGGTACCTATCGTATTACCTAGCACTAACTGGGTTGTGGAGGTCCGACAGGCAGTCGCTCCATGTAAAATACTGGTATTCAGCTGCATCCGGTTAGACTGGAAGCCGACCCCAACATAGCTGGGAAAAGGCTAGGCAGATGATGATGACTCTTAGTATTGAGTCCTGATATGATAATTATCCTGTTTTACTGTTACTGTTAAGGGAAATACTTCCGAACTAATATTATATACAGCGTATAAACGGACCCTTTACGAAGCCTCAACCAAGCATTTTGTACAACAAAGTTAAAAAAAAAAAACAGATTTTTGTACCGCACAATGTAATGCCCGCTACCGATGAAACGTTCCACAACCGTTAGGGTAATTTTATTGCTTTGCATTACATGTGCAAACTGAAGAAAACTCAAAGCCTTAATTACAAATAGATGGTCTATTGGGTGGATGTGGTGTTGGGATGGTCTACAGGCACTTTTGCAATGTCAAAAAACAAAAAGATGAAGCTACAGTCCCAGGCACAAGGCATAATAACCGTGAAAATACTATAGTTTCCCATTCCAAGGTGTAGACCTCTATAAAGAAGAATGGGCAAGAAACACCATGAACATTACATTTTTGTTAATGTTATCATGAACACAACTAAATAGTAAAAAAATGTGAAAGCGAGAATGGAATTTAGATATATTTGAACTATTGCCTGCCCAGATTGTTCTGCCAACTTACAGACCTTTCTCCAATCAACCTTGATCCTAATGCTTTAAATAGCGATAAAGTTGAAAATTTATTAAATAAATTTGATAGATTGTAGTAGCTTAATGTGCTGGCGTCTGTACAGGAGTCTCGCATCTATAAGTATTTTTTATTCTATGCCCTCACTGAACACCTACCTATTCGCCCGCTTTGATACCCGTTCCTTGCTATTTTTCTCAGCGTAGGTACGGAGTAAATATCGGGCACAGTTTAACTTGTCTGAGCGAAAATTGGCCGTGTTTAACTTTTCGATTTTAGTATGTTTACAACAGTTCTGTGTTAGTGTTTAGGAGTCTATTTAGCTTCAGAAAGGAGTTGGTTGGTTGGTGGGTTGGTTGGTTGGTTGGTTAGAGTATATCACATAGCTAGAGTTACCCGGAGTATTTTCCTGCTGATCTTGGTCATTTGATTAACCGTTACAATAAAAGATTTAAATAATAAAATTTTATTGTTGGTAAAACTTACCAATGCATGTGCGTATACAGTTTTTTTTCTGTTTCACAATAGCTATTTTTAGGGTTCCGAACCTCAAAAGGAAAAAACGGTACCCTTATATGATCACTTTGTTGTCCGTCCGTCCGTCTGTCTGTCAAGACCGTTTTTCTCAGAAACGCGTGGATGTATCAAGCTGGAATTTATATCAAATACTCAAGTCTACTGTCCCTTGGAGCTGTGAAAAAATCAAACTTCTAAACCAACGAAATCAAAAGATACAGCCGTTTATGACACTCGCAAGGGAATCAAAACTTACAGGGTACTTCCCGTGAACTCAGAATCTTGAAATTTGGTACGAAACAACGAAAACCTTAAATTACTTTTTTGTTACATCACATATTTTTTATAGATAATGGAACGGAACCCTTCGTGCGCGAGTCCGACTCGCACTTGGCTGGTTTTTTTTATTTGTCATGTAAGATTCATTATATCACCTTAAGTAAATTTGAGTATTTTATGTACCTAGCAATGATCTTAAATTATTTTATGCTTATTGAACTCTCAGACACTTGTAAGTGAAATTAAAAGACACCAACATACAGGACAAATAAAGCCATACATAATTATATAAAACGCCATCCGCTAACAGAACCTCTTTTCATCCTAATGTCAGACATCGCTTTGAACTAAAATCAAGTTCCAAATTCAATATGATTTGAAATTCAAAAGTAGAAAGTTATGAAACGTCACAGCTAGTTCAAAACGATCTTATTTCAAACGAAGAAAGATTCAAATGAACCTCAAAGTAAAACTTGAAGTGCGATAGATTTTCAAAAGCTGTTCCAGAAGTTTCCGATCCACATATGCTGAGTTGGCTTTAAGAGATCTGTTTAACAACTTATATTATTTCCATTGATATGGAACTTTTCATATTTGAGGAGGAACTTTTGCAGTTTTGTCTTTTGATAATAATTAATCAATGAATTGGCCTAATGATCAATAGATTTGTATGTACTTCCATAGGAAGTATCATTTGGTCCACATGTAAGATAAGTACAATGATTGCAGACAATTATCTATTTAAATTTCAGGCTCGGACACCTACGTTAATAGATTCGTACCTTTATGAAAAAAAACTTTTTCTGTAAAGTTAGTTACTATTTGTGCACTACAGGCACAATTGTATACTGGGTTGGTGAGAATAAAACACTGAGACTGCTTCTTTTACGACACGGTTGGCGCAGTGGTCAAGCGATTGACTGCTGCGCTGCATGTCGCGGGTTCGATTCCCGTACGAGACAAATATTTGTATGACCTACAAGTAGTTGTTCCGGGTCTGGGTGTTTTTCTATCTATAATAATGTATGTATTTACAAAAAAAAAATGTATATATGTAGTTTATCAGCCATCTAGCTACCATAACACAAGCATTAAGTTGCTTAGCTTGGGACTAGATGGTGCTGTGTGAAAATGTCCAGGGATATTTATTTATTTATTTATTTATTTATTTTATTTTCTTCTTGTTTCTTAGGAGTGTTTTCTTCAAGATGGCCCGCCGTTGACTGTATTTACGTTTTTTTACTAACTTTTTCTATATGAACATAATAATAAAACTATGTATTAATAGTTTCTATGTAACAAGAACTATCAGACAAAAATATAAAATCAACAAAAACATAACATAATAAACTTGTTTATTTCTAACACAAATCTACTATATAGACGAAACAAAACGTTAAAAAACTATCAGTCTAGAGACTTAACTATTAATTCACTGTACGTGTTGCTTATATACCGTCCTAACAGAGTCTATGTATCACTTAAACCACTACATACTGTCCTATCAGTGCCTATACACTTATCTAATCACTGTACACTGTTTTCATTGTACCGTACACTAATCACTGTATACTGTTTTCAGTGTCCCGCACACTATTGCATATTTAATATTGTAACAACAAACAAAAGACCAACAATTTATGACTTGTTTAGTCTTAAATGACCCCAAAATACCAGCAAGTCCAGTTTGATAGTATTGCAAAATACTTGTACCGACAAAAAACTCTAGCTATCTTAACCCCTGAATACATTCAAATGCAACTCCACCCATCGAACAAAAATAATATAAACAACAAAATCCTCAGCTATTCTATCCCTACCATTTTCACATTCTTTTCCTATTGACAGTTTGTCGCAAGTCTATCACAAAGCAAATAAAGAAGCTTGCCGAACTCCTTAAATCGCATTGTTCAGAAAACGAGTTGGAATGTTGTCAACAATTTGAGATAAAGCCTTCAAACTTTGTGTTACGTACTTGTTCCGGCTTATAGGTACTGTTACTGTACTCGATAGGTTTTGTTTTCAAAGCTTTTAAACTGGTGGCAGGAACAATAATGCCGTTTGATAGTTTTGGTTTTTGAGTATCAATGTCTATGTATACAGGACGTCAACAAACTCTTCAAGAAACCGTCACTAAAGCATTCTGTACATCAAATTAAGTAACTCTGCGCAAAAATTATTGCTGGGAAACGACTTTTTTTCGGATCAAAAATCACGTTTTACGGTAGGACTCAATGTAACGCACTCAAAACATTGTGCTGATGGATGCATTAAATAGCACGGGGATCGTGGGGGTATTTATAGTACAGTTATAAAATTAAAAACGTTTATTTAAAAAACGTGTCTAGAACAAAAAATATCGCAATGACGGTGAAAACAAATTTAATGCCTTTTGGCTTCGTTAAGGGTACTTTTACACACAGGTCAATAATAAAATTGTGCGACCGACTTTATATTGATTATGGAATCTTAAAACTAAAACACCGTTTAGCAGCACAGTTTATAGCTTCTAACTGTTAACGCACAATTCTACCACAAAGTGCAAAAAGAAAAAAAATACAATTTTATTAAATTAGGTACAAAATTAACGTACAATTAAATTTTAATTGTACGTTAATTTTGTACCTAATTTTTTTCATCACCACTGCTGTTAAAACGTTAAAAAAAAACATCAACATGATCTAGAACAAAAAAATGATCGCAATGACGGGGAGAACTAGTGCCTTTCGTCTTCGATAAGGGTATTCTTACACCCATTAGGTGAATGGTTAGCATATAATTTTTTGATAGGCCTGTTGGTCTAGTGGTTAGTGACCCTGACTGCTAGGACGGAGGTCGTGGGTTCGATTCCCACACAGGACAAATCTTTGTGCGATGAGTACGATTATTTGTTCTGTATCTGGGTGTAATTTATCTATAATATGTATGTATTTAGAAATATATAAGTAAGTATGTTTATCAGTTGTCTGGTTGCCATAGTACAGGCTCTGCCTAGTTTGGGATCAGATGGCGGTGTGTTGGTTGTCCCAAGATCAAGACATTATTATATTATTATTAATTTCCAATACAGTTCTGGTAATTACGTCACTTAACGCTGTGATATCAAATTGTTTGATCGTAATGCATTACTAATATGACTATTAACATCTATGTAATCGAATTACATCGTATCCAATCACATTATCCGCAATCAGATGTAATTTATCTATTTATCTTAATAAAAGGTTGCTTGATGTATTGCGAGGGGCCCGCAAAATAATAACAGCCGCTCAGATCGATCTTTAGGTTAAGCCGTACTTGCCTAGGTTGGTCTGTGGATGGGTGACCACCCATTACATACCGAGTTTCCTCCGTGCCTCGGAAAGCACGTTAAGCCGTTGGTCACGGCTGTCATTTGTAGATCTTGGACAGTCGTTACAGGTAGTCAGTGTCCCAAAAAGTCTGACAACCAGTCTTACCAAGGGGTATAGTATTACCCAGTACTAACTGGGTTGTGGAGGTCAGATAGGCAGTCGCTCTATGTAAAATACTGGTATTCAGCTGCATCCGGTTAGACTGGAAGTCGATCTCAACAGAGTTGGGAAAAGGCTAGGCAGATGATGATGATGATGTATTGCGTTCACGTGTACGTTTTATTGGTCTTTTAGTGCATTTTATTATTTCGGCCGGATTTGATGCACGGAATACATTGCCAAACCTTTCACATAGTAACTCTACAACTACTAATTTAAACAACTTACGACATTTCTGTACATCAAGCCTTACAAACGTCAATTTTGTCTGTAGTAACATATTCAGCGAGTATGATCCTTCATAAATGAGTGGGTTCGTCTGAATACCGTCTTGAGTGCCTCGTGCAAGACTACTGGCACATGAGATTCCATATAATATTCATTCGCTTATTCCTGGAGTTCCTCAAATGAATCTTGTTCCGCGAATTTAGCTAGTAGGGATGCCTTTTGAGAGAGTATAATTAATAGTAAGAAATGTGGCAATAAATAAAAGCTACATAAAGGTGTCCATGGAGTTTCTTGCCCATTCTTCTCCATAGAGATCTACGCTTTGGAATGTGCAACTACAGTGTACTCTCTCAAGTTATTATGCCTTGTGACTGGGACTGCAGCTTCGCTTCTTTTTGTTTTTTTTTTTTATTCAAAAGTGCCGTAATGGTCTAATTGAAATAAATGCTTTGAGTTTAAGTTTGAGTTTGACTTCAATGGGTAGTTCTTTCTTCAAACATTATTTATACTTCTAACTGTTTAAGGTGGAAGCGTCAGGGTAGCCCGCGAAATTCAAATTTTCTTGCGTTTCTTGCAATTTGCCGGTTAGTGTCAGGCTGTATGTTGAACAAAATAGGATTTGCGACCGTAACACGTATGTATTTATAGAATTACTAGCTGTGCCCGGCATGCGTTGCAATGCATGTTTTCCTACCTACTACTTTCACTACCCTACCTACCTACCCTACCTATCTACTCTACCTACCTACCCTACCTATCTACCCTACCTACCTACCCTACCTACCTACCTACCTACCCTACCTACCTACCTACCTCCCTACCTACCTACCCTACCTACCTACCTACAATACCTACCTACCTACCCTACCTACCCTACCTACCTACCTACCTACCTACCCTACCTACCTACCTCCCTACCTACCTACCCTATCTACCTACCTACAATACCTACCTACCTACCCTACCTACCTACCCTACCTACCTACCCTACCTACCTACCCTACCTACCTACCCTACCTACCTACCCTACCTACCTACCCTACCTACCTACCCTACCTACCTACCCTACCTACCTACCTACCCTACCTACCTACCCTACCTACCTACCCTACCTACCTACCTACCTACCTACCTACCCTACCTACCTAAAATTGTTTTTAAGATGTATTCTGCTATTCGGGGTGGAGACAAATCCAACTAATCAAAAACCATGAAAATTGGTCCAGCAGATCTCGAGTTATAAGTGTTGTAACAAACCCGACTTTGTTTTATATATATATATATAATTATTCGATTTTTTCTCGCCTTTTAAACCTTCCCTAGACCTCCACGAACATTTCAAGACTAAGATAAGATAAATCCGTTCAGCCGTTCTCGAGTTTTAGTGAGACTAACGAACAGCAATTCATTTTTATGTTTATAGATAATCATTCAAATCACCACTAAAGCGCCCTTTTTTTGGGATGGGAAATCATCAATTGACCCCTCCCGCTCTGGGCGGAGCGGAAGGGAGTGTTAGACTTTTACTGACTAAAACCCATCCATGTTCCTTCTTTTGCCCTTTGTATTCCAGGGCCGCGGTATCTCTTTCGAAGAGTCCCGCAGCCCTGGCAGGCATCGGCCCTTACGCGCCCCTCCTGTTTGCTGACATCTCTTTGAGGCGCGCGTGGAACACGCCTGTCGCCATAAGACGGACGGACGGTGAGCTAGCCCATTACTCACCGTCCACAGGCCCGTGCCTACGGTGACCGAGTGCCACCGCGTGGCCAACGCCCGACCACTACAACCCCCTAAGTTCAAATAATCTAGTGACAATGTCATGAAAAATTCATTAAATGGGATTAAATGAACTTAGATATTGGTGATTTTAATTATTTAACTCAATTAACCCATATTTATAACGGTCGCGAATCATATTTTAATCAACATACAACCTGACACTGACCTGGAAATTGCAAAAAACGTAAGGAAACTTGAATTTCGCGGGCTACTCTGGCGTTTCTACCTTAAACGAGGTTATCAACGCCTGCAGAATTCTAAAGTAGACGTTGTGTTTAATTCTTGAGCGATTCTTATGTTTCATACGTATTCGATGTTAGGGTAAACAAACGCTGTTTAGTTTGAACTACGCTTAAATACATTAGGAGTAGGTAACACATTTGTCTTTATTAATAAGGTTTTAACTTTATGTCTGACCACGCCTATCAATCGTTATTCTCTATATTGACAAATTAAATTTTGAATGAAAAATCGTTGAAGGATAGTACCAGATTGAATAAAAAAAACCAGTTGCCCAAACTATTAAAAATTACGGTGATTCGAATTTAAAGTATTCAAATCAAATTAGGTACTCAATTTTGAAGTGGCATTAAATCTAAAATATGTTTTAAAAGCCATCGTACGCAAGACGACCAATTATGAAGATATTGGTTTGCTAGATTAAGCTGATCTCTCATTGTACGGAAAGCTCAAACAAAACGAGATCAGGTTATACTGGATACTTTAATTTGTCGCTCGTGTACGGACGTATTCTGATCCATTTGTTTACATTTTCATCATAAACTTTTGGAATGGAGTATATAATCAACTAGGTACGCATTTACCTCATTAGAACCACGTTTGTTCTTAACAAACTGAACACATTACTTAGAACTGTCTGACATTTGTTGACATGCCCTTATTAATTATAAATGTCACGTCTTCAAGAATTAATGTGTCACTGAATACAGAATTCTAGATTTGTGGGAATATGGTTTCTGTATCTAGGTCTAATTATTCAGGTTTTGATTTCATAATCAACTGAGTTGTTGCTCACTCAGTGTGTTTATAATGTTCGTGTGAAGACTTAATTAGATTTATGCCACCTTAGTTAATTTTGAAACTTAGTAGCGTATGGCAATAGTCCTTAGAGCAGTGATAGCCTAGTGATGTGACCGTCGGACTGCCAAGTCATAGGTCTCGAGTTCGGACCCAGGACATGCCTCTGATTTACCTCTGATTTTTCGGAATCATGGGCGTATTGTATAATTATCATTGGCTTCTGTGAAGGAAAACATCCTGAGGAAAACAAACCAGTATGCCTTTTTTTTTGGGATGGGAAATCATCAAAATAATGACTCCTCCCGCTCTGGGCGGAGCGGAGGGAGACTTTTACTGACTAAAACCCATCCATGTTCCTTCTTTTGCCCTTTATGTTCCAGGGCCGCGATATCTCTTTCGAACAGTCCCGCAGTCCAAACCAGTATGCCTGAAAGATATTTATCGGAGCCATGTAAAGCCAAGTCAGAGGCCCACGGGCGGCATAAAAACTCTGAGCACACGAAAAGAAGAGGAAAAAGAAGAATAGTCCTTAACCTACCTTTTCCTTCTTCACTGGTGACAGAAAAACCTATGATGAGTCGTAAAAAATATATAGAACCTTCCTTGTTTTAGTAATACAACAAAATAATAAGAATGTGAAGGTTGCCTTATGCGTTATCTTCTTAACAGAAAATTTCTCGATACAAGCCTAAAATAAAGCTTAGCAAAATAAATTGAAATTTAATTTTAAAAATTAAAAAATCTGGCTGAAAAACAAAAAACAGCCGCATTTGGAAGCAGGCGGGACCCACTTAATTTTGTTTTTTTTAAAACATGGAATTGGTCCTGCTTGTGCAAACAAACGCAAAAATGCGCTTGGTTTTTGCTGTACAACCAGGTTTTTTAGTTTATTATTGTGAACGATTTCACAGATGAGTGAACTTCTTGATTTTTTCAGTTTTGTATTTTTTGTCATTTCGCTGAAATGAAAAATGATATGAGAAACCTAAAGATGGTTTTCAAACACCCATGACCACTTAAAATAGTCGGTCCACTTTAATTGTTTTATTTTTTACAATATCCTGTCTCTTTGTTGCCATATTGATTACTGTCATATTATTAGTGGCACTCGCAACGACGTAAAAATCATCAAAATCAGCACACGCATTTGATCTCTAGAGAACATACAAAAAACAATACAAACATACGAAGGAACAGACATACATGCATAGGCTGATAAACATATTATTATAACCCTCCCTTAGTCGGGTAAAAAAGCCTTCAGGTAAGTAATAACACTTATGACACGGTGACTGAAAAGTTGTGTGGTATTCGGTTATCGTGGTATGGACATGTGATGCGGAGGAATGAGGAAAATGTAGTGTGGAAAATGTTGAGTTTGAATGTAGATGTCTATAAGAGTAGAAGAAGACCAAGGAAACGATGGATGGACTGTGTGAAAAATGATATGGCTAGAAAGGAGGTGACTGCTGAGATGACGAGTAATAGAGAAGTATGGAAGAAGACATGCTGCGCCGACCACAAATAAATTGCGATAAGGGCAGGAGAATGATGATAATGTTAGTATTAACACTTTATATTGTATGCAAAATGACATTATCCCATAAGAAAAATCGGCTTACAAGTATACCAAGCTCCAAGACCTCAAAACTTTTGAAGCACACCGAAGGACATCCCCCTTGAATAAAAATACGAATCTCAACTCGATCCAAGTTGGCAGACAAGCTCGCTTCTAACTTAAGAATACAATATTTCCTCACTAACTTTATTTTGCGGTAGATATCCAAAATGAACAAGTTTTACAAGAACAGTCTGTGAAGGTAATAAACTTTTCGAATTTTGAAAATTAAATCTGTGGTCTCGGCACCAAACGGAATGTTGGCCACCTGAAATCCGAGAAGGTTTTAATCATAAAAACTTATTGCTGATCCACTCTTGTAATTGTGATTAAAAACTGTTCCTTTCAAATTGTTTACGTCGCGTCAGTAACAAGAGACGCAACGTGAAAACGCCTAATTTTTTCTCACGTTTTTGCAATTTACAGGTCAGTGTCCGGTTGTATGCTGATAAAAATATGATTCGCGACCGTAACAAATATGGCTTAACAGAGTTATAATCATTGAATCTAATAATCATCAAAACAACCCTCGAAAGTTCATTTAATACCATTGAACGAATTTTCATGAAATAGGTAGTCATTGAGTGAGATTAAAAGAACTTAGACGGTTGTATTCATGATTTGAATGATAAAAATTCTTTATCTACTTACGTGTTACGGTCGCGGATCATATTTTGTTAAATATACCTGACCTGACACTAATCTGCAAATTGCAAAAAACGTAGCAAATTTAAAATTCGCGGGCAGTTTGCCTTTTTTTCCTTTTTTTGAGATGGGAAATCATCAAATGACTCCTCCCGCTCTGGGCGGAGCGGAAGGGAGTGTCAGACTTTAACTGACTAAAAACCATCCATGTACCTTCTTTTGCCCTTTATGTTCCAGGGCCGCGGTATCTCTTTCGAACAGTCCCGCAGCCCTGGCAGGCATCGGCCCTTGCGGGCCCCTCATGTTTGCTAACATCTCTTTGAGGCGCGCGTGGAACACGAACGCGCCGTCGACACGGCCTGTCGTCATAAGACGGACGGACGGCGAGCTAGCCCATTACTCACCGTCCACAGGCCCGCGGCGGGATTCCCTCTTAAGCTATGTTTATTCGACGTGTTTGTGTAAGACCCACAGATTAAAACACACCGCGAAATTTAATTTTATAAATGATTCAGTAAAGCAACCAGTTTGTCTACGCGAATGGAAATTCAGGAAACCGACGAGTGACACCGTTGCAGATATTACACAATTAAATATTCATCGAGTAATTTTCTGCTTTGCAGTGTATTCATCATTAATGATTAATTTGCAATAAATGGAAATGTATTGTTTGGTGTCTGATCGATTTTAACTTTTGTGGGATTAGTGAATGAAACGGAAAACGAAGTTATTAATCTAATTTGGTTCCATTTACATTAATCAAATTCCGTGATTGTTGTATTATAATATCACATAGACAAAACTATTGTAGCATCCATTGTACCCAGGTGTATTAGGTATGTATTGAATAACACTACACTGATATTGACGGCACGGTTGGCGTAGTGACTGACCGGTTGACTGCTGCGCTGCGTGTCGCGGGTTCGATTCCCGAAAGGATCTAATATTTGTATGGCCTACAGATAGTTGTTCGGGTGTCTTTTTGTGCATGTGAGTTTAAGTGTTTGTAAACGCACCCACGATACTGGAGAAATTATAAGTGTGGGACGAGGTTTTTTTTAAATAAAAACAAACTTTGAGAATAAGGTAGGAGTACGTAGGTAAGTACTGAATTATCATCAAGAAAAGTGTCACTGTAGTGATATGTAAATAATATTCACTTATGTACGGTGTCTATGCGTTAAAACACCCAAAATTTTAAACTAAAACATTTATTTGTGGCAAAGATCATAACCTATACAGAATACTGCCGTTACATAAGAATAACATTTTCATCGACTATAGCCATGTTTGAAGTGACGATTTTTTCCCGTAAATACTCTATAGGGAGGAGAAAACGGACACAGACTAAATTGAGTTTGTGGAACTGAACAGGTGAAAACGTACTTTACAAAACAAAGACAGTGTTCTGTAAACATCGAAGTACCGATAGTTATGTACTGTTTTCTCTGTAAAGGGTTGGTTCAGACGCGCCCTAGCAACAAAAAGTAATGTTGCCGTGTAGCTACGATACAATATTGGAATTATAATGTCGCTGTCGATGTTCAGAGTGCTTCGATCTAACAATCTCTTCTATCTGATCTAAGTTGATGTTTTTGTTGTGATAAGTATGTGACCGAAGTCTAACGTGACTGCAAATCTTATCAAACGGTGTTTGATTCAAATTAATTAGACTGAGATTCAGCACTTATGATATAAAAAAAGTAAGACTGTCGCCTAATACATGCACAGTTATCAAATCTGTAAATAGCGCTGTAGTGCTTTTTGTATTGACTACAAAAATCACTATAGCGCCATTTTAATGAAAGCGCCAATGAAGAACTAACATCAAATTCGTAAATTCTCTGCGACATAGGAGTGTTTTTACAGAAAGTGGGCAACACCGCAAATAGCTGTCAAATATTTCGACATTTTGATTAATTTTGCAATATTACTGTATGAAAAAAAGAAATATGGCTACCTAGTGAACTAAAATATTGATTATGAAATGCAATAATTAATATCGTAACACCGAATATTTAGTTCTAGATGTAAAAAAGTATTTGGAATCTTTCAAGATGCTATTTAAAAACAGTTACAACATCAAATTTAGTGTTTTAATTGCAATTCATTATTCATATTCTAGCTCACTAGTTAGCCATATTTCTTATTTCCATACAGTAATATTGCCAAATTAATTAAAACAGGTAAATATTTGACAGCAAATTGCTACGTTTCCAACTTTTAGGATGAACGCTCTTAGGGCGATATAGAAAACCCCGACGTCAAATGTCTGGCAGTAGCCCACCAGACACAACAGCCGTCTGGTCTTAGGATCCTGAATTTTCTATGGGGGATGAAGAAATTTACACCCTGTTCTTTAAACTAATATAAATCTTTTACCTGGAAAAAGAAATGGCAGAGTAAACTCCCCAGCAACAAACAATTGCAAACTGTACCTGACGATCGACATGTCTTATTTATTTATTTAACACTTCAAGCACAGAGTACAGAGGCGGGCGGCGGGCGATCTTTTACTAGTGACGGCTAGACTAACCACATTTTTGCACAAGAGTCACCTTCTGTGAATGGAAATACACCCTTGCATGCCATTACATGGATGCCCACATTTTTGCCGCTGCGATGTGGTTGGGTTTACAACAAGTGTGAACATACCCTTAAAAGTAAATAACTTAAATTCCCAGCACTTTTACCGGACGAAGGAACTTGTAAAGGTGTTTGGAGTAAACTAATTAATGATTGCGTTTTATTGTTTCTTTAGCTTCGGGGCGACTGGAGTGCAAATCGTGTTAGCATTGGGTGTATTTTTTTGGAGGATTTTGTTCTAGCTTTGCCGCTTTCGTGTAAAAAGGTTTATTACAAACTAGCTCAGTTCGATAAGTTGCGCCAATCAACGCTTAGTGTGTGTCTTTGTTAGCGATTTATCTAAGATAAGCAGATTTCAAAATTCTGATATTTTATGAGTCAATATTACGAAAATCTTTCGTATGGTAACCGTTTTATTCTGATAATTAAAAAAAACAGCTGTTCCATACATTTTGACCGAGTAGGTATTGCAGTTTTGTAGGAAACGGCTGTTTTTTAGGGTTCCGAACCCAAAGGGTAAAACGGGACCCTATTACTAAGACTCCGCAGTCTGTCCGTCCATCTATCACCAGGCTGTATCTGATGAACCGTGATAGTTAGACAGTTGAAATTTTCACAGATGATGGTGTATTTCTGTTGCCGCTCAACAAATACTAAAAAACAGAATAAAAAATACTTAAGTGGGGCTCCCATACAACAGACATGCTTTTTTGCCGTTTTTATAGATAATGCTACAAAAGCGTTCGTGCGCGAGTCCGACTCGCACTTGGCCGGTTTTTTTATAATAACCAACGAAATATTTCTTTGTTTGTTTGTTTGGTGCCAAATAAATATGTTTTCTTTCTTCCTTACTTTCTTTCTTTGTGGTTCAGAATATGAACTGAATGCGTGGTAACCGTTCTAGCGTCGGCGTCCCTTCCACCCTGTATGTTTTTTGACAGTATTTCCGCAACAAACAATTCGGATTTCTAATGAATCTGCTGTATTATGAGGAATTTATACGACGTCATTGTCAACTTCAGACTTTCAGTAGTTTCATCAGTCTAAATTTTCCTGAAATTTTCATGTGAAGAAATACTACTTCGAGAAGATTCGACTCGAGTTACAGTATGTATAGAAGATCGGTACAACTTTAATGGACAAAATCTTCAACAAGGATTTCAGCTTCTGTTTTAAGCTTTAAATATGAACATCAAAACACTATTATGCGCCATATTTTGTTTTATAGATCAGTGGCAAATAACATTAAATCTTTACATTTCTCCTGCGCAAATAACTCGAGCGTATTGAATAGTACATTCCAAATGTATGCCGTACAATAATATTATGTACATACACTATTCCACCGTATAATAGAACAAGGGATCATAGAAATAGGAAAATTTCTATTATAATATGAACATATTGCCTTTCGGGGTACAGGCAAACTCACTTTTGGCATATCGGAGTATCGTTGGGAGAAACTCCTTACATTATATCGAATTTGAAATATGGCAAGATTTTGTATTTGAGAATTTTAAATTCTTTCGATGTTTGAAGGAGATTTCGTTTCGCTACGGATGAATTTTTAGTAGGTAGGAATATAAGTTTTATACTGATACTGAAGTCAGAAGTTGGATATTATGATTTTCGTTATGAAAGAAATGTAAAACATGAATCGGAAGCGGAACTTGACAAATGATAATGTCTCTTTACAAATACCAACTTTTATATTTTTTCGAAAAATAAATCATAATTCTCCTGCCCTTATTTCGATTTATTTGGAGTCGGCGTAGCATGTCTTCTTCTTCCATATTTCTATATAACTCGTCATCTCATCAGACACCTCCTTTTTTCCATATCATCCGGATAGTAACTCCATTTTTAATAGTTTATTTTTATCGTCGAACGATGTTAGTTAAAACTCAGAGAAGGATTATGATGAAGTAGTTATACTCCGGAAAATTAAAAATATTTTCGCAATCCGTCCCAAAATAATCTAGGTCGTGTTTTTTGTAGGAAATCCGTATTAGGGGCATAAAACTTAGCTCGCCGTCCGTCCGTCGTATGACGACGGGCAGGCCGTGTCGACGGCGCGTTCGTGTTCCACGCGCGCCTCAAAGAGTTGTCAGCAAACGGGAGGGGCTTATTGGTTGATAGGTAAACGAATATTGAGGAGCTCGTGGCTAAATAGTAACAGCCGCTCTTTAAGTTAAGCCGTGCTTGCCTAGGTTGGTCCGGGGATGGGTAACCACCCATTACATAGCGAGTTTCCTCCGTGCCTCGGAAAGCAAGTTAAGCAGTTGGTCCCAGCTGTCATTTTTTTTTTTTTTTTTTTTTTTTTTTTTTTTGATATCTTTGACAGTAATTACGGTAGTCAGTGGCCCAAAAAGTCTGATAATCAGTAAGGGGTATCGTATTACTCAGTACTAACTGGGTTGTAGAGGTCAGTTAAGCAGTCGCTCCATATATAATACTGGTATTCAGCTGAATCCGGTTAGACTGGAAGCCGACCCCAACATAGTTGGGAAAAGGATAGGCAGATGATGGGTAAACGGCTATAATTAGCAAATGAATTCGGAACTACAGCGAGGGAACAACTGATAATTGAAGAATAGCAAGGCATTCATATCCAGATGCATCAGACCCAACAGCTGAACAAACAGGGTGCCCAACAATGGCCCTAAGCATCATGAGCTTCCCATAATTATTATAGCTACCTATTTCATCACACTAGAATTTCCTTCCACCGTGGTTGTAACAAACGATGTCACATAACACCAAATAAACCCGAAACAACTCGTCCATGCAAATATTGGTTCCGTACAGCCATAACAAACTATAATTGCCTACAACCGAGCTCAAACATAATTCAACCCTTCAAATCGATTTCCCACAAACGTAACCCTTGACGGACGTCAAGATAAGCGTAAAATAGACGCCTGTCTGTCGCCTATAACATCACGCCATATTGGAGCTATTGAAGGATTTATTGACCAATAGATAATTCTCGTAGTACGAGAGTCGTTGTCAACTTTATGGGTAGCGAGTGTGCTGCAATTTTCTTTTTTTATGAAACTTTTTGATGCTGCCAGGATTTTTTCAACGCTGTTGACCTTGGATATACAAATTTGTGTTACGCTCACGACGCTAGTGTGTTTAAAAATTAGTACTTCAGTAAAAACAACAGATACTATAAGTAAAAAAACCGGCCAAGTGCAAGTCGGACTTGCGCACGAAGGGTTCCGTACCATAATCTATAAAAACGGCAAAAAAAATCATATCTGTTGTATGGGAGCCCCCCATGTTCACGCCTACCGCCAGCGCCACCTACCGACGAGTTGCTGCATTCGGTGCGTGAGCGCAGCGGAGCTGCCCCCTGCCGACCAGTGGCAGAGATCGGCGCATCCTGATTCGTCCACCGGCCGCCTCGCTCTTTTGGCGCTTCTCCATTCACTCTTTCTTCTCTCATTCATTCTTAGGAAGCTATAAAAGCATTGTTTTGTATAGACTCAGCCCTTTTTTCCTTCACACCTATCATCCAGTACAGACCCCTCGCCGTGGCCACGGCGGTGTGACCCAAAAACTCTGTACCTAGTAATAATTTCAATATAGATATGGGAACATCACGGGCGTTTAATTTAAATAAACGGGAACAGACCTAATCCTCAACACCCCATAATATTTCTTTTTCTTTAATTTTTAGTATTTCTGGTTATAGCGGCAATAGTAATACATCATTTGTGAAAATTTCAGCTTTCTAGATATCACGGTTTATGAGATACAGCCTGGAGACAGACAGACAGACAGACAGACAGACAGACAGACGGACAGACAGACAGACAGCGAAGTCTTAGTAATAGGGTCCCGTTTTGCCCTTTGGGTACCGAACCCAAAAAAAATAAGGATCTTCCTCGTACCGTTTTACTTAAGGTGGAAGCGCCAGGGTAGCCCGTGAAGTTCAATTTTTCTTACGTTTTTTGCAATTTGCAGGTCAGTGTCAGGATATAATAATATGTTAATGAAAAATGAGTAGCGTCAGTAACACGTATGTAGTTCTAAAATTATAATCATTAATACAACTCTTTAAGTTCATTTAACCCTACTCTGTAACTATTAAAGAAAAAGTCATTCAATGGGGTTACATGAACTTAGAGGAGTTCGTGATTAAGTAATATCAGCCACTCGGGTCGATCTTTAGGTTAAACCGTGCTTGCCTATGTTGGTTTGGGGATAGGTGATAGTATTACAAACCGAGTTTCCTCCGTACCTCGGAAAGCACGCTAAGCCGTTGATCCCGGCTGCCATTTGTAGATCTTTGACAGTCGTTAAGTAGTCAGTGGCCCGAAAGTCTGACAACCAGTTTTACCAAGTGTATTATATTACCCAGAAATAAACATGAACCTGTACTAAAACTACCTATATGTTTAAATACATTAAAAAAAACTGGGTCGAGGAGATCAGATAGGTAGTCGCTCCATGTAAAATAATGGTATTCAGCTGCATCCAGTTGGACTGTAAGCCGACCCCAAGATAGTTGGGAAAAGGCTATGTAGATGATGACATGAACTTAGAGAGTTGTATTGATGATTTTAATGATTGTAATTCTGTAACTTCATATGTGTTACTGGCGCGACTCAGTTTTCATCATCATGCAACCTGACACTGACCTGCAAATTGCAAAAAACGTACGAAAATTTGAATTTCGCGGGCTACCCTGTCGCTTCCACCTTAATATTTTGATGTATTTTCAAGTTCCTGCAAGATAGTATAAATAAATAAATATCCCTGGACTTTTCACACAGCACCATCTAGTCCCAAGCTAAGCAACCTAATGCTTGTGTTATGGTAACTAGATGGCTGATAAACTACATATATACTTTTTTTTTTGTAAATACATACATATTATAGATAGAAAAACACCCAGACCCGGAACAACTACTTGTAGGTCATACAAATATTTGTTCCGTACGGGAATCGAACCCGCGACATGCAGCGCAGCAGTCAATCGCTTGACCACTGCGCCAACCGTGCCGTCAAAAAATGATTGCAGCTTGCACCTGTTATTTCAAAGTGATGTGTATCAGAATGACCAAAGTTATACTAGTATTTATGGACGGAAGCATCAATAATTTTAAACTAGTGACCTGACAATTATAGGTACCTACTTACTAAAGAAAATTATACCAAGTCAAAATAAGTAGATAAAGTTATTTTTCTTATACTACAGTTTATAGATCAAAGTAAATACTGTGTAAGACGGATGAACAAGATCTAGTTTCTCGAGATGATGAATTATGTAAACCAAGTCAGTATTAAATGGTAAGCAGGGACGTTTTCGTGCAGACATAGACAGTGTAATAAATAAATATTCGGGTTTGATGATATTTCAATATGTAGTTTTTTATTACCGTATTGGTTTTCAATAATTCATGCGTTCTATATAACGTTTAGAAAAAGTTCAGAGGCATACCTACCGAGTAGCGTCCAAGGACTGGGAAAAGAATGTTGTAGTTTCGCAGCGAGATGGGCACACGTCATTGTTGCCGATGATGAAGAGATTGGCACTGAAAAGAGAGGTTTATACCCAGCAGCACGTGAAATAAGGCTGTGGCTGATGATGATGATACGTTTGAATCTTGTGTGATAGTAACTTTACATCAGCTAGAGGTCGTTGGTTTGTCTTCCAACCTATTTCGCGTATCATTCATTTGCCTAGCCTTTTCTCAATTATGTTGGGGTCGGCTCCCTGTCTAACCGGATGCAGCTGAATACAAATATTTTATATGGAGCGACTGCCTATCTAACCTCCACAACCCAGCTGGTCCACTGGGTAATACGATATCCTTGGTAAGACTGGTTGTCAGACTTTCGGGCCACTGACTACCCGTAACGACTGTCAAAGATCTAGAAATGGCAGCCGGGACCAATGGCTTTACGTGCTTTCCGAGGCACGGAGGAAACTCTGTACGTAATACGGTCACCCATCCACAGACCAACCTAGGCAAGCACGACTTAACGTAAAGATCGACCCGAGCGCCTGTTAATATTAAACCACGCTCCTCCTATTAAACCTGTAGCGTATAACCAAAGCAATTTAAAATTACTTACGACGGCCTCGCTGGTCTAGTGGCCGTAAGCGCAACTGCTGAAGAAAAGGTCCTGGGTTCGATTCCCCGGTCGGACAAAGCGTTATTGGGTTTTTCCACCAGGAATTTCTCAGTAGCAGTCACGGAGTCTGGATCTGTTGGTGATGGCAATAGGCTCGCCTCTATGACATGGGACTTTAACGTAACTGGTGAAATGTGGGTGTACTATTAGGTACACCTCTGTCTAAACCTTCGCGGATTGCAGGCTTCAAATACTTACGATGGACGGAATAAAATCAACAGCAATCACCAACTGGCTACTGTCAGTAAATGTGTATCATGTCAAACTTGGCAGTCTGTGTTATTTAGCTACCCATATGGCCTCGCGGTTCTCACTCGACACCGCTCGTCCGCGCGGTGGGACGGAGGCGGCAAAGCGAATGTATGGGCAGATTGGGCAGTGCGCCGCGAGGAGAGGCGGTGTGCGCCGCTCGTCCGCGCGGTCGGGCGGTATCAGCGGATTTCATATACGTGTCGTCGGTTTCGTCTGATAACCGCCTTACTGAGACATGGGATCACAGTTTTTTAACCCCGGACCAAAAAAGATTGGTGTTATAAGTTTGTAGTTTGTATGCGGATCTGTGTGTCTGTCGGTGGCATCAGCTCCTGAATGGATGAACCAATTTTTTTTTTCGTTTATTTATAACATTTTCTTCTTATAGCTTTTCTAATGTATCTTAAAACTCTTTCCTCACGTGTTACCTGAAGTATTCAAACTATACATTAAAGAAAACCGACACAATATTTCATCCTACACTCAAAGTAACTTCTTTAACCGCAGACAACCTTGAGTGAAAACTTTTCACTTGAACTTCTCGTGTGGGTAGTAAAGTGACCCATGTAGTACTTAAGCGTTCAGCCAATCAAGATGCATGAATACTTTCTTTTTTTGAAAGTTCATTGCCCGGCTGTTGCTTGAGATTGATTACGTAAATATATATCAATTCGATCCTCTCAAGTTTCAAGAGGATTGAAATTGTAATTGATTACAACTGAGCTTATTTATCACCGAAACTACATGGCCGAAAATTTTGAAAAAAAAAATACAAAAAATATTTCTTTGCCTATAGATTACAGGAAAACCTATAAGAAAGCTATAACAACATATAATTAAAAATTAAAGGGGGCTCGCCTACTACGATGGTACGGAACCCTTCATGCGCGAGTCTGACTCGCACTTGGCTGATTTTTTTATGGTTATTTTCCAGTTATATAAACACTCGTTTGTACACAAACTCATGGTTTTTTCCTCAGGGGTGGTAGAAACTTCTATACTGCCAGCTGCTACGTCCTCGTCATCCATAAATACTCCTCGCCTCATCCATGTTCATACATCTGGTTGCCTACCATGAAGTCTTAAAACAGTATTGTTTTAATCTTATTCCCGAGTGGGAAAGAGATGGCGCCAGACGTCCTCTATAGTTCCGTCTCTTTCCCACACATGAGTGACATTAAAACAATACTGTTTTAAGACGTCATGCATGGTAACTTCCTGGTCCAGATTGTGTGTTAAAATGCCATAGATAGGATTTTAATTTCTTCTGTTATCAACTTTTCTGTACTTTTATATTACTGGTGGTTACTATAGCTTCGGAAATACTCCGTAGATGTGGCGAAGGAGATGGCGGAACGAGAGAGGTAGAGAACCTCACGTCCCAGCCACCGCGGGAGACGCCCCGGGCGTCGGGGGCCACGTGGTGGCTTTCGGCCACCGTAGGCGCGGGCCTGTGGACTGTGAGTAATGGGCTAGCTCGCCGTCCATCCGTCATATGACGACAGGCCGTAACGACGGCGCGTTCGTGTTCCACGCGCGCCTCAAAGAGATGTCAGCAAACAGGAGGGGCCCGCAAGGGCCGATGCCTGCCAGGGCTGCGGGACGGTTCGAAAGAGATACCGCGGCCCTGGAACACAAAGAGCAAAAGAAGGAACATGGTTGGTTTTAGTCAGTAAAAGTCTGACACTCCCTTCCGCTCCGCCCAGAGCGGGACCTCCCGCTCATTGATGATTTCCCATCCCAAAAAAAAAAAAAGATGTTTCTGAAAATAACACATAGGTGCATCTGTCCAGACTGGAAGTGGTTCTTAAAATACATAGGTAGTAAGGAAATGTGTAGGAACATAGCAAAACCAAAACCACTTGTCGGAAACAATACTTGTTTGATACTAGCTATTGAATAATACAGGATAAATGCGTGGCCGATATTTTGAAAATAAAATAAAATGCAGCCGGCCAAATAATTCAAACCCCTTTCTACTTTTCTAGGCACTCAAGTTTCGGAATTCTGAATCAATATTTTTTTTTATTGTCAGTAAGTTTCAAGTATACAACACTAACAATTACTTGCAGTATAAAAAAAAACTCATAAAGGATATGCCTGTTTGAACATTTTGCATAATTTACACACAAACTTGAACATTAAGTAGACTATGACTAATAGGACAATAACACCACAGTCTTGATACAATAATAAATTACGTTAGGGTCGTCCCTAATCCCATAGTTTATGACCAAGATAGTTTAGGCTGTGGTTGTCAAATGGCCGAAAACAGAAGATTCTGATCAATTTGCTTAATTGTTTTATTTATTGTTGTATTGACAAGAAAACTTTGGTCTTCTTTAAACATTTCTTTGACATATTTTTTTTAAATATAAATACCTACTCTATTGATTTATTTATTTATTTAAACTTCATGTACAATAGTGGTACATAGGCGGACTTAATGCCACAAGGCATTCTCTAGTCAACCTTTGGGTTAAATAAGAAAACATTGTGATAGGGTACAATAAATATCTAAAAACAAACCTCTTGTTTTCGAAAATTTATATCCTTATATTGATACTAATACACATACATAAATAAAATAAACTACTAAATATTTTAACAAATACCAAAATAAAAGACAAGAAACCTAATAATACTTTAATAATAATTACCATGACTTGACTTCTAAATTGAGCTCTATTCAAAGCTCAGTAATACTGATTGATAGTCCACTAAAAAGTAAATAGTAATTTGTACTGGTTTTGTAACACAAAGTCAGTTTGACGGTTTCATAAGCTCCACATAAATGTCGGAGAAAGTAACTTCATAGATACTATCCATGAAGTTAGTAATAGTAATACTATCTATTATAATAGTATTATCAATAGAAATAAGGTATAAAAACTGAAAACTTAGCACATTTTGCTTGGATATCCCACACACACTAAAGCTTGCTGACAAGAAAGACGAACTGTCACTTTCAATTTTTTTTTTCATAATATTAACTTGTCATTGCACAGATAAAATTCAATCTCACGGATGACAAATTTCATATAGCGCCATCTAGTAATTCTCTACTGGACGACTATCACCTTAGTGTAGTGCCGTACAGGTTCAAACTGAACAAAGTCGTTCAGTGACTGTAGTCACCATGGACGGTATAGGAAAGAGTTTTTTTGATGACTGTAGTCACCATGGACGTTTGAGTGGTTATATCTGTCCCATTCTCCTGCCCGCATCCCAATTTATGTGGGGTCGGCGCAGCATTCCTTCTTCCGACATACTTCTTTATCAATTGCCATCTCAATAGTTAGCCACATACTTTCTATGTATATCTCTTTTAAAAAGTAACCTCTCTGCTTTCGTATCTTTTTTCTAATTTCCTATAAATATTGAACTTACACATACATATACACACATTACATTTTAAATTGTTTCCACTACCCGCGATTTCGTCCGCGTAGAATTATAATTAAAAAGGTAATTACTCGACTTTTTTCTAACATAAATGTATACAGGTGATGTTATAAATTACTTCTTTATAACATCACCTATCTGCCAGTAAAAGTCCTGTCAAAATCCGTCCAGCCGTTTTGAAGATCAACCGGAACAAACAGACAGAGAGTCAATCATATAAAAAAAGTTTTTTGTTGTATTGCTGTATATACTCGTACTTTCATTCAGAAAAAAGCTGTTACTTTGATATTACAAACAGATACTTCAATTTTATTTATTTGTATAGATTTTAGTTAGCCTTCAGCCTAATCACCCCAATATCGTTAATCCCTAAATATAATCGTAAATAACCTTAAACTCTTAACCCACTGGACAAATGAGGCTTAACTGAACTACCCCTTCTCAATGAAAATTGACATGCAAATAAGCTGTAACCGTTATCACGACAGTAACAATTAGACGAAGGTTTAGAATCGTTATAGAGGTTCTGAAAGTTATGATTATTGTGTTAGGAGTATCAATTTTATGTATATTAAGGCTTATAGCTAGTGCCTAAGGGACTAAGGTATTTCCTATCAATTAACTGTGTCTAATAGTTCAGAAATAAAATAAAGATAAATAAGCATAGCATAAGCATAATCAGCCTAAATGTTCCCACTGCTGGGACACACGGCCTCCTCTCTAAGAGAGGGAATGGGCTATAATCCACCACGCGGGCCCAGTGCGGGTTGGTAATGTCACATGTCTTCGAATTTTTGGTTTTAGTACATGCCGGTTTCCTCACGATGTTTTCCTTCACCGTTTTGAGAGCAGTGGTGATGAAATAAATTACACAAAGTAATGCGCCTGACTGGGTTCGAACCCACAACTTACTGTCCGTAAGTCGGGGCCGCCACCACTGGGCCACCGTTGCTCTTAAGACAAATAAATTAAACTTTATTTTCAGAATACATTCCATAATTTTGTTAGTATTTTAGTGTTATTAACAATGGTGCTTAAGAAATTAGGTTAGTATTAACTTATTTATTTATTTAGACCTGTAACTACAGACACCCATTGTCTCTGGAAGGGGCAGTCCGGTCTACCAGCAATTATGTTCAAAATGCTGTTGTCACTACCATGCAGGCGCTGTAGTAAAAATGCCGAAATGCTGGTCATACGCTTCTCTAATTCTGCCAGGGCTGCGGGACTGTTCGAAAGAGATACCGCGGCCCTGGAACACAAAGGGCAAAAGAAGGAACATGGATGGGTTTTAGTCAGTAAAACTCTGACACTCCCTTCCGCTCCGCCCAGAGCGGGAGGGGTTCTCTAGTGAAAATTAAGGCTTCCCTAATTTCCCCTGAAACATTCACAGTTAAATTGTTAAGTTTTCACTTATCTCTTCTCCAGTAAAGTCACAAGAATACACACAATATACGGCAAGAATAGATCTCTATTCTATTAACCACTCTGCTCGACAAGATTTTGACACACGACACATCAGCTGAATCGGGGGGGGTGATGCGAATTGTCATGAAATTCAAGAATTTTCGTGAACATTCAGCATTCGATTTTATAATGTTAAATATGTCACGGCAGCTGTTTCACACGATAACTTTGTGTTAAATATCTTCAATGCCGTGTTGAGGTTGGTAAAACGGCGTCAGTCCATTGCCAAATATGTGTAAAATACATATTACGGCACCCTTCCAAAAAATAGGTAACTTAGATGCGCTGGAAATAATGTACATAGACAAGTTTCTCGTTTGCTAAAAAACTCGAAAAGGAAAAATAAATACAGTAACATTCTATCTGCGTTCTTATTTTTGCTATTATTCATACATAATTTCATAAAAAAACACGATCAAAGTCTTGACAAATATTACTAAAAAACTATGTTGCAAGTGTTGCAAAATGACACTTCTTAGTGCTGACCGTAAACCCAAGTTCTATCATTACGATTAAAAAGTGGCATTCAGCCTAATCGATACTCGCAATGAAATCGAGTTTAGAAAAAAAAGAGTTGAGACTGAATTCTTGGTATAATTTCGAATAATAATTAATCATTTAATTTTATCTTTTTTTAATAATTTCATTTAGTAATTATTCGATGCTTTTGGTTGACTTCAAGAGAAGGAGATTTATAAATAATAAAATAAAATAAAAACTTGCTTCTATGTAATCATTTTGATGATTATCTTTCTTTCCGTTGAACTAGCAGCGTGAAATTTGGCAAGAAATAAGTCTCACAGTTCAAACAAAGAAAAATCAGAAAATGGATCAATTTTCAATTTAACTGAAGCACGGACAGAACCTATGGCAAAATACGCGTCGATTTTTTTGTTTCAAAATTTAAATTAAGAATACGCTCGCAATTCACAATTTTAAAGTATTTTAATTTACTACATCATTTTAGGTACCTATTATTGTGAATTTGGTTTTCAAATATCTGGCGGTTGGACTGGAAGCCGACCCCAACATAGTTGGGTAAAGGCTAGGCAGATGATGATGAATATCTGGCGGTTGGATATAGAATGCCCAGGATCTCGGACTCTCGGTAGGCATAATAAAAATTAGTTTGATCCGTCAAAGACACATTATATTACTTATTCTACAAAATTGTGTATAGTACGGTTGGGTTATTGTGTTAGGTTGGGACAAACTTTTCTTTTGTTTAGATTACTCTTTCCCACTGCTGGGCAAAGGCCTCCCCATACCTTTTCAACTCTTTCGGTGTTTTGCCTTCTCTGGCCGATCAGTCAAGAACGAGTGAGTCCAAATCGTCACGCCAGTGTTTCTTGGGCTTGCCTCGGTGACGACGACCGACAAACTTATTGTCCTATATTTCGCAATCAGCAGTGCATAGGCCGTATCCTAAATAAACATTAGTTTATTTTTTCAAAGCGGTTCACTGTCCACTCTAAAACCTCTTTTTACAACTGCAAAGTTCAGGTTATCCATCATAGGCCGTGGGCCGTGTCACTTGAGTGAGGCTGTGAACAGCTATAAGACAGAACCCTCAGGGCAAGAGTCCTACTCACATTTCTAAAAGTTTTCTTAAAAATTCAATTTTATAGTTCTTGGTGTTGCTACTAAACCAAGCTTATCTACACATCAAAAAATAATGACTATTAAAAAAATTGGAAAGCCATGGAGAGGTTTGCCCAGCAGTGGGAGAGAACTGTCTGATAAAAAAAAAGTATTTATAAATAGTGAATACCTAATAACCAATCCATCTAACCATAACCCAATTTTGTAGACTAAATATAGGTAATTTATCTTGGTGGGAACCAAACAAACACTATGGCCTACCAAGATCCTTGGCGTTCTATATTCAACCAACCAATAGAAAAAAAAAAACTAGCACTCCGGGAGTGCCGGCAGAAGTGAAAACTTGATTATTAACCACTCTGCTCGACAAGATTTTGACACATGACACACCAGCTGAATCGGTGGGGGTGATGCGATTTGTCATGAAATTCAAGAATTTTCGTGAACATTCAGCATTCGATTTTATGATGATAAATATGTCACGGCAGCTGTTTCACACGATGAGTTTGTGTTACTTAAATATCTTCAATACCGTGTTGAGGTTGGTAAAACGGCGTCAGTCTATTGCCAAATATGTGTAAAATACATATTACGGCACGCTTCCAAAAAATAGGTAACTTAGATGCGCTGGAAATAATGTACATAGACAAGTTTCTCGTTTGCTAAAAAACTCGAAAAGGAAAAATAAATACAGTAACATTCTATCTGCGTTCTTATTTTTGCTATTATTCATACATAATTTCATAAAAAACACGATCAAAGTCTTGAAAAATATTACAAAAAACTATGTTGAAAGTGTTGCAAAATGACACTTCTTAGTGCTGACCGAAACCCAAGTTCTATCATTACGATTAAAAAGTGGTATTCAGCCTAATCGATACTCGCAATGAAATTGAGTTTAGAAAAAAAAAGAGTTGAGACTAAATTCTTGGTATAATTTCGAATAATAATTAATCATTTAATTTTATCTTTTTTAATAATTTCATTTAGTAATTATTCAATGCTTTTGGTTGACTTCAAGAGAAGGAGATTTTTAAGTAATAAAATAAAATAAAAACTTGATTCTATGTAATCATTTTGATGATTTGATCTTTCTTTCCGTTGAACTAGCAGCGTGAAATTTGGCAAGAAATAAGTCTCACAGTTCAAACAAAGGAAAACCTGAAAATGGATTGATTTTCAATTTAATTGTAAGCACGGCCAGAACCTATGGCTAAATACGCGTCGATTTTTGTTTCAAAATTTAAATTAAGAATACGCTCGCAATTCACCATTTTAATTTACTACATCATTTATTGTGAATTTGGTTTTCTAATATCTGGCGGTTGGACTGGAAGCCGACCCCAACATAGTTGGGTAAAGGCTAGGCAGATGATGATGAATATCTGGCGGTTGGATATATAATGCCCAGGATCTCGGTAGGCATAATAAAAAAATAGTTTGATCCGTCAAAGATACATTACATGACTAAGGCCGCGGCCCCATGTCCACGGCGCGGCGCCGGCCGCCGTGTGACGTTGCGGCGCCGCCGCCGTAACACGGCACGACGTCGTGCCGCACCACGGTACCGCGAACGGTGCGCCATCCATTGCCCCTTTCAGTCGATATTTCGCAGTTGATTCGATCGACTGAGGGGCAATGGATGGCGCACCGTCCGCGGCACCGTGCTGCGGCACGACGTCGTGCCGTGTTACGGCGGCGGCGCCGCAACGTCACACGGCGGCCGGCGCCGTGCCGTGGACATGGGGCCGCGGCCTTATTCTACAATATTGTGTATAGTACGGTTGGGTTATTGTGTTGGGTTGGGACAAACTTTTCTTTTGTTTAGATGATTTTTTCCCACTGCTGGGCAAAGCCTCTCCCCATACCTTTTCACCTCTCTCGGTGTTTTGCCTTCTCTGGCCAATCAGTGAAGAACGAGTGAGCCCAAATCGTCACGCCAGCCTCGGTGACGACGACCGACAAACTTATTGTCCTATATTTCGCAATCAGCAGTGCATAGGCCGTAGGTATCCTTAATAAACATTACTTTCTTTTTTCAAAGCGGTTCACTGTACACTCTAAAACCTCTTTTTACAACTGCAAAGTTCAGGTTATCCATCATAGGCCGTGGGCCGTGTCACTTGAGTGAGGCCGTGAATAGATATAAGACAGAACCCTCAGGAAAGAGTCCTACTCGCATTTCTAGAAGTTTTCTTAAAAACACAATTTTATAGTTTTTGGGGTTGCTACTAAACCAAGCTTATCTACGCATCAAAAAAGAATGACGATTAAAAGTATTGGTCGGAGAACGCAAAAGATAAAGAAAATTGGAAAGCCATGGGGAGGTTTGCCCAGCAGTGTGAGAGAACTGTCTGATAAAAAAAAGTATTTGTAAATAGTGAATACCTAATAACCAATCCATCTAACCATAACCCAATTTTGTAGACTAAATATAATTTATCTTGGTGGGAACCAAACAAACACTATGGCCTACCAAGATCCTTGACGTTCTATATTCAACCAACCGATAGAAAAAAAATTAAAATAAATTATCTAGTAACTATAAATACAATATAAATTGGAACAGCGAGTGCATTCCTAATTTAAATTTTGACATGGAAACAAAATCGGCGCGAATTTAACCATAGATTAATCTGTCCTGTTTATTGTTGGGTCGGTTTTAATACCTACAATGTACGAAAATCTATTATGATTAGCATTATAAAAGCTTTAAAAAATATTATAACATTTTTTATTGTATTTAACGCTTAAAACAAAATTATTTTAATTTCTATCTATCGATTTCTTAAATTCCTTACATTTAATTACTCGATTTAATCGAAATTTACAAAACAAGAATCGATTGAAATAATCGTTTTCACACATCACAATAATTTTAAAAAAAATATGGCCGTCAATTTCGAATACAAATTGAGTAGTGGTAATGAATATTACGTGTTATTGGTCCTAAATTAGTAAATTACGCTAAGATCTGGGCATTTTCATGTTGTTTATAATATTTGAAATTATATTTGTCACATTTGTTATCGAATCTTTATGCGTTTGTGTGATATAATGTGAAAAATAAAAATGTAAACACGCACTATTGGCGCGAAACTTCGACTTTAGATACCAAAATTCATCATTACCACTGCTTATTTAAATTGAACTATGGATGAATTCGTCACATAATTAAATGACGAGTTAATTATTATCAATAAAGTGGAGTTTGGATGTCCGAAAACCACATTTTTTATGATTTTTAGCCTCGGCCAGCACTGCTGTCAAAATGGCGATGACCGTATTTACGCACTTGGATTTTGTAAGGTGAAATTAAGAAACTTGCGCGCTAAATACAGAAGTTTTAATGGCGTTGACATATGAGCTTTTTATCCAACTCTCTTAATTAACGCACACTCATAGTATTTGATTATCAGAATATTAAATATTATCATAAATAATGAGGATGACGTATGACTAAAATGCTAGCCCCTTTCGGGGCCGATACCGAGCCAGCGGAGGTTTGTATGTCAAGCCCCCGAAGGGGCCCGTACCGAACTATATGGTTAACGTTGAGCATGTTTGATATTTTGGAATGGTTAGGGAATAATTTTGCACCAATTGCTTTATCAGTATAAAAGTACTATCATTTATGGAAGTGCCCTTAGACTGCCTTAGTACGGGAACCAGTGTCGCCAAACTCATACACTTGCAAATTAAAATGAACATTCCAATACACAGAAAACGATAAAACATAGCAATGATGCAACTGTAATATTTTATTTATAAACAAATTACTGTCCTTGAAAAAGCACTAACTTATTATGTATAATTCTTATTTTCGATTGTGGTTCAAAACATTGTTTGGTACTATGGTGAATACGGGTTTCGAAGTAATGCATTGCGATTGATTTAATGAGGAGAGTTCTGTGATTCCCTATAAAAGGCTGACTGTCGAAATGGTCATTAATAAATATATTAATATTGGTACGTGTGCATTCCTTGTAACACGATAATATAAGTGTTGACATCACATTTTTCTCATTAAAAAATGAATTTCCTTTATGTGAACGCGCTCGAAATATCTTTTCTGCCAATTCACAGACTTTATTTAAGTCAGTAGAAGGATAAATAAGGCCTCCTTTGTCTCTTCTAGCAATGATTCCGTGATTTTTTTTTTTAATTTATTCATGACCATGGATACATGTCCTTCAGTCGTAATGATTCCGTGATACTTATCTGTGATCAAAGCCAAAAGACAATCCTCACATTTAATAACTTTCCTCAACTTTCTTGCAATAAAACCAGCAATATAGGTTATTATTTCTTTAGAATAAAGAGTAAGCCTAGAAGGATCTGTTAAATAATCATGATCTATGTTGATCATAGGATCACATCCTAAAGATTCATGCGGTAGCAGCAATCCACAAGTTTCTTATTTCGGGTTTATTCGGAAATCTGAAAATTTAATAAGATTTTTTATTATCTTTCATTTTTTGCGTCAGGTGAGTGCAGTTATACGAATTAAAATCGTATAATACGTGTGTTACTAACATAGATTTTAAGTAGTGCGTATTACTAATATCATATGAATCAAGGTCGGAAGAGTATTTTTTTATAGACATTGCATTATTCGGTATTACCCATATTAAAGGGTAAATTCCCCGTCAAAAAGTGGCAACACTGAATTTTGAGGTAAGATAATAAAATTATTGCAAAAATCACGATTATACGAGATTTATCCATTAAACGAATTAGTTGGTACATTACTGCGACTATTTTATGAGAAATAATAGGACACAAAGCGATTGAATACTTAAAAAGATCTAATACTTACGAGTGAAAGGACAGTCCAGCAATCTTCATCAAACTATCACTTTTACAGTTTATTACACTGCACCTTACCATTTTGCACAGTTGCACAAATGTACTGTTGTCGAATTAAGCTCGAAAAGATCATATAATGTGTATAATTTCGATGCAATTGTTAATAAACAAATTGGATGTCAATCTGGCACCGCCACAAACGTCAAACTTGTTGTGCACTGACAATGATGTGCTCAGCCGACACGCGATAAGGGACAGAAATATTTATACTCTGTCTCTTTTCTTTGCTAGTGACGTTTATATGTTCTTCTTTTTCTTGTGCGAATGCAAAGGAAGATATCCAGCAGTCTATAGAATACTCTGTCTACGGTTTTTTCTATTCCGTGTTTATCCCTAAAGCATTAGGTTCAAAGTTGATTGGAAACATTTAAAAATTTCTTTAAATGATTTTAAACCATAAAATGTTGAAGGTTAAGTTCAAAATCGTCTACACTCCATCCGTCTTACGCTTTTTCCAAATTTCTTTAAATGATTTTAAACCATAAAATGTTGAAGGTTAAGTTCAAAATCGTCTACTCTCCATCCGTCTTACGCTTTTTCCAAATTTCTTTAAATGATTTTAAACCATAAAATGTTGAAGGTTAAGTTCAAAATCGTCTACTCTCCATCCGTCTTACGCTTTTTCCAAATTTCTTTAAATAATTTTAAACCATAAAATGTTGAAGGTTAAGTTCAAAATCGTCTACTCTCCATCCGTCTTACGCTTTGTCACGTGTCCTGACGCGAGTGTCCTGACGCGAGTTTAAGATTTTATACCCATTACAGAACAATTTTTTTAAAGTGCTCAACGCCGCTAAAGAAGTTTTCACTTCAAAAAAAAATCACAATAAATTATCTAGTAACTATAAATACAATATAAATTGGAACAGCGAGTGCATTCCTAATTTAAATTTTGACATGGAAAAAAATCGGCGCGAATTTAGCCATAGATTATTCTGTTCTGTTTATTGTTGGGTCGGTTTTAATACCTACAATGCACGAAAATCTATTAAGATTACCATTATAAAAGCTTTAAAAAATATTATAACATTTTTTATTGTATTTAACAATATTATTTTAATTTCTATCTATCGATTTCTTAAATTCCTTAATTTAATTACTCGATTTAATCGAAATTTACAAAACAAGAATCGATTGACATAATCGCTTTCACACATCACGAAAATTAAAAAAAAAGAAATGGTCGTCAATTTCGAATACAAATTGAGTAGTGGTAATGAATATTACGTGTTATTGGTCCTGAATTAGTAAATTACGCTAAGATCTGGGCATTTTCATGTTGTTTATAATATTTGAAATGATATTTGTCACATTTGTTATCGAATCTCTATGCGTTTCTGTGATATAATGTGAAAAATAAAAATGAAAACACGCACTATTGGCGCGAAACTTCGACTTTAGATACCAAAATTCATCATTACCACTGCTCATTTAAATTGAACTATGGATGAATTCGTCACATAATTAAATGACGAGTTAATTATTATCAATAAAGTGGAGTTTGGATGTCCGAAAACCACAATTTTTATGATTTTTAGCCTCGGCCAGCACTGCTGTCAAAATGGCAAGGCCGTATTTACGCACTTGGATTTTGTAAGGTGAAATTAAGAAACTTGCGCGCTAAATACTGAAGTTTTAATGGCGTTGACATATAAGCTTTTTATCCAACTCTCTTAATTAACGCACACTCATAGTATTTGATTATCAGAATATTAAATATTTACATAAATAATGAGGATGACGTTTGACTTAAATGCTAGCCCCTTTCGGGGCCGATACCGAGCCAGCGGAGGTTTGTATGTCAAGCCCCCGAAGGGGCCCGTACCGAACTATATGGTTAAATTAATAATAATATAATATAATAATATCCCCTGGACATTTCACACAGCACCATCTAGTCCCAAGCTAAGCAACCTAATGCTTGTGTTATGGTAGCTAGATGGCTGATAAACTACATATACCTATACATTTTTTTTTTGTAAATACATACATATTATAGATAGAAATTGTTCTATAATTCGTTTGGTTACATAATTATAGCCACCGGCCAGTATTATTCATAGAAATGTTTCATCATTATGTATTTTACTGAATCGTCATCATTCTGCTGCCCTTATCTCAATTTATTTGGGGTCGGCGCAGCATGGCTTCTTCTTTCATACTTCTCTATTACTCGTCATCTCAGCAGTCACCTCCTTTCTAGCCATATCATCCTTCACACAGTCCACCCATCGTTTCTTTGGTCTTCCTCTACTCTTATAGCCATCTACATTCATACCCAACATTACCCTCACTACTTTTTTCTCATTCCGCCTCATCACATGTCCATACCACGATAACCGATTACCACTTACCACACAACTTTTCAGTCACCGGCGCCACTTTCAGACTTCCTCTTATGTACTCATTCCTTATTTTTATCCATTCGCTTTACACCACACATCCTCCTTAGCATTCTCATCTCAGTCACATGCAATTGCCTTTCTTTCATATATTTAAACGAATATAAAAGAAAAATTATACATATTTGATTACACGATGAAATTAAGTTAGAATAACCGCGTGGTTATGGAAAGCGAGCGGTTAATACGAAGGTACTTGAATAACCGAAGAAAATAAAACGTAAACACAGATTAGGTTGGTACGTAACCTGTGACCTCGTTTGAAGTTGTAGGGTACCGTTGAAATCCTAGTTTTTAAACTTTTTCACCAGAGCTATATCGAAAATATACACACATAGTTAGGAAAAGGCTAGACAGATGATGAACCTGAGCTATATCAAATGTAGCCTGACTTTCTGAATTATCACGATTTACCCAAAATGTGCAATATTATATTAATGTAGCATTTGAAGATCGGAACGATTTTTTTAAACAAATGAAGATCGGAACGATTTTTTTAAACAAATACACACTTACAAAAATTTACAACAAATACAACATATTTCCCTTTTTCTTGTACATTTTTATAAGTTACTCGTTGTATCTAAACAACTGTATTAGACCACCAACCTGCAAGAAGGTTTTTAATATCAGCTTTCATGCAGGTACTCGGACGTCAAACCCAGGTCTCAGGTGTTCAATGTTTTATTTACTGCGGAACCCAGCCCACTGTTGAACGAAACTGTCTTGTTTCTTCATACTGTTTCGCTTAAGAACTCAAGCTCTTTAAAGTGATTTACACTTCAGTAATATTGCGTTGAATGCACTTTACCTAGTGCACGTTTATCTCCTACGAGTTAGGGTCATTGCGCATTACATCGTATCAAACTATCGTATACCGAGCTATAAAAGACGGAAAACTTCTGACAAGCAGGTCAGAGGGTCATCTTTCCAGGGCTGCGGGACTGTTCGGAAGAGATACCGCGGCCCTGGAACACAAAGTGCAAAAGAAGGAACATGGATGGGTTTTAGTCAGTAAAAGTCTGACAATCCCTTCCGCTCCGCCCAGAGCGGGAGCAGTCGTTTGATGATTTCTGATCCCAAAAAAAATCTTTCATAGTTGAACAACAACACACGGTCTAATAAGTTTATAATTGACTAGATGAGAACACGGCTTCGCCCGCGTGGAATTCAGTTTGGTGATCATACTACCGGGATAAAAAATCCTGTGTTAGTCCAGGTTATAAACTATGTGTTTGCCAAATTTCAACGAAATCCGTTCAGTAGTTTATACGTGAAAGAGTAACAAACGTTCTTTCAGAAACATTCGCATTTATAATAGTAGTAAGATAAGATACATAGCATTTTTTTGCATGTGTCGTTACGGTGATATTTATCGAACACTATCTTTTGCTCGCGGCTGCGCTCCCATTATGTACGGTAGTTAACCAACGGGACCGTTTTAAATGAAGCCTGTAGCACTCGGTCCCGTTAGTGAAAAAAATTTTGGAATTGGATCAGTAATTCCGAAGATTACTACATACAAACTTACAAACAAAATTTACCTCTTTATTAGTATACATAGATTAACTTCAGTTGTGTGCATAAGGCTTTGACTCTATCATGTAATGATACAGTGCAGTGGACGAACACCTTTAAAGGCATTAGTGCCTGGCCTTTAGTCAGGCTTGCGTAGGAGTATACCTACGACGAAGAGGTAATTTCATTGAAAGGTATTGCCTCCACTGGGATTTGTCTCAGAATGTATGCCTATGTGGTTTAGCTTCAAACGACTGTGCCATCCGGGCGCAAGGTATTGTGTCTGTCGTATATCTGCCTTGTTTTAAGGTACCTATTCCTGGTAATATTTGTGGACATTTTAAATGAGGAATGTTTATTTTTATGAAAGTTTAATTAATTGTCTTTACCAACATTATAAAGAGGAAAGATTTTTTTGTTTCTACCGAATAAGCTCCGAAACTACTGGACCGATTTTAACCACAAATAGAAAGCTAAATTATCAGGAAGTAATATAGGCTATAAATTGTATTTATATCACGCCAATTATCACAATGTTCGCGAACGAAGTCACGGGCGAAGTGCTAGTTTCTTATAAAATTATGTGTTAATAACTTTTTTTGGGACAAGCCCGCTGCACTGATCCCAAATCACTGCAACTCCTGAAAGCCAGAATCCACCAGAAAAGCGCCGAGGTAATGAAGCTCGACGAATTCCCAAAAAAATAAGTTAACCGTCTTGGATACATCGAAAAAAAATAGCGCAGGAGCAGGAAAATCATAATTACAATTAATAATTCTTCATGATGATGGTTATGAATAAAATTACGCATCAGCTGTAGGTATACATTTTAACTAGATTATATGCTTTATATAAGTTTGTAAGCTGTCATGATCACAAACATTAAAAAAAAAGCAAACAAGAACTCAAAACAAACAGTAATCATGGTAAAGATATCCCGTTTCTAGTGTTAATGATTATACGCTTTATTACACATACACTTTGTTTCCGATTTAGTTTCCAAATAATTATATAAAATATATGTTTTTGAGTAAATAACTTATAACCCAAATATTATAAGGATAGTTCATGCTACAACAACAACATTTTAAACACTTTTACTACAATCAACTTGACATTTTTAAACTAGAAATAACAACAACTGCAAACAGCGAACTTAAGAGTAGGTAACTTAGACTTCCAGACATTATTAAGATGAAGAATTTCCATAAAAAACTCGAAACCATTAGGAAAACATTTTGGTAGAACTCAACAGAAAAAAACATAGGGATACAGACAGGTAATCAGCGTTACCATATAAATTGCCTTTCAATCGAATGCAATTAATACCGTCATCTGTCAAGTCGAGTACAGGTCGACGCCTCGTAAATATACCGGCTTGGACAATCATTTACAATGAGAAAATAACTGAAAATGTATGAAAGAGAAGTATTTTTTAATTAACCTTGGAATGTTAAATTGAAAATACTTTCCTGCAATTGTAATGTCAAAGACTCGTTTTTGGTCACTAAAAAGTTGATTGCTCAAGTTTTATTTAATACACGGATTGATAATTCTCATCCCATAATACATCATCATCATCTGCTTAGCCTTTTCCCAACTATGTGGGGGTCGGCTTCCAGTCTAACCGGATGCAGCTGAATACCAGTATTTTACATGGAGCGACTGCCTATCTGACCTCCACAACCCAGTTAGTCATGGGATAATCCGATACCCTTTGGGAGTCGGTTAAAAATTGTCAAAGGAGTTTTGTGGAAACATTAGTGAACCGCTAACAATACATGTCATGGTAATGGGCTTATCCCCAATGACATAGAACTTAACATACCTAACTGTCGAAATGTGGGTGTACACATCTGCGTACCCCTCAGAGCATATAGGCGTGATGTTATGTTATGATGTTGTGTAAACAATAAACATCCAAGCGATTGCAGCAATCACGACATATTTGCTGAAGAGTTCCATTGCTTTACTAATGAAGATCAGCATGAGATCTTCACCAAATTTAAACGGGACCACCGCGAGGCTAACCCTTCGAGGTTGTAAGGCGTACCTTATTTTATGGTAACATTAAACCACGGTTTAATAGACAATTTACATATGGCACATATAACAAAAACTCATTTTTTTTTAATTTTTATCTGTCTGTTCTGGCTAATCTCTGAAACGGCTGAACTTATTTTGATAACTGATGTTACAAGGAGTAACTATGGCTACTTTTATTTTAGAATAAGAATTAGGATTCCGAGCAAAAAAATAAAAACACTTGAAATTGGTAAACAAAGTCCGATTCAAAAAGGGAAGTAATATTTTTTATTATTTTATTTCACGCGAAAGAAGGTCGCCGGTATAGCTAATCAATCACTAATGATAGTTACCTTTTGGCCAAGTAAAGATTGATACCCTTTTTATAGCCTACATCATATTCAATAAGAAAACAATGCCACGTTTTTTTTCTATTTAACTATAACAAATAAATAATATTGAAGTGTCTGTTTGTAATATCAAAATAACAGCTTTTTACTGAATGCATATGAAAATATTATATAAGTCACTTAATAGTTATAACAAAATAACATTTTTTTTAATTTTTGTCTCTGTCTGTTTATTCCGGCTAATCTCCAAAATGGCTGGACCGATTTTGACGGGACTTTTACAGGCAGGTAGCTGATTTTATAAGGTCTAACTTAGGCTTCTTCTATTATAGAAAAATAATTAGGGTTCCGTGCAAAAAAAAATAAAACCCTTGAAATTGGTAACAAAAGGTCGCGGGCAACAGCTAGTCCAAATAAGGAACCAAAATGGATACAAGACATAAGAACCCAAAGTTTAATTTAGAAATAGTAAAAAAGAAATGATTGCTCGGAATATTCTCGAAGAAAAGCTGCATAAATAAAACGAAACGAGTCTACCCCAACAACAGATTAACAAAGCCACAAAGAACGACGATTTAAAGGTTTAATCATCCCCTTTTTCCTTGAAAATGAATCCAGAGAATTATTAAACCCTTCTCTTTCGATTTGGCTAATAACTCGAGAAAAAATACAGGATGAAATACATTTCTTGAAAGAATTTCAGTTTGATTTACCGCGGAAAGTATTTCTTTGGGAAGAAAAAAATAAAAGAGTCGCAGATTGATTTTTTTGTGTTTAAATTTTGCGATGGATAGAACAGAAAAATCGGTTTTTAATTATGTTTCTGATTCTTCTTAAGTAAGGTTCGGACTACTAGCCATTTTATAATTTACTAAAACAAATTGTAAGTAAAGAAATATCATTTAGACAACTAATGGGTGTAAAAGTACCCTTGACGAAGCCGAAAGGCACTTACACGCGTAGCATGACCACCGTGTAAACGGGGTTTGGCGACAGAAGAATCGAAAAAATTACAGATAGCAGAAAGATTTCAATCGTTGTAAGCATGTCGATGTTAAAGATGTAGAAAAGTAATGTTTCTAAACGTCAAGCATAACGACATTTTTTCTGTACTTTTGTCACTTGGGGGTACAAACATTTCTTCTCAACAAAAATGTCGAATAGTCATCACATCGGACCTAGACAAGATTATTTTTATTACTATTCTTTGTGTTTATATATTCTTTGTCTCGTTAATGAAAAACATGTCGGGTTCTTACCGTAATTTCCGCATGTGTGCGGAAAAATATTAAAAATCCACGTGTGTGGAATAGGTTCAACATGCTAAGTATTACACACACGTGGATTTTTTTCATGAATCACAACGTAACGTATTAAAAAACTTCGTTTGATACACGATCGGCAACAAACAAATTACTGCGGTTCTCGGTTCCTGCTGCTCGGGTGTGCATTCCGCCTGCAATGCAATAACAAAGTTTCCCCACTTATATCCAACTTAATATCTTATAGACAATGCCTAATGCCCGTTTTCACCAAACATTAAGTGTCACCTAACTGGATGCCTAATTGTCCGCTTTTACCAACGCTAAGTGACACCCAACTCAAAGCCTAATTGCTCGTTTTCACCAATATTATGTGACACCTAACTTTATGCCTAATTACCTTTTTCACCAACACTAAGTGACACCCAACTCAATGTACAATTCCCGTTTTTGCCAACACTAAGTGTCACTTTTTTTTTTGGGATGGGAAATCATCAAATGACTCCTCCCGCTCTGGGCGGAGCGGAAGGGAATGTCAGACATATGCCTACTGCTCGTTTTCACCAACACTGAGTGTCTCGACGTTCGAGGTACGTAGAACGATGCTGATGATGTTTTGAGTTAAATATTCATTTTCTTGCTAACTGTACATTTGTTTGAAAATATGTGAATAGGGATCAAAATTGCAAAAAATTATGGATAATCTCCAAAATCCATTTTCGTGTAGCTACAATGGTTAAGGTAGCTCCCCTTACTGCCCCACTGAAAGTTTCTACCCTGTATAAAAACGCACTGAAAATAACACAACAATATGCCTGTAATCCCCGATGGGTTAGGCAGAGGTGTACCTGATAGTACATCCACATTACGCCAGTTGGACGAGTAGGAGTCCCATGTAACAGGGGGCGAGCATATTTTCATCAACTGGGCACAAATCAAGACTCCACGGCTGATACTGAGAAATTCCAGATTGAAATACCCAACGACACTGCTCGGCCTGAGAATCGAACCCAGGACTTCATGCTCACCGGTCTCGCTTGCGACCACTATACCAACGAGGCATTCTTGAAAATATTGTGCAATAATGCATTACACCACTACGACCTTTTGACCAAAAGTCATTTTATTTATTCTTCGTGAGAGAACATAACAATAAAAATATTTTCCACAAAAATATAAAAGTGTTCCATTCTGTCTCCGGAAATCTACGGAGTCAAAACTAGGAAATTCTTCTCTGTGAATACGAAAACTGTACTCAGGAACGGTTTCCGTTGCATGCTCACATTCACTCTTATCTTTCAAAACCTGAAAAGATATCTTTTAATGTCTTTCTGCCCCTTTTGAAACCGGTATCTTTTTGGAGTGGCTCGCTACTCTCCTGTCTGTATAATGGTGGATTTTTATTATGTGTTTGGTATAAAATTTTGTCGGAAAAGAATGTACTTAATCTTATCTGGTCCAGCATTAGTTCATATAATAAATATGTAGATTAGAATTACTGCGACAGAAAGACGATACGAATCATTTATTCATGACATCACATAATCACGGCTGTAGTTCCCGAAGGGATAGTTAGAGGTGTACCTAAAAGTACACCCACATTTCCCCAGTTATGTTTAAGTCCCATGTATTAGGCGGCGAGCCTATTGCCATCAACCGTGCACAAATTCAGACTTCGTGGCTGCTACTGAGAAATTTTTGATGGAAAAACCCAATAACACTTTGTCCGACCTGGGAATCGAACCCAATAACTCACGCTCTGCAGTTGCGGTTGCAATCATTTATTTTCCTTTGAAAATTAATTTTATGGCTACTCTGTTAGTCATCTTGTACAACATACCCCATTCCACATAGTTACCACAACCCCTTTTCAATAGATACTCTTAATTATAGCAATCATTCAGGACCATCACAGGTTAAAGGTTTAAGCTAATTGCCTTTTAAATACTACCTTTAAGGTAACTAGTGGTCAAAAGTGCGGCAGCCACGGCAAAAGTAGTGCTTTCTATTTCAAATTAATTCTAAAGCAAATAAATTGCTTTAGAATTAATTCTCAAAGCGTTCACAGAAAACAGATTATAGAGGTCCTTACCAATAACAATCAAGGAAAACTGTGTGAACAATCAGTCAAAATCAATTACGAATGATCATTGATCTTTGTCTAATCACAGGGAAGGTCGAGGCGAATAAAGATATGTCACCTTCTACCCCTTAACACCGTTACATTACGGGCCATAATAGCTCCCATATCCTTCCAATCGATTGATAAAGCAATTAATAAGGCCCGGCCTAGATTACCGGGCTAGGCCAATTAGTTAGGCGACCGCTATTTAGTTTTGGAAACGGCTATTACATTCCAAATAGAATTGTCCTCATTAACTACTATCAGTTCTGGTGTGAAATACTATGGTTGCGGTAAATTGGGGGTATTGAGGTTTCGTATAGTTGTGAATCGGTTAATTATTGGTAGATACGAGGTATCTACGTTGTCAGGGTCTATAGAGAAATTGCAGGCACGTTCAGTTCGAGGACATTTTCACAGTAGATTATATTTTCCGTAAAGCTGCGTTTACACTAGGCGATCCAAGCACGAGCGGATTACGAATTCGCTTAGAATAGAAAAAAGATAATGTATGTGTTTGACTCGAACAGGACAAAATAATAAAACAAAATAAAATAAAGAAAACAACCAAAAACCAGACATACAATACACGAAAGTGGTTCTGTACGAGACCAAAAGGCCCCCTATCTCAGCATGGTACTGTAACATTGAAAAAAATGTCACAGCATAGACAGACTCAGGAGCCTCGAACGAGCACTCCCGCCAAGCGAATTTGTGCTCGGCTTGTACTCCGCTCGTGCTCGGTTCGTTTAACGCAACAAACTAATAAAATGCGTACCATGTTTTCAGAAATTGGTACTAGACCCATGCATAGACATTTTCGTAGTTTATTGTAAAATATCTTCACTGTTCACACTGTTTGGCACACATTCCCTTTCAATATGAAACAGCCAATGGGTGCAGCAGTTTTTTTTAATAACCGACGAACCATAATATCCTGGGTATTGAATCATGTGCTGAAAGTCACGGTAACATGTTGCCTGCCCATGTCTAGCCATCGTTTATTTGTGACGTTCAGTTTACATCTGACCCACTATTATTTTTAGCGTAAGCAAGATGGAGTGGAAATCTGTAGAGAATACAGAAATAGACAAGAGTAGACGCTAAGATTTGAGTGAATTGGTTTTAACTAAATGATGGCCTCATGCATGAGTCTTACAGGAATAGAATGATTTTGATTTAGAAGCTGCCTTCAGGCGAGGATAGCCTAGTGGCGTGACGGACTGCCAAGTTATAAGTCTCAAGTTCGAATCTAACAGACTCACCTCTGATTTGTCGGATTCATGTGCGTATTGTATAATTATCACTTGCTTCGGTGAAGGAAAACATCGTGAGGAAACCAGCGTGCCTGAGAGATATTTCATAGGCGACATAAAAAAATCTGACACCAGGTTACGCACAACCAAATAAAGAAAGAAAGATTTAGACGCTGGAACTACTTCCCAGCATGAATTGTATTTTAATGTTTAAAGCCACTTTTCAAAAATCCTTATTAAATGTTGATAGTATACTTGAAACCACTGCATCAGATGCCTCATAACTTAATCTCATTTTTATTTATTTGTTTTATTTATCCCAATCCCAGATAAGTGTACGTTGCAATTTGGAGCTTCTTATAAAGAATCCCGAATGGCTCTAGTTGAAGTAATGCCGAACACGCATTGCTTATGATTGTGCGTTGCCCCGTCGGTCTGGTGGTCGCAAGTGCGACTGCTGAGCGTGGGATCCTGGGTTTGATTCCTGGGTCGGGCCATTAGAAATTTCTCAATGCATTTTTTTTGTGTGCAACTAAGAATAGGAAGTTACTCATAAAACCCAGTTCTAACTGGGTTGTGGAGGTCAGATAGGCAGTCGCTCCATGTAAAATACTGGTATTCTGCTGCATCCGGTTAGACTGGAAGCCGACCCCAAGATAGTCGGGAAAAGGCTAGGCAGACGATGATGAAAGAATAGGAAGTTGGCGGTACGATACCCCCGTGCCTTGGAAAGCACGTTAACCCGTTGGTACTGCGCCTGATCTCTCTCCGGTCATGTCGGATTGCCGTCCCATCGGATTATGAGAGTAAAAGAACAGAGAGTGCACCTGATTCTGTGCACACACTTGTGTACTATAATATCTCCCGTGCCGATGGCTTATCTCCGCTAAGATTGGACGCAATTACCGAAAACCGGTCAGGGGGACAATTTTTTTCCTAGCCTGCTCAGGCTCTCCTGGGCAAAGGAATCCCGCAACTTTTTACATTTCTCGCGAACCCGTGCATCCTCCTTCCAGTTCCGACGGAACTTGTCCAGTTCGTCCCGCCATCTCTTTCGTGGCCTGCCGCGTGTCTATCAGGAGGACTATTGCAATATCTATTAACAAGAAACCGTAATCCTTACTCTTCCTTATCCTTACTTCCTTACTATAATGTTATAAATGTAAGTTTGTTTGTTTGTTTGTTATTTTTTCACGCCTAAACTACTGAACCGATCATCCTGAAATTTTGCATATACGTTGTCAGATGTACAGAAACGGACATAGGGTACTTTTCATACCGGAGAAAAGTACTTTTTCCGAGGAAAACAACAATAACGTCCATATGATAAATAGATGGCGCCACGTGTCTCTCGAATCATGATTGAATTATATTATTTCAAGCAGATTACAACCCGAATTGATTGTCAAATTCTAAACGCGTGGTTCATAAACCGTCAGAACACTACCTTTAAAAAAAGACAAATGAGTAGCGCAAAACTTTTATGCATAATCAACCAGTTTTAAATTTTCACTTACGTGATACTATGAGATACTTGCTCGAGGTAGCATAATTTAAATTTCATGAGACTTTTAGGAAATGATAACTCGTCGGTGCACACGAATTATACTGTTTATTAAACTTTATACGGTAACAAGTTTTGTGTTTTACTACCTACAAGTTGGGCCTTGAAATCGGGAGTTTTCAGCACAGGCGAATAGTTTTGAGGAAATTAGGTGTTTGTTATAATAGTAGGTAGATTTATTAAAAAAAAAAGTGTTTGCCGACACTTAGTAACATGGGACAAGGTCAGGAAGATGATGATGCTGAATAAAGGGAATAATAATAATAATATCCCTGGACATTTCACACAGCACCATCTAGTCCCAAGCTAAGCAACCTAATGCTTGTGTTATGGTAGCTAGATGGCTGATAAACTACATAAATATACATTTTTTTTTTGTAAATTCATACATATTATAGATAGAAAAACACCCAGACCCGGAACAACTACTTGTAGGTTATACAAATATTTGTTCCGTACGGGAATCGAACCCGCGACATGCAGCGCAGCAGTCAATCGCTTGACCACTGCGCCAACCGTGCCGTCAACTGCCGTGAATGATTCGGTAATGAGCATAACTTAAAATACAAAAATACGTTTGATTCATTACATAAATAAAAGAAGACGTGCATCAAATCACGATACTTGTAATAATATCAAAAAAAAATAATTGGTAATTATTGTAAAACAATATCATCATTATCTTCAGACATGCGTCATATAAATTAAAATTGTAATGTAAACAAACACGTCGAGCTCATAATTAACACAGGCAACCTGTGACTTATTAGATCCATCTGATTTATGTCATCAACACACACGTTACAGAATCTAATATCAACGTTCGCGAAAAAATTAAAACAATCTAACCTAACAAGAACATAAAAGTACGGCACGTCAAAAGGGAGCACATCTGTCATGCGACTCAACGCGTCCCGCGTAAAATTGAAAGCAATTAACTCCTTTGATTAAAAGACTGGAGCGAAAAGGCAGCGTCGATGGCAAGAGTAATATCGCCAGGCCACCGTCAGACCCCCGTCAGAGTCAAAAATTTCATTTCTAGTTGACTTCAGTCAAATCAAATCTGTTCGGCACGAGGGAAACAATTCCCTCCACTTTGGTGAATGGAATCAGATTTTTGATTTCGGAATTGTATTAAGTTTTGGATGGTCTGCCGAAAGAAATTGCAGAGTGAAATGTTTGAGCTCAAACGAACGGCCGCTTTTAGCAGGCGTCGTAGATGTATAGGCGGATAGATGAGACCGTAGATATTTTTTACTGCTGTTTGTGAACGACCGTATGCCTACATGCTTTGAGAATTTTACTGCCCTTGCTATTGCAAAGCGCTTTTTTGGAATAAATCTTTTGACATATTCAATGTTTTAGAAAAAATACGGATTTCTGATTTCTGAGGAGCTTGTGGCTAAATAAGAACAGCCACTCAGGTCGATCTTTAGGTTAAGCCGTGCTTACCTAGGTTGGTCCGTGGATGGGTGACCACCCATTACATACCGAGTTTCCTTCGTGCCTCGGAAAGCACGTTAAGCCGTTGGTCCTGGCTGTCACTTGTAGATCTTTGACAGTCGTTACAGGTAGTCAGTGACCCGAAAGTCTGACAACCAGTCTTAACAAGGGTTATCGTATTACCTAGCGCTAATTGGGTTGTGGAGGTCAGATAGGCAGTCGCTCCATGTAAAATACTGGTATTCAGCTGCATCCGGTTAGACTGGAAGCCGACCCCAACATAGTTGGGAAAAGGCTAGGCAGATGATGATGATGATACGGATTTCTGTAAAACACGGATAAAATGAGATCTTAATTTTTTAGAGACATTTTGCTAAAAAAATACTCAAAAGAAAATGATAAATAACCAGATTTCGTTACCCCAACGTATCATACCTACGATGAATCACAGACGCACCAAAAAGTTTTATCAATAAAACATCGAAAGAAATGCACGAAGTGGTATATTTGTCCAAACAACAAACAAAGTCACGAATAAAACGCTAGCGTGTCAAGTTCACAATTTGATTATGAAAGTTTTTACGACAGACTATTATATCCTACGGCAGACATGCCGTATTCTCAGCAGTCATTTTGTGAACATTTGATTATGTTGAGCTCGCGATAAACGAAACGTGTCAGTCGCCTTTGTCTCATAAACGTTCTTGTAAAACTCGTTATTAATAAGGAAGTAGAAAACTGTCGCTCTGAGGGATACGCAAAATTTAATAATAGCAACATGTTTTTCTAAATTAAGAAAAGTACGGAACACCAAAAGGAGAATGTGTTTTTAACTTAATAAATATAATATTGTAGCGTCCTTTTGCAAGAACGGGGTTGTTAAAAAAAGTAGTACCAGCCAGACTGGCTGTCTCACTGTAGGACTTCTTCCTGTACAGAGAAAGTAGGAGCAGTGGTCACCACGCTAACATAAAGCGGAATTCAGACTTATAATAATTATAATTATGGGTTTCCTCACGATGTTTCCCTTCAGGAATGTCCAAGATAAACTTAGAAATTACATAAGAATTAAAAAATCACACTGGTGCTCAGTTTTCAACTTATAATCTTGGGATCATCACGACTGATGGAAAAATATAATCTGATTGTGGATATGAAAAAAAAGCAAAGATTGAAATTACGTTAAGCGATTCTGATTTATGCAGTAGCAACAGAAAAATAAACAATTCATTTATTCACTAGCCTACGTCCGTCATTCCCTATCAAAAACAAATTGGCCTCTTTTTCTCAAAATTCGACTGCAATGATACAATATCGGAAAGGGAAACAAAATGGCGTTTCCTGTGCATAATTGCAATCTTTGAAGTGACTGTGAAAGAGCACGCTCCAACTGGTCGGATATATTGAAAGAATGTTTTAGAAAAGAATGATAAGATAGATGTATATGCACAATGCGGAGCGGAGGATATGGAAAGATTTCAAGGCACGTTGACAAGATAAGGTAGTTTGGATAATTTATAATTTCAAATAGCCCTAAATTAAAAATACTATTATTTTTGCTAAATGTTTATAAAAAACCGGCCAAGTGCGAGTCGGGCTCGCGCACGAAGGGTTCCGTACCTATAAAAAATACGAAAAAACACGTTTATTGTATGGGGACCCCCCTTAATATATATATTTTTTAATTTTTAGTATTTGTTGTTACAGCGGCAACGGAAATATCACGGTTTATGAGATACAGCCTGGAGACAGACAGACAGACAGACAGCGGAGGCTTAGTAATAGGGTCCCGTTTTACCCTTTGGGTACGGAACCCTAAAACCACTACTCTTCATAACTAACATACAAATTGAGAACATTTTGGTGTATCATTCCCTTTGTTCCGATGTAGGTAAAGTTTTCATAGGTTTTAACATAACATAATATCACGCCTGTAATCCCCGAAGGGTTATTCAGAGGTGTACTTAATAGTAAACCCACATTTCGCCAGTTATGTGTACGTCCCATGTAATAGAGGGCGAGCTTATTGCCATCATCCGGGCATACATCCAGACTCCGTGGCTGCTACAGAGAAAGTCCTGACGGAAAAACCCAATAACACTTTGCCCGACCCGGGAATCGAACCTGGACCTCATGCTCATCAGTCGTGCTTGCAACCACTAGACCGCAGGCAAAAAAATAAAAATAAGTAAAGACATAACTAAAAAATATTTTCTTGCTAAATGGTTATAAAAAATACTACCTTTCTCGTAAGTCGGTATGCTTACCTAACATACATCGAGAACATTTTGGCGTTTAAAAAACTTTATATGGCAACATTTTCATAGGTTTCCTCTGAGAAAACTCACATAAACACTACTATTTATACCTCCACACATGTACATCAAAATATTTCTCCGAAAATCTTATTCCAAAAACTTAAACCCTTTTCACAAAACGCCAGATTGTCAACATTTTCCCCCGAAAACCGGTAATATAAAGTAATCATATTTAAATCCGACATCCGAAGTACTGGTACTCCAGGGATTACCGCGGCCGTACGTGTCACGTAATATTAAGCTTGTAAAATTCATGTTTTTAATAACCACACGTTGAGGACCCCGATTTGCATAAGATGTGCGTGTGTGCTCGTGTAATGATATCGGCAGATTTATGTTTTTGGGGGAGAATGAGTTAAGGTTCATTAATTTTTGAGGCTTTTTTTTCTGGGTTTTATGCGCCCCGGCACGAGCAACGATCGTCTTTTCCAGTAAAAACGTTATGAAAGAAAACTCTGGTTAAATTCGAGTGTTTAATAAAGATGGGGTTAAATGTATTGTTTCAGTACTGCAAAATGTGAAAGTCATTAAAAAAGGAATATTTAAAGCGCATTGAACAACATGTCGGCTACAATTATATCGTTACTGAGAGTTAATGACCATTCCAACCGATCAGTACAGTTGAAAGATTTTTCGGTTCAATTTCTGTCTTTATTTTATTGCTATACAAGCTTCTGACCGCAGGGTCGTACGGGCGGAGTTCAGAACTCGTCTCACAAAAAAGTCCTACCGCGATAAAAACCATACCCAAGTATATCTGTATACCAGTTTTTCCTACTGTTTCGCAATAAAAAGTAGACTCTAACCTACGTTATTTACATCAAACATTTTTTTCAGAAAAAAAAGCCACAGTCAAATAATTGTAAACCAGCCTCATTAAAGTAATCACTTAAGTGTAAGATTTCAGCCTCACCACAAAATTTTAATTGCTCAGCCTCATCGCTGTCTACGTAAACAACACTATTCACCTATTTCCCAATAAATATGGAAATCTTGAACCAACATATTCAATAACTCCTCGAAATCCCCATTCCACATAGGTATGGCCATAGAATAAGAAATTCGTATAGAAGCGAAAGCAATAGAAGCATAGTGGTAGTGGTGGTTTGGTCATGTCGGTCGAAGGCTCGTTGGCCGATGGTACAAATGAGTCTTGCTGTGTAGACCATGTATCGGAAAAACTATCGTGTTATGCCTGTTATGACGGCCTTACAAAGGCGGCTGGGACAAACTGGATGCAGAAGGCGAAGGATAGGTTCTAGCACAGCTTGGGAAAGGCATATGTCCAACTGTGGAATCCAATAGGCTACGTTGAGTGATGGAAGAAAATCGAAATAGTCTTCTAATGCTGCCGAAATAATTACATCTTGAGTGGGTAAGTCAAAAAAATAAAAAAAATATTACCGGCTGAACTCCACCGAAGCAAGATGAGAGGAGAGGTGTTGTAAACCACTAATACAAATGTATGTACATCTTTCGCTTAGCTTTAGTGAAAACGGTTGAATAGAGGGCAGAGAAGATATCTTGTAATTGTTAAGGCCAGCCTCCGGTTCACTATCCATTTGCATAAAATTTTAAGACCTAATTTAACTTAGCATAATTTTGTTTGGAATAATTATATTTTTGCATAATATAATAATATGCATAACAGCTTACGCATAATTTTTTTAAGCATAATTTCTCTAACCATAATAATGATGAAGCATAATATTCTAAAGCATAAATTTATTAAGCATAAAGTTCTAAAGCATAAATTTATTAAGCATAAAGTTCTAAAGCATAACTTTTTTAAGCATAATATTCAAAAATAACAGGTTTACAGGAACCGAACCTCGAGGTGCCCCTGACGTCAACCGTCTAGGGTTAGGGCTTCCGTCAGCAGGTCGACGGAGCCCCGCTGCGCGGGGCTCCTATTTCTGGCAGCAGGGTTTACAGGAACCTAACTAACCGAACCTCGGGGTGCCCCAGACGTTGTTTATATTAATTGTATACCTAAATATTATTATGCTAATAGTCATTAGGCCTACTAACGTTATGCGAATCAAATTTATGCCAAAACAAGTCTTTAAGATGATTATGCCAACATAAAATGTATGCCTAAAAAAATTATGCCGTTGTATTATTATGCCAAAACAAATTGTGCCAAAATCGTTATGCCGAAGTATATTAGGACAAAGAACATTATGCGAAAAGAAGGGATCCCCCAGCCTCCGCACTATTCAGCCAAAGGCACAGCCGAGACGAAAAGAGACGGCGGTGAGCGGCGAGCAACGGGCGGTGAGCGGTTTGCCTTGTGCGGTGTATAACCCTAGCTCTCATCTCCTCTCCGCTCCGCTTCGCACATCTCCGCTCGTCTCCGGTTTGGTGGAGTCTGGGCCCAAGGGAGTCTTTTGCTTCTTTATAATAAATACACTCAGACTATCACAGTTCACTGAGGAACATACGTTTCTCTAAAGATGCGCCACAACACCCAGTCATCCGCAGCCACCTTTTTTAAAGGTAATCAGTTTATCCAGCACCACTTCGCTTCTATCATTACATCCTTATTCTATGTTATTTATAACTAACCAATAATATCAAGGATTCATAGACTCTCAATCACGGATATCGATTTCATGGCCGAGTATGACACATCACGTTCCTACTGATGGATGGAGATGTCTGGACATAACTATTAGTCATCCCGACGTATCGATACGCGTGTAATTCATAACTGGTAAGATTCGATGGGAGGCTATTCTGGTGAAACTCGAAGGAGCGAAGCGTTTCTGGTGTGTCGTTTTTGGGTGATTGCTTGAAGCTCGTTTAAGCTTATTCGATTTCGTTAAACCTACTTCCAACTTCTCTCAAGTCGTGTTGGATTTCCGTCCCATCGGTCTATGAGAGTAAAGGAAGATAGAGGACATTTTTGGTTCACGTCGTGATGGCTCTCGGCCACCGTAGGCGCGGGCCTGTGGACGGTGAGTAATGGGCTAGCTCGCCGTCCGTCCGTCGTATGACGACAGGCCGTGTCGACGGCGCGTTCGTGTTCCACGCGCGCCTCAAAGAGATGTCAGCAATCATGAGGGGCCCGCAAGGGCCGATGCCTGCCAGGGCTGCGGGACTGTTCGAAAGAGATACCGCGGCCCTGGAACATAAAGGGCAAAAGAAGGAACATGGATGGTTTTTAGTCAGTAAAAGTCTGATACTCCCTTCCGCTCCGCCCAGAGCGGGAGGAGTCATTTGATGATTTCCCAACCGAAAAAAAGGACATTTTTGGTTTAGAATGATTAAAATCGTGAAATAGTAGGAATCTACTGATGCAATACAAATTACAGTACAGAAATTGTACACAACAATGAGGATTCTTAGAGGTCTGATGGTCTATGTCAATTTCGGCAGTACAACATGTGCAATTCCAGTTCCCATTGCTCATCCCGAGAAAGAATTTCATTACTCTGAAAGTCCCAAAATACTCCGATAAAGCCTGATAAACGCGTGCCACATGCACGCACTTCCAGCTCCGTTTCGACGTAACAGAATTACGAATCGAATTATCCAGAATACCCTCCCACGGAATCGCAGAATAGGATAGGTATGAATAATTCAAAATTTTCGAATTGTAATGTATGTTGTTATTCGAACCTTTGAATGTTGAGTTACTGATGAGGTGATGTGGCCATAACATTGATGTGGGTCGGTGATTTGTTGGTTATTTTCGTGTTTATCTTTTTGGTGTTATAAGTTTGGTTTTGGGGGCCGGGCGGTGCGCTTCAAGTGGACCTGGGCAGGTCTTCTGGCTGGAGGTGGAGATAGCCGATGGAGCACAGCTTTGACCGACTGGATAAGGGACGCACAGAACCGGGAAGTGTGGCAGAAGAAAGGCGAGGCCTATACCCAGCAGTAGGTGTTTCCGGGCTGATATGATATGATATACCTACCTAATGATGATGATGAAGTTTGAAGGGTTTTAAAACCGTGATTCTTTCTAAGCTTCAATGGATGGCTTTTGGTTGACGACCAGTTCCAACCAGCAGTTCTCTCAATCTTCAGGCGCGATTGTCTACCATTATCATATGTCTCTAGATCAATATCAGATGCTTCACCCGACTGGATATTCATTTTTGTCTCAAACAAGATTTTGGATTCGTTTTGTGACCATACGTTTCACATCAAGTAATAGATACCGAATGAAAAAAAATATAGAAAGTGGCAGTGTGGTTTTGGCTTTTAATAGAACTATGTGACGAACCAAGATAGCTATAAATTCATAAAATTGAAGGGTCTGTGTGTAATATGAAAACAACAGCTTTTTAGTGAATGCATTTGAAAATGTATGCGGCACTAATAATAATACATTTTAATTTTTGTTTGTCTGTCTGTTTGTTCCGTAATCTCCGAAAAGGACGGACCGATTTTCACGGAATTGACTTACTAGCAGATAGCTGATGTTATAAGGTCTAACATATGCTACTTTTATTTCAGAAAAATAATTAGAGTTCCTTGCAAAAAAAAAACTCTTCAACAAAATCCGCTTCAAAAAGGGAAAGAATCATTTTATAATAATTTCACGCAAACGATGGTCGCGGGCAATACAATTACTATTCTGTTTATTTAGAGTCACGAACGTCGACGAATAAATATCTCGCCATATATGAATGTGCCTACAACGTTAAATTAGATTATTTCTAATCTAAATGTAGACACACAAGTGGAACTGAAATTTGAGTACTAAAAGTAATGAATCGAATCTCAAACCAGAATTAATATTGGAAAACTCATTTGGGTAGGTCGGCTGGGTTGGGTAGTTACCCTTTTCGTTGTAAATTCTGCTCCAATACACACAAAAACTTAGCCTATTTACTAATCATGTGTTATCTCATGTGGAATGGTAGCAATATAATTTTATGTTTGGTACATTGTTTTAACTTTTTAGGGTAAGCCGGGATCATGCTACATTAGGTAAACTTAAATAAATAATACTTTGTTTGGATGAACGAAGCGGCTGGGTTTTTATATAAAACTGTTTCATTTGATATTAACTCCTTGGATTTAAACAAAAAAAAAATGGCAACGAAACGCGGCGAAGGTGTCGTGACGATCTGATCATATTTGTGGGGCTAACATGGGCAGATATCGCACAGGATAGAGGGGTATGGAAGGAGAAAGCAGAGGCCTTTGCCCAGCAGTGGGATGCGATGTAGGCTAGCAAAAAAAATGGCTGGCAAGAAATGAAGTGACTGCTGTCATAACGACTATACAGAAGCTTGCACGAAGGAGAGACGCTGCGCCAATACCAAATAAAATTGGTTTGAGATCAGAAGAATTATGATGTTGAAACTAAATAAACTCTAAAAACGGTCTTCGTCATCAGACTATTTGAGTGTCTCTTTTTAACCGAATTCCAAAATCAGGAGGTTATCAATTCGTTTATTTTTTTTTTGTTTTGTGACAAAACGACTGAATCAAATAAAAAAAGTCACCAACTTCTGAAGCTAAAGTTATTTTTCACTTTTTTGTGTGTTTTTAAGTCGGTTTTATTTTTTGCAAAAAAGTTTTTTCATTTTTCTATTTTTTATGTAAGCTTTTTGGTATCTCTGTGACTTTTGAATGTACGTAAAAATAAAATTTCTCGGACTATGTAGATGACACACAAAAAGTAGCGGTTACCTACTCTGTTAACCATCGTACCTTTAAATTTTGAACTAACATGATAACGTCTCATTTTACGTCAAAAACTAGACATCCCAGTTACCCCTTTTAAAAATAGCTTGAAACAATACTCACTCGACGAAGTCATTGAGCGTAAAGATAACTTCAACTGGAAGAAATAACTGCATTTCCGAAGTTTTGCAGCTGAAAAATGGTCGGAGAAGTATTTTTTATAGCAAATATAAAGCTCACAGCACACTTATAACCACTTTATGGTATCACCGTCATCTCATATGATTTTTATTAGCTAACTAGCTTTTGCCCGCGGCTTCGCCCGCGTGCAGTTCGAGAATTGCCCACGGGATCTTGCCTACTTCTGGGATAATAAGTAATCTATATCTATCTGTATCAGACTATAATCTATCTTTTTGCCAAGTTTCATCCAGATCTGTTGAGCCGTTCTGGCGTGATTGAGTAACAAACATCCATTCATCCAAACTTTCGCGTTTATAAATAGTTAATGTAAGATACATATTATGTCACGGTTCTGACTCGAATAATCGGGACCCATATTAAATAGAATGGTTTTAGTCTAGACTAGCTGTTGCCCGCGATCTTTGTTCGCGTGAAATTATTGTATACAAAAATATAACTCCCCTATTTTAATCGGATTTTATTACCAAAATTTCAAGGGGTTTAGTTTTCTAGCACGGAACCCTAATTATTTTTCGTAAAATAGAAGTAGCCTAAGTTACTTCTTATTACATTAGCTATTTGGTAGTGAAAGTTCCGTCAGTTCCGTTCCGTTGTATATGTTGCAGTCAAAACTCTTAACCAGTCAAAAGCACTTTTAACTAGCAAAATCAGTCAAAAGTAGTTTTAACCGTATGCTTTCGAGAATACTACTTTTTACTGAAATAACAGTTAAAAGTATTTTTGCCCAATGGAGCTGGTTAAAAGTAGTTTTGACTAACTGATTCCGTCAAAAGTGGTTTTGACGGTGACCAGTCAGTTCACCAAACATTAATTCAAAAATTTTAACTTGACAAGCAACGATTGGCAAAAACATTATTTGTCATTTCATCATTTTACAACAACAAGATTACCAAATATTTCACTTAGCAAAATAATTATCCGATAAACTTTTGTTTAATACCTTATTTGACAAACAATTCATTATTTTTTTATTTTATTCCATAAATAACGTTTGGAATGAAGACATTACACAAATTGACTTAGTATAACGTAATTGAAATTTAACAGATGCTGACAGAAACCCTAAACCTAGACGGTCGACGTCAGGGGCACCCAGAGGTTCGGTTAGTTAGGTTCCTGTAAACCCTGTAGACAGAAATAGGAGCCCCGCACAGCGGGGATCCGTCGACCGGCTGACGGAAACACTAACCCTAGACGGTCGACGTCAGAGGCACCCCGAGGTTCGGTTAGTTAGGTGCCTGTAAACCCTGCAGACAGAAATAGGAGCCTCAGCCGAATCCAAAGAGGAGATTCCAACTAGTTAATAGTGCTTTTGGCTGATGCTTAAGGAGTTAAAACTAGTTTTGACTAAGAGCGTAAGTTAGAACAACTTTTAACCGCAAATTTGCAGTTAAAAGCACTATTAACCAATGATTTTAAGTCAAAATCACTTTTGACCAACCTGTTCAGTCAAAATTACGGTACTTTTGCCTATTTTATTCAGTTAAAAGTACTTTTGACTGGTTAAGAGTTTTGACTGCAACATTATATACATTCATATGCATGTAGTAAAAAGCGGTTATTTTAATATTCCAAACAGACACTTCCTTTTTTCATTTGTAAAGATAATAGGTCCCGACTGTTGCAGTCAATATGTTCCGCATTTGAATTTATTATTTGTTTTATTTTACGAGTGTATTGATAATGAAATTATTTTAATGTTGTAGTAATTAAATTGCTTTCTACACTTCTGGACTGAACTTTTTTTTTTTTCTTTTCAGTTTTTATTTAAAGTTATTAGCTATTTTTTATTAAGTAGTTAATTTTTGCGCAGTCGGGTTACGATTATACGAGATACGATTATAATAAAATGGAGAATTTCGTATTTTTTGTTACGTTTGTTACCACATAATCTAATATATTTATTTACTCAATTGTATTCATTTAGGTGTACATTTATCACTTTAAAGTTCACAAACCTACCAGTCAAGTCATTCGCGCGTATCTTATGTATTAGATAAATAAATAACATATTTTTTAAATAAAAATATGGTCATGATATACTTTTTTAAATCCTCATGATGAGCTCTTTAATTTGATACCAATATTGCAGTATCAAAAAAAAAAATATATTTTCTTTTACTTTATACTATGGCGTCCCACAGTCGTCATGTTGGTTTGTTTTCGCATCACCTATCTAAAAACACTTGTATTACCAAGACGAATCTAATGATATGATAATTTATTATGTCCGTGCAGAGGTTCAGAAGACATGAGGTAATAAAGAATATTACATGCATACAAGATATGCGCGAAAAACATAACCTTTCCTTGGCAGTCGGGTAAAAACCGTAGATATGTACTTTAATAACAAAATACCTACAAGTTTATATGGAACCCACGGTGCACGAGTCCAACTCGCACTTGGCCGGTCTTTCCTTCATATCATTCCTCACAGAATCCATCCATCGTTTCCATGGTCTTCTTCAGTAAATATACGTGTGCGTTGAGCTTAAATAGGAAATCGTCTGCATATACCCGTCGCTGGAAAAAAGAAGAAATCGTTCCGTTCTCCGAGTGTTGCTTTGTTTCAATTTCTTAACGTTTTCAAAGAGCACTTTAATAAAATGTTTCGCTAGATTTTTTATTTTGAAAGAACGATAGCTGTGCTGTGACTGTTTTATGGGTCCGTTGTAATTTATTTTGATTAAATATATATTCGTGAGGAGAAAGGAGGATGTATTATAATTAACACTAGGGACGGGATGTTTGCCATGTCCATTGCTTGTTTTGAGTTCCCGATATTGATATTGTTGATTGGAGGCCGATGTATTGTCCGTTTTTGTCTGCCAGTAAAAAAAAATGTCAGGTTTTGTGTACGATTCTCGTCATGTCATTTGAATTGTCGCTGTGGTTCTTACGTGAATTGTGTTATATACACAATTCGCCAATAGCCTACCTAACTTGCGCTTATCAACATTTTGCCAGTTGATGTTACAGCCAAAGAAGAACAGTCAGTCAGTCAGTTGTGTGTCAGTGTTTTTGTCAGTGGAAGAAGTCATAATCTTGAGCCCACAAAACTTACAAGCCGCAGAAATCATAGTTGTTGAATCGATACATTAAACACACATCCTGTACTCTCAAGTTGTCTCACTCTGCAGACTTTCACGTTAAAACAGATTCATATTTAACACAACACACAACTACACAGGTTGATATTATTTAATCACCCAAACGTGAATATACTGCCACTACAACGACACTTGTTTAGTCTTCTAAATATCTCCTCAAAGATTAGGTACACAACGTACTTGTAACTTAGACCCATATTAAGTCCCCACACCTTCATATAAACGGCTTTTAACCCTAGCTCCGCGATAGCTCTTAAACAGCGTTGCCGACCTATTATGCGGGGTCATATATCCTTTTGGCAATAGAGCAGCAACTAACTGGTATACGATGGCCGTGGCTTTGGTTACATTAGCATACGCTTACACAAGCACCACAAGCTTCGCAATAATTATTTACATAATTAGTAATACTGAAATTAAGTCAGGACTGTTTGAGGGTTAATATTGAAGGGGTGTTTCTAGTTTTGTGTTAATATTGCGCAAGACATGTGATGCGGAGGAATGAGGAAAATGCCCCGGCTGTCATTTGTAAATCTTTGACACTCGTTACGGGTAGTCAGTGGCCCGAAAGTCTGACAACCAGTCTTACCAAGGATATCGTATTACCCAGTGGACCAACTGGGTTGTAGAGGTCAGATAGGCAGTCGCTCGATGTAAAATATTGGTAATCAGCTGCATCCGGTTAGACAGTGAGCCGACCCCAAGATAGTTGGGAAAAGGCTAGGCAAATGAAATCATGGAAGAAGAAAACATACTCCTCCGACAGCATGTTAATTTGGGATAATGGAAGGAGAGTGACGATAATGATTGTGTAGGATTGTTTGAACTTCTGTTCTAGAAAACAGCCGATGGATTGGTATAATTTTTGTTGCAATTTAAACAGAATTACATAACAAGGCACGGTTGGCGCAGTGGTCAAGCGACTGACTGCTGCGCTGCATGTCGCGGGTTCGATTCCCGTACGGAACAAATATTTGTATGACCTGCAAGTAGTTGTTCCGGGTCTGGGTGTTTTTCTATCTATAATATGTATGTATTTACAACAAAAAAAAAATGTATATATGTAGTTTATCAGCCATCTAGCTACCATAACACAAGCATTTGGTTGCTTAGCTTGGGACTAGATGGTGCTGTGTGAAATGTCCAGGGATATTTATTTATTTATTATTTTATTTATAATTGTTCGGTTATTACAAATCTTACTTTTATTTACAACTATGAAATGAATTGGTATAAGGGCAAGAGAATGATGATAAGGATGACTTTTATTCACAAGCATTATACCTATGGGTTCATGAGGATGACTGCCTCGTTGGTCGAGTGGTCGCAAGAACGACTGCTGAGCATGTGGTCCCGAGTTCGATTCCCGGGTCGGCCAAAGTGTTATTGGGTTTTTCTATCAGGAATTTCTCAGCAGTAGCTACGGAACCCGGATTTGTGTCTGATTGATGGCAATAGGTTCGTCCCCAATTGCTTACATGGGACTAAAAACATAAATAGCGAAAGGTGGGGGTACTATTAGGTGCACCGCTGTTTAACCTTTCGGTGATTTACAAGCGTGATGTTAAAAGGTTCATTTACTTAAAAATTCTCGGGTTCACATTATTGCCTCTGACCTTTAATTTTGAACGGGAATTCAATACTTTATTAATTACCCAATCCAGTGGGCCGATGATGGCAAAGTATAAAAAACCGACCAAGTGCGAGTCGCATTAAGGGTTCCGTACCATCGTGGTAGGGGAGCCCGCTTTAATTTTTAATTCATTTTAATTATCTGTTGTTATAGCGATAACAGGAATACACATTCTGAGAACAACTGTCTACCTATTACGGATCATGTGATGCAGCCCGCTGACAGACAGACGGACGGACAGACGGACTGTTGGTTACGCTTCGGGTACGGAACTATTAAATTATTGTATTGAATATGCTACCCAACTAAGCTTTCAATTTTGATAATAGTCGTTTTAAATACGAATGCGCCCTATCACCTACGCTCTTGATTATTTATTTACTGCATCAGTGAGTGGGGTTCGCGTGGCTGAGTTATGGTCTAAATATATTTAAACTTTTTGCCATCGATACGATAAGAAGAAGAATATGAAACTTTATGAAAGCTAATGCCACCTGCCTAGCCCTCGGGTAACCTACAAGCGTTGTTTCCTCATAAAGCCATATTTGCCAAGAAAATAAATGTGAGAGGTACCTACTTTTCCTTCCAAAACACTCACTCTTTCCTCCTAATACCCCCGAACACTTCACAGGTGAGGTAATTTCCCTCAATGTTACCAAGAGAAATTACCTCTGTATTCTAAATCAAGGATACGTGTCTATTTATCTCTTTCTTAGTACCTATTACTGTTCTTAGGGCTACATATTACTTGTAATTGTGTGCTTAACACGAAGTTCGCTCGTTTACATAAATTGGAAGTGAAAATTGTTTTGATTTAGTATCGTTGTATGTGTTCGATGATAATAATTTTGGCTGGTGTTACAACAATATTGAAAGTTTTTTTTTCTGAAGTTATGAAGGGAAGATAAAAATAAATGACGTAGTTTAAGTGTATTTATTTAATAGACATGTCAAAACTGTCTCTCACACACAAGAAGTCAGGTAGCTGTCACTAATGTCAAATAGTAGTAGCCGAAATACGCAATTCAAAAAAGACGTAATGGTTAGTTCGCAATTCAAAAAAGACGTCATCGTTTCCTGGAATGGGAATTTCGTAGAAATCAATTACATTTCTGTTCACACAGATCAAAAATGATATCAGAATTTAATTCCTGCAACTGTCTATGTATGTCCAAAGAATAGATTTTACAACATTAAATGTTTTTCCCACTTTGCCTACTAAGCGTGTTCATTGCTGTCATGATTTTGAGTGAGATAGGTTACCAATATTGTTGAGAAGGTGGAAAGTTATTCGACAGACAGTAAGTAATTGTGAATTATGCATGACATGACCTGTCTACACGTGTCGGTCCGATTTTCAGAGCTTGGCCACTTATTTCTACAAATTTAGTTTGTGATTTTATGCTTCATCAGTACTGACGCTGCTTTTGTCAGCGGCTTTTCATACAAAAAATATATTAAAAATATATAATACAATAATTATTAAACCAATATTTCACATCAAACAGGTTTTCGAAAAAAAAAATATTTTGACTACTTTTATCTATTACTGGAATATGAGGAGCTCGTGACTAACTAATAACAGCCGCTCGGGTCGATCATCAGGTTAAACTTCGCTTGCCTAAGTTGGTCCGTGTATGAGCGACCACCCATTACATACCGAGTATTCTCCGTGCATCGGAAAGCACTTTACGCCGTTGGTCCCGGCCATAGATATAATAAAGAAGTTTGTTTTTAATATTTCTGTGGTCCCGGCTGTCAATTTTGTAGATCTTTGACAGTCGTTACAGGTAGCCAGTGGCCCGAAAGTCTGACAACTAGTCTTACCAAGGGGTATTGTATTACCCAGTACTAAGTGGGTTGTGGAGGTCAAATAGACTCTGGGTCCTTGTAAAATAGGTAAGTACTGGTTCAGGTTCATTCGCTTAGGCTGGAAGCCGACCCTAACATAATTGGGAAAAGGCTGGGCAGATGACGATACTTGTCCTCCTCTACTTGTCTCAATGTAACTTAACTAGATGTATCTATACATATAAGGCTTAGTGACGGGTATCTTTATACCTTGTATGAACACAATAAGCTGAAGTAACTGAAAATACTCAGCTGGAATCACTGTTCTTTGTTAAACAATATAACAATGGCCACACACAAAACTTTGAAATAGGAACAATATTAACAATTTAAAAATGGAACAGAGCTCTCCTATTGCTTTAGAAATAATGGAAAACTGGCCATTTAAGAAGCCTCTAAGAAGTTAAAGCTTAACATTTATTCTTTTTTTCTTTATATTTACGCAGTTCCACAGCGTTTAGTTTTAATAAAATGCCGGGAAAATATAATGGGACGTTTTTAAAAGAGTATCTTTTGTTAAAGATGGTCTTTTGAAAGCATTCGCTTAGTATCGCTATGTTGTTAATCGAAGACTTGCTTTTTATATGAATCTTTTGGGGCACTCTAATATTCATTGCCTGGAATGTTTTACATATAAATGTGATAATGTTTTTGGAGAACATTACCCACGCATTTTCTCTTGATTATTTTTTCTGTTAACGGTCTGATTATCATCTCAGAAATCTTAATCTTCCGTTACCAAAAATACCATTTCTCATAACATTCTTATTACCATCCTTCCAGCAGGAATAGCCTAGTGGTGTAACTGTCGAACTTTCTGTGTGGTTAGTGACAGACCTTTTTTTTTTTCGGATTCATCAAATGACTCCTCCCGCTCTTCTGACTAAAAACCATCCATGTTCCTTCTTTTGCCCTTTATGTTCCAGGGCCGCGGTATCTTTTCGGCTATTGCGGGCCCCTCCTGTTTGCTGACATCTCTTTGAGGAGCGCGTGTGGAACACGAACGCGCCGTCGACACGGCCTGTCGTCATAAGACGGATAGATGGCGAGCTAGCCCATTACTCACCGTCCACAAGCCCGCGCCTACGGTGGTCGAGAGCCACCAAATGGCCCCCGACCGGTGCTTCTCCCGCGGCGGCTGGGACGTGAGGTTCTCTTCCTCTCACGTTCCGCCGCCTCCTTCGCTAGCATGACTGCTTCGCAGAAGGAGGTGACGGCTTCCCATTCCCTCTCGCCCCGAACCATGGCTTTAACCAGGGCCGGGTGCGAGAGGTCGCCGCCGCCAATCGCCGCTAGTTAGTGACTAACCTTGTGTCAGAGTTTTATGCCACCCATGTGCCTCTGACTGGGTTTGACATGCCATCGAGAAACATCTCTCAGGCATGCTGGTTTCCTCACGATTTTTTTCTTCAAAGCAAGTGATAATTATACAATACACACATAAATCCCGAAATATCGAAGGGCTTGGGTTCGAAGTCGAGACCTATGACTTACTTGATGAGGCACATGACATTTTAAAAATTCTCGATACCAGGTTAGTCACTCACCACACGAAAAAGAAAGACCATCCTCTTAAACTTTGTTTTTGAGTGTCAACGACAGATGTTATTACAAACAACAGTTGTAATATACTTAATGATATTCAATTAATTATGATAACGTTATCCGTAGTAACACAGGGAACATTTTGTTCTCACCACAACACTTTGAAATGTACCGAAAAGTTCCAGAAACAACCCTTTCGCATTGATAAAATCTGATTTAGAAACAGAGGGTCTTACGTTTCGTCATTGTTGTTGCATAGTAACTGGGTTTCCGAGAATTTAGATGACAATCATTTTCTGTACCATAGCCTCGTTTAAGTTCAAACACCACGTAAGTCAAAAATAACAACTTTACAAAAGAGTGAAAATAACTGCATGAATATACATAACACATAAACATAGCATCACGCCTGTAATCCCTGAAGGGTTAGACAGAGGTGTACCTAATAGAACATCCACATTTTACCAGTTATGTTTAAGTCTCAAGTAATAGAAGGCTATCCTATTGCATCGTCCGAGTGCAAATCCAGACTCCGTGGCTGCTACTGAGAAATTCGTAATGGAAAAATCCAATGACACTTTGCCCGACCCGGGATTCAAACCCAGGACCTCATGCTCAGCAGTCGTCTCAAATTCAAAATTCAATCATTTTTTTAAATTGTTATTTTATAAAAACTGAATTTTCAAAAAGTTGATTTGTGAAGTGTTGTGTTGTAAGTGTGGGTGTGTGTGTTGTGTGTTTAGTGTTTGTATGGACGGGAGTTAAGTTTTTATTTTATCTTAAAGTTTTTATATAATTAGACCAACTAGGCAACCGCCATCTATCCAATTGCCCGGAGTCAGTATTTAACACCTAATTTATTTTCGTAAGTACCTAGATAAAAGCAATAAATGAAGGTGCGCTGAAATTTATTAGGACTACAATAAAAAAATATGGTTACTAAAAGTACTTAACGTGAATAATTAACATCATAAATTCTTGTTTTAATTAAATAGAACTAATTTTACGTACTAATTCGTTAGATAAGAGCGTAGGTACCTACTTGTAATAATAAAATACCTCTTAAGTGCGCGTCGAAATCCTTATTAAGTGGGTTTCACTACCATATTAGGTTTAAGTTTTATGTACCTACGTACTGCATGACATAAAAAGAATTCATGTTATTGCTGAAAATATCTTTACTTGAATTTTTTTTTAATCGTTAATGAACTTTTATTAACTTTCACAGAAATACATTATTTACTATACAAACCTAAAATAATAATAAAAATATGTACAAAACCTAAATATATTTATTATACATTATACAAATAAATAAAATTATTACATACACATAAACATAGCATCACGCCTGTAATCCCTGAAGGGTTAGACAGAGGTGTACCTAATAGAACATCCACATTTTACCAGTTATGTTTAAGTCTCAAGTAATAGAAGGCTATCCTATTGCATCGTCCGAGTGCAAATCCAGACTCCGTGGCTGCTACTGAGAAATTCGTAATGGAAAAATCCAATGACACTTTGCCCGACCCGGGATTCAAACCCAGGACCTCATGCTCAGCAGTCGTCTCAAATTCAAAATTCAATCATTTTTTTAAATTGTTATTTTATAAAAACTGAATTTTCAAAAAGTTGATTTGTGAAGTGTTGTGTTGTAAGTGTGGGTGTGTGTGTTGTGTGTTTAGTGTTTGTATGGACGGGAGTTAAGTTTTTATTTTATCTTAAAGTTTTTATATAATTAGACCAACTAGGCAACCGCCATCTATCCAATTGCCCGGAGTCAGTATTTAACACCTAATTTATTTTCGTAAGTACCTAGATAAAAGCAATAAATGAAGGTGCGCTGAAATTTATTAGGACTACAATAAAAAAATATGGTTACTAAAAGTACTTAACGTGAATAATTAACATCATAAATTCTTGTTTTAATTAAATAGAACTAATTTTACGTACTAATTCGTTAGATAAGAGCGTAGGTACCTACTTGTAATAATAAAATACCTCTTAAGTGCGCGTCGAAATCCTTATTAAGTGGGTTTCACTACCATATTAGGTTTAAGTTTTATGTACCTACGTACTGCATGACATAAAAAGAATTCATGTTATTGCTGAAAATATCTTTACTTGAATTTTTTTTTAATCGTTAATGAACTTTTATTAACTTTCACAGAAATACATTATTTACTATACAAACCTAAAATAATAATAAAAATATGTACAAAACCTAAATATATTTATTATACATTATACAAATAAATAAAATTATTTATTAATTACTGAATGCATATGAAATTTTATTTTTGTCTGTCTATCGGTCTGTCTGTCTCTCTGTTTGTTCAGGCTAATCTCCGAAACGGCTGGACCTGGATTTTGACGAGACTTTTTCTGGCAGATAGCTGATGTTATAAGGCCTAACATAGGCTTTTATTTTGATTGAAAACTACAAAAGAACGCACGACCGGTTAGTGATTTTAACTGTTCTGATCTGAAAGTTTTGATCTGAAAAATGAACTCCCTGATCGCCCGAAAACTAAAGTCAATAAAGGCGATAGTTGACGCTGACGACACTCAATCTACGACTGAGTTAGCAACAGCTTTCAACGTCAATAGGGTAGTTGACAAACCAATCAATTGACATACTTTTTATGATCTGTCAAAACACGATTCTCCTTTATATTTTGTATGGCAATAGCACGCTGTGACGTCACTATTTCGTCAACTCAATGACTCAATTATTGATTTCAAAGCAACTAAAAATCTAATTTTAATCTAAAAGTTTAGTTAACTGAAAATCAATCGTGTTTTCAGGTCTAACAGGTCTAAAATTTAGTGTTTATTTTTAGAGCAGCTGTCTTGGAATTATTTTTAATGGTGTCAACATTCCTATTCGTTTCATCACGTCATACTTAACAAACCTTGCACTAACTGCCTCCCAATATTTTATCCAGAATTTTATCAACTTCTTAGCAGGAAAAACAAACAATAACTAGAGGAAGTACAAAATTCCTTGACGGGTTTGTTGCCTCTCGTTCGTTTTCATGCCCGTCTTGAAGGAGCCAGGTGGCTCCTTCAAGACGGGCATGAAAAATTAACACGATACTGAAGTGTCGGGAGTAATAAATAAAAGGACGTCAACTTGTAGCGAGCGTATAATGCGAACTAAACTGTTACAATGATGTAGGCTTATTTATACGTGACCTTACTTACTAATTTTCTTATGTGGGTAAACCCAAATATATTACAATCCTCCACCTTAAATAATACATATCCTAAATTATATAAAACTAAAATACACAAAATATAAACCTTAACACTAACTATTTTATATCTTACAGCTGTTTACAACGTTATACAAACATAATTGAAATAAGAACTTAGCCTTCGATAGCTACCAGTATAATTTATAAATGTTTAGCTATCACATTATTGGGGCGGTCTTTTTAAGCGACACGCCCGTACAGGACGGGGGCGGACTACCTCTGGAACAGCATCCTCGGATTGGGGAACTATCACCTGTTCCTCAAGACTGGGTACATTACTGAGAGGTACTGATCCAGAAGCAGATGTAGACGGCAACTCAACGGTAGTCGCGGTTCGAACCGGACTGAACTCCCTCACGCTCCGAGGGCTCCGAGTCTCTCCGGGGACTGACGCTGGCTTCGTCACCTCGGGATTGTCGGGACGTTCCGCATCAAAAGAACTCCGTTCGGATGTGCTAGTCGGACAACTCAATGAGCTTCGCGATCGCTGTCTTAACTGGTCAATGTGTCTATGGCTTTTCTTGCCTGAACAGTCCATTACTTTATAATCTGTAGTACCCATTTTGTCTACTACCTGCCCCGGACTCCATTTTTCATTTCCCCTATATTGTCTCATCCATACTTCCTCTCCTATCTCTAAAGAACGTTTGACGTCCGTTCCTGCTTTCTGTTGTCGTTCCTGAGCCTTCCTGACTTTATTTTCTATATCTGGTTTTAGTGCATCTAATTTGGTGCGTAAATTCCTACCTAGCATCAATGTGGCTGGACTTTCCCCTGTTGAGCAGTGCTCCGTATTACGGTAATGCAATAGGAAGGTATTTAAAAATAAATTAATGTTTTCTTTTTGTTTATAAGCTTTTTTTATAATTCTTTTAACCGTACGCACTGCATTTTCTGCAGCCCCATTCGATGCTGGGTGGTACGGAGCTGAAAAAACGTGATCTACACCCTGACTAGCCAAAAAGTCTGCCATTTCCTTGCTCGTGAACGGTGGTCCGTTATCTGAGACTATTTGTCTCGGTAAACCCCATCTAGAAAAAACTTCGGTAAGCTTTTCAATGGTAGAACTAGCCGCCGTACTAGGCACAGGAAATACTTCTAACCATTTAGTTCTAGCGTCAACCATAATTAAATACATTTTTCCGAAAATAGGCCCTAGAAAATCCAGATGCACCCTCGCCCACGGTCTCGATGGCCAGGGCCACGGCGTGACCGCGTGCCGCTGCGGCGCGTCCGCCTCCCCCGCGCACACCGCGCACTCCCTGCACGTAGCCTCAATCGCCTCGTCTATGCCCGGCCACCACACATAACTCCTAGCTGACGCCTTCGTCTTAACTATGCCCATATGAGGTTCATGTAATTCCTGTAGTACCCTGGCTCGACCACTTGCAGGAATCACTACCCTGTGCCCCCACATCACGCAGCCTAGCTCTTCGTACAGTTCCTTACGGCGGTTAAAATACGGCTGTAATTCTCGAATATCATTATCCGTTGGCCACATATCACGAATATAATTTAAAACCCTACCTAACATTGGGTCTACCATAGTTTGTTGCTTAATTGTATTATAATCTAATAGTAATGCATTCTGTGCAAAATGTAAATACGTTTGCTCGGGGACCCGCAGTGACTCATGGCTACTGCACGGAACCGGCAGTCTCGACAGCCCGTCCGCACCGTTTTGTTTAGTGTTTACATATTCAATATCGTACGTATAAGCAGATAAAATAATTGCCCAGCGTTGTAATCTACTCGCGGCCATCGCTGGTACACCGTGTTTTGGTCCAAATATACTTACCAACGGTTTGTGGTCGGTTCGCAAGACAAAACGTCGACCATAAACATACTGATGTAATTTTTGTAAACAAAATACGATAGCTAACGCCTCCCGATCTATTTGTGAATAATGTTTCTCGGCGTTATTCAACGCGCGTGACACATACACTACCGGGCGGTCGCGGCCGTCGGCGCCCGGCTGTGTGAGCACACCGCCTATGCCCCGCGCACTCGCATCGCATGTCAACACTAACGGCTTGTTTGGATCATAATGAGCTAATACCTCTGCGCCTACTAATATTTTTTTTACTTTTGCAAACGCTTTTTCGCGCTCCGCACTCCATTTCCAATTAACCTCTTTTTTTAAAAGTTCATACAGTGGTGACAAAATAGTACTCAAATTCTTAACAAATTTAGCATAAAAATTAACTAAACCTAAAAAGGAACGCAACTCTGAAATATCTGTTGGCCTGGGTATTTTTATTATTGCTTTTATTTTATCTGAATCTACTTTAACCCCATCTTTTGATATGACATAACCTAAGTATTTGACTTCGTTAACCATAAATAAACATTTACTCCCTTTTAGCTTCATACCGTGACTTTGTAACCGCTGGAACACTTTTTCTAACGTTTCCAAGTGATTATCCTGTGTTCCCGCCGTTCCGATGATGATATCATCTAAAAATACTTCTACCCCCGGAATACCACTAAGTAAATTCGACATAATACGCTGGAAGATGCCCGGACTAGAAGACAACCCAAACACAAGTCTATTGTACTTAAAAAGACCTCGATGTGTATTTATTACAGTTAAATCTTTAGTATTATCTAATTCAATCTGGTTGTAAGCAAGGGACAAATCAATTTTTGAGAAATGACTAGCACCGTTTAAACTCACTAACAAATCCTCTATCTTGGGTAACGGATATCTATCGACCAGTAAGACAGGATTTAAAGTTATTTTGTAATCCGCACAGATACGGAGTCCTCCGTCCGCTTTACGTACCGGTACCAAAGGCGTCGCCCAGTCCGAGCACTCGACGGGCTCGATGATGCCCGCGCGCAACATGGCGTCCAACTCCGCGTCGACCTGATCCCTCAGAGCGTAAGGCAGCGGGCGCGCCCGGCAAAACACCGGCCTCGCGCCCTCCCGCAACCGGAGCGTTGCCTTGCCGCCTGTGTACCGCCCCAGTCCCTCGCTGAACAATTCTTTATACCTGTTCAACAAACAATCGACAGTATCAGACATTTTGTGTACACTATGGTTAATCTCTTGTTGAAATGGAGGTATTTTAATACCCAATTCTATTAACCATTGCCTGCCCAGCAAGGAAGTTGTACCCCCGTCTATCACAAACAGTTCTAGATATTTAATTTTATCTTTGTATTGAACTTTCGGTCTTATGACCCCTAGTGGTTTAATATTGCTACCATCATAAAATTTTAACACCAAATTAAATGGCTTAATTACTCTATTGTTAAAAAGTTTATCATATGTTTTCTTACTGATGCATGAAATTGCCGAGCCTGTGTCTAGCTCCATTTTTAATGTTTTATCATCAATCAGTAATGATAAACTCACCGGGTTGTAGCCGCTCAAACATAGTTGATGAAGTTCTTCCTCAAGCTCGTCCGAACTGGAGTCTTCCGCTCCTGCCCTCGGATGGTTGCTCGTGGTGGCATCCACGTGGTTCACTCCGCGCCTCTTCCCTCTGCCACTGTTCGCCTCCATCCGCGGACAAACCCGCCTCAAATGTCCGCTTTGTTTGCATTTACTACAAACAAAATGCTTATAGCGGCACTCCTCTTTGCTGTGCCCGCGCCAGCCGCACGCCGTGCAGCCCCCCGCGCCCTTCTCGGTGTCCCGCGCCGCACGCCCGTGGTTCGTTCGTTGGTCCGCTGCATTGTCCGTAAACTGACCGCGCCCACGCTTTTCCCGCAACGTGTTCACGATTGCCGATGCCTCCGCCGTCACTTTCTGTTCCACGACTGCCGCATCCCGCTCGGCCGCCTCCAGCCCAACCGCCAATTTGACTGCTCCTGAGTACGTCAAACTGTCTTCCGCAAACAACCTTTGCCTGATGACGTCACTCTTCACTCCGCACACGAACTGGTCGCGCAAATTCTCCTCCAAGTTGGCACCAAACTCACAAGTTTTCGAGAGTTTCTTTAACTCGGTCAGATATTGTGTTACACTCTCGTCGTCTTTCTGTCTTCTTTGTCTGAACCGATACCGTTCCGCCATGACCGCAGGTTTCGGTTGTAGGTGATTTTTCAAAATCGTAACGGCCTCTTCGTACGTTAAATCCACTGGTTTCCTTGGATTACACAGCGTGCTCAGCAATTCGTACGCCTCATCACCCACGCCCGTGATCAGCATCGGCAGCCACATGTCCTTCTCGACCTTATTGACCTTGAAAAACATCTGCAACCGCTCCTCGTACAAAGTCCAGTTGCCTGACTTCACATCAAAATCGCGAATCTTCCCGACTTTGCCGACCGACATTTTCCTCGAATAATTACAGACGATCTTCGATGATTATTATAACGCAGAAATAGTGATCCTCGTCGCCACTGAAGTGTCGGGAGTAATAAATAAAAGGACGTCAACTTGTAGCGAGCGTATAATGCGAACTAAACTGTTACAATGATGTAGGCTTATTTATACGTGACCTTACTTACTAATTTTCTTATGTGGGTAAACCCAAATATATTACAGATACTTGCAGAGATGCATTGTTAGCATTGGTGCATACCTTGATTAATAGTAATAAAAAAGGCAAATTCATACGTAAATACCTAATACTAACCGTTGAATAACACATGACAGGACTCTGAACTATTCAGCTATAATTTAATTATAACTAACGAAATAATTCCGTGTCTACACTGTTCGATGGTTGTGATTTTAAGCTTCGTGCTCACACGAGCGATATGAATGCACGTAAGTACCTCGTGTTTAAACAATTCGAGTGTTGAACTTGCCTTAAAAACAAGCGAGAAATTCTTAATTAATTGGGTGTTTGTTTGAAATACATAAGGTTTCCGATGTGCGATGTAGTCTATAAATGTTTGTTTGTAGTTTTTTCTAAACCAATACTCATGTTTATTTAAATCTGTAGTATCATCGATACTTTTAGTATTTTCTTTGTAAACAGCTATATACTGCTATATGTAGGTATTCCATCAGATTTTGGATGTTAGACAGCAAAGAAACGGAAGTTAACTTCTCTCACGTTCATAAATTATATCGCCTAGACCACCGGCAATCGTTTTTAAAGGGTTTCGTTTTTCAACAACGGTTTTTGTCAGGATTGTTAGCTTTTCGCTTTTAACTTTACCTAAATAATTATAAAACAATATTACAAGTATGTGCCCGACCCAGTTCTCGAGAAAGACCGTGTCACACTATACTGGGATGGGTCTATCGTCACTGTCAGGACAATTGTCGCCAATAAGCCTGATATAGTGGTGATAGACCGATCAGCGCGCCGCGTAATGATAGTCGATGTTACCATCCCTCATGACAATAACTTGGTTGTGAAAGCTGAGAAACAGAAACAAATAAAATATCTCGACTTGGCACACGAGATTGTCGGCATGAGAAATGTGAGGAGGTTCCGGTCTCTGGAGTCCTAACAACCGGTAGCTTGGACCTTGCTAACACCGGTGGAGCACATTATTTTTAAAATGTTTTTTATATGCTTTTTTAAAGAAATGTTTAAAATGGGATCAATGTGTTTGATAGATGAATATAAGGAATAAAAATTATAGAAAATTGATAGATCGTCAGTTTGCCTAGTCCCTTAGCTCAAAGTAAAGTTTCATCGCAAAATAAATAATAATTTAACAAAAAAAAAAGAGTAGCTCGGATTAGCACCTTCCAAATAAATTTACAAAAGCCATTAAAACGGACACCCCTCACGAAATAATTTAAAACGTTATTAATGTTAATGCAAACAGCTAGTTTCAAGCGGCGTGCATTCCCGGTAGTTATGCAAATAAAATGTACGGGCCAAACCGAGGGATTTAGTAACCTTATGCTAATCAAATCCCGAGACTTTGCGGCTGCATACGTAGCTTTGGGAACTTCATGCATTTTCGGCGGTAGTTATGACGGATATGGGCGCGAAAATGTCGACTGATAAGGTAGGGTTGCCGCGCTGACCTGTACGTACTTTAGAAGATTTGTAACACAAGAGAGAAATTACAGGGTTGTAGATTTTTGTCCCTACTACTATCAAGAGGTCAAATTCTTTTTTAAGCTTTTTACCCTAGAAATGAAAGCTTTTAGTCAGTTATAAAATATTAATTTCAGACGAAAATCACGATCTAATTGCATGAAACGGTTGTTCTATTTTTTACCGATAAAAAAATCAAAGTCTAACACCCTTATATAAAAACAATTCAAAGTGATTACTTTAATGAAATTAATTATTTAAAATACGATTTTTAATCTGTAGCTTAGTAAATGCTTGAAGTTTGAACTGTCAAAAGTTTTTAGAATTCTTAGCTTTGCTTTCTTTGACGGTGCTTACTTCGTTTAAATTCTTGTCTATTGCATAATAAGTTTGTATAAGAAATTACTGAAACTCAAGTAATTACTTTAACATGACTACGGGTGTAAGAGTTATGTGCTGAATGTATGGTAAAGACTTGCATGCCAATGTCCTTTACACTGTATATTTTCTAATTACTTTCCTTTAAACAGTATAAATACCTCCCTAACAAAATTCATATAGAAAATCTGAAGCTTTGAATTTCAACCTACATCATAAACCTCAAAATATCCCAAAGCAACATGAAAACACTAACAGCATATTGAAATATGAAACATGAATGGACTTATGGCACTATAAGCAGCTTTATGTAAACTCCTTTTACGAACCTTCATTATGCCGTGTGGGGTTCACAGCGGTCACTTAATTACCTACCTACCTTCGGTAAATGCTATCTCTGACTTGGCAACTGCAGGCGACTATTAGTGGCTGACATTAGTGGTCGGTGGTTGAAATGTTTATGCAGCGCTAAAGTGGCTGTATTTATTGTGTTTTGTAACGGTTTAATGATGCTGATTAAATTTTATTAGCTTTCTGTGTCGTCATGCATTTTGTTACAGCTACTCCAGAATTTTACTGTTTTGTACTTTCTGGTTGTGAGTCCATTATCATCAGCATCATCTTCCTGCCCTTCTTCCATTTTACTTAAGGTTGGCGGAAAACGTTTTCTTCTTCCATACTCCCCTGTCAGACGTCACGGCATCATTTACTTCTTTTATTTGCTGGTAGTGACTTCATCATCATTATTAGTAGCCTTGTTCCACCCTTGGCTGAATAAAGGCCTACTCTTTTTTGTGGTATTCTTCCCTGGTCTGAGTGAGTTTTACCCGTGATTTGGTGACGAGTAACGGAGGATGGTTTTTTTTTGGGTTTATTATAAAGAAAAACCGGATCAAAAGTCGCTGCTTTTGTGAGTTAGCGTTAGAGTTTAGTCGTATAACTCATATTGTTGGTGAAATCTTGCGACCAGTGGTACTGGCATTACCTTTGCTCATGTGCAAAAGCCCTTAAATCCGGTATTATGTTTATAGCCGCTTCATAACTTATTCGACGCTTAGAAGATCCATTAATGATGAGCATGTGGTAATGAGCGAATATATATTCTGAGGTATTTTGAGGTGTGAAAGATCTCTTTACAACCTTCTGCCTAGCCTTTTCCCAACTATGTTGGGGTCGGCTTCCAGTCTAACCGGATGCAGCTGAATACCAGTATTTTACATGGAGCGACTGCCTATCTGACCTCCACAACACACTGGTTAAGACTGGTTGTCCGACTTTCGGGCCACTGACTACTTGTAACGACTGTCAAAGATCAACAAATGATAGCCGGAACCAACGGCTTAACGTGCTTTCCGAGGCACGGAGGAAACTCAGTACGTAATAGGGTCACCCATCCACAGACCAACCTAGGCAAGCACAGCTTAGCCTAAAGATTGTCCCAAGTGCCTGTTATTATTAAACCACGAGCTCCTCCTAACCTAAAAGATAAAAATGAACTTTTGTGTAGGATTTGAAATATTCACAAATAATACCAAGGTTAAATGGAATAAAATGATTGTTGTTCTTTATTTCTACTGACTCCTACAACTGCCTACTCGATATACCCACTCATTATAAAGAAATCGGTGGTTACGGTTTATATTTCTTTATATAATATTAATAGAAATTATTCTAGATTTCGAATATCATTAAGGATCGATGTCATCTAATTCTGTTATAAAAGCAGAATGCTTAGATAGACAGACTATTTTCTGTGGGAAGTGTGGCAAAACACTGTAAGGGGCATGTTTTAGGGTTCCATACCCAAAGGGTAAAACGGGACCCTGTTACTAAGACTCCGCTGTCTGTCTGTCCGTCTGTCACCAGGCTGTATCTCATGAACCGTGATAGTTACACAGTTAAAATTTTCACATATGATGTATTTCTGTTGCCGCTATAACAACAAATACTAAAGAACAGAATAAAATGACGTGTTTTTTTATGCCGTTTTTATAGATACGGAACCCTTCGTGCGCGAGTACGACTCGCACTTAGCCGGTTTTATAAATACACTTTTGGTGTGGCATAGGTATCCTAGAAACAAAAAATTCTAAGATAATATCTAGCATTGACCGCAGAGTCCATGGAGGATCACGGCTCGCTCTCTAAAACTGAGAGGAAATGTAAAAGCTACTTTATTTTAAGTTATGTGGGTTCAAACCTGCATACCTATACAATAAAACATGAATACTTTTCTCCAACACCTCCATTCCCCTAAACAGATGAAAATGAGTCCGAAAAAAGTTCCCACTTCGTGTTTCTATCACAAAGGACAATGTCAATATTGTCAGTCAGACGATCAAAGACACTGACCTCCGAGGGACTGACATAAAGGAAAAAGGCGTTGCCTATTGTGACTCGTTCAAATTTGTACTGTCGTGTCGTGTGTAATTGCTTTCCGGGTAGGTAGATAGCTACATTTTAATTAACTTTGTTATCTTCTTACTGGGTGTAATTTTTTGCTGGGTAGCATTTGTTTTTTTTCTTATTATTTTGTTTTGTTAATGGAACGAGTGTTTTCTTTTTGGTCTGTTGAGTTTATTTTTGTAACTTCTAAAGCACATGTTAAGCTTATAAAAATAGCTTTTTTAATAATTTAAACGTTGAGTTTTGACGATTACAGCAGTTTAGGTGCTAGCGACTATATAAATATTTTACGAGAAATTCTAATTTTCTTAAGTTTTATGCAATTTGCCGGTCAGTCAGGCATGTTGAATAAAATATGATTCGCGACCGTAAGAAAAGTAGTTCATTTATGAAATAGTCATTCAATTAAATTGACCTAGAGGGTTGTATTGATGATTTCAATGATTATGATTTTGTAAATAAATACGTGTAACGTGCATGTAGAGCAGCGGTGGCACGGTGGTGGCGGCAACGACTTACGAACAGTAAACCGTGGGTTCGAACCCAAGCAGGCGCATTACTTTGTGTAATTTATTTCATCACCACAGCTCTCACAACGTTATACCTAAACATCGTGAGAAAACCGGCATGACCTAGAACCAAAAATTCGAAGACAAGTGACATCTACCAACCCGCACTGGGACCACGTGGTGGATTACAGCCCATTCCCTCTCATAGAGAGTAGGCCAAGTGTCCCAGAAGTGGGAATACGACAGGCTGATTAGGCTATACGTGTAATGGTCGCAAATCATATTTCAATCAACGTACAACCTGAAACTGACCTGCAAATTGCAAAAAAACGTAACAAAATTTGAATTTCGCGGGTTACACTGGCGTTTACACCTTAAAATATAAAATAAAATAAATCCCTACTCCCCTACTAATATTATAAATGCGAAAGTAACTCTGTCTATCGGTCTGTTACGCTGTCACGTCTAAACCACTTAACTGATTTTAATGAAATTTGGTACAGAGATAGAGTTGACCTTGAAAAAGAACATAGGATAGTTTTTATCCCGGACTTTTGAAGAGTTCTCTTGGAAACGCGATATAACCGAACTCGACGCGGGCGAAGCCGCGGGCGGAAAACTAGTAAAATATAAAAACAAATCTGCCAAGCGAACACCGAACACCTCCCGGTGTTCAATCTCAAGGCAGATTTATTTTCTCTGTCACACTCTCGGATCATATTTTAAACACAATCAAGTCTGTAGAATTCGTGAGATATTGAATGTTTATTTTACCAAAGGGTTGTTTTTTCAATAGTTTTAAAAGGAATTAAAATAAATCTTTTCAAATAAAAGTCACCGTAAATCTATCACCGGTTTCTAAACTAGAAAACTACTAAGAACCCAATTGAGATAAGTAGTTTTGTCGTAAATACATGCTTATTTGAATAGTACTTTCAGTTTGTCAAAATTTATACTGGAACTTTACAGCATTAATTTTAAATTCATGAGATGAAACTGTAATAGATTGGTGTTGTTTACAAAATATAAGTTTTATTTCGTAAATAAATGAGATGTTTGTTTCATAAAAGGTTGAAAAGTATATTTTATAACTTTAACTAGATCGGCAACTGTGTACTTATTTTATTTTTGAGTGTAGGTTTTATTAGTGTAACCTTTTAAGTAGGTACTACTAAGCCAAGTGATTAAGTTTAATATAGAGTTAAATTCTATCATGTGGGTCCTTAACACATTTAATTTTGATAAAAAATATATTAGTATTAGTGTTAGATTAGGTATTTGGGTTTATTGATAAAAAAGGCCGGAAATCAGGTCACGGTTAAATATACTTATATCTGATTTAAGCTCTGGGGCTGATTGCAGATATTAAAAAAAAAAAACATACATTGTAAGTGAAGCATGCCAAGGAGTCAGAGCACGACTGTATACCCCAGTGTATAAATTTTTTGTCGGTAATCATACTGTAGCAGTACTACAAAAAGTACTACAGCGCCATCTATGACACAAATGAAGAACTAACATAAAAATCCTAAATCGCGCCGTTTAAGTTATCCGCGACATAAGAGTGTATAGAAAAACTCGACAACAACTGTCGGGCAGTAGCCCACCAGACATAACACCCGTCTGGTCGGAGGATTCTCTCGTTTCTATTGGGGATGAAAATCTTTACTCCCTGTTCTTCATACCCCCAAAATACCATACAAAATATAGGAACAGCAGATATTTTGTAACAACTAACACTGACGAATCATGTACTAAATTGTTTATGAATGTGTCAGAATGTCCCTTAATCCATCGCACACTTATTTTAACCACATATACACTCTTTTTAATACCTCTAAAACTAAATTAAATAAACCACCGCTCACGTCAAGTTAAGACGCTTAATTAAGCGCAATAAATCAATTAGATGGAAAGTAATTAATTTTGGTTTAGAAAACGTGTCACCCTTCCACACACGTCGGTTGACGAGTTTACCATATTGTGGGTAACCTAATTTATTTAGTTTAAGTACTTCAGAAGGAGTTCGTAAATAAATTGAGGTTTGGTAAAATTGAATGGGTTTTCTCGAGAAAAATAATAAAATGTATGCATTTAGGACCAATTTATTTAAAAAGTAGCGTTTGCCGGCTTCAACTGCGTATAGTTCGATAATTGTTCCACGGGATCATACTACCGGTATAAAACCTATGTATTAATCCAGGTTATGAACGACCTTTTTTTTTTTACGCGTGGGAAATCATCGAATGACTCCTCCCGCTCTGGGCGGAGCGGAAGGGAGTGTCAGACTTTTACTAACTAAAAACCACTCATGTTCCTTCTTTTGCCCTTTATGTTCCAGGGCCGCGGTATCTCTTTCGAACAGTCCCGCAGCCCTGGCAGGCATCGGCCCTTGCGGGCCCCTCCTGTTTGCTGACATCTCTTTGAGGCGCGCGTGGAACACGAACGCGCCGTCGACACGGCCTGTCGTCACAAGACGGACGGATGGCGAGCTAAGGTTATGAACTACCTGTGTGCTAAATTTCATCCAAATCCGTTCTGTAGTTTATGCGAGAAAGATCCGTCCGTCCATACTCGCAAAATTTCGTATTTATAATATTAAGTAGGATATGTCAGGTATCATATTTTTGATGTCAAAACAAAACGTTCAAGATGCTTTTTCTTAATTAAATCAACTGCCTATCAATTTTGTGCTAAGTAGAATATTTCTACATTGGATCCGGTTCGAAGGACCAACAGTACTATTTTACTGTTGTTCTAAAACAAGTCTTAAAAGGTAGCTAACAAAATATCTTGTGCAACCGAACAAAAAAAAATTAAACGTTCATTTATTGATTGTGCAGTCTTATGAAAGAGGTTTGAACATTTTTGTATGAAGCCTAGTTTGCTGGTATCATATTTTTGATGTCAAAACAAAACGTTCAAGATGCTTTTTCTTAATTAAATCAACTGCCTATCAATTTTGTGCTTAGTAGAATATTTCTACATTGGATCCGGTTCGAAGGACCAACAGTACTATTTTACTGTTGTTCTAAAACAAGTCTTAAAAGGCAGCTAACAAAATATCTTGTGCAACCGAACAAAAAAAAATTAAACGTTCATTTATTGATTGTGCAGTCTTATGAAAGAGGTTTGAACATTTTTGTATGAAGCCTAGTTTGCTTTACGTCCACCAATTTTCAAACAGGTTTCAAGCGTGGCTGTAATGAATAATATGTATAACATAAAATTGCGGAACGCTTGGCAGGTCAATACATTCAAACCACTTTAGCTTTTGAATTGTTATTCTCTGTACCTTTTACTAGGTATATAGACCACTTATTCTTCAAGGTCTACACTTGAAGAATGAATGGTCTTTTAAGAATGGAAGTCAGTTGTTAAGAACTAATTAGCACAACTAACAGCCCATCACAGGTCCTCGACCTGAAACAATGAAATGCATGATAGCCATTTCAACAGGCAGACACATTACTTACGCCCATTAATTTGCAAGTTTATTAGACGGAGTTCAGTACACAAAGAACCCTTGTCTTGAAGTATATTTATTAGAAATAAAGCTAATTAAGCAGAATTGTTTTAATGGTTTTCGCGAAGTGCACCGAAGATTGGGGCTTTATTTCTTGGGTATTTATTCTTTATCGTAAAACTCGAGGGGTCTATAACTCAGTTTAAAATAAATCTTATCTTAATTTCAGACAGCTCAATTATGTTAATTTTCACATAATTTTGTTATAATTATTCGTTACAGATATTTTCAGAAGATAGTTTTAAATAAGTTGTTTTGTTTTTGTTATGATAAACTACGTAGGTCGCTAGCTAAACGCTATTTGGTCTAAGGGCACAAATATTTTCCTTCTACAGCACTACCAATATTAATTTTGAATGAAATCTCATTTAAAATACATTTCCCGTAACACATTTTTAAGAGTTTGAAGAACAAATTGGCTATTCAACACACTCAAAACTTCGTTTAAAAGATTATGTTTCCAGTTTTATTTTAATTATGACAATCGATGTAGATTCCGATGAGGTTTACCATTTTTTCAAAATCTGGGAATGCAGTAAGCGACATTAATTACTCTTTCTTTCGTATGCAAGGGACTCGAATACCATAAATATGATGTACGACTCCCAAAATCATTCATTAGAAGCATCATGTTTTGGCGAATACATAACTAGGGCAGCAACTTTTTTTTCTGGAATTTGCTTTTGTTTAATTATTTTAAACTAACACTTCGCCCACGACTTCGTCAGCAGAAATTGTGATAGCTCGGCTAATTTGCATGATATAAATATAATTAATAAATTTGTGGAAAAACGGTTGTCCAGTAGTTTTTGAGTTTATTCGTTACACACATACAAAAATATAAATCTTTCCTCTTTATAATATTAGTGTACCTAGATTGGAATTAACCTGTTTCTCTTTTGAAATCGCAGAAGATTTTTGCTTACTAAATGATATTGAAGGGTAAATACCAATATGTAAGTAGGTCTGAGAATATAAAAGTGTTTGTAAAGTTATTTCAGTGTGAAATAATTATAATGTAAAAAATCACACACACAATTCGATACAAAATAAAAACGAATCTACCTACTACATGAACAAAGTATGAATCACAATGAAGCTCCTACCCTATGCTTTTCATCATCCAAATTTCATGATTACCTACCCACATGCTTTCACTGAAACCATTCTTGACTTATCCGGAACCACTAGATCCCTTGGCACACTACCCAAACACACAAAGCCAAATGGTCACCGAAGATATTTATGTTACCCAGAACAAGATTACAACAACTAACCGCATCCCGTAACTTGTGATAATTAAAGGTACTAGAGAGTACAACTTGCCTGAGGCACGTGTGCGCGGTTAACTCATCTGTGGAAAAACCCCATTAGGGTTGTAGATTTTTTTTAATCTATACATATAATAAAACTGTAGAAAAGTCGTTTTTGTACATCGAAAAAAAATCCAAAAAAATAGGCAGGGTGTTAAAGGGCAACCAATAGAACCCATTTCCAGCATTTTTGGAATTTTTGTCTGTTTGTCTGTTTGTCTGTGTATTTGTTCGGGCATCACGTAAAATGTACAACAGCAATGTAGATAACTTTTATACACAACGATTGAGCGTAACTTGGAGTAACATTTAGTTTTTGTTTCATTGCAATCGGTTCAGTCTATCAAAAGATATTTGAATTTAAAGTGTTACAGAAGTAAAATTGGGGTTATGTGCAAGTTGGTCTCACAACTTCCCGTAAGTTTTATACACAACAATATGTGCGTAAATTGAAGTAACATTAAGTTTTTGGTTTCATCGTAATCAGTTCACACCTTATAAATGAAAAGAAAGAAAAATGTAAATTAATAAAATTATAATAGTGTTTCCGAAGTACAATATTAAAACAGCGCCATCTATCGATCAGACTGGACTATATCTAGAGCTCAACTGCGTGCAGCATTGCATATAGATATTCGATAGATGGCATTGTGCGTGTGACGTTATTTTCTGATTGAGGCATGTTCAACTAAATACTGATGGAGAAATTCCTGACCTATAGGGTACGTGAAATTTGTCACAACGGGTCCTTATTGCTATTAAAGAGATAGTTATAAGTATACCAGGGAACCCGATCAGTCAATACGGTTTGCCCACACCGACAGTCGATGGGAAACGTATAAACAGAGAATACGTATCAGAAATTAGTTAAAAACCCGTGGAACTCACAGAAATTTTACAAAATGGCTGCGCAAAGACAGAGGAACAGCGCCAGATGTTTGATAGGGTATGCTGCAGTGTAGAAAACGCCTCGGTTGAAATCCTGTTTTTAGACGCACCGGGCGGAACAGGTAAAACTTTCCTAACCAAAGTCATTTTGGCTCGAATAAGGAACTTTAGGAGTATGAAGAACAGGGTGTAAAGCTCTTCAACTCCCATTGAAAAGGGAGGATCCTCCGACCAGACGGGTGTTATGTCTGGTGGGCTACTGCCCAACAGTTGTTGTCGGGTTCTTCTGTATAGTCTTAAGTCGCGAATAACTTGCGCGATGTAGAATTTAGATATATTTCGATTTTTAGTTTATCCTCTGCGTCATAGATGGCGCTGTAGTACTTTTTGTAGTGCCGCTACAGAACCAAAATAAAATTTCCCTTGCTGTCGCCTCTTCAGGGATAGCAGCCACATTATTGCCTGGAGGAAAAATGGCACACACAACATTTATAATTCCTACCGACTTAGACCGCACGGAAAGCCCGGTTTGCAACATATCGCGAAATAGCGATAAAGCAAGGGTTTTATGCGATTGTGTTTTAATTTTTTGGGACGAGTGCACTATGGCAAACCGCAAAGCTGTAGAAGCAGTGAATAGAACTTTACAGGACATAAGGCAAAATGACCGGCCGATGAGGAGGCATTACGGTGCTGTTCTGCGGTGATTTTCGGCAGACACTCCCGATAGTACCCCGAGGAACGAGAGCCGAAGAAATTGCTGCCTGTCTGAAGAGTTCTGTTCTAAGGCGCAATTTATCATCTACACATCTGAGTGTAAATATGCGTGCACAGTTGCGGGGCTGCGAAAATGCACAGGAGTTTCCCAATTTATTGTTACAAATAGGCGATGGCACATACCCCGTACAAGAAGATGGAAAAGTTATTATATGGTTGATTATCTCTGTTCCTGCGTTACATCACAACAGGAGCTAATTCCTTCTGTGTACGGAGATTCCACAAACATGGGATATCAAGCCGGTTCTTGGCTATGTCAGCGAGCTATTTTGACTCCTCGCAATGTCCAAGCTGCGGCAATTAATTTAAAAATATTGATTCATGTGTCCGGGAATAGTAGAGAATACACCTCTATAAATACAGTTATGGAAGAAGATGACTCCACGTACTATCTGGTAGAATTTTTGGATTCCCTCAACACACCCGGACTTCCAGCCCACAAAATAGTTTTAAAAATCGGTGTACCAATAATTCTCCTCAGAAATTTATGTCCTCCAAACTTTGTAACGGCACTCGGCTCAAAGTCACAAATCTGCAGCAAAACATAATCGAAGCTGAAATATTAACCGGTTGCGGCGCTGGTGATATTGTTTTTATTCCAAGAATACCTATAATTCCTAACAACTTTCCTTTCTTTTTCAAACGAGTGCAATTCCCAGTCAGTCTCTGTTATGCCATGACAATTAATAAAGCTCAGGGCCAGACATTATCCGTTGCGGGGGTGGATCTAAGTATTGGATGCTTTTCCCATGGTCAACCATACGTAGCTTTTTCTCGCGTAAACCCCAATAACCTTTTTGTGTACGCTCCAGATGGTTCCACAGCTAATGTTGTTTATAAAGAAGCACTAGCATAAATACATTGTTACGAGTAAGTTCCGACATCCACGCGAACGAAGTCGCGGGCACAGCTAGTCGAAAATACAATTATCCTATAGCATTTTAGTTAAATTGTTTGCAACAAACACGATTAGTAACATCCAGAGATAAGAATAAATATGAACGAGGAAAATAAATGTTGGTCGTCCGGCGGCCAGATCGGCAGACGACAAAACAAGAAAAACCTGGATGAGGCTGGCACAGGAACGTGGAGGTTGGCAGAAGAAAAGAGAGGCCTATACTCAGCAGTGGGTGAATTCAGGCTGTGGATGACGACGATGATGATAGATATGAATAAATTCTTCAAATTATATATTGCATGTGAAACAAATGAAGAGAGACAGAGAAAAGAGAGAGACGTATTTACTTTTTCACCACTAGTGCAAACGTGCTAGTGCCTCTTACTATAAAATGATGACGTATTGTTTGTCAAAGAGTGCTGTGGGAAGTCAAATAGTGAACCCGTTGAGGGCGAAATTAGAGAGGGACTGGCCTGAAAACTTAAAAGGTTGGTTTAGGTTAAACTATTCTTAGTGAAAGAAGGCTCCCGATTACCGGATTATCCAGTTGAAATAAACACATAATGGTCTTTAGAGAATTAAAGAGCGTTGTGTGGTTAAACCAGCATAATTTCACTGTCACTCATTTTTTCTTATTAAAAAATACAGAAAACAGAACATTCGGTAAATAGGATTATGTTGTCGTATTGGTACGAACTCATCATCATTCGTCATTCTCCTGCCCTTATCCCAATTCATTTGGGGTCGGCACTGCATCTCCGCTTCTTCCATACTTCTTAATACTCGTCATCTCATCAGACAACTCCTTTCTTGCCAAATCAACCTTCACACAGTCCATCCGTCGCTTCTTTGGTCTTCCTCTACTCTTATACCCATCCACGTTCATACTCAAAGTATGTATAAATCGCACAAACTGTGAAATTAAGATTTTCCAGTCAGCATTTACGGTATTTGATATCTGAGAAGATTCTGTTTAATCATTCGTGGAGGTGATGTCCCGGGAGAGTATAAAACAGGCTATTTCACGTCACGTCAACATTATGAATTCACATCTTGTAGACACACGCCTGTTTTGCAGAACAAGTTGACCTGCCCTCAACGGTTCACTATCCATTTGCATAAAATGTTAAGACCTAATATAACTTAGCATAATTTTGTTTGGCATAATTATATTTTCGCATAATATAATTACGCATAACAGCTTACGCATAATTTTTTAAGCATAATTTCTCTAACCATAATAATGATGAAGCATAATATTCTAAAGCATAAATTTATTAAGCATAAAGTTCTAAAGCATAACTTTTTTATACGCCCTAGCTATATCTCCTGAATCAGGTAATAAATAACATATTAATATATATATTCTATTATATATATTCGCTGTAGGAAGCATCAAGCAAGCAAGCATACAGCATGCAAGCAAACATACAGCATGCAAGCAAGCATACAGCATGCAAGCAAGCATGCAAGCAAGCATGCAAGCAAGCCTGCAGCAAACAAGCAAGCATGCAGCATGCAAGCAAGCATGCAGCATGCAGCATTCAAGCGAGCATGCAACATGCAGCAGACAGGGTTTCTGTCACGGCTTCGGCGCTGCGGCCCTCCGGCGGCCCCACGCGTGCTAATCGTCGCAGACGGCTTTCGCTCACCACCGCAGCTTCGGCTTGTTGGCCGGCTTCGCCGGCCAGCCTCAGCCGCGGCGGCTCGCTCGCAGCCACCTGCTCCTCAGCCCGCGGGCCGCCTCGCCCCTACGCGCCTACGCGATTTTAAATTACACTCTAGGGGTAGGACAAACAAGACTACGTGGAGTCGGTTTTGCAGCAATTCGGTTCTGTCACTAACTTTTGTTGCACAGCATATTAAATTTTTAACCAACAATATTTTGTATGCCTAAATATTATTATGCTAATAGTCATTAGGCCTACTAACGTTATGCGAATCAAATTTATGCCAAAACAAATTAGTTTTTAAGATGATTATGCCAACATAAAATGTATGCCTAAAAAAATTATGCCGAAGTATTATTATGCTAAAAAAAATTGTGCCAAAATCGTTATGCCGAAGTATATTAGGACAAAGAACATTATGCGAAAAGAAGGGATCCCGCCCTCAACACGTCGCCATTATGTACCACGAAACATGTCTTGATCCAGGCATGTCGTGCCAACTTTACTTAGCACGATGTAGCACGTGAGATCAAGTTGGCAAGAGCAAGTATGTATGTTTCTATACACTGGACTCCACAAAAAACCATTGTTCCACCAACCCAACGTCGTTTTGTCATAAATGAGTAACTGTACCATTAGGTACTGTAGTTTTGGATTCTCGAATTGTTAGGACAATATGACTTACTTTGACGTTATTATTATGGCGCAAATTTAAAATGACGTAAGCGAAAATGAGCCTGCTGGTGGAATCTAATCCCAAACAGTGCACTTATAGGCTAAACAAACGCATTTGGTATAATATTATGAAAGAGGTTATTTTGCGAAAGCTAATAAGTCCCACAGTGTGTTATTGCAATCTTGAAACGCAAATATATGCGATCAAAGGCACCTGCCGGATATTAAAAGAATCTTCGAACCCCGGCAAAGTAAGTTATTTATCGTATTATTGGATATGATTAGAGATGGGCGGGTGGGTAAATATGAGTAGAAGAGGGCCGTTTCCCAGGTAAAAATAAAACACAAGGTGGGGTATTTACCGGGTAAGTGCCCATTTCGACTTGCGATTAATTTTTGACACGAATTCGATTTTAATTTAATTCATGAGAACAGTCATTGAAAAGAGAGTCCGTGGTAGTAGGTTAAAATTGGGGTTCCCAGATCAGATAAGATCTGGAAACCCTCAATTTTAACTCATTCATCATTTCATGTATTCATCATTTTATTCATTCAATTTTATGTATTATTTATTCACTTTCAGATTACATCATATAACCCACAGTTGTCAGTTATCTTTAAAAGATAAAATTTTAAAATCATTCTAATTGATCATTGTTAAATTATGACACCCATTCAACTAGGTATTCAAAGACACGCGTATGAAATTCGAGCAACAGTCGGTATAATAATATTAATCATCCGACACGATAGCCTAACGAAAATGGAATGCGCTCGCACCGCTCCATCGCGCTGCCTTATATTTATATGTCGTGCAGTGGTTATTTATTTAAATTCTATGGCATAGAAATAAAATGCAAAATAATATTTACAATGATTATATTTAAACATCAATTACATTAAGTTGAACTTAACTTTTTAACTATTTTATTAACTAAACATTCAGTTTCACTCATGATTTCATCAGAATCACTTCGTACTAAGTATTGTATATTCACGCTCGCATTATCAGGGTCACTGTCTATTTCTTCTGTGTTATGACTACCATCCACATCATGTACAATTATTTTAATTATTCGTTGAACATGCCCGGGCTCTTTACACATGATAAAGGATTTGTTTTTAAAAGATTTACGTTTCTTTATTTTCTTCTTCTTGTTTTTTAATGTTTTCTTTTCTATTTCTTGCTGTCTTCTCTCTTCACATGCTTTTGCTGCCACTTCAGCGTACCAGCTTTCTTGGTCTTGAGCATAGTAAAATGGATTTAGAACTGGATCAGAGCTATCTATCAAATTCTGAAATAAAAAATGATATTGATGAATGATTTTGTATCATTAAACAGCACCAAATATTTATTCAATTGCTGGTCACTTAGATACATACATTACATTGTTGGACAATGTTATCCGAAACAGGACTGTAGAATGGTGAGATTGACATATTTAATTATAATATGTCCAGACTTTATTACAAACCTGAAAAAAAAAAGATTCTACATTAATATTTCATTATAATGTTCTTTTTGAAAACAACAATTATCATTGAAACAAAGTGTTATGTAGAAATATTGACAGTGGTGTACGAGACACCTATTATTAGGTTCACCTATTAACGCTTTTAAATCAAGAAATATATTAATTACACTTACCGATATTTCACGATATTAACGTTCTATCCAGTCATATGCAGAAATTAAATGATCGATTTTAATTAATTTCTCTCAATTTATAGAAAATTTTATTTTAATTATAGAGTTCAAAGTCGTACGTCATTTTAATTAGATGTTGATATCCCGGACAAATATAGTATGGTGAAATTGAAACCTCAGAACATCACGGCGCCAATTATTATTGTTTACTATAAATACATATCGATAATAAGTATAAACTCTGCGGTACGTTTGTTCATTGTAATTTAATTCAAACATTTTAATGAGAACATTCGGCAAGCAAAACCATCGCATATAAGTAGTATGTCTAATTTGCAATGTAAGTTCTAATCTCATTTAAGGAGATAGATCAAAGGTTGAGGCGAAGAAGTCCTGAGTCAGGATTTTAGGACCACGCGTGCATTACATATATGGAAAAATGTCACGTGGATCCCCGGCTATTTAAACACTGGAGAGTGAATTAGGTGCATCACTTCAGTGTCAGGAGCTCCAGATTAACAGCAAGTACTTACCGAGAATCAGCCTGCAATAAATAAGGAATAAAAAATGTAAGTAGTTCAAGTTATAAATTTCTTTTCTTTTACTATAGCAGTAGTACCAAATTACCAATGTATTGTAAGTAGTTTCAGCAACAGCTAAGTGTCAAGGGTTCGATTCCCCTATTAGAGCAATGAGTTATTATTCCTATAACGATAAATCTGCTCTTCTATTTAGTGTTGTTTTTAAATAGAGTATTTTTTTCTATTTATATTTATTCTTATTATAATTATTGATCACATGCTTCAGTGTTTTAAAAATATGTACCTTTTTCAATATTAGGTCTAGAAAGACAATAAATAATTATTCATTATAGTAGTGTATCTACCTGACATGTCAAAGTGATTGTATTAATAGGATTTATTTGTGTCTCTCCATTTCAGGTCGTACGAAAACGCCGAGACTCTTTTTCCCTCCGACGTCGACGAGGAACCTCAGGTTCCAAAAAAGAAGCACGACGGACGAAAAAGGAAGCACGCATCAACTCGCACGACGGAGCCGGCACAAAGGTCGTGGTCGTCGCCATCGAGAGCAAGTCCGACGCCCGGGCCGTCCACATCTGCGACACCTGTCGAGCCGTCGCCGGTGCCGCCGCCGTCGCATCCATCAGCTTTAAAGAAGCCGCATCAAACCCGTATTAAGCCCATCCCTCCGAAGAAGTGCACAGTATATGATCTGTTTGGAACCGATAGCGAGGACGATGAGAAAGAGGTCCCTGCAGTTACTGGTAAAACACCGTTAGCTTCATATATAACTCGACGTCTTGCAAACGGCCATTCGCGTCAAATCTATGAAAAAAAGCCGGGATCGCAATATTATATTGATTTAAAAATATACCGGTGCGATGAAATAGAAAAAGTTCCGCCAATGAATAGATGGCGCCAAGCAATTGTCACCGTTAAAAATCAGACCTTTGACAATACAGATGCTTGGCAACATTTGTCTAATTTTATTATGGCTACACGTAAAGAATATGTTAAGTGCCCACCAACGTTTGTAAGTAACTATTATTAAATGTATTACGTAGTTACTTATCCAGTTAAAACGTAGCCCCCCAATATAACACATGCCTATTCACTTATACCATTGACATATAAAAAAGGCATATCGCGACTTCAATATTATAGATATACACTATTGCTTTACTTATAATGTGTTTATAAATATTCTTTTGTAATCAATAAGAATAAATAGATTTAAGATATTAATCGTGTAATGTAATGTAATCGTTTATGGAAATTAAATACTTTATATTACATAAAATTTGATTTAATGTTCATTGTTTTTTTTTTTTCTTACAGTTACACCTAGACCCGGAATCAGAAAAAATAAAAACGATACCTATAATAATACAATGTCAAAAATGTCACATTGAAATACCTAAAACTGAATATCAGTATCATTTGAGAACGAATTTGCATAAATCTAATTGTATACAAAAAACTGAAATTGAAAATATTGATATAATAGCCACGGCTTTTAAAAAGAGAATAATAAGTTACAAACTGAATCCATCAATGGAATACCTAACGCCTGAGGAATTCCTAATTGATAACCAGGATAAGGTCATAAGACTAATTAATGATTGTTTGATAAAACATAACTGTGTTAAATTAAACTTTGAGCTTTTTGCTTATTTCATTCTTCCGAAATCTGATGAACTTCAGCTTAAATCATTTAACACAAAATATGAAATTGTATATAATAACACAGATTTAAAGGAATTATATTTGAAAACAATTAATACATTTGATAGAAAGCTCTCAGAGTTCCAACATCGTGAATCTGGTTGGTCTTGTTTCTTTATAAGTCATCTAGAAATTAACATTAACAAATACTGTCCTTTGAAAGGTGGCACCTATATAGATTTGCCGCCAATAATAAAAAAAACTAGAAGTTGTTTAAATATTAAAAACAGCGATAACAACTGCTTTTTATGGAGTATAGTGGCAGCATTATATCCCACCCAAATTAACGTTTGCAGAACAAGTTCATATCCACATTTTTCAAACGTTTTAAATATAGATGGTCTGTCATTTCCCCCATCATGTAAAGATATTAAAATATTTGAAACTTTGAATCCCGACATAAGTATCAATATATATGGATTAGATAATAAAAATATGGTCACTGGTCCTTTATATGTGACAAGTTTAAGAAAAATTCCGCATGTCAATTTATTGTATTTTGAACAGAAAGGCAATGGACATTATTGCTTAATAAAAAATCTGTTGAGATTAATTAAACGTCAAATAAGTAAACATAAAGGTAAAATGTACCTATGTGAAACATGCTTACAAGTTTTCACGAGTGAAACGAGGTATAATGCCCACAATAAGTGTCCCATGATTTTGACAATGTTACCTGAAAAAAATAGTATTCTTCAATTTAAGAACTACGAAAGAAAACAAAAAATTAATTTCGTTATATACGCTGATTTTGAAAGTCTTTTACTAAACTGCAACATAAATGTAACCGAAAATACTCGTACCTATCAGGTTCACGAGCCTTCATGTTTTGGTTACTATATTTGTTGTTCACACAATACGGATCTGAATAAGTATGTTACTTATAGAGGAGCTGATTGCGTAGAAGTATTTATAAAATATTTAATAAGAGATTTGGAGAACATTCATAGTATCTTAATAAATAAAATACCTATGGCACCATTAACTAAGAACCAAGAAAACGATTACAAAAATGCTACTACATGTCATATCTGTAATCATTTGCTCTTTGACGATAAAGTAATGGATCATGATCACATTACATCGCAATACCGAGGTGCAGCACACTCTCATTGTAATTTAATGTTAAGAGTTTGCCCATTCGTTCCTGTTATTTTTCATAACCTGTCCGGCTATGACTCTCATCTATTTATAAAGGAATTATCGAAGTATGAAGGTGCTTTTAAAATTATACCAAAAACCAAAGAAAGGTACATGTCCTTCACAAAGGTATTCCATACTAAGAATGCATTAAAATCAAGGCCTATTCAAGTTAAGTTCATAGATTCTTATCAATTCCTTAACTCAAGTTTAAGCACATTAGTTGATAACTTGAATGAAACCGACTTTGTTAATTTATCAAAAGAATTTCCAGATATAAGTTATAATCAGTTAAAGTTGTTACGACAAAAAGGAATTTATCCCTACGATTATATGAATGCGTTCTCAAAATATAATGAGACTCAACTTCCATCAAAAGTTTGTTTCTATAACAGTTTGAATTGTCAACACATTAGCGATGTTGAATACGCACATGCCCAATCTATTTGGCAGACATTTAATATTAAATCACTAGGAGAATATACAGATTTATATTTAAAGACCGACGTATTACTTCTTTGTGACGTATTCGAAAAATTTAGAGAGACTTGTCTAGATCATTATCAACTTGATCCAGCGTATTACATTACCGCACCTAGCTTAAGCTGGGATGCGATGCTACTGTACACAGGTGTTAAATTAGAATTAATTCATTGTTTAGAAATGTATGAATTTTTGGAAAAGGGAATACGTGGAGGCTTGGCACAATGTTCTCTTCGCCATGCTCAAGCTAATAATAAATATTTACCACATTATGATACTTCTCAAAAATCATCTTATTTGGTTTATCTTGACTGTAACAATTTATATGGTTACGCAATGACAAAAAAAAATGCCTATTTCAGATTTCCGTTTTTTGACAATCCATGAGATAAAAACAATGAATGTTTTATCAATATCAGACGAATCTGAATATGGATATATTTTAGAAGTTGATTTAATATATCCTGAGAGTTTACATAATACGCATAGTGATTTGCCTTTTGCCTCCGAGAGGTTCACACCTCCTGGAGGCAAAACCCCAAAATTAATTGCTAATTTATACGACAAATTCAACTATGTTATACATTACATTCATTTAAAGGCATGCTTATTGAATGGATTAATTTTGAAAAAAATTCACCGTGTTTTAACGTTTAGACAAGAAAATTATTTACAAAAATATATTGACTTGAATACTACATTGCGTCAAGCTTCTACAACCGCTTTTGAGAAAGACTTTTTCAAACTCCTTAATAATGCTATATTTGGGAAAACTATTGAAAATAGACGCAAACAGGTAAATGTCAAATTAGTTACCATGTGGGATGATTGCAATAATAAAACTAACAAGCACCACGGTGCAGAAAAATTAATTGCAAAACCAAATCTAAAAAGTATAGCGATCTTTTCTGAAAATTTTGTTGCTATTCAATTAACTCCTGAAAAAATTATCTTAGATCGCCCTATCTACATTGGGTTTACAGTTCTAGAATTCGCAAAAGAACATTTGTATAAATTCCACTACAACTTTATTAAAAATAAATATAACAATCGCGCAAGACTGTGTTATACAGACACAGACAGCCTTCTTTATTTTATAAATACAGAAGATTTTTATGAAGACATAAAAAATGATATTGCAAAATTTGATACAAGTAATTTCCAGCCTGATAATTGTTACAGCATACCAAGAGTAAATACTAAAATTCCAGGACTATTTAAAGATGAACTCGGGGGTGACATCATAAGCGAATTTGTGGGACTGAGAGCTAAACTATATTGTATAAAAACTTCAAAAACTCGCATCGCAAAAGCAAAAGGAATATCTAAAGCTGTTACTAATCGATTAAAATTATCTCACTATAGTAAAGCTTTAACAAATAATGTCAATTTCAAATGTAAAATGAATATAATTAAATCACTCAAGCATGTAGTCTACTCTCAAGAAGTTCATAAAGTAGTATTAAATAGAAATGATGATTAGAGGCAAATACTCACGAACCTTATTGAAACTTTACCTTTAGGTCACTATGAAACTTTATTTTGAGAACTAATTTATACATCATTATAAATAACAATGTTTATATTAATAAACTGAAATATTATTATGATAACCTTTGTTTATAATTAGTATAAGTATGCCATACATTATTAATTTAGTGAGTGGTAGTGTTGATTGTCGTTTTTAAATTTGTAATATCTAAATAAAATATTGAATAACTGACGCATGTTTTGTTTTTTTCTTGTTATGGGCTTACAGTCTTCTTCATTTTTAATAAAGCATTATGATCACCGAGCAATACCACACTAACTTATTATTATTTACAGCAGACATAAACTTAAAAATGTTTAAGCACTTTAAGAAGGTATACATTTCGCTTTACATTTGACATGACAACTAAATCATTTGTTTTTATTATACTTATGCTTTATATATCTATGTTTGAGTGAAATTGAATTATTAGACAAAATGAAGTTGATCAAACAACACACATCACTTAATGTTAATCATATAAATCTTGGTGACTCTGATAACCACATTAGGCATAGCGTTCTGTTACCAAATACGATTCGTTGTATTATATGTGGTCCCTCGAATTGTGGAAAAACAAACGTTGTGCTTAGTTTATTGTTACATGAGAATGGTCTAAAATTTCAAAATCTTTACCTGTACTCGAAAACTAACTTTCAACCAAAATACAACTTCTTACGAGAAGTTATAAAGAGAGTGCATCAAGTTAAGTTTCATGAATTTAATGATAATAAAGAAGTCATACCCCCGGATGAAGCACTAACTAATTCTGTATTTATTTTCGATGATGTGGCATGTGAAAATCAAATAAACATTCGTAATTACTTCTCTATGGGTAGACATAAACATATTGATTGCTTTTATTTATGTCAAACATACTCTAAAATTCCAAAACAGTTGCTGCGTGATAATGCAAACTTTCTCATAATATTTAAGCAAGACGATGTAAACTTGAAACATATTTATGAAGAGCATGTTAGTTCTGATATGTCCTGGAATCAATTCAAGAAGATTTGTAATACAGTTTGGAGAGAGTCATATAACTTTGTTAGTATTTGCAAAGACTCGTCTTTAAGCAATGGAAGGTACAGACAGAATTTAGATAGCTTTTTTAAATTTTGAGCAAATAATGTGTAATTATATAAACCAATAACAGACAAAAATATAACTTAGTAGTATATTTTCTTTGGGTGAATACACTTGTCACAATACGACATGGAAAAGAATATTAAAATAGAATTAATGAAGTCTGTGGAATCCATAAAGAATAAAATAAAACAAATGAAGAACCAGGAACACTCTATGAACTTGTCACTTGATAAAATGCTAAAAACCGTCACGGAACCCCTTAATGCACTAGTCGATTCGAATATGTCAAAGGAAAAAATAAAGCATTTAGAACATTTACCACTCTCGAATCCTGACGACATTGAATTGGATGACATTAATACTAGTTCATCTTCAAAGTTTGAAGACTGCTACGATCTAAAACTAAAGTCTGCACCAGTACTTAAAAAGTCTCCTACAAAAGAAATATTAGATGATTTAGAAATGTCACTAGAGGGTCGTGATATCCATGATATTTGGGTAATATTAAAATAAATTGTACAGTCACCAAAAAGAAACGAAAATGAAATTCGTTACAAAAATGAAAAGTGTTACAAAAAGGAAACCAAAAGGAACTATTAGGACAATTTCACAATTAACAAAACAAAATAGGATTCCGTTTTTTTTTAATTATCATCAATCACAAATAATAACTGAACAACTTAGATACAACGTGGATAGGTTCATTTGAACTTTTAATAATACCAAATCAACTCTTGATAAAAAAAAACTAAAAAATAAAACAGTAAAAACGATAAAACTTTTAAATATGATAATACTTTAAATCACAAAACAGGTCACAATGTCACATTTTTAATGGTTTCATATTTTTTCTATTCGAGATCAATTTATCAGTCTCATAATTCTTTCTTAAGTCATTCGTCATCATCATTTTCATAACTTTAGGTACTACACAATAAATACACACAAAATATGAAGATGAAACACAATTTTTTTTGGTAGCCGGTGAAATTCAAATTTTCCCTTGTTTTTGCAAATTACGACCGTCAGGTTATATGTTGAGGAAAATATGATTTGCGACCATAGCTAAGACTAATTTTCACTATTGCTATCTACTAGTATTCCTACTATGGAAGGTGAAAGCATTGCTAGATTTTTTTTGTAACAAAATAAACGTGTAAGAATTTTTCAGTAGGTAACTAGTATAAAATCGCCCTTACTTCCTTTTTGTTAACTCATTTTTGTTACGTAACAAAAAAATGTAACAAATTATAACAAAAAGGAATGTAAAACACGTGTTGAATATAACCTCAAACGAATTAAAAATCAGTGAAGCTCCTTAGCTAAAATTGTTGTTTACTTTTGATTTGGGCGAGAGTAATACAATATTTAATGGTCTAATAGTAAAGAAACAACTTAACGGGTGATAAACAGACCACCGCACAAAAGGGAATGTAATATTGTTGAAAAAATTCATCACTGCTTTAGGCACATTGCTCTACCAAGAACGCACGTTGCAAAATGGCCGACTGTCACTAGTTAGAGCTACGTGATTGGCTACTCACAATAAACGCAGTGTTGCCAATTCTACATTTTAAAAACTACCAAATATTGATGTTACAAAATGGAATAACAAAAATGACGAAAATCGTGGACGAAGATTTGATATTAAGTTAAGTATCTATTTCTTTATTATTTTTAAGAAATAATGCAGGATCTAGATAGTCTTAACAATACTGAAGTTAATTTTAAACTTGAATTAATTAGATATGTAGCACCCAAAAAACTAGAGGCTTTTTTGTAACGCACAAGTCTTCGAGGACAGTATTATTTACATGGGAGAAATATGATATTCCCCAAAACAAAAATCTGTATTTTAATAACTATATGCTATAATCTGCTGTAAAAATCATATTATTCATCCATAATTCTGTATGTCTACGTCTAATAACTTGTTTTATAAAATTTTCGCATTATTTCGATAGAACCTGCCATGGACATTTCAGCACGTTAGAATGTACAATTATTTTTGATATTACCCATTTATGACGGTGTAAATATACCGTTTGGAATAAGAAGTGTAAACAAAACATTGCTAATGGGTAATTCTGTAGTCTCATTTTCTAAAATCGATAGTTTGAATGACGACAGTGTCATTTTAATTAAAGTTGGTGACAAATCCTATAATTTAACTCCTGGCTTGAAGGAACTTTTACTTCGAAGAAAGCCTGATTTAAAATTAATATCAAGCAAAGATAGACTTGTCTACAAAGACATGCTGCATTATACAAATGCTCATAAGAGAGATTTTAATCCTGGTGGACAAATAAGAGGCGATAAGGGAATAAAATATCGTGAAGTAATCAAACCATTATTTTCCGAATCATTAAATGAAAATTTTCACACTGGAGGAAGCTTACCAACTCTAAAGAAATACAAAAATAACACTGACTTGGTATATTGGGATGACCCTAACGAACTCGTTGAGAGATTGAAACTATTAGTTGCTTCCAGAGATGCTGGCAACACAAATCATGATAATGAAATATTGTCGATTGTTGAAGAATTAAAAGAAGCTGGCATAATTAAAGAATAAATACTCACCACCATAAAATTTTCATTCAGTATTATAGACGGATTCAAAACAAATGCACTGAATTGTGAACATGAGCAAAACCGACGTGGTAAACGAAATTCATAAAAATGCGAGGGTGAACTTTCCACGCAGATGTGTTATCATGAAAGATATAGATGACCTGTGGCAAGCAGACTTAATCGATATGCAATCAATTTCAAAGCAAAATAAAAATTACAGATTTATTCTTGCTATTATTGACACATTCTCAAAATATGCTTGGACTTTTCCTCTAAAAAGTAAAACCAAAGATAATATATGTAACTCTTTTAAGAAATTATTGAATAAAGGGCGTGTTCCTAAAAATCTACAAACGGATAAAGGAACAGAATTTTACAATAATCAGTTTCAAAAGCTTATGCAAACTTATCACATTAATCATTATTCAACCTTCTCAACAAAAAAGGCTTCAATAGTTGAGCGATTTATCAGAACATTGAAATCGAAAGTCTATAAGGAATTCAGTTTAAGAGGCAGCTACAATTGGATAGACAGCATGCTTAATAATGTTATTAACAAATACAATCACACTTATCATCGGACAATTGATGAAGTTCCCGCTAATGTGAATAACATTAACAAAAAACGTATATTAGAGAGATATTCAAGATTGGTAAAAAATCAGAATATTAGAAGCAAATATAAAATTGGTGATTATGTGCGTATCAGTAAGTACAAAGGAATATTTGAAAAAGGTTACACTCCCAACTGGTCTACAGAAATATTTAAAATTCGAAAGATACAAAATACAAATCCTATTACCTACTTAATAGAAGATACAATCAGAGGTCAACCCATTTTAGGTGCATTTTATGAACAAGAGCTTCAAAAGACGAAAAATCCTAATTTATATCTTGTTGAGAAAGTTCTTAAAAGAAAAGGAGACAGAGTTTTAGTAAAATGGTTAGGCTTGTCTTCTTCTGAAAACAGTTGGATTGATAAATCGAATATTTATTAAGTGTTCTGTCTAAAATGTATCAGTCTTATGATGTGTATTGAAGAGAGTAGTCTTCTCAATTGGATTATAAATCATTTACCATTTGAATTACATTTACCTGGATACAATTATTGTGGGCCTGGCACTAAATTAATTAAAAGGCTTACACGTGGAGATAAAGGTGTTAATAAATTAGACGAATATTGCAAACAACACGACATAGCCTATCATAAGTCTTCAAACCTAAAAGATCGTCACAAGGCAGATTTAGTTTTATTAAATATGGCTAAAGAACGAGCACTTGCCTCAGATGCAAGCGTTGGGGAAAAACTAGCAGCGCACTTAGTAAGCAGCGCTATGTCAACAAAAATTAAAACTGGATTTGGTCTAAAAAAGGATAGCAAAAAGTGTTCTCCTAAAATTAAAAGTGGAAAAGGGTTAACAAATAAATTTAAAAATGTTATTAGCAAAACGAAGAGACATATTAAAAAATTAAAACCAAAATGCAAGAAAGTGGCAATAAAATTAGCTATGGCCGCTGCCAGAGAATTAGCTGATGATTCATCCATTAAACTTCCTCGTGTTATTCCTATACCAAAAACTGGTGGAGTATTGCCTTTGATTCCGATTTTTGCGGGATTATCAGCGGTAGGAGCTTTAGCAGGTGGTGCAGCTGGTATTGCTAAAACCATTAATGAATTCAAAATGGCTAAAAAGTTATTCACTGAATCGAAGAGACACAATGAAAAGATGGAAGCTCTCTGTATCGGAAAAGGACTACATCTTAAACCACATAAAGATGGGCTCGGAATATTTGTATCAAAAGAAAAAAACTAAGATATCGGCTACCCAAACGAGCCTTGACTAATTTAGACATTTTGAAGTATGGAAATAATATTCCCTATTTCAGAGGTGTCTTTATGAGAGATAAGCTCCCTAAACATCCTTTTAAAAAAGAATGTGGAGTTATAAATTTAGATAGCTCTAATAATCCTGGTTCTCATTGGGTAGCTTATGCCAAATACAACGATTATATTGAGTATTTTGACAGTTACGGAAATCTTAAGCCTCCAAAGGAATTTATAAAATACTTGGGATCCAAAGTACACTATAATTATGACAATATTCAGCGTGATCACCCTTTTAATTGTGGACACCTTTGTTTAAAATTTTTGAAGAATTTTTGGTATAGTGAAAGAATAAAATAAGCAGCAGCTAAGAAAAAACTTCAGTGTCGAGGCATGTCTACTACGGTTACCATCTCGGGTAATAAATCGGAGTTGACTTCATACTTTCATCCACCACTGCATTTATCAGATCAATACGAGTGTGGTTTGCTAGACTTTTCAGTAATCAATTCAAGACCAAATATTTCTAGCATTAACAGCAGTCTGTTTGCGATCAGAATCGAATGTGATCTTGTGAACGGATCATACTGCAACGGATTACCAACTCATTTTATTCACGAATTTGTGTCTGATACTCATCCAGGACATCGGTGCATAGAAATACCGCAAAATATTATTTATTTTCCAGTGAACAAAAATATAATTTCTTCGATATCTGTTAGGATTGTAGATCAATTTGGTCACTGTATTAACTTTGGCGAAGAACATATTCAGCTGCGTCTTCATTTAAGAAAAACCAAATGATCATTCATTATAAAAACACCCCAGTCAATCAAAAACATCTTAGTTCTTCAACGACTGCTAAGGTGCAACGACATAAGAAAAACGTTAAGAAATTGACTAAAGTAAATAAAGATTTCCTTAAAGCTCTTGGGTTTAAAGTATGAATATACTACAGATTACTGAATCACCACACTTCGATACTTCCATCGAAAGTTACGAAGTCCATTCATACAATCCCTACAATACCAGCTTTAGAGAAAACGATGAAATCAGAATTCCCATCCACCAGCAAGACATATACGTGTTACCATCGGCCAGTTCAATTTATATTGAAGGACAAGCAAAGCTGTTCGGTAAAGATGGGAATCCGATCAAGAAAACTGTTACATTCACTAATAACTCTATTTTGTCTTTGTTTCAAGACATCAGATACGAAATAAATGGTATTGAAATAGATCGCATAAAGAACTCAGGAATAACGTCAACAATAAAATCATACATTTCATTAAATGAAGCAGAATGTAAAGTTGCCGCCTTATGGGGATGGAATTTAGAGGGACTTCAAAGTGATGGTAATTTTAGTGCTGTAATACCACTTAATAAGGTTTTAGGGTTTGCGGAGGATTACAATAAAATTGTGATAAATTGTAAACATGAACTTATATTGAATAGAAGTAACACTAACTTAAATAGCGTTATTCTTACTGATGATACTGTTCATTTTCAAATAGATATACACAGAGTTCAATGGAGAGTACCACATATAAAAGTATCAGATCGAGAACGACTTACACTTTTAAAACATCTAGAAAGAGATAAACCTATTCAGATGGCTTTTAGAAATTGGGATTTATATGAGTATCCATTACTGCCTAAAACCACGAAGCATTCTTGGTCAGTTAAAACTGCTTCACAATTGGAAAAACCTAGATATGTAATTTTTTGCTTACAAACTAATAGGATAAATAATAAAACTAAAGATAGTTCAGTGTTTGATCATTGTGAAGTAACTAACGTAACGCTCTTTTTGAATTCACTATATTATCCATATGAACCTTTAAATTTAAAATTTTCTGAAAACAAATATAGTATATTATATGAAATGTTTGTAAAATTTCGTCAGTCGTATTACAACTGTCCAGTAGACCCGTTGCTTGACTTAAATGTGTTCAAAGAAAAAGCCCCTCTCTTCATCTTAGACTGCTCAAGACAAAACGACAGCCTTAAAACAGGTCCAGTAGACGTGAGGTTGGAAATTGAGTGTTCTACGCCAATACCAGATAAGACGACCGCATATTGTTTGATTATAAACGATCGACTTGTGGAATACAAACCTCTCAGTAACATTGTGCGAAGGGTATCATGATTGCTATTGTAGATATTCAGGGCTTTAAAACAGAAGCAAATGAATTTATAATAAAAGAAATTGCTATAATATATGATAAAAAACTACAAGTGTTTTTAATTAAGCCACCATTTCCATTTAACAAATTAACGAAATCAGAAAAAAAGCAAGTTAGTTGGCTTGAACGTAACAGAAAGATACATTGGGATGAAGGTTTTGTGCCCTATTCGAATTATCAGACTTTGATTCTAAATATTTTAAGAGATATGTGTATCTACGTCAAAGGTTCGGAAAAGGTTTTGTGGTTAAAGCACATTTTAGAAAATAGTAATAGTAAAATATTCAATTTAGAAGATAAAGGTTGTCCTAGTTTGATAAGTTTGTATGATCAATATAAATATTCTGAAGATGTATATAATTGTATTTATCATGACTATGTTTGTGCCTTAAAGAATGTATTGTGTTTAAATAAATGGTGCTTTGAAAATAAATTTTTAAAATAATAATTTACTTGTTTAATTTTATTTAAGATAACAACATATTTATATCTAAGAATTTTAAATCCCCTCCCAATCCTTTTCAATCATAATATAAGTTGCTAACAATAGCGGGGCTAACTCATTATAAGTTTATAATTACCCGTGTCAGTGAATTAGAAAGTAAATAAATAGAAAATGTTTCTTACTGAATACAAACCTCGATATGATATGTATAACTCACATAAAATGCGTGAATTTTCATTTCGTTCCTACTGGGGGACGATGAATTCGAAGAAAAGATTAGTGATGGAAATGGCTGACGCTGGATTCTTTTATTGTGGAAATAGTATTAATGATAAAGCGGCATGTTTCTCATGCGGGGGTATCATAGAAGATTGGGAGATTTATGACGATCCTTGGATGCAACATGCTATACACTACCCTAAATGTTTTTATTTGAATGCTGTCAAAGGAAACGAATATATAATTAATACACGCATCTCCCTCGTAGCATTTGACTCTTAGCAGTGCAGTGAATTATTAATAGAATGTATTCTTTCAATTTCTACTACCTTCTACCAGCGACTTCGCTCGCGATAAGTACTCAATTCATCCAGTTACCAAAAACCTCAAGCCAATTTTATTGATCGCAGATAACATTTTCATATTCATAATCTGAATAGATAGGTAACTGTGGGTTTTAGGATTTAATCTGAAAGTGAATAATAAATAAAATTGAATGAATGAAATGATGAATACATGAAATGATGAATGAGTTAAAATTGAGGGTTTCCAGATCTTATCTGATCTGGGAACCCCTAACTGACAACTGTGGGTTATATGATGTAATCTGAAAGTGAATAAATAATACATAAAATTGAATGAATAAAATGATGAATACATGAAATGATGAATGAGTTAAAATTGAGGGTTTCCAGATCTTATCTGATCTGGGAACCCCAATTTTAACCTACTCGTGGTAAACAATGAGTCAGTGGGTCGTCTTACGGATTTCTTCCTGTCCTTGGGTCCAAACACAGTCACTCAATAAAGTACAAACGCAATGAATTGAACGAACATGGTAATTTTTATAAAGATAACGAGTGCTCAAAAGAGCTTCGCAATTAGTTATATTTCGTACATTCCATGTTCTTTTAGACCCAGTCCGACATACCCACTTTATTTTATTCCAAGCTTAACTTCACTCCAAACTGTTTAAATTTCATTTAACTTTAAAACAGTATCTAAGAGAAAAATGTAAACTAATTTAATTAAACATTTGCCCGATCGCTATTGCTTTTTTACGTAATTAAGTCAGTGGAGCTTGGTACTTACCACGAGCGTTTTGTACCAACAAGTTTCCTTAATTACGTAACATGATAGCAGCTATATTATTCAAGATGGAATCCTTTTTCTACCCTTTTTAGAGACTAATGAATCACTGCTGAATTAGTGACGTAAATTCAAGAACGTTTATCAATTAGAATTTGTAATTAGAATTTATTTTGTTCAAGCAACTGTTAATGAGATACCAAGGAGCAAAATGTAAATTCTGTGAAATATTTTTGATTTGTAAAACATGTATAAGGACTGCCTCCTTGATCTAGTGGTCGCAAGCGCATCTGCTGAGCATGAGGTCCTGATTTCGATTCCGAGGTCCGGCAAAGTTTTATTAGGTTTTTCCATCAGGAATTTCTCAGTAGCAGCCACAGAGTCTGGATTTCTGCCTGGTTGATGGGAATAGGCTCACCCCCTATTACATGGGAATTAAAACATAACTAGCAAAACGTGGCCAGCACCTGGCTAACCCTTCGAGAATTACAGGCGTGATGTTATGTGGATCGGGGGAGGTTCATAGTACTGAAATTGAATTTCCATTAACTCAGTCAGTTGCAGTCTACTACTCATCATAAGCCCCACTCAAACCACATCACAACACCTTGGCTTCCGGCTTTCGTATCCAGTCTGACCTTGCTGTCTTTTTATGGTCACCAGACTGCCTGATCACCACTCCAGGACTTGGTTGCTCTGAGATACCGCGGCCCTGGAACATAAAGGGCAAAAGAAGGAAAATGGATGGTTTTTAGTCAGTAAAAGTCTGACACTCCCTTCCGCTCCGCTCAGAGCGGGAGGAGTCATTAGATGATTTCCAATCCGAAAAAAAAAAAAGTATTTCGTTGCTCTAGCTGTCAGCTATCGGTCCATAAACGTACATGGTCAAGCTGATTCTAAAATGTTGTATAATTATACAAAATTAATAGCCTCAAATCTAAAATTCCCGAATCAAATTGATCACCCCAACACCTACATATTAACGGACCAAATATTCAAATTTAAGAGCACACCCTCCGTAGGTCGGCATAATAAGGACTCAACGTGGCATATTCCAACATCATACAATGCCTCATACATTCAACATCGCAGGTATGATAGGAATTTTCATCTAAATGCTTCATATAGCTATTTCTATATAGCACCTTAATCTTTATATTTTTGAGGTGAGAATCCTGTGAACATTGTATTGGTATTGAAATGAAGATGGATGATAGTAATTAAGGAACATTGATGTTGAATTGAACATAAATTAGTTGGTTCTGATTAATTTTGTGGCTTAGCTTTGGAGTCCTTGATTATTATATATTTAACTAAGAGGAAATATTGCATTTATTTCAAGAATATGAAGTTGAACATAGGTATAAAGATACATAATAATATGTATCTTTATACCTATGTTCAACTATTACATATCACCACCATTATATATTATATAATAGAAACAAACAAACGTGTATTCATTTTCTTTTTACATTTTAAATATTTCTAAATATAACAAAAAATAAAATCTTTAAAAAATTTAAAAATAGTAGCCCACTTGTATCGGTAACAGATTTACACGTTTATTATTAATGTTATCAGGTCTTAGCCTTTTCAAGACTTAAAACTTATATTCGGCATATATTTTACCAACTTGAACAAAACATTAGTAATGAATAGTTCAACATTTTTCACGAGTTATTAAAACTGTCAAAAACACGACTATGTTTTATACTATGTTAAGACATATGTAGTTTAAAACAAAGTCGCTCCCGCTGTTTGTACGCTTAGATCTTTTAAACTACGCAACAAATTTTAATGCGGTTTCTAGCAATAGATAGTGATATAAGAGGAAAATTTATATGTATATTGCATCCGTGTAAAACCGGGGCGGGTCGCTAGTTCATTATAAATCTTCATCGCAACAATTTCTAAATAAGCTGGAAAACAAAACTAACCCGTTTAAATTAACAGCTATTTGAACAATAAGTTGAGCACAGCGCCCTCTATTGTGCTAATAGGGTGATTAAGTGAACAAAGCCTGAAGTTTTTCATTAGGGAATGGCCTAGAGCCATCAGGCAACAATGGTCCACTATCATTTTGTCCCCAACGTACAAAATGTAGCGAAATTTGCATTATAATTGAATTGTTACTGCAGTTTTTGATGTTGGGCTAAATAGTTGCAGAGTTTCGCCTAATTTTGGTTAACTTTGCTCTCGATAATGCGGATTTTGCTGGTGTAAATTATTGATAAATTGGTTTTCCGCTCGGAAGTTTTTGATTTATAGCGGAATTATGGTCGTGACCTTTGTTACGCATCAGTGGGCTTAGCTTATTAGAATAAAGATCGTAATGTACCTATCCGAAAATGTTATGAGTTTAATTTGTTAATATATATTTCGTGATTTATTTAAGAACTAGCTTTTGCCCGTGGCTTCGCCCGCATGGAGTTCGATGATTGTCCCACGGTCTCATACTCGGATCATACTCCCGGAATAAAAAGTAGATATCCTATGCGTTAATCCAGGTTATAAACTCTGTGTATCTGTGTGCTAAATATCATCCAAATCCGTTCAGTATTTTTTGCGTAAAAGAGATACATCATACATCCTCACAAACTTTCGCATTTATAATATTAGTAGAATTATTATACCGTTTTACCGAATAAAATGTTTAGTCTCCTGGGAAAAGCGAAAATTATTTTATATAATTTTGGACACAATTTCAATCATGAGAACTGATGACCTGGCAACAAAAACTTAAAATTACCTAACCTAGAAGTTGAACTAATTGCCTGTACAATACGAAGCATGTAAAACAGCTTTTAGGAAATAACAGGTCCCTAAGCTACCACTAATTACCTTTTAAACATACCAGCCTCAAAGACATAGAAAGCCCATGAATATTCATAAATATTTTGATAGTCTCCGTACTTATTCACTTAAGGGCCTTACTTAAAGTATGTACCAACTAAAAAAAACAATGGGACAAAAGCGACACTCATTTTATCGCAACATTAATTGAATTAGGTACTTAATTACTGAACACTAAAGTTTAAAACTTTATTTTGAATAACACTAAAATTAAGTCTCCCTACCTGAGTAGGGGAGTTAATCTGTATTTTATACAGAGAAAGGGTTCCATAATCATCTAAGTTAAAGTGTCGTGTCAAGACAAAACCCTTAATGCAATAATGAAAGCTCACCTACTCTTAATAAACGCAAAGGGTTGGGGTGCTATAGCAGAGGAGGGGTTGATTTTGAGGGTGTTGGAGACTCCTCATCAATACTACATTCCGAGTTTTTATAGGTTTTATGCAATGTATATCCACGTCATCATCATTCTCCGGCACATATCTCAATTCATTTGAGGTCGGCGCAGCATGTCTTCTTCTTCTATACTTCTCTGTTACTCGTCATCTCATCAGTCAACTCCTTTCTTACCATATTAAGAAAGAAAGAAAACATATTTATTTGGCACATGCCACAAAAACACACAATAACACAATAAGCAATAACAGGAAAAAAAAACTTAAATCTAAATAACAATAAAAGAAATAATAAAAAAGTAAATAATAATACTGTGTGTCTCACGGCTGCGCCAAATAGGTCCAGTTCAGCAAACTGCCAGGCAACTATATAGTGCCCGACGCTGGTTTTCAACAGGACCTGAGGTAGTATTTTCGTCCTTCAGACAGTACACCCATCGTTTCTTTGGCTTTACTGTGCTTTTATACCCATCCACATTCTTACTTAACACTTTCCTCACGACATTTACCAATGTACATATTATTATGACGTTTATCAACAAAAGTTTATTGTAAGTTATCCCCACTAAAGATATATTCGATAATAATAATTAGTTGTGTCGATTGGAAATGCCAATTTAAACCTTGTTTACTCAGCCTGTAAAGTTCCCATTGCTGGGACACAACCCCTTCGATTTGACAAACTACGTATGACATCATCGTCTTCCTGCCCTTGTCCCATGTTATTTGGGGTCGGCGCAACACGTTTTTTTCTTCCATTCTCCTCTGTCAACCGTCACGCTATCATTTACTTCTTTATCTTTCATATCATTCCTCACACAATCCATCCATCGTTTCTTTCGTCTTCCTCTCCCTCTCCATCCATCAACGTTTATATAATCTCAACTACGTATGACAACCGCTTATAATTATATACACCTCTCCATGCAATACAGTTTACCTTGGTGACGGTTTGGATGATTCATATTTAGAACTTAAACACCCTTTTGCAATTTCGTGACAAAATACCCAAACACTTAAAGAATTTCATGTAAAAACAAAGGCTATTTCAGATTCTAGCCTCGCCTTCTACGAAATCTGAGATAAGACATTACATTCTAAGTTTCAATACTTGTTTCAGTAGCACCCCACCCTAAAACTGCAGAAGTAGTGGGGTAAATGTACCATTTCACGAACTTGCCTCGTTTGAGGCGATCCGGTCACAACGTTGGAAAGTTTTCGCATGACGTGTGTTGTTACCTCAATTGTTAGCTTCATCCCTTCAAATTAACGTTTTTGGTAGCTATTTACTGTAGCTAAAGTACGGAATCTTTGTAATTGAGGTTTTGTACGGTAGATTTCGAATGGAAATTAGCCTTTGAGCTGTCTTGTGGTTGAGTAGGTAGGTACTTGTATGTTACACTTCTAATATGGATGGAGGCAGGCCCAGGAAATGATGGCGTGACGATTTGTACGCGTTTTATACTGATTGGCCACAGAAGGCAAAATATTCGAAGATGAATGAAAAGTTACGGGGCAGGCCTTTTCCCAGCAGTGGGAAAGAACAGGCTACAATGAAGAAACTCACGCTTTTTTCCTATGGGGTTGGCAGATAGGTACTACAGAACGCCACCAGCTACGATCCTTTTAAACTCCTTCTGTTTCGTCCACGTTCATACTACCAGTTTATTTTATTTATTTATTTAACAGTTTATGTACACACTAAATACAGAATCTATTTATATTTATTTATTTTTTAATTTTTATTTATCTATTTTATCTGGGGGTCTAAAATGGCCGCTTTAGCAGAATCATAATAGGATAATAATATATTGGGGGTCTAAAATGGCCGCTTTAGCTGAATAATAATAGAATTGTGCCGACAAGGTGACAATTCGTAATAGTAGGTACGTCTATGACCATTTTAAGAATTTAGACGTAATTCATATTATTATCCTATTATGATTCTGCCAAAGCGGCCATTTTAGACCCCCTGGTCATACACACACGCCTGTTGCGAGTACTGCTCACCTGATATTGCTGAATAACATCAGCAATTAGAATTGTTACAATTTTTAAGAGACAACAATATGATGCTCAAAATATGATTAGTAGTTGTTGTATTGGGTGTTACTGTTAATACTGCTACTGTTCATATTCATATTCATATTTATTTATTTGCGTAAAACATGGTATACAATGGTGTTACATGAGTTAAGAATAAGATCATACATGTTTTGCTTAAAACTAAAGCATGCAAATTGGTTAACACAACTTATGTTCAAGGTATGGAGGAGGAGGGTTGGAGGTATGGTATGGTGTTAGTCTGTGTCATCCCACTGCTGGGCATAGGGCCAATGTGGACCACTGGTTGTTGATTCTGTCCAGCTCGTCCCGCCATCTCCTGCGTTTTCTACTGTGTGTTGGGTGTGTTTTTGAAAAGTAAGTTTTTGTTTAATAAAAGTATTTGATTTTTGTAATTTGTCTTTATTGGTAACTGTTAAGTTTGAATTCAATTAATTATTTTTTTCTGTTGGAACACTTTATTTTAAATTCAAAATCACTTGTCTATACTTACTCTATACATACAATATAAATAAATAAAATTGAAGTGACTGTTTGTAATTTCAAAATAACAGCTTTTTACTGAATGCATAATGAAAATATTTTATTTTAGAAAAATAATTAGGGTTCCGTGCAAAAAAATTAAAACCCTTGAAATTGATAACGAAATTCGATTCAAAAAGGGAAGTAATTTTTTTTTATAATAATTCCACGCAAACGAAGGTCGCGGGAAACAGCTAGTTGATAATAAAACCGAATTCAAATGCACCATTTTTTTTTATTTAATCAGAATAGTTAATCGGTTACTGTCGTTACGAATCCTCTTTTCCGAAGAAGAACTTTACGAAACCAGTTTCACACAGTCTGCTACCACCGATTTAAGTTTGTTGCAGTCACCGAAGTCGTTCCATTCTTTACAGTGCTGTAATCAGAAACAAATAATAATGAACAACGGGAGCTTGTGGCTAAATAATAACAACCGCGGTCAATCTTCAGGTTAAACCGCGCTTGCTTAGGTTGGTCCGGGTTAGTAAACTGTAAGATTTTACTCACATTTAACATGTTTAGACCAAGACAGTGCTTCATTTTAATAAATTCACAGAAGTCCGGTGGTCCATAGTTCTCGAGGTTCCCATCGAAACAATTTTTTTTTACGTCTGCCAATAGTTCTTTATCATCCATATCTTTGGTCAATATTTCTTCTAATTTCGTCTTGTCCAATTTATCATCATCTGTGGCAATACCCTTCTTTTTAGCCATACATAGTTCGTGCTCGCACTGAAAAAAAAAATGTAAAAAAATAACGTTCTATACAAACACGAAGCCGTCAACTAAGTATTCTGTACATCAAACCAATTAACAGCTCTCCGTAAAAATGATTGCTGGGAAACGACTATTCGTTTTAGGTAAAAATCAATGTAACACAAATAGCCAATGAAAAGTAAAAACAAACAAAAGTCACCACCACAATTGGATAAAAATTTATATAAAAATTAAATCAAATAACTTGTAATAGGAAGACACAATTAATAATTGAAACAAGAATCAAAATTCAAGTATCAAATCAAAATAAAATTGACATACAAATTGAGATATATAAATTGAATAACGATTCCAACGACAAACTTGTAAAGAGCCACCTATCGTAACTTAAGAGAAAAAACGTTTTAAAAATACTCGCCGTAATCGCGCGTGAAGTGCCTAACAACTATGACAGATCTCAAATATATACGTCACAACTAAAGGGTTAAACGAAGATGAAAAATGCATAATAAAGAGGATAAATCATAAAGTGCTGAAGCAAAGTTAATACTATTAATAAGAAACCACCGTGCAAGCTTCCTCTACCAAATGAAAAAATAATCACTTAGATCTGATCAGAAATCATGGAGAAATCGATGTTCAAACAGACGCCAGCACATCAAGCTACCCGAAACTGTCAAACTTTCCCAATCAACCTTGAACTTAATGCCTTAACAATAAAGTTGAAAATCTATATATATATATAAGAAATTTGACAGATTGTAGTAGCTTGATGTGCTAGCGTCTGGTATATACATGAAAAAAAAAGATGCTGGCCGAATACTATAACCGCCGCTTTTTTTAGAAGTTCGTTAAAAAAGAAAAAGGAGTTCGTTAAATCCAATAAATTTAAAAAAGGAGGAGGCTCTCAATTCTTTGGAATCTTTTCAGCAGTTTACTTACTTTGACTGGATCCTTTGGCAAATCGAAGCATTCCTTGATGTCATCGTCTTTCATCAGTTTTTCTCTTACCTCAGAAGATTTCTTGCAACAACGCATTGAATGCTAAAAAAATACAGAAAGCAATATACATAATATAATATCTCTCTTATTAAGTTAGTCAAAATCAATTGCAGAGGGTGTATCACTAACTTGAACTACGAAAGCAACTCTTAGTAATACAGAATAAAGTCGCTTTATCAATGTCAAATTACCACGGACTGGCGGTTGCCTGTGTTATATGAATAGTTCTTTCTATAAGTCAAAAAATTAACAATATCTGACTTCTTGTACCAACATAAGTATAATTTATATATTATTAGACATTAATTCAACATTATGTACCTATTTAAAAATAGAGTCATAAATAACACTATTGATTATATTACACACGGCGACACACCAAACCATATAGCTAATCCAGTGTAACTTGACCTCATTTTGTCAGAGTTTCTTGTACAATGAGAGATCAGCTTAATTTGGTTTAGCATAGCTTGATTATACGTTGTCGAAGGGATAAAAAAATATACATATAATTTAAAGATATTGAGATGTTGATGTGTACTTACAGGGTGAAAAAAATGCCTACAATAATTGATATCCACGTCAGCAGCCTGTCAAGAAAATAAAGATCTTTATTTTTGTTTATTTTTTTTTAGTTGTTTTCCTATTGCGTTGTCTTGAGACCGGTAGTATTGTTTATTTACAAGAAAAACAATATGTTGAAAGTTCAAAGCCTTGATCCTTAATAAATAAATAAATAAATCCTTGATTGGGTTAAAATGAAGGTAAGGGAAGTAGCTACAAGGGTAAAAGCTAGCACATGATAAGATTTATTTATTTTTTATTTTATTTATTACATAGTGTATACACACAGTTACAGGCAAAGTTTGTGAGCACAGGCCCGTGAGGACTCCAAAAAAAAACCCATATTATAGGGGGATAGCCTATTCTCATCAACCGGCCACGAATCCAGATTTCGTGGCTACCACTGAGAAAATCCTAATGGAAAAACTCAATAACACCTAGCCCGACCTGGGAATTAAACCCAGGACTGCATGCTCAGCAGTCGCACTTACAACCACTACATCAACGAGACATATTAAATCATCATTCATCATTCTCCTGCCCTTATTTGTGGCAGCTGTCTTCTTCTTTCACACTTCTCAATTACTCGTCATCTCCATGAGATACATGAAATATCCTCAAAAATATTAAACAAACAAAACTTACCACAGCCGTGACAGCAATAAGACCCAAAATCACAAGACGATACATGCTGAACCAAGTGTCTAACACTGACACTGAAAAACATAATCAAGTGCATATATTTATACTTGAATAAATCTATAATTTATGGCTAACTACCAGAAAATTGTAGCACTCTATTGAGTAATAACGACCATTACTGTCACGTTTTGTGTGAAAAAAAAAGGATTGTTCTGTCTGTGCGTTTATGTGAACAATGGGTTTTTGATATAAATTAATAAAAGTAATTTTTCTGCATCAGAAAAAAAATGTTACCGTCCCACGCCATATAAAGACCTCTTTTAAAAATAACGATGATAATGGTCTTACTTTACTAAAATTGTCATCGTGCTATGTAGTTAAATACTAAACGGTACTAAATAGCTTCTACGAAAAAAAGAACAAATTTTAGTTTTATTGCTTCTATAGCTCTCAGGAAAAGTTCATAAAATGTGTGATAAGATCCAGACTTCGAACGCTGATCTTACAGTCCACCTTTAAATAATATGCATTAACAAATTTTCCAACTAGTTATTTTCATGTGTCATTCACGAAAACTTAATTAAAACCAAGCAAATCCGAACGTTAAAACATATACAAAAGATTTCATTTTAGATTTGAAATGCATCCGCATTTTATTACAATCAGTGGATAACGCGGTTTTGATTGTCACTTCACATTCAAATTAGGTGGTTGTTAGACCATAGACGATTAGTGATGATGAACAATTGCTTTAAAATGAGTCACTTGTTGTCAATTATTACGTACGTCTACCTATATATACTTGACAGTATTTAAATAGGACTCCGATATTGTTGCTATCTCGGTGCAGAACTTGAATTTGACAGGGAATGTGCAAATCTTACCCAGTACTAACTGGGTTGTGGAGGTCATATAGGCAGTCGGGGATCCCTTCTTTTCGCATAATGTTCTTTGTCCTAATATACTTCGGCATAACGATTTTGGCGCAATTTGTTTTGGCATAATAATACTTCGGCATAATTTTTTTAGGCATACATTTTATGTTGGCATAATCATCTTAAAGACTAATTTGTTTTGGCATAAATTTGATTCGCATAACGTTAGTAGGCCTAATGACTATTAGCATAATAATATTTAGGCATACAAAATATTGTTGGTTAAAAATTTAATATGCTGTGCAACAAAAGTTAGTGACAGAACCAAATTGCTGCAAAACCGACTCCACGTAGTCTTGTTTGTCCTACCCCTAGAGTGTAATTTAAAATCGCGTAGGCGCGTAGGGGCGAGGCGGCCCGCGGGCTGAGGAGCAAGTGGCTGCGAGCGAGCCGCCGCGGCTGAGGCGGGCCGGCGAAGCCGGCCAACAAGCCGAAGCTGCGGTGGTGAGCGAAAGCCGTCTGCGACGATTAGCGCGCGCGCGTCGCGTGGGGAGGAGGCTTGCTTGCATGCTTGCTTGCATGCTTGCTTGCATGCTTGTTTGCATGCTGTATGCTTGCTTGCATGCTGTATGCTTGCTTGCTTCATGCTTCCTACAGCGAAAAAAAAACCCACAAAATTGTTCAATACGGTATATTATATTAATATGTTATTTATTACCTGATTCAGGAGATATGGCTTTTTTCCAATCGTCGAAATAAATTGGTATAATTATCCTCTTCGGGCAAAAAAGCTAGGGCGTATAAAAAAGTTATGCTTTAGAACTTTATGCTTAATAAATTTATGCTTTAGAATATTATGCTTCATCATTATTATGGTTAGAGAAATTATGCTTAACAAATTATGCGTAAGCTGTTATGCGTAATTATATTATGCGAAAATATAATTATGCCAAACAAAATTATGCTAAGTTATATTAGGTCTTAACATTTTATGCAAAAGGATAGTGAACCAGGCAGTCGCTACGCGAACTCGCGAACCCCAACATATTTGGGAAAAAGTTAGGCAGATGATGAGGAGTGCGTAATAAACAAACAAAGAACAACCTTTGGTGTCTCTAACAATGGGTGTGAGCCGAGTGGTTCACTATCCATTTGCATAAAATGTTAAGACCTAATATAACTTAGCATAATTTTGTTTGGCATAATTATGTTTTCGCATAATATAATTACGCATAACAGCTTACGCATAATTTTTTAAGCATAATTTCTCTAACCATAATAATGATGAAGCATAACATTCTAAAGCATAAATTTATTAAGCATAAAGTTCTAAAGCATAACTTTTTATACGCCCTAGCTTTTTTGCCCGAAGAGGATAATTATACCAATTTTTTAAAAATTTGGAAAGAAGCCATATCTCCTGAATCAGGTAATAAATAACATATTAATATAATATACCGTATTGAACAATTTTGTGGGTTTTTTTTCGCTGTAGGAAGCATGAAGCAAGCAAGCATACAGCATGCAAGCAAGCATGCAAGCAAGCATGCAGCAAACAAGCAAGCATGCAGCATGCAAGCAAGCATGCAGCATGCAGCATTCAAGCGAGCATGTAACATGCAGCAGGCAGGGTTTCTGTCACGGCTCCGGCGCTGCGGGCCTCCGGCGGCCCCACGCGTGCTAATCGTCGCAGACGGCTTTCACTCACCACCGCAGCTACGGCTTGTTGGCCGGCTTCGCCGGCCATCCTCAGCCGCGGCGGCTCGCTCGCAGCCACCTGCTCCTCAGCCCGCGGGCCGCCTCGCCCCTACGCGCCTACGCGATTTTAAATTACACTCTAGGGGTAGGACAAACAAGACTACGTGGAGTCGGTTTTGCAGCAATTCGGTTCTGTCACTAACTTTTGTTGCACAGCATATTAAATTTTTAACCAACAATATTTTGTATGCCTAAATATTATTATGCTAATAGTCATTAGGCCTACTAACGTTATGCGAATCAAATTTATGCTAAAACAAATTAGTCTTTAAGATGATTATGCCAACATAAAATGTATGCCTAAAAAAATTATACCGAAGTATTATTATGCCAAAACAAATTGTGCCAAAATCGTTATGCCGAAGTATATTAGGACAAAGAACATTATGCGAAAAGAAGGGATCCCGAGCCGAGTATTGTATGATATTTTTTAAGTATTTTGTGGTTAAACTGGGCGAGATAGGAATAATATATAAAAGGAAGGTTGAAACTAACTCAGGATGAAAACAAATCCTGAGATAACAATTTAAAGAGATCGCGTGAATAAAAAAGACGTGCCTCGTTAATATTCCCCATCACAGCGATTTTCCTACTCCAAAGATAGGAAATCTGAAATAATTACTTGCTATGTTTTTTATCAGTAGTGATGGATCAAGAATCATGTACTGAATCGACTATAAAAGTTTGTATCACGATGTATTTTACATCGTGATACTAAAAATCAATCTGTGACTTCCAAAAATCAGTTCCAGTAATATGAGTGTAATTTACAGTTAAAAGCGCAGGTGAAGAACCAATGGACAGACAGAAACGTGTGTGTAATTTAACTATTATAGTACGTAAGGACGAAAAAAATAAGATTAAAATCTTACTATAATGATTCTTATCAATATAAATTATGAAACGTGAGCGAAGTCGTGGGCTAATTCAAATGTAAAAAAAGTTACAAAAAAATAAATATTGACAGCTGTAGCGCACAGATTTGATCTAACCATCAATTCATTGCATGTTTTCTAGTAAATACTACATGGTGATACATTCCGTGATTTATTTGTGTTCGTGTATGTAACGTTTTAAACACAAACGGGGAATCCCTGAAACCCGTTTAGTTTCAGGGATTCCCGTTCAGAACAAACAATGTTTTCTGTGTTGATAGATAGGTGTGCAGTAGAACTTGAAATGGTACGTTATAATATGCCACATTTAGAACATGACGCTGATATATTTGATTGTCGAGTTAAAGATCGAAGATGTATAGATATTCTATAGTAGTAGATTTTATGGTTTATGAACTTTATTTCTCAAAAATAATTACATTCATTTATATGAGAAAAAACTTATTTCTACTTAGAATACATTAGCGACGTCACGGTTACACAACAAAATTAGGTTAGATTAGTACTCTGCCCGAAGATAGCTTAAGATTTTAAATTCGCTAGAATGTGTTTCTTTATCGATTTTTTAAAAGTGTACATGGATTTTTGATCTTTTACATGTCGAGGCAATTTGTTGTAAAGCTGTGCTCCTTCATACAGAATAGTACTCCTGCCGTAGTTTGTTCTAGGGGCCCGCAACGCTATGTCATTTGCTTGTCTAGTTCTGTATCTGTTTATTATTTGTGATTGTTTTGTAAGAGTTATTTGTGTGTGTGAATGTTTTTGTTTAAAATTGTATGTACAAGTAAACAAGTATTATACCTATATATCTGAGAAATATTCATGAGCTTTGTTATTGTAAAGTTTTTGTATAGGTGCTCGGTAGTTGTATTTAAAAATAACTTTGATAATTTTATTTTGAGCTGTTTGCAAGATTCGTAGGTTGGATTTGACAGCCACTTCAGGTTAAGCCGCGCTTGCCTGGGTTGGTCTGTGGATATGTGACCATCCATTACTTACTGTGTTTCTTCCGTGCCTCGGTAAGCACGTTAAACCGTTGGTCCCGTCTGTCAATTGTACACCTTTGACAGTCTTATCAATCGTGTTACTTAGTACTAACTGGATTGTGGAGGTCAGATTGGCAGTCGGTTCATGTAAAATATTGGTATTCAGCTGCATCCAGTTAGGTTAAAAGCTAGGCAGATGAAGATGACTAGATTTTGATTGATCCATTAACCTCATATGCGATACTACAAACATTAATTCATTCAATACGAATTAATTCATATCATAAGGAGTGCCCCAAACCTCATTATTACAGCAAAAAGTAGATAATAACGATGAATTATGATTGTTTTCAAGAATTGGGAATATAAAGAAATGATCCGATTCTTGTTTAAGCTCGCTTTTGCTGTTATGTTGCAATTTTCATGAATTATGTGGTTTTTTTGTGACAATGTAATTTTAATAAGAACAAGAATTAAAACTGTGTATTTAATAAATTAACAGGAAGATCTAATAAATTTTATTACAATAAGAATCAGTAAAAAAATCATACATAGAATTATAATTTTACATATCATGTTGTAGGAACACAGGAAAAGAGTATAGATTAAAGCATTCTTAATTAAATATCTTTATTGAAACAAAAACACATTTAACAAATTAATCGCGTACGTAAATAGCTACATTAGTTAAAAACTGTGTCGCTGCTATTAACGCCCACCTCCAAGAGGGAGACGACAGCGTTCCAGATACCAGAGATGAGAACACAGTAGGGGTTAGTAAAAATAAAATAGTAAAAAATTAAAACAGCAAAAAAATAAAAATAAAAAAAGGTAACTACTTAGTGTTGTGCATGTGGATGTGTTGTGTGTGAGTGTAGTGCGTGTCTGTGGGGTGTATGTGTAGAGTGTGCTTGTGGAACCTCCCCACGAGCACACTCCACGCTACGTGTATTTGGCGTTTATGTCTACGGAAGAAGGATCTTTACTGTTTGACTAAATAAAAATTTTAGTGTTGTAGTTCGTAAATAATTTATTTATCTTGAAAATAAAGTAATCAAGATTCCAGTTTCATTTAATTTAAATTCCATCACTCCCTGTCCATTCACAGCACGTCATCTATCAGAAAATAGTTTTACCACATTCTTGCACTAATCCCTTAAATTCATTGCAGGCATCGTTATCATTCCATTCGGGACAGTTCTGCAATAAAACGTCGATAATTAGTTGTACTTATTTAAAAAGGTCCAGAGAAAGAAGAGATAAACTTTGCGCCTTATGTTGTCAGGTCAAAAGGTGATCTGATGACCCAGTGTAGGGCGCAGGAATTTTTTGTAATGAAGGCGACACATCAACATTTCCAGTAGAACATGGTCTCGCTTTGTATAATATTGTCCGTGCAATGAGAGATCCCCATAAACTAGTTTGGTATAGCTTGATTGGTCGCCGTACGTACACGGTCAATATGGCGAAGCCTGGGGGACGCCTATATCCAGAAGGAGGCATCCATCATAACATAACATCACACCTGCAATCCCTGAAGGGTTAGGCAGAGGTGTACACAGTACCCACACCACACCCACATTTCGCCGGTTATATTTAAGTCCCATGTAATAGGGGGCGAGCCTAGTGCCCTCAACTGGGCACAAATCCAGACTTCATGGCTACTACTGACAAATTCTTGATGGAAAAACTCAATAACACTTTGCCCGACCCGGGCATCTAACCCAGGACCTCATGCTCAGCAATCGCGCTTGCGACCACTAGATCAACAGTCATATAAACCAAGTAAAAATGAATAGGCTTTGCTTTCTACGAGCTATACTTACTTTCAACATTTGCGCGGTAATACACAGCTTCATTTTGAAGAAGTCACAAAAATCAGGTGGTCCGTACTCAACGAGGTCTGCACCAAAACATTTTGTTTTTATGTCTTTCATCAGATCTGCATCGGATCCTAAGTCATTGGTCAAGGTTTCTTCTAGTTTTGTCTTGTCTAATTTATTGTCGTTAGTTGCAAAACCACTCTTTTTAGCTACACATAGCTCGTGCTTACACTGAAACAGATAAAAGGAAATTAAGCAAAAAACATTTTCTTTAATTTAGGTAGATATTAGTAAGGAAGGAAGAGCTCGTGGCTAAATAGTAACAGCCGCTCGGGGTCGATCTTCAGGTTTAGCCAAGCTTGCTTAGGTTGGTCCGTGGATGGGTGACCACCCATTACATACCGAGTTTCCCCCGTGCCTCTAAAAGCACGTTAAGCTGTTGGTCCCGGCTGTCATTTGTAGATCTTTGACAGTCTTTAAGCAGTCAATGGCCCGAAAGTCTGACAACCAGTCTTACCAAGGGGTATTGTATTACCCAGTACAAACTGGGTTGTGGAGGTCAGATAGGCAGTCGCTCCATGTAAACTACTGATATTCAGCTGCATTCGGTTAATTCTTTTTTTTTTTTATGTTTGATGGGCCTACTCTTGACCTCAATCTAGCCCAGAGGACAGAGATGAGGTCGAAGATGGAATGAGCTAACCCAAAAGAAGCCTATTAACTCGCGACTTAAATAGATTGGGGTCATATGAACTTGGGAACACCGACGAAGGCAGGGAATTCCACTCCTTGGCTGTGCGCATATTAAACGATGTAGCAAAGCGCTTCGTGTGAATGTGTGGAACATCGACAAGGAATGGGTGATAACCCGCAGTACGGTAAGCAATTCGGTAAGCTTAATATTATAAATGCGAAAGTAAGTTTGTTTGTTTGTTTGTTACCTTTTCACGCCTAAACCACTGAACCGACCATCCTGAAATTTTGCATATACGTAATCAGGTTTACAGAAACGGACATAGGGAACCTTTCATCCCGAAAAAAAGTACAGTTTCCGAGAAAAACAACAATAACTTTCTTATGATAATAGATGGCACCACGTGTCTCTCGAATCCTGATTGAATTATTATCAAGCAGAATACAACCCGAATTGATTGCCAAATTCTAAATTAATGCGAGCGAAGCCGCGGGCAAAAGCTATTAATTCATAAATATACTTACTAAAGCTGGGTCCATACTTATTTGAAAGCATTCCTTCAATTTCTCTGACTTCATGTGTAGATCCTGAAGTTCTGAAGTTTTCTTGCAACAACGGGTTGCTTGCTAGAACCAAATTATTCAATACTACTATAGTAAAAATATTAATAATATGTATTAATACAAAGTACGCCTGATTTTATACTCACAGGATCAAATATTTTCTCACATTCTCGCTTGTTCACTTCAGCCTGTAAGTAGTAAACTAGTTTGTAGTCATTTTAAGGCATTCCGAAAAACAGCAAACACAGCTTTATTATTTACTAACAACTAGCGTCAGGAGCGGATTTGATACGTTGGCTGCCCTAGGCCTACGAAAGATTGCCGTCCCCCTATGTGCTGAAAAGCATGAAAAATTAAATAAACTATAGAAATTAAATTGAAATCGAAAAAAAACGATAGTCAGTTAATGATTAAATTATCTCAATCAGTATTTCAGATACTGATTCTTACCATTTCTATTTGTGAGTAACAATGAATCGTTATTCAAAAATTGTCTTACACGTAGGCGCGTAGGTACGCAACTACTACTACAAAAAAAAAAAAATAATTTGCCGCCCCCTAAATTTTGCCGCCCTAGGCCCGGGCCTACTCGGCCTATAGGGAAATCCGCCCCTGACTAGCGTGTATTCTCTTACTACAATGGATAGGCCGCCCACTCCCCTTTTTAACACAATTCGGTGGGAATCAAGCTCATCCCACCACCTTCGCCTTGAGATTCGCCTAATGCGATGTATTCTAGAAACTATTAGGGACCACTCGGTGGTACTTTAAACCCATTGTCAATAAATATACCTAGATAACGCAAGTATCACGATCCGTATGAAAACTAAGCGTGCGATTTTTTGTATGCCTAACCTACTATGACGTCATTAACACTATTTAGTTACTGTGCATAAGTTACTATACAAAATAGACTTCGTTTTTAGGAACCCTTTTTAGTTTCGCCATGTTCGTCTGTTTGTCTGTCTGTCTGTCCACAGCTTAGCTCAAAGACTCGTAGTACTTACCTACAAGCTGTAATTTGGCATGAATATACAGATTAGTTACGCCGATAAAGTGGTAAAATAAAATCTCGAAATGTATTTTTTGGGGTATCTCCAGTACCTACACGTAAAGTGGGGATTTTGTTTTTCTCGTGTACCCCATAGTGTGGAATGTCGTTGGATAGGTCTTTAAAATATATTGCGAGTTTGTTAAAATAGGATTCGTTTGTGAAATATTAAGCTTTAAAGTGCATTTTTTTGTTAGACTCAAGTGTCTCCCTCTTCTACCAGCTAAACGGTTGTGTTTGGGTGCGTAAAAAAATTCACGGTGATAGTATGTATAACGAAGTTAAAAGAAAAACTATCATAGTTAAGTAGGCTTTACAAGTTTGAGAGTAATAGTCGACCAACTTACTCGTATAAAATGTACTTGAATAACATATTTTCCTAAATATAATGTATGGGAGCACAGGTTTTTCAACTGCAAATATAACAGTTTTTTTATTATTACAATAAAAATCATCGTTCGGAGGCAAATCGAACCGTAGGAAGGCCAGTCTTCGTCTGCATATTTTGCAAATTTATGACATAACCGATGACAGTGACAGATGAGCCTTACAGGGTTGATCAACAGCGATCAAACATTTGAAAATGGGCCTTAGAGGCCCACTCAACATCGCAAGAGTTAAGCCCAAAATGCTTAAGCTGCACGCGAAGTAGAACGCGTCTGTGGTTAATACCATTGTGATAATCGTTTAAGAAAACCAGTCTACTTACCACAGCTGTAACGACTATAATGCCCAAAATCACAAGTCGATACATGTTGAATCCAATGCTTAACACTGACACTGAAAGATAAAATCGAGAGCATGTATTTATACGATAAATTCGTAATGTTGTTTGTTTAAAGCGCTACCTAAATACCAGAAAATTGTTGCGATGTATTGAGTTGTTGCAATAATATTAACAAGTTCATGTGTTCATAAAAATGTAAATTGTGCCGTCTATGTGTTTATGAGGACTTAAGAACAATGGGCTTTATGTCGTCATCATCATCATCCCAATTTATTTATAGTTGATGCAGTGTGACTCCTTCTGGAAGCATCGTCATTTTTTTATATTATGACCGTGCAATGTTAAGATCGAATGAAGAGCTATTACATAGAAAAACTTGCCTGTGCTATATTACGAGCATAAAGCTATGGTTTAACACTTATTTTGAATTTCAAAAAAGTTTTGAGCAACGATCTATGGCTTGAGCTGTAGCTTATCTCACAAAACTTGAAAACTTTATAGAAATGTGTAATGATAGGCAAAACGCAGCAAGACAAAGTTAAAAACTTTGGTTATATTATTTCGAGGTAACGATGTCGGTCCTACGGAGAACGTTTTTCAGTTTGATGATTTGTCCTTTATGTATGACTGCACTTTTCTGATACACGCTGTATATTGACTTAGATACAGACGCTAGCACATCAAGCTACCCGAAACTGTCAAATTTTCCTAAGCAACCTTGAACCTAATGCTTAAGCTATAAAGTTGGAATCTATTAAAGAAACTTGACAGATTGTAGTAGCTTGATGTGCTATCTGTACTCTCTAGCCAAATCATGAGAAACAAGGTTTATCTAGACCAGACGATTGCTAGCTTATGCCCGCGGCTTCGCCGAGGAGCTCGATAATTGTCCCACGGGGTCGTACTACCGAGATAAATAGTGTTAATCTAGGTCATAAACTATCTGTTTGCCAAATTTCATCCAAATCCAGTCAGTAGTTTTTGCGTGAAAGAGTAAGCAACATCAAGACATCCAGACATCCATACATACTGACAAACTTTTGCATTTATAAAATTAGTAGGATAGTAGGATTGTGACTAGGTTGTAGATTACACGCAATACACGTGAGTGAAGCCATGGGCAGAGCTACTAAGTTATTATGTAATGAGGGTACAATCAGGCGGTGCACCGATTTTATCTCGTAAATTGCACCATATGTTTTTCAAAACATGGTTTGATGTTGCATCTGTGTTGGTTTAAACAGATGTGTGTTGTTAGTAATAATCAGAAAATTATATTGCAGAAATAGTTCTAGTATATCTTAAAACTAGCTTTTGCCCGCGGCTTCGCACGCGTGCGGTTCGGGAATTGTCCACGGGAGCTTGCCGACTTCTGGGATAATAAGTAATCTATATCTATCTGTATTAGACTATACTGACTATCTCTGTGCCAAGTTTCATCCAGATATGTTCAGCCGTTCTGGCGTGATTGAGTAACAAACATCCATTCATCCAAACTTTCGCATTTATACATAGTTTATGTAAGATACATATGTAATACTAGCTTCTGCCCGCGACTTCGTACGCGGATCCCGTTGCTTATGCCAGCGACAACGGGGTCGTCAAAATCGAAAATTTGAAACGTCTGATGTAGAATTCTAAGGCCCGGGGACGGGAAAACAACGGGATGAGCGAGACGATTGGAGTCGTTCCAGATCATTCATTTTTGTATGTCAACAGGAAATGCCCATCAGACTAAATAACTTTTGCTAAGACGTCATTCCTTAATTTGTTATAGCGCTGCCATGGGCTTTGGAGTTCCACAGCAGGTGTTCCAGATCTTCAAATTTATTCTCACAGCAGAAAATGCTCTTCACGTGGAATATTTTTAGCTATGGCACCGTTTTTATATCTCTTATACTGTAGCTGGTCTGTTGCGGTTCTGCATCAGGTGTTAATTTTCCAAAATAAATTATAGCCTTTATGTTGCCCAGACTATACAACAAAAAACTTTTCTTCCCGTTACTCCGCAGCAGATCCCAAGGGTACACTGAATTAACTTCTGTCTCTTCATGCCGTACTCCAGCAATCCTTTCTCTCTCACTTTCTAACTGATTATGAATATTTTGTTGTGTGCGTGTTCGGGACAATGTATGATAATCTCGATCAGCAGTTAGTCGCGCATCACGTTCATCGCTCTTTTAAAGACCTGTTAAGTAGTAGATGTGCGAATTCGCTGAGAACTCAAGCGTGATTCTGTATCGGTAAACGTTTCTGACTCGCGAGACAATGCATGTCGCTCACAATCAGCAGACAGGCAGACAGTCGCGCATCACGTACTGCACTTGTCTCTAGAGACCTAGCAGCAGATGCGTAGATACGCTGAGAATTCAAGCGCAATTCTCTATCCTTGAACGTCTCCGACTCACGAGACAATGCATGACGTTCACGATCAGCGATTCTTCACTGGTCTCTAGAGCCCTGGATGTAGATGTATAAATACGCTGAGAACGCAAGCGAGCTTCGCGATCCGAAGAGGTTTCTACTGAGCGAGTTGCAGCCTGATGTTCTCGATCAGCATCAAGTCTATCCTGACGCTCTTCGTTAGATTCTTGGGATTCTTATGATCCTCAATCTTTTAGCTCCTTTGGAATGTTAGGAAAGATTTGACCTCTTTCTAGGCATGGTTATAGTTTTATTCTGAAAATACCTGATCAATTAAAATCTAAGTGACTGCTTCCCTGCGTTACCGGGTAGGCTACCGTGTCACGAAGATAAATGGAAAAGGAAATAAATGGGAGTTTTAGCCAGTAGAGTCAAATTTTCAATGATTCATAGAATTTTCATCGATAATCAGTCCTAAACTGTTACCGCCTTCACCGCGTGGAGGTACTCCCAGCTTATGTTATTTTATAATTATACAGTGATCTCTTGGAGTTCCACAACAGGTGTTCCAGATCTACAATCTTTATACGTCAACAGAGAGTGCTCATCAGGCTGAACAACTCTTGCTAAGACGTCATTCCTATATAGGTTATAGTGTAGCTGGGCTCTTGGAGTTCCATATCAGCTGTTCCAGATCTTCAAATTTTATACGACAACAGAGAGTGTTCATCAGGCTGAGCAACTCTTGCTAAGACGTCATTCCTATATATGTTATAGTGTAGCTATGCTCTTGGAGTTCCACATAAGATGTTCCAGATCTTCAAATTTTATACGACAACAGAGAGTACTCATCAGGCTGAACAACTCTTGCTAAGACGTCATTCCTATATATGTTATAGTGTAGCTGGGCTCTTGGAGTTCCACATCAGGTGTTCCAGATCTTCAAATTTATTCTCTTATCAGAAAATGCTCATCACGTGAAACAATTTTTGCTAAGGTACCATTTTTGTATCTCTTATAGTTTAGCTGGTCTGTTGCGGTTCTGCATCAGGTGTTCAAGTTTCCAAGATAAATTATAGCCTATATGTTGCTCAGACTTTATACCTATACAACAAAACAAAAATCATTCAAATCCGTCAAGTAGTTCCGAAGATTAGCGTGTACAAACAAACAGACAAACAGACAGAATTTTTTTTTTAGTTTCGCGCTCTATTACTGTTTCTAAACCCCCCTCAACTATTTTTTTTTTAATATATTCAATGTACAGACACAGTTTTTTTACTGTTTTATTATATGTATATATAGATTAGTATTGCGGGTTCCACACCTCAAAGGGAACAACGGAACCCTTATAGGATCACTCGCGTGTCTGTCTGTCTGCCTGTCCGTCTGTCACAGCCAATTTACTCTGAAACTACCGGACCGATGGACTTGAAATTTGGTACACATATATAAGTCAGTTATACGTTCGTCTTTGGATTAATGAATTTTAAACATAGAAGCCACTTTTGGGTCGTAAATTAAAAAAAGAAAAGAATAAAAATATTTGTAAACTATGTCGTGTTATATCAAAAACTGTGATACACGTGTCTCATAATTTTAATAGAAGAGTGATGTGTACATTAAGTTTTGAGTCAACCGACTCAGAGAATATTAAGTTTCATAGAAAATTCAACTCCCATTTCAACCTCTTCGAAAAACCCTTTCTTGGTGGATACTAACTCTTCACAAAGAATACATCCTTCAAATTTCATGTCATTAAGACCAGTGGTTTAAGCTACGCGTTGATATAGGTATCAGTCAGTCAGCCAGGACTTTGAACATTTTATATTGCGGGATGATTTTGGAAAAACTGTGACACACATTTCTCATAATTTTAACTGAAGAGCAGTAGTCTTTCAAGTCTATCGACACAAATTTCACAGAAAACTCAACTCCCCATTTTGCCATCTTAGGGGTGGAATTTCAAAAAAGCCTTTCTTAGTGGACCCTTTGCCACTGGAAGGTACCAGTGGCAAAGCCGGCAGAAATCGGCTTCTTAGGAATCGGTTCCTTCTTTGAAGGGTGAAGACACAAAGAATTAACCCTTCAAATTTCATGTCTTTAAGACCAGCGGTTTGGGCTGTGCGTTGATATATCAGTCAGCCAGGACTTTGAATTTTATATTGGGGGATGATTTTGGAAAAACTGTGATACACCGTTCTCAAAATTTGAACTGAAGAGTATGTACACAAATTTTCAAGTCAATCGACAACGAGAATAAAAAGTTTAACAGAAAACTCAACACCCCATTTAACGCTCCTAGGGGTGGAGTTTCGAAAACCTCTTTCTTAGTGGATATCTACTCTTCACAAAGAATACACCTTCCAAATTTCATTTCTCTATGACCAGTGGTTTGGGCTGTGCGTTGATATATCAGTCAGTCAGTCAGGACTTTGAATTTTATATGTATATATAAGATAGAGAGATAGATATAGATATGAATATTACGTGTCACTATGTTCGTACACACTAATCTCCGAAACCGCCCAACAACAAAGTTTTAAGAATGTGTATGGATGGTTCAAGCTGGGGTTACGGCGGTATTTTGCTTCATAAAAACACATTTTTAATTTCATCTGTATATTTATCATTTAGTATTTTACTTTACACATTTTTGATTCCATTTAGCATTAGAGAGCGTTTGAGCCCAACAATCTTTGTTCTAATTCGGTACCTGAATCTTTGTTTCTAAAGTATGAGGTCGCGTGGCACTCAACTCAAATTTTATAATGTTTTGAACTCTGTTACCACTGAAAGGCAAACCTGATTACTTCTGACTGCTTTTTGAACGCGGATTTCCATTGCGTCACGAGTGCTCTCTTCGCCTCTGTAGTGCTGCCTCGATCGCATCTGGACGACCGCGCAAGTAGAGGGCTCTGTGACTGTACACTGAGCCTTCTACTTGGGCGGTCACAAACGACATCCTGCTGCTGGCTTCGAGCGTTCTGACCTGCGTTTAATTAGTTTTAAAATAATAGTGAATCATGATAATGTAAATCTAAAAATTAGGTGATTTAGTTATTGTAAAGTTAAGCAATGTAGCACCTATGAAATGGCCCAAGGGGCGTATTGTAAAAGTCATTCCCGACCCAGATAGAAAAGTAAGCGTCATGTAAAAATGGTTGATAAGGTTTATGTTCGCCTTAAAGAACTTTGTTTGGTATGGGGTACACCCCATACCCATAGTTGAATGTTTATTGTGCTTAAGAACTACTAGATAAAAATTCAATTTCTGTAATTTAAACAATATTTGTTTTAAACATTTTTAGACCTTTATACTTATAGTTTTGTTGTGTATTACAAAGTTTCAAAAACGAGTATTTAACAGTGGATGAGTGTGTACAAAATAAAGTATTTGTTTAATATTATTGTGTTTAGCTTAACATTGTAAAAATGTTGATGAATAAAATAAAATAAAAAAGATAAAGAGTTAATGGCTATATTGTTAAAAAAAAAACATTTTCATTAGGTATCGTTTGCCGCCCCCAACTCTATGTAATTTATTATTGAATATGTAATCTTTTTCCTCGTAATTAAGTATAATAATAAGATATTGTAATGGCAACATAGTTATAATTGGTAGCATAGTAACATTTAGTTTTTAACCGACTTCAAAAAAAAGGAGGAGGTTCTCAATTCGGCCGGTATTTTTTTTTTATGTATGTACACCGATTACGCCGAAGTTTCTGAACCGATTTACGTAATTCTTTTTTTGTTTGATGCGAAATAGTTTCGAATTGGTCCCATAAAAATTTGATTCAGGTAGGCCCATTAGTTTTTATTTTATGAGCATTTGACTCTGAAGTCTGTTACTTGTTTGTTGTTGTGGAGTTACTTTCGCATTTATAATATTAGTAAGAAAGTAAGAATAAGCCTATTACCATGAAATGTATGGTTTACAATGTAAAATGAACGCATAGAAAATATTTGTATAGGATATTGCAACTAAAAATGAAAAAATAAAAAAAAACTTTACAAAAAACATTTTTGCAAAAAATTAAACCGACTTCAAAATCACAAAAAAGTGAAAAATAATTTTAGCTTCAGAAGTCGGTGCCAAAAAACTGAATCAAACAAACTAAAGTCACCGACTTCTGAAGCTAAAATTATTTTTCACTTTTTTGTGTGATTTTGAAGTCGGTTTAATTTTTTGCAAAAATGTTTTTTGTAACTGGCAACTCACTCTCTTCTGTCAGCGTGCTTATGCACGTTTGCGTTGTCTGTACTAAAATTAAGTTTTAATTAAAATAAAAAGTGCACTAAATAATTTTATGAATTTTTATAATACATAAAAAAGTGTTAAGTGTGTAAGGTTACACAGTTTGAAAGATAGGATCGTTTTACAGAACTTAACAATATCAATCTGAGTAGACAATTTTAAGAACATCAAAAATAAAACACAATTCGAGTGCTCCAGTTTAATATAATCAATAATTTCCTTCGCTCCCGATCCATTCACAGCCTCTTCTCCATCAGATATAATTTTTACGTAATAATTTTCACACATTCTGCTATTAATCCCTTCACTTCCTGGCATTCGGCGTTAACATTCCATTCGAGGCAGTGCTGTGAACCGTAATGGTAATCTGATAAATCGTGTGTAATCGTAAATATGGAATTGAGGAAATATAATAAACTGATGACGATAAAAGATCGTGTGTAACATTGAGAACTATCATTGTGTTAAAGGAAAATATATTTGAGAATAGTACTGGTAAAATCTGCACATACATGTAACACGTACCAGAGCCAATTAGTACCTAGGGATCGAAACTGTGTCTCCTAAATACAGGCTATTTTGTAGCCTAGCTAAGAGGACAGAGCTTCACCCATTGTAGACTACAATTTATTCTGTGTTACCTGTTATTATTTAAGTTAAAAAGCTGTAATCTACAATCTGTTTATTTTTTTTTAAATAAATTATTATATTATACTATTAAAATAATAATAAACACATCGATGTGGAGTGTAGTGGTGGAGCTGTGTCGCAAACTATGGTCCACCTTCTATCCTGCCCTCTTAGACTAAAATCATGCAGCCGACGTGACTTTTGCGCTGCCACCGACGACACAATGGAAATGACAAAGTTCTGGGCTAAAGAAATATAAAAACCGGCCAAGTGCGAATCGGACTCGCGCACGAAGGGTTCCGTACCATTATCTATAAAAACGGCAAAAAAATCATATCTGTTGTATGGGAGCCCCCTTAATATTTTTTTTTTTAATTTTTAGTATTTGTTGTTATAGTGGCAATAGTAATACATCATTTGTGAAAATTTCAGCTTTCTAGCTATCACGGTTTATGAGATACAGCCTGGAGACAGACAGACAGACAGACAGCGGAGTCTTAGTAATGGGGTCCCGTTTTACCCTTTGGGTACGGAACCCTAAAAATTGTCGTGTCACCGACAGGAAGAAGATTACCTAATATTACTCGTACATTTCGTCATTCACGTTTGAGTCACATGATATATTAGGCGTGACTATTGCCATCAATTGGGCACAAAACCAGGTTTCAAGCTGCTTCAGAGGAAGTTCTGATATAAAACACTAATATCACTCTGCCTGATTCGGGAATTGAAACCAGGACCTCGTGCAAATACTAGACCAAATTAATTATCATTATATCACTAGGGAAAATGTTTTACTTACGTTTAGCATTTGCATGGAGACACAATGTCTCATTTTCATAAAGTCACAGAAATCTGGAGGTGCATACTTATCGAAGTCTCCATCAAGACATTTAGACTTCACATCCGCTAGTAACTCTGGGTCAGAGCCAAAGTCTTTGGTCATAAGTACTTCCAATTTAGTCTTGTCTATTTTGTTGTCATCCGTAGCAAAACCTTTCCTTTGAGCTATACATATTTCACGTTCACACTGAAAATTGTAAAATAAAAAATGGTTAATTTATGTCAAATCAAATCATTATTTATTGGTCAGAACATGGTCAGTATGTATATTATATGGTATTGAGTATATATAGATTGTCTCATCACATTCTACAACATGGGCGTACAAATGTTAAATATGTTACATTGGCGAATTACTATAAATAATGATAGTTTATTTATTGAATAATTATAGTTAAACTTTAAAAAGGAATGTTGCAAATAAAATAATAATTGAATTAAATTAATATGTCAGTGTGATTTAAGTAGCCTTTCAAATTATAATAGCATTTAATACATATAAATTCTTTAAATTACTTCTTAAATTCAGCCAAATCTAACTCTCTAATTGTTTTTATTTTTCAATTTATTATAAATTTGCGGGACTCTGCAGAATATGCTTTTTCGCATAAGGGCATAATTTATTTAAGCTGTGCTTTTCCAAAATGTATAATTTTATTAAGGGAGGACACTGGCTCCTGCAACAAACTGTCAACTATCGGAGGAGTCAGATAATCCCACACAGTGTAAAATGTTTTGCGTCAATTTAATATATTTTTTGTTTATTTATTTTTTTCTTTTCTTATACAGATGGAATAGACTGTAAAAATAACGGGATATACTCACTGAAATTGGGTCCTTAGATAATTGAAAGCATTCAGATATATCATCTGACAAAATTTCCTTAAATATGGTATCTGAATTATTCTTGCAACATCGCATTGCATTCTGAAACAAAGAGCTTTGAATTATTTGGCTTCATACAAAAATCTCCCAACAACTTTTTGACGCTTATTAAACGCTAAAACGGCTCATATAAATATTGTAGATAAATTGGTAGTGGATATTATTTATTATATTGTTCGAAAAGTCATTGAGTGTCCTTTTTTCAGCAGTTTGAATGTCAAATGACTCACACGGCTTTTACGTTGACACTAATGGAGTATGACGCTGGCGTCGTATGTATACTTACAGGGTGAAAAACTCTACCACATAGTTTCTTGTCCAAAACGTCAGCCTGTAACGAAAAAGTTGCACATAATCATTATTTTATAATTATGTAAGTACCAACATATTTCTTAAAATAAAATGGCCTACCAATGCTGTACCAATAACAAAGCTTAAAATCAAAAAACGATACATTTTGATCTAAATGTTGACACTGACAATGAAAATTATAATAGTGCGTATGTATTTATACTTACATAGATCCATATTATTGACAGCGCTACCTAAGTACCAGAAAATTGCAGTGCTATTAACTGAATGTGATAAATAAGAGTTTTTCAGCCTGTGTGGCAAAAGAGTGTGGATAATCGAGGATCACTTAAAACTCGTTCAACACACGCAGCCTAAAAAAACCAAGTATTCTGTACTTCAAACTAAGTAACCCTACGCAAAATGTATTGCTAGGAAACCACTTTGTTGTGGGGTGAAAATCCCGTTTTACGGTAGGACTCAATGCAACGGACTCAAAACATTGTGCTGATAGGTGCGTTGAATAGTACAGGGGTCATGGAGGTATTTAAAGTAACCAATGAGTCAATCTATATACCAGTTAATGAGATTCACCTTAATATAGTCATAGTTTAAAAATAACCACAATTTTATCTACATGCCCAAAAAATATCCATGCCCAATAACTTCATTTGTTTTGTGATACTTATTTTCCCCAGTGCTGAAAAATACATTGAATTTCATACAAATAATTGTAGATTTATTCGCCAACGACCTCACTATACTAACAACCTTGTAATAATTGAAGTCGGAAGTAAAGAGTTAAATTCGACAATTTGAGCTATATCAAAACTGAATTCAATAGAATGGGTTCAAAAATAATGATTTGATTACTCATGAAATAGGACAACTTTACATAACTGCGGAGTCAATTGATATTTACCACTGTAACCAACGAGCATTTATCTCTGAAAGAACTACCGATGGCAAAGCACATGATCAGTCTGAATCATGAAAATGACGAAAAAATTAAACCTAACAGGTCATCATTTACCTAGCCTTTTCCCAACTATGTTAGGGTTGGCTTTTAGTATATTTTACATGGAGCGACTGCCTATCTGACCTCCACAACCCAGTTAGTGCTACGTAATACGACACCCCTTGGTAAGACTGGTTGTCAGACTTTCGGGCCACTGACTACCTGTAACAACTGTCAAAGATGTACAAATGACAGGACCGGGACCAACAGCTTAACGTGCCGTGGTGTAATTAAACCAAAAAGGTATTATTTTTATATGATTTGCAACATAATTTGAGGTTTTTGTGTTCGTATTATTTTTTTGACTTTATTGTCTTTGAAGTACGTAAGTTGTGTTTAAGTACAAAGGCGGTTATCGTCAATAAGACAAATTTTTGGTTTCTTGTTTTTGCATTAAAAAATTACCATTTCTTTTATTAATTAATTAATTTTTTATTTGATCATGACTTCGTATTGTGTCTTCATGATTTTTCCGATAATCAATTATTTAATTATGCTTTAATATCATTTTCCGATTATGACTGTGATTCTTCGTTACCGTAAATTGAATGGAACGTTAGGTTAAAAAATCTTGAGAAACAAGATAATAAAACGCAATAAAAATACTTTTGCGTTATGAAGCCATAGCTTAGCCATTTAAAATTATTATACGTAGGTACACACATGAAATTGAGAAAGTTATTTATCTAAATGAAGAATTATTCGATTCTATCCAACCGCACAGAAATCCAATTTAATTTCCATCGGCAGAAAATATCGCGAAAAAAATTACTATTCTCATCTTACTTAAATATAATTATTAATATACCTCGACTTTGCTTACAAATGGTTGAACATAATAAAAAATTAGAATCTCTAGCCTGCCTTCTTGTGATAAGAGAATGTCGTAAAATTCTGCGCCAGGAAATGAGGATATGACATCATTTCTGAGAATGATCCTAAGGTAGGCTAAATGATATTAGTATAATTCGATTTTACTGAAAACTCAGTAAAATCAGGTTCCACAATTTACGATATCCTGATTTGAAATCGATGTTGAAAGAGTCGTTGATAATTTTATATGTTTTTTCTTTCGACTTAATTTTATAAGGTCCCCAGAAGTCAAGCAAAGAAAAAGATTTTACTAAAAGAAAGTATATTTTTGCACAAGTACGTTTTGGGATTTAAATCCGTCTGGATTTTAATATGTAGTTTCGTAAGTTTACATAACATCACGCCTGCAATCCCCGAAGGATTAGGCAGAGGTTTACTTATTAGTACACCAAGTCTCATGTAGTAGGGGGCGAGCCTATTGCCATCAACCGGGCACAGATCCAGAATCGTGGCTGTTACTGAAAAATTCCTGATGAATCTCTCTAGTCCCTTTAGTCTTCTAAAACTAAACTCTACCGTGTATAAAAATAGGTTTAGAATTCCTACAAGAAAAAGAAACAGGGAAACTAAACTTAAACTTGAAAAGTATGTACATTCTGAATTTATGTCTCATTCCCAAATCTTCCGAACTTACTTTGGAAGAAGAAAAAAAATATGCTTCCGAGCTTCGTTTTTTACTAAAAGTTTATTATTTAAATGTGCAGGACAAGCGCTGTGCGGTCGAAACTGATGAGGAGATCGTGACAAGAATACGAGTGGGGTCATGTTACAGTATAAATATAAACAGAAGGTAAGATAGGGTCGGGCCTGTGGACGGTGAGTAATGGGCTAGCTCGCCGTCCGCCGCTCGACGGACAGGCCGCGTCGACGGCGCGTTCGTGTTCCACGCGCGCCTCAAAGAGTTGTCAGCAAACGGGAGGGGCCCGCAAGGGCCGATGCCTGCCAGGACTGCGGGACTGTTCGAAAGAGATACCGCGGCCCTGGAACATAAAGGGCCAAAGAAGGAACATGGGTGGTTTTTAGTCAGTAAGAGTCTGACACTCCCTTCCGCTCCGCCCAGAGGGGGGGTCATTTGATGATTTCCCACCCACCAAAAAAAAAAGATAGGGTAATAAATAAAACAAAAAATTGGAACTCATTAAACTCACACGAATATCCACTGCAAGACAAAACTCGTGCCAAAACCACCATCTTCAGAACTACCTAATCAAAACGGTCTTAAATAATAACTAATGAATGCTTACTTATACTAATTCTACCATCCCCACTATAAACGGACCAGCAGAGATACAGCAAAAGCTCCACGTTACATGGTTTAAGTTCCACGGACCCGAATAAAGCGATATGCTACACACATTACATTACACACACACACACACACACACATTACATTTATGGTGCAAAAGTGCGCAAGTCTGTGGAATTCACTGCTAGCTTTTCTGTTTCGATCATTATAATCTAGATCTCTTCAAAGTTCGAGTGAATCGGTTTCTTCTAGGCAAGGGTGGACCCTAGACCGCATCATTGCTTCTTATCAGGCGAGTTGCGGCCAAACACAAGCCTATTTAACGTAAAAAAGTGGTTTTCTAACTACGCGGCGCATCATTTTTAGTGAAAAAGAGCAATTAAGTAAAGGTGTGTGTGCAATGTACAGACATTACCAAAAATACTTATTTTGGATTATCAACAAGTCACATTACAATTTATCATAATATGTAAAATGAAAACTATTACAAAATACATGGTCTTGTAACGCACACTCAATTACAGGTAACCACAGCTTATACATTTTCGAGTACACACGCTTTAAATACATAATTTAATAGAAATTATAATTAGGAATACATACAATTATTGAACAATCATGCTATTATTAATATCAGAATACAGTCAAATCAAATCAAATTTAATTACATAGTAATGTCATAATGAATTAGTAATGGCTGAAATTGAGATTAAAAATAGAAATAAAAATTAAATGAAAATATAGAAGAATAGAGTTATAGTAGAAGAATCAGGAACGGTGGAAAGTTCTTCATTCTTCAATTAAAAGTAGTTATCCTCTGAACAAACGGGTGTTGAGTACATTTTCTGACCACACGGTTAACTCAGCTTGCGCGATGCAGGATTTTGCATGATTTCAAATGTTGTAAACGGAGACAAGAGTATTCATTCTGGGCGATTTTGTTGCTCGAATATCATGCAGATTGTCTTGGCTGCCTAGACGAATGAATGTGCATTAACGCACCATAGTTAAACATTATCATATTTTTCTTTTTATCTTGTTCATATTAATAAGTATAAAGGAATAGTACTTCTGTTCGATTCTATTGTACGGTCACGCGCGCCGGTAGTCACGCAACATGCCAGCCATCGGCGTATGCTCCAGGGCCGACGCATGCTTAATTTTATAATCACTGTTGTCTCCTACAGTCTAGTCGTTTAGTAGCGTTATTTGTAAATGTTTATCTTTTTACGTACTCATTAGCAGTGCTGAGCTAGACAAAATAAATTAACAATACATTTTCTAGGTCTAGATTCTATCTGTGATGAAGATAAAGATAAAGATATATTTATTGCAAAACTGTGTACATTAAGTAAAGTAGAAGAGTAGAGTAGAGTGAGTGAGTGTGTGTGAGTGGAGTGTGAGTGGAGTAGCTGTTGTGTGTGTGTTTAGTTGTGTAGTAGTTTGTTATGACAATTATGGAGAGGTTAAAATTAAAGGATTTAAATTTGAAATACAAAACGCCATACCATTTGTCTAAGACTTCAGAAATATTTTAGTTACTGTACAATGTTCTACTATAAAAATATCTGTAAGGTAGATAATTATGTTCATCGAAATATACTGAAGGTTCCTTGCACGAGAACTTCAATTGGTAGCAAAAGACCGAAACATTTAATTTATTCCAGCCAGTTGGCAAGAACCTAATAATATCTATTTAATAACGCCTACAATCTCCTTCAAACAATAGAAATCGTTGATTTCCCTCAAGTTAAAGATAATAAACAGAATTACTTTCGAGAGAGTACTCTCCAGTCGATGTTCTCGGTCGATACCACTCGTATTGTGTGTGATGAGCCTTCAAAGCAAATCGGGAAAGGTTCCGCGTTATACAATTTATTACATAAAAAAGTATTGTACCGAAATTACGACGCTTTTGTGCATAGAATTAATGTTGGGGAATAAATGAAGAATGGAAATATCGTGTATAGAAACGAATTTTTGCTTTGAGAATACGAAAGTGTTTGTTCGATGGAAATAGAATTTTCCTCGTGGAATAGATTCCTTCTACATTATTTCCTGTGTACTTGAGACATGGGACTTAAACATAACTGGCGAAATGTATATACTATTAGGTACACCTCTACCAAACCCACCGGGAAGTAAGGCGTAATATGTTATGTAATCTTTGACGTCGATCAAATTTTCACCCACACTGAATAATCTACATAGGCAAGACACTTCAACTCGAAATACATTCAATTTAATTCAGGCCACAATCCTCAAATTTCCTAGGCACTCGAAATACCCCCTCGTTCACGATTCCGTTTGACTCTCAGGTATTTGCCAGGCACATTCATTAATGTCAATATTAACTCTGAAGGCATTTTCAACTACGTCTTGCCTCTGCCTTCATGTGTGAATTTGAGAGTATCTCAAGAGCATTTGTGAGTTTCTCGAAAGTGAAATATAAGATGAAATTTTTATTCATTGTGCGCGAAGTCGTGAGGTAAGTGAGGAATGCCTTTCCTCTGGCCCTGCATACTTCATTTGATGGAAATTGTACTGTGTTCCATCATGTTTATTTCAGTTAAACACGACGCGAATGCGATCGTGTGTTGTTTGTGTACTTACTATGATTGTCGGAGCGTCAACAGCAGTGTCATCGTCATTCATAGGCTATTTTACTCGGATAACATAGTAATTTATCTGAAACGTGAACAATACAATAATGTATCACAAATTCGATTTAATACATATAGAATAATCTCTTCCTTGTCATTGGGCTTCGAAAAATGTTTGACAAAAGATTATGTTTTTTAATAAAACGCCGGGCTCGCGAAGTTTTCAACAAGTTCGCGTTATTGCGTAGCTGACACCACGCAGCGATGAATATTACATACCAACTGAAATATTATAGACATTCATTCTTTGTTTTCCCAATTTTCTTCGTTCCGCATAAATCTAATTCACAGTTTTTTTCTGATGTCGTCGTTTTACGAATTTGCCACCTTTCCGGACTACCCAGGAGAGAAAAGGTCGATTTATTTTATCTATAACGTTACCTTTGCTCGTAAAATTGTCTAAAAATTTTAGTATGGCTGCCGTTTAACAGGCATAACTAAAATAGAGGTGTAAATCAATAGGTTACAGCGGTAGAAGTTACGACCCATAAAGCTATAAGGATTTTTATGGTAGATCTTCACTTTGGAGCGTAAATGTCTGATGGGTGGTTTGGTGTTCAAGATGTGGTTTTTCATAGAAATGTAACGAAGTAGTTTCGTAGAACTTCATAATATCAGTTGAGATTGTGAACAGTTTCAATAATGGGGGCAATATTGTATTGGTACCTGTCGATAGATAAAAGGTTTAATGACCTGTTTAACCACTTATCCTGAAATTATCTGTTTAATATTGATAGATGTGGAAAGTAAAGTAGTTTAGGATACGACCTGAAAATAACTGTGCATCTTGTAAGACGACGTCGACGGCACGGTTGGCGCAGTGGCTTAGCGATTGACTGTTACGTTGCGTGTCGCGGGTTCGATCCACACACGGAACAAATATTCGAATGGCCTACAGATAGTTGTTCCGGGTCTGGCTGGTTGTGTATCACGTTTAAATGTTTTTAAATGCTCCTACGATACAGGAGGAATTCCTAGTGCTGGGCAACAAATTTTATTTTTAAATAACAAAATAAAAATAAAGCCGAAGAGAATAAAAATTTCACTTAACTTTAAAATGTAATAAATAATAGATATCAAAATACGCGCATTGGACGTGGAGTTGCGGACACCAGCCCGTTATACAATACAATACAAAATAATAGATACCAAAAGATCTAGAAAATCTCGTCAGTTTTGTTTGGATTTATTAAAGTTTCCATTTTTTCAAGTCTTACTACACCAAAAAGCCACGAAAGAGGAAATAATAAACTGAAAAAACGCCTTTAAATACAACAGGGCAGCGAGGACTGACATAAAGAAGGTAAAACTCGAAAGATACAACACCGCATACCGCGCAGACCAGATACAGATCGCAATGAGTGGTTAGAAACCTCTGTTACCCACTCTATAAAAACGGCAACATTATACATATTCGTCATCGGCATAAGCGTTTTCAGCGAGATATACAAGGTGTTACATAATGAACTCAAGACTTTCCGTGTGGTTTCAAACTCAAACTCAAACTCAAAGCATTTATTTCAATTAGACCATTACAGGCACTTTTGAAAGTCAAAAACAAAAAAGCTAAGCTACAGTCACATTCACAAGGCATAATAACTTGCGAAAGTACTGTAGTTGCACATTCCAAATCGTAGATCTCTATGGAGAAGAATGGGCAAGAAACTCCATGGACACTCTTTTTAATCAAAATATTGTTACAAAATCTTGGTTACATCATTCATGTTGAGATTATACATATAAGTATGTGAGAACGATGTACAAAGACGTGCACATTAAGAGCGTCCAGAGTAAAAGATTAAACTAACAATTTAAAAATAAAGTAATTAAAATAAACCGTGACAGCTAAGAGATGACCAGTCCCAACTGACAGCGCCCGTTCACGAACATGACGCATGGATCAGCGCCATTCAACTCAACCACATTGAAGGGAACTAAATGACCCGACACACCCGCCACCATCAGCGAGACATTTGTGTGAGCATGACATTCTCTCAGCCACCAGGGCACATTCAAGTCAATGAAGATAACTAAATGTAAATGGTAGCTTTACCGTACATAGTACTCACACATGTGCTATGCGATTATATAATACTAAGAGATTGAATCTATACAATTCAAATATATTTTTACAATCTTCTGCAGCTTCCACAATAACTTCACATGGTAATCAATTAGTTTGCCCCTATGGTTGTGGAGCAGGACCAGCATTGAGCCAAGCATTTTTTTTCTCGGATCATGAAACTGAACAACTTTTGTTCTACTAGTTTTTAAAATTCGCAGAATTGGACTTGTATTGGAACGGACGCGATCAGCTGATCAACATGTATGGTAAAACTAAAAAAAAAGTTATGAATATCCAAAAGTCATGGAACAAAAGTTGATCAGTTTCATGGTCTGAGACACCACGTTTATTATGTAACACCTTTTATATCATATAGAAATAAGTTGTATAGAAATCACTTGTGTTGTAGGTCGCTGCAGTCTCTTAAATAGCAATTGTTCAGCTTTGGCAGTTGCGGTCGTTTTCAGAATGATATATATTTAAAAGTAAACTAGTTAAACTGCTATTTTTACACATTCATCGCTCATTTTATATTCATACAAACTTTGTAATATAAAAAGTGCCTTTCATTAACTTCACGCACAATTGGTCGCTCCTTGAATTTCCCAAGAAAGACTTGGTTGATCGATTATGCATGAATTCTGGTAGTCCTGAACTAATATTACTTTACTCTTGAAGAATCTTTTAGTCCAATCCTACAACAGTATTAATATTTATTGACTTTTTTAAGAAAAATTCAACATGTAGGTACTTACTTAAAACGAGTTTGTTTTTTTGATCTTTGGAATTGTTTTTATTTTGTCTTTCAATCATTTATTTTCTTTCTCATTGTAGGTCAAATGGACACTTAAATTTCTTTTTCATCAGAACATCACGCCTGTAACCCCTAAAGGGCTAGGCAGAGGTGTACCTAATAGTAAACCCACATTTCGGCAGTTATGTTTTAGTCCCATGTAAAAGGGGGCGAGCTATTGCTCGCGCTTGCAACCACTCGACTAACGAGGCAGTCAAATCTCTTTTTGTACCCAATATTAATTACCTATATTCAACTTAAAATTAAACAATAAACCCGATAACCCAATACTGTCCTGTGATTAATTAGCAACAAAGCTACATTTTAACCCAACTCTGCAACAGAAGAGGCTTTAATTACATATCGATAATACCAACGATACGCTATATTCTAAATCCAAACAATTTTCCACGAACAATCCAGGGTTCGTATTACGTATTACAATGGACATGCCCGCTTGAATATTAGCATAGAAATAGCTCTGTGATCCACTCTAGTCGACGGGGAGCGTGAATGCTATCAGTTGTAATTAAGCTGTCGTCGCTTGTCTAGCACTGGATAATTTTCTGGCCAAGCAACGTATCGTATCGTGAGTTGATTACAGAGTTTTTGGGTAGGTCTTACGGGTGATTGATAGTTTTGGGGTGGTTATTTAATTTACTAGGTTAGTTGGATTTGATGTAAAGATGGGTTACCTGAATGTTGATTTGGAGTGGTGTGTCAAGATAAAAGATAGTCGAATTGTTTTAGCTTCAATTCCAGGTAATTCGATTCAACTTTTGATTACCTACGCAGTTCTATGGTTATGAGTGTAGATTTGGTATAAAAATCATTTAGTTAACCGATTTAAAACGAGTATTGACAGATTATAACATTTATGAAAAAAACAAGCAAACCGCTGCTTCGCCCGGGTGCAATGTAAACATGACAAAACATTGACATTTATATTCGAAAACAGCGCCACTTTGTCACCTTCCAGCTCTTGTACCATTCTGCTTAGGGTCGGCACAACACGTTTTCTTCTTCCATGCTCCCCTGTCAGACGTCATGGCATTTTTTTTTTTCGGGTGGGAAATCATCAAATGACTCCTCCCGCTCTGGGCGGAGCGGAAGGGAGTGTCAGACTTTTACTGACTAAAAACCACCCATGTTCCTTCTTTTGCCCTTTATGTTCCAGGGCCGCGGTATCTCTTTCGAACAGTCCCGCAGCCCTGGCAGGCATCGGCCCTTGCTGGCCCCTCCTGTTTGCTGACATCTCTCTGAGGCGCGCGTGGAACACGAACGCGCCGTCGACACGGCCTGTCGTCATACGGACGGATGGCGAGCTAACCCATTACTCACCGTCCATAGGCCCGAGACGTCATGGTATCATTTAATCTTTTCCTTTATATTATTCCGCACACAATCCGTCCATCTTTTCTTTGGCCTTCTCTACCTCTCCTTTTATCACCATTCATATCCATCACTTTAATCACATGCGTTTCATCCTTCCTCATCACATGTCCATATCAAAACCGACAACTTCCTTTAAATTTTTCTATAACAGACGCCACATTCAAACTTCACAAAACAATTTTCGTCACCTCTAAGGTCCAAAATAAAATGAACTTTAATTTTGTATTTCAAACTGGTACCAACTAAATGCATCCACAAAATTTCATTGAAATCATTTGGGTGCTTTCGGAGAGTAGCGTTTAAATGTTCACAATTGAATTGAATGAAATATCCCAACAGCGATTCGTCAATTAATCTAGTTCCCGGCTTCCTTATAGATACCAGGTTTTATGGTTTGTGATTCAACCGTCTAGACGATACGGTACCGTTTGCTGAACGCTATCGGTACTAAGATAACCATGGCAAGTGACTGTGGTCACTTCCGTTTGCGATACAACGTGCTTAGAGAAGTGAATGTAAACGGATTTAATAGTTAGTTGAGTGTCAGAGACCTTAGTAAGAGCACGCGGTGTAAACTTAACGTAAATAGGTCGATTTTAAAATTAAAAAAACCGGCCAAGTGCTAGTCAGACTCGCGCACCGAGGATTCCGTATAAACTTTTAGGTATTTTGTTATTAAACTACATATTTAAGGTTTTCAGATTTTTCCCTTTACATGTGCTGTAAGACATTGCTTCTTGCCAAATTTCATGATTCTAGGTCAACGGGAATTACCCTATAAAGTTTGATTCCCTTGAGTGTCGAAATATACGTTTTTTGCGGCATAAACGGCATAATATATCTTTTTTTTTACGTCAACTTAGTAGATTGATTTGTTACAGCTTCAAGAGACTGTAGACCTATATCGTTTTAATTTCAACTCGATACCTCCACGCGTTCCCGAGATAAAGGGTCTTAACAGACAGACGGTCAATAAAGTGATCCTTTATGGGTTCCATTTTTTCCTTTTTTTATTTTATTCAAAATCTGTTTAACAATAACATATAAAAAGTCTTCTAAAGTGCAAAACAGTTTGTCGGCAGTTGTTCTCGTTTCACAATATCATTATAACAAATTTCGATTTTTATTATAAAGTAACGTATAAAATAAGGGAATTGAGTTTACAGAAACAAACACATTTTACACCTATTATTTTGATCTTGAAATTATTTTGTCTTCGAAATATTATTTTTATGTACGGAACCCTAAAAACTCGTTTCACGTGTAATAGTTTCATAATTATATGATTTGGTTATATCTATGGATAATACTGATTGTGCTTGTTGCAAACAATTTAACTAGAATGCTTCAGGATAATTGTGTTTTCGATAAAAAATCGACGTATTTAGCTACGTAACGTTTATACCGCGCGCTCTTGTTAAGGCTTCAGGGCAGAGTTGTTTTCGAGAGTCGTGGCTTAAAATTACGTTTTACTAGAGAGCCTAGGCAAAGTGATATTCTATTGTCAGCGAAAGTTAAACTACTGAAAAGCTTAATTACGTTAATCCCGTTGAAATTTGTAATAGAAACACGACACGCTTTATAAGCCCTACCGTCGCGTCGACAAGCTAAAATTTTGTTTTTGTATTTAAACGATTGGATTATGTTAATAAAAAAATAAAAAAATGTTCTAAATTACAGCCATTACACACACGACATTAACACTAACAAGTTATTTGAAGTTAGGACTAATTACGGATTGATCTTGAAAAATCGCTTTAAAACTACCAAAATTCTTTCTTCTAACTAGAAAATTTCACAGGCTTTCATGTCAAAAGAGGGAAATCCAATAACGTCACAGTTCTCATGATGGATGGAACACATTAGCAACAAAGAGCCGAGTGATAACTCTCTCCAGTTCAAAGCCTAGATTTAAAATTTATGGCCCGTTCGTTTCGGTACCGATATGAATTTTGGTTGCGATATCAGGCGTTAGTGACAATTTTTTACCTTGTAAAAATGTAGCTTGTAAACAAGTTTTCTATCCTCAAATAATTTTATGCATACCTACTACTTACTTACTTGTTATACCTATTGGATGACATTTTTTTTTTATTGGAAACTAAAACTCAGATCTCATCTCAACACCTCTCAAGCAAACTTCAACCATGTTGATTGTTGGCTTCCAGTCTAACTAGAATCAGCTGAATACCAGTATTTTACATGGAGCGACTGGCTATCTGACCTCCACAACCCAGTTAGTCCTGAGTAAATGATACCCCTTGGTAAGACTGGTTGTCAGAGTTTCGGGCACTGACAGAAATATCTTCAACCAAATATTTTTAGATATTAATGTAAGAGAGCTTTGTACCCAAACATACGACGAACAATTTCAATTTCAGTACCCAAGTAATATCCCAGTTCAAAAGCGATTCTTTTGAATAATAACGATTGGTAATCTCATGCAGTTGCCAAGGTGGCATACGGCAGAACGTAGGACGACAGTCCACTTAAAAGTTTAAAGTTTACGGCTGGCTTGCTTCGGAAATATGAGCCATATGGTCTAGTCTAAATAGCTGGTAGTTTTGTCACGTGTTGCTTTTTGTAAAGTGGTTGCGATAGTGTGATGCAAGATTGTGCATCAGCAAAAACCAGTATTTTACATGGAGCGACTGCTTAACGTACTTTCTGAGGCACGGAGAAAGCTCGGTTGTAATGGGTCACCCATCCACGGACCAACCTAGGCAATTGCGGCTAAACCTCCCCCCGTCCTCGACGGTTTTGTTATATATCAAAAAATTATCACCACGCTTCCAAATTGCCGGAAACAACTCCCTAGCCTTAATACCGTTATGAACAACATAACAGAATATACCGACGATATATGAAAACGATGTCGGTCATGGATACCTACCACCATAATGTGCCATAACCATAAATGTTTCGTAAATCCCCAAAGAGTTTCACTGTACTGCCTCTGACAGTTTGAAAGCTCTCAAAAAGTGTACTTACCAATTTTGTGATGTTTTTGACATTATTCATGTTCACGGCTGCCTGTGTGTGTATGTGCTGGCTCTAATGTGTGACTGCCTCATTGGTTCAGTGGTTGCAAGCGCGACTGCTGATCATGAGGTCTTAGGTTCGATTCCCGGGTCTGGCAAAGTAATAATCGGGTTTTCATCAGCAATTTTCTCAGTAGCAGCCACTGAATCTGCATGTTTCTAGCCCCGTTGATGACAATAGGCTTGCCCCCTATTAAATGGGACTTACACATAACTGGCGTGGGTGTACTATAATTGGGTAGACCTCTACCTAACCCTTCGGGGATTAGAGGCGTGATGTTATGTTATGTCATATTGAAGGCTGATTTAAATTTTACATTTTGCGTTTTGCCATTTAAAAAAAATACAGAACATTTCTGTCACGTTTGTGAGTGTTTTTTATGGCTTACACATCATGTTATATGAAAAACACATAAAACACTTCAGTCTTTTTTTCAAAGATGGCAACTCAAATGCGACACCTTTAGTATTGCAGGTGGCCATAGGCGGCTTATGTTTTCCAGCCAATTTATATCCCACTGCTGTGACTACGTATCACAATAATGGCACGTGCATTGATCACTACACTTTCACAAGGTGGATTTGCATTTTAAGACTTATATTAGCTATATCTTAGTCCAAATTTCCTCACGATGTTGTTTGAATTTTTAAATATGTGATCCTGCTGATGGAGTGCGTTAGGAGCAAGAATGAAAGGGAATTATTGGTTAGAGAGTTTAAATTGAACATTCTCGATGTTGGGCTAATCCAAGTTATATTGGCAAACCCTACATCAACGATTGCAAAGAGGTTGTGTGGCTTGGTGAAGACTCCTAACCAATGATTCTCCTTCTATTATTTTCTTGCTTTTATTTTATTATTATTATTTAGTAAATGCATATTCCATACAATGTCAATAGTTCATAAGGTACGATGGGGTTGGCATATGTGTATGGACAAAAACCCCTTTGTGTTCAAAAGAATTTAAAAAAAAAGTATGCGATCCAATAATACGAATAGGTTCGTTCCCACTAGTTCTACTAACCAGTTCTTCGAGAGAGCCCAAAAACTATAGACACAATCATATGAAACGGGTATTCCAGAAAAGAGTACCTAGAAAATTGAAGTGGAACGCAGAAGTATACACAAGAGAGTGATGGAGTCGGCATTGGATGGAAATCTATGGCTCACCGTATGAATTACGTGACGCCAAGACCCCTCATGGGGCACACACTATCAAGAAAACATAAGTAGTTACTTCCGTATGAACTAATGGTAAATATGACCACCACATAACATAACATAATTATAACATCACGCTTGTAATCTCCGAAAGGTTAGGTAGAGGATTAACTAATACACCCCATATTTTGCCAGTTAGTATTTTATTTATATGAGAGTTTAAACATATTCCTACGAACTAATACTACAAATCCAGTGTTTTTATTTTATTGTTGTTTTGTAATCTCTACGTTGTATTTGGATATCTTTCTACGTTAATAAAGAAATTAATGTTTTGTATTACCAAATTGAAGTATTTTACGCAATCACATCGCCGTTTGCCAAGCATAACTGAAGCTTCAAAAATCGTCTTCAATAATCAAATCTGTCAGGAAAACTTACTTTAAACTTAAAAGCATTAAAAACAAACAGTAAAAAAAAACGATTCCACATTATCTGTGTCTCAATACCATCTTCATAATGGCTCTATTAGTAGGAAAGCACTTAGTAATGGAAGACGAGCGCCTCGTTCCGACAAACATAAGTTAGTCGCCAGACGGAATGAGAGCTTACTCAATGTCGTTATTGAGAAGCGCTCTTTTGATTCAGACGTCGAAAGAATTCAAATGTTTTTGTCTGAATTTTTTTAATTGTATTGTGGCAAGTTTGTTTTGTACTTTCACGTTGAGTCGTTGGTCCCGGCTGTTATTTGTAGATCTTTACAAGTCATCACAGGTCGGCAATGGCCCGAAAATCTGACAACCAGTCTTACCAAGAGTTACCCAGTACTAACTGCTTTGTGGAGTTAAGATAGGGAGTTCCTCCAGGTATAATACTGCAGACTGGAAGTAGACCCTGACATAGTAGAGATAAGGCTGGGCAGATGATGAATTAAGTAGTGAGTCATTATTTTATTTTTTATTTTATTTATTTTTTTGAATACTGTAACTTGGCAATCTGTGTTAACACAATAAGCCATTCAGATGAAGTATCTTGATCTATGTATTTTAGCAGAAGGTATTCATAAGAGTACCTTTCATCTGGTGTCACCAAATCTCACGGTAAGTGTAGAGACACTATGTCGTTTCAATCGGGAATATACAATACTCCCTTTGCCTTCTAATTTGGATACTAATTTGTTGACGTGAGTTGATATTCTCGTCTGATAGCTTTCACTATATCTAGCGATCTCTTGTTTGACTGTAGTGATCTTTAGGTCCTCATGTATATATTTGTTGCTCACATAGTAGGGTATATCTAGCATGGCTCTCAATGTCTTGCTTTGAAATCTTTCAAGGATCTCTATGTTGCTATTGCTAGCAGTACCCCACAGCTGGATCCCGTAAGTCCAGATTGGTTTAAGGATGGTCTTGTAAATAGCTATCTTGCTTTCATGTGAGAGGCTTGATTTGCGTCCTATCAGCCAGTACATTGATCTGACTTTCGTATCCAGCTGTTTACGCTTGGTCCAGATATGCTTTCTCCAGGTGAGTCTTCGATCCAGATGCATACCCAAATATTTGGCATCTTCAGCTTGAGGAATTTCTTCATTATAAAGCCTTATAGGGGGACAAGTCTGCCTTCTCAAGGTGAAGGTCACATGGACAGATTTTCCTTGATTAACCCTAATACGCCATTTATCTAGCCACTTTTCCACTTCATGGATGTGGGTTTGTATGTTGGCCGATGCTATAGCGGGATCCACGTGTACCGACAAAAGGGCTGTATCATCCGCATACGTGGCAGTCATAGTATCAACGTGCGTTGGAAGGTCTGTGGTAAAAAGCAAATACAGGATGGGTCCCAATATACTTCCTTGTGGTACTCCTGAGAGAATTTCGTTTAAAGGAGTAACTTCGTTGTTAAATTTCACTTCAAAGCATCTACTGTGTAGGTAAGATCGTAGTATCGGAAAGAAGGAGTGAGGCAGCAGCTTTTTAATTTTGAAGAGAAGTCCTTCATGCCACACTCTGTCGAACGCCTGGCTAATATCAAGAAAGACCGCAGAGCAGAACTGTTTGCATTCTAGTGCACGACTTATTGTATCCGTAATACGGTGGATCTGTTCGACAGTTCCATGTTGCTCTCGGAAGCCAAACTGGTGAAGAGGAATAATTTCTGGTAAATAGGGGCGCATCCTGTTCAGCAGTATTTTTTCGAAGAGTTTACCCAAAACAGGGAGTAGGCTTATTGGTCTGTAGGAGCTTACATCGTGGGGCGGTTTGCCTGGTTTGGGTATCATTATAACCTGCGCAATTTTCCACTGGGCGGGGTAAATTGCTAGTCTTAGGCAGGCATTGTAGATAGCTGCAATGTGAATTATGCCCTTTCTGGGCAGCTGCTTGAGTAGTTGTGCGTCGATTAAATCTTAGCCAGGTGTTTTACCCTTCTGTAGTTTTAAGATTTCTTTCCATAGTTCGTTGGGACTAGCACTTTTTAGTGGTAGACTCATTTGCAATGGTGCGTCCGGATATTCGGTAACTTCTTTGACGTGTTCAGGATTTTTGCTTGGTAAGGGTCTGAAGATAGTTTTTAGGTATTCCGCGTATACTTGGGCCTTTTCAAGTTCTGTTTTTGCCCACTTGCCATCGGGAGCTTTTATGGGTGGTATGTGTTCTTTCGGTCGTTTCAGCCTTTTTTTTATCTTCCATAGAGAGTAGTTGGTGTCTATAGTAGGAGTAAGGTCAGCTAATTGTTTTTGTAAACGCTCGTTTTCTGCTTGACAGATCATGTGCTTAAGTTCCTCAGAGGCCCTGTTGAAAGCTTTTTTGTCAGAGGGATATTTCGTGGAATGCCATTTTTTCCACAGCAGCCTTCTTTCATTTACTTTATCCTTTATTATTTTGGGGTAGTGAGCAATTTGTGTTGTTTTCGGTCTTAGATAAGACGTAGATTCTTTGGCCGCTAAGTGAATAAGCTTATTTAAAGTTTCGATAGCTGTTTCAACGCTATTTACATTATTAAGTGGCAAGTTCAAGTTAATGGATTCTGATATTTTGGTTCTGTATTTGTCCCAATCTGTTGTCTGGTTATACAGTCTTTATTGGTACTCAGTTAGAATGGCCTTACAGTGAACGTTGATAATTACTGGTGTATGGTCTGACGAGAGGTCAGTACATTCTTCTACGTTCATTTGTATGAGCGGGATATTTTTGGTTATGAAAAAGTCCAATAGGTCTGGTACCTTTTGTGGATCCGCAGGCCAGTATGTAGGAACACCATGCGAAGCGCAATGAAGGTTGAGGTCGTTCGTAGCTACATAGAGTTGTCGTCCCCGTGGCGAGGTTAGTCTCGAGCCCCAGAAAGTGTGTTTTGCGTTCCAATCGCCACCGCAAATAAATCTGCTTCCTAGTGTGTTGAAGTAAGTCTTGAACTCATCACTTGTAATAATATGCCTAGGTGGGCAGTAAATTGCAGACACTGTTGTTTCTGTTTTGTTATCCTGAATCCTGACCGAAGTTGCTTGTATCTTTTCAGTTTTGGTTTCCCCAAAAAGATAATGTTTGATGTTTTCTTTTATTATGATTGCGGTTCCTCCATGTGAATTACCAGAAGGGTGGTTTGTAGTATACACCATGTAATTTTTAAGTCGGAAATGAGATTTTGGTGTGAACCTTGTTTCTGAGATTAAAGCCACGTCCACTCTTTCAAGTTTCAAGAAGAGTTCAAGTTCCTGGCGACGTTCCGTTAGCCCGTTGGCATTCCAGGTGATTATTCTAAGGTTTAGGGGTGCTTTATTAGGCTAGTGAATAATTGGATCATACGATCCATCATGTTGTCTAACATAATATTGATTATGTTTTGAAATTTGTTGAACATGGCGTCTAGTACTTCCCCGAAATTATTTGGGTTTTTGATATCGGTTATTGATCCTGTTGTGTTTTCTTGTTTTGTCACTTGTGCATATGTGATATTTGGTTTCGAATGATTGAAGAGATGATAGTTCTTAGTTTGATGGTTTTCTTGTACAGTTTGTGTCGGGTTTTTGCGGTATTGATTTTGCGTTATGTTGTTTGTGTTTCCATTAGTTTCTTTGCCCTTTCCTGTCTTGTTTTTCGAAAGTAAATCTTTGTATTGTTTGTACTTTGTGCAGCCTTTGTAACTTGCTGGATGTTTTTCTTGGCAGTTGGCACAAGTTGCCTCGGTGTCCGGTCTTTTTAAACAGCTTGTTGTTGAGTGTTCTTCCCCGCATTTTACACATCTGAATGGTCTGTTGCACTGGTTTTTTGCATGTCCAAATCTTTAACATCTTTTACACTGCAAAATGTCTAGCTTTTTGTATGGTGCTTCAAATGAAACTTTTACGTAATTCACTCTGTTGATTTTGAAAATTTCTTTATTGTTGTGTTTAGGCTCAAGATCTACATAGAATAAGGGTAGCGGTTGTTTTGTGTTTTTATGTTGCACATTTGTTATGTGCCGTACTTCATGCCCAAGTTCGAAAAGCTCTTTTTTTATTAGTTCTGTGTCTTCTGATGAGTGAAGACCACGTAATACTACTCTGTAGGCTCTTTCGCTTTTAAGTTTGTATGTGTAATGGCTAACATTATTTTCTATAAAGTTAGCTCTTATGTTTTTGTACGTGTCTACGTCACCAGGCATTATTTTAACTATGTGTCCTGACCTCAGAGTTGTCATAGTATATTTGTCGTTATTTACAATTGAGGAGAGGAGTTTTTTTAATGTCGTTATGTCTATAACTCCCGTGACAAATATGGGTTCTGGCTTTGGCGGTTTAGGCTCCTTAGGTGGTTGACTGGGTTCGTCGTGACTTGCTGATTCTAAGATTTGGAATCTGTTTTCTGTTGTTACTGCATATTATGTTGTCTTATTTACTTTAGTATTTTTCTTTGTCCATTCAGGACTAGATTCCGCTTTCCTTTTCATAGGCACCTGATCGTTTTGCCAGGGTTGATTTGTTTTAGCTTGTGCATCATTCGTATCAGATGTATTCGATTCTATATGCACCTCGTTATTTGGACTTGTTTGTTTTGATGTTTCAATTGGTAAAGTTCCAAGTGAGTGGCTCCTTGCACGTGCAAACATGCTTTTTTGGAGAAGTTGTTGTGTCATCTTTGGTTTGTTTTGGTTTTCTTTTTCATTATTCATATTCATTTTTGTTCCCACGAGAAGGGTCGATATAAAAGGTCACTTGGAGGGTGACGCCCATTCCTCCAAGAAGGCGATCTTCAACGACGTTTGCCATGTCCGCCGAGGTTGGCGCTCGATACTGATCTCCCACCAGTCATGCATTCCATTGGCACGTGTCCCACCGTGGAATTGGGGTGATTGTTTTATAGAGGTTTTCTTCCTCTCAGCCCGGGCAATTAAGCCGAGACTCCCGATCGCCGAGTAGCGGTTGCGGGCGTGAGTATTCATTTCCTAACACCCACTGTTGTCTGGCTGGTTAGGCCAGTAGTGTCGGGTTATTTAACCGCCGCCCGAGACTCGGCGTTGAGGTTCGTTTAGCACCACCCGGGGGGCACGTGTAGGGTTTTCTTCAGGTATTCTTCCTACGGACGCGAACCACTCCACCCCTCCACCAGTGAGTCATTATGAGTGCTTGCTTTTTTATTGGAATATTTTATGATTTCATGTTCAGCTTTCAATTAGCGTTGAGAAACGCATTAACGGAAAACAGCCTGAGTGACTGGTATTAAAATCACTAACACGCAGGAGTCAAGCGTTTTGATCAATGCTAATTTGATATAACATAACATCATACCTAGTATTCCCGAAAGGTTAAGCAGAGGTGTACTAGGACACCAAGGACTATATAACCAGCTGTGGTTATATTCTCTATGTAGTACACCCACATATGCCAAACGCGCCCTTCAGCCAGAACGTCTCCCCACCGAAATAAGGAATTTAGACTCCAGTCCTAGGCAGCGAGTTTATTGCTAATACATCCAGACTTCGTAGCTGCTACTAAGAATTTATTAATGGAAAAACGCATTTATTTAGCACTTTGCCCCACCTACGTCATGCTCAGCAGTCGCGCTGGCGATCACTAAACCAACAAGGCAATCTTATTTCGCAGCGCATTATAAAAATAAATATATATATGAGTCACCCGAGTTAATAGCATAGTTATCGCACAAAATCACAGAATTTAAATTCCTTGTTTGCTAAGTATATTTTAGAATTTATTGCACAAAATTCAAATTAAAGTGTTTGAAAGCACTTTACTTGGGAACTATATAAGTGCAGTGCAACATAAAAATATAACGATCGAACTGCTGTAAGGCTTGATATACGCTACGCACATTTAGAAGGCATGGAAATGACGTGCAACCTAAGGTTCAACAGATAACTTACTACAAACAAAACCTACCATAATCATCATCTGCCTAGCCTTTTCCCAACTATGTTAGGGTCCACTTCCAGTCTAACCGGATGCAGTTAAATACCAGTATTTTACATGGAGCGACTGCCTCACTGGTTGTCAGACTTTTGAGTTACTGACTACCTGTTACGACTGTCAAAGATCTACAAATGACAGCCGGGACTAACGGTAAATGTGCTTTCCGAGCCACGGAGAAAACTCGAATCGGACTCACTACTTCATAACACACCCATATTTCATGACTCCATTAACAGACAAAAAAAATACACAATCAGTGCATAAACGACATTTCAAAACAAATAATTAACGAACAATATCTGTCTGCACTACCAGAAGAGACATTAATTTATGATATTTCATATTTTCGCCATAAATTCAGGGATCAACAGTTATCTGTTTCAATTTTGCGAATCGCCTGCACATAAAAATAAATCAATCTAGGAGTCAGTGAAACGTTGATTCATTTTGTTGAATGAGCATCATTTTAAATTGGGAGTGCCTAATGACAATGAAATTTTAACAGGATTACTACCGGTTATTTCTTTGTGCTATCATTAATTAAAAACCCTGTCATCAGCTGCCTAGCCTTTTCCTAACTATGTTGGGGTCGGCTTCCAGTCTAACCGGATGCAACTGAATACCAGTATTTTACATGGAGCGACTACCTATCTGACCTCCACAACATGGTTAGTACTGGGTAATACGATACCACTTGGTAAGACTGGTAGTAACTAGTAAACTATCGGGCCACTACCTGTAACGACTGTCAAAGATCTACAAATGACAGCCGGGACCAACGGCTTAACGTGCTTTCCGAGGCACGGAGGAAACTTGGTATGTAATGGGTGGTATCCACAGACCAACCTAGGCAAGCGCGGTTTATCCTAAAGATTGTTCCGAGCGGCTGGTAATTATTTAACCACAAGCTTCTCCAATGAAAAACCCTGTGCTGAGAATAATTTCTTAACATTTTTTGAAACATTGATTTACTATGTATCTTTTTGCCTGTCACAACATAGAGGAATGTTAGGAGAATTAAAGCATAAATAAGTATGATTTTCCGTATTGTGAATGCAATAACGGACACATAACTAATTTATACCAGTCCCAATGTCCCTGAAATAAATACATCGCTTAATATTGTTTTAATAAAGTTAATCATTCTGCCACTGCGCTGAGCAAGGTTTTTATGGCGCTACTTTCTATTCACCGAAAAATTATGTTTATGTCTTTAGATGACACTCACATTCTCACTTGAAAACTCACTTAATGATATTTAAAATGCAAATTTAGTTCACGTTTTAACTTTAAGAACACGATTCTGTAATGACATTAGCATTATGACCCAAAAAGTCAAGAAAAATGTAGAAACAAAACCACTAGGCACAAAGCATCGATAAAGCAGGCTATTTAGTGGGCAATAGCTTAACTCAATGTTACTTAGGAGACCAATAAGTTCAGGATTAACGTGCAATTTACCAAACTGCAGCCAACTATTCGGTCTGCTGCAATTACACAAAAGTCAAAACCATAAGTTTTGTTTTGAGTTACGTTTTGGGATTGGACCACTAAGTTTTAAACGGGTTGACCCAATTACCACCAATATTTTTATATGCCTCTTATTTTCTTTTATTTATTTCTATACACATTTAATACATTTCTAAATATTCCTTATAATAAAAACACTATAAAAAATATTAAAAAAATTGTAGCCCACCGGTATCGGAAATAGGGTCCTAGCTACCGGCGGTGAGGGCACCAGAAAGAGGAACCTCATAACAATACGAGCCGTGTCCAGGAGTACCGCTTTCTGAATCAAGCCCTTGATCTAGTTGCCTAACGAGAGCCTCCTCAGGTATTGGTCGAGGCTCCTTGCAATTAAATCATGGGCTGATACGACTATCGGCACAATGATCGCTGAGTCCACAATATAAAAAATTAAAGATTGTAATTTCGTTTACTCATTTTTCTTACATACTAATTACATTTTTAAATATTTTTAGGAACGATAATTAAACATATAAAAAATAGTAGTCAGGAACAGCGTCCGAGCTATATATGCGTCATGCGCATATATATGCGCCATGTCCAGAAGTACTGCTTTCTGAATCAAGCCCTTGATCCAGCTGCCAAGCGAGAGCCTCCTCAGATGTTGATCGAGACTATTGGCTATTATTATAATCTTTAATAGTGAAGTCTTCGATATCGTCCGCCTTAGCGTAAAAACGCTGTTATTCTCACCTTTACGGAAGACTCAGGAGACTAAAAATGTTTATTTTTAAAACCTAAGTCTTTTACCACGTGCTCATGTTTATCTACCTATCTATACAAGTCGTTTGATGTGTATGTTTAGCTCTAAAGGCACGGGTAAATGTCGGGGAAATTTCCACGTGTCTCTAATACACTAGAAAGGCTACAGATGTCAAATTCTTGGCACGTGAAGACGTTGTTGTTGACTCAACTTGAATTTATCGAGTGGTAAGGAAATGTGGAAGAAGGTGACAATTTATTTCAATACTTACATTATTATTCGAAGAAAGTGCGTTTTTTTTTAGACATTATATAAAGCAATTTAAAGTGGACGCATTAATGCATCCGTTCATTACATAAAACAAAATGCGACGGAATTTTTTAATAACAATCGTTTGGCATACAACAGTCGTTATCGTATGTACATTTATTAAAAAAAAAAAGAATTTATTATACATTGTTATATTATATTATTTAGAATGATTTCGTAACTATCTGTGAGCTGTACATTTAGAATGATTTCGTAACTACTCATCATCTGCATAGCCTTTTCCCAACTATGTTGGGGTCGGCTTCCAGTCTAACCGGATGCAGCTGAATACCAGTATTTTACGTGGAGCGACTGCCTATCTGATCTCCACAACCCAGCTAGCACTGGGTAACACAATATCCTTTGGTAAGACTGGTTGTCAGACTTTCGAGCCACTGACTACCTTAACGACTGTCAAAGATCTACAAATGACAGACGGGACCAACGGCTTAACGTGCTTTCCGAGGCACGGAGGAAACTCGGTGTGTAATGGGTGGTCACCCATCCACGGACCAACCTAGGCAAGCGCGGCTTAACCTTAAGATCGACCCGAGCGGCTGTTATTATTTAGCCACGAGCTCCTCGATTTCGTAACTACTTCACCCTTTAAAAAAAAAGCTGCAATAATCATTTGGCTTGAAAATCAATCATTAGAAGTAGGATACTATATCATGCCATAGCATGCCATTAGAAGTAGGATACTATATCATGCCATAGCATGCCATTAGACTGAAGTAGGATACTATAATGTCACACCAAATCGTACTAAAACGCCTCATACAATAGTTCCACAATAGTTCCGGCTTAGAACTCGCAGTTTCAGTTCAGAAGCTTAAAAACTTTATTTCGTAAGATAAACAAGATGTCTTCTTAACCCCATACGTTTCATTTTACTGTCTCACCCATGTTTTATGTTCATCTCAAACGTGTTTACAGTTTATTGCAAGTCGTAACTATAAACGAAATTCAGGAACATAAGTAGATAGTTTATGTGCGATTTACTGATGTCGTGACACGCTTGATAATAATTATTAGGTATATTCATTACTGGTAAGTAATGTTACACAGACTGTTTTATATCTCGGTGTGACACTCATGTGAAAAAAAGTATGAATAACGGTATTTTGAAGCATTTGAAAATTATATTGACGAGGTCTTTCTGTGAAGTCTCTTTGTGATAATAACTGGACATCGTGTATTGTTATTTATAATTATGTTCTTTTTCTTTTTGAATAGTCAAAATAAAAAAAGAGAATTTAGAATTTAAATGTTTTCTTTTGGGCAACCCCACCAGTTCTTAACGCGGTTGCAAGGACAAATGTAAACTTTATACAAACGGATGATAAAGTAAATAAATAATTTAAATTATGGTTAAACGCGCATCAGAACGTAAATTGAAATCAAAAGTCATTTATTCAAATTAGGCTGATAATCAGCACTTTTTAGGGTTCCGAACCCAAAGGGTAAAACGGGACCCTATTACTAAGCCTCCGCTGTCTGTCTGTCTGTCTGTCTCCAGGCTGTATCTCATAAACCGTGATAGCTAGAAAGCTGAAAATTTCACAAATTATGTATTTCAGTTGCCGCTATAACAACAAATACTAAAAATTAAAAAAAAATATTAAGGGGCGTCCCCATACAATAAACGTGTTTTTTTTCGTATTTTTAGTATTTGTTTTTATAGCGGCAACGAAAATACATCATTAGTGAAAATTTCAGCTAGCCCGACTCGCACTTGGCCGGTTTTTGAACGTTAAAGTTTACAAGAGACAGTTCCCCTAAACGCCCGACCTTCGCCAATTCCTATTGTTTTATCTTTGAAGAAGTGGCAGAATAAACCCTTTATAAAAATACCATTGTGTAGTTTCCACTTATAGGCAGACACGAAAATCCAGTCTTCGTTAAAAATACATATAGTAGATACCTACTAGTTCGTTACACATGCAATCACCAATACAACGAAACCCTTAACAATACTTATAGGTAAATGCCAAAACGTAGGTACTACAAAACTCGCACTAATTGGTATCCAGTTGGTCGATACTAAAAAGTACCGGACTCACGCAACGAGGATTCCGTACTTGTAGGTAGGTATTTTGTTATTAAACTACATACTGACGGTTTTCAGGTTTTTTCTTTAGATGTGCTGTAAGACATTGCTTCTTGCCAAATTTCATGATTCTAGGTCAATGGGAAGTGGTACCTTATTGGTTTTGATTCTTTTGTGAAATGGCAAAATATGCGACATATACGGTCATGTCTTTTGATGACATTGACTTACAAGTTTGATTTTTCCAGAGCTGAAAGAGTCTGTAGACTCATATTTGACGCGTTTCTGAGAAAAAGGCTCTTGACAGACAGTAGACAGACAAACAGACAACAAAATAAGCCTATGAAGATTCCTTTTTGCTTTTGAGGCGCGGAACCCTAAAAAACGAAAAAAAACTTACATACGTCGACTGGAAATGTACTATCGGTAGGTTCATTAGTGCTACTAGCTGTGGAAGTTAATACAGTTAGTACAATTAGGCCCCAGCACTTGTGCACCTGGCCTTACCGCAAACAAATTGGGCCTACGCTACGCCTAACGCCGTGTTAGCGCTCGGGTACATTTATAAACGACGGTTTGATTCAAATTAAAAGCCGGTATGCTGATTCGGTTTTTATTGGATTTCGGTTGATATGTGTAGTGTGGTTGGGATGTCGATATTGTAAGTGATATGAGCCATTTTTGATTTATGAAAACACATATTAGTTTTCGATACACTTTGAAAAAAGTTAAAATATCATAGAATAGAAACTATGCAACGAAAATGCTCTTTAGTTTTTCAAAGTTTTCTCTTTGTGACTCACAGGTTGCGAATTGAATATTTTTCCATCTTTTCTTTAAGTACGATCAAGGAAATTGATTGTTGTGATGTAATTATATTTTTATTTGCCTCAAGGATGATTTCCACCAAACGGCTCGCATCGCATCGAATCGGAACGGATTTTACAATGTTTAAAATATATTAAATCGTATACACAGTGTTTAAAGTCTATATTACCCAGCCGCACACAGCAGCTTGACCGCGGGCGTCTACCGCGACACGCGATTGTATCCGAAAGTATGCTGCTACGCGCGATCGGCTCCGTTCACCTGTCATCGTATCCGACACTGTAAGAGAAATGAAACTATTTGACTAGCCGCAGAAACGGATACGTTCGCAAGCGACTGTACGGAGCCGATCGTATGCGTCGACATCCTGCCGGACGCGATCGGCTGTTGCCGCATCCGTTCATATCCTTTCCGATCCGATTTGATGCGAGCCGTTTGGTGGAAATCATCCTTTAAAGTCATTTCGTACAAAATAATAATGACAGTTAAATGTTTTATTTTACTGACAATTGTGTACCTACGAGTTGTACAAATAAATAATCAATTTAATTTTATCAAATTGTCGTAACTTTTACTTAATGTCAAATAAAGCGTATAAAAACTACAACAGCATAAAATCCTCACTCATTTCTCGCCATCCTTTGACTCAAGTTTCATCATTCCATTCAGTTATTCAATCACTTTATTCTGCCACAGTTTCTTATTTTGCCCGAGACGGGACTTAGTAAGTGTCTTCATATCTTCAAAGGGCCGCCTTTTGTTACAAAGTATACCGACGTACAGACAGATGCACTCGGTTCTTGGAGTTTAGTGAAAGTTTCACTGGAATCTTATCGTGCCCGTTTAGTGAGACTTGTATTTTTTATATTGTGTATCTTTATAATTCCATCTTGATTTATTGTATATCATCATCATCATTTCAGCTAAAAGACGTCCACTGCTGGACATAGGCTCTCTCAAGTGAGCGGACCCCCGCAACCTTCACCAGGTCATCGCTCCACATAGTGAGAAGCCTTCTAACGCAACGTCTTCTGGTTCGCGGTCGCGACTCCAGAACTTTTCGGCGTCATCGGCGATCCGTTCTGCGAGCAATGTGCCCATTGCCATTTAAGTTTGGCAATTCTTCGGGCTACGTCGGTAACCTTGATATATTTTTGTAGTGTGTGGACTTGATTACTATTATATAAGCATATTTTTACGTGCTTAGTCTGTTCTTAAATGTGTCATTTATTACAATTTAGTCCTTACCATAAATATAATAATAAGCTAAGTTTTTTTTTTATATATTAAATGGGCCTACTCTTGACCTCAATCTAGTCCTGAGGACCGAGATTAGGTCGACGATGGAAAAAGCTAAACCAAAAGAAGCCTATTAACTCGCGACTTAAATAGATTGGTTATATAAGCTCCAATTGCTCAGGTACACTAACTCAGCTTCAATCTTGGACTGCAATCGGTTTTTGCCCAATCCAGCTAGTTCTGGACATACCTAAGCTACGCTTCTCTTGAAGGGTCTTTTATTACACATCCTATGTAAACACGCCAGTACATCAAGCTATCACAATCTGTCAAATTTCTTTAATAGATTTTCAACTTAAACGCTACAGCTTTAGATTCAAGGTTGATTGGGAAAATTTGACAGTTTCAGGTAGCTTGATGTGCTGGCATCTGTACTTTAATAAGCTGATATTTATTGGTTGCTTTAGCCTACCACTATACAGGAATAAAGCTACTGAATTTAATGATTTTCGGCAGATATATCACACAAAGCACTCCGAAAAACGAAACGTATTTTTCGTCCCGGAAAATTAAAACCATTACTGAGGTCAGAACATAATTATTTAATCTACCATACCAATGATTTAAAGTTCAACAAAGTAAAACTTTTCGTATATTCATTCTCTGTGTGAAACTCCTATTCATACGAGAGTAAAGTGAATACGAAATGTGTGTGCCCTGTATTTGCATTTCTACGTTTGAATATTTAAACACACTGTGAAATGTAAACGTTTACAATCAACAGGGTAATAAATGGGATATTCAAATAAATGTACTCTAATTTCCTAATTGCCTCTGGAGTAGGTATTTTGTAAGCGTTAGATATGGGTGAAAGGGTTCATAGAGATGCATGGTGCGGTGCTGCGTCAGGCAATGCAACGCTGCAGGTGAGGTATGAAAGAACGCAACGACACTGCATAGCTTTTGGTGACCAGTAGCGTCGTAAGTCAGCTATATTCAGTGATATTGTAACCGAGGGTTTATAGATCTGCAGCGTGACTGGGATTGCGCAATACAAAAACGGCACCAGAATGTGTCTACGAGGCGCGGTGATGCACAGCATTGCAGCCGTACAGCATTTTGGTGCGCCTAGCTAATGAGCCACATATATTAATGTGTGCCACATTATTATATTATTTTATTATGTATTCATAGTGCAGCATAATACAATCAATTGTATTTCTCGTAGACTATTATAGTCTATTAGAAATACTCGTTGTAGCCCATGCGATACTCAGTAAATTTATCGTATTTGAAAAAATATTCTCAAAAATTTTCCTAGTAGGCAAAGTTGTAAGTCAGCCTATCATTGGATAGGCTGGTTCTATTCTTGACTCATGCACACCGCGGCATTACACTGCCTGAAAGTTTACTAGTTAAGTATTTTAAGTAGATCCAATGAAGAGTTTTGTGATGACGGAATAGTTTAAGAGAGTAAGTGTGGCAGTTCATAAATTTTAATGAAGTCTAAAGAAAATCATACTCATTCCATACTAATTGTATTACTAGCTGCTGCCCACGGCTTCACCCGCGTAGAGTTAAGTAAAATGTCATCGAAATCAGTTCAGTAGTTTCTGCGTTAAAGAGTAACAAACATCCATCAATCCATCCAATAGTATTAAAATGTAAGATAAATGGTGTAACTGTAGAAACTCTGTCTCTTACCTTTTCACAGCTTGATTTGACATTTTATCCCAGAATTCGCACTTTCGCGTTTCCGTGAGTTAATTTCTGAGTTCCACCCGGTTGAAGCAAAGGCACTCATGGACGGACCGATAGAGTGAAGTTCCAAGACCTCATCCTGAGTGAAGGCCTATAAGGGCTGCTGGAACCTAACTGTAGACGGAAATTATACGATGATACAGAATTTTTCCTCAACACCGCTCACGACCCAGTTTCCTTATGCCACTAGAAATCATTGTTTTTCCCTTGAATACTACATTCCACAAGAACATTTCAGTGACTTAAACACAAAGTAGTAACATTATCATTCTTGTAGCTTTACGTGAGGTAATGCGCTGGCAAAATAATTTGCACCTTTTCTGTGCTGTTAATGCGTCCCCAAATGCCATGTTTGAAACTCAAAACTTTTAATTTTTCATCAAAAAACTCGTTGAAAACAACCTGGTTTTAGGGTTCTGGAATTAAAATTTATAGTAAAAAATTATGTTTATGAGTAAAAAATCTTTTAATTTTCTTTATAAAAAAATATTAGAATGTCAAAATGCGCTGCTAACTCGGATAAATTTGATAAAATGTCAAAAAACTAGGTAATAAAATATTACTTGATGTCACCACGCAGCTTATCGGTTATACCATAATATTTTCCTATGTTGTGAAATTAATAAAAAAAAAAGAAAGAAAACCTAATAATTTATTTAACGAACCCAACACTGAAAATGGTAGCCGGGCTTGACCATTTCAACCGCTTCGCAGAACGGCAGTTCTTAAATCAACAAAAAAGACATACTTTTTGTTTACCCTTTTTAATGTTTCATTTAATTCAAAAGTAAATGAATTTATGTACTAAGTTTGTGGAGTTTGGAACATTTTGTAGGCATACGAATGAAACTGGGTCAAAATAAATTTTCAACGCTGTCGTCTCAGAATGAGTACGTTACCCTAAAAAATAAGTTAGTGTATTAACTTTTCGTGTGGCATTAAACCAGTTTCAACTATATTGGATGTAAAATATTAAATAATAATTTTTGACGTGTACAAAGTGTATGTCACAAATAATTAAAATGACAACACATAAAAAAATACAAATCCGGCCAAAAAAATTGACCGAATATTTTCCGAAAGCTCGTCGCTAGATAATTTCACACTTTCAAAGGGAAATAGACTATTATTTTAGCGTGACATTGCCTAACTGTGGGGAGATAAGACTTAAATGGCCGAATAAACACAGATCACGAGGCTTTTATTGCAATACATTACACAGATTGTGTAGGAGTGTTGGCACCGAATAGTTTATGTGTGTCGGCAGATGGTGGAATATATAGGGTGGTTTTTGTACGTGCCTGATCAGTTAATGGTGTACGTGATTGTTTAAAATGTAGTCTCCGTAAAGAAATATGGTGCGTGAGAATTGTTTGAACGAAGATTATTTGATTTTCTCTGAAATATTGTCAAAAATATAACGTGATTTTTTACATACGTTTTGAAATCATTTTTAGTGTGTTCTTTTCACTCATTAAACTGAACTGGATCAGTACATCTAAACGGACGTTCAAGAACTGTCAGGTCCAATATTTCATAGGAATTATGATACCGATAGCTTTTAAACGCGGTTTAGATATTACTATGAAATATGCGCTAAGTAGATAACATGATGAACTCGAGAATTTTTTTTCTTTTTTATATTGAAATAGTACTTGGGGGAGGCCTATGTCGAGCAGTGGACGTCTTTGACGATGATGACTGAAATAGTGCACAGAAAAGCCCCGAACAGTTTAAAACCAGTACAATAAAATTCGTAAGGTACTGGCCCGATATATCTTCAAAGCCACGTTTTACAAGTAAAATTTTAAAACCGTGTTTTATACTTTATAACTCTAAACTAGTGACGTCAGTTTTCTTTACGTTAGTAAATAAAATATTTACTACTTACCTACATCATATTTTATGGTGTGCATAAAATTCAGACTTACCTAATGTTTATTTTTTATTAAATCGTAAGACCTAAAAAGCGCTGCGTTTTATATTCTTTAAAAGTTATGTTGCAGAAACTAGGTTTACTACATTTTTGTAGACAAAATGTCAAACATCTTTATGTCTACTCTTAGTCATAAAACGCTCTTAAATAAACGTTCTTTAAGATACAAAATACTTATAATATCACTAACTCTTGGCGAACGAATTTTATAACCGTAGTATGGTGATAGTTTGCGTTCGGTTTATGCTACTCCAAATCCATAGACGACTTCATTTTTTTATTAGTCTGTCTCACCGCTGGGCAAAAATGTAATTGGTATGTTTATTTAGGTTAAGGTGTTAATCTATAGGTCTTTGTTACCTGAAATAAATGGTTTATTACTATTTTTAAAGGCCTCCTCCATATATTTCCAGGTCGTTTTCCCCACAGCTCTTTTCGTGCGCCACCTCGAACAAGCCATCGCAAAGCGCGTCCAGATCATCTCACCATCTCTTTCTAGGCCAGCTTCGGTGGCCACGTCCAACCTCAGGCACCCATTGCGTGGATACCTTTTCCCAGTGGTCGTTATGCTTGCGGTTTAGGTGACACGTCCAATTCCATTTTTGAGCCTGCAGCTTTTTTGCTTACGTCAATAATTCCTGCTTTGGACCCCAACGTGGTGTTCTGTGTTCTGTCTGATCTTTTGATACCCAATACTGCGCTCCATTGCTCTTTGGCGCTCTCCAAAGTGGAACTACTGCGACTTCTGCGACGACTCCATATTTTTAATAAATGTTTTTTTTTTGTAGATAGGTTTTATCTAAACTGAAAGGACGACGCGTTTGCCCCCACTTCTCCCACCTTTTGCTGAAAGGCTTTTTGCTCAAAAGGTGGCAGAGAAAACTCAGAGAAAAATAGTGTACAGAAATCGTTTTACTTGAAAAAAGAATCAATTAAGAAATAATTCTCATGGTTTGAACATAGGTAAAAACCCTTTTCAGAATGTACTCACCCAAAATATTGACAGACATTATTAATCCATCTCCATCACGACATTCACCCTATTCAAACTCGGTTATCCATAGCAAACCTGACCCACTTTTGTTGAATTTATTTATAGGTTTCAATGTATATTCAGCGTCAACGAGTGAGTCAAGGGCCCACGGTGTTTGCACACCTACGATTCCCGCCAGACACTTCAAACTCTTGAGATTTCGGTCTATTGAAGATGGAACGAGAATCTCGCAAAGGGCGCGTATAATGAAGATTTGTCGGCATTTTGAGCAATATTTTGTGCCTGAATTCTAAGTACGCTCTATTCTTGATCGAGGAATTTTTCGAAAGAATTTTATTGAGTATCATTTTGATGAACGCGAGTAAGTGAGTTTTGATGAAGGGTCAGTTATTATGGCACGAAGTGTACTGAGAATATAATGTTCAAATTCAAATTCAAATTCAAATTCATTTATTTTGTGAACATAAGTAAACATTAGGTGGTATAATATATAAAATGTTACTCGGTTGCTACGGCGTAGCTAAACGTAGCTGCTACGTAGATGGACATAATGGCTTTTCTCTTTTATGTAATGTATTTTTTGATGTGAAACATCTATATGCGCGGCTAGGCAGTAAAACTGACACGTATGCCATGATGTATAGTCAGGGCGTGATGCCTCCTCTACGCCACGTAAAAATCAACCTTTTCCAATTGGAATAAAGTTTGTTTTGGAACGATTTTAGTAAGTAATTAAAAGTCAAAATAACGTCTTTTTTATTATGAAAATTAAAATAATAAGAAAAATTAATTTAATTTAACTTATGTAACTATTATTTCTTTATTTGAATTCATATTTCATTTTAGGTTTTTTTTTATTAATTATAAATTCTAATAATTAATGTACATATTACACATCTGCCGGGCGTCCCGTGACGTTTTTTCCAGTAATAGTATACTTTGCAGTATTAAAGTATATTTTCGAAGGTTCAGTACATATTTTAGACATGAAACTTTCAAACAAACACATCTGACTTATCACCCTAGAACAGTGTCCCTTATCAAATCTTCGCCATAGTAGTTTATACTCAAACCCGATTCTGTCAAACAGTAATGTTACAAATGATATATAACAGTACTAGTTGATTTGTGTACTGGGAAACCACAGCCTCTGACTATGTACATAGTTTGTATATTTCGAAACAGATAAATAGGCTTTGTCAACGGATTTCCTTGTTTAATGTTTTGATTTTAATTTTCTTTGAGGGGATGATCTTGCGTCAAAGTAAATATGATATTGGTAATGTTATAACATTATACACAAGTTTTTAGCAAATATATTTTATTTAGATAATATGTATAATTTAATCATTCGAATTACCAGTGGTGGCCCGAGAGCAACGACGCCGACGGCCTAGTGGTTGCGGCCCCGACTTACGTAAGTAAGTCGTGGGTTCGAACCCAGGCAGGCACATTACTTTGTGTAATTTATGTCATCACCACTACTCTCAAAAACGGTGAAGGAAATCATCTTGAGGAAACCGGCATGTCCTAGAACCAAAAATTCGAAGACATGTGACATCTACCAATCCGCACTGGGCACGCGTGGTGGTTTTTAGGCCATTCCCTATCTAGACAGGAGGCCGGGTTTCCCAGCAGTGGGAACAATACAGGCTGATTATGCCTTATGCCTATTCGAATTACTACATTACTAGAATGACTATGTGTTTATACTTGGTATTGTTTTAACTTGCTTCTACTTCTGAATTTTATTTGAAAGCATTTATGTAGACAGCATTATTAAATTGCAATTTTAAATGAAATAATTGGTTTAGAAAAAGTTAAGATGACCTCTATGTCTGAAACTATAAAATAATTATTAAAATCAAATTCAGTTAAAAGGTTGCCTATTGACGATGCAGAGCAGGAAAGACAAAATCTACCATTAGTTAATAAGTAGAGTTTTATCACACCACGTAAATGAACAACTGTCTTGTTGGTCAATTGGTTGCAAGTGCTACTGCTGAGCATGAAGTCCTGAGTTCGACAGCCAAGCAAGGCAAAGTGTTTTTGAATTCTCCATCCAATTTCTCAGTAGCAGCTACGGAGCCTAGACTTATGCCCATTTGATGGCAATAGACTCGCCCTCTATTAAATGGTACTTAAACATAACTGGCGACAAGTGTACTATTAGGTACACGTCTGCCTAACCCCGGTGGTTACAGGCGTGATATTATGACGTATGTAAATAAACGAAGTCATCATCATTCTCCTGCCCATGTCCAAATTTATTTGTCCGCATGTCTTCTTATATTCTTCGTCATCTCAGCAGTCACCTCCTTTCTAGCCATATCATCCTTCACACAGTCCATCCATCGTTTTTTTTGGTCTTCCTCTGATCTTGTACCCATGTAAATAAATAATGTAAGTAACTAAAATAAAACCACTGATCGCTATACCTAAGCTTTAACTCTGAAACATAGCTACACTATATCAATTCGTTCTTTCAACTTCACAACAGTAACTAAAGCGCCTAGGAATTGGCTTCTAAAAAGAACGAAGGCTTTAACAAAATAAATGGGAACATTTTACGTAACCGAGTGGAGCCATTTCACTACAAATCCACCGTGTGTTGTGTACAAAAATAATTTGTTTGTTTGCAGGGACTTGACATTCAAACAGATACTGAATGTAGGAATTTATTTAGGCTCAGTTCATGGGTATATGAGGCATATAAATAAGGAGTATGTGTTTTAGTTATGATTAGCTTTATAACATTATTTGCCGATAGTGAAGTTTCCATGTTTTTTAGGGTTCCGTACCTCAAAAGTTTTCCTTTTGAGGTACGGAACTCTTATAGGATCACCACATCATCGAGTTAACATTAAAACGATACCTATACTCAGGGCAACAGTCTCTTGAAGCTGTGAAGCTTCTGTTTTTGAACATAAAATTAAATTTAGAACACCGTAAGCACCATTATCAGCTTGAAACCAGTCATTCATACCCTCAAAATGATATTAGCAAAACAATAAGAAACTTTACCTACATACATTCTTCATTTTCATTCACTCCAACGCAAGTATTTCCAAGTTTGCTAATACTTCTATTGTTCCCATAGCAACGGAAGAATGCGAGAATATTCTGTCATAGCTGCCCGTTAGTTCATCTGTTACTTCGTATGGAAGCTTCCAGAATGCTTTTAGGTTTTTACGAGAAAATTTCCACCCCGAGGCAAACGTACGAAAAGATTGCAAAAATGAAACGCGCTCTGGAGATAGACTTTTGCCATGAGAGTATTTCAGAAATACCAATTTTAGTCGTAAAAAAACAGTGGCCTTTTGGCCAGTTTTTCAGATGGCCTCGAGTTACGAAAAGGCTGTGTGAAGATAAAAATAATGCCCTGTTTTGCGATACCAGTTTTTTTCTCTGTCCAACCCTGTGTTATGTGCCCTTTCCATTTTGTAGAAAATTACAGGCCCAATAATGTAAATACTAAAGTAAGGTTATTGTGATTTTACGTTGATGTGTAATCATTTTTATTATATTATTATAGCTAGCCCATGTTGTCCCACTGCTGGGCAAAGGCCTCCCTCCATTCCTGCCAACGGTCACGATTCTGTGCTACTACTTTCCAATTCTCAAAGAAGACATCCAGTTCGTCCCGCCATCTCCATCGTGGTCTGCCGCGACCACGTGTCACTGTTTCAGGGCACCAATCCTGAGCTTTACGGGCCCACAGTTCATTCGGCATGCGACAGACATGTTCTGCCCAGTCCCATTTAAATTGGGCAGCCTTTTGAGCCACGTCAACGGTTTGCGTTTAATAATACCAAAATTAATATAATCACGTGTTATTCCCACGGGGATATACAGGAACTACATACCGCCACCTGCTTCAGTTGTATGTTTTATCCTCGTTCATACATATACGCCGAAAGGTCCTCCCAGGACTTCGTACAAAAAACAACATAACATCATGCCTGTAATCTTTGAAGGTTTAGGTAGAGGCCTACCTAAAAATACACTCACATTCCGCCAGTTATGTTTTAAGTCCCATGTAATGGGGGCGAGCCTATTGCCATTAACCGGGCACAAATCCAGACTCCGCTGCAGCTACTGAAAAATTCTTACTATTCTACTTAATGACTACTTACACAGCGTGTAACGGAAGGGGGCTATCAACCCTGAAGGAGGTGAATGTGCTCATGAAACTCAACAACTTTCCCCAAAGAACATAGGTCGAAATATGAAAAAAAAATTTGGCCCTCCCATAGTAAATCAATCAGCTGGTAGTCAGTTTTGTAAGGAAGGGCAAATTTTTTTTTTCACGCTGTTTATTTTTAAGTCTTTTACTGAATGTCAACAATACAGTCATTGACATTACGATCCACATTTTGTATTTAAGCCTATTTTGATGACAAATTGGTACGATTATAACACGCACTTTATATAACTGCTGGCAATGAGATAAAAATACGCCCCTATTTCGTAGCTCGTTATCGCGGATAATGTCAGCATCTGCTTACACTAATAAATCATACTTGGAATATTTAAGTACCCTGAAGTAGGCGACAAATTCTTTGTATAAAAATAATAATACAACAATCGCGCATTATTATTTGGTGATAGAAAGAAAGAAAGAAGAAGAAAAATATTAATTTTCATGATGTATAAAATCATAACATTAAGCCTGTAATCCCGGAAGTATTTATTTTATTTATTATTTTTGGCCAATCAACAATCGTATATACCTAACTGTTACATGTTAAAATAAAGATTTTTATAACAAAGGTTAGTATTACAATTTCTTATAGGTTAGCACAGCATACCCCATAAAAAATTAATACATGTTACAAGTTATAGTCTAAAGTAAAATTTAAATCAAAGCTTAAGAATAGAATGAAAGTCATAATTAAATTAAAAAATAAAGAACTAAATTAAAATTAAATACAAATATTTAAAACAAAATCAAAACTAAATACAAAAAATAAAACAAAATTTAAAAATCAATTCGATCGACGGCTTTTTTCTTTAATTTAATTTATTGTTTTACTGCTTGGAAGAACGTTTTTACATCAAACTAAGTAACTACCTATACGCAAAAATTATTGCTGGGAAACAGCTTTTTTTTGGTGGTGAAAAATCACGTTTGGTGGGACTCAAGGTTACGCACTAAAAACATTGTGCTGATGGATGGATTGAATAGTACGGGGGTCGTTAGGTGTTTAAAGTAAAAATCTTAAATTAAACATCTATTTCAAAAAAAAGTTGTGAAAAACTGGCCAAGTGCGAGTCGGACTCGCGCACGAAGGGTTCCGTACCATTATCTATAAAAACGGCAAAAAAAATCATATCTTTGTATGGGAGCCCCCCTTAATATATATTTTTTTAATTTTTAGTATTTGTTGTTATAGCGGCAATAGTAATACATCATTTGTGAAAATTTCAGCTTTCTAGCTATCACGGTTTATGAGATACAGCCTGGAGACAGACAGACAGACAGACAGACAGCGAAGTCTTAGTAATAGGGTCCCGTTTTACCCTTTGGGTACGGAACCCTAAAAAGTGGTACTTTGATTCCAATATCTCCGTAACTAGAAGGTTCCCAGGTATGGTCTAGAACAAGAAAATGATCGCAATGACGGGGAGAATAAGTGCCTTTCGGCTTCGTTAAAGGTTGTACGCTTGTTACACCTTTTATGAGACCTAGTTGTATCGATTTTTAGCCCTCGTAAATTGCAACTATCATCGAAATCATTACAGCAGTTTTCTAGAACGTGATTGCAAATATTGCTTTGATAAGTTCTTCAATAGCTCTCATATTCCAAGCAATATGTTTCCTCACAGTCGACTCAATATTTTACATACCCGACAAGTGTAACATGCCAACATTTCATGGCGCTTGTAAGCTCAAATTGCGCCATTTCTCATTGACATATAACACTTTGTTCAAGAATACACAGTACACTGCAATATTTAAAAAAAACTAGCCAACCGGATGAAAATACAGACTCCGGGCTTCTATAGACAAATTCGAAATGGAAAAACTTGATAAAACTACTTTCAGCAATCGTACTTGCTGCCATACCAACCAGTTTTCCAGGTGGATTGTTAATATATATTTCTTCGAGTTCAAGTAAGTTTTCTTGAACTCAAAATTGACTTCACGTTATATTGAAAAAAGATTACTTCCCGATTTGAATCAGATTTTGTTAACAATTTCAAGGGTTATTAGCAAGGAACCCTAATCTTTTTTTCTAAAATGAGCTACGCTTAAGTTGCTTCATTTATCATCAGTTATCTGTTAGTAAAAGTCCCGTCTAAATCGATCCACCAGACCCGAACAGGCAGAGAGACTGACAGAAAGACGTAATTTTTTTTTTTGTTATAAGTTTGGTGTACTTTCATATGCATTCAGTAACAAGCTGTTGTTTTGAAATTAGAAATAGGCGATTCAATTTTATTTATTTGTATAGATCCACCTACCCATAACAACAAAGTCACGTGAGCGAAGCCACAAGGATAGGTAGTCCTGAAAATAAGCATGCATACTACACTACTAGGTCTAATACTCAGGCACTGGACCACAACACAAGTATTGCCGTCAAATCGTGCCTAGAAGTAAGATCTATTTTGATATTGTTGCTAATTTGATTATTGTGTTTTATTTATTTATTTTTACGTTCTGATTATTGTAGTATTAATAATTATTTTGACATGATTAATGGTGATTTTGACATTACTTATTTTTAATGATTTTGACATTATTATTATTAATTATTTTGACATTATTAGTAAGTAACTATTACCAAAATTTTCCAAATATAATTATGTACTAACACTAGTGTTTAAGATGTGTATGTATAATTTTACTAACAAATTGGATTGTATTATCTGGATAATAAATGATTTGATTTTATTTTGACTACTATTGCTCACACATCAGAAACTACACACCACCACCTATTACGATCTTTAGACACCTTTTGCTTTGGCCACGTTCATACATTAATTTGGTTATACCCGACGGCTGTGAGTACTGTATCCACTAGTATCTTTTTAAGGCGTCCCATTCGATATTTTTAGCCGCTTTTCATTCATTTTCTCAACATGACGAATATTTTTTTTCACATCTTCTTTTATGCTGCAACGTTGTCTTAAAAGCATCATCTGCCTAGCCTTTTCCCAAATTTTATTGGGGTTGGCTTCCAGTCTTACCGTATACAGCTGAATACCAGTATTTTGCATGGAGCGATTGCCTATCTGACCTGCACAACACAGTTAGTACTGGCACAGATAATATAATACTACGGTACTCGTTAATACGGTATCCTTTGGTAAGACTGGTTGTCAGACTTTTGGGCCACTGAAAACCTGTGACGACAGTCAAAGATCTGCAAATGACCACCGGGACCAACGGCTTAACGTACTTTCCGAAGCACGGAGGAAACTCGCTATGTAATTATGGTCAACCATCCATAGACCGTCCTTGGCAAGCGCTGCTTAACCGGCGGCGGCAGTGCGGCTGTTATTATTTAGCCACGAGCTCCTTGTTGTCTTAAAATATACACACTCACTCAGGTCCTGTTGAAAACTAGCGTCGGGCACTAGTTGCCTGGCAGTTTGCTGAACTGGGCCTTTTTAGCGCAGCCATGAGACACATGTCACAGTATTACTCGTATTATCAACTTTTTTTATTTTTCCTTTTTATTGTTGTTTTGATTTAAGTTTTTTATTTATTTTATTGCATATTGAGTTATTGTGTGTTTTTGTGACATATGCCAAATAAACATGTTTTCTTTCTTTCTTTTCTTTATATAATAAATAAAATAAAAGAATAGTACAAACATTCCTTACAAATGCTTTTCAATTTTTCAGTATTGACACCGTCTAACACCTGAAGGCCGGCTGTCTGAATAATCCTCTTTCTCGAGGCTTTTGGCAAACATGTCGTATTTACTCGATCCCTGGCGGTATCGAGTCACTGGAGTTGAGGGATTTGATCACCTCGCGAGGTGACTGCTTTTACGATACTCCGAGACGCTTTTTGCATCTAAAATGTTTTTTTTTTTCTTGTGAATTTTTAACAAGTTGCTTGTTGTTCTTTATTTTTAAAAGTCTTCGTTTTTACATTTTTTATTCTTGTCAATCGTACATACTAAAACCATTTTTTTGGAATTCAATATAAAACAACACAGGCTCAAATGTTCGCCTAAATTATTCTAATAAACCTCGATAAATAAAACATACTTTTTAATATAAAAACGTTTTAATAATTTAGTAAACCTAATATCGTTCCCTGCTAATTAATTTTAAACTAAAAGATCTAGGTTTATGTCTGTTAGTTTGTGCTTAACTTTACTGGGCAAACATTCATCAGCTCAGAAACTAGACATGAAAGTTTCTAGGTTATGACAACAAAGTCTTGGGGCACTAACTAGGATGAAATATGTCGCGTTTCAGTGTTTATTTTGGACATTTAACACCACATACTCGTGAAATGGGAACCAGGCCATTATTCTGCGGTTGTAGGTTTAAACTTTTTTGGAACAGCATGCAAAAGGGTTATAACTTTCCTACATACATACATAAACACATCTTTTTTCATGGGTATAGGCAAAAACATTAGAACGTCCCTTCTACGATCCTACAACTGGTCATACACGCATGCTGGTTTTTAAAACTTACCTTTTCGGGATAAATAATGGTTGTAAAAGTATCCTTAACGAAGCCCAAAGGCACTTGTTCTCCCCACTATTGTTATTTTTTTTTTGTTCTAGACCATTTCTGGGAACCTTCTAGTTACGGAAAAAATGGGGATCAAAGTTTCTTTTAAAATAAAAGCTTTTAATGTTTTAACTTAAATATATATATAAATTTTAAATACCTTCACAACCCCCGTACTAATCAATAAATCAATCAGCAATTTTTTTTTAGTGCGTTACATTGAGTTCTACTGTAAAACGCGATTTTTCACCCCAAAAAAAAGTCGTGAGCCAGCAATCATTTTTGTGTAAGGTTACTAAGTTTGATATACAGAATGCTTGGCTGACGGCTTCCTGAAGGGTCCGTTTACACCATTTATAGAAACCGGCCAAGTGCGTATCGGGCCACGCACAATGTAGGGTTCCGTAGTTGCCTATCAACATATAATGCAGACCGATTTGCCTCCGAACGATGATTTTTATTTAATAATGAAAAACAAACTTACATTTGGAATTGAAAAACCTGTGCTCCCATACATTATGTTTGGGAAAATGTGTGATCCAAGTACATTTTATAAGTTGGTCGACTATTACTCGTAAACTTGTAAAGCTGTGATAGTTTTTCTTTTAACTTCGTTATTTATACTAATAGCGTGAATTTTTTTACGCACCTGAACACAACCGTTTAGCTGGTAGAGGGGAGGGGACACTCGAGCTTAATATTTCACAAACGAATCCCTTAATCGAATGAATATTCATGCCAAATTACAGCTTTCTAGTACTTAAATTCTATGAGCTAAGCTGCGGACAGACAGACGGACATGACGAAACATATAAGGGTTCCTTGTTGACTACGGAACCCTAAAAAATAGTCCTTTTCTCTTTTCGGCTAAAAACAAAATTTGTATAAAAAAACTAACCTTTTTCGGCGTCAACTATGCAAATCAACGTAAAAAGTGAACGATTTTATTTTATTACACCCGACCCACCCATCGGTAATTGATTCGTTTGTTGTTAAAACGTTTTACTAGTTCCAATAAAGTATTCAACAGTTTTTTTTTTATTTTTTATCCTGATTAATTCCGATGTGGGTCCAAACCACGTAAATTCCTTGAGGGCACATCAAACGCTATTGGTTGGTGTTTTTATTGACCACTAGTCTGGCTTGTAGCATTCCCCGGGGGTTAAATAGATGGCTGGCCTTGCTCCGAAAAAGTGTTTACAAGACGATATTTCCCTGACGTCGTCTTTAGCAAACTGTTACGCAGTGGAAGAAGAGTTTTTAGGTTATGGGGTTAGTTTACTTAGGTGCATAATAGGGTTCTTTTTGCTAGTGGATGATAAAATTACTTACTAGCTCATACATCACTACAAATTTGAATACAGAATGGAACTTAGGGGACAACACACAAACGGTTCCCAAATTTTCCATCGGTAAATAAAAAAAAAAAGACGGGTTGCAACCCGTCTTTTTTTTTTTATTTACCGATGAGTGTGCCGGCAGAAGTGAAAACTTGATTATTAACGTTGAGCATGTTTGATATTTTGGAATGGTTAGGGAATAATTTTGCACCAATTGCTTTATCAGTATAAAGAACAGGGTGTACTATTCGGTGCACCCCTGCCTGAGCCTTCGGGGATTACAGGATGTTATGTTATCATTGAATCCTGCCTAAAGAATTTGTAATTAAAAGTGTGGAAGTAATCTGTTGCACATAAAAATGTGTGCGATACATCTTTTCACAGGCGCTTAGTAAGCACGTAAGCAGGAACGTTTTCACATTCGATCTTACTACAGAATTAGCTGAGAATTTATCGGTTTCCTATACCAATAACCCTCGTGCTTTTTAACTTACTTGTAAATACTTGTAATCAAATCATTTTTAAAGCAGGTTTTTAAATAAACTGAACTTTATTTTACCAAACAACAAACGCCTTAGTGAAAATGTTTAGCAATTTAATACTCGGAAGGTACTTATTGCGATTGAACGATTTCCTTTTTTATTTTATTATCATGATTGTGCTTGCATCTTAAAAGCCTTCACAAGTACTTTTAATAGCTACTAGATACTAAGAAAGCTGCAAACTCAAAGACAACACTGTCTTATTGATTTTAGAATCTCTTGTCATTATGCGTCAATCAATAAAATTGCAAGGAAATACGGAATTTTAGCTACACTAACATACTAAAGGTACGTAACGTTTGTAAATAGCACGTAAATTGCCTTCGTAGTTAGCACGGTGCGAATCCCCCAAAGACCACGGTTCTATCACAATCTTAAGGACGATGAAGATAGCCAGAGGACTAGGTTTCGCGGCGCTGCGCCGGCGCGCGGCGGGTGGCAATTTATTTAATAGATTTGTCAGCTTTATCCCTAAAGCATTAGGTTCAAAATTGATTGGAAACATTTAAAAATTTCTTTAAATGATTTTAAACCATAAAATGTTGAAGGTTAAGTTCAAAATCGAATGAGAAAATTTGTCTTACGCTTTTTCGATCAGGGTCACGTGTCCTGACGCGAGTTTAAGATTTTATACCCATTACAGAAAAAGTGCTCAACGCCGCTAAAGAAGTTTTCACTTCAAAAACTGCTGTTCCATACATTTTGACCGTGTAGGTATTGCACTTATCAAGGAAAGAGCATTTTTTTATTACCAATGAAAAACCTTTATGTGAATTGAATACGTGGTAATCGTTTCTGAAAAGATGCCGTTTCCACCCTGTATTTTCTGATCTTATTCTGGAAATACACAAAGATTTGCCTTATGTATTTACGTGGACATGTTTTCTGCATGTTTACTTTGAGATGAGAAATGGGCTCAAAGAACCATCGAATGGGTCTCGTTGAACGCTAGACGACGTCACGGCGCACCAAGGCAACGATGACGGAGTTAAGCCACTAACAAAAGACGTTATTGTGGGCAAAAGGGAGAGGGAGATCCATGTGTCAAATGTTCAACTGTGTGCAATACTGGCTAATTAGTTAGATAGTATCTGCGTCAACATCATTTTTATGCCATTAGCGGACCACCTCTCTTTTGTGCACCCTGGTAAACACGCAGTGTTTCAACCAAGTCTTACCACAGTTCTTTGTAGTTCTTCCACCTTCAATCCACAATCTTATGTAGATATAACCAGATGGTTATATCTACATTAGATTACATTAAATTGCGCTTGTCCATAAACCTAGACCGGAAGAAATATTCTAAAATATCTAGGAATTTATTATTTCTCCAAAATGATTCTAACCAATAGCTAGGCAGATGATGAAGGGACAGCCCTCCGCAAACTGACAGGGTGCATTCAGCTCCTTATTTTGAACCATATTCCACCAGAATTTTTCTCAGGATTTTAATTATTTTTGACGTGGATATTTCTTTAAAGTATATATCGTTTTTTATCGTTTTTTCAGTTGCTATTTGCATTATTTCAATAGAAAATTACATAGCACTCCATTTATGTAAACAATACGGCTAAAATAAAAATAAAAAACAAACATTGGATCAACTGTTCACTCCCTGCTAGTTACAGAGTTCATCGAATTCGTCGTCGCGCTTACCGTTCGCTACGTGCGTTTTGCCACGGTAACATCGGTAACGATACATTGCGTATGAGGAAATAAGACATATAAAATTTATTGGATTCGCATAACGTTCCTGAAATAATGTCTTGTACCGGTCATCTTAGTATGATATACTGTATTCATCCCACCAATCTGCGGAGAGCTGTCCTTTACACTCTGTATACTTACCTAATTCCGGAACCTGTGAACACAACAACCAACTTTATAGCTGTTGCACAATAAGTCATTTTCCCCGTCACTTCGGCACAAACTCTTTTACTTTACTACCCAGTAACTGAGCTTGTTTTGTGCGCCGTACCCCACACCTGTGACTGTATTTGATTTGCTACTACAAACGAGAAAAACCTCGCTTTGATTAGAAAAAATATGGTTTTATAGCGCCGAGATTTTTTCTAGTTCCAGAGCGTTGTTCTAACACTGTGTGTTGTTTTTGAAGTTTAGCCTTCAAATAGGTTTTTTGTTTTTGTGGTGTAAGTAACACAACACATGTGTAAAACAACGAAAGTGTACAAAATGTATCAAGTTGTTTTTTTTTGCGAATGTTTTTTGATACTTTGTAGTTGGTGGTTAAAAAAACGATAGATTTGAGGTTAATTCATTATTTACTACTAAAAACGAATGAAACGTGTTACTCCTTGTGGAAAATAATGACTGCATCAGCTGTGAATATCGACTCGAATGCTTGGTAGGTATGTCGACTCCAGTGCGACTTGTTATATGACAGACAACAAAACTGTACTACAAAATTATGTAGAGGATGCTCCGTGCCTGGTAACCTAGTCACCCTAAAATTAAATTAAATCATACCATAACGCCCCCGTCCTGTTGGTATGAAACTTTTCAACAGTTACGTTTAAATCATCTAAAATAAATTAGTTGATGATAAATACAAAATATTTACTTCAAGTTAATTAGTTAACGTGACTAACTTTAACTCATATGAAAGCAGCATGAACTTCAAATAACTGTAGACCTAGAATAACATTATACAACCCGTATTAATAAGAGAATTTCACAACAAGCTTTTTGTTATTATTAACATAACAATCACTGTCTTATAGTGCAACAAATATATTATTTGTAAAAAAAGAGAGACGCAAAACCTTTTTACGTACATTGCGTGTCAAATTACAACATTGTCCCCACAGCAATAGACAGAAAAATGCAACTCTCAAACTATTAAAAAAAAAAGCATAACGGTCGGGGCAGACGAGCACTGCAATTATTCTATGTATTCTAAATTTTGAATTCAGAAGCACTAACAATCGCCATTTATATTCAAAGTAACGTTTGAAAAATCGTCGTAAAAATTCGAACGGTCAGGAAAAATGGAGAATTTTTTCATATCTACCGTAGAACAAACGTCGATTTAGATATTTTAATTTTTCTATATTATAACACTTTAAATGAGTAACTTTGTCTGTCGCAGTCCAATACCTGACCCTAAAAAACCTTTGAAGATACACCTCTGCAGCAGCAGGCGCCAATATCACCATGGCCATGGTCTTTCATAACGCTTTGCGGTCTGTGGTCGTCATCGAAATTGTACTTATATCAGTGTTGCGGCTTACAACTTGCTCAATACTCATTCTGGGCCTTCACAAATTCTCTAGGAGAACATTGAAATTCAGCAACCTTTAAAACAAACGGCGGTAAACTAAGTCAACACCCTACCTTTATAACATAAAATAACATCACGCCTGTAATCCCCGAAGGGTTAGGCAGTGGGTGTTCCTAATAGTACACCAACATTTCGCCAGTTATATTTAAGTCCCATGTAATAGTGAGCGAGCCTATTGACATCAACCGGGTACAAATCCAGACTCCGTGACTGACACTGAGAGCTTCCGGATGGAAAAACCCAATAATAATTTGCCCGACCCGGGAATCGAATTCAAGACTTTAGTAGTCGCGATTGTGATCTCTAGAACAACGAGACAGTTTATTCTAGTACAGACGCCAGCAGGTCAACCTACCCGAAACTGTCAGTTTTTCCCAACCAACCTTAAACTTAATGCTTTTGAGATAAAGTTGAAAATCTATTAAAGAAATTTGACAGATTGTAGTAGCTTGATATGCTGGCGTCTGTACATTGACCAGAAATTGCAATGCGGAAAATACTCAACAACACTTCTGGTCAACCATAAAACCATGAAAAACCACTAACAATATCTTTGAGGCAAAAAAGTTATTAAATCAAAAAAATCCAATTCCACTGTCCTTTACTGTACTAACTCTAAATCCTTTCATTCTAAACTCCTAGCCCAAAGCTTTTAACTCCCGCATCTATACGCTCGGGGCCAACTTTTTGTTCCTCAAACAGTATGACATAACAAATCTAGAGCACATTCTAGAACCTTTGAAACAAAGCGATTGTTTCCCCGTTTATTCTTTGGGGATTCCTTTTGTCGACATGCAGTGGTAATTAGATGCATGTATCACAATGCTTTACGTTTTAAATGCTTTGTTCTGTTATGTTTAAAGCAACTGAGTAATTAGTGTTAAATGGAATTATTTAGGTTTCGTGAAATCTTGATATAATGAAAGCGTCGCTTTGAGTGTGATGGAGGATTATTTAAATTTTATTGCGCACGGAATTCAATTAGGAATTGTCCGTAATCTGCTTGTGAACTCATTAAGTTAAACGATTATTTTGTTTTGAGTCGTACTTGTCGATTAACACTTAGGATTCATGAAACAGACATCTATGGATATGTCAGAGGACATTTTTATTTGGTGTCTTGTGATAGATCCCTTATTCATTAAAAATTATTCAAATTAGCGTACCTATATTTCTTCAAGGAGCTTGAGTCTAAATAATAACAGCCGCTCGGGCCGATCTTCAGGTTAAGCAACGCTTGCCTAGGTTGGTCCGTGGATGAGTGGCCGCCCGTTATACCGAGTTTCCTACGCGCCTCGGAAAATACGATAACCCGTTGGTCCCGGCTGTCATTTGTAGATTTTTGACAGTCGTTACTGGTAGTCAGTGACCCAAACGTCTGATAACCAATCTTACCAAGGAGTATCGTATTACTCGGTACTAACTGGGTTGTGGAAGTCAGGTAGGCAGTCGCTCCATCTAAAATACTGATATTCAGCTGCATACGGTTAGACTGGAAGCCGACCCCAATATAGTTGGGAAAAGGCCAGGCAGATGATGATGAGCGTACTTCTATGTAGTACTGAGACTAAGTGAACCTCTTTCTAAACCAAGAAAACTGCACAAACCCTGATGATAACTTAGCTAATTAATAAACAGGAGACATACGTTAGTTCAGATATGTGTCATGAAGAGATAGATGTACAGCTTATTCTATAACCCGACTAAGTTTAGTGCAAACATACATTATCAACTATTTACGATTGCCTATGAGCAATATATTATGCGTTTAGACTGTGGTATAAGGTGTAAGAAATAGCGTGTACCTAAATAGGAAATAAAAGTAATTTTTGATCCAGTTCTTTACACAATTATGATTACCCGATTTTTTTAAAATTAATCATTTGTTTATCAGGTATTTTTATCACAACTTATACAATCTCAAGACTCGAATCGACTCGGAAGAATCTATTGAGGGACGGACGAGAACGTATACACATTTAGTTTATTGCTGCGTTTCTACAACATATTTTTTTACAGTTATTAATCTAAACGCCGCCAATTAGTTCAGCGATGCGTAAAATCATCAACATTGGAATGGAAGATTGGCTTTGATCAGCTCCTTGCACATTTTGTCGAAACAAACTTTCTTTACACCACTGACCAAAAAATAAATAAATAATAATCACATCCATATCATTTATTTTGTATTTTATTTTTTGGATAGGCCTGTTGGTCTAGTGGTTAGTGACCCTGACTGCTAGGACGGAGGTCGTGGGTTCGATTCCCACACAGGACAAATCTTTGTGCGATGAGTACGATTATTTGTTCTGTATCTGGGTGTGATTTATCTATAATATGTATGTATTTAGAAATATATAAGTATGTTTATCAGTTGTCTGGTTGCCATAATACAGGCTCTGCCTAGTTTGGGATCAGATGGCGGTGTGTTGGTTGTCCCAAAATATTAAATATTATTTATATTTTCAAATGTTTATTTTTTATATTATTCTAAATTGAAATATTTAATTAATGTGTACAGAAATATACCGATGACTTGGTGAAGGTTGCGGGGATCCGCTCAATGTGGCGACACTTAGGGGAGGCCTATGTCCAGCAGTGGACGTCTTTCGGCTGAAATGATGATGATGATAATGAAAAAAAGGAAATCACACCCACACGCATACTTATGCATGTACAATTGTACATAATTACGGTCAAAGATGGATGTAAAAATAAACTTAAGATTAGCCGACTAAACTTAGGGTTAGCTGCAACTCCTTGACCTCTACTGATGACGTCACTTAGCACTTACATATATTTAAACTTTCTTAACTTATCCTTCTATTCTAATATAATTTTTACTCGACTGATCAAAAAAGGAGTGTTATGTTTTCAGGATTCATGTATGTATGTATGTTTGTGAGTTTCTTTATTCCACCATACCTTCTAAACGGCTTAACCGACTTCAATGTATGTGGTTCAGTATATCATTAGAAGCGTCGAGTTATTCCGGATAACATAGGAAAATGAACATTTAAAAAAATATAAAGGGGGAGCCATGGTTCATGAAAAAATGGATATATATTTATATAGTTTTTTTCATGAAAATTTGACTACGTATACTATAATCGTCTAGAGCTTGCTTAGTACGTAACATAAACGTAACGTTAAAATCTGTAACAGAAGTATTCAATATGCATTCGTTCACTAATAAAAAAGAAAGAAATTAAATATGTTATCTTTTGCACGAAATTGATTTCATAAAAAATAAAAGATACTGTTCGTGGCACTTTTTGCGTTTGAAAAATATTGTTTTATTACTAAAAGGTATTAAATAAAAAACAGATAATTAAAAAACCTGCCAAGGTAGGTATATAATATTTAACTACCTTGTGGCCATTCAACACTAAAATTATGTAACTTGTTTTCAATTATTTAGTTCACTTTTTGATATGGCAGGCGTGTTTTTTTTCATTTTTTTGTATTAATTTTGTTTTTTTTTTAATCTTTAGCTTCCCGCTTCTCTTATAACTTAAGCCAGTGCAAATATCAGCTTTCAAAGGTAGCGTGGGGCGTAATAATGATTGATGTTCACATTACCATATCTAGCCCCTATTTATCTTATATAAATCGCAATTGACTTGACGCGATCCGTTTATGGCGATATAACGGTTATGTATTAACTGTAGTACATAATTTAATATCTGCGTAGATAATTAGGTGAAAGATATATGTAGGTAGCCTCATTGGTGTAGTGGGCCAAGCGCGACTGCTAAGCATGAGATTCAGGGTTCGATATCCATGTCGGGCAGAGTATTATTGGGTATTTTATGTCAGAAATTTCTCAGTAGCAGTAACGGGGCCTGGTTAATGGTAATAGGCTCGCCTACTAATAGTTGGGACTACAAAAACACAATTAAGGACATCCTAGTTTGACTCTTTGCGAACTCCAAGCCCGATTTTATATGTAGGTATATGATTTGTAGATGAGCTAAGAATAGAATGGGTTATTTTAGGCTTCACATGTTTTCAAGATAGCCATTGAACCGCCACGTGGGGTGGACCGCCCTCAGGCTAAGTGGAACGTCGGTCTCCGTCGGGCAGTTGGTAGCAACTGGACGAGACTAGCAGATGATTGAGTGAAGAAGTCTTAGCAGATAGTATTTTTTATTGTAAAATATGCAAGTAGGTTTAATAAATGCGAATAAAAATAAATTATAAAAAAAAATCTATGACAATACCTATATTATTAAAATTATGCTAATATCTACAAACTAGAGTTGGGCACAGGAATTTTGCCGACAAAATTAACAGGAATTTTAGTACCGAAAACAGTTAATTATTTTATTATTAGGTACTAGCGACCCGCCCCGGCTTCGCACGGGTGCATGTGTTATACATAAAAACCTTCCTCTTGAATCACTCTATCTATTAAAAAAAAACCGCATCAAAATCCGTTGCGTAGTTTTAAAGATTTAAGCGGTCAAAGGGAAATAGGGACAGAAAAGCGACTTTGTTTTATAATATGTAGTGAAGTATCTAACCTAGACTCAAAAGCAGAAGTTAACTAAAAGTTATTAGGTAATGATAAATCGTACACACAGCTCCATTAAGCGGTTACCCCTGCAAAAGACATGTGCATTCAAATCCGTGATAGGCCTAAGTTGGTTTTTATATTTGGCAAAAACGTTTTATTATAATGAGTGTACTGTTTTAGTGTACAAATAAGTTTAAGTTATTTTTTTAAATCTGTTTTAATATTGTTTTTGTTTTCATCGTTAATACTTTTATTATTGCGTTTAACGACAAAAGTAGATTAATCATTAATCGAATTATTAACTACCTAACTGGCTTAGTTGGTAAGAGCTTGCGGTAATCAAAGGATAACCAATGATTTGATGTTTCGAATCTCGTCCGGGCATAAGAATACTTTTTTTATTATTCCTATGGATGTATAATAATATGTTTGAATTGCAAAGATGTTGTAGCAAAGATAACTTTAATGCAACTGGGGAAACTTAGTTGTTTTAAGTGACCGTATACATCAAACGTTGTAGTTATAATTTGAGGGTATGGATTAATTTTACAAAGAAACGTAGATAAGTAAGTAAGTAAAATTAATGGTTATCCTCAATTTATAAAATCTATCGATTAGACAGAGACCTAAAGATAAAGTGACTCAGACGATAGTAGATAACAATTCATCGCAATTCATATGGCTCGCTGGCTAGTTCGTTAAAGTGCCGGTATGAGTATGACGACATTCGGTGATGCAAATTCAATGTTGTAGCAGAGTAACATTTTAAAATTTGAGGGGTTAGCACATACTGACGCTGTGTGTACCTCCAACGTAGCAAAACAGACGCAATTAACACATAATATGATCCGATAGTCCTAATTAAAGATTTATAAGACAAAGGACTTATCTCAAGACTGAAACAAAAGACTTTAGATTACTGACGCAATCTATAAAGACGTAATTTTCGTTCTCTTTTGTCTTATAATTTCGTTGTATTTGTAATCAGGTTACAGAAATATGTATTCAGGTTCTTAGTGAATAAATGGTATTTTTCTAGACTAGACAGTAATTTGGGAGTTCTCATTAGTGCTAATGAACACATTGATAGTTTTCCGAGTCGGACCGGCAATTGGTCTAGAAAAGTTTTAGGGAAGGATACGGAGAGATTTACTGCCTTTTGGATACTACCGGTTCTTTAATAGTGTGTTAGTTACTATTTGTGGTGATAATTATGTTAGGCATTGTTTATGTTTTTATACTTGCTGAGAAAGAAATAAATAGAAAACATGGATCGAAAAGTCTGTTAATTGGCGTTAAAACAGAAGAAAACACATTAATCCTAAAAAATAAACAAAGCCAAAACGGCTCAGCTCAACTCAGCATAATGCTAGATGGCTACACAAGGTATACCACATGATGCTGATTTCTAGCTGCAGCTAACGAATGCCATACGCTCGAAAAGAAAAACGTATAGATCCACCAGTTAATAATGTACTATAATTCTAGCAAATAAAAATTGCATTTAGTTTTTTTTTTTACCTAGAGAGTATAATCAATAGTTTTCAAAACATGAGCTGTGTTAACAACAAACGTTACATCATCTGCCTAGCCATATCCCAGCTATGTTGACGTCAGCTTCCAGTCTAACGGGATGCAGCTGAATACCAGTACTTAATATGGAGTGACTGCCTATTTAACCTCAACAACCCAGTTAGTATCGGATAATACGATATCCCTTGGTACGACTGGTTGTCGGACTTTCGTTCCACTGACTACCTGTAACGACTATCAAAGATTTACAAATAACAGCCGGGACTAACGGTTTAACGTGCTTTCCGAGGAACAAAGGAAACTCGGTAAATAATGGGTGGTCACCCATCCACAGTCCAACCTAGACAAGCGCAGCTTAACCTGAAGATTGATCCAAGCATCTGTTATTATTTAGCCACGAGCTCCTCGTGAAAATAATCAGCTTTAAATTAACTAAAACAACAACTGTTTCGCGACTCGACTAACGGAAATTACATACAGGTCCTGTATAAAATAACGTATAATATAAAGTAACCTATGCCAAATAATGTTTGATTAAATCGCAGCTTGACTTATGCAAACAATTATTATTATGAAAGCAATATGAATAGTGTTGAAATATTGATTCCATACAATAATATTCACAGTTGAAACGATTTATTGAAAGCTGCTAAATTCAGCAGCATTCATTATTTAAATGTTATACCTGTATTGTGTGTTGTATTGAAATTCAATCATTTGGCTTGCTGTAATTCAATATTGTCTGGTGAAAGGCCTTGTTAAAGATTTGCTTATTGAGTTTCTTTCAGTAGATAGGTACTTCAAAATTTTGCAGAAATATACGACTATAGACGAAGGAGATGGCGATACGAACTGAACAGGTTCCGTCAGAACTGAAAGGGGGACGCGCGGGTTTGCGAGAAATGGAAGGTGTGCAAGGAGACCTTTGCCCAGGAGTGCGACAGAGTACGTCAGGGAAAACAAAATAGGAAGTGACAACTGACTGTAGTACCTCAAAAATATTTCTAAAACATTCAGGTAAGACACATCATCAGTGTCAATTATCCCTTTGGTTGTAACGTACATATCTGACATCTATCTATTTATGTTTTCACGAACGCTTAGAACTGTTTTTTTTTTTCGGATGGGAAATCATCAAATGACTCCTCCCGCTCTGGGCGGAGCGGAAGGGAGTGTCAAACTTTTACTGACTAAAAACCATCCATGTTCCTTCCGTTGCCCTTTATGTTCCAGGGCCGCGGTATCTCTTTCGAACAGTCCCGCAGCCCTGGCAGGCATCGGCCCTTGCGGGCCGTCATATTTGCTGACATCTCTTTGAGGCGCGCGTGGAACACGAACGCGCCGTCGACACGGCCTGTCGTCATAAGACGGACGGACAGCGAGCTAGCCCATTACTCACCGTCCACAGGTCGCTCTCTCCATGTCGCCATGAGATCGCGCCGGAGGTCGGTCCGCTGAGCGACAATTTGCCGCGGCAGCGGAGTTTCCCCCCGGCGCTGTTCCTCCACGCGCCACTCATGCAGGTGCGCGAGGACTATGGCCTCCAGATCCCATGGCGGCAATCCGGCAAGGAGGCTCGCCGCCTCGCGGGAGATCGTGCAGTACCCACGGATCAGCCTTACGGCTACCATCTTTTGGGGCGCGTTCAGGTAATGCGCGGCTCGCAGCCTCAACGAACGCGCCCACACCGGGGCCCCGTAAAGGGCCATGGACCGCACGATCCCCGACGAACGCTTAGACCGTGAGGTAGTAACTTTATAATAATGTTTAGTCTACATACTTATCACAAACAGAGTCTCAGCTGTTAGAAGTGTTTAGTTTAAGAGTATCGGTTAACCAAAACATAAACTTGAAAACGGGCGCAAAAAATGCTCACTCAAACGGGTTTTGTTTGGTTCATTATGCGTCATCCTTTCGTTTCAAATAACTTGGATAGAGGCAGTATATCTCTCTTGTTCTTTTTCCTAGACTCTGTGCAAGTTTGAGCAAGATTGATACAGTTTTCATAAGCAAATTTACGTCAAAACCAATAGCAGTGATAACCGGGCCTTACCGGCCCGATCAACATTTGGGTAAAATTTTAAGCCATGCCGTAGCGGCCTACTCAACAAGAGAGGGCAAGATTAGGGACTGTACAAGCATTGCTTTAATGGTGATGGGAGAATATTTTTCTTTACGGTAACTTTTTTGCTCACAAATGCGACCTGCTTACGCCAATCAAGGCAAGTGTCAACATTAAAACCCAGATCCTTGACATCAGAGCTACACGGAAAAACTGACGTCAAAGGTAACCGGTGGCATCGTTAAACCCCCATTTAGCTCGTTTGTCTAGAATACCAGTAAAACTACGAATAAATGTACTAATGCTGCGTCTACTTACCTGTAAACCCATGATATATTTCCATGTGGGAATTCATCTTTTTCATCGTATACGTTCCAGTCCACTTGTTATGTATGACTTGACCAGCCATACACTACATAAATACTTATGTAGACTCGAATGATAAGAATTAGTGTTTCTGTTTTGGGAACTTCCTCGCTGTCATGAACTAAGTAAGTATTTTTAAGACATCGTTCGACTACGTTCTACTAATATTACGTAGTTTTGGGTAATCTAAAGCCAGAATGTATGGCAATCGGTTTTAAGAGTAAATGAGCTTGGAGGTTCGATAGGTAATCAATCGCAGTCGGCTAGACTGGAAACCGACACATCAGAGCTTAGAAAAGGCTAAGCAAATTATGACGTCCTCCTTACCTATGTAGTATACATGTTGTAAACGGACCCGGACGAAGCCGTCAACCAAGTATTCTGTTAATCTAAGTAACTCTACGCAATAAAGATTACTAGGAAATGACTTTCTTTTTTGGGGTGAAAAATTACGTTTTACGGTAGAACAAAATGTAATGCACTCAAAACATTGTGCTGATGAATGCATTGAATAGTACAGGCGACATGGAGGTTTTTAAAGTAAAGTCATAAAATTAAAAAAAAAAGAACTTGAAAAAGTTCGAACTTTGACCTCCGATATCTCCGTAACTAGAAGGTTCCTAGGTACAGAACAAAAAAAAGTCGCAGTGACGGGGAGAACAAGTGCCTTTCGGCTTCGTTGAGGGGTTTTTTACAATTATACTTTTTGCTTAGGTATCTCTGGACCCAACTGACTCTGAACTCACCCTTTTCAAACCAAAAAATTTGAATCATTTTTATACGTCCACAACAAGTGCGGCTTAGTCATAAAAGTTATCACGGACAAGTGACATTTTTATGACGAGTTTCCGTCTCACGTTAGACATATTGTCTCAGTTTATAGTCGTCCTGACAAAGTCGTGCCATTGCGACAAATCGCGTTTGTTTGTCGCAGTTAGTGTTTAGTGTCCAAGTTGAGTGATTGTGTAATGAAAATTTGTCGGAGATAAAGAATATAAGGTTCGTATAATGGTGATCATCTTCAAATGTCAATGATGGTATATAATCAGCTGGGTGGCCTTACCGTAACTATTTTCAGTGAATGCATTTTAAGTTCAGGACAATGTAATTGCATCACGCGTGTTTCAACATTTGTGAAACAAACTTATCTCTTTTATTATAATTTGCTAAAAGATTTCTTGAAGAGATGTAAAAGATTTTGAACGTCCTGTAATAATACTGGTATTCGTTGAAGAACGTCGAATTCCCGATGTATATTGAATGATCTCAAATTGGAACTTGTTAAAGTCAACATTCATGTTTTTGTCTGATTAAAATTTTCGATACCGAATTCACAGACGCTGGATTGATTGAAAACAAAATTAAACATGTTTATTTTTATTCGTTTTCTCTAGACATAAATGCTTCGATTCCTACAAAAAAAATTCTGTACAGACAGAAAATTAATATCTACATTATTTTTTCAAGATTATCTTATTTAAAGTTAATGAATTATGAGATTAACTTACAGACTGCCAATTAGACCGTTAAGAGAAGGAAACTTCTTAAGCCGCCAAATTTATTCAAAGTTATATCAATACCCACGTAAACCTTGCTAGAACTAGAAAATAAATTTGTTTTTAACTAACTGTTGCCCGCGACTTTCCTCTGAGTGAAATTATTATAAAAATCTTACTTTCCTCATCAATCAATTTCAAGGGTTTTATTTTTTTTGCACGGAACACTAATCCATTTTCTAAATTAAAAGTAGCCTAAGCCTACTCCTTATAATATCAGCTATATGCTAGTAAAGGTCCCGTCAAAATTGGTCCAGCCGTTTCGGAGGTTAAGTACAAACAGAGAGACTAAAAAAAAAAGTTTTTAAGACCGTATAGCTTTTTGGACCGCTTTGGACCTTGCAGATTATTTCAACATTAACATTTTTGGTGCCAGGTACAATTGATAGATCGTGGTTAATACAAAGTTAACACATCTCGTACCTCTTTTCTCAAGGCTTTAGGTACCTATGTAGGCCGATCCTGAGAAGGCGGCATCATTATCATCATCTTCCTGTACTTGATGTTACTTGGGGTCGGCGCAACACGTTTTTGTTTTCTTCCATTCTCCTCTGTCAACTGTCACGCTCTTATTTACTCCATTTTTAGGGTTCCGTCAACAAAAAAAGAACCCTTATAGTTTCGCCATGTCCGTATGTCTGTCCACAGCTTAGTTCAAAGACTCTTAGTACTAGAAAGCTATAATTTGGAATGAATATACAATATATAGATAAGTTACGCCGACAAATGGTAAAATAAAATCTTGAAAGTATTTTTTAGGGTAGGTATCTCCAGTACCTACACGTAAAGTGGTGTTTTTTTTTTCTCATATACCTCATAGTTTGGGATGTCGTTGGATAAGTCTTTAAAAAATATTGCAAGTTTGTTAAACAATTTTTCGATTAAGGGATTCGTTTGTGAAATATTAAGCTTTAGAGTGCAAATTTTTGTTAGACTCAAGTGTGTCCCTCTCTACCAGTAAAACGGTTGTGTTTGGGTGCGTGAAATAATTCACGGTTATAGTATATGTATATAACGAAGTTAAAAGAATAACTATCAGAGCTAAGTAGGCTTTACAAGTTTACGAGTAATAGTCGACCAACTTATAAAATGTACATGGATAACATATTTTCCTAAACATAATGTATGAGAGCACATGTTTATTAACTACACATGTAAGTTGGTTTTTATTACAATAAAAATCATCGTTCGGAGGCAAATCGGTCCGTAGGAAGTATCCGCATATTTTGATGGGCTACTACGGAACCCTACATACTTTTTTTTCATAATTATTCCTTGCACAATCCATCAGAAGGCGGCATACTATCTAGTTTTTAATTGAATACTATTTACGAATAAGATCGTAACTATCAGAAGACAATAATTCACTACCGCAACCCCGCACCCGCGTTCCTTATCCGCAAAGATACCTACCAACGTAAGTATTATGCTAGATGTTTTCCTCTTAAAAAGAAAATATTGGTATTCAGGTCAACGAAAGTATCCGCTGGGATATGTAGGTAGATATTAAAATTATGTCAATCATCTCGAACGGTTGATACCCGATAAATTTCATGTTCGTTAAGGTGATGTCAGAAATGACAGGTCAATAATTTATGGGGTTCAATATTTTTTCACGGGCTGACAACCAACCTGAAGACTGAAATCTTTTGTTTTCTTTGAATTTCCTTTACCAAAATAAAGGTTTCTGACAAACTGCCACTATTAAATTCCATTTCATTTACCACGTCTACAACTACGCAGCTCCATTCCTAGAATACCCCACCCATAATCAGCTAACCCAGACAAGAACTTCAAACGTGTGTGGGAAGTCAAAATTCCAGGATATTCCATTCCTAAAGTCCTGTGGGTAAAAGTGGGCTCTATTTTGTTTTATTTGAATAAATTGCTCGCTTCGCGGGTGGTGGAAAGCATTTGTTTTCACTTAGAAAACCACTCGACGCTCTTGTGAATCCACCACTTAGGTTGTGGCTGTGAAATGAGCTGTGGAATGAGGATTTTGTGAGGCTGCTGTGCCGAGGTGTGAGCACTGCATAAAAGTGTGGCAAAATTTTTAGGTAACAGCACTACTCTTCTAATTTTTGAAAATCGAATATTGTCTATTGATAAACTCCTGCGCGATGCCGTTATCATAAAATTACTCAATATTCATAAAATATTAGCACTGTGTATGATCAATTTTACAGTTTCATATGACATAAGAAAATTCAATCTAATCTTAAATTTCCAAAATACATGTTAGACTCAAAAACATCATACATGTTACGTTTGTTCCAGATATTTAAGTACTTGTTTACAAAACTGTCTGTGTTTGTTGTCCTTGTCGACATGTTTGTTCACGACTTTACAACATGTTTGAAATGAAACTGGTAGACACAACATACAGAATACATGTGTTTTAACCTAGCTCAGAAAGTCTTTTGACAAGAAAGAATAATAAGAACTTTGAAATGTGATCAAAATTAAATGAATAAAGAATTGCTTTTCTTATGGCTCCACGTTAGTATTGACCGTGCAGTCAAGCAGAAGTGTTAAAAGTGAAAATTAACCCATGAAAATGTGGATTTACGAAATTATCCGACCGCCTTCTTACCCTCACTGTAACATTATTTGCTCAAGAAGTAAAGGGGTCAAAAGGATCCCTATTTGTTGTTCTTTATTATATTCAGTAAATGTAGGCACAGCATAAATTCAGGTTAGTGCTAACATTATTAAAATAATTATCACTACATAGTATAAAACAAAGTCGCTTTCTCTGTCCCTATATCCCTATGTATGCTTAAATCTTTAAAACTACGCAACGGATTTTGATGCGGTTTTTTTTAATAGATAGAGTATTGAAGATGAAGGTTTATATGAATAATATATGCACCTGTGCGAAACCGGGGCGGGTCGCTAGTATAATATATAACAAAGTAGTGGTGGGCTTTTATAAACTAGAATTAATAAAATAGGTTTACAGATATTTTTATAGAATTTATTCAAAATTAAGACATGGCTTTCGAATGTATTATCATTAACGTTACTTTGAAGAAAATTTTGGTGTGGCAACAAACCGCAACAGTGTCACAAAAAAATTGTGCTCTGAATTTGCACATTATTTTTTCACAAAATTTGCTACCAATTCTTGCGTATTAAGATTATTTTGCGAAAAAAACTTTTCTAAAACCCATTCCTTAGCCCAAAAACAATCTGGTATCCAATCTAGCTTCTCCCTGCCCCCTCCAACCTGTTTGTCACCCTTAAGAGTCTTTAAAGCCATTACAGCTGCACTTATCTCTATTGATTACCAGCTGTTGCCAAACTAGTTTGTGTCAGTTTCCTGGTGCCTTAAACTTGGCTCCTAATGCACAAAGTAACGTCACAGTACTGACATTAGTTGGTGCTTGCAACTTAATTACTTTTTGGGAAAGTTGTTGGGAGTGTTTATGTGTCCTAGAGGAGGCCTTTTGAAGAAAATCTTTTTTTTTATTTAGCGGTGTAAAATGCCTAACGCATACCGCACCGTCCGGGGAGACGGTTTGGTTATGTGGGGCTTGCACCCACTAAAAACACCGTCGTGAGCCTACTGTCACCTTTGCGGATGGGCCGCGAGAACTGCTACGCATGACATTCGCGACCCTTTTGAAGGAAATCTAGGCTTACCTGACCTAACCTTTTCTGACATTTCTTAGACTTTTGTTGAGCTGATTGAGTACTTGTGCCTTTTGTTGGTCTCTTTGTAAGCAATAAGGTACAAATTCAGCTCATGCCGCAGCGGTAAAACTACCCAATCGGTATGATAAACGTGTTATCAGTTCAATTTTATTGAGTTACATAGAAACTCATAGTAAAGCTACACATTTTCTTTGTGCCTTGCCGTTGCGGTTCACAGTTGGTGTCCTGTTCGGAATATTTACCATCTAATTCTTCTGTAAATTATTTAAAAGAATTGTCTAAAGATCGTCTACGAAATGAACAGAATCTGATACTACGCACAACCGGTGCGCGATGTAGTTTTTAAACGTTCAATCAGATATATATTTTTTACTATGCAATAATATCATTAGACGAAAGTTGCCTGGGTGTCTAATATTGTTATTCAAGAATCTGATTCACAGCTAGCAGATTTTGTACCAATTTAAAAGTAAAGTCTAGTTTAAAATCAAGAGCAACATTCTAAAATACCAAATACTGTAGTTTGGTTTAAGTACCCTCATCTCAATATCCCTAAATCTCTTATAATATTCAGGGTTTTTAGGGTTCCACAGCTCAAAAGGAAAAAATGGAACTCTTATAGTATCACTTTGTTGTCCGTCCGTCTGTCTGTCTGTCAAGACCCTTTGTCTCCGGAACGCGTGGAGGTATCGAATTGAAACTATAACGATATAATCAAGTCTACAGTTTCTTGAAGCTGTGAAAAAATTAAACTTCTAAGTTAACATAAAAAACATACGGCCGTTTATGCCGCAAAAAACGTGTACTTCGACACTCTCAAGGGAACCAAAATGTATATCAACAGGAAGTACCCTACTTCCTGTTGGCCTAGAATCATGAAATTTGGCAAGTAAAGGAAAAAAATTGAAAACAGTAAATATATATAGTTTAACAAGTTTATACGGAACCCTCTCGGTGCGCAAAGCCGACTCGCACTTTTATATTTTATACACACTATTCCGCCATTCTATTGGCCGTAACCGTATAATATTTTCAACATAACACGTGGTACATTAAGATGTTTCCAGTCCTTTTCGAGAGTCGAGAGATTTCTTTTGTTTTATTCATAACCTCGTGAATCTTGACTCGGAGTTCTAACAACTTGGGGACGTTTCATTCAATTTTTGACGGTAGTTTGTAGTAAAGAAGATTCAGTTAGTTATTTGGGTATGAAATGACATACAGTACCTTTAACTATTTTAAATGACGTGAGGAAAGTTTTGATTATTTATTTATTTATTTATTAAAACTTTATGCACATAATGTACAAAGGCGGACTTAATGCCTTGGGCATTTTCTACCAGTCTACCTTAGGGTGATGCAGAGACAAAACAGTAGGTGCAATAGTACAGAAAATTACAAAGAGTAAAATATAATAATAAATACATATATACATACATACAAACAAAATATACAAAGTAAAGAGAGTTAAAAATCTTACATAGATAAGGAAAAACAACAAATTAACTGTGGGACGAGTCTGCCAACTTCTTTTGTAAGTGCTCGCGAGCTTTTACTTTAAAAGTGAACCGACTGGTTGCCGTCCTAATATTCAGAGGTAGCTCATTCCAAAGGAAAACCACCTGGACAAGAAAGGAAAATTTAAGAAAACCAGAGCGGTGAGTAGGACATCGTAGAAGACGATTATTGGAAGAACGAAGGTTCTTGCTGTGCGCAGAGCATAAATATTGGAAGTGAGAAGTCAAATAAGAAGGAGAAGTGGGTTTGTCTAGAAGAGAAAACAAGGTTGTCAAAGCCCTTAACGCTCTGCGCTGTCTGATGGGTAACCATTTTAAGCGTGACCGATGTGCGGACACATGATCATACTTACGGAGATTAAATACGAATCGAATGCAGTTATTTAGAAGTCGGTCGAGTTTATTGAGGAGATCTGCATTCAGGTCATAGTAACACACATCACCATAGTCAAATATGGGGAAGATAAGGGACTGAACCAGCATTACCTTTATGTGTGATGGAAGAATATTTTTCAATCTATAAAGTGACCGCAACGTCCCGGTGACTTTTTTGCTCACAACCGCGACCTGCTTACGCCAGTCCAGGCAAGTGTCAACGTGCAGCCCCAGATCCTTGACGTCAGAGCTAAACGAGATGACTGTGCCGTCAAAGGTAACCGGCGGCACCGTTAATCCATTCAGCTTCCGTAAGCTATGGGAGCTCCCTATAATGATAGCCTGACACTTGGTTGGATTAACGGCTACCCCGAAACGATCAGACCAGTTTTTCACCACAGCTAGATCCCGGTTAAGCTCCTCAATCGCATCAGATAAGTTGTCAACACCTGCCCGACTGTAGAGCTGTAAGTCATCAGCGTAAAGATGATACGCACACTGAAGCTCGGTGGTTATGAGATCTATAAAAATAGAGAACAGAAGAGGAGATAAAATACCGCCTTGAGGGACGCCAGCATCAAGATCACACCAGCTGGAAGAAGAGTCTCCCGCCAGAACTGACTGCTGACGCCCCCGAAGATAGGAGGAGAACCAATGCAAAACCTCGGGGGAGACCATTCGATAGGAGAGGATGAATAAGAGGACTTCGTGACTGACGGTATTGAATGCATTGGAGAAATCTATCAACACTAAAATGGAAACCTTGGTGTCTTCCATTCCCCGTCTTATATCGTCAGTCACTTTAAGGAGAGCAGAAGTGGTACTGTGACCGGGCCTGAATCCGGATTGGAATGGACTAATGAGAGAGTTTTGGTGAATAAACTGAGAGAATTGTTTATGGACGCAGGCTTCGAGTACTTTAGATAAAAAGGGAAGAATGGAAATTGGTCGAAAGTGACTGGGAAGAGTGGGATTAGGAATTTTAGGCAGTGGTCGCACAAGGGCTTTCCGCCAGAGCGAAGGGAAAACACCGGAGTAAAGGGAGAAGTTAATGATATGGGAGATTGCAGGAAGGAGCTGATCAAGAGCCGTCACAATCATGTGGCGACTGATGTTATCACAGCCCACGGCTTTGGATTTAATGGAGAAGATAATCTTTTTGATCTCTCCCGGCTCGACTGGGGTGAAGGCAAAGGGCGTAATATTGGGTCGCGTCAGACCAGCAAGATAGCCAATGGTTTGACATTTGGTTAGACTATCAAGAGTGGGAACAGTGGCGAAATGGCGATTTAGATCGTCCAAACCAAATGTATTAGGAAGATCTGAATGTCGCGATCTGCCGATACCTAGAGTTCCAAGGAACTTCCAAATATCAGCAGGAGAAGAAGAAGTGATATTGTGAAGAATGTGGCGGCGTTTAGCGTTACGTATCATCTGATTACAACGATTGCGAGCAGTTTTGAAGAGGGTCCAATTATCCTCCGACCGATCCTTTTTAAACTTCCGGAACGCGCGGTCCCTTCGTCGCATTGCCATTCGAACTCCCCTATTCATCCATGGTGCAGGCGGGCGCTTCAGCTTGACTTTCCTGATAGGAGCATGGGTGTCATACAGCTTGACTACAGCTGAATTAAAAAGATGCACTTTGTCATCAACTGAAGTGGCTTCCTCCAGGGGTGACCAATCAATATTAGAAGCATCTTGTAGGAGGTTCTCAGCATTCATCCGCGCAAAGGCACGCCTGTACTGGACTGTAGGTTTGGGTTTGGGAGGTTTAAGGACATAAGACAGGAAAATGAGGTCATGATGGGAGAAGCCAGGAGCGACATGTTGACCATGTGAGGAGACTAGGGAAGGATTAGAGACGAGGATTAGGTCGAGCCAAGTATCATCACCAACCGTGTTGTGATGCGTAGGTTGCAGAGGCAATACATGCAAACTAGCTGACTCGACCAGATGTAGGAGTTTAGAGGATCGAGAGGAGTTATGGGCAAGAAGGTTAGTGTTGAAATCCCCCATGACAATGTGATGTGCATACTCCGAACCTAAAGATTCTAGGACCGATTCGAATTCGATGAAGTAATCAAGGGAAGGGGGACAATATACAACTCCAATAACGGTTTTAGCTCCTTTAACACAAACCTCAAGAAAAAGAAACTCAGCCGAATTATTGGAGGAAGAAGTAGCAAGAATTTTAAAAGGAAAATCAGCACGAAGGTAAATTGCTACACCACCCCCCCTCTTACCGATACGATCATTCCGAAGAAGAACGAATCCTGGGAGCGAGTAAGTGGTGGATAGGAGTTCGGGTTTAAGCCAGGTCTCGGAAATCAGGACGGCATGGACGTTGTTATTCGTGAAAGTATCGTACAGTTCATTGTAATGGCTTGGAATACTCTGGGCATTGATATGACAAACGTTAAACAGCCGGTCAAGGTTTTGGTTGAAAGATTGACGTAAAAGATCGCCAAGGGTGTCTACGACGGAACAAAAACTATCATCATCAGAAGTAGCAGCAGATTCGTTGGCAGAAAGAAAAGATTCATTATCAAAAAAGGTTGTCATAGATATAAATAAAATATAAATACAACAAATAAAATAAGAACTATAAATATAAGAAACTACACGAAAATCTAGTACGGCGTTTGCATCTCTGCACCACCCGCCAGCTAACATCATCTTCATGAAAAAAAGGGTTACAAAAACTAATGACAAGGAACACTATGAGATAAGAATAAAATAACGATCGCATAATCAATACAAAAGTTGTCAAGAAGTAAGGACAAAATAATAATTTATGATGGTATTTGGAACGCACACCTCAAGTCTTTAACATAAAATCATTTTTGTGAACATATCCGATCTTAAAAAACGTCAATGAGATAATACAATGTCAGATTTGACAAGCAATTTCGAAATGTAAATAAAGACAACTTGTTGAGGGTAAACTAATTATTAAATGCGAAACTTGTAAAAAGTAATCACAGAGACGTGTGACGAATTAAAATAAATGATTACAAGCCCAAAGTTCAAACTATAACCATAACATAAACAGTGAAAGATGACAAATTCTAAGGTACGTAAATCCTACGCTACGTAGGAATAGATATATGTTGTAAGTTAATAATAGAATAACAATACCATAATTAACGCGTCTTGTTTTTCAGGTTATCTCCAGGAATTTGAACCTTGGGATACTTCACCAGCAGCGGACTCAGTTCTTCGAGCGATGTGACCTTGTGCTTGCTTCCATCGGGGGCTTTAATAACAATGACACCGTCCTGGGTCCAACACGACCGCATAGAGAAGTGAAGCCGCGCCTTACCAAAGATGGATTGTCTGGTCTTTGTCAAGAACTCCTTGACGGAGATAGAAGAACCCTTCAGCCCAGTCTTCGCTCTCCAGACTGCAGACCTGTCATCATAACTTGAGAACTTGACTAGGATGGGCCTATGGTGATCCTTATTAACCACTCCAAGTCTGTGGCAGACCTTTATGGAGGATGCAGTGAGAGCTTTAAGAGCCAGCTTCTTATTTATTATCTCCAAGATGACTGCACTGCTGACCTCCCCGTCAACCTCCGCTATGCCCTGGAAGATCAGCGCCTTTCTCCGATGCCTGGTCTCCAACCTGTCGACTTGTCTCGCACACTCGCTGATCTGTCTTCTAAGCAAGCTTAGCATGCTGAAGATCAGCTCCCTGAAGGTGCGAAACTACGACTACGAACTACGTGCGATTATAAATGTGGATGGCTAGAATAAGAGTATTGGAAGACCTAAGAAATGATATTATATGGATAGTAAGAAAGATTTTATTGCTTGAATGAAAGTTATTTCTCTTCTTTACAGTGATAACAGCTAATAGAGAAGTATGGACGATGAAAACATGTTGCGCCGGCCGCAATGACATATATTGGGACAAAGACAGGATGGACAAACGTCATTTGACTGCAATTGTGATACGTTGGTAATATTCGAGTTAAAACTATGGTACCTATAGAAAATCATAATTAATGCGCTCGTACGTAGCAAACTGAAAACCAGTTCTTGCGTGTGAAATCCACATGACAGTATGTACGCACTTTTACTAGAAAAGGTTCAAAAAACGTTGCTTAGGTAACTATATAGGTACGCCCAGGGCTGCGGGACTGTTCGAAAGTGATACCGCGGCCCTGGAACACAAAGGGCAAAAGAAGGAACATGGACGGGTTTTAGTCAGTAAAAGTCTGACACTCCCTTACGCTCCGCCCCGAACGGGAGGAGTCATTTGATGATTTCCCGTCCCAAAAAAAAAAGGTACCTAAATACGCAGAAACATGGCTAATATCCTTATCTCTATCCTACAAAATTCTTACTAGGTTGTCTTGTATACAACTCGCTAGAGGTAAGGTGAGCTCGAGATCAGCTCATAATAGCCTGTAAGACGCTCCGTGGTGCTATTGATGCTCCTGATCTACTTGATGTGCTGGCGCGCTTCTTTGTTGCAGACAATTACTGCCGGGGCAAAAAGCACAGGCTGTTTGCCGTGCCTCCAAGGCGTATTGCACGTGCTAAGTCGCCAATTCCTCGTACTCTGACCGAGCTTAATGATCTCTTGGATTCTAACCCAACAGACGATTTTTTTTTTAATTACAAATGTGCCTGCTCTTGACCTCGATCACGCCTGGTGGAAAGCGATGGATGAGGTCTATGATGAAACGAGCGTGCCTAGAAGATGCTTGTTCACTCTTGCTTTGAAGGCAGACGGGTTATATGTGGGAGGGAAAACAGATGGGTGGTCACCGATTTTATTGGTATGTTAGAAGTACTGTGAAAGAAATTTATAAAAATGTTGTTAACCTTCTTTTATTTATGTTTTCACTTCAATTATTTTGTTATACTTTGTATATTTTATTTTATGTGTTATATTTTTGTATATTTTATTTTTATATTTAAGTTACTGTAATTGGTTGTAAAAACAACAGTTGTAATTAAATAAATATAACATAACCTTACTCTAATTCTATTGTTAGCTATAATTACTTTATCCCACAAATAAAAACCCTCAACTGGCTTGAAAAAGGCGTCATAATTAAAATTAAAAACCAGAAAAGTCCTACATGACACATTTAATTTTCCCTACAAACAAACTGAACAAAAAATTTCAACAGGCGACTCCATTCTCATTAAGCGTGTGGGCCCCGAGAACCATGGAGTCGCGAATACTTAATTAATTTTGAAAGGAGCCATCAAGTTTTCATGTACGCTGTTGCTTTTTATATGCTGCGGCTCCATCATTAGTTTGGTGTCAACCTTATGGTATCAAAGGGAATACAGTCTACTTTTCATTAATTTTAATGATATTAACATGGATACTTTTGAGAGTGTGAAGTTTTTGGTTCGTTAGTAATTAATTGTTTGTAGTGTTTCGAGTGTGGTTGGTGAATAGTGGTGTGTATAAGAGTTGGTTGTGTATTAGATTTGTTATGAAGTAGAGGACGTGTTTTTGTGAGGTTTATTTTGATTTAAAGCACTTTTGCACGAACTTATTTAATACACACATCATCATCTGCCTCGCCTTTTCCCAACTATTTTTGGGGCCGGCTTCCAGTCTTAACTGGATGCAGCTGAATACCAGTATTTTACGTGGAGCGACTGCCTATCTGACCTCCACAACCCAGTTAGTTCTGGGTAATACGATATTCTTTGGTAACACTGGTTGTCAGACTTTCGAGCCACTGAGTACCTGTAACGACTGTCAAAGTTCTACAAATGACAGCCGGGACCAACGGATTAACGTACTTTCCGAGGCACGGAGGAAACTCGGTATGTAATGGGTGGTCACCCATCCACGAACCAACCTAGGCAAGCGCAGCTTAACCTAAAGATCGACCCGAGCGGCTGTTATTATTTAGTACGAGCACACAAAGTACTTAAAATAATAAAATTGAGAAATCCGTTGAAGGCAATTTTTCATGTTTAAATGGACCTATAGGACCTGTGTCGACAACCGCGGTAGGCCATAATTTTTTTACATACATACCCTGAAACTGGGTTGGGTAACATAATATAAGTCCCATCTTATAGGAGGCGAGCCTATTGCCATCAACCGGACACAAATCCAGGTTTCGTGGCTGCTACTGAGAAATTCCTGATCGAAAAACCTACTAACACTTTGCCCGACCTGGAAATCGAATCCAGGACCACATGCTCAGCAGTCGTACTTGGGAAAAAGAATAAGGATCTAACCTGTAATACTGATTCAATAGCACACACAACGACTCCTTCAAGTTCCTCCATTATCTGTAAGTAATCTGTAGTGTCTTTAGTCTTCCAAAGGATTTGAAAGTGGATTTCTTTCATTCCTTTTCGCGTTATCTTGTCTTTACTGCAAGGATTTCAAAGAGGACGTGCAGAGATAAGATGAAATTCTTTATTGCGTTTTCTTTTGTTGCTGAAGCTAGTACCTATGGCTTAAGTATATTTGGGTCTGTTTCGTTTGAATTCGAGTTTTCAAGTACCTATGTATACAATGTGTATGTGTTCTCTAAACTACCTACTAACTTTCTAACGACATCACGGTTAGCGCAGTGGCTGAGCAACTGGCTGCTGCGCTGCCTGTCGCGGCTTCGATCCCCGCACGGAACAAATATTAGTATTGTGTACAGGTAATTTCCTGGTCTGACTGTTTGTGAGTTTAAGTGTTTGTAAACGCACCCACGAAATTCCTTGTGTAGGGTAACGTTTCCCAAGAATTAATTTAATGCCCAGTTTGTAAGTGTCACACTGCAGCATAAAGGCATTTTCTGATAGAGGCAAGTCTCAGCACGCTTGCTCAAGATTAGCGTTTGCAGACATAATACTGTTTATATTGAGTATACTGACGCATTTTTATACTCTGATCAGTGGTGTCCAAGACAAACATTGAAATTACTTATCATATGAAAAAGTTCCATTGATTCTCGCTCAGTTTCGAACACACAGCTAACTACTTTTTTATAATAAATTATAAGGTAAGTTAGGTATTTTAGATTTAGTTGCATAACGTAAATCTAAACAACTCCAAGTTGACATAATTACATCTCTGCTAAGTTAAAATTAATATTATAGGGTAAGGAGCAATTAAACCATAACGGTATTACTGGACGATCTATATTACTTAATAAATGTGTGCAAAGAACGGGAAAGGTAAATAATAGTTCCGTTACAGTACAAATCACTTGACTAAAGAATTAATATATATCCCTGGACATTTCACACAGCACCATTTAGTTCCAAGCTAAGCAACCTAATGCTTATGTTATGGTAGCTAGATGGCTGATAAACTACATATTATATACATTTTTTTTTTTGTAAATACATACATATTATAGATAAAATAACACCCAGACCCGGAACAACTACTTGTAGGTCATACAAATATTTGTTCCGTACGGGAATCGAACCCGCGACATGCAGCGCAGCAGTCAATCGCTTGACCACTGCGCCAACCGTGCCGTCAATTAAGTAGGTGTTACGACTGAACGAATGATGAAACACAGAAACACGTGTAAGCGGACTATTCTACTATAAATAGTCATAGTCACCACTTATCACCTTCGCCCACACAAATAAGTTAAGTATGTATATCACGTACCATTGAAAGGTTAAACCTAAATAAGCTTCAGCCATCCTCAAAAAATATTTAAGGTTCATACGAAAATAGGCTTTAATGGCCTTCAGTTGTCGAAACAATAATATAAACAAGTGCGAGTCGTACTCACACGCACACAGGGTTCCGTAGAATCAAACAATATAATAAAAATGTTTTGAAGGCTTAAATTGACATTCAACAGCAAAACTAAATTTGTTTTTCATAGTACGTTAATGAAAAACAAATAATGTTAATATAATAATATATGATAAGATTTGATGTTTAGTTTTTATAGGACTTTTACATCAAGCTGCAGCAGTAACTTTGTTTTTCATTAACATACTATGAAAAACAAAGTTACTGGTACAGCTTGATGAAAAAGTCCTATAAAAACTAAACATCAAATCTTAACAACACTAGAAACGGGGTATTTACAAAAACAAAACAAAAAGAAATCTTATTCAAATTAATTTTCGTTTTAGTTTTTTCCTCCTCTTACTTTAGAAATTATAGAGGGGGGACACACATTTTACGACTATGTGTCTATCTTTCAAACGATTGACTTCGAGAAAAATGGTTTTAGGAACCTCAATGTCATTTTTAAAGACCTTTCTACAGACACACCGCACTTATAGGTTCAATATAATAATTATTTTTTTTTAGTTTCAGTTCCACGTATGGGGAGCCCCCCTCCCCATCTTTAATATTTTAATTTTTGTATACAAATCGTAAAGCGGTTTACAGACCAAGTTTGAACTGTGTAGTCTTAATAGTTTTGAAATAAAGTGGCTGTGACATACGGACAGACAGACAGATAGACATGACGAATCTATTAGGGTTCCGTTTTCTGCCATTCAACCCTAACCCATTGAACCCTAAAAATAGAAATGTGTTTTAAAAAATGGTTTGAGAATAAACTGAGTTGACAGGATTAAGTCAGGCTGACGAGCTGTCAGGATCAGAAACTTAAATGGATATTATTCTCTAAAGCTTTGGGACGAGACCATTTTGTAGAAAAATATTTTTATACTGTTAAATAAGTTTAATTTTTATCGAAAGGAATTTTATTGTAGTAGTGACTCTTTATAAGAAGTCTTATGCTTGACGAAATTGCGGGAAACCAACATAAATATATTATAAGGAGAAACTTGACTGCTACCAAAAGTACATACTCGTATGTGTGGAAAAGCCAATGCTTTTGCCCTACGGTGGGATATTAAAGGCCATAGGTTACGGATAGACTGGAAGCTGACCCCAAAATAGTTGGGAAAAGGCTAGGCAGATGATGATGATGATGAAGTTACGCAGATACAGGCGGAGGAGCTTGTGGCTAAATAATAACAGCCGCACGGGTCGATCTTTAAGGTTAAGCCGAGCTTGCAAAGGTCGGTCTGTGCATGGGTGACCATTTATAACATACCGAATTTCCCTGTGTGCCTTGAAGAGCACGTGAAGCCGTTGGTCCCAGCTGTCATTTTGTAAATCTTTGACAGTCGTCACTGGTAGTTAGTGGGCCGATAGTCTGACAACCAGTCTTACCAAGGGGTATCGAATTGCCTAGTACTAACTGGGTGGTGGAGATCAGATAGGCAGGCGCTTCATCTAAAATACTGGTATTCAGCTGCATCTGGTTAGACTGGAAGCCGACCCCAACATAGTTGGAAAAAGGCTAGGCAGATGATGAGGGTACTTAGATAGATAGTAGGTCAAATTAGTTTGTTTAGAAATTCCTCATATGCAGCAATTATTGATATTCTAACTTTCAACCACCCGTTGAAAGTTAGAATATCAATAATTGCTGCTTCATGCAGGCAAAGTGCTTTCCTGAAAATTCTCAAATTCTCAGTAGGAACTTAAGTTGTGTATTTGAACTTGTTCGGGATGTTTATGAGTCTTAAGCCTATTAAACAGTAGTAAATACGATACTATAACTTAACTTTAGTAAATAAATGTACAGTCAGTGTTAATTGTTTATCAAATTGGCACACTACATCAATTTGCCGTGTTATAGCCATTTCAAATGTTAAAGTATGACCAATGGTCATACTTTAACATTTGAAATGTACCTTCAGTGAAAAGTGATATAAGTGAAAAATCATAGTTTTGAGTAATTTAAGGTTAAAGATTTTAAAAAATCTCGTTATTTTTCTAACGTTCTAAAATAAAAAACGATATGTGGTACGTGTAGATAATATTATAAAGATTATATAAAGCTTGGTTTGAATATATTATTTTGCACGGAATTTAAGTAATTAGTAAAAATAGCCAGTTATATCACCGTACACTATAGTTTTCTTTCCTTATTTTTGTGTATTTAAATTTATAATGAAATGAATTATTTTACACATTTAGTTACCGTTTTGTGTGAAATGTTATACGGCTTTGTGTTTTGGCATGTTTTGCCTGCAAATAGTTGTTGTGAGAAAAAGTCGTAAAACTAATATGATCATTTTGATTATCAGCAGCCTTTTTTCATAGTTTTATTTAAAATTCCTACGTAAATATTCAATTGTACCCCTAAACACCAATGTATTTTTCAAACTAGTAAGTGATTAATGCTACAAGCTAGAATTTATTGTGATACATTTTGTTTACATCGAAGTGTTTATTGATACAAATAATAAGTATTTTCAAACGTTTTTGTCACAGAAAGGGTAAAACTGTTAATATCATAATAAAATAATAACTAAATTAGACAAGCGTTTCTTTAATAAAGAATTCTTGAATAAACACTTTTTTATGAATTACAAATAGTAGCAAAACAATAAAACATTTTTATAAATCAAACTTAAAACATAACTTTTAGACCTAAGTAGGTATTTATTGTTAATCTGATCAGAGTAGGTATCGTTAGTCTTTAAACATGTTAAAACAGGCTCAATAAATCAAACAACAGATTTGTTGTAGCACTTCAACTATTCGCTATATAAAACAATATAATTAACATCCTTATAAAAAAACATAACTTTTAAACCTCTTTATTGTTAATATTGAACAGTCTTAAAGCGTATTTAATCAGTCTCAAAAAATCAAATAACAGATGTGTTGTACAAGTACATGTAGCACTTCAACTATTCGCTATACAATACAATATAACATCCTTTTAAAAAAACACAACTTTTAAACCTACTTATTCTTTTTTAACTGTAAAATTATTTTTAGCAAACATGGCAAAATCGTAAAAATCTGTCCCCGCCATTTCAATTACTGAAAATTTATTAGTTCTAGTTGATGCACTCCTTACCAATTGACACCAATCGCGTGGGTGGTGAATATTCATTGATGTTCGTTTTGTTAAACCGACTTCAAAAAAGGAGGAGTTTCTCAATTCGACCGTATATATATTTTTTATATGTGTTCGCGGATAACTTCGTCGTTTATGAACCGATTTTGATATTTTTTGTTGGAAAGGAGATACTTCAAGGGTGGTCCCATAATAAAGAAACTGGGATCTGATGATGGCATCCAAGAGAAATAGAGGGGAGCTTTCAGAAATTGTAGTGGCGACTAGTGCGTTTGTAAATTTTTTGATTAAGTATTTTAAAGCACTATAATTTAAAGAAGGTCTGGAGTCGCTCTGATGATGGAACCGAAAGACAGTCGAGGGAACTCCTCAACGGTTTACAGCAGTCACCTTGTGTTTGGGTTTTGATTAATTTGTATGGATGAGAAATTTACACCTAGATGGGTTGTGACTGTCATAAGGGGTCTGATGATGAAGACGAAGGACAGTTAAGGGAACTCCTCAACTGTTTACAGTAGCTACCTTGCGTTTGGACTTAATTCATGTATATTGATCAAAACTTTGCACCCATCTGGGTTACAAGTGCCATTACAGGTCTGATGATGAAAAATATTTCTATGGAATATTGCAACTAAAAATAAAAAAATAAAAAAACTTTTTTGCAAAAAATAAAACCGACTCCAAAAACACAAAAAAAAGAGAAAAATAATTTTAGCTTCAGAAGTCGGTGACAAAAAACTGAATCAAATAAACAAAAGTCACCGACTTCTGAAGCTAAAATTATTTTTCTCTTTTTTTGTGTTTTTTTTGCTCTTTCATTGAGCACATGGTCACTATCAACTTCCATGTGTGTATGGCCGGGTACGAGAAATTTATGTTCTATGTTCAAAAGTTGAGGCGACTCTTTTAGTGCAAATAATAAAGCTGTGCAAATAATAGAATTTTTGTTTTGTCCCGCCCGAACATGAATCTGAATACATGATTAAGGTTTTAGCATTTGGGTGAAGCAACGGAAGTCTCACAGTGATAAATTCGTACAAGCACGAAGCTATTTGATTGGCGCCCCTACCACCACTACGCAGTTGTATCATTAGTCACATATTTTTATGAAAATAAATTTGTGTTTGTATGGTTCATGTACAAATGTAACACTTTTCACTAGAATATATTGTTTCAATTTTTTTATGTTTTGTGATAGGATTTCACTTGTATCACTTTGTATTAATTGAAGTAAAAGCTTTCGGTTCGCGTAAGATGTGGTAACTCGAGTCGTATTAAAATACATTTTAGAAATATAAAGATCGGTTCGGAGCACTTTGGTATGAATCAAAAAGTATTATTTTACACAATAATTTCAATAAAAAATTGCTTACTTATATCAATGTACACAAAAAAATCTCATTCATTTTTAATCTTATAACAACGGGGATAAGATAGAAATTAAGTTATTTTTTTTTTTAATAAGTTTAGTCAGAGAATATAAAAACCGATCTGGGTCGACATGTATCACTTTTCACTGAAGGTACAGCATTGTCATTCAAATATACGGACAATTTATTTAAGTTTGAAGCAAATAGATTCAAAAAATTACAGAGCGGACATTGGAAATATTTTCATACAAAATTTTTGATTCGGAACGTTTTCGATCTTGACAAACGAGTGCTACCTGAAAAATGGGCGAATGGCACTACACACAGATTTGTTACTAAGTAGTAACAAGTATTACGATTTTCTTCGTCTTGTCCCGTCTATCGGTTCGGTTTGAAGTCGATTTGCGTAAAATTTAATTTTCCTGAATTTGCTCAAAATCAGTAATCTGCATTAAATGGTTGCCCTTTTATGTGTACTCTAAGGATCGGATGTATGATGTGACATTTAATTGTTGGGCAAATTCCAATGCTTATTTAAATATCAAATAAAACCATCTTATTTTGCAAGTCACAACTTTGCCGCCTACAGTCTTTCTAACATTTCTTATTCTAATTTCAACCTTTTTTTCTATTTCTTTCTTTTTTACAACGTGCCAGAGTTAATTTCCAAATTACCTAAAAGTAAGCAATTCAAGAAGATTTAATACGAGCAAATCCATATCAAACTGCACTAGAACTAACAGCCCATAAACTACAATAACCATACATACAACAGATGTCACTAATAAACGTTTCTGTTTATTAACTGGCCTATCTCAATAACGATAGCGTAATGCGGATGTGACGTCATAAATAATACGCCGGCTGGTTATATACATAGAATAAGAACGATATAGAAGCGATATCTCTCTGGACGTAATATGTTCGATCGTATACAGAGCTCGCTGACAGTCAGGGTCACATCTTCAATAATCTTCAATAAATAATCTTCTGCTAGGACGGAGGTCGTGGCTTCGATTCCCACATAGGACAAATCTTTGTGCGATGAGTACGATTATTTGTTCTGTATCTGGGTGTGTAATTTATCTATAATATTTATGTATTTAGAAGTATATAAGTATGTTTATCAGTTGTCTAGTTGCCATAGTACAGACTCTGCCTAGTTTGGGATCAGATGGCGGTGTGTTGGTTGTCCCAAGATATTATTTATTATTTATCCTAAATTGGTAGCCCTTTTTGGCTTGGGTTAGTATAACAGGGACTAACACTGGTATCTATAAACAAGTCAAATTGATTGTTTAATAGGCCGACTCTGCGAGCGCTCTCTTCAAAACCTGCCTACCAACTAGCGAATTGTTCGAGCGCAGTCAACTGACTGTTGGTCTAGTTTGTGTTTTCGTCACCTAACCGCAGTTTCGTTGGCTTAGTGTGCGTGCTAGCAGCACAACCCGACTAAACTATCGGCTGCTAGAAAGTCTGCAGTCTGCAGGCAGACATGCACTTTTTGCGATTTATGTAATCAGGACTGCTCTAAAACAGTAATAAAACATCGAAAGGATGTCTTTATGATGGTCTTTTTGCTTAGCATTAGAAAGTGAATAAATTTAACTTCTAACAAACCACGCTAGGCTTGCGCGGTGACTCACTGGATCTCGCAAAAAAAGGTAAATTCTCAGTAAATTAGTCTTAGTAAATTATTTATTCATATATTTATTTATTATTTCAACTGCCACGCTAGTCTAGTGGCCGCAAGAGCGATTACTGACGTGGTCAGCAATCGCTCGATTCGATCGCTCAATCGAATCGGTTCGATTCCCAGTTAGGGCAAAAGTGTTATTGGGATTTCCCATCAGGCATTCCTTAGTAGCAGCCACGGAGTCGGGACATGGGCCCAGTTGAGGGCAATAGGCTCGCCTCCTATGACTCACACATATTGGGCAAAATGGGGGTGTCCTATTTGAAGGTACGGCTCTGCCTAACCCTTCGGGGATTACAGGTATGATGTTATGTTATGTTAATATTAAATTTCAAATCGCAGTTTGGTAGTGGGAAGCTGCAGTAGGTGATAGTATCAGCAGCCAGCACGGGTCATAGCACAGTGTTGTGGGTCTATTAACATTATTCCTGCATTACCAGCGCTCCAACAAAGGATATGAGAGTTTCGCGTCTATACGAATTTCTTAATCTATGGCACACACATTTGTTAGGCGACAGCTTGGTAAGTTTAGGCGTAAGTTGCGATGCGATCTCGTTTCAAAATAGTTTTAAGTTAAGCGAAGTAGTTTTGCAGTAGTTACTTAATATACAATCTTGTTGATGATAATAATATTATGATAGAGCGAAGATAGAAAGCAATTTCAACTTCGATATGACTTGTTCTACTTTATAACAGTGAGCTCTAAGGTTCAGTTTCCATCAAGGAAGCATATCCTCGAGCACTTTTTTGATGTCACTGATATTTGACGCAAACATTAAGCGTCTCCTCACGCGTGCTCGAGGATGCGCGAGCGCCCCATTTTATACGTAAACTCAATACTGATACAGTTTTTTATTCAGTGACACCAAAAATGCTCGCGAGGATTTTCCATTTGGTGAAAACTGACCCTAAAGCGACAAATCCAATCTGTATGCCAGTGTAGTGTTTGGCAATGCTGTTCTCTTACAAAGTCAGGATCATTCATTGTTGAAAGTGACAGGAGTTACACTAACATTCAATCGCATATTAGCATATTTGCTTTACGAGAATTGTCCTTACTGCTACGTCATAAAGGCGCGGTCAGTGGCAAATTGTTACCAATGATGTACTCTTGACTCGTTTTCATCAATGAGTGGATGGAAAACTAACAATTGTATTAACCCAAAACTTACTTAAACAGCTTATTAGGTTAAACTTACGTTAGTTTGGTACACTAAAGGAACAATGAGGCCCGATACATTATTTACTAATTGGGAAACCTGGATTTCCAGTAGACATGAATTGAAGGTTGTTCTTTGATAATTTCATAATTATCATGCTAATTGTATGAGTAGCTACTGCGTACGTAGTCATCCGATAAACCTTAGGTAACCTCAGCGAAACTGAAGATCAAAGATAGGTTTATTTCTAGCCTACAATTATAAGGGATATGCTTTCATTTCCACATATACACACGTCTTTACAAATTAAGTTTTGCTCGAATACACCGTTTTATCTTTATTTGAAGTGGTATGCCCTTCAGAAATGATGAGTGGGAGATCACGTGTTCACATCCCAAGCTTTCCACCTTGGCATGGTCCTTCTATAATACAAGTAATGCTTAGCACACTGGTATGGCTGTCTTTGGGCTGAAAAATTATTCAAAAGCCCTAGCTATCGGTGCTTGAAAAACCAGTTTTTTTTTCTTCATAATATTATTTCTGTTTAATGGCCTGTTATAGGTAAATTTCAGACTTTTACGTTTCTGTTATGAGGTATACTGACCTTATTGGTGTCTTCAGAAAAGTCAGATGTGTAGGCGAGCGTGTATGACCAGATGTATGAACGTGGACGAGGCAAAAGGAGTATCTAAGGATCGGATTCGTAGCAGGTGGCGTTCTGTGATTTCTGCCTACACCCAAGGGCAAAAGGCGTGTGTTTATGTACATTATCAGGTCAATAAGGTCGTCTCCATAATTGTAATATCACGGATGCCTGGTATTTCTTAGCTTAGACACATCAAACGACTGCCTGTTTTACAAAAAGCTGGGATCCGGGGAAGGTATAACGTGTTCTTTGAGGTAAAGAGACCTCGACCATTATCTGACCTTATCTGAACCCAGAGCTCAAATATTTTTTGTACTCTTCGTGACGTCACCTTGTGTACTTTGTTTTCAGCCCTCGAACAGTTTAATTTTCAACCGCTGAGAAGGGGAAAGGTTTTAAATATAGAATGAAAGGTTAATTTGCTTTTCATTTCATGTACTTAAATAGCTGCGTAATTACTCTGTATGTTGACATCATTTTAAATACTGATGCATAAATAAATACGTGTAATTATGACTGGCTTATGAAATATAAATGTAATGACGATTTCTCATGTTTTACATTATGATTTAAATAAAGATTTAAATGCGGTATAGTCCGGTCAAATTAGACTAAAAAATAGGAGTGAAGGGACAATAATTCGCACCCAGCTCAAAGTTGGTAGGATTGTTCAAAAGACCGTTTTATCTCAGAAACGGTGGCTGTTAGGAAAAAAGTATTTGGACATTTTTTATAGATAATTATCTGATCTAAAAATTTTATCTGAACTAATTTTGAACTAATTTTATGATCAAACTTACCATTTTGCTGAAAATCGCGGATACCCCGTTTTTGTGACCTTTGACCCTTAGTTAGTAGTGTTTTCCCCCCTTTGCCTTCGCAGGTTGAATGAGAAGCAAAGGTTTGACGCAACGAAACAGCTTCAAATTAAAAAAAAATATTTTTTTTTTTTTTTTTATTCAGAACACAATTAATTTTTAATTTGGTTATAAAAGCCAATCATTTTATAAATAAAAATACTTATTTATGATATTGTATTTATTTCTTATAATTCATAATTTAAATGCCCTGAAGGCATGGCCTCTTTGCTGAGATTAAAAAAAACAATCAACGCCGAGTATAAGGATTGAACCACTTAGACTAAGTTTTTTAGTCTGTGGTTAAAGTCAAACTCTAGTAGAAATACATGCAAAAAAACCACGAGTGGAAAATAAACTAAACGTTTTGCAATGAGCCAGTTTTCGAAGAAGTGTAATGAAAAAAACAATAGTTTGGTTAAGTTTATAGCTAAGAAACTAAACCCGCTCACTAACAAACATTTAAAATCGTACTATTTATTTCACAAACAAAATCAGAAAGTAAACGCAATAACTTACTTCATAAACAAAAACAGGCAGGCACACAGACATACACACAGACAGGGTATGATGAAATGTGTTAAATATTCAGCAGATTACCGCTCCACAGGTTGATATACCGTAGTCATTTATCATTGCCCAAGGTTAGTGATCATTAATTCCGATGATTTGGGGTTAAGTTAACAATGTAGGTATATAGTGTATTATTTTATCGAGGTGGGTTTCATCCAAGGTCAAGGTTTTAGACGAATACCAACTTTTTTTTTAATGGAATTTGATGTGGGACTGCGACCGATAGTTATGTAGGTACCAGAATAGTACAAAAAGCTGCAATAGACGGACAGACAGACAAACGGACAAGACGAATCTGTAAGGGTTCCGTTATTTCCATTTGGCAACGGAACCCCAAAAAAGGAACTCCTGATTAGAAATTATGGTAAATAACCTTTTCCTAGCAGTCGAGTAAAAAGGTTTAATACTTTAATGATTATAGGTATTCGAAGTAAATTAGGTCCAAAAAGGATGTCAAAGAATCAAAGCTAGACTTTCAGAAACTCATTAATTACCTACCCGAATTTCAGAGCTTTTAAAGTACATATTTATAAATCCAAATACAATTTAACTCTAAAAGATTTTCCGGAGCCAAGAAATAATACATTTTAAATGAAGAGAAATGTAAAAAGGAACCAGGTAAGACTGACGGTGAATCAGATAAAACTTACATTTACAACTACCCTCGAAAGATTGATGATACTACTGTACCAGAATAGATTATTGTATAGAAATAAATCCTAGAAAAGTGCTCAATGATTAAGAGGGATGAAACCTGTAATATCTGTCTGAAGTTTCTATTTTTATGCTGAGAAATGAAATATGATGTAACTAGCTATGCTTGCGGCTTTGCCTGCGTGAAGTTCGGTAATTGTCCCAAGGGATCGTACTACCGGGATATAAAGTGACTTAAGTGATAATCCAGGTTATAAACTATCTGTGTGCCAGTGGTGAAGGGTCCATTTTTGTAAGAGGTAAGCCGGACTACTTAATGTGATTATTTATATTATATTTATTAATATATTATTTCTCTATAGAATACTGACTGTGCCATTTTTAAGGGAAGGGGTAGGAATCGAGTTGTATGGAACCTTCGCCACTGCTGTGTGCCCAATTTCATATACTACGGCACTTCCGATTCCACAATGTTATATTTTAGAGCAAATTGCTGATGGATAATCCTGGCTACAAGGTTGTGTCTATGCAAGTACTCTCCGTTAGCCAGACGAGAACACCCGGAGATGACAATGTACGGACCCTCCTATCCAGGGCGTCTAGTACTGTTTGAGTCCAAATTAAGTTAAATTAAGAGGCTCATTGGTGACGATAAGCTGGTCGGTACCAAGCTTCATAGCGTGGCCCATCGGCGCAAGGTTGCATGTCTGTCGGTCTTTTACAGGCTGTACTTCGGTGAGTGTGCCCAAGAGCTCCACGAGATCATTCCACCATCTCCCTTCTTCCATCGGGAGTCCAGACGTACTGCGGGTTATCACCCATTCCTTGTCGATGTTCCACACATTCGCACGAAGCGCTTTGCTACATCGTTTATTATGCGCACAGCCAAGGAGTGGAATTCCCTGCCTTCGTCAGTGTTCCCAAGTTCATATGACCCCAATCTATTTAAGTCAAGAGTTAATAGGCTTCGTCTGGGTAAGGTCGTTCCATCGTTGACCTCATCTCTGTCCTCAGGACTAGATTGAGGTCAAGAGTAGGTCCATTTAGTAAAAAAAAAAAAAAGTTGATAATTGGCCACTAATAAATGTTAAACAGAATTAATTCATAGGTATGAGGATCTAGCATGTATAATAATAGTGTTTATAATTAACAACCCCTATCAAATGGTAGGTCTTCTATTTCTATTTGTCGTACAATACATCTATTAATAGATGTTAATAAACGAGTTCCTGTGAGCTGTACTGTCAAAACTAATGCTATTTGGCACGATAATGTTTCAATGTTGATTACTGGTAATGAACAATTAGGCTTTCTAATTATATTTGTTATGTACTAGAAATGATGATGGAGGAGCTCGTGGCTAAATAATATCAGCCGCTTGGATCGTTCTTAAGGTTAAGCCGTGCTTGCCTAGGTTGGTACGTGGATGGGTGATCACACATTACATACCGAGACCGAGTTTCCTCCGTGCCTCGGAAAAGACATTAAGCCGTTGGTCCCGGCAGTCATTTGTAGATCTTTGACAGCCGTTACAGGTCAATGGCCTGAAAGTCTGACAACCAGTCTTACCAAGGGGTGTCGTATACCCAGTACTAACTGGGTTGTGGAGGTCAGATAGGTAGTCGTTCCATGTAAAATACTGGTACTCAGCGGCATCCGTTTAGACTGGAAGCAGACCTCAACATAGTTGGGAAAAGGCTAGGCTGATGTTGGTGATGAATGAAAAATCATTCGCCAAACGCGTGTAGTTAATGTCATATAGTTGATAGAGGAACCAATTCCGTCATCATGCTTAGTTGATCTAATGGTTGCGTGAAGGCTGGGCAAGAGGTCTTGGGTTCCATCCCCTGGTTTGGCAAAGGGTTTTTTACATTTTAGGAAAGCTCACAGACATAACATTATATGAATTGAATTGTTTTTAGAAAAAAACATGTTTGACATTATTTGTTTTACCGAACATTGGCTAAAAGATTACCAAATGCTGATTAATTATGAGAACTATACGGTTGGTAGCTGCTTTAACCGTAAATCTATGCTGCGTGGAGGTTCCCTAATACTTTTGAAAAATTGTGTTAAATATAAACAACGTATTGACATAGTAGGTCTCTCGGTTGAACATTGCGTCGAACTGTCCTGTGTTGAGCTAGATAAGCATGTAATTGTGTGTGTGTACAGACCCCCAAACTATCAAAACTTCTCCTTATTTGAATCAATAATGGAAGATGTCCTGGCAAAACTTGCAGCCAGTAATAAATCTACAATTATTTGTGGTGATTTCAATATCAATATTTTAGAAGACAATTCAAATAGCAGTCGGTTATTAAATCTTTTTAAGTCATTTGACTTGACCAACATTTTTATAGAACCTACTAGAGTCACTCCATCTTCTGCTACTTGTATATGTTTTCTGCGATTGCGATTACTTAGATAAAGCCATAGTACATTGCCTGCCGTCTGACCACAGCGGACAAACTGTAACTTTTAGGTGTAACACACCATTGCAAAATGTTCAGATTAAATTTAGACCTATAACTACTAGCAAATTAAATAGGTATAATATTTCCCTGCAGAACAAGTTAAGTGTTATGAGCCATCATATGGACGATATTAATATAAATCAATTGTATGATCATTTCTTTTCAATAGTTCACACTGAATACAACAAAACTTTTGAAAAGAAGACAAAAAGTATTTGCCCTAAATTTATATTTAGTGATTGGGCAACTAGAGGTATCAGAAAAAGTAGGGAAAGACTATTTGAGCTTTATGACCTTAAATCTTATATAAACACTGAAACTTTTAATAAGTATGTTGCTAAGTATTCAAACATTTTTAGAAATACATGCAAGGTTGCCAAAGCCCTGCACATTAGCAACAAGATCAAAACAGCAGAAAATAAAATAAAGACAGTTTGGAAAGTCATAAATAACGAGACTAACAGGAAGAAAATACGTAACACTAGCTACACCTTAGATACAGCATGTGGTCCTAAAAGCTCTAATCAGGAAGTAGCTCAAGAATTTGTGAATTTTTTTACCGATATACCGTTAAAAACTACGGAGTCTCTTAATTCCTCTCCTGAAGTAGCAATTGGTTTATTAAAGGCGAATGTGTCTGGCTGCCCGGCTGAATTTAAATTTAAACACATAAACCCTATGATAGTTATTAAAGCTTTCCGGCAAATAAAAGTCAAACTGACCGAAGATCTTTGGGGAATGTCTATCAAAGTTTGTACATCCATAGTTGAGACTGTAGCACCATACTTAGCTTTAATTTTTAATTTGTGTGTAGACCAAGGAGTTTTCCCTGATTTAATGAAATACAGTAAAGTCATACCTCTTTTCAAATCCGGGGATAGTAAAGATACTAATAATTATAGACCTGTATCCGTGTTGCCAGTTTTTAGCAAGGTGTTTGAAAAAGTAATGCTTAATCAAATGCTCAATCATTTTAACACCAACAGAATCTTACACGACCAACAGTTTGGTTTCACTAAGGGACGTTGTACAACTGACGCCGGTGTAACCTTATTAAAGCACATATTTTCTGCGTGGGAAGCATCCCAAGACGCAATAGGAATATTTTGTGACCTCTCCAAAGCATTTGATTGCGTAAATCACGACACATTGCTTTTGAAACTTGAGCATTACGGACTAGGTAAACTTGCACTTAGTTTGGTAAAATCTTATTTAAGTGATAGACAACAATGTGTTCAAATAAATGGTGTTAATTCACAGGGTTTAAAAGTAAAAATGGGGGTTCCGCAAGGCTCAATATTGGGTCCTTTCCTCTTTCTAGTATATATAAACGATCTACCCTATTTATTGAAAAACCAACCTCAAAATATGATGTTATTTGCTGATGACACTTCTCTAATTTTTAAGATAAATAGACGGGCCCAAAATCTAGATGACGTAAATAATGCCCTACTTCAGGTCCATAATTGGTTCACAGCAAACAATTTAGTATTAAATGAAAAAAAAACGAAATGCATAAGATTTGCTTTACCAAATGTTAAAAGTAACGAGTGTGATATAGTATTGAATAAAGAGAAACTTGAATTCGTAGATAAAACCGTTTTCCTGGGGCTTACGCTTGATTCAAGGCTACAATGGGGTTCTCATTTGAAATCTCTTGCGGGGCGCCTAAGTTCAGCAGCATATGCTGTTAGAAAAATCCGTCAATTTTCTGATGTAAATACCGCTAGACTGGTCTATTTTAGTTACTTTCATAGTATAATGTCTTATGGCATTCTGTTATGGGGACGGGCTGCAGACATTGAGTCTATATTTATTCTGCAAAAAAGAGCCATCAGAGCCATTAATCTTCGTAGGCGCGATTCTCTAAGGGAACTGTTTAAGGAAATCAAAATCATGACGGTACATTGTCAATACATCTACGAAAACATAATGTAGTTAGAAAAAATCTACATCTTTTTAATAAAAGAGGTGACAGACACAATTACAGTACGAGAACTAGAGACCAATTAGTTCAGCCGGGCTTCAGACTCGCTAAAGTAGACTCATCTTTCATGGGGTACTGTTTAAGATGCTATAATAAAATTCCACAAAGTATTCTTGAACTGAATGAGACGAAATTTAAATCATGCATTAAACGCACACTATGTAAGCAAGCATATTACAAGTTGGACGATTATATCTCTGATAAAAATGCTTGGCTCAATGCCGGTCCTGCTCCACATGGACAGGGGCGCATAAACTGATTAATGGATAGCATTAAATAGTATTGTTGGAGCTGCTGAAGATTGTACAACTATCTTTGCATTGTATAGATTCAATTTCTTTTGGTATTATATAACCGCATAGCCCATATTATGTGAGTACTATGTAATAGAAAGCTATCCTTCGTTGGAAACCTACGTCATTTTTTTTTTTTTTTTCTTTGACTTGAATTTGCCCTGGCGGTTAAGTGTATGTCATGCTCACTCAAATGTCTCGCTGATGGTGGCGCGTGTGTCGGATCAGTTAGTTCCCTTCAAAATGGTTGAGTTGAATGGTGCTGATACATGCGTCATGTTCGTGAACGGGCGCTGTCAGTTGTGACTGGTCATCTCTTGGTTGCCACGGCTTATTTGAATTAATTATTTTATTTTTTGAATTGTTCTTTTCCTTGTTTTTACTATGGACACTTTTAACGTGCACATCTTGCTACATCGCTCTCACATAATGTACCATCTAAACATGAATGATGTAACCAAGGTTTTGTAAAAATATTCTGATTTAAGAGTGTCCATGGAGTTTCTTGCCCGTTCTTCTCCATAGAGATCTACGTTAGGGAATGGGCAACTACAGTACTTTCACAGTTTTTATGCCTTGTGACTGGGACTGTAGCTAAATTTCATTGTTGTCTTTGTTTCGACAGTTCAAAAGTGCCTGTAACGGGCCTACTTGAAATAAATGCTTTGATTTTGATTTGATTTTTGATTTATAATAACAATATCATAATATCTAAATTGCTAATTACAAGTCTCCACTGATAAATACAAAGTTATTACTTTTTTATAATAAGTTACTTCCTCAAACTGGTTATGGGGATTTTCCATTAGGAATTTCTCAGAAGCAACGGATTTGTGCTCGTCAAAGGGATCGCCTCCTATTACATGGGACTTAAACATAACTGGCGAAATGTGAGTGTAGTTTTCGGTACACCTCTGAATAACATGATTGTTATGTTTTAATTAAAAAAGAAAATGAATACGAAAATACGGATTGGCGTGTTAAACAAAAGGATACCAAAGTACCAATAACAATCGTATTCATCCATTCCCTGTGTTTTTATTCCATCATCGAAATAAAAGATACGTATCTTTTGTGGGGACCAAAAAAATACGCGATAACGTTTAAAATCCAAAGCATCTGGTTGAGAAGAGCTTTGCGAGGAAATCCTTCTGTGAGACGGTAACACTTTCCCTAAGGGATAATGTCGAGAGTTCGTTAGGCAAGACGGCGAGGTGGAATACGAGATTAATATGGAGTTATTTCATTTTTGTTTCAAGAAAAAAAAATTTGGTGTTCCACTGGGTAATCATTTTGTTGGCACAAAGTGAAAATACTGAAATAGAACATGATTGATATTTTTTTAAAGTCTGGGCTTAGAAGCTATTGTGGTATATTTGCTGATAGAAAAATAGTATAACAACTTTATTAAAAGATGCCAGGACAGACCGAACCTTGCGGTATTAGAGAATCTGGTAGCTAAGGAACGAATGAGAAAATTCGAAAATCGAACACATCAATCTCATTGTTATTGGAAACCAACAAAACAAAAGACCACCGGCAATAATTTATTTTACAAATCATTGAAACAGTCAGTTTGTTTTATGTCACGACATGCCAATCAAGTCTAATTTATGTTTAACTAAGTTTTGACCGCGACTTCGTTCACGTGGAAATTTTGATGTGGATACAGTGTGACAAAAAAAAAGAAAGCATATGTCCTTCCCCTGGTTATAGTCTATCACCTAACCAAATTTAATTACGATCCGATCAGCCGTTTAGTCATGAAAAGGTAACGAACAAACAAACAGAATTTTACACTCGCGGTCATAATATTATTACGGATACCATAAAACAATGGTCAACCAAAAATTATCAAATCAAAATCCTTATTCACCACCAAATCTTAAAATTAACCAACTGAACAGTGCAAAAAGGTCCCAAACATTTAATCTTTACTGGCAGGCGTTGAACAACGTATTAAGTATTACATAACAGAGAAAAAGTGGCGTCGGTTTTATTCGTCGTTGATTTTTTTCAAAGCATACTTCAGTAAACGGCCTCAGGCTGAATGTCTAAGGGCACTCCTGGGAAACCCAGTTCAGAAGTTGACTGCGCAAGATCAAATGGTGGCGAAAATCTAACGCTTTACAACTCATCTTGGCTGAAATAAATGTCTTTTGTCTTTTTGTTGGAATGACAGTTTTTGTAGCTTTTTTTTTAGTTTGAGTACAGTCAGCATCAAAAGTCGATGACCACATTCAGATTTTCAAAATCACTGTACATTATATCACCCATAAATCGCTCAACAAGAAGGGCGCCAGTATTGAATGAACATCATTAAAGTTCAAAATTAACTGAACACCATTTTGTCAAAAATCGCTGATCGTTATAGTATCCGAAAACATCATAACATTCAGTTTTACAAAAGTCACTGAACAATATAAAATGATTGTTTTGGTTATCTAGTGTAATCACGACAACGTCCAAAAATAACTTAACATCTTAAATAACAAAAGTTACTGAACATTAGTTTGTTTCGGATACGTAGCGTGTAAACGTATACTATCAAAAGTAGCTGAACTGCAAACTAAAAAGTGTTGAACTCGTTACTATCTTCAGAGTTATAAATCCAATCTTGTCCTATCCAAACAAAATCATGTCAAAAAAAAATATGGATGTAAATTTCGAATGTAACTTTCCAAAATAATTTTGTTTTTGTCTCATAGTATCAACGAGAAATATTAGAAGTGGGTGCATAAGCATATTCCACTTAAAAATTATTCCATCGACGTCATCTAAGCTTTCTGTATGATGATTGATTAGTAACCTTATTTGTATAGCTATAAGACTCACTATCAAAAATCACGCAGATTCTGTTTGAATTTATACCATCGACGTAATTAATGATTTTTTTTAGTTCGATTGAATTATAACCTTATTCGTAAAGCAATAAGACTCATTTTCAAAAATCACGCAGATTCTGTTCAAATTCATACCGTCGACTTAGTTTATGATTTCTATAGTTACGATTGAATTAGAACCTAATCTGTATACATATGACTCATTTTCAAAATTCACACAAATTCCGTTTTATTTCAATTCTTTGGGAAACATAGTTGTGGGTATTTGAAAAACTGTTAACCCTTTAATGTAAAAATAATATTTCTGTATCGGATGTAGACCATTGCGGTTGCAATTATTTATCATCTACATCACATCATCACACGAATGTTTGTCCTAAGTAGGGGTGGGGTGGGTATGTAATGTTTAGTCGGCTTAACCTAAAGATCGACCATTTAATTTAATTTTGTGGATAATAAATAAAACGGTGGCGATTTACATGTGCATGTGTCTACTTAATTTACCAAACACATATACCTACCGAAAAAAAATACACACACATATTAAACTCAAAAAACATTTCATTTTATTCAGGGACTTTAGAGATGAACGATGGTATGCTATTTTTGTCAAAAATTTGTTCAGAGACTTTAGAGACGAAGAATGTTATGTTTTTTTACTATAACTTTGTATAGCGACTTTTGAAAAGTGATAGTCACCTACTTATGGCCTTTTATTATAATCATTCATTTCTGGCGCTTGTCATGTTCAGTGATTTAGGTATAATACGGTGTACAGCGATTTTAAAAATCTAAATGTGGTCATCAACTTTTGATGCTGACTGTACCTACATATATGACACGAATTTTTGTGGAAGGTCCTTTTAAAATAGGCTATTTAGGTCATATCTGTGACATATATTATTATAGCATTTACTTTTTGTGGCAGTGTCCATGGAGATCTGCGACTTGGAATGATAAAAAAGTGACCAAGTGCGAGTCGGACTCGCCCATGGTTCCTTAGGTTCCTTAGCAGCAAGTAACATAATAAAAGTTCTTGTAGTTCGTTGTAACTTTGATCTTTTTTTAGTCTTATCATTCTCTTATTTTAGAAGTTACAGGGGGGGGGGGACATTTTACCACTTTGGAAGTGTCTCTCGCGCAAACTATTCAGTTTAGAAAAAAAATGATATTAGAAACCTCTATATAACTTACTTACTTGGCTACTGTTATTATAGAAAAATAATTAGAGTTCCGTGCAAAAAATAAAACTTGAAATTGGTAACAAAATCCAATTAAAAAAGAGAAGTTATATTTTTTTTAATTTACCACGCAACAGTAAGTTTGAAATAAATACTTTGAATTTGAGTGCTAATTATTAAGTGGATTAAGAAAAATAAACAAAAAATAAATAAATTTGATAAAAAAGTCGAATTCACTATATACCATTAAGATTATAATAATTATGAATTCGACTTTTATAACTAAATTTTTTTTGTTTATTTTTCTTCCACAAATAAAGAGCAACAGTACTATGTTGTGACATATATATAAACTGGGCAAATTATTTTATTTGTGGTAGACTGGCGCCTAAACTAAGTCGAGGCCTGTATTTTAGGACACCTGGTCCCACTAAGATACATATTAGGAAATCTAACAAAAGTGGGGCCAAAGATTACAATATATTATAATACGGATAAGAATTTTTAAACCAGATAGGCAAATGTATAGTAATAGTACTTATTTAAGGTAGAGTAGAAGAGTAAACGACTGTGTGATTGTGTGACAGTGTATGAGTGCTGTTTTATGAGCGTGTGTTCATGTATGAATGTACTATGTGTGGCGTGTGGAGATTGTGTGTCAATTAAAAAAGAAAACTGCTCATGTATAGGACATTCATACCGTTCGCTTACATATTTTTCCAAAAAGACAGACAGAACTTCTGAATTTGTTTTCCTAATGAATAATTAAACAAACGTCTATGTTATATATTCTCTCGTGTTTCGAATATCAATTTCATCACAACTTAGACAGAGCTTTATCCTCCAGTAGCTTTTCTTATAAAAACTAACAGCCACAACGTTCAATTTATAAATGAAATAAATAATAGATATTTATGTATCATCATAAATTCTCTGTTTTGGCAACAACTTCAGTCAAAGGCAGCGGTATTGGCTCGACGTGAAAGCATCAAAGTCCCCGTCAATGCCCTCGTGTCGCGCTCATAAACAACTGGGCATTAAATTTTACTAGCTATAAAATTGTTCATTCCATTAATTACTAGGTCCTGTTAACAGATTTTATAAGCAGTAAAAATGAAAATTTACAAATCAGTTGAACATGAATTTAGTAGTCACGCTAGAAGTGTTTAATTGATTGTTACAGTTGGTCTAGTAATTGCTGCGTAGGTTTTATTTTTGTTTTAACATTTTATGTGACTGAGAAAATGGAAAACTTGCCGCATTACCTATTCTATTAGTGTATAGGTGGGCTAAATGACATGAAGTAGAAGTATACTAATTATGTATCTATTTAAAAAACACACTAACCAACAACTTTCGAATAAAGGGTGTAACAAGACCCTTAACGAAGTCGAAAAGCATTTTGTTCTCTCTGACATTGCGATTTTTTTTTGTTCTAGACCATACCTGGGAACGTTCTAGTTACTGAGATATTGGGGGTCAAAGTTACAACTTTTTCACATATTAAATACATGTTTTGAATGTTAGAACTTTACTTTAAACACCTCCACGACCTCCGTACTATTTCAATCCATCAATCAACATAATGTTTTGAGTGCGTTACATTGAGTCCTACGGTGGAACGTGATTTTTCACCCCAAAATAAAAGTCGTCTCGCAGCAATAATTTTGCGTAAAGTTACTTAGTTTGATGTACATAATGCTTGGTTGACAGCTTCATGAAGGGTCCGTTTACACCCTGTAGGTACTGAACAATTTAACAAAAAATAACAATTAATCGTGCTACATATCATTGTTGGACACCGTATAAGTAAGTTTGTGAATGCAGAACTATACTAGGTATACAATATTCAACTGTATTACAAGGCGTGTCCAAACAGTTACTTTATGAAAACTATTCCGCGTTTATCTGCATTTTGATCTTCATTCCTAGCTTTTCACAGCTACATTATGTTGGGATCGGCTTCCAGTCCCGATGCAGCTGAATAGCAATATTTCACATGAAACGGCTGGCTATCTTGACCTCCACAAAATTGTTACCGGGTAATACAAAACCCCTTGGTAAGACTGGTTGTCAGACTTGGACTTTAACTTATATAACTATTTGTAGTGACTGCTAAAGATCTAGAAATGACAACCGGGCCCAACGCCTTAACGTGCTTTCCGAGGCGCAGAGGGAGCTCGGTACCTATGTATTGGTCCTGGTTCGGTGGATCGCAAACAGACTGGACTGCCCTTATATCCGGCATTGTTGTCGCAGGCATATTGCTGTGCCAGTGCGCGTTAGAAGATTGGTGATTATTGTTTATTTTATTTTTATGACCATTAATGTATAATGTATTCATGAATGAGTGTAATTTAATTGTATAATCTTGTATGTTTGTGTTGTTATTGATGATCGTATTGTGCCAAATAATGAGTTATGTTACTTGACTGAATAAATAATAATAATTGAATATTCACCCATCTACGGACTAACCACGGCAATACTGTTTAACCTTGAAGATCGAGCCGTATAGCCCTTATTATTTAGCCACGAACGTTCACTTTTCATGCACATTAAAAAAATAAAAAGTTTTTACTATCCACACATACAGCAGTTTTACATAACGTTAAATAAGCTTCCCCAAGGACCCGCTATGTTCATACACCAGACCGCAAGACTTGAAACTCGACCCAGTTTAAAAAAACGATACAATAACAAAACATTTTATCTCTAATGTCTTTTTTGAGAACTGTATTTGGTAATTTTTCAGTAAAAATACAGGGAAATGGAATATCGTTTACACTTTTGTTGTTATGGGAGTAGATGAATACAGTTGTGGTATAAAATTAATAATTACATGCATACCGGTACAAAGACAAAATATATAACACAAATCTACACTAATATTATAAAGAGAAAAAAATTGTATTTTTGTGTGTGTATGTTTGTAATGAATAAACTCAAAAACTACTGTGCCGATTTCAAAAATTCTTTCACCATTGGAAAGCTACATTCACCCTGAGTAACATAGGCGCCCGTGCAAAGCCGGGACGAGCCGCTAGTGTTGTATATTTAACAAACAGAAGCGGAAATGTTTAATACAGACAATAAGGTACACAAAATAAGGCATACAACCGTTTATTCTAACTTGGAACAAAATATCAATCACTGAAACTAACGTAAACCGCCACAAATCATAACGAATTCAATTAACACGTAACTGTTTAGAAAAATAGAGAGCAAGTACACAAAATAGGAAATTACAAATTTTACAGCCCTTTGAGCGATATTCCCACCAAGAGTCTCTCGCGACCAGCGACAATTCTAAGTTGTCACTTTTTGCCATAGAACTAAAAATTAAATGTGCTACGTAAAACCTCATTTCTTCCTAACACTACGTAAAACCTCAGTTCTTCCTAACAGTATATATTTGTACGAGTATATACTAATCCTTACCACTGTCTTTAAGTTTAATTCTTATTGTTTTATTAAACTATTGTATAGCTATTTGTGAAAACCGGTAATTGGCCATATTGTTGTTATTAACGAAACTATTGTGTCTGCCTAGCTGTAAGTTTTCCAAAAATAATAAAATACAATAAATATAAATACATTATAATACTAAATACTGCATCGTGTTACTTAGTTTATTTTATATTAGCGACCCGCCCCGGCTTCGCACGGGTGCATGTATTATTCATAATTATAAACCTTCCTCTTGAATCACTCTATTTATTAAAAAAAACCGCATCAAAATCCGTTGCGTAGTTTTAAAGATCTAACCATACATAGGGACAGACAACGGGAAGCGACTTGGTTTTATACTATGTTTTATATAAATTAGTCCCTTTTGTGTAAATATTGAGTTTTAATTATTCTACAAGTTGCTTTACTTCAATTATTTACAATAAATGACTATGCTACTATACTTGTGCTCTGTTTTATACAGTAAAAAAACTATTAACTAGTTCATGAGGTGGAGCTCGTGGCAAAATAATAACAGCCGCTCAGATCAATTTTTAGGTTAAACCGTCTTTGCCTAGGTTGGTCTGTGGATGGGTGACCACCCATTACATACCGAGTCTCCTCCGTGCCTCGGAAAGCAAGTTAAGCCGTTGATCCCGGCTGTCATTTGTAGATCTTTGACAATCGTTACAGTTAGTCAGTGCCCCAAAAAGTCTGACAACCAGTCTTACCAAGGGACATAGTATTACCCAGTACTAATTGGGTTGTGGAGGTCAGATAGGCAGTCGCTCCATGTAAAATACTGGTATTCAGCTGCATCCGGTTAGACTGGAAGTCGACCCCAATAGAGTTGGGAAAAGGCTCGGCAGATTATGATGAGTTGGTGAGGTTAGTTTAAGTAGGAAGAGTGTTGTTACAACGTCAGAGGTTTCAGTTTTGTATGTACTTACCTGTCGATGTCAAAGAAACTTACTCGCTACTTAAATAATGAACTAATGTATAAGTGAATCAGTCAACAGTTCACGTAGGCAAGATCATCCTAAAACTCATTTTGTTCTATTTAAAGATTGTGTAAGACTGCCTCGTTGGTCGAGTGGTCTCAAGCGCGACTGCTGAGCTTGAGGTCCTGGGATCGATTCCTAGGTCGGAAAAAGTGTTATTGAGATTTTCAATCAGGAATTTCGCAGAAACAGCACACCGCGTACAAATCCAGACTCAAACTCCATGGTCTTTATTTGTGCCTGGTTGATGGCAATAGGCTCGCCCCCTATAACATGAGACTTAAACATAACTTGCAAAATGTGGGTGTACTATTAGGTACACTTCTGCCTAACCCTTCGGGTACAGACATGATGTTATGTTATTTAATAATATGTAAAGCGACGTTCCAAAACTTATTACAAAAGTAATAAGTAGCAGTAAAAACCAGGTCAATTGATTTCAATTACACTTCATTCCTCCCATCTCTTCTCCCAGCTACTCGAGTTAAGCCGTGTGTGAAAAACCTACTTTCCCAATATTAGGATGTTTCAATTTCCTCACATTTTGGGTTCGTTCCGTAATCACTGTCTAATACGAGTACGTTCCGAGTACGGCTTATCGAAAATTGATATCTACGCATTATGCTTATTTCTTCTCGAGTTTATAGACGATTTATGGAATCAGCCGGAAATGAGGGAAAAATGGAGAAAAATTAGGTATTGGGGAAATGAGAGAAAATTATTACTAATGAAGTGGAGCTATGGGGATAATGATACACGCTTATGTTTAGTATCTTAGGCTCGCCGTCCGTCCGTCTTATGACGACAGGCCGTGTCGACGGCGCGTTCGTGTTCCACGCGCGCCTCTAAGAGATGTCAGCAACAGGAAGGGCCCGCAATGGCCGATGCCTGCCAGGCCTGCGGGACTGTTCGAAAGAGATACCGCGGCCCTGGAACAAAAAGGGCAAAAGAAGGAACATGGATGGGTTTTAGTCTGTAAAAGTCTGACACTCCCTTCCGCTCCACTCAGAGCGGGAGGAGTCTTTTGATGAATTCCAATCCCAAAAAAAAGGGTGAAATCTATAAGCTGTACCTATCAAGTAATTTAGTAAAGCGGTATTGCTGTTGCTGTGATGTCATACAACTGTCAAAAAAGAAGTAAAATGGAACTGATGGATGACTGAAGGTGCAGTTGCCAACATCCAAGGTGACATACTATATACCCTTCTCGTTAGAGCACTTGGAGGAAGTATGCTTACGCCGGGAGCAGCAAACACTGCATTACCGCGCTTCGGGTGACAGATCTTGGCGATAAGCATAATATAGGTCCATCGATGAGTGACCAACTTAGGGTTTCATCTCGGCGGGTCTCTTGGACGCAAATAATGTCGCAGTGAGTTTTGCGGTAGACATCGGAAATAATTGTTGATTTGTCTTGTGAGAACCCTTCGATGTTGACCGAGACTACGCACAAAGCCGGTTTTATAAGTGTACTTTGGTTTGCCATTGAAGAAGTGTAAGATAGAGACGGGAACAGTCTAATGGCGCGGTTACACTTTTTCGCTAGCCCGAAATCGATTGACTATGGAATGCGGACAAATTACCATGTGTAAATGAACGAGGTCGCGTACGCTCGTCTTCGGAAAATCTCGTTCGACGCCACTTAAATTTCATTTAAACTACTCGTAGACGTTAGCTCGTATTCCATTGCGATGACTGTGTAATAAATGCATTGTGTGCTCGAATTCGAGTAAAGTCATTTGAACACTAACGACCCAGGGTAATCGCGCCTTAAATCAAAACTCATGATAAGTAACTTAACAGTACGCCTGTAATACCCGAAGGGAGAGAGAGGAGACAGAGTTTCACCTAATAGTACACTCACATTACGCCAGTTATGTTTACGTCCCAAGTAATAGGGGACGAGCTCATTGCCATCAACCGGGCACATATTCAGACTCCGTGACTGCTACTGAGAACTTCCTGATGGAAAAACCCAATAACAATTTGCCCGACACGAGCATCGAACCCAGAACCTCGTGCTCAGCAGTCGCGATTGCGATCACTAGACCTAAGTTAAGTGACACATATAATATATTATAAGATCGGAGGTGGAATTTCAATTTAAAAAAAAACAACAGGTATAACCTGTTTTTTTTTATTTATTAATAGGAATCAGAATGAAAAACTTACATACTAAACTCTTTAGAAAAATAAGGAATATCCTGACGTCGTATAGGTCCGCTCGCAATGGTGGTCGTCGATTGAAAAAGGGGCCCGCCCTTTTTTTTTTTTGGATGGGCATCTCGCAGTTCAACCTAGGAGGTTGGCTACTGCTTAACCGGGCAAGTCCTGTGGATGCCTTGAATGTAAGGCCTCCAGCCAGGGGAGGGGCCTGCCCGTGCTGGAGCTTGCTTTTATAGTCTCAGGTATAGGTGGTTTGGTTCAGATCCAGGGCTGCGGGACTGTTCGAAAGAGATACCGCGGCCCTGGAAAACAAAGGGCAAAAGAAGGAACATGGATGGGTTTTAGTCAGTAAAAGTCTGACACTCCCTTCCGCTCCGCCCAAAGCGGGAGGATTCATTCCATCCCAAAAAAAAAAGGTGGTTTGGTTCATCTCCTACAATATAATTATCGAATATCGATCTTAGATTTTAACGAACTAAAGGTAAACGGTACTTTTTCAACACCGAATAGGCACGTCATTTTCAATTTTATGGTAACCAAACAACTGATTGAAAACTAAAGAGATAAATCGATGGTGGAAACATAAAACCCTGTAAGGGTCATTAAGTGGCTGTTGTAATTTCAACTTTCGACGCTAAGACTAAAACTTGAAAATCCAACTAGAAGCTCAACATCCCTTACAGCATTTCAAATTTCGACCACCGAAACGTAAACCATTTTACCAAACAGAAAGCTCTCTATTTTGGCAAAAAAACATACACCTACATGTTATCTTTAAATATCTTGTTTTCCGGGAACTTCTTAGAATTCGACATCTGGCGTCTTATTAGATGTTGGTTTAGAGGACTGATAAAAAGAAAATCTACCTACAGACACAACATTCCAAGTAAAACTATTTATATCGAACATTTTCTATAATTCCGATAACCTCTTTGTATTAACGCCAAGAGCATTTACGATATATTTTTCAAGGGTCAGATAATTTTTACTTACCCCTTTTTTTTTTTGGTGGGTGGGAAATCATCAAATGACCCCCCCCGCTCTGGGCGGAGTGGAAGGGAGTGTCAGACTCTTACTGACTAAAAACCATCCATGTTCCTTCTTTGGCCCTTTATGTTCCAGGGCCGCGGTATCTCTTTCGAACAGTCCCGCAGCCCTGAGATAATTTTTACCCCTTGAGTTAATATACTTAAATTTTGCAATACTACAGTATTTACTCCACAGATAAAACTTATTTACCTCGTTGGTCGCTGAGCATGAGGTCCTGGGTTCGATTCCCAGGTCGGGCAAAGTGTTGTTGGGTTTTTCCATATGTTTATAAACTGTCATGGTAACATTCAAAACAAACAGTGGACATGGTAAATATCCCGTTTCTAGTGTTAATAATAATAGTAGTCACGGAGTCTGGATTTTTGCCCAGTTGATGGCAATAGGCTCGCCCTCTATTACATGGAGCTTAAACATAATTGCCGAACTGTGGATGTACTATTAGGTACACCTCTGCCTATCCCTTCGTGGGTTACAGACGTGATGTTATGAAGTTATGTATAGAACTTATTTGACTATTGAAAAATCTGTCTTTAAATCCTTGAACAAGAAAACAATCTCAACTCTCTAGAGTCTAGTTAAGACCATGCATCGCCATTGTGTGAACGTTAACCCATTTATACCACGACAGATGTCTGGCGAAGCTCATTATTTTTCTACTACATTATTCATGGCCCCTGAAAGAGATAATACTGGCAACACAATATTGTATGGCCCAGTGTTATGTGGCCTTAGAGACGAAAATGCCATTTTCTTAACCAGGGACCGAATTACCGTTACTTTTTTAGAACGTTACCAATTACCGTTATGCTAACGATAAAAAAGTAACGATATTAATAACGATACCCGTAAGTCCGTTAACGTTTTCTAATAAGTTATGTTGCTATCGGTAAAAGTAACAATACTCAATACTTATACCGGTAATTTATTCACCTGTCTCTTTCTAACGATGTCGGTGGGGAGTCTAACATCTTACATTCTTAACTACTTGTCAGCAAAGGCATTTTCTTGTTGCAGTTTTCGCGGACTTAATTAATTTTAGTATCAGCCATTGAACTTCGTGTTTAGACTGATGTTCATTTTTTGTTTTTGATGTCCTGCTGATTTCTTTTGTTTTTTAGCTTAGTAAAATGTCGATCATCTGCTGTAGTTGGAGGCTTGTTTTCTTTCCAAAATTTTCTTTCCTATTTTTTTTTCTTGTTTTTAACGTTAGGTACGCTCGTGTGGTCTATCCCAAAGAAAAACATATATTTCTGCAAAAAACAAGCCCAAGTCAATAAAATTACACATGCATTAGTTTTACAGTATGTTAAATATATATATAAATATAATATATAGGGTATCATAGTTTGGCTTCTTGACTCCCACCAACCTATGTACTTCCAATATTTGTAACACGATATTGTAATTGTAGTATAAAATAAGTATTAAAATATCTTTATTATTAGGTATGTTTTATTTCTAAGATGAGAATGTTATCAACAAAGATCTTAGATTTAACTGTTGGCAGTGACACTATACACCCAGATGCTCCAGTCCTTCTCGATCAGGGCCTTTTATCCGAATGACTCAAGACAATCTGACCTAATTGGTCAATCAGAGGTCGACTCGAGCTTGGCATGAAGTGTCTAATAGCCTAGTAATGGTCGAACCAATTCTGTGTCTTCAACAGTTTCGATGAGAAAATGACCTACCCCTATTCTTCTTGTAGGTACCTCTTGAGTAATTTCCTTATATTGAACTACAACTTGTAGTGGTGTTTTCCGAGGGAAGTTGCTGGATTCCAGAATCATAACAACGATCCTTGAGACGACGCTTGGACGGTCCCTATGCCCAGTAGTGGACGTCTTTCTGGTGATGACATGACGATGATGAACTAAATGTTAAAAATTAAAACGTTAAATATATTTGTATAGAACAAATAAATAAAATTGAAGTGTCTGTTTTTTTTAGTGTCAATTTGTAATTTCAAAATAACAGCTTTTATCTGAATGCATTTAAAATAATAAACGGTACTTTTTTATTTCTGTCTGTCTGTTTTTCTGTTTGTTCCGGCTAATTTCCGAAACGGCTCGACCAAGTTTGAAAGGAGTTTCACTTGCAGTTAGATGATGTTATAAGGTGTATCTAAAGCTAGTTGATTAGTTTTATGTGCAAAAAAAAAAAATCTTTAAATTGTTAACTAAATCCGATTCAAATAGAAAAGTAATATCCTACTAATATTATAAATGCGCAAGTTTGTAAGTATGGATGGATTTTTTTTACTCTTTCACGCAACCGGATTTGGATGAAATTTGGCACACAGATAGTTTATAACCCGGATTAACACATAGGACTTTTTATACTGGTAGTGCGATCCCTTGGGACAATCACCGAACTTACGCGGGTGAAGCCGCACGCATGAGCTAGTTTTTATTATAATTTCACGAAGGTCACGGGCAACAGCTAGTTAAAATATAAAAGAAACACTCGTGGCATTTTCATCGTTTAAAGATCTTTCTTAGATACGCAAAATAGGGATTAAGGTACGATGATATCAAATCTTCATTCATTTTATTTTTATTCAACAGCTTTTGTACATTAATTGTTTCTCAGACGTAATATAATAATGCTCTAAAATAAAAGTGTTTATTTGGCAGTATAAAAATAAACGTCAGAAACAATGAAAGACGAAAATAGAAAAAGATTATTTTTGAGTAACATTTATAATATTATACCTAAGTATTTAATTAAGCAAGTTTATTTTTAATATGGGTCGTGATATAAAACCTTTTTTTTACATGTAATAAGCCATCCCCTTTCCATCCTTTGTTGATGTAGGTACTTATAAGAGGATTCAAGGTTGACTCGAAAAGGATGTAGGAAGACGAAATCTCCACCTTACTTATATTCAAAAATACCGAATCACCAGTCCATATACCTACAGGAACTTCAATATGTAATTCATCATGATCATCATCAGCCTATAGCAGTCCATTGCTGGAATTAGGCCTCCTCAATCGCACGCCATTCAACTCTCATCCAGTTGTTACCAGCCACGCCGCGACGATCGTCACACCACGCGCGCGTGGTACACGAACGCGCCGTCGACACGGCACTCCACCTAGCCTGTGGGCGTCCCACCTTACGCTGGCTGATACGCGGTCTCCACTCAAGTACACGTCTACCCCAACGATCCTCGGTCCTACGGCTAATATTACCGGCCCATTGCCTCTTCAGCTTACTTATTATGTGGGCCATGTCGATAAATTTGGTACTCTGTCGGATCACCTCGTTCCGGACGCGATCCTTTAGAGAGACTCCAAGCATAGCCCGTTTCATAGCGCACTGAGAGACCTTAAATTGTGTGTGTAATTGGCAATACAAAAAAGAAACGCTATAAGGCGTAGTTGCCTTTTGCAAACGTGGTGATCAATGCGCATACATTATTTAGACAAAAACAATCATAATTTACAAAACACGATTTTTAAAGTAAAGACACTTGAATCTCACAAATACTGATCCAACTGGTCCATAATGATGACTGTTCTAATTTGCACTGATTAATAATGGAATAAGAAATGAGAGGAATGCAGTAAAGAGGAACGCAATCCCTCTTTAACCTTTCAGAGGCAACCATTGCTAATTCCGATCCGATACTAAGCCTGTTATAGTCGTGTAGTCCGCTTTCAAAGTCTATTTATTCTTGTAAAGGTTGGTTTGCCGTAGAACGGGTTACAATATAATGTTATGATACAATTATCAGAGTAGTTTAAAAGGACAAGTATATTCGGCACATGTATGCCTGAAAGGATATACTCGTATATTCGCGATTAATATTATAATCAGAGTGTGTTTAAATTTCTATCATCATGTACTTAGCCTTTCCCCAACTAATGTAGGGTCGACTTCCAGTCTAACCGGATGCAGCTGAATACCAGTATTTAACATGGAGCAACTGCCTATCTGACCTTCACAACCCAGTTAGTACTGGGTAATATGATACCATCGGTAAGACTGCTTGTCAGACTTTAGGGCCACCGTGCACTGTAACGGATGTCAAAGATCTACAAATGATAGCCAGGACCAACAGCTTAACGTGCGTTTCGAGGCACGTAGGCACGGTATGTGGGTGGTCACGCATCCACGGACCAACCTAGGCAAACGTGGCTTAACCTGAAGATCGACCCAACCTGTTGGTATTATTTAGCCACGAACTCCTCGTAAGTGTCTTGGATAACACCGTTCAAATCCTTGCAAGTCTGACTGTTTTTAATGTCATATTTGTGGAGATTTGTAGTGGTGATGATGAAGGGAAACAGCCAGTTCTTGATAAGATTTATTTCACCAAACCCGTGGCAGTTATAGGCAAGGTCGGAGTATGCAGCATGTCCTATCGCGGACCCGGTTTGTGAGGAAGTGAACGATGGTAAGATTTAAATGTGGCGACCAAGCTAATGTTGTTACCACAGACATTACTAATTTAGGGTTGGGATTCCAACAATATTGTCAACATTCATGAACCAATAAGACATGTTTTTTATTCAATTGAAGGTTTTTTTTTACCATCAAATTATAGAAAAAAACACTGTTCCTTTATACAGCCAGAATATAAATTCGTTTCACCGCTTAGACCTGGTACATCAATCTAGCCCCACTACACACAATTCGCGTCTAGCTCACAAAATTCACCCAGTGAAGTGAAAAACGGGCGTGAAAAACAGACACATAAAACTGGCTCCTCTTTAAATTACTACATGAGAACTTCCACCCAAATAAATCTGTACAATTTTTAAAATATTGTACTGGAGTTGGTGAACGGTGGTCCATTTAATTACACGGTAGGTGCTTTTTGGTTCGGAGCCAAAAATCGTTCCGCACATGCTTAGGTTTTGGCCAGAGCCGGCTTAATGTGGAGGCACGCGCTTAGCCCCTGTGCGGCATAAGATCGGGTTGAATAAACATTGTCTGGTTTAACTACGGAGGACTGGAGGTTACAAAATGGTGTTGTGAAAGGGAAAAAGTATCCGCGCCACATTTTTGGTATTACAGGTATATTTTTTTGGGACGCTTAAATGTTTTATCGACTCGAAATTATTGATCTATCTTCTACATAATATTACTAAGACTAAAATATTATGCAAATTGGATCTCTGGCAAACTGGACATTCTACGAATCGTCCGTTTTCGTTAAACATGGACGTTCTGCGGCAAGACTACTTCAAACTCTCACTTACTACTTTCAAAACTCAACTCAAATATACTGAAACCTCTTAGATATTGTAAATAAAAATCTAATCTCAGTCCACAACATTTTTCGTATAAAAAGACGCGGTCCTAACACTTCCAAGAATACTACAGTCAAATGCATGAGAGAAAGTTGCTGCATTTTTACGAAAATAGCCACAGGGAACATGAATAGAAAATAAGAGAAGCTTTACACTTATGGCTTTATCTTGAGATTTTCTTTTGTAGTGTGTGATTTTTGTATGCTGAGAGTGTCTTTCCGTCTGAAATGACTGTCTAGGTAGATAATCTTATCATTATAATGTGGTTACTACACTCGAAGTCACCAGATTTAATAAACTTGTAATCTTTACAGGTTTTCAGAGGCTCTTTCTTATTTTCTCAAAATTATTTAAGCAGTAGAAAAGTTGTTGCATCTGCAGTTGGTCACTAGGCAGTTATGGCTTCGCACAAATCCTAAAATGAGTAGGTTGTACATGATGAGCAGGAAATCTGATAGTGTAGGGGCCACACTGATACTGAGCTTGAGAAGGGTCGATGATACCCTACTTCGTCACTTGGTTAGAGGTTTGGACTTCCTACTCGTAGGTTTTTACTACGACAGTGTCGTGTGGCTAAACCTTGTTGATGATCATCAATCTATACTATTAATAATAAGTCTTGAGCCCTTCTGTTCTAGAAGATTATTATATTGTCTCGCCTTGATGGTAGAAACTTTATAATGTTATTAATCCCCCGTTTTAGTTTAGCTAAAAAGAAAATAAATGCGAAAATGATAATGCTAGTAAAAAAAACCTCTTTATCTTCCATTCTCTTATCTGCGTAACAAAATCATCTAACCGCTAGAAGCTTTATCCACGACCTTTTACACATAAAACAAAATAAAATAATACAGCCGTGACTATAAACTTTAAAGTCCCTCCACTTGGTTACCCAAGCCACTAATAAAATCATACTTTTTCTTTTATTCCCAGTGCAGAACGTCGTGTAAACGTTTTCAGCGTTAAAACATTTTATCTTTGAAGTCTCTTTAATGGCCGCCATCTTTAAAAAGATTGAGCTCATTTGTGAGCTCAAAGATAATAATAATGTAATCCGTCAACAGTTGTAGTTATGACTCAAAAGTCTTATAATGTTTTCTTTTATTGCTAAAATTTTGAGTGACTCGGGTAAATTCTTTATGAGGTCAGGTGCGAGAATGAGTGCTTTGATACCACCATTTTTTAAGAGCTCGGTTATTGACCTCGTTTTATACTGAATGGCGGTTGCTCGCGGTTCTACCCCGGGATTTGCTTTGAGATATTTAAACGAAGCACTTCAGATTTTTTTGAGATTGGAATCTTTGACGGCACGGTTAGCGTACTGGTTGAGCGATTGGCTGCTGTACTGCGTGGCGCGGGTTCGAGCATTGCAGGAAAAAATATTTGTATGACCTACAGATAGTTGTTCCGGGTCTGGATGTTTATGTCATCATCATCATCTGCCTAGCCTTTTCCCAACTATGTTGGGGTCGGCTTCCAGTCTAAACGGATGCAGCTGAATACTAGTATTTTACATGGAGCGACTGCCTATCTGACCTCCACAACCCAGTTAGCGCTAGGTAATACGATACCCCTTGGTAAAACTGTTTGTGTATGTGAGTTAAATGTTGGTAAACGCACCCACGATACAGGAGAAATTCCTAGTGTGGGGCAATGTTTAAAAAAATACAATACAAGCTTAAAATATTAGAAACACACTCAACAAACTTTAAGACCCGGGACAGCCCTCTTCCTATTCGAATCCCATAGAAATTTAACATTTCCTACTACCCTGATACTACCCTATTACGAAGGCAGTACGGAAAGTTTCTAAAGCCGAACCGTATCGAGGAAATGTTTAATGAACTTCTAACTTAATATAATTCCAAGTTGAAGTTTTGTGCTTGGTTTCGCGTGCTTACTGTTCAGTTTTTGCTGTCCAGGAAATTGGGCCTGACGAGTTCACGAAAGATGTTTTTGTTCAAGTTCATAGACTTTATAAAGACGTGAGTCGTGTGGGGAGTGAATGGATGAAGGATTATGTTATGTGGATCTAGGACATTTGCGTGAAAGACATTTCCGCGAAGGACACTACTTGTTCGAACCGTCTTGCGCGAAAAGACATTAGCGCGCAGGGGTTTTTGCGCGATTGGACTTTTGCGTGACCGGACATTTACGTGCATGGGCATGGACACGTATGCGACAGAATACTTGCGCGACCTAATGGCCAGTGAGTAGTGACTTATAAAGTGAACATAACACATGCCTGTTATTACTTGAAGGGTGGGCTGAGTTGTGGTTGTTAAGTCCCAGAAAAACTGGAAAAAATAGTTACGATCGCTGTTTTTTTATTATTCATTTTAGCTGGTGTTTTTGTCAAAATGAAAATCCAAGAAAGCGCCTACGAAAATTTTGGTTTTTGGGGTTTCGTTTGCGTGATTTTCGGGGTCACTGATAACGAAAATAGGTCAAAATTAAAATTTATTAAAAATATATACTAGTTCAGTTATAAGATGATTTTAATTATTATAATCCTGTGACTGTATACGTGTTACTTGCGCGATTTATATTTTCATTAACTTACAACCTGACGCTGACCTGAAAATAGCAAAAAACGTAAGAAAATTTGAATTTCGCGGGCTACCCTGGCCACCCTTAAGTTAATCACTGATAAAAGTCTGAACATGAAAACGTCCAGACAAATGCATAGCTCATTGTATTAAAACAAAACGCGCAATGAAACTGCAGACGCTAATTCCTGAGCCAAAACCTCATCAAATATGTGCGAAGTTGTAGACAAAAATGCTTTCTAAATTATGCAAAACCAAAATATCACTTAAATTGGCCGATTTATACCGTTGGGAACGGGATGTGCGTGGAAATTTTGACAACAATTTGAACCCCAGCCACCTCAGTTGCTAAAATTAATGAGAAAATAATTACTCACAAATTAAAATTGAATTTCTGTTCATAATTTATGTTTACTGCGCCAGGTAGGAGAGGTGTCGACGAGAACTGAACCGCAGAACATAATTTTTGTAAAGCTATGCGGTTTTTAAAAGGAAACGCGGGCCGTGTAACGCTGGGGAAAACTGTTGCGTTTGATTACCCCTATTTATCGCAGTATTTAAGCGAAAATTATCTGACGAAGAGGTCCTGGGCAGCCACGGATTCTGGATCTGTGCCCGGTTGCTGGCCATAGACTTGCCTCCTATTACATGGGACTTTAACTTAGCTGGCGAAATGTGGGTGTACTAATAGGTACACCTCTGCCTAAGCCTTCGGAGATTACTGGCGTGATGTCATGTTATTATCTGACTAAGGGCCCTAGTATTTTCCTGTGCTGTACGGTAGCACTGGGTTGTGGAGATCATTTAAGTAGTCGCTTCATCGGGTTAGATGTAGGGTAGGCTGATGATTTTGTGTTAACATAGAAACTAGATGCACTTCAAGCAGTCAATGCTAGTGCCGTAATAAAGGAACTGTAATTATTATGAACTGTATTAAAAAGCAAGGCTAGATTTCGCTGTTATGGATTTCAATTAAATTTAGCAAGAAGCTAGATCATGACCTAACATAACATAACATCACGCCTGTAATCCCCGAAGGGTTTGGCAGAGAGAGGTTACATTTCACCAGTCAAGTTTTAAGTCCCACGTAATATGGTCAACCGGGAACGAATTCAGACTCCGTGGCTGCTACTGAGAGATTCCTGATAGACAAACTCCATAACACTTTGCCCGACCCGGGAATCGATCCCAGGACCTCATGCTCAGCAGCCGCGCTTGCAACCACTCGACCAACAGAGACAGTCATGACCTAAGTAGGTACTTATTCTACGAGTACAATACTTTTTGTCACCGTAGTACAAACCAGTGGAATATTTTCCCATCTTTCGCGCGGAGGAAGCTCTGAGCAAAAGGCTCATTTATAAAAGTTGAAATTTTACATGCAAAAATGTATTTTAATAATTTTCTGCTGTCATAATCATCATCATCCACAGCCCGATTTCACCCACTGCTGGGTATAGGCCTCTCTTTGCTTGTGCCAAGCTCCACGCTCCTGTGCCAGCCTCATCCAGGATATTTCCGCAATGGCAACAATGTCGTCTGCCCATCTCGACGCCGGACGACCAACACTCCTCTTTCCATTCCTTGGACGCCACTCAGTCACAGTTTTACTCCACCTGCCATCACCGCGCCTGGCTAGGTGTCCTGCCCAACTCCATTTGAGTTCCATAACGCGATTTCCAATATCGAAGACCTTCGTGCGTCTCCGGATTTAGACGTTTGGAACTCGGTCTATCAGTTTTATGCCGAGCATGGAACGTTCCATCCCAAGTAGCAAAATGTGGTCTAGTAATTGTCCTGGAACCGCCATTTCATTAGGACTATAACGGAATAGTAAGCAATTATAACCACGGAAAAGGGCCCAATTTATAGGCGTATTTTACCTAATTAAATATCTATAGTAGATTTGGTAAACACCACTTTGACCAATAACGACCTTATAGTTAGACTACGTAGAACTATTTGCTCCTGCGAAGCTATCTAGCAGCGCTTAATGGAACCAAATAAGACAATAACGTACACAGTGAATCTCTTAGAAGCTCATTCAAAGTGTTGTGAATTGGTGAATCTTGCTGCGGACATTTGTAAAGATTAATATTGATAAAGGTAAGTTTTTCATCCATTTCTTATAAATATTATCTAGAATATCAAGTATGAGTGTTGTTAGTTAACAATAAGTCAATATGTATGATGTGTTTGAATGTGCATGGCGCACGTATATTTTCGGTGAAGTTTAATATGTTTTCAATCAAAATTTTTACTCGCCCCTTGAAATTTGTATTTTCATTAAGTTGAATTTTAAAATTATTTTGGTTTCGGTAAGACATACAATGAAAACTCGCCATTTTGACTAAGTTGGTTTTCCCAAATACATTAACAAACCGTTATAGGCGTACTTTGTTTAATAATGGTAAATATCAGAACAATTGCTTGGCCATATTGTTTGGAATTAGAGTTCCGCAAATATTTCTATAACCGGATGGATATTTTATATTGCTATTAGGTACGGTCTATGTCTTATTTTAATGTTTTTGTTTAGGTGTCAGCATGTGCAGTCGAACCGATCGAATCGCAAAAAAAGAGCGTCTTGCCAGAGAAATCGTTCAACGATATGGCAGAAGCCTTGATAGAGGTAAGTACGTAACTCTGACTAAACGAACGTGTATGTTTAGTTTCTCCTACTTATAAGTCATTTAATTGTTTCAAATATTCTACTTCACTTCTTGTGATTAACCTTGCTAACAATGTTTATTTTTTCACAGAATCGTGATCAAGACCAAATTTGTGTGATGATGCCAACAGCCTCTCAAGAAGCAGTTACTCGTTCAAATACTACAAGCATCCTTAGGCAGGACAACTTCAATCTTCTTATTCAAAATTTGTAATAAAGAATTTAATGCCGAATGTCGTATATTATATTCTACAGCCCATTTTCTAAGATCGCTATGTAGTTGAAAATTGGATTAGTCTTCAATATCGCTTTCATCTTCTTGCACAGGTTCCTCACTATTACAATCTTCTAAGTCTAAATTTAAATCGCTTTTTATCGATAATACATCGTATTGTGCAGAATTATTAATATAATCATTTTGTTTAAAATTTTCACAGTAACTATTTTGTACGGAACCTCCTATTTTTACGATTTGTTCTTTGCCAGATACATAGTAGAACCCGACACCTGAATTATTTGTTTATAGGTTTTCTGAACTTTTCGTTTGTAATAACCACTTCTTTTTAGTCTTTTCCAATTAAATAGATCCATTTTTGAAAGAAAAGTGAATAGAACAGAACGTTGGTAACGAATAAAATCAAAATGTCCGTACTGAGACTATAACAGCATTTGCAAGACCATTATAAACCAATGTATTCTTGTACAGGACACCATGGATATAGTTTTGGATACTAAGTATATTATATTAAGCCTTTATAATCGTGTTAAGCTTATAATAATATTGATTTATACCACTATAAAACCCCTCCATTTTACTTATAATTGTTCTGTAAAGTGAATTTATAAACCCTTATAAAACCAAGTAATAAATGCAAATAGTTTCCAGTATGTTTACTTCTGTTTATCACTCTTATTGGCGTACTTTACTTATAGTAGTTCTATAATGCTTCTTGTTAGCAGTTATTAGAATAGCTTACCAGTTTATCTACTCTTGAGTGCATCTACACCCTCGCATTACTTTTATAGGTCACCCATGCTTATATTGCACCCTTAATTTCTACCTATAAGTAATTATAAGTTAATGTATAAGATCAGATATACTATAAGGCCCAACTAGCTCCGTGCTTGCTATTATATGCGTGGCAGAAAATACTAGAACCGTTAAGAGAATATTATAAGTGCTGGGGGCCTATATCATCTGCACTATAGGAAAATTTTGCTGCTTGGGATGGCTCTCTGTACTACTCTGAGTTTGTACACAGCCTCCTGTGTAAGCGTCTACGTCTCAGCACCGTACGTCATGGTGCGCAGAACACACTGATTATAGAGACGGGACTTCAGGCAGTGTGGAATTTTGGCTGATTTTAGAATGTCGTCCAATTTGCTGAATGCAGCCCACCCTAGCTGGATTCGTCTCGATATCTCTGCTGTTTGATGCTCCTTGCCAAAGGAAAGAATATATATCAAGATAGACATAACGGTCAACCCTCCCCAACCTTTCATTTCCGACCTTGACAGAAGGATTTGAATTGGCGGAGAAATTTGCCATAATCTTTGTTTTGGCCATATTCATTCTAAGTCCTACTTTGAAGGAGGCATTATAAAGATTTTGAAGCATCTTCTGGAGGTCCTCGAAATTTTCAGCAAAAAGCACGAGGTCATCAGGAAATCTTAAGTGAGACAGGTAAGCACCATTGATGTTAACACCGCAATAGTCCCAATCCAAGGTTTTAATGGTGTCTTCAAGGACTGCTGTGAAGAGTTTCGGTGAAATGGTGTCGCCCTGACTCACACCCCGCTTGATCGGTACGGATTTGGATAGGGTGTGCATGCGAACCTGCAGAGTGGCCAAGGTGTATAATTGCCGCAACACATCCACGTACCGAGAATCGATGTGGCAGCGATGGAGAGCGTGGAAAGCTGTCATAATACTTCTAACCATTATTCACAATAACAAGACGTTTCGACAAATACGTCACTTTTAAAAGTTATCATCGCAGCGATCTCAGCACTTCGGAACTTGTCTGTTCTGATGCTGACAACCTTTGCTCGTTATATTCACTAAAGGGCCATCAGTTCTATCCTGCTTAGCAGTTTTGCAGTCTACAGTAACGCATTTAAGGTTTATTTTATCATGATTTTTAGTAAAAAGATTGAACATTTGATGTAAAATTAAGGATAAATATTCTTTGTTTTCCTAACCTGGACTATCCCACTCCTGGGCGAACGCCTCCCTCCACTCCTCACAAACCAACAAATCGCTTCGCAATCTCTTAACTTATAATTAGGTACAATCAACGTATTTATAACAGTACCATACAGTTTCTCAGTTATTGGTATTTAGTGATAGAATGTTTGTTTAATGTTGATTGGAAAACACGTTAAGCCGTTGGTCTCAGCTGTCATTTGTAGATCTTTGACAGTCGTTGCTGGTAGTCAGTGGCCTGAAAGTCTAACAACCAGTCTTACCAAAGGGAATTTTATTGCCCAGTGCTTACTGGGTTGTAACGGTCATATATTCAGTCGCTCTATGTAAAATACTGGTATTCAGCTGCAACCGGTGAGACTGGAAGCCGACCCCACCATAGTTGGGAAAAGGCTAGGCAGAAAGTTAGTGATAACATGTTTTGCTCACTAGCAGTCATTTACTGCCCCAAATTAAAATAAAAACAGAACAAGCTCCCAAGAGAAAAAACCGCTAAAATGATATCCAGAAGATTTTCTTCGTATAAGCTTAACAAAACCTTTCCCAGGAACTGGTGTCGGTTGCAAACAAAGTGCGGTGAACTTGGCTACTTTACTCATGAAACGTTTACAGGAATATTATTTGTTACAAAAACTACTGAGGACCTAGATAAGTGGTAATCGTTTTATATAATCAACAGAAAAGTTGAACATGTCAGCCCTGTTTACTCGTTGTAAATAGGGCTGACATGTTCAGCTTTTCTGTAGATTACAATTATTTACATAACATCACACCTGTAATCCCTGAAGGGTTAGGCAGAGGTCTAGCTAATAGTACGCCCACATTTCGCCAGTTGTGTTTTAAGTCCTATGTAATAGGGGGCGAGCGTATTGCCATCAGCCAGCCACAAATCCAGACTCCGAGGCAGCTACTGAAAAATTCCGAATGGAAAAACCCAATAACACTTTTTCCGACTCGGAAATCGAACCAAGGACCTCATACCCAGCAGTCGCGCTTGCAACCACTCGACAAACAAGGCAGTCAATATATTTATTTCCTAAATAATAACAGCGCCTGGTAAGCACTGCTTGTGGCCCGTGTTAGTCCGTGCATCCATCCCATCTTTACATACAGAGATTCCTTCATGCCTCGGAAATTACGTTAAGCCGATGGTCCCGGATGATAACCAGTCCTACCAGGGAATATCTCATTGCCCAGTTACTGGGTGGTGAAGGTCAGATAGGTATCCACTCCATGTAAAATATTGGTATTTAGCTGAATCCACTTAGACTGCAAGTCGACCTCTGCATACTTTAGAAAAAAGGCAAAGCAGATTGATTGATTGAACAGGTTTGTACAAACACTTTCAGAAGCTGGAGCTTTGTGTACATAATTGACTTTTTCTTCGTTGTTATCGTAAATAAAATAAATGCCACTTAATTTTCAGACCATCAGATCAGAATTTTCGTAAATTTAAAGTATAAATATGTAATGGTAGATTATAACTGTTTAAAGATGACTGACAAAATTATGAGTACACGTAATTATTTTAAAATTTGAAAAATCGACGGTGCAGCAGCAGTGGAGCAAAATGGCATGGGCATCTAACTTTTGACGGGATTTGAGCTGAGAGCGTTTCGATGTACCAAACAGAAAGCAAGAAAGACAAATTTCACAAACGTTTCAATTTTCTCTCTGATCTCTAGAAAATGTGGAACACAACGCGACTCGCAGTGAGAAATATCAAAGCAAAATTAAGTAATAAGCATTGGTACCATATTTAGCAACAAAAAAATCTAAAATTTCCGAATTTTAGCCATTTTCGCATGAAATATAATTCTGATAATGATTAACATTAGTAACAAGCAAACCTACACTTTTAGCCTTTGATCTGCCCTTTTTATGTCACACACATTAAACTTTCGACCCTCTCCTTTTTACGTCATGGGCTGACAAACGACTTCAACATTCAACAAAAACGTGAAACCAGTTTCAGCTAGTTCTACAGCGATAGTTGTTTATGCAATATTTTACGAAGCTAGGAACAAAAACTTAATGTCATGACCCAAACGAGATATACTATACACAAGGAAATTTCGTCAAGTCACCGAAATATTAGGAGAACATTAAAATTTACTTACAGTGATGTGCAAAGTTGAACGAAGATTTTACTATAGACGCTATGCCCATAAAAATAGGGCCTGGAATCAGTTATCAGGAGTGACTTTCGATTAATTATTATTCAAGAGACGGAATGGATACAAATTCAATGTTTTGTTTTTAAATTATTTGGTGGGGTGGATGGAATAATTATTTCCTACTTTATTTGGGGAGACGATAAAGTAAATTATGCCGTGTAATCTTGATGGAGAAGTATGAAGGAAATTCCAGAGTTGAAAAACTGGTGTATAAGAACTACTGTGTTTAATTATTGTGCTTCTGTGTTGTACTATGTCTTTTGTGTGCACTGAATAAATGTTTTATCTATTTATCTATCTAGAAGACAACATTATTTTTCTTATGGACAGACAGACACCGGATTCAGGGGTTACTGAAAAATGAGGTTACATCTCTTGTATTACCTTCGATCAACAGTTGCTATGGCTGATCGAGTGTATTACGGAACATTCTCGTGATGGATGAAGACTTTTGGCCGCAGAACGTGGTATTCCTTCGCTTCCGCGGACAAGTTTCACTGATCATCACAAGTGAAGTGTGAACAAGGGAAGTGCTAATAACATAGTCTTAAGCCTTATTTATTAACCTAATATCAATGGGCCACTGTTGCCTGAAATAAATTATAAAATAAAAACTTTTAAGTTTACTCCCAAAACCTTCACAAATTCACTCTAATGCGTAAGAGTCTAGCTTGCACTTATAACTGCACATTTTTCTTTTCCTACCATAGCCTCATCCGGTTAGGAGAGGCATAAATCCTTCTTTTAAAAAAACGAATCCACAACACAACACTCATATCAGACCTCATCTAAAATTTGTATTTACAACGTACTTTCCACAACTACCATGACATTTTCGCGAACTATCTTTTGGTGGATGGCAGTATTCCAAACCTTCGTATTCCCAAAAGCAAGATAATAATGTGAGGGGAGGGTTATATAAAAATGTCACGTACTACCACCCACTCTTTAGTAAGAGAGCAGAGTTCTACGGACGACCATATTTTCAAACGGTAGTAAATTCTTTGATGTAAAATAAGTCTAGGTACTAGCTTAAAATAGTTATGAAGTTTACTAAAAGTGGTATTCTCTAGATATTCTTATGCTGAACGTACTATCTATTTGACATTGGGGAATGGCTGGGCTGGCTGGCATTGAGCTGAGGATATTTGACGGCACGGTTGGCGCAGTGGTCTAGCGATTGACTGCTGCGCTGCATGTCGCGGGTTCGATTCCCGGATGAATATTTGTATGACCTACAAGTAGTTGTTCCGGGTCTGGGTGTTTTTCTATCTATAATATGTATGTATTTACAATAAAAATGTATATATGTAGTTTATCAGCCATCTAGCTAAACACAAGCATTAGGTTGCTTAGCTTGGGACTAGATGGTGCTGTGTGAAATGTCCAGGGATATTTATATTTATTTATTTATTTGTATGAAAAAATCTTAACAGCATAAAAAAACTTAACATCATGCCTGTAATCCCCGAAGGGTTAGGCAGAGGTGTACTTAATAGTACACTCCACATTTCACCAGTTATGTTTAAGGCCCATGTAATAGAGGTCTATTGCCATCAACAGGGCACAAATCCCGACTCCGTGGCTGCTACTGAGAAATTCCTGATGGAAAAACTCAATAACAATTTGCCCGACCCATGAATCGGACCTAGGACCCCCTGCTCATCAGTCGTGATTGCGACCAATAGACCTACGTAGCAGTTTAAAAAAAAAAACTTAATGGCTGTATAAATAAAATAAAATACCATAAGGCTGCGAATTCTGAAAATTGACAACGTCGCAAATAGTTGTCAAATATTTCTCTGACTTGTTTATTTAATCATTATTGCTGAATAAAGTGATGGAAGTTCGCTCTGTGTTGCACTAAAATATTGACTAAGTATTGCAATAAGCACACTGGATAAGGTGTTGTAACAGTTTTAGATGTAAAAAAGATTTCTAATTGCTTTCTTTTTAACTTAAAACGGAATAATCAGTGTTGTTATGAGTTATTGCAATTCATAATGAGTATTTTAGTGAAACTTAGAGCGCTATTTCATTTTTATTCAGTAATATCAAATGAATTTATCATAATAGCGATTTATTTGGCAGTTATTTGCGACGTTGCCAACTTTCAGAATAAACCCCCTTAAATTAAGCCACTGGGCCTAGAAGCATGAAGTTAAACATAAGAGTTGCTTGTGTACCGAAGATGAGCACTTAAGCAGCATTTTCAAAAATTGGTCTCTTATAGTGGTTAAAAGGGGATAAAAATGTATGGGAAGTTAAATCTATCCTTATGTTTAGTTTTAGTTAGCAGTTTAAATAATCTTTTGAGGCAGTAGCAGTTTTAATAATCTTTTAAATAATGTCAGTGTGTGTCAAGAGAATCCAATCATCATCATCACACAGCCCGACTTCACCCACCCATAGGCCTCTCTTTGCTTGTGCCATGCTCCACGTTCTTGGGCCGGCCTCATCCAAAACATCCCGCGATGGCAACAATGTTGTCCGCCCATCTCGCCACCGGACGACCAACGATGACACTCGGACACAGCTTTACTCCACCTGCCATACCGCGCCTTGCTAGGTTCTTCCCAACTCCATTTGAGTTTCATAACGCGATTTCGATTTATCGAAGCCCTTTGTTCGTTTCCGGATTTCGACATTTGGAACTTTGTCTAGTAGTTGTATGCCGAGCATGGAACGATCCATGGCTTAGTCAGGAATGCAATAATATTACGTCCCGCTAATTACTACAAAAACTTAAGTCAATCAAAGCTATACAAAATATTTAAATCTATACATATAAAATTCAAAGTCCTGACTGACTGACTGATATGTCAACGCACAGCCTAAACCGCTGGTCTTAAAGACATCAAAGATTCTTTGTAAAGAGTAAGTAACTCTTTCATAGTGGATACTATGAAAGAGTTTTCCGAAGTTCCACCCCTAAGAGGTTAAAATTGGGTGATGAATTTTCTGTGAAACTTTTTAACCTTGGGGTCGGTTGACTTGAAAATTGCTGTACACACTCACTCTTCAATTAAAATTATGAGACACGTGTATCACAGTTTTTCCAAAAATCATCCCCTAACCGAGTCAAATAGGGCTTCGAAACTCACGTAGACGAGACGGCGCATGGCGCGCAGTATTGCGCAGAGCGTGCGGGGTGCGGGAGTATTTACCTATTAGTAAGTAGATAGGATTTTTCTGAGGTAGACGTGTCTGTAAATCCATGTAAAATCCTGATTTTTGCGTTGGCTCGTGATACGCGACATCGATATTAAATATTATGTAAAAGCATTATGTTTATAAATAGATTTATAATGAATCGTTTGATTATCGTCTCTGGTGTCCAATCTCAAACTTAGGTATCAATATTTCACATATGTAATGTAATTGATATAACTTTGAAGTAATATTTGCAAGTTATATGTAAGTACATGCAAAATAACGCGAATGTGTCTGTATTATTCAAACAAAATTAAATACTAACACTAACTATTCTTTATTACCCACTCAACTTTAAAAGTAAAAACTCATATTACTTAAATATCTTACGTAAACTATTATAAATGTGAAAGTTTGGATGGATGGATGTTTGTTACTCAATCACGCCAGAACGGCTTAACAGATCTGGATGAAACTTGGTACAGAGATAGATTATAGTCTGGTATAGCACATAGATCCCAGAAGTAGGTAAGATCCTGTGGGCAATTCCCGAACTGCACGCGGGCGAAGCCGCGGCATAAGCTATTATTCTATATAACAAAGCTTTAAAAATAAATCAAGCAAAGTCTAATATTTTCTAACAATGTCTTATTTATAGCCAAGGCCTACCTTCCCACACAAAGAATATTAATTAATAATATTGAAATTTTGAGTTTTGATATTATTAGAATAATTTCAAAACTCAAAATTTCAATGTATCGAGGATAACCTAATGAATTAAAGTACGAACTTAGTTTAATCAATACGGATCCCAAACTTGGGGACTTGTTTATCCTCAATATAAACTAATCAAGGGCAAAATTGAGGTCTTTTCACTTGGAACACTTCATAGAATAATTGATTTTATTTGTGTTTGTTGAACAACTTAGTAGAGGTTCCTCTTGTTTGTGGTCGAATAATCAAACTGTAACAAAAGACGGTCGTAAACAGCTATTGTCGAGATCACAGCTTGATAAAAAACTGTGCGGGATATTATTATGAATTATACGAAATTCATTATCATAAATATAACCACAAAGCGAATAATTGGCCACAAATAGTGTTATTGAATTCATAATGGTATTTATCACTAATATTCATAAAATAGCATCACGCATGTAGGTGTGTGTCGATAGGCAGAGGTTTACCTAATAGTACACCCAAATTTCTTCAGTTATGTTAGAATCTAATATAATAGGGGGCGAGCCTATTGCCATCTACGAGGCACAATTTTTTTTTGTTTCATAAAACTTTGCTCCACACTAGGAATTTCTCCTGTATTGTGGGTGCGTTTACAAACATTTAAACTCACATACAAAAACAGCCCAACCCGGAACAACTATTTGTAGGCCATACAAATATTTGTTCCGTGCGGGAATCGAACCCGCAACCCGAAGCACAGAAGTCAATCGCTCAGCCACTACGCCAACCGTGCCGTCAATAACTGTTTACGACCGCCAATTCCAGACTCCGTGGCTACTTCTAAGAAAATCTTGATGGAAAAACCCAATAACACTGCCCGCCCTAAGAATTTCATCTATTCATACTAATATCACAATTAATGTGAAAGTAACTGTTTGGTTATCGGTCTGTCTATCCGCCTGTTAATTTTTTACGTCACGTTTCGATATAATTTGGTACACGGGTTATACTGAAATCAAAGATTCTTAATAAAGGATAGGTATAAATGATCATTTTCATCCTGGTAGTACCTACGTTCTCGTGGGGGTTTCCGTCTTACACGCGCATGTACTCGTGGGCGAAAACTCATTTCAGAAATAGGTAGGTGGTAAGTACATTTTGTGGGATATTAATATACATGGATTATTTCACGCCTCTACACTCATTGGACACGTGGATACTGTTAGTCTAGTTATCTTATGTGTTACTCAACAGACAATAATGGATACAGAATATTCTAATCTAGCTAGATATAAGCTCCTATCAATTATTCTTCGGTTGTTGAGGTCTACAATTACATACTAAATTGATTCCATTTAGAAGATTGACTAATTGGTGAGCTACCAACATCGATCTTGTAAGGTCTAAGGTCGCGTCTTAATCAAACCGATCGTCGTGCAAACATGTGATCGTTGCATTTATTTTGTCTGAGTGTCGCCTTACGGGTGCTTTGTTGGAGTTGAAGTATACGGTTAGGGGCTCTGTGAGTCATCAAACCAAAAACTTGAATAAAGACTCATAAACTAAAAACTCTGGAAAAAACAACTAGGCCCTGTCACGACGAGGACTTTGCGCCTCATACAACATAATATCTTTAAATCCCTCCGAAACTCTGCTAACGTCGATATATTGAAAATGGTGTATTATGCACTATGGCAATCGGTCATAGGATATTTATCGCATCTCTGTATGGGGTGCCGCAACGAAAGGTTGCATCCTGAGGGCAGAGAGAGCGCAGAGAGCCGCACTAAAAGTAATGACAAGGAAGCCCCATAGATACCCAACAACACGGCTGTACGCAGACTGCAAGGTTCTCACAGTCCGTCAGCTTTTGTGTTTCAAACATAGCAGTCTTCCCCCGTCTAACCCAAAAAAGCTTACAAACCTTCCCCCAGGCACCCAACACAGAACTACGTTCGCACTACATCAATATTATGTAATTAGCGCGTACATTTACAAAAAGATTCATAAAAACTTAATATCGTAGACCTCAACAAGCACAACCTAAAATTAAAAGTGACGGAATGGCTACTTAAACAGGACTATGCCGCAACGGAGACTTTACTTACCTACATTGCTTAAGAAACACACACCCATCTCCATGCTTATACGAATACTCTATTCTCGCAATCTCCTATTCGTGCATCCATATTCACTCGCACATACAACTCCCTCACTCACTTACACACCAACAACACAATCATCACCACTTATCCACACTCACACACTAACACCTACACACCTACAATCACATTCACTCACCCTCTCACATACTCATCCCTACTATATATATAAACATATATATATATATAAGTATATAAAAAATCTGTCAATTTCAATGGGACCGTTTTCGAGATATCAGCAGCAGCGTTTGCGATCACCTGAGTTCGATACCCAGGTCTGGCGAAATGTGGGTGTACTGCCTAACCATTTGGTTGAACTAAACTGATACAATAAAATATTATTACGAATACTAAAGCAAACATTTAAAAAGTTAAAGTAAAAGTATTTCAAATTCACAAAAAAATCATTATTCACAAAATTGTAAGTTCAAAGTAAAATAAAAGAACATGGTGTTTTGGGAAACTTTGTGAAATGTTTTACAAGAATACAAGAACTTGAATAACGTTACTTATTTTTTTTTAGAATAATTCGTGCTAGTCTTCTCATGACGAAAGCCGGTTTTGATTTTTCAAAAACTTGCCTTCGTATGAATAAAGTTTTAAGCTATTAATATAACTCAGAACTTCCATTAATAACGTACAATCGAATGTCTTCCATTACTACCAACTTTACATAGATAATTTCTCAAATTTGGGATGGTTTAAAAATTACTTGTACTGCGCCATTTTTTTTACCAATCAATGATTGTGTTAGTATTTTGAAAAATACCGTAGATAATAGAGGTAAGAAGTAACATTAGTTTTTTCCAGGAATACCAGTATTTAGAACTGATCTCTCCTAACTTCATACAGTACATAAAATATTTTAAAATAAAATCAATAAAATAACCTAAACTAATCACAAATTAAAATATAGCGTCAAAAAAAATCCTCCTCAATGCTGTCAAGAAGCTAAACACAAAGTTTCAATATAAATCTGTTCTGAACAATTATTTAATTTTGATGTTATTTTGTAGTTTTCGGATTACAGGATAGGATTGAATGATCTCAACTATCTAAATATTGAACCGCAAATAGTACCCTTCCCAGAAACTGAATGCACAGGATGGGTCTATCCTATACAATGTTCAATGCTAATGAATTGAACATTGTTTATATTAATATTAGCATAAGGTTCTCTATTCTCATGTAAGTGACTTTGTGTATTTTTGAGAATAAATATCTTAAAATTTATAATTATGTAGATTCAATCCAACCTAACCTTTTCTGTCACGAAACAGAACATCTAACACAAGCCGAGTTTATTTCCTAGTTCCTACATAAATCATTTAAACAATATTACTGGGTTTCGGAAGAATCGAAAAGGTTCTATAAATTGCAGTGAACTTCCTGCTTATTATTTTGGTCAGTTGATGTATCATAAAACGTTTCAGAATATTCCGATATGGTTATTTGAACTCGGAAATTGTATTATGTACGAATAACGAATAGTTGTTATATATTTTTGATATGGATGGTCAGTTAGATACTATTAATGCAATCAAGTGAAATAATCAGTCAACTTAAAAAAAATGGATTCAAAATATACACTGTGACTTTTTAGTCGTCTTACAAAGATGGTACACTCAATGTATCCGACATAAAATACCTATAGGCGCGATTTTTTTTAACCTTTAATAATTATGACATTAGGTACAAAGAAAAATAAATAATACTTACATTAGAATTATGAAACATCCTGTTAATAATGTTTGTGTCAAACGGTAGAACATACCTACCCCAGCACTGAGGACACGAGTCGAGTAGATCATCGCTACAGGGTGTTTCAACAACGTCATGCGTCATAATACTGAATAATATTTTTATTTTTAAATTATTAAAATCACATAAATACGAATTTTTTTTTTCGTGAATGTTTAGTAGTCATTGGTTACATGAAGTGGGCTGCCGTTGTAAGACGACTAAAAAGTCACGGTGTATTTATTGATTTAAAAACATTGTACACTGAATATTGGATTCTCTGATATGATTGCTTTTGATTACCTTCTAGGGTTCCACATGCCTTAAGGAAAGTAGCTTTCAAAGATAACTCATGCATTGGTCAGTCTGTCCATCTCTGACGTTTATCTCGAAAATTATAAAAAAATACAAATAGATGGGAAGGCACTACTTCTTGTTCTCTCGATGTTTTACGTCGAGGAGATTTCGAAGAAGAAAGGTGTCCTCTCTAAGGAGTGGATTGTAATTTGTAATACACCACGCGGACCCGGTGCGAGATGGTTACATAATTTTGATTGTTTGGTTCTTGGTTGTCAATGTTTTTGAAAACTTCGTGAAGAAACATGTGATTTTCACACGATATATTCCTTTCCCGGTTTCCCGTGATGAAATAAATTATACTAAGTAAAGTGCCCACCCTGGTTTGAACCCCACACCTTGCGACACATAAGTAGGGGCCTTTACCACTGGACGACCACTATACGAGATACTTATTGCTATTTTGTATAACACCTGTGTTTCATACGTAAAACAAAAGCTGGATGATAATATAAGGCTTTACACAATCGCACGTGAAACGACGTGTTTGTGTAAGTTATGTTATTCCAAGATGGCGACTCACATTTCCACCACGCGACGTACTTTTTGTTTTTTAGTCTACAGAGCTTTCACCCTTTTTGGCAAAAAATCGAGGTAAGTACTAACATGTATGCGTAGCTCGTTTTATCTTGTAATAAAAACATGGTCTTTATTTTTTTATGTAACTACTTACAGGTTTTTTTATTGGTAGAGGGTTTTTTGAACCTACGAAATAAAAAGGAAGATGTTCCCAAGTCAATATTTTTTGCTTATGCTTACCTATTCACGAAAGCTTTGGAGACGCCTATGTCCTGCATAGTTCTGCGATAGGCTGAGTTTCATATGCAGCAAGAGAATGTTGTACAAAGAAAACACAGTGTCAAAAGACAAAAATCTCCAGACAGCTTATTCCACATATCATAAACTCCCGCTTTGGCACGGCTTTCTTCCCATGGGGGTAGGCTGAAACTACAGAACGGCACCTGCTACGATCCTTACATTCTCTTTTGCCTCGTCCACGTCCATACATCTGATCATACACGCACGACAGTTGCGAGTCCTACGCACCTGACCTTTCTGAAGAACCTCACCAATAAGGTCAGTGAATGTCCTTCTATTGAGTCCCTTCCCGGCGTTGCCACTCACATTTGCCTTGTGTTAGTCGCCTTTCGTTCACCCTGTCGCCTAAGCATACTCTTTTAATTTTTTAACAGTACATCTTCTTATAAAACGCAACGTTCTCGTATAACCTCATTCTTCAATTTATCATTCAGAGTTACACCATACTATACTTCGCAAGGAACGCGTTTCTTCTGTCCAAATTTTAGTCAACTTTTATAAAACTAAGCCATTCATAATAAAGTCGCACTCCCGGCATAAAATAAACATCTATCGGGACTGTACACCTTGCTCTCTAAGCCGAAATAAACCCCTTCAGGAGGAGAACATTGTAAGCTATATAGGTACCTACTTTGTACTAGTTCAAATAGGTAGAATTACGTGACTCGACTCCCACAAAAGGGTGAACACAGACTTAGTGCGACTGGATTCCAGTTTAACATTTTCTTGAGGATTTGTAAAGGATTTGTCGGGTTCGGCTCGGACGATTTATTAATTGTTGAAGCGAAAAGTCAAGAATTGAAAGTGGGATTTTGTTAATCTCTCTGTAAGGATTGGTTTTTAAGTAAGTACTTAGTTTTTTGATCGAAAGAAAAATGGTTGGGTTTAAGAAAAATGAATTTATAACGTTAAAACGAAAAATAAATTACAATACGATTTGGTTTTTAACTAAGATTAAGGGGACTACAAGAGATAAACGCGAGTTTTGTAATGCTTAAAAGTATATGATTCACTGCAGTTAACACTATCAAAATATAAAATATATGTTATTCTTCAGGATATAGTCTAGTTAGGTAGTGTGCTAAAAACATAGTAAAACTAATTTTAATTGTTAGAAAAAAATCACAAAGATACCTCTAAAAAATCTTTTAACGAACAAAAACGATATTAAAATACATACGATCGTTCTGATTTTTTGACAAAACATTCAACAAACAACATACTAACAACATACTGTTTTAGTTTTTTAATTCAATTAATAGATTTTCTGTAAATCGCGTTTACTTATTTCGCAATTTAATTCGTACGCATGTGTGCGTAAACGCCTGTGTACCGACAGTGCCGGCCAACGCCTGTTACAATGCGGACGTGCGTTAATGTGTGCGTGCATCAGTTGACTCTTGTAGTCCTCTTAAATAAGTTTTTAAACTGTCATGGTCACTAACATTATCATTAACGCTAGAAACAGGATATTGATAATGTTTGTGATACCATGTTGCACGGATAAACACACGGGTTTATCCGTGATCATGGTGATTGCAACAGCACCGAAATAACTCAAAACAAACAGTGGACATGGTAAATTGTGGTTCATGGTAGTTTCTAGTGTTAATGATAGAATTAAATACTTGCTAGCTGACATCCTAATGATAAAAATTATAATTGCTTGTTGGCAAGTCATGTTATTATATGTGGTAATAGATAAATAGATACCTTTTGTAGATTTGGAAAATAAATAGGACCTTTTCTGCCAAGCTAGAGTGCTTAATTTTATCCTAGCAAAAAATGTACTACCTCAGTAGCAGTCCAATCCTGGATAGGCCTCTTCAGCAGTGTGCCATTTGACGCGGTGATGAGGCACCCAGCTGGCACCAGACACTCTACGTAGATCTTCGCTTCACCCACCTCTTATAACCGTCTGTCAGTCTTAAGCTCTTTGTGTATTTTAATATTTTATTTAAACACCTTCTAGAAATTCTACATCTGAACACACAACGTCACATTTCGTTGAAACAGCAAGAAAATTGTAAAGACACACATTGCCGGACGTGTTGATATACCCGTTCTTTTTTTAAAACCAAAACTTCTGGTAGCTTCCATCGTGGAAATAATGGTGCTGTATTGTTTCAAGTTTTTGAAATATTTTTATTTAGTGAGGATATTGTTTATGGTTCGCTTTGGTGAAATGTTTCTTCGTATATAATATGATTTATGGAGTTTTGGGTACGAGGTTTTATTTTCAAAGTATTGTGTTTTATTGCTTGTATAGTAACTGTGGGCTATTAGGAACGCTATGTAAGGTTCATTGAATTATTTTAGATTTTTGAAAATCCTCGTTGGTCTAACATGAGGTCGTGTGTTCGATTACCGTGTCGGACAAAGTTATATCGGGTTTTTCCGTCAGCAATTTCTCAGTAGCATCCACGGAGTCTAGATTTGTGACCGGTTGATGGCAATAGGTTTGCCTCCTTTTACATAGGACTTTAACATGACTGGCGAAATGTGGGTACACTATTAATTAGGTACACCTCTGTCTAATCCTGTGGAGATTACAGGCGTGATGTTATTTGAAAAAATTTAAAAGCCGGGCAATTTACGGGGGGACCTTTGTTTTTACTATTGAATCAACGCTGTAAAACGTTCATATATTGTTATTACCAACTGCAGCCTTATCTGAGCAAAAAGTAAGTAAGGGTTTACTGTCCTGGACTGCGGGACTGTCGAAAGAGATACCGCGGCCCTGGAAAACAAAAGGCAAAAGAAGGAGCATGAATGGGTTTTAGTCAGTAAAAGTCTGACACTCCCTTCCACTCCGCCCAAAACGGGAGGAGTCATTTGATGATTTCAAATCCGGGATAAAAAAAAGAAAAAAAGGTTTACTGTCCTCACACTCCTTATCGAGCATTTTACGACATTTAAATACCTTAATAAGTTTTTTTTTATGAGCAGGCTACAACAATTTGTTACCCACTATTAAAAAAATACCAGACTAATAGAATAATAAAATTAGCAATAACGTTAGACCGGCCAAATCTTATCAAAACATAACCCTTAAATCTTTTAGTACCTACCTGATAATGGCTCTCTTTACGAGTGAGAATTTAGATTGAAATCCAAACGACCTGAAGAGTTTGATATGTGTTTTAACTGTTCAGGATTAAAGCTCATAGTACACTTATAAGCATTGTAATTGATCGGCACTGTGGTGTTTCGTTTTTACTAAAAGCACTTACTAGCACGAGAACGCGTTATGTTTACACTGCGCACTTGTGTGTAATACCTCTGTTTTCAATCCAAGGTGATGTCCTTACGGTGGTCAATGGAATGATGAATACAAAAATAATTCTAGCGACAGAAACTCGTAAATCCGTATCGTGCACAAGTCGTTTGATGATAAGTTGAAGTGAAGTGTATTTTACCCTGTTTGTTAGTTTCCTAGTTAAAAGATTATGAAATGCTAATTAATTACGCAAATTACAGTGTGGGCAGTTGCTTTAACCGGAAAGCTAAGATTCGTGGGGGTTCATTAATCTTAGTTAAAAATTGTATTAAATTTAAGACTCGTAGTGATATTGTTGATCTATCGGTTGAACATAATATTGAGCTGTCTTGTGTTGAGCTGGATAGGCATGTTATAGTGTGCGTTTACAGACCCCCAAATTATCAAAACTACTCTATTTTTGAATCGGTAATGGAAGATACTTTAGCAAAGCTTGCAACTGGTAATAAATCACTGGTAATCTGTGGTGACTTTAATGTTAATATTTTAGATCAAAATTCAAATAGCAGCAGATTATTACATCTTTTTAAATCATTTAATTTGTTAAACGTGTTTTCGGAATCAACCCGAATTACTACAAATACTGCAACATGTATTGATAATGTTTTTTGTTGCTGCGACTACTTGGATAAATCAATTGTAAATTACCTTCCTTCTGATCATAGCGGTCAAACCGTTGTTTTCGAGTCCTACACACCATTACAAAAAATTCAGATAAAGTCCAGACAAATGACACCCAGTAATTTAAATAAATTTAATAATAACTTAATTAGTAATTTAGGTATTCCGGACCATATTATTGAAAATGTAAATCACTTTTATGAGGAATTCTTTTCGGTAGTCTACACCGAGTTTAATAATACATTAAAAATGAAAACTAAATCTATTTGCCCAAAGTTTATGTTCAGTGACTGGGCAACTAAGGGTATTAGGAAAAGTAGGGAGCGATTGTTTGAACTGTACGGCCTTAAGCCTTACATCAACTCAGAAACTTTTAATAAATATGTTGCAACTTACTCTAAAATTTTTAAAAACACTTGTAAGGTAGCTAAAGCCTTTTTCATTAGCAACAAGATTAAATCCGCCGATAATAAAATAAAGACGGTTTGGAAAATTATCAATAGTGAAACTAATAGACATAAAAAATATAATAATGATATCACACTAGATACTTCACGTGGTCTTATAAGCTCTAAAAACGAAGTTGCTCAAGAATTTGTAGATTTCTTCACTAGTATCCCACTTAAAACTACTGAAACCTTAAATTCCTCACCCTTGGTTTCTATTGATTTGTTGAGAGCGAACGTTTCAGCCTGTCCGGTTGAGTTTCAATTTAAGCATATAAACCCCATCACAGTCATTAAAGCTTTTAAGGAAATCAAAATCAAATTAACTGAAGATCTTTGGGGAATGTCCATTAAAGTTTGTCAAGCTATTATTGAGACTATAGCACCGTTTTTAGCCTTAATATTTAATTTATGTGTGGACCAAGGAGTCTTCCCGGACCTTATGAAATACAGCAAGGTAATACCACTTTTCAAATCCGGGGACAGTAAAGACACCAATAACTATAGACCCGTATCCGTGTTGCCGGTTTTCAGCAAGGTGTTTGAAAAGGTAATGCTTAATCAAATGCTCACACACTTTAACACCAATAAAATCTTACATGAGAAACAATATGGTTTCACCAAAGGACGTTGCACGACTGACGCCGGTGTCACCTTATTAAAACACATATTTACGGCGTGGGAAGAGGCACAAGATGCCATAGGAATCTTCTGTGACCTCTCGAAAGCATTTGATTGCGTAAACCACGAAACCCTACTCTTGAAACTTGAACATTACGGTTTAGGGAAACTTGCGCTCAGTTTAGTTAAATCGTATTTAAACGATAGACATCAGCAAGTACAAATAAATGGTGTCAATTCAATGGGTTTAAAAGTAAGTATGGGTGTACCGCAAGGTTCGATATTAGGTCCTTTCCTCTTTTTAGTCTATATAAATGATCTACCCCATTTATTTAAAAACCAACCACAAATGGTGTTGTTTGCTGACGATACCTCTTTAATATTTAAGACAAACAGACGTGCCACAAATCTTGACGACGTAAATAACGCCCTATTGCTGGTCCATAATTGGTTCACCGCGAATAATTTAGTATTAAATGGGAAAAAAACGAAGTGTATAAGATTTGCTCTACCGAATGTCAAAAGTAGTGATAGTGACATAGTATTGAATCAAGAGAAACTAGAATTCGTCGAAAAAACTGTTTTCTTGGGGATCACGCTCGATTCAAGGCTTCAATGGGGTCAGCATATAACTTCTTTTGCAGGACGGCTGAGTTCAGCAGCATATGCTGTTAGAAAAATCCGTCAATTTACTGATGTAGATACCGCGAGGCTAGTCTATTTTAGTTATTTTCATAGTATTATGTCATACGGTATTTTACTATGGGGACGGGCTGCAGACATTGAGTCTATATTTATTCTGCAGAAAAGAGCTATCAGAGCCTTATATGATCTACGTAGACGCGATTCTCTAAGAGAACTGTTTAAGGAAATTAACATCATGACAGTACCTTGTCAATACATCTATGAAAACATCATGTACGTTAGGAAAAATTTGCATTTATTTAGTAAAAGAGGTGACCGACACCACTATCATACTAGAAATAGGGACCAACTAACTCAACCAGGTTTCAGGCTAGCTAAAGTAGACTCATCTTTCATGGGGTACTGTTTAAAATGTTACAATAAAATACCTCCCCACATTCTACAACCGAATGAGACGAAATTTAAATCTTGTATAAAACGCACACTATGTAGGCAAGCATATTATAAGTTGGGGGATTACATTGATGATAAAAATGCTTGGCTCAATGCTGGTCCTGCTCCACAACCATAGGGGCAAACTAATTGATTACCATGTGAAGTTATTGTGGAAGCTGCAGAAGATTGTAAAAATATCTTTGAATTGTATAGATTCAATCTCTTAGTATTATATAATCGCATAGCACATGTGTGAGTACTATGTACGGTAAAGCTACCATTTACATTTAGTTATCTTCATTGACTTGAATGTGCCCTGGTGGCTGAGAGAATGTCATGCTCACACAAATGTCTCGCTGATGGTGGCGGGTGTGTCGGGTCATTTAGTTCCCTTCAATGTGGTTGAGTTGAATGGCGCTGATCCATGCGTCATGTTCGTGAACGGGCGCTGTCAGTTGGGACTGGTCATCTCTTAGCTGTCACGGTTTATTTTAATTACTTTATTTTTAAATTGTTAGTTTAATCTTTTACTCTGGACGCTCTTAATGTGCACGTCTTTGTACATCGTTCTCACATATATGTATAATCTCAACATGAATGATGTAACCAAGATTTTGTAACAATATTTTGATTAAAAAGAGTGTCCATGGAGTTTCTTGCCCATTCTTCTCCATAGAGATCTACGATTTGGAATGTGCAACTACAGTACTTTCGCAAGTTATTATGCCTTGTGAATGTGACTGTAGCTTAGCTTTTTTGTTTTTGACTTTCAAAAGTGCCTGTAATGGTCTAATTGAAATAAATGCTTTGAGTTTGGAGTTTGAGTTTTGAGTTTCCTAATCTCCCATACAACGATCTTGAAATTATTTATGTATCGGTACACTTTTAGTCAAACTTGAAAAGTTACAATTTACACACGCAGGTCTAGGTCTGTCTGCCTGGATAGTGAGTAATGGGCTAGCTCGCCGTCCGTCCGTCTTATGACGACAGGCCGTGTTGACGGCGCGTTCGTGTTCGACGCTCGCCTTAAAGAGATGTCAACAAACAGGAAGGGGCCTGCGGGACTGTTCGAAAAAGATACCGCGGCCCTTGAAACACAAAGGGCAAAGAAGGAACATGGATGTTTTAGTCAGTACAAATCTGCCACTCCCTTCCACTCCGCCCAGAGCGGCAGCGATCATTTGATGAATTCCCATCCGAAAAAAAGGTCTTTAAGCCTAAATTATAGTGATAAAAAGAGCGAGCGGAAAAGTTATCTCTCTCTCTCTCTCTCTTTAATTAATTTTCCCTCCAAAAAAGCCGGCTATAAACAAATTTCCTAAAAACCCATTTATTTTTAGTCTTGAATGTCCCGCACACCCTTGTTATTTTTTCTATAGCACTATAACTGTGCGTTCACCTTACAATGTCCAAGTTAATGCCGACAGTTTAATTACTATTCCGAAATACACACTACTATCCTAAGTTTGGAATAAACCACGAAATTAATCAAGGAATGTAGGTATAAGACCGAACCATGGCTTTGGTACAGACGCAGCCAGCGTTGCGGAAACCACGAAGGAAATGGCGGGACCCGCTGGACAAATCAGTCTAATTTTGCATGGAGCCGAAATATCTCGGAGTCATGTGGGAAGGATTTTAACGGTTGACTGTACTAGACACGGCATCATTTTTGAGTTTCCTTCTGTTAAATAAAAGTAAGTACCATTATATTACCAATATTTAATATAATCAACTTATTCGGAACTTATTTGATATCGTATCATCTTAATAGATCTCATCATCTTCATCTTAGAGATTTTGATGATGAACACCTTTTTTGATTCTATGAAAAATTTGTGATCAGTTTTTTAAATTATTTCATTTTTGTGCTTATTTTCAAGCTGTTCAGAGTAACTAAGCTAGGGGTCATCACAAACAGACAATTGAGACAATATATTAGTAGACGGGTAGTAATTTAGTATTTTTAGGGAACGAAAATGGTTTTATTTAGCATAACATAACATTACGCCATAAATCCCCGAGGGATTAGTCAGAAGTGTAGGTACCCCACATTTCGCCAGTTATAATTAAGTTAATAATAGGGGAATAGGGGGGTTAGTTGATAATAGGGGGCGAGCCTATTGCCATCAACCAGGCACAAATTCAGACCAGTGGCTGCTACTGAGAAATTCCCTATTGAAAAACCCAATAACACTTTGCCCGACCTGGGAATCGAACCCAGGACCTTATGCTCAGCAGTCGCGCTTGCGACCACTAGATCGTCTAAGCAGTCAGTTTTTATTTAGGTTTCGATTAAATACCATAAATTCTATCATCTATTGAAACTCCGATGTTTTTAGTAGACGTGCCTAACGTTTCAATGTAAGGTAAAGCTAATCAAGTTTTTGGCAGATACGCAAACGGGTTTCACTGTAGTTTGGCTCTCGTCTACTTTGGATCACTAGCCCAATTTGTAGTGATTTTCGACGTCGTAAATGTAATATTTTTGCTGTTGTGTAAAATATTTGTTGTTGTAAAGGGTATTGGATAAGTGACAAAGATCACTTTGCTCTTACTACCGTAGAAGGGTTAATTCTCCAACAAGAAGGAGCTACAGAAAAATAGATGAGAGTCAATGATTTAGTTCATTCAGGCGATATATCGTCGTTCTTTATATTTACATAATATGAAACAATGTCACTCCCGCTGTCTGTACGCTTAGATCTTTTAAATTTAGATTTTAATGCAGTATTTAGCAATAGATAGCGGGATTCAAAAGGAAGGTTTATATTTATATTGCACCCGTGCGAAGCCGGGGCTAGTAAGATTATAAGAGCTATCAGCGGAAGCCGTAAAACCAATGGCTATTAGACCAGGCCAGTACTTGTTTCTAAATAAACAAGCTAAAGAATTTAATGGGACGTATTTCATTGTACAGAATCGCTTTATCATGGATCACGAACCAGTATTTAGCAGCTGCTGCAGACCTTACACTCCGTCAGACAAGATCGTACAAAAAGTATGCCTTTTGAAAAGACCTTACCCTGCGTCCTAACTACAGCAATTGTTTTCGCGAATTTGAGATATTAGCGGACCAAAACGTCGCGTGTCGACGCGACTATCGCTTTAGTCAGAACCCGCCTTAACCATTATTCAAGTTCAATTCAAGAACAGCACGTAAAACGTTCCCGGAACGTCATCAATTCTCGTGTACAAGTTCCAGATTCTTAAGATTTGTGTACCATTCGTATGTTCGTACTAATTCACTCCGTCGCGACAGTTCCTAGCAGTTACGACCTCTAGTTTAAAATTAATTAAAACTTAGTTAAAAGGGCTTCATGTAGCCCGAATCAAATTTAAAACTGTAATCAATTTAGTGGCATCCGCGTGGAGTCGGTTCAGTAAGTTGATGGGGTAATAATTATAATGTACAGTGATTCATATTTTAATATTCAGTATATTATTTTCTGGCGGAACTTCATTAATTTCTATTGAATATTTTCTACTAAATATTCATAGACTTCATCAACGTTATTTTAGAATATACTACATAGTTTATCTTGGATCCTACAATTTCTTCGTTAACGACCACCACATTTTGATTTTCATAAATTCTCTAAATTGTTGTTCTAGAAATCAGGTGTATCTATAAAATGTTTGAATGACTTTCAAGAAGTGTTCCATAAACTTATTATCCTACCGAATATAAGACATAAAAATACCTGCACTTGCATAACTTCTGAAAAATGAAGTCGTATAAAATCTTCGACCTGAACAAATATCGGATAGCCAGAGCTATTTCTCACGAACACCGGAATAAGCATATAAATGCAACTAAAATTCTGTCTCTTTCGAAATAGTCGCGGAATTTCTCGTGTCAACTTTTGATCCGTTCTTATTCATCAAAATACGTTTTGCATTTTACATACATAGTGGTAATGAAAAAGAGTGGCCACAAACGTGCGACTAATCGAAATTAAAGATTTTTTTTTCGTGCGAAAGTATTGCGTTATTTTTTTAGTAGTTGTCTAAAAATTTATCTAAGGTTTGTAAATAAATTAACATAAATTACCTAGGAAATACCTACTAAGCCCTACAATCAACACTGTACCTGATATCTGACTCCTCGTCTGATGTCTGTTCAATGTTACCTTTGGACATTGACTCAGCACTCGGCCTGGCTTACGCGCGGCCCAGTTAAGATAATGATTGGGTTGCATCTTAAACGCATAGGACACAAAGATTTTGTATAACATTTGTAAATAAATCAGATTTGAATTTTATATTCTTGTCTCATTACCCCTCACTGTGGCCAAGACACCTTTAGCCATCTCTGATCAGCCTTGTGAGTCTGCGGGACTGGCAGTGAGTGTACCCTTCCCGTACCTGGAAATCCTGTCTCCAATCCGTCTGTAACCTTAGGTCGCATGGTGCAGACATCCCGAACTTATTTATATATTTATCTATTACATACTAGGTATATGATAGGTTATCGCGGTAGGACTCTTAGGGTCGTAGGGACTGTTAGCCTTGTAGGTCTAGTAGGCTCCTTCAACTTATCATTTACTTTCATGTACCATCACACCCTTGGCAGTATTGCGGCCTTACGTGATGTTTGTTAAGGGTGGATGTACAATGTCTGATTCCTCATCATCTGCCTAGCTTTTTCCCAAATTTATTGGAGGGTCTTATGCCAGTCTAATCGGATGCAGTTGAAAACATTTTACATAGAGCGACTGTCTATCTAACCTCTACAAGTCAGTTGTTGAGTAACACCATACCCCATAACAGGACTGGTATCAGACTTTCGGTATTCTGACTACCGGTAACGACATAATTCAGTTATAATATTATATACGAACTTATTGCGGTAAAAATTAAGATTTTTCATACATTTGAGTCAAGAATCTGTGCTTTTAAAATTTGTTCATTCGTGTACCAACATAAACTTGAAAGAAAATATGATTACCTGAAGTCCTTTTTTTTTGGGATGGGAAGTCATCAAATGAACCCTCCCGCTCTGGGCGGAGCGGAAGGCAGTGTCAGACTTGTACTGACTAAAACCCATCCATGTTCCTTTTTAGCCCTTTGTGTTCCAGGACCGCGATATCTCTTTCGAACAGTCCCGCAGCCCTGGCAGGCATCGGCCCTTGCGGTCCTCTTCCGATTTACTGACATCTCTTTGAAGCGCGCATGGAACACGAACGTGCCGTGGACACGGCCTGTCGTCATAAGACAGATGGACGGCGAACTAGCGCATTACTCACCTGCCTGAAGTCCTTAAAACACAATAAACAGTAATACTCGTAGTCGAAACAATATACAGGAGGAAACCGGTAAACCACGAAAATTAAATAAATTTTACCTAACAACATAGACAAGCAACAGGAGGTGCCCCTGGCTAAATAATAACAGCCACTCGGATCGATCTTTACATTTAGTCGTGCTTGCCTAGGTTGGTCCGTGGATGGGTCACCATTCATTACATATCGTACAGTAATACTCGGAAAGCCCATTAAACCTTTGGTCCCGGCTGTCTTTTATAGATCCTTAACACACGTAACAGGTAGTCAGTGGCCTGAAAGTCTAACAACCAGTCTTATCAAAGGGTCGTATTACCCAGTACTAACTGGGTAGTGGAGGTCAGATAGGTAGTGATGAGTATGGACTCATCACTTCTGTTCAAATTATTTTATCTTTGAAATATTTAACACAAAATGCTGGCAGGTTGTCGACACAAATATCTGTGGTTGTTGTGGTCATGTTCGTAGATAACCATCGTAATAGGGTATTTTACTCTATATGAGAAAAAATATATTTTTGAGATAGCTTAGGCAAAAGCAGTCGGAAAACGGTAGTTTTAGTTCACAAAATACCAAACAACATTTTAAAATCCAATTCAATAGTTTCACCTTTTTAATCTGTTTCATAACACCATTAAATAGTAGTCGCCATGTTATTACGTCATACGGCTATGTTAACTTAGAAGTGTCAACTACAAAACATACAAATCACTGCATTTCTTTACACAGCCAACTGACGTCATGACCACAGAGCAATATGACGTCAACTACGTCCAGCGTTTTCGTCAAATTGCGTGCGAAATTTGAAAATGCAAAATTTAAATGCATTCTTGAGGCACTTAAGGATTGAATAAAAAAATTGTGAATATTTTAGTGGTTCATTAGCACTAGAATCGAATTGAGACATTTTTCAAAAATGGGTGTAATACCCTATTGCTTTACCATAATTTTTAAGTATGGATGTAACTTGCACATCACATCTGATGGAGATAGTACTACACAGTTCAACCTTAGTGATGTTTCAAATAACAGAGAGTTTTTGTCAAATTTGGTTAAACAATCAAATGGAAAGATTGATTTTATATTATTTAATCGTAATTTTTAAAAGATGGCCCTATGTAGAGTATTAAATTCATTTGATATAGTTTTATAGACCGATTTAAACACAAGATGAAAATATTATCTTTATCGCTTTGCAATGCTATAAAATAAGTTCTTGTACGTCTAAATGACTATGCTACTACACAGCCGCCAAATCCTTTAACTCAGCAGAATCTTTCCTCAGGTAAGTTACTATTCTCTTAAAAGTTACAACTGTATTAACTCAACCGAAAAAGTACTAGTACAACTTCATTACATACAAACAGACAAACTGGGATCAGCCTAAATGGAACAAACTCTCGTGACCAGCCATTGCGTGCCTCACGGAATAAACGGATCTATTACTTTTTTTATCTAGTGCGTGCGATTTCACTTGCAAATTTAATAAACAAACCACATTTTCCGGTAAAAATGACGCGGATTTTTTGACGATTTATTTAGAAGTTAGTTTGAAATATGAGGTGATGAGTTTTTCGTGCTAATTCTGGTTATAAATTGGACAGTGGACAAATGTTTTTGTTTATTTATTTGAAATTTCAAGCACAGAAATTTACAAAGGCGGACTTAATGTCAGGGGCATCTTCGTAAGCCTTTGGGTGATGCAGAGTTACACAGAGTTGTAGGAGCAATTTTGATTTTGTTCTTATTTTTTTTTTCCGCCAACTGATGAAATTGACTGAAGAACCTAACGTGGTTGGTGTGCCTTGTTTACTAAACCATCGCAATTTCTTACAATTTACACAAAACAAGGTATTTTCCAGGTTTTCTACGCACACAATGATAAAATTTACATAATGCCTGTTCTAGATACATTGTACTTTAACAATATAATCCCACTTTATATTTTCGTTGCAATACTTAACATATTTTTGCAAACAACACCGTAACATTGAACTTTCTTTTTTTTTCTTTCTTTCTTTGAGACTATAAAACTCGTCAAAAACCCATTTTTAAAAGCTTTTATTTAGCTTGCAATGTATGTATGTAATTTGTTCGGGTGGAATCTTAGAACTCAATTTTGAAATAGATATCTTCAACCGATTGGGTTGAAATTTTGCACACGCCTTTGGTTCTGGTGACAATTCACTTTTATGACAGACATTACTTCATCCTGCAGCCAGGATCGTCTCCTCACTAGAAACCTCCTCAACGGTTAATAGCGCGGACACGAAACTTATACGTATACGTGTTCGATTGTGATAGATATAAAGATGATTTCTATCATGACCTCAACCTGCAGCCAGAATTGTCTTCTTACGAGGGAACTCCTTAACGGTTAATGGCACAGACGCGGAACTTTGCATACGCGTTCACTTTTGATAGATAAAGATTATTTCTAGCATGACCTCATCCTGCAGCCAGGATTGTCTGCTCACGAGAGAACTCCTCAACAGTTAATAGCGCGGACACGAAAATTTGTAAACGTGTTCAAGTTTGATAGAAAAAGATGGTTTCTTTTGTGACCTCATTCTGCACAATCTGCAGACAGGATCGTCTTCTCATGAGGGGAACTCCTCAACAGTTAATAGCGCGGACACGAAACTTTGTATACGTGTTCAATTTTGATAGATATAAAGATGATTTCTATCATGACTTCAGCCTGCAGCCAGAATTGTCTTCTTACGAGGGAACTCCTCAACGGTTAATAGCGCAGACGCGGAACTTTGTATACGCGTTTACTTTTGATAGAATAAGTTGGTTTCTATCGTGACCTCATTCTTCAGACAGGATTGTCTTTCATGAGGGAACTCTTCAACGGTTAATAGCATGGATTCGAAAATTTGTAGATGCGTTCATATTTGATGGATGAACATGATTTCTATCATGACCTTATCCTGCAGCCAGGATCGTCTTCTCATGAGGGAACTCCTCAACGGTTAATAGCACGGATACAAGAAAAGTGTTAAGGTAATTGCGTTATCAGAAATGGTTACGATACAACTAAAATTTTGATAATTAAAATAATTAATTAAAAAAAACTTTTAAAAACAAGGTTTTATTTAAGTGCGCTAAAAATAACAAAATAAACTTTTCCTTTACAAATTTTACTATCAACTTATAACGTAAATTGTGTAATGACACAATTTATATGATATTAAACATTGCCGTGTCGTGGGGTCAACGGAATGACGCCGTCAGTCACCCGGCAAAACCGATGTATCAATTGTTAACCTTGTTTTGAGGTTATTTTCGATTTTATAAAATTACTCCGAAACTCGGCTTTTGTTAACAAAAATAACTTTTGTAGGAGTTCATAATGATAAGTGTAGACTATAAAAAACAAAGTTTGATTTTGATGCAGCATGGTACGGGATTCTATACATCCATGAGCATTGTCACGAAAGCATTGAAACTTACATTATAAAACATATGGTGAATGGTGCCATTGGACATATTACAGAAATTATATGGCCATGCTTTCGAAGAGAACAAATGTATGACACTGATATACCATCCGTCCGTATTGACTTCGGCGAAGACGGTGTTCACACCTAAGTCTATGCAATTTCCAGCAAAATATAGTCACGGAACCGTGGAACGAAGAATGCTGCCAATTGTATTATTTTGGGATTGTACAGTACACAAAATGTAAGGTAGTACTGTCGACTACGCTGTTATTTACTAAGGCTCGAAGCTGTTTGCTGCTGGTCAAGCATACGTGGCTTTAAGTAGGGTAAAATTATTAGAAGGTCTCCTTATTGAAGAGCTGGATTGTTCAAAATTAACCGGCAAACGACCTTGCAACAATGATGCGTTGAATGAGATGAACAGATTAAGAAATCAAGCCAGCGATAACTAAAAAGTAAAAAATAAATTAAAAGCAAAAAAAAACTTTTTAAAACAAGCTTTTATTTAAACGCTCTTAAAAGAAGAAAATAAAATTTTCCTTTTAAATTTTAATATGAACTTGCAACCTCATTATACACAACTCATATGATCATAAAAGCTTGTCGCGCGATTTTCTTGTGTAAATAAACTAGTACTACTTTTATTGATTTATGTAAAATCTGCTAAGTTTAAATTATAAGTAGTACTAGTTTATTTGCACAAGAAAATCGCGCGACAAGCTTTTATGATCATATGAGTTGTGTATAATGAGATATTTCATGTTCTGAAGTAAAATTATAAATAAAATAAATAAATATTACAAGGAACGCTAGTGTGTGCCGTTTCATATTTTTGTATGAGATTTTACTGCCGCAGGCTCCAACGCGATCTTCGTTTGTTTGGCGATGATTATGCCCATTCATTGTCCGACAGACCATTGTACCCCGCATGGTTTTTATCTCATAAATAATACGGAATCCTGATTGGATGGGAGCTATGCATAACAAACCTTGGAAAGTCATCTAGAACGAGTGAATATTTGCATAACTGTTTTTCCGCGGATTGCTTTTTTTTTAATTTATTTTAACGGTTTTTATTTTTTTTTTAACAGTTTATTTACACACTAAATACAGATTTTCCGGTATGTAGGTGAGTGGAACTTTAAAGTCAATTCGGTTTATAGCTAGACCTTTCGTCAATGCTTTATTTGCTATCCACACTCTCGTTCACCAGAATTGATTTTTTATGAATATTTTTATTTATCGTGTTTCGTGGTTCATTTGTCTGATTGTTTACGACGCTGACGCTGGGAACGGTTTTAAATAAAACTGTTACTTACATTAACCAAAACTGTTACTTAAAGTAATCACTTTAAACGTGCAGTTGAAGGTGGCGCTGCTGTCAAGCAAAAATACACAGCAACAATATGTCAAACTTGGTACTACATTCATTATAGTTCTGTGTTTGCCCAGATAAGTTGATAGAACTGTAAATTGAGCAACATTTTTTTTTCATTCGTCATTCACAAGTTGAAATGAGGCCTCATGCCACAAAATAAACTTTATTGTATTTTTTACGGATTTCAGCAGTTTCAATATTATGTAGCAGTGATGATACTAAATGCCCTAAATGCAATTTATATGTATATAACGTTCAGTTCGAATGAAGAAATGCGCTCTGAGCGTGGAATTCTGAACCAAATATCAAACAACAAAACACAATTTTAGTTGAAACGTTGAAATTACGCTTCGTACTCGGAATTAATTAAAAGTTAAAATATTAATCCGGAGACGAGTTCTGAATATTATAAATCTGTGAAAGTAAAGGATTATTCTAAATCTTTTAGTTTTAATTACAAGAAAAAGTTTTACGTTCTTCAAATTGGTTAAGAGTATAATAATAAATAACATCAAAACAAACAAATTTATTCCAGTGTCTATGACTCAAAAATGGTTAATAAACTTAGAACTAGCCTCACCTTGATATTATTCAAGATAAGGATCCGATCACATGACAATATTTCGTATCTTACTGAATGAAGTACTACTGTTACTATTAGCTTGCATAATCCAAACAGCTTGGCAAAGGCCTCTCTCTATTACTTCAGGGCAATGCGGGTCGTTGGTTTTGTCCAGCTCATCCCACTATCTTTCTTCTTTCTTTTTTTCGCTTTCTTTCTTTTCTTTCTTTTCCTTCTTTTCTTTCTTTTCTTTCTTTTCTTTCTTTTCTTTTTTTTCTTTCTTTGCTTTCTTTTCTTTTCTCCTTTCTTTTCTTTCTTTCTATCTTCGAGGTTTTCCGTGACGCCTTCTGACTTTGTCAAGGCACCACATAGTAATTATTTTGGTCAACTTCTCATTAAGCATACGATAGACGTAGTCAGCCTAATCCCACATCAGCTTTGCGGCTTTTTGAGCAATTTCTATAATCTGGGTTTTATACCGCAGTGTGGTGATGAGTGAATTGAATCATAATAAAAAATCCTTTAAACAACTAAAAAGTTATGAATAATATTCCACCACAAAGTAGAAACTGTAGATTAATGAAGAAAAAAAAAAAACAAAATTAATAACTAGCCTCATTGCTACCCCGTTTCATCACATTATGGTTCAGTGAGCCTTTGAAAGCCATGCGCGACTAACTGGAAAGTCGGGTAAAGGAATAAAAAAAAGAGGTGGAGCATCATTTGAGAGAACTGTAATAACTCATTAGCTCTCATGTAATATTCTTTCGAGTTGTAGGCTATTTTTTTTAAATATTTTTTAGAAATACACTAAAAACTGGGAATGATAAAGTTAGGAGAGATTAACATTTTTACCTAATAGTACACCCACATTTCGACAGTTATGTTAAAGTCCCATGTGATAGGGGGCGAGCCTATTGCCGTCAACCGGGCACGAATTTATGGCTGCTACTGAGAAATTCCTGATGGAAAAACCGATAGACCTTTGCCCGACAGGCATTTTATAGTAATTATAACTAACAATAATCTATTTACTATAATGTTGCATGGACCATAGATAAATACCTTAACCGATACTTTATCATTTTTGTTAGTTTATGAAACTTGAAACTATATTACACTTTTCTTGCACGATGTCTTTATGCGTTCGTGTGGAATTTGTCCACAAAAGTGATGGAACACCACATTCTGCAGCCAAAAACATTTTGATTGGGAAACAATTATGATGTAATCAGTTTTATACATAATTGCAAACTTAACACAAAAAATCTGATGCTAGCATGTCTACTAAACATAAACGGTTCAACTCCAATTTCATACTTTTACAGTCACCCGAGCACGTTAAAAATGGAAAAAGTAAAGTGCACAGCAAGCGGTCCTCACCCACATCTGTTCCTCTTTGCGTAATATACATACATATGTACATACAAGTACATAAGTAACATGTATTTTAGTATGCTACTAACAAAAGGACCTTAAATTACTGCCGACCATTTTGAATTGCAACTTTGTAGCGAGGAAAAGAAAGTTTTATTTGAATAAAACTGAAGTTGTTTGGTACTGGCAGGTAATAAACGTAACGGTTTTCTACAAGCACTTTTTTTGTGGAAGTGAGATTCAAAATAAAAGTTCGATTAAACTGTACAAGGATCTTTTGGCACGTGGCTAAAAGGAAACTAACGACGTCATGATATTTTTATTAGGGTTCCGTATCTCAGTCAGTAAAAACGGAACCCTTGTAGGATCACTTTGTTGTCCGTCTATCAAGACCCTTTTCCTCAGGAATGCGTGAAGGTATCAAGCTCAAATTAATACCAAATCTGCTCCTCCTTAGAGCAGTGAAATTTAAAAGTCAACGCGATCAAAAGATATGACCGTCTAAGTCACATATTTTGCTACTTCCCGTTGACCTAGAATCATGAAATATAGAAAGAAGCAATGTCTTACAGCACATGTAAAGGAAAAGATCTGAAAAAATTAAATCGTAAATATGTAGTTAAATAACAAAAAACCTACAAGTTTATACTAAAGCGCTTAGCCAGTTTTTTTTTTAAACATTTCACAAATCAATAAGCACAGATGTTCACCAACACCGCCGCTTTGTCAATTCAACGCCAAAAATCCTTGTAACACTGAAGGTTCCATTGGCGCGTTTTGAGATTATGACTAATCTCCGTTCGACTTTGAAACTAATCAGGCAACCTTGAAATAAAACACTAAAGACTGAAACAGTAAAGTATTGTAATTGTATCCATTGATTACAATTTAAGAAACGAGTTTCTATTCCTATTCAGCACATTGTAGTTCAATCCTATCTAAGCATATAAATTGTTTATTAAAAACAAGAACATCTTCCTATTCCTTCTTCATTACTTCTCCATGTTTTCTTCTTCACTTTCTTATTGATTATTCCTTATTACTTACCAAATCATTCTAGAACACAACGCACTGTTTAATTTTAAAGCCTGCCCAAATCCCGATCCACTCAAATTTGTTACGAATTAGGCCCTTCGCACATGGAGCTACTTAAAAAGAACTAGTCACAAACTTAAATTACTAACGAGTTGCCTGAGCGTTAGCAACCAATCACGCGCGACGCGTCGTACCGGTCACTACGCTACTGGTTTCCCGAGTTTCTTTGATTTTTGTTATAAAAATGAATGAGCAAACATTAAATATTCAATTTGTGAAGGAGGTGGAAAAATACCCATGCTTATATAATTATAAAATAACAGAATATTCACGGAAGGATATAACAGAAAGAGCTTGGAGTGCAGTTGGAAAAGTCTTTAATTTGACAGGTGAGTATTTTTTAAAACCTGCGAATATTCCTTCGACGTCTATTATGATAATAGTATAATACAATATCGTCGTCGTCCTCGCTTGATCCAGTTGGCATGTTTACCACTTGTTAACTGTGTGCTTTTGTAAACAGAAGTGACTGAAACCTACAACTTGAGTAGCGACGTGTGCGAGATACAATTATTAACTGGTTTGTAATCGTAATTACTGATTAGTTCAGTCATTTTTGAGTAGCTCCATGTGCGAAGGGCCTTACTCTGTCAACGTTAACAACATCAATTAAAATGACAAAGAGTACCAAAAGATATTGCGGTTATGTCGGCAAAACCTTCATTAACGTTTCTTTCATTATGCAATTAAAAACTTGATTAAAATAACGTACGTTGCACAATGTAGTGGTCGAAACGGGCTGATGAAATTACAAATTAAAACGGCTATGATGAAATGGATTTTCCCGTGGCTTCATCTGCGTTTCTGATGGAATGAATTTTATTTATTTTAAATAATTGTTGTGGACTGCCTCGTTAGTTTAGTGGTCGCCACCGAAGCAAAGCATGCGGTCCTGGGTTCGATTTGTGGATCAGGCAAAGTGTTATTGGGTTTTTCCAACAGGAATTTCTCAGCTTCCTAACAGTGGATGTGGATAACATTCGGCTGAACGAATGATGAATTGATAACTAATGTCAAAATCTCGAGTTTAAATTCAAAAGTTTTGATTTTCGTGTCGAAACTTGAAAGAGGTCTCCCGTTTTCCGCGTACATGGCAATCCTCAGGTACCCCATACCATTAGTTAAGTATTCATTGCAGCTACATTTATATTCCTTTAACCTCCCCAACTACCAATAACTAAAGCACAGGTCTTAAACTCCGTCCTTCGTAACCAACAAAGTTTTTGTATACCTGATTTTCAAATTAGCTCACAATTTATGTAGGTAAATATTATTCAAAACTACCGACCACCGGCGATTATCTGAACAAGCCGATACAGGCGCCACATTTACATACCCTAAAGGCATGTTTTACAACCAAACAACTGATAAATTGTTCAGATAACCAATGAATCCCCTTGATAAAATCATAAAATTAACTTGTAATATCGCAGTTAAAATAACTTTGATGGGTCCGATATATTACGCAAATATTTGTAATATCGATGAAGATTTTATATGATTTGGGATTACTAGCATTTAATTTTTACTCGGGGTGTGCAGGGAAGCAAACATCCACTACTCCTTCTTCAACCTTTGGCCACCCAATGTGGAGCGTAGGTCTCATCTAAAGCTCTCCATTTTTGGCGGTTTTGTGTTGTGGCTATCCAGTTTCTTCTGGCCGCTTTAATGAGATCGTTTGTCCACCTAGTCGGCTGTCTTCCCAGATTCTTCCGTCCCGTCCGTGGTCTCGGCTCCAGCACTTTCTTCCCCCCATCTTCCAGTCCAGTCTACGGCGTATATGGCCCGCCCACTTCCACTTTCTTTTTACTATAGCTTTTGCTAAAGCTTTGCTATTTGACGTGTAGGTAGGAACTGGAAATACCCTAAAAAAAATACTTTTCGAGATTTTATTTAACCACTTAGTCGGCATAAAAAAAATACATTTCGAGATTTTATTTTACCATTTAGTCGGCGTAACTAATCTGTATATTCATGCTAGATTAGAACAGTTTTCTAGTACTAACAGTTTTTGAGCTAAGCTGCGGACAGACAGACAGACGGACATGGCAAAACTATAAGGGTTCCTTGTTTGACTACGGAACCCTAAAAACGGTATATTTATTTTGAGTTCTAAATATCTGGAACTCAAAACATGTAAACATGGTAGATATCCAGTTTTAATGTAAATGATTTTATGAATATCGCCCAATTTCTTAACTAAGTAACTTATTTACCCCAGAAAACACCCAAAACTAACTGATTCACTATGAGAATCTGTTAAAATGACTAATTAAAAATGTCTCAGTATCAACATAACATTAATGTCACAGTTTCAATGCAAATAGTAAATATCAAATTACTGTCTAGTGATTGCTCATTATGTCTTGTTACAATAATATCAAAGCCATTCCAGGCTTTGACAGTACACAGTGCAATATTATGGTTTCATTACAGAAATGCAGCGGTTGAGACATGATCGTTTCTCAAACGTTCCAAGCATATAATTACGATTTATGAGGTAAATTAATGTTATAGGTAATATTTACTGCAATATCTGGTAGACGACTGGAATGTACGGCAGCAATCCAACAATACTATTCTGATAACATTATCTCATCAATTCATTTTATGAGGATTTATAATAGACTATCTCGTTGATCTAGTGATCGCAAACTGCTGTGCACGAGGTCTTAGATTCGATTCTTAGGTCGGTCATTGTGTTATTGGGTTTTTCCTTCAGAAATTTCTCAGTAGCAGCCACGGAGTCTGGATTTGTGCCCGGCTGATGGCAATAGGCTCGCCTCTAGGCGTACTATTAGTGTGGGTGTTCTGCTTTATCCTAGCGGGAATATAGGCATAATTTATGTTTTGTTATAACAAAAATCATCATTTTTGTTAATCAAATCGATTAACAAAAACGGCAAATCAGATATTGCTTACAAAGATTAATACATGGTCAAAAATGGGACGTCTTGTATTTTCAATACATTTACAAGTTTACAAAAATATTTACCAACGTCGCACTTCTGTCAATGACATTCGAGTTTTAAAAGATCCCTGTGTATTCTTTGGTCTTCATTTCAATTTACAATGCATAAAATATTATCAGAAATCCGGTTTTTCTATCACAAAAAATCCAACCACATAAAATATTAAACATTATCATGACCGAGACAAAAGATTTCACCATTGTGCCAATGGTTTATGAAATAAACTTCATTCTGTTTACATTTCCCACTTCTTTCTGAATAAAAAACATAATAACTGATGCAAAATGAGAGGCGGTGGATTGGACATATCGACATAACTGTCCGGAAAATGAAATTCTGAATGGTCGTCAGTCGTCTTGTTATTGTAGGAAAAACGTGAATTTTAACACGATCAATATAAGATTCCGATTTGAAAGCGTTTCATATTTCTACACGATTTTCGGCGTCACTTTTCGTTAACAGCATGACCACTATAAGTGCAGTTCAAGGTCGCGCTGCTTGTCAAGAAAAAATGCATCGATATGTCAAACTTGGTACATTTATTTTAGTTCTGAATTTTCCACCCTTCACAAATAAGTTAGTTGAAGTGTAGTTAAGTGTGTGTTGTTAGTGTAGTATGTTATTTTTTTATTTCCACGCCCCGGGGGTTGTGTTCAGTACGTTTACATCGCCGCGCGTTTCAATTATTATGCATCCTAGGTTTTATTTTGGAACAATCAGTCGTTTCTTTATCAATAAAGGCTTGTAATAATATGATCCATATTCAAAAAAATACCTTAACGTATTCATTTTCAAGTAAAGTTTTGGCTGTCTTCTTGAAAACTTCAGTTGTCGGGCTTTAAGTCACCTTGGTCCTTTTCCTTTTCATTCCTTTTCTAAGTTACCTACCCTTTTGATAAATTATGTTAAACTCGTGTTCGCTCCTAAAGATGAACTATGTTTGTGTCTACGAGTACTAAAGGTTACGGCCAAAACTAAACTTATAATACTCTCACAAGGTCTAATTTAATAAGCTAGCGAAACTTTGCAGACATGATAAGTATCGATATCTTAACATGAACTCCTGTTTTCTTATGGGGGTAGGCAGAAACTTAGACTATTTCTTTCGTCCATGTTCATATATCTGATCATACACGAGCAAAAAGATTAGTATCTTTCTTTCATTATACGAATATCTATTCAAAAGCAGCAGCAGCGGTGGCCCAGTGGTGGCGGCCCCGACTTACGAGCAGTAAGTCGTAGGTTCGATCCCAGGCAGGTGCATTAATTTGAGTAATTTATTTCATCACCACTGCTCTCAAAACGCTAAAGGAAAACGTCGTGAGGAAATCGGCATGTCCTATAAATTCGAAGACATGTGACATCTACCAACCTCATAAGCAGGCTTGTGTCCCAGGAGTGGGAACATCATAGGCTGATTATGCTTTGCTATTCAAATGCACTCCCTCATGTTCCATTCCCAAAATATAACAGAAAATTATATTTATATAAATATTAAAATCTCAAATTGCAACACCTAACTTAAAAATAACTCCACTAATCTCATAGCATATTTACAGAAACCAGTATACTTTGCCATTTTCTTTCATATAAAAAGGAGTCCTATAATCAGACGACGGCAAAGCGAGTCGCAGTGAACTGCATATGACGCCACGAACTCGGGAAATGAAATTCTAAATCGTGCTATAATATCATTCCGACGAAATAATAAAGGATTTATAGTGAATATGTGTAAGTGAATTTTGTTCAAGCATTTTTATTTTCTGGCAGACTGATTGGGCAGTTAAACTCTGTTGTTGGAATTTTATAGTAGCCATTTGTAATGGAAAAATGTTGTGATGTTATTTGGAATTTTTGAGGTTATGTTTTCCGTAAGTGGATTGAAATTTTGATTATTGAGCATTATCATCATCTGCCTAGCCTTTTTCCCAACGATGTTGGGGTCGGCTTCCAGTCTAACCGGATGCAGCTGAATACCATTATTTTACATGGAGCGACTGCCTATCTGACCTCCACAACCCAGTTAGTACCACAGTACTCGGGGTGTCGTATTACCAAGAATAATACGATACCCCTTGGTAAGACTGGTAGTTAGACTTTCATGCCACTGACTACCTGCAACGACTGTAAAGATTGACGTCGATCGCTTAACGTGCTTTTCGAGGCACGGCGGAAACTCAGTATGTAATGGTATGGCACCCATCCACATACCAACTTCGGCAAACGCGGCTTAACCTGAAGATTCTTGAGCATTATAATAGGTTCTATATGAAGTACAAAAAATAAATTTTAATGTGTCGAAATGTTAGTGTACACCTCTGAATCCTTCGAGGATTTCAGGCGTTATATGTAATTTTGTTTTATCATTTACCATTTTATACTGAGCCTCAATTTATTACCTAATTCTATGGAGATATTTGCAAAAGAAACCAAAAAAATACATTCAATGCTATAACGAATTGGGTCATAGCTCAATTTTACTTCATATTTTTTCCTTTATTGTCAAAAATAACTCACAAATAACAATTCAAAAGTAATAAAAAATATTGAAACCACCCACGCTTTTCATAACTTACGCCCTCGGCCTTAAACGGTATCACATTTAACTGAGGCCCCTGGATAACTTGTAAATTATTATTATCAAAACTTAAGAGGAAAATTCCGACAAAACTCCAATGTCATGCAAATATTCTGTTCGACAACAATCAAGATATAAATACAGGGTAGCAGTAGGTATTGTCCTTTTTTTTCGTCCTTTTGATAATGGTGTCTCGCAGGTCAACTTGTGAAGCAGGCTTCTGCTTAACCGGACTATCATGTGGGCCTATAGCACTTTTGAGAGAAACAGCTACAGTACAGGTAACGTTTGTGCGTTGTTCCGTCCACCCTGTATATTAGAGCTGTGTTACAAGAGAAAAACTCGGGAACAATGTGTGTGTATGTTTTTTTTTTCATGAACTTGGTCGTTGCAATGTTGTCAAACTTCATTGTATCTTTGTGTGTCTTGCCTGAATTAATTATGATTCCATTCTAACAGGCTTGGGAGATGCCTTTGTTTTCTACACAGACAAGCAAACGTGCAGTTTGTAGTAAATAATATCACAGGCGCATGTACACTTTGTACTGTGGGTCTCTTGACGAACTCATATAACTGGCTGGCTACAACTTTGTTCTGTCCACGTGGTTAATTTAAATTTTTTACCGATGAAATCCTCTCTGTATTAAGATCTACTAAATTTCGGCTGTCCTGGTAGTTGGTTACAAACATATTTGCAAAAGTAGACGAACACAGAAACTTTTTGTGAAATTATAGAAAGAAATTAATTTAGCTCGTATAATTCTACATAATAGAAATTTCAAGTACATTCTTTAACACATAACCCATTGAGCTAGGTCATAAAACGTGAAATTTTGAAGAAACACATTGTACATTTGCTTTTATAAAGAAAATCTGCAAATAAAATAATGAAAATTCCTAAGCAAGTTCGATATTCTTGCTGACAGAAAATATCTCAACAGGGATATGGTTTTTTGTAATAATATTAAAACGTGATAACGAAAGCAATATTCTGAAGATTTTATTAAAGAAAAATAAATATGACATCAGAATATTCATTACTGTTATGCCAGCAGGAAGACGTCCATTACGGAACACAGGGCGCCCCTAAAGACTGTCATAATGAATCGTTTTGGGCCTATTGCGTATCACTAACGATATCATTTTATCTTTATTAGCTACATAACAATAGGTATAAATATTAGCTTTATTAATGATACTGTAAGAAGGACATTTATTACATTACGCAATGAGTTTACTTATTTTTATAGTAAAAAAAACCTATTATATCTATAAAATTTGAATGCCCTTAATTAATATCCCGGTTCAAAGTACAAGTTCTATTTACCTCGGTTTTATATCACGCAACACATAGACATAATCTGCCCATACAGTTTCCACAGCTGGGATAGGAGTTCTCTCTCTAACAGGGCGTGGGCCATAATCACACACGGGCATAAAATTTTTCATTTCTGTGTCATATGCATATCATCATCATCATCCACAGCCCACTTCACCCATTGCTGGATTTAGGCTTTGTTTGTCAAGCTCTAAGTTCTTGTGCCATCCTCATCCAGAATATTCCCGCGATTGCAACAATGTCGTTTACCCATCTCGCCGCCGGCGCCGGACGACCAAACATTTCTTTTTGCAGTCCTTGGACGCCACTCGGTCACAGTTTTATTCCACCGTGCCATGCATATCACTAAGAAAAAATGTAGACTACAAAATTACAATACAGCCTTAACCGATTAACAAAGTTATTGTCTGTAACCAGAAGTCGCCTTCACTAATACACAGTACCTACCAATATTATCTTTCAAGGCTCAATAATCTAACAAGGGGTAACCACAATGAGTCCCTAGCACGCATTATTTAGCCAGATAGTAATCTAGCAAATTTGCTAGTCTGGGAGGAAACCAGTTGGTGGAGGCAATCTGTATAGCGAGCCTTGGGACTGGGTGTACGGCAAAAACTAGCATTAGACCTAGTTTGGGGTAACAAGCCCGAGGTATGTGAAATTGTAGATGGCAGTTGTTTTTTTGTAATCACGAGGAGCTAGATGGCAATTGTTTTTTGGAATGTTTTGAAGGGATTGTTATTTGCTAAGGACTCTCTTATAAAGGAAAGTGCACGTTATTGTTTGGTAGACTAACTTGATATCTAGACACATACGTTTACGTTTTCAGTAACATTGGATGACATTTAATTAAATGCCAAAATAAACACACACTTCTAGATTTACAAAACAATTTGCAAAGCAGCGGATCATTGCCAAAGCTTAAAATTGACATAGTGCATTATTATTGAGGTTTTTCTTTTAAGTGACGCTTGTGTTTTAGAAAACGGGCATTATTGTAACAAACCATGAACTTTAGGATAAGGTTATTTTTTTGGAAAAATTGATTTAAAAAAGGTTCGAAATCAGAAATTAACAAGACGATTCCAAGCTCGCTCCTAAATATTTTAATAAATTTCGAATTCAGTTTTGACAACTTTTTTATCAACAATAAAAAAAAAAATTTCGACAACTAAAGCTGTTTTCTAGTGTCTAGAACATTTCCATAAATCTATAACAATCAAATTAATGGAAATATAGCTTAAGTCTACCTATTAACGTAGGTACTTAGTTCACAGAACTTTTACTTACAATAATCCCCAAATGAAAATAGTTCAGAGCATTTATTTTCTAAACAGAGTAATGGAGGTAGGGAACAGGAAAGCTATGGAGGTAGCTAGGAAAGAGGTTGAGCAGGCCATTAAGTTAGTACGGCCGCAGGTGCTTCGCATATTTTCTAGGACACACTTTTAGTGTTCAGCTGAAATTAAGGTTAATTTAATATAGGTCAGGCTTAATTCCGTAATGTTCTGGATGAATAGTTGAAAAAAAAAACCCTGGAATGCCCAGTTTTATAATGTTTAGAGTATTTACAATACACATATTTATTTACATATCTTAGACGATCGGTTTTAATCAACAACTTGACCTTCAACAAAGGCTCCCTCTAAAGTTTTCCATTTTTGCCTGTCTCTAGCTGTTCTCATCCACTCTGGACCAGCTATTTTTTTGAGGACATCTACGCATCGTTTCGTTTGACGACCTTTACTTCGTTTTCCATTCCTAGGATACCACTTTGTTATCATTTTTTGTCCATTTCTCAGTCGTCTCTTTTAGCATAATTGTATGTCCTGTCTATCTCCATTTTAAATTATTGCATGCTTTTTTAGCATCTTTAAATTTTGTTGTATTATGTAAGATATACTGCCGATGACACGATCTTAATTATCTGTTCTTATACGTTTTGCCATAATGATGAAAAATTGCAACATTTTCAAACCTAAAACACGAGTATAACTAGATAGGAGGAGGTTTTTTCTGTGTTATATTATAGGTAGGTATAATTATGATACAAAAAAACCACTATCACGATCATGTATCAAATTCCCACCTTACAAACCACGTCGTATATCATTGGTTGAGCGAGAGCGTCTCTTGACGCGCTTTGGAATGACCGGGCGAATTCGATATCGAGCTCGTAGCTAAATAATAACAGCCACTCGGGGCAATCTTCAGCTTAAGCCGCGCTTGCATAGGTTTATCCGTGGATGGGTGATCACCCATGACATACCGAGTTGATTCCGTGCCTCGAAAAACACGTTAAGCTGTTGGTCCCGGTTATCATCTATAGATCTTTGATAGTCGTTAGAGGCCCGAAAGTCTGCCAACCAGTTTTACCAAAGAGTATCGTATCACGCTGTAGGTACTTACTGGGTTGTGGAGGTCAAATAAGCAGTCGGCCAATGTAAAATACTGGTATTCAGCTGCATCCGGTTAGACTAGAAGCCGACCTCAACATAGTTGAGAAAAGGCTAGGCAGATGATGATGATGTTGCAAGAGTGATTTGTTCAACTATGTAATTAGTAATGTGCTGCTACACCAAATATAGAATGTTTGGTATGCTCTTAAATCCCTAAAAAGACTACACCCATACTTAACAAAAGATTAGAACCTGCTTCCCTTCACTTAGTCAAAACCATTACAAAAAGGCTTATCCTTTTTATCAAAACACAAAACGAATCTTCTCCCTACATCACTATCACATGACACGATCTCTAATTTGCTTATTGCATGAGATAACAATGGTATACAACGCGTGTCTCCAAGCAATAAAGCTTATATTCCTGCAGCAAATGCAACAGGGTTGTTAATCAGTACTGGAAACTGTTTTGCTGTGGTTTGCGACATTACTTCTGGATTTTGTTATAATTTATTACGGTGCTTAGCTGTTCGCATTGCTTGTGGTAAAAAGTGGCTTAAAGCGTAGCTTAGTTATGTTTTTGTGTCACAAAGCATCTGTTTGTTTAGGGTGACACCATGCAGTCTTACCAAGGGGTATCATACTTAGTGACTTGTTTGTGGAGTTGTGTGGAGCGTCATTTTCGTATCTGAATAGTTCCATTTGATCATAAGGAACACGAAAACATTCCCGCCTACGTTTAGCTTTCTATAGCCTACCCCCAACTACAGTAGAAAAACTACTGCTAATTTCTGTAATGTTGGTATCCGAAGCCTCGCAACGTGTATCGTGTAAAATCAACCAAACTACATATTTTACGTTTTTATCAAGATATAGTTCAACCGAACTAACCCTCGTATGTCTCGTAACACGAAGAAGAGTTATCTTTACATCTTATTTCCCTGGGTCACCGAGGTCGCTCTGTGTAAAATATTGATACTCAGTCGCATCTGGTCAAGTCGGAAGCTAAAATACAGTTTGTGAAACGGCTTGGCATTTCATAGATGTCAGAGGGTGATCATTTTTTAGACAGCCTGGATAAATAAATCAGAATATTTAGGGAAATATATATGTGGGAAATTGCCATCAGCTGCCTAGCATCTTTACCCAACTATGTTGGGATCGGCTTGAAGTCCATCCAGATGCAGCTGAATACGAGATTTATTTAGTAAAAACTTGCCATAATAATGCTGGCTGACTCAGACTGTTGGATTTTAACAAAATTTCATGATTCAAACAAAAGTTACATATCGATATTCATATATTTAGGTACTTATAAAAAATCACAAAACTAATTGACATTTGGACGAAGCAAAAGGAATATATGTATGGATCGTAGCACGTGGCGTTCTGTAGTTTCTGTCCACCCCATGGTAAAAAAAGCATGAGTCTATGTATGTATGAATGTTTATGTATCCAGTTAAAGACTACTCTGAATAAACATGGGCAAAAAGACATGAAACCACTATGTGTTTATTTCCAGGAATCAGCGCCGTAATTTGTAGCACTTCATTTTTCCACTGCAGCAGTCGTGACGTACTTTCTAAATCAAATAGGTAAATAAGTTTCTACAGAATATTGGCTATAACTCACTCAGGTTCAATTTCAAAGCAAAGAAAAGCTGTATACGAACAAAAAGTTTGAAATAAAAATCAAAGTTAGGACATCTTTCAATATGTACCTTACAAGAATGCTGATGACTTTGACTATGTATTCGATCAATAAATTTGGAACTTCTGAAAACCTAATATCTGTAGAGTATAAAGGCGTCACCATTCGGGTACGGTAGGGTGACCATACTATTTGCGTAAACGAGGACAGGAAATGAAAGGACCGGGTAATATTACGTTGAACGTACTTATGAACTATAAGCTTGTATTATACTAACATACGATGTATGTCGTAATAACCTAATGCTTACCGCTCCTTCGTTTTTCATAGCGGTGTCGTTTTTTCCGGGACCAGTTTGGCAGTTACCGAAAAATTACGGACGCCGAACTTTACTATCTATTCAGTTTCGATAACCCGACGGTGAAATGGAAGAAACGGTCAATGATCAGGTGGGTAGTACTGGCCACCAGCGTGCGTGTATGGCCAGATTTTATGAACGTGTACGAGAAAAAAAGAGTAGGTGAGAATCGTAGCGGGTGGCAATCAGCGGTTTCTGCCTACCTCCATGGGCAAAGGCGTGAGTCACACAACATACCTTATAATCCTCTATAGGCAATGTTCATACCTTTATCGTCTGAGTTACGAGTTCAGTATTCAGACCATGCTTCCAAACCATACCTGTAGGCTATGTTAAATTGGCGGCGAATGTTCAACAAACCTATCTAGTACTTTCCTTGCATTAAATGAGGGTTACGATCGGAATATTATAACGAAACCCCTGGAATTTTTGGTGGAATTCAGCAGAAATCCCAATTTATCCTTTCCAAGAAACCCTTAAAATATCCAGTATCGATTCGGGGAATCATAGTAATTATTTATTGTAACAATATTACATTAAAACACAGACTCAGTCATAAATACAACGTACGAGTATTATCAAATAATGGACGGTATTAAATCCGGGTGATTGTTAAAGAGTAGAGATATTATGCAGGTAATCTATGAACTTTAATAATGGTGTAGTAGTATAGTATAGCTAACATAATACCTAAGGCACATGCACAATTGCATAGTGCCTGTGAAAATAGTAATAATATCATCACCCGGGTACGAAGAAAGTCCATATAAGAGTAGAGGAGGACCAAAGGAACGGATTGGATGAACTGGTTGAAGGATGATATCGCAAGAAGAGGTGTCTGATGATATCTCATCAGACACCTCTGAATGAGTAGTATAAAAGAGAATTATGGAAGAAGAAGACATGCTGTGCCGACCCCAATGAATTGGGATATGGGCAGGAGAATGATAATGAATTGATGATGACATTCCTACAGTGCAAAAATACTAATTTATTTGGGCATTTGTTAAGTGTTAGTAAAATCGGGCATTCACCTTTTCACTCTTCCATTGGCCTCCTAAAAGTTTTCATTACAAAATTAATAAGTACTTCGAGTCCTATACAAACTTATTAATTTAAAATATCCTCATTGGTAGCTATGTGTTTGAACCGTTGCATTGGCCGGGGTTGAAACAATAGAGCCGTGGGGTCCGATTACCCACCTAGTAATCCGGGACATCGCCAAGCGGTTGGTCGACTATTCCCGTGACAAGGGGGCTGACCTATTTTTGATCAAAGAATGCAATGGTGCCAGCCTTCTAGGCATGCTTTTCTTCTTTTCCATAATTATATACATATTTTATCATTATTTTAAGTTTGATTTTACATAACTATGTAAATTGAAAAAAAAAAAATACTTCATCACATATTAAAAAATTGTCCTATATTCTCAAATCGACATGGCTACCATACCAACATTGATAACTTCCTTCGCCACCGCTTCGAGAAATGCTAATTTGAAGATGGCGTTACGACACTCCAGAGTTTTTTTGTTCATCGTTATATTACTCTATACTTAAAATAATCGTTCTATTTTTATATGCCAGATAAAAAGCACGTTTTTGAGTTCAAGTAGGTACTTAATTAGAAAAAATAAAATAAATAATTTTCGCTCTTATCCCCTTGAGAATGAGCAGAGATGACACGATTTATCTCGCTAATTAAATTTTTATGAAGATTAATAATAATTAATTATAATAGGCTTAATGAAAAACCTTTTGTCGGTAAAGTTAATATTTTTTTATTTAAGATCAGAGAATAATAATTAAACCTTGATCACTTATTTTTTGGATTTCGTTAGAATTATTTGAAGCCTGACCTTCTGACTTTTGTGGCACAGTTTGGTTAATGCCTATGTCCAGGAGTAGACTACGGTTATCTCAGTTAATTAAAGGTTAAATACGTAAAAACATGACGCATATTTTTTTAAAGGTATTTACAAAGCAGATGTGAGTGGCAACGCCGGGAGAGAGATGCCCTAAAACGACAAACACGGACCTTATTCTTCAAAAATGTCAGGTGCGTAGTACTCGCAACCGGCGTGCGTGTATAAGCAAATGTATAAACGTGGACGAGGCAAAAGGAGTAAGTATGTAAGGATCGCAGCCGGTGACCTTCTGTGGTTTCTAGCTACCCCTAGGGGAAAAAAGCGTGAGTTTATGTATTACTATTCTTAAATAGGTACCTTTTTTATTTTTTGGGATCGGATATAGTCAAATGACTCCTCCCGCTCTGGGTGGAGCGGAAGGGAGTGTCAGACTTTTACTGACTAAAACCCATCCATATTCCTTCTTTTGCCCTTTGTGTTCCAGGGCCGCGGTATCTCTTTCGAACAGTCCCGCAGCCCTGGCAGGCATCGGCCCTTGCGGGCCCCTCCTGTTTTCTGACACCTCTTTGATGCGCGCGTGGAACATGAACGCGCCGTCGACACGGCCTGTCATCATAAGACATACGGACGGCGAGCTAGCCCATTACTCACCATCCACAGGCCCGCGATTAAATAGGTACCTAACTATACTTTTTTTCCTAATGATGGCTGTCGTCGTTCTTTGTTCTAATTTTAATTTTATACCGACTTAGCAATGTGAACTAGAAAGTAGGTAGGTACTGGTCAGTAGTTTGCCAGTGAACAGCAAAACTGCGACAAATAAGTTTACTACTGAAATTTTCACGACTAACCGTACCACGTGAACAAAGTCCCTTCATACATGATGTTATGGCAGTAGGTATAAAATTTATCGTTCAACATTAAAGCCGAGGAACATGTTCTGAAAATTATGTAAACAAAATTTAAAATATTTTATGTAACACAAAATCATGCTTGTAATCCCTGAAAGGTAAGTCAGAGCTCTATCTATAAGGTAAAAGTACGTATTCCCGTTAGTGTACCAGTACCCGTTAACAAGTCAGTTTTTTTATTATTGCTCTTTTCTACCAATAATAAATTAAAGTTTGTGAAGGGCAATACCTTCTCGGTAATATTTTGTACAATTGTAATGGCATCATTGTCCAAAAAGTTCAATGGCGTCAAAACCATGCGATAACAAAAGTTTGCTGTAACTGAATATTATGAAAGTTCAAAGTTCTGTCAGTGAACTACGAAACCACCACGTCGCATTGATCAGCTAGCCATACTGCGACGGATAACATTAAAGTAAGAGTGTTAATTTTCTAAGATATTTAAGTATATTATTTTGCGATATAACTTATAAATCGAGGTGAATCTAATTGGGAAATAAATATTTTTGCCGTTCACATCTATTGGTACTAACAAACCCCTACTTGACCTAGTACCCGTTAAAATCGTATTTTTTTTTAACGGATATTGGTACACGATCAACCCGGTAATACACGTTGTACCGAAACCCGTTATTGTGTACTTATTGCCTTGAAATAGGTCTCATTTTCCTTTAAAACTGTAGAATACATTTTTGTCTGATATTGGGACTTCAAATAACAGTTGCATTTAAACCCGACAGCGTCCTTATTGCCTTGTGTTAAGTCCTCTTTTCTTTCGAATCAATAGAATGTAGTTTCTATGCTCCTTGTTTGTGTTGTAATCACTTGGATTCGATTGGCTATTTAGTTTTTTTTTATGATTTTCAAATTTTTGCACGTTTCGCGTTACTGCTCTGCTGTTCTGAAACCAGGTTTTTCGATGCGCATCGTGTGTTGCGCTGCTTTTTTAGTATGGATATTGATAACCACGCAGTAATTTGAAGCAAACTTCAGACCGGTAAACTTACATGACTCGATCTGTGGATACCCGACTAATTTTATCGTTGTTCTTTTTTTTGGGATGGGAAATCATCAAATGACTCCTCCCGCTCTGGGCGGAGCGGAAAGGAGTGTCAGACTTTTACTGACTAAAACCCATCCATGTTCCTTCTTTTGCCCTTTATGTTTCAGGCCCGCGGTATCTCTTTCGAACAGTCCCGCAGCCCTGGCAGGCATCGGCCCTTGCGGGCCCCTCCTGTTTGCTGACATCTCTTTGAGGCGCGCGTGGAACACGAACGCGCCGTCGACACGGCCTGTCGTCATAAGACAGTCGGACGGCGAAGTACCCCATTACTCACCGCCCACAGGCCCGCCCCTACGGTGGCCGAGAGCCACCACGTGGCCCCCGACGCCCGGGGCGCCTCCCGCGGCGGATGGGACGTGAGGTTATATATACCTCTCACGTTCCGCTACCTCCTTCGTTAGCATGACTGCTTAGCAGAAGGAGGTGACGGCTTCCCATTCCTCTCGCCCGGGACCATGGCTTGAACCAGGGCCGGACGCGAGCCGCCAATCGCCGCTACGAGGACACGGCGGTGCTCCGCCCAAGCGGAGCAGACCTTCACGGTGTGCTCCACCGTGTTCTCCGGGCGATACTCACAATGATAACACCCGGGCGTTTCCTCCCGCCCGTTTCGGTGCCGGTACCTCCCGAAACAACCATGTCCGGTGAAGACCTGCGTCAGGCGGAATGTGAGGGCGTCGTGGCGCCTCTCTAGCCACTCCTCAAAGAGGGAACTTACCACCACTATTATGGCGTGCCCTGCACAGGGTTGCGACAGTCGCTTTCTCCATGTCGCCATGAGATAGCGCCGGAGGTCTGTCCGCTGAGCGACAATTTGCCGTGGCAGCTGAGTTTCCCCGCGACGTAGTGCCTCCGCGCGCCAATCGTGCAGGCACGCGAGGACTATCGTCTCCAGATCCCATGGTGGCAATGCGGCAAGGAGGCTCGCCGCCTCGGGGATCGCGCCCGCACCGGGGCCCCGTAAAGGGCCATCGACCGCACGACACCCGCGTAGAGCCTCCGGCCGGAGGCGTTTGGACCCCTCAGGTTGGGCAAGAGCCGCTTGAAGGCAACCCCGGCCCGTTCCACTTTGGGAGCCAAACGTCGGAAATGCTCCACGAAGTTCCACCGGCTGTCGAGGAAGAGTCCAAGGTACTTCAACGTCGACTCAACGCCGATGGGACCCCTCCTACCGTCAGCATAGATCATGACGGTGGCGCATTCCAAGGTCCATGTAAGCATATGGCCTCGGACTTGTGCAATGCCACCTCGAGACCCAATTGCCGGATCCTATTTATGACCATCGCAACCCCGCGTGTCATAATTTCGGCCGCCACCTCGTCCTTTGTGCCAGCACCAGCGTTTCGTCAGGAGTGCCTCCCTAATGCAGCTCCAGGGCATGGTGTTGAAGGCGTTGGCAATGTCAAGAGACACCGCCAAGACGACCCCACCCCGGGACACCGCATCCCCCGTCGGCGTCGTGAGGGCACTCACGCGCATGATGGCGTCCACCGTCGAGCGCCCTTTTTTTTTTGTTTTTTTTTTTTTGTTGGGTGGGAAGTCATCAAATGACCCCCCCCCGCTCTGGGCGGAGCGGAAGGGAGTGTCAGACTCTTACTGACTAAAAACCACCCATGTTCCTTCATTGGCCCTTTATGTTCCAGGGCCGCGGTATCTCTTTCGAACAGTCCCGCAGCCCTGGCAGGCACCGGCCCTTGCGGGCCCCTCCCGTTTGCTGACAACTCTTTGAGGCGCGCGTGGAACACGAACGCGCCGTCAACACGGCCTGCCCGTCGTCATACGACGGACCGACGGCGAGCTAGCGCATTACTCACCGTCCACAGGCCCGTGCCTACGGTGGTTCTCCTCCCGCGGCGGCTGGGACGTGAGGCTCTCTCCCTCTCACGTTCCGCCGCCTCCTTCGCTAGCATGACTGCTTCGCAGAAGGAGACGACGGCTTCCCATTCCCTCTCACCCCGGACCATGGCTTGAACCAGGGCCGGGCGCGAGAGGTCGCCGCCGCCAATCGCCGCTACGAGGACACGGCGGTGCTCCTCCCAAGCGGAGCAGACCTCGACGGTGTGCTCCACCGTGTCCTCCGGGCGATCCTCACAATAGTAGCACCCGAGCGTTTCCTCCCGCCCGATTCGGTGCAGGTACCTCCCAAAACATCCATGTCCGGTGAGGACCTGCGTCAGGCGGAAGGTTAGGGCGCCGTGGCGCCTCTCAAGCCACTCCTCAAAGAGGGGACTTATCGCCACTATCGTGGCGTGCCCTGCACGGGGTTGCGATAGTCGCTCCCTCCATGTCGCCATGAGATCACGGCGGAGGTCTGTCCACTGCGCGACAATATGCCGCGGCAGTGGAGTTACCCCCCGGCTCTGTACCTCCGCGCGCCACTCGTGCAGGCGCGCGAGGACTATGGCCTCCAGATCCCATGGCGGTAATCCGGCAAGGAGGCTCGCCGCCTCGCGGGAGATCGTGCGGTACCCACGGATCAGCCTTACGGCTACCACCTTTTGGGGCGCGTTCAGGTAGTGCTTTGCACGCAGCCTCAACGAACGCGCCCACACCGGGGCCCCGTAAAGGGCCATGGACCGCAAGATCCCCGCATAGAGCCTCCGGTAGGAGGCGTTTGGCCCCCTCAGGTTGGGCAGGAGCCGCTTGAAGGCAGCCCCTGCCTTTTCCAGTCTGGGAGCCAAACGTCGGAAATGCTCCACGAAGTTCCATCGGCTGTCGAGGACGAGTCCGAGGTACCTCAACGTGTCGAGCGCCCCTTGCGGAAACCAAACTGGTGGTCCGCAAGATCCAGTCCCATCCCCGCAAGGTGCCCGGCGAGGCGGTTTGCAATGACTATTTCAAAGAGCTTGCTCACCTCGTCGAGGAACACAATGGGCCAGTATGCGGACGGAGAGTCCGCAGAGCGCCCCGGCTTCCGAATGAGGACCAGCTTCCCCGTCTTCCAACGAAGCGAGAACTGGTCTCTCTCCAAGCATGCGCTTAGAAGAACAAAAAATGTCTCTTCTTTGGATAAACCGTTTTTTATTTATTTTACACAGCGCGAGTCTATACTTTCGTAAGGGAAATACTACACTGTTATAATAATTATTTTTCAGATTACCACTCATAAAATTAGAATCAAGACTTCGCTTACCAGAAATGCAAAAATAGCATTTCTGTGAACTTTAACGTAAAGCAATAGAGTTCAAATTCGCGGTTAAAATTACCGGATTCAGGGACATTTTAACGTTTACTAGTACAAATCTACCGGGTACTGGTACAATTAGCCCTTTGTTTCATTTTTTTGTATTATTATTAAAGAAAATATAGACTAATAAATAAAAAGAATATTACACTAAAACTAGTTTAAATTATCTCTCTAGTCATGTAATTATTTTTTTTGTAAGTCTTCTAGTTTTAGCATAGCAGACCTGCAAAGTCAGTGAAGTTCAAAACTTCACGGTTATTGGGCCCTTTACCTTAGTGTACCCATATTTTGCCAGTTAGGGCACAAACCCAGACTCCGGGCTGCTTCTAAGAAATTTCTGGTAAAAAAAAAACAAAAACACTTTGCCCGACCTAGGATTCGAACCCAGGACCTAATGCTCCAGCAATGGTGCTTACGACCACTAGACCAAGAAGGCAGAATTTCTTCTAGTTCTTCCATATTTTCTAAATGTCACGTACTGCGGTTGGGGTCCTCTAAAACCAAGTTTACGTGATCTAGTATACAAGGGAATGCTTTTAAAGGGTACTTAGGTCCTTTTAAGTATCTTATTGTATTGGAGAAGCTGCTTAGGGCTTGTCACTTGAGTTCATTGGTCGCCCTAGATACATACAAAACTTACATTAAAAGCAACTGATGACCCGTACCTGCTTGGCCACCACCACTACCCCCGCCACCACCTTAGGTCTAAAACAATCCTATCTTTCAAGCTACAACTAACCATACACATTCACAAAATTTCAATGAAATCGGTTCGGTGGTTTTAGCGATTAGCGTGTACGAACACAGTGACACGTGTTTTTGTTTTTATAAAGCTGAAGCATTTGTTTGTTTGGTTTAAGCGCTAATCTCAGGAACTACTGTTTCGAATTGAAAAAATTATTTAGTGTTGGATAGCCCATTTATTGAAGGAGGCTATAGGCTATATAAAAACACGCTGCGACCAATAGGAGAGGAGCATCAATGAAAAAATAAAGTTTAGCTCCTTTAGTATTATCGGTGCCTACGACTCACTCTCTCTCTCTTAAGTGACGCAGATGAAGTTGCGCAGGTCAGCTAGTTTATTTATAAGAAAACTTAATACATTAAAGGTGCTCATAATCAAAATTATACGTACATCCTCATCTCAGGCGTCAATCCAATATTAGGATGTAAGCGCAACAGCTCAATTTTTTTTCCTAGCCTTCTCTGTCTCACTCCTGGGCAAAGGTCTCCTCCACTCCTTCCATTTCTTGCTATTCTAATTATCCTTTTTAGGGTTCCGTACCCAAAGGGTAAAACGGGACCCTATTACTAAGACTTCGCTGTCTGTCTGTCTGTCTGTCTGTCTCCAGGCTGTATCTCATAAACCGTGATAGCTAGAAAGCTGAAATTTTCACAAATGTTGTACTACTATTGCCGCAATAACACCAAATACTAAAAATTAAAAAAAAAAATATTAAGGGTTATTACAATTCCCATACAACAGATATGATTTTTTTGCCGTTTTTATTGATAATGGTACGGAACCCTTCGTGCGCGAGTCCGACTCGCACTTGGCCGGTTTTTATTGTTAGCGTGTCAAGTGTCTCCTGAGCAAAGGCCGCCCTTTTCTCTTTCACTCCGCAAAATAGATCATATCGTCACGATCACCATGATCGCCTTATCTACCTCGGCGGCAATTTCCTTCATCAGGTGTCCAGTGAGTGACGATCCGTGCCCATTTCTCCGAGTGCATTCATGCTACGTGGCCAGCATAGCCCCACTTTAGCTTGGCTGTTTTTTCCCCAACATCTCTATCAAATTCTATGTATGCTGTTATTAGGAAATGTCATCTTTACAAAATAATACAGGGTGCACAAACGATTACCACGTACTCAGTACCTACATCATTCTGAACCCCCCACCCCACATAGAATATTTTTATAGGTAATTTAAAAAAATCAGCTGTTCCATACATTTTGACCGTGTAGATATTACACGTTTGTAGGCAACAGTTTTTTTTTTTTTAATTAGCGATGACAAATTTCTTTGTGACGAGTTCAGCATGATGTACTAAATGCGTGGTAGCCGTGTTTTTATGTCGGTGTCCTTTCCACTCTCTGTAGGACAAGACACACGTAACATATTCATAACTTACTGAGTTTTTACAAACTAATACTTTACTTTTTTATTTGCTCCTTGAATAGGTCAAAAAGTTTCATTCTTAGCTATTTACATGGTGTATAGACCCAACCTACATACCAATTTACTGACACCTACGTATGTTCAAAAAGTTTTAATTTGGAATTATTTCGTCAGCTCCCTCTGGAGGATTATAAATGTATTGCCCACGGAAACACAGAGCGTTCTTACATTGTGTAAAATGACCTTGGCAAATCCGGCTTTGTCTCTTACCACCTAAATGTAAAGCCTTTTGAAAGCGACTTTTAGAGTTTCAATTCTAGGCGTTGACACGCGAGTTGAAAACGCAAAGGTGTAGTTTTATTAGGAAATACTTTAAGAATGGCGTAGTGTGAGTGAAAACGAGTATCTGTAAAGGGAAATTGTACCTGAGTAGAAAATAATGTAGGTTAGTAGGAAACCTGGCCCCGTATTCACAATCGCTTCGATTCGATTTCGATTTGAAAAGTCGTATGTCTATCTCGCTCGCTTTCGTTATGCCAAAAAAAGATAGACATATGGCTTGTCGAATCGAAGTATTTGTGGATACAGGGGCAGAACAGAATACAATACTTGTACCAACTCCACATTCCACGTAGTTTCAAATTTAAACTCTCATTTTATTTATATATTATATTTTCATTTTACACACGTGGATTTTTTTTGCAGTTTTATTGTGGTGTGTAGGTTCTACCAATTTTTCAAACATGGGCAATAAAATAATATCTAAAATGAGGCTACACGCAAAAATAAAACATAAATAACCAAATGAATATCTACATGTAAGGGTCTAGGTCTTATTTTTTGTTCTTATTTTCTCGCTTAGTAAATGATTTTGATTGGTAAAAGCGTTTTACGGTTCATGAAATACCTGTATTTGTGTAACATAATTAATTGTGCCTGGGATCCTTTTTGTGTCAGACTAAACTAAAAGGAAGAAACAGAAACACAAATCACAATTTTAGTCAAACACTAGTAAATTACGCTTCTACTGGTGCTACTACTATTGTGCTACGAGGTTTACAGCCCTTGTTTAAATTTTACAACCCCAAAGCACCCTATTTAAGCCAATGCATATAAACTTTAATCGCTAACCTGAAAAGTTTACCTGAAAACTTCCTGAAGGTTCATAAAAACAATATAAACACTTTCATGTAGGTTTGTATCGCAATGACTTTACTACTAAATGTCAGAGTAACCGTTTATGATGCACGTAAAGCCATGATACGGGACCGAACAGTAGTCTAACAGCCTAGTCATGGGAAATTCAAAAAACTCAGGTTCGTAGTATTCACGAACGACGTACGTGTATGACAATATGTATAAAGCGCGGCTTTCAGGGTAGTTTTGGGCCTGCCTCGCTACTGCAGCGCTTCAGGTATGTTCGTTTGGGCGCGCACGGACGTGTGCGCAGTTTGCGTGTCAGCTCCAATGCCGTTCTGAGGATGATTGCTGATAGGTTGGACTGTCCTTATGTGCGACACTGCTGTGATAGACAAGTCACATATAATGTCACCCGTAAGAAACTACCAAAATTGTAATTAATTATTGTTTTTATTAATTAATTTGAATTGATTTCTATGTGTATTTGTTGATTTTGTATTTGTATTTTTTGCAATATAGGTTACGTACCTGAAATAAATGAATTTGAATTTAAAGCAAAAGCAGCAGGTATGTAAGGATCGTAGCAAGTGGAATTCTTTAGTTTCTGCTCACCCACATGGGAAAAATGCATGAGTTTATGTATTCCAATTCTCAGCATGTAAGTGATAAAGACATAGTTGGATGGCTGCGACAAGTACCCAACTGTTTTAGTTAAACCTGAGTGGTTCTCACTTATGCTAATTTAACTGCTTACTTCAACGTCTGCCGCGCTCGAACAGGGCTTATCTCAACCACTTTCCTTAACTACATCTGTGACTTGAATTTCTTTAGGATTAAAATTACGCACTAATTAACGGAAGCCTTCTTAAGGATTACATACAAATTGGTCTTTATTAGTTTAGTCTCTATTTAGGAACTATGGTTATTCACGCGAAGTTTAATAGGCTTAGTTAACTAGGAGTTAAATAGCTGCGGAGAATAATAAAGTAGGTGTTGTTTGAGACCTTGGCTGGACTTTTAGAAGTACTTAAGACTTTCAACTTGGTGTTCTATCGTACACTTATAAAGGGTGTAAATACACCCTTATCGAAGCCGAAAGGCACGTCTTGTTCTTTCCGTTATTGTGATCATTTATATGTTTTGGACCATACCTGGGAACCTTCTATTGGAGGTCAAAGTTCCAACTTTTTTTATACATGTTTTAATGTCATGTGTTTACTTTAAATACCTTCACGACCCCCGTACTATCCAATGCATCCATCAGCACAATGTTTTGAGTGTTTTTCATTGGGTCCTACAGTAGAACGTGATTTTGCACCCCAAAAAATTGTTTTCTAAAAAGTCGTTTCTCAGCAATAATTATTGCGTAGAGTTACTTAGTTTGATGTACAGAATGGTTGGTGGACGGCTTGGTGAGGGGTCCGTTTACATCTTGTATACCTAATGAATTTGTCTACATGAGTAGTCAACAGTGTTCATCGATAAACCAAACAAGTTAGACACAATATACTTTACTCAAACTCGGGCCACTGCCACACGAAAAACATGTCGCACAACATGGGCGTCCACGCACTTGTATGTGCGTGCATGCATCGACACATAAGAGCAAATGTTTGTTACTACGCCATTGGTTTTAAACGCTGCCACTCGCACGGGCGATGACTACTGCGAAATATAATCATTTACAGATAGGAGATCTTACTCGACTCGGACGTAAACTACGTATGCAGCATCTCCCCACTGGAAAATTGCATACCTTCTAACTTGCACCGCATGCTCTGACACTTGCAGTTATGGTTGCAACATTGAGGGGCGATCACAACATAATCGAAATTTATAGCTACAGACACACTGAGGAGAAGGCGCGATGTTACGTTATGTTAAGTCCTTTCAGTATTTTTTTGCAAGTTTTGTTTTTGCAATAAGTAAACCAGCTCGAATAAAATGTATTAAAATCACACAGTTTTTTCAACAGGAAATGTAAACCACAAAAATATATTAAACAAAATTGCAAAACCGGTCACTGATAATTGGTTTTGCCGATTACTCTTTCAATTAACTTTATTTAATTAAACAAAATACTACGTAACGGCTACCAATATTTTTTAAAATTAATATTGAATTTAAAATTTTATTAGTAGCCCGTACGATCCCACTGCTGGGAAAAGGTGCCCATTTCTTACATGAGTCAAGATTCCCGTCACTTCCTAATAAAATTCTTAAGAAAGCCAGCCAGGCCTTCCGCCATCTCCTTCACCACCGCCATCCGCACCAATCCAGTGTTTTACGGACCCACCGTTCGGCATGAAATATTAAATTAAGAACATAAAATGTACAATAGGTACTTCGTAGAACCTAAACTTCTGTTTTCTCTTCCCTGTGCTCCCCCGTCATCATCACATTTTACTCGATTCCATCCGCCATACTTTTACAAACTCAGGTTTACTGCCCACCCTTATTAACTGTAATCATTCACGTAACAGTTTAATAGTTTTTACATTCTTTTGCGGACGTAAAGTTCTGTTCGTGGTTGATAAGGCTGATAATTCTCTCACGCAACTTCATTTAAAAGTTTTTCGATTTTGTGTTTTAATAGATAGGGAGATACGTTGGTATTGATAGAGGGTGCGTTGGTATTTTTACCGACTTTTAAAAAAAGGACGTTATCAATTTCGTCTGAATGTTTTTTTTATGTGTATTTTCAGCGATATCTTCGCCAATTGTGAACCGATTTAGACGATTATTTTTTTGTTTGGAAGAATATTACTTCGCGGTGGTTGCATTTAAATTTGGTGAAGATCTGATGCTGATCTTCGGAGATATACAATGGAACTCTACAATAATAGACAGCAAATCTGTCGTGATTGCTGCAATCGCTTGGATGTTTATTGTTTACACAACGTCATAACATAACATCACGCCTGTGTGCTCTGAGGGGGTACGCAGAAGTGTACAGTATACCCACATTACGAAAGTTAAGTATGCTAAGTTCCATTTTATTGGGGATAAGCCTATCACCATGAAATGTATTGTTAACAATGTAAACAGCAAATATTTTTGCCTATAGGATATTACAACTAAAAATGGAAAAATAAAAAAAGACTTTTGCAAAAGATAAAACCGACTTCAAAAACACAAAAAAGTGAAAAATAACTTTAGCTTCAGAAGTCGGTGGCAAAAAAACTGAAGCAAACAAACAAAAGTCACCGACCTCACGACTTTTTAACGATACTTTTTGCAGGCCATCTGTAGTTTTAGGACAGTTTTCATTGCCATCATAAATTTGAATCGAGCTTCTAGAAGATATCCTTTAAATTATATAAGTAGATACTGTGTTTAAAAATATATGTAGTATTCGTTGGTAGTCTTATTTATTCGTAATGCATTGCCGCCAAGTCATATAAATCGTAATGATTTATTTTTTTTTTAATAAAAATGCTATAAAATATAAGTTTATCTTAAAGCAGAAGATAATAGATTGTAGTCACATAATTTCGTTCATAAATAACCTTTCAGACACATACTTTCAAAAAGGTAAAAATACAGTATTTTTATTTTAAAATATATTTTTAAGCACGATAACAAAATATTATGAATTAGTGTTACAATTTAAAAGTGATAACTTTCACATTCGCAAAAAATAAATTGTTCTCATTTTGGTGTTCAGTTTTACAGATTTTTTGTGAAGTTATATTTTTAGAACGGTGTGAAGTGCATGCACCTCTCTTAACGGTTAGTTAGACAACGGTACATACTTTGCATGAAAATTTTTGCTTCGTAGAAAAATCTAGAAAGTCGTTTTGTCTGATTATTTTCTCGTTAATATTCTCATTTGGTGAAAACAACAACAAAAAATCGTAACAATTACGTTCTTAGCAAAAAAAAAAATAGTTTTATTTTGCAAATTGCGTTAAATAATTTTAATCGACGTTAAATAATTTTAATTTAAGGAGCTCGTGGCTAAATAAGAACAGCTGCTCGGGGTCGATCTTTAGGTTAAGCCGTGCTTACCTAGGTTGGTCCGTGGATGGGTGTCCACCCATTACATACCGAGTTTCCTCCGTGCCTCGGAAAGCACGTTAAGCCATTGGTCCGGCTGTCATTTTTAGATCTTTGACAGTCGTTACAGGTAGTCAGTGACCCGAAAATCTGACAACCAGTCTTACCAAGAGGTATCGTATTAGCTAGCGCTAACTGGGCTGTGGAGGTCAGATAATCAGTTACTCCATATAAAATACTGGTATTCAGCAGCATCCGGTTAGACTGGAAGCCGACCCCAACGTAGTTGGTAAAAGGCTAGGCAGATGAGATGATGAATTTAAATCGACGCGACGTAAATATTTTACAGGAACCACTTTCCACTGCAATTTATTATACAAGCCGGTATGTGTACCCTATTACTGACCTATTACTGTTGACTTATTACTGACATTTCCTATTACAACAATCATATTATTGATATCTCCCCAACCTTTGCCAATAAACATATTCACTAAATAAATTCAATAAACAAATCCCCACAGAAAATTCCTGTTGACGTGTGAATACACCATCGGCAACACATCCGAGGTTTCCTTCTCAATTACGTATGCAACATTAGTCCTTGGGGCTTGGTAGTAACAAACTGAGAATTGTCTTACATTCAGACCTTCCTGTTTCGTATCGAATCAATTGACGATCCTTACTTAAGGGATGCTGTGGTATGTTGGGTAAATATGCTTTAACAGACGATTAAAATCTATTTAAATAAAATGGTAAACTGACTGACTGACTGACTGGGTGATAATATCAACAGACAGCCGAAACCGCTGGTTTTAGAGACATGAAACTTGGAGGGTGTGTGTTTGTGAAGAGTAAGTATCCACAAAGAAAGGATGTTTGGAAATTCCACCCCTACAGGGTTAGAATAGGGGATGTAAGTTTATATGAAAGTCCGTCAGTTTTGAAGTTAGGATCTTCAAATTTTGTGTTTAGGCTGTCGATTGCAAACTGATTTATACGTGTCTTAGCGTTTTTGATAATTCTACCCGCGAAGGTTTAAAAAGGGGAATGAATGTATGTTCCTGTTGGATATTTTTCGACATCCAAGCGGGCGAAGCCGCGGGCAAAAGCTAGTAAAATATATGACGATTAATATAAAATTGTAGTTAATAAAATGCTGAAATTCGTAGGTGAGTGGGCTGGTTTCTTTTAAAAGAATTTTAAATATAATTAAACATTATAAAGTCTGCCTGTTTCTTTGATGTTTGTTTTATCATTTTAGCCATTGTTTTGATACCTTTGCCCAGCGGTTGTTATGCATACGGCTCACGTAGCCTGCCCAATCACATAAAAATTAATTCAGTTTAAAAATGGAAAATAAAAAAAATATTTTTGAAAAGTAAAATCTATATCTATATACATATAATAAAACAGTAAAAAAACTGTGTCTGTACATTGAATATATTTAAAAAAAAATAATTGAGGGGGGTTTAGAAACAGTAATAGAGCACGAAACCAAAAAAAAAATTCTGTCTGTTTGTCTGTTTGTCTGTTTGTTTGTACACGCTAATCTTCGGAACTACTTGACGGATTTGAATGATTTTTGTTTTGTTGTATAGGTATAAAGTCTGAGCAACATATAGGCTATAATTAATCTTGGAAACTTGAACACCTGATGCAGAACCGCAACAGACCAGCTAAACTATAAGAGATACAAAAATGGCACTTTAGCAAAAATTGTTTCACGTGTTGAGCATTTTCTGCTAAGAGAATAAATTTGAAGATCTGGAACACCTGATGTGGAACTCCAAGAGCCCAGCTACACTATAACATATATAGGAATGACGTCTTAGCAAGAGTTGTTCAACCTGATGAGTACTCTCTGTTGTCGTATAAAATTTGAAGATCTGGAACAGCTTATGTGGAACTCCAAGAGCCTAGCTACACTATAACATACATAGGAATGACGTCTTAGCAAGAGTTGCTCAGCCTGATGAACACTCTCTGTTGTCGTATAAAATTTGAAGATTTGGAACAGCTGATATAGAACTCCAAGAGCCCAGCTACACTATAACCTATATAGGAATGACGTCTTAGCAAGAGTTGTTCAGCCTGATGAGCACTCTCTGTTGACGTATAAAGATTGTAGATCTGAAACACCTGTTGTGGAACTCCAAGTGTTCACTGTATAATTATAAAATAACATAAGCGGAGAATCCCTCCACGCGGTGAAGGCGGTAACAGTTTAGGACTGATTTTCGATGAAAATTCTATGAATCATTGAAAATTTGACTCTACTGGCTAAAACTCCCATTTATTTTCTTTTCCATTTATCTTCGAGACACGGTAGCCTACCCGGTAACGCAGGGGAGCAGTCACTTAGATTTTAATTGATCAGGTATTTTCAGAATAAAACTATAACCATGCCTAGAAAGAGGTCAAATCTTTCCCAACGTTCCAAAGGATCTAAAAGATAGAGGATCATAAGATCCCAAGAATCTAACGAAGAGCGTCAGGATAGACTTGATGGTGTTCGAGAACATCAGGCTGCAACTCGCTCTGTAGAAACCTCTTCGGATCGCGAAGCTCGCTTGCGTTCTCAGCGTATTTATGCATCTGCTTCAAGGTCTCTAGAGACAAGTAAGGAACATGATGCGCGACTGTCCGCTGATCGTGAACGTCACGCATTGTCTCGCGAGTCGGAGACGTTCACGGATAGAGAATTGCGCTTGAGTTCTCAGCGTATCTACGCATCTGCTTATAGGTCTCTAGAGACAAGTGCGGAACATGATGCGCGACTGTCCGCTGATCGTGAACGTCACGCATTGTCTCGCGAGTCGGAGACGTTCACGGATAGAGAATTGCGCTTGAGTTCCCAGCGTATCTACGCATCTGCTGCTAGGTCTCTAGAGACAAGTGAGGAACATGATGCGCGACTGTCCGCTGATCGTGAACGTCACGCATTGTCTCGCGAGTCGGAGACGTTCACGGATAGAGAATTGCGCTTGAGTTCTCAGCGTATCGTCTGCGTAGCGTCTTTTGAAACGAGTGATGAACGTGATGCGCGACTAACTGCTGCTCGAGATTATCATACATTGTCCCGAACACGCACACAACAAAATATTCATAATCAGTTAGAAAGTGAGAGAGAAAGGATTGCTGGAGTACGGCATGAAGAGACAGAAGTTAATTCAGTGTACCCTTGGGATCTGCTGCGGAGTAACGGGAAGAAAAGTTTTTTGTTGTATAGTCTGGGCAACATAAAGGCTATAATTTATTTTGGAAAATTAACACCTGATGCAGAACCGCAACAGACCAGCTACAGTATAAGAGATATAAAAATGGTACCATAGCTAAAAATATTCCACGTGAAGAGCATTTTCTGCTGTGAGAATGCTGTGGAACTCCAAAGCCCATGGCAGCGCTATAACATATTAAGGAATGACGTCTTAGCCAAAGTTATTTAGTCTGATGGGCATTTCCTGTTGACATACAAAAATGAATGATCTGGAACGACTCCAATCATCACGCTCATCCCGTTGTTTTCCCGTCCCAGGGCCTTAGAATTCTACATCAGACGTTTCAAATTTTCGATTTTGACGACCCCGTTGTCGCTGGCATAAGCAACGGGATCCGCGTACGAAGTCGCGGGCAGAAGCTAGTTAATTAATATAATTTCACGTTTGGCTCAGTGGCTGAGCGATTGGCGGCAGCGAAATTTAAAGAGGAAAAAAATATAAACAAAAGGTATCAATCCGTATAGGGAAACGAAAAGAGCATCCCCTTAAGGGATCCAAGTTAAATATTCATTATTGGACACATGGGAGTTTAGTTAGGAATATGTTTAAGATAATTTTGGGTTGCTCAAACATTTATATATAGATATGGTTATGTTATCTCCGCAACCTTTTTCCCCATGGATTAAACAGTAGGTATTGGTAAAACGGTTTAACATTTTCCGTGTCATTGTCCGATATTAATAATAGTAATGAAACATTTATTTTATCTTCATGTCAAGCTGAGAATGTTATTGTTTCTAAGCTTAACGATCAATTGGAAAAAATATGCGATTTACTAAATATCTAAATAAATATGCGATTTATGAAAATCACTTAGGAAATAATCTCAATTCGACACCCCCTGTTAATAAAGCAGCAGTTTACTTGCATACCACATTTACAATTGAAATGACAACCATTTTATCTATACAACAATATTCATCGGTTTGACCATTATTATTTCCTTTATTCATTTGTTCTCTTGTAATTCACATTTTCAAATAATATTTTTTTTTTAAATTAAAGAATATGAAATACTAGCTTTTGCCTGCGGCTTCGCTCGCGTTTTTTTAGAATTTGACAATCATGATTCTAAAGACACCTGGTGCCATCTATTATTATACGTTAATATTGTTTTCCTCGGTACAGTACAACAGTAATTTTTTTCAGGATATAAGGTACCCTATGTCCGTTTCTGTACACCTGACAACGTATAGGCAAAACAGGATGATGGGTTCAGTGGTTTAAGCGTGAAAAGGTAACAAACCAACTTACTTTCGCATTAATAATTAATTATTAAGTTATGATTGAAAAATACGAAAAATAGATGACCCATGGACATCGTCCATCAGGAACAAGGTCCAGGTTTCCGGTGATTAAGGCTCCAGACAAAAAAGCCTCGTCACTATGCGTGCCGTGCCCAGAAGTACTTTCTGAATCAAGCCCAAGACCCAGCCGCACAATGACTATAATTATAGATATTTTTTTTAAGTCTCGCATGACTATTCTCCAAGTTTATTAATAGAGAAAGTAAAATCTCGTTCATTCAAAAAAATATACGTACATTGCATTAGCGTCACTCGAAAGTATTACGATTTCAAATGTGCTTACATAAAATAAAGGAACCGTAGATAATATTGTAAAAGTAAAATGTTAAGCACAGAAAACCGTATTTTCCAAAGACGATACCCTTTTTTTGTGGAGGATGATAAGAAGCTAGAATTTCCAGTTTTTTTTCGCAAATCAGCTTATAGAACAAATAATAAGACTGCTATTTTTCTCCTAGTTTTATTCGGCCATTTTTTTCAACTAAGATTCGTTATCATTGCTTTGTCCAGAAGTTTGTCCTTTTTTGAAGCCGGGTAAAAAAAAAAATACAGTTGAAATGATTTGACGGTTTGACCATTATTGAACAGTGGACATGGTAAATATCCCGTTTCTAGTGTTAATTATAATGTTAGTGGCCATGACAGTTTAAAAACTTATATTATTCAACAAATAGATAAGACTGCTATTTTTCTGCTACTTTTATTCGGCCATTTTTTTTAAATAAGATTCGTTATCATTGCTTTGTCCAGAAGTTTGTCTTCTTTTGAAGCCGGGTAAAAAAAAACATTTTTTTTTATAAAAGTATAGTAAATGTTGTAAACTAAAACCCTACCAATGTTTAAAAATAAACTAGCTTTTGCTAGTGGCTTCACTCCCGTTTTGTACGGAAATTAACCAACGGGAATAATTTTTGCTTCCTTTATATTTAACCTCTTTAAAACATTAATTTAGTACCTATAGACTAAACATTGATTTCGGTTTTCGTATAACCAGAGTCGCACGTATCTGTAATAATGAAATAATTAGTAATCATGTGTGTTTGAAGTGTTTGTCGTAGTTGGATTTTATTAACCCCTTGTGGCTTAAAATAAAAAAACATGACTTTAAAATGAACTTTTCACTCTCTAACAATTTATTGTTCAGTTTAGATTTTTTTTAATTTCAACATGATTGGCAGGAGTTTCATTGGATAGGTATATTTATTTTGAAAGGAACACAATGGCGATGAATTTTATTCGTAACTATTTTACTTTTTCAATTAATTGAAATCAAAGCTTATAATATTTTACAAGGCAATTGTTACAGATATATTATTAAAAGTATATAATATATACTTTTAATAATATATCTGTAACAATTGCCTTTTATACAGGGTTATTTGTAAAACACCAGAAACCTCTTAAGAGGTTATTGTACTCATCACTATGAATAACTTTTACTATGGGACCAAACATGAAATCGCGAAAAAAAAATCAGCTGTTCCCTACATTTATGATCGATTAGCTCGTCAAAATGTAGGGAACAGCTGATTTTTTTTCGCGAATTCAGTTTTGGTCCCATAGTAAAAGTTGTTCATAGTGATGAGTACAATAACCTTTTAAGAGGTTTCTGGTGTTTTACAAATAACCCTGTATATATAAAAGATAAAAGTTCTCTTATCATCGAGGCCCATTTACAAATATGAGGTTGCAAAATTTAAATCAGATTGAGGTTTCGCACCTTCAATCACTTTGGATGAAATATTATATGCCTTCGATAGCATTACAAATTACTTTATTTTTTCGAATTGTAACTCGGATTTACGACGTAGAAGTTTTTTATTTAGGAGGTACTAGTAGATGTGGAGTTTTGAAAATAAATATATGATACACTAGCTGTCGACTACGACCTTCGTTCGCGTGAAATTATTATAAAAATAATACTTACTTCCCTTTTTTAATCGAATTTTGTTACCCATTTTGAACCCTGATTATTTTATTAAAATAAAAGTAGCCATGTAAAATTTTATAACATCAGCTATCTGTCAGTAAAAGTCTCGTCAAAATCGGTCCAGCCGTTTCGGAGATTAGAGACAGATAAAAACTAAAAAAAAGTTGTTATTATAAGTACCGTATATATTTTCATATGCATTCAGTAAAAAACTGTTATTATGATATTACAAACAGACACTTCAATTTCATTTATTAATATAGAAGATGCATAAAATATCATCAAAAGTTCTTGAAAAACAGTCGAGACTGTTTTTAATTAAAATTACATTCTAGGAAAACACTTTTAATTCTATTTCATAATTTAATATGTTTATATTTACTGAAGTACTACTAGTCAATGTTCTCATTCCGAGAAAGGTAATAAAACAATATAATATTACATTTCTATATTTAAACAGAACTTACTTTTTCTGCTAGACTTCATTTTAATATTTCTTTATCCGCAAGAATGTTTATTGGCAATTCAAAATTCTACATCGAAAAAAAAGAAAAACGAGATATTTTAGGTTTTTACAAAGATTTTAAGGACCTAATACAAAATAAAAGCTGAAAGTTCAACTAGATTTTTTTTCTATTTGAAATGGTAACATTCTAAATGTCAACGTCAGGCCAAAATGGATACAGCCAAATTACCACCACTCTGATATAATCCGGGATAATCCACGAACAAACGCACCCTGGCAAGTCTAAATGGTTTAGAATATAGATTAAATTTAATGATGTGATCCCCAATTTCGGCTTTTAGCTCTTAAGTAATTTAATACTTTGGAGAAACAGTGAGATGGGCGAATGGAAATTGTCCTTTAATAATGTAGTAGCAAAGGGTAATGCCAATTCAGTTCATTATTCGGCTAATCATTCTGTATGTGTAGTGTAGTCACGTAATTTGGATAATACTAATCTAGTACTTTTGGGATATTACGCTGTATCTTCATGTTTATTATTGTCTCACTAAGAGCCGGTTTTTCAATCGCCAGTTAACTTTTATTCGACGAATAAAAAACTCTGTCAAAACGCCACATTTATTCTTCGGGTAAAAGTTATTAAATGACTGAAAAATCGGCCTTATGTCAAATTGCTTTTTATTTAAGAACACCTAAATAAAACAAAACCATTACGGTTTTAATATTCTCAGTTAATAGTGTTAGGTTCGTCAAAGAATATTAATTGTGACTTAATTTCAACGAGAGAAAACAATCAACAAAATTAAGAAAACAGAATTTTCCGAATACGAAATAAATTTAAAAAAGTACAGTCCGTCACAAAAGCTTAACACAAAAAAAAACTGCCAAAGATTCGAAATTCGAGTTCCAAGTATCTGCCAAGGAAGTGGGATCGACATTATTGGACAAGTGAAATACTGAATTCCCTTAGTGAAGGCAAAGGGTGCGGATGGGGTGCTAAATGTCTTTTCCAACTCATAAATCTTCGATTAAAATCGGGGGCGCAGTAATTGAGCGTGCAATTTATAATACCATGGTCATCAAACGATTTTGAGAGCAATCTTACGTTTATACGAACATTCTTATAGAGTTATTAAGGTAGATTTACGGTAGTTTAATATTACAGTATTTTAATAAACCCTTTGAAGGAAAATAACTTGTTTCTCTCTTCGTGCAAGTTGTAATTATTCACAGCACGGAATGAGTTAGTATCCGCTTGATCGCTTTTCGCAACCACAGTTTCAAAAAAAAAGTCGTTAATTTTGCTGCGTGCAACCGTGGTTGCAATGCGACTAAGTTTTTTTAATTTAATTTAGTCTCTATACCAAACGCATAGAGCCGTAGTAGTATGTATTTAAACCAAAGACAGATATATTTCTCATAGACGTGTGCCCATATTACCAACATCACGGTAGAAAAATAACGAAATATCGTCAGTTGTGTTTACGTGAGTGAAGTGACGCGATAGTGTTTTGAAGGAGGTGACAAAATATGTCGTAAGTTTATTATTTTACTGATTTCTGCTGATGTTTATATACTAAATTAATCTCTAATGTGTGTGTTTTTATATTAAAGTAATATTTTTAGGTACATTGTAAGACAACATTTAAAAAATCGTTATTTAAAAACATACTCGCAGTGTCGTAGTCCTAAACTTAATTTTGTACTGCTATATTATCGTAAATACGATGTTTTTCTTAAACATACAATATTATTAATGATATTTGACTATATTTATCCAATTTAAGGTATTAAGTTTTGTTAAATGTTTCTCAGATTGTAACAGATTGCGAAAATTAAACCGCCCGGTAAGTTTTTACCTACTCAATTTGATATTGCCGCTTTGGTTGCGCGAATCAATATACCTACGTGTGTTGGCTTAGGGTTGGCGGTCGGTGTTTTTTGTTGGCTTGTTTTTATTTTATTTATTGGTGACGAGTAATTTTTTCAAATCTAAGTTAATTATGTTCCTTTTTTAATAGTTTTTAAATAGTGCTAAGATGTAAAAAATAATTACTTGTCCTGCATAAAATTGATAGTTTAAAATTATCGAAGTCGGTTAAAAACTATTTCAAATGTATGCAAAAATAAATAACATAAATAAAATTTGATTTTAAGAAAAAAAATGATATATTTACACAATGTTGTTCTCTTAATTTAAGCAGTAAGTCGTAGTAGTTGACAACCCTAGCTAAGAATGGCCGCCATCTTTGCGGTTCGGGCGTCATGTGATTGATCTCAAGTCCCAGTCAGGTTACGTATGTAGCCGTTTTTATTTTATTTTTTTATTAATGTTAATAGTACTTTAGTATTGAGATTTATGACGCTTTCGAAACGTCAGGATTTGGCCTATTTATTGTATGAGTAAATATGATCGCTTGGCGATCTATATTTACAAAATTAAAGATTTAGGTAGGCAATGCAAATTGGCAAAAATATGTGCCGCTTATTTTAATTTATAAATTTGGCAAACATTTAAGAATAACCCATTTAAACAATTATATTCATCTAAGAGTGAAGAAAATGACCTTTATAGAAGTGGTAATATTTTTGTTCTATGTACTTTAGTTTTAATGTAAAGTGGCCTAAATTATACCTAAAAAAAGTTACGATCTTTTACGCATCCGCGAATTCTGCACCTGGTTTTACATAATATTTTTACTACGTTCTTATATGTAAATTGTTTTCAAATACTGTTAAATATGTTTAATAATAAATCTAGTTTAAGAATAAAATACATAACTATATACTTATTCATCTTATTTTTTTAAAACCCCTATGTTGTACAAAATGTCGCTAAAATGAGTGGTACTCTTAATTTAAACACTTGTAAAATATTATTTTAATCATATTATTAAAATAAATCGATCACACATTATTTCTTATCTCATGGACTACTCATAACAGTAAAAACATTTGAAGTACTCCACTCGAGCAAGTCATAAATTAAGTTTTAGTAACAGCGGGCAGAACGCGCAGTAGCCGGCCAAAGTAACTGGCAAAGTAAGGTACCCATTTTTTTTCGCGCAAGCGATCAAGCGGGTATTGTGCTCCTGGCAATCAGTAGTTTTTGAGTACATTCTACTGTTCTTTGTGTGGTATACATTTTTCTTTTGTGGCTTTAATTACGTGGTTTTATTTTTTGTAAGCATTTTGTAATAAAGAAAACTAGAAAATACTCATCACTACAAGTATGTACTACTACTAATGTATGTCAAAGGGCTTTATGAAGATTGAACACTCGCTTACTACTGCACACAACTGCACACAACTTTAGCTAACTGGTACACCAGTCAATTAATTTCTTTCGTAAGCATTTTCTTTTAAAACCAGAATCTAGACGGGATGCGCGTTCTAGACCGGAAAATACGACTTCGTGAACTAAATGACTCACTGAATTTAAAACCATGACCATTTCCAAGAAGCATTATTCTAACAGTTCTCTTATTCAAAGTTTATTTTGTATCTTTAAAATAACAACGAAGATACGAACTTGCTTTAACTCAATCTCTCGACAAGAAAAATAATAGTATGGCAAAATTAAATGCAATTCAACAGCAAAGACTTAAGCTACGCTTACTTTGAGCTGTTTTTGCTTCGTTAGGGCTGCTTTAAGCTGCAGTAGCACAAAAGCGCTTGACGAAATCCAGGTCGATGCGGCTTGGGCTTCAGGACCTTTAAACCTATAAAGTGATAAAATAAAACGCAGCGTAAAATTTCTTTAAGCTTAGGGGCAGATTTTGTGTCAAGATAAGTGGCCCACGGGCCACGGTTTGCAGAGATTAAAAATGAGGTTTTAGTTATAATCTATAAATATAATAAAACTGTAGAAAAGTCGTTTTTGTACATCGAAAAAAATTCAAAAAAAAATAGCCAGGGTGTTAAAGGACAACCAATAGAACCCATTTCCAGCATTTTTCGAATTTTTGTCTGTTTGTCTGTTTGTCTGTGTATTTGTTCGGGCATCACGTAAAATGTACAAAAGCAATGTAGATAACTTTTATACACAACGATTGAGCGTAACTTGGAGTAACATTTAGTTTTTGTTGCATTGCAATCGGTTCAGATATCTTTTGATAGATCAAAAGATATTTGAATTTAAAGTGTTACAGAAGTAAAATTAGGGTTATGTGCAGTTGGTCTTACAACTTCCCGTAATGTGCGTAAATTGAAGTAATTGAACATTAAGTTTTTTGTTTCATCGTAATCAGTTCACACCTTATAAATGGAAAGAAAGAAAAATGTAAATTAATAAAATTATAATAGTGTTTCCGAAGTAAAATATTAAAACAGCGCCATCTATCGAACTCAGACTGGACTATATCTAGACATCAACTGCGTGCAGCATTGAATATAGATATTCGATAGATGGCATTGTGCGTGTGACGTTATTTTCTGATTGAGGCATGTTTAACTAAATACTGATGGAGAAATTCCTGACCTATAGGGTACGTGAAATTTGTCACAACAGGTCCTTATTGGCTATTAAAGAGATAGTTATAAGTATACCAGGGAACCCGATCAGTCAATACGGTTTGCCCACACCGACAGTCGATGGGGAACGTATTAACAGAGAGTACGTATCAGAAATTAGTTATCATCCCGTGGAACTCGCAGAAATTTTACAAAATGGCTGCGCAAAGACTGAGAATCAGCACCAGACGTTTGATAGGGTATGCTGCAGTGTAGAAAACGCCTCGGGTGAAATCCTGTTTTTAGACGCACCGGGCGGAACAGGTAAAACTTTCCTAACCAAAGTTATTTTGGCTCGAATAAGGAACTTTGGGAGTATGAAGAACAGAGTGTAAAGCTCTTTAACCCCCATTGAAAAGGGAGGATCCTCCGACCAGACAGGTGTTATATCTGGTGGGCTACTGCCCTACAGTTGTTGTCGGGTTCTTCTATATAGTCTTAAGTCGCGAATATCTTTACTTGCGCGATGCAGAATTTAGATATATTTAGATTTTTAGTTTATCCTCTGCGTCATAGATGGCGCTGTAGTACTTTTTGTAGTGCCGCTACATCACTCCCCCGCGGAGACTAGGGTCGGTAGTAGAATGAGTCGTTGATTGCCAAGCCAGTGGAAAGTCGTTGCCGCATTATTCACGGTGAGTCGGAACTGTCTGCGGCGGTAGTGCGAACCCCTTTAGTCGGGGTCGGCGCTGCATGTGCTCCGTTGCGTCGGACGTGGTACAGCGCCGCGATGTGGCTGACTGCTCGCATCGACCGGGAGGTACAGCTCTCAACCGGCCGAAAGTGCAGTGCCAAGGTAGCTTTATGAGGCTGAGGGTGCTGACCAGGAATGTGCTTCCGCTGCATGCTGGTGGTCAGGAATACCCATTTTGAAGCTGGCTGGCTATATGACTCGCTGCTCGAAAACTTGAGGAAGTTTGAGGAAGCTTGAGGAAGTGATGTTGATGACGTCACGTTGCTCGAAGGCTGCGCTGACGTCCATTTCGGGGTCACCAATTTGGGGGTATGGAGAACAGGGTGTAAAGCTCTTCAACCACCATTGAAAAGGGAGGATCCTCCGATCAGACGGGTGTTATGTCTGGTGGGCTACTGCCCAACAGTTGTTGTCGGGTTCTTCTGTATAGTCTTAAGTCACAAATAACTTTACTTGCGCGATGCAGAATTTAGATATATTTCGAGTTTTAGTTCATCCTCTGCGTCATAGATGGCGCTGTAGTACTTTTTGTTCTATGTTGCTGAAGTACTTTTTGTAGTGCCGCTACAGAACCAAAATAAAATTTCCCTTGCTATCGCCTCTTCAGGGATAGCAGCCACATTATTGCCTGGAGGAAAAACGGCAGACACAACATTTATAATTCCTATCGACTTAGACCGCACGGAAAGCCCGGTTTGCAACATATCGCGAAATAGCGATAAAGCAAGGGTTTTATGCGATTGTGTTTTAATTTTTTGGGACGAGTGCACTATGGCAAACCGCAAAGCTGTAGAAGCAGTGAATAGAACTTTACAGGACATAAGGCAAAATGACCGGCCGATGGGAGCCATCACGGTGCTGTTCTGCGGTGATTTTCGGCAGACACTCCCGATAGTACCCCGAGGAACGAGAGCCGAAGAAATTGCTGCCTGTCTGAAGAGTTCTGTTTTATGGCGCAAATATCATCTACACACCTGAGTGTACATATGCGTGCACAGTTGTGAGGCTGCGAAAATGCACAGGAGTTTCCCAATTTATTGTTACAAATAGGCGATGGCACATACCCCGTACAAGAAGATGGCAAAGTTATTTTGGTTGATAATCTCTGTTCTTGCGTTACATCACAACAGGAGCTAATTTCTTCTGTGTACGGAGATTCCACAAACATGGGAAATCAAGCCGGTTCTTGGCTATGTCAGCGAGCTATTTTGACTCCTCGCAATGTCCAAGCTACGGCAATTAATTTAAAAATATTGATTCATGTGTCCGGGAATAGTAGAGAATACACCTCTATAAATACAGTTATGGAAGAAGATGACGCCACACACTACCCGGTAGAATTTTTGAATTCCCTCAACACACCCGGACTTCCAGCCCACAAAATAGTTTTAAAAATCGGTGTACCAATAATTCTCTTCAGAAATTGATGTCCTCCAAACTTTGTAACGGCACGGCTCAAAATCACAAATCTGCAGCAAAACATAATCGAAGCTGAAATATTAACCGGTTGCGGCGCTGGTGATATTGTTTTTATTCCAAGAATACCTATAATTCCTAACAACTTTCCATTCTCTTTCAAACGAGTGCAATTCCCAGTCAGTCTCTGTTATGCCATGACGATTAATATAGCTCAGGGCCAGACATTATCTGTTGCGGGGGTGGACCTAAGTATTGGATGCTTTTCCCATGGTCAACTATACGTAGCTCTTTCTCGCGTAAACAACCCCAATAACCTTTTTGTGTACGCTCCAGATGGTTCCACAGCTAATGTTGTTTATAAAGAAGCACTAGCATAAATAAAAAAAATGATTTGTATCGGAATCCTCCAACAGCGCTTCGCACAAAAAAATACATTGTTAAGTTCCGACATCCACGCGAACGAAGTCGCGGGCACAGCTAGTAAAATAAAATATATAATAATAATTTTATTTCAGATTTAATAAATGAATGAGGAAAAAGATGATTTACTGCTCAATAGTGCGAATTTTAAAATTAAGCTACAAAGCTGAGGGTGGTTATATTTTACTTTGTTTGAAACTACGTAATAATTATGCAAGTTTCTAAACCACGTACTAAGGCGACATTACTTAATGGGTACTTATTCACTTGGTAGGTACTTGCCTTTTTGCTTCAGCTGGTTAGTAATAACTTTTGACATTAACACCTCAGCAATTATGCCTATTCCGCCTACAACGTAAAAAGTTGCAAAGTCTCTCCCTTAGAAACCGCACTATCTAATTACGCAAAACATTTTGCACGCCTACTCACTCACTCAGAAAACACACTAATGTACGTAACTGTACTCGCAATAAATTAACGCTTATTTAAACATTTTCGGAATGAATTTAATTATACATTCGCTCACGCAACAGTTCGCGGCCATTTTATATTGTTTGTTTTGTCTTTAAATTGAATTTTAAATGCAATTTAAGATGGCTGACCGAATAAATTTTCGATTTTAATAGGGCTGACACCTATGTATTTCTGTTAACTGTTGGTCAGATAAGTAAATTTTTAGTAAATTTATTTTATTTTACGTATGAAATGAATTCCTCATGAAATAAAGTTGGATTTTCTTCAAATTGTGATCGACAGTGTGATGGGGTATGTGGGCTCAATTAGTACTCGTACAATCCGCAGAAAATCTCTTGCAACTTTTTTGCAAAGACAACCACCTGAGTAGTAATTTAATTACTGAAAATCTTACATACCTATCGGCTTTCCTAAGACTTCGGGAAGTTTATTTCAATCATGTGTTGTTTTATTCACGACCATCATATCGCAGTAACATCATCAGCTGCTTGTCGCATTCACGATTCGCATGCTGCCAATTGTTTTGTTCCGTCCTGTTATATTTATAAAATATTTGTTATGCTTTGTATGCATGTGGCTGAGATGAGAATGGTAAAGGGGATGTGAAGTAATAGTAGTAAGTAGTAAGATAAAATAAGGAATGAGTACATGAAGAAATCTGAAAGTAGCGCCGGTGACTGAAAAGTTGTGTGTGGTAATTGATTACGGTATGGACATTTGATGCAGAAGAATGAGAAAAATACAGTGAGGAAATTTTTGATTGGAAACGTACATGGCTATAAGGCCTCTGCCTCGAATTTTGGGGTGGCGGCGGCGGCGGCGCTCGTTGCCTGGAGTGCACCGCCCGTTGCCCGCCCCCGCGCCGCTGCCACGCCGCTGTTTTCGAGAACCGGTCCATTTGATTTTACGCATAAGATCCTGCCGCTCCCGCGCCGCCGCCGTCGCCGCCCCGCTGACCGCAAAATTCGAGGCAGAGGCCTAAGAGTAGAGGAATACAAAAAAAAACGATAGATAAACTGACTGCTGTAATGACGAGTAATAGAGAAATATGGAAGAAGAAGACATGCTGCGCTGACTCCAAATATACTGGGATAAAGGCATGATGATGATGATATTTTGTTATATGTAAACAAAACACATTGATTGGCCTGTTGGTCTAGTGGTTAGTGACCCTGACTGCTGGAATAGGTCGTGGGTTCGATTCCCACACAGGACAAATCTTTGTGCGATGAGTACGATTATTTGTTCTGTATCTGGGTGTGTAATTTATCTATAATATGTATGTATTTAGAAATATATAAGTATGTTTATCAGTTGTCTGGTTGCCATAGTACAGGCTCTGCCTAGTTTGGGATCAGATGGCGGTATGTTGGTTGTCCCAAGATATGATATTCTATTATATTATATTATATTCAACAAAACAAAACAACAACAAACATTAAAAATTTATTTGTATTCTTTCATTTAACAAAATACTTTCATAAATGTTATAGTTATAAATATGTTCTAGTCTTTTTCTTTTATTGTACCTACTGTGTATTGTCTCTGCATCATCTTAAGGTAGATTGGTAGAAAATGCCTAAGGCATTAAGTCCGCTTTTGTACAGTATTTACTTGTGCATAAAATATAATATATATATATATATATATATATACATATTTTTTTGTTATTTTGGTTGCACGTGTGATGTGTCCTAGTGACAAATTTTTATTTTTTATTATTTTCTTTTTTTCAGTACACGGCTGGACATAGGCCCCTCCATTCCGTTGCATCACACCTTCCTGTCCGCCTTCAGCATCCAGTGTGACCCACCATCTTTTTAAGAAAGGTAGCTGCTTTCTTGTTTGTAAAGTAATCATTGTTAATGCAATTAAAACCCACCACCATAATATTTAGAGCCCATTTTTCAAGTCAGCATAACCCTAGTCTTGAACAAAAATACTAACTAAAGGACTGTATCTTTAGAGGTTAAGTGGTTTCCAAAGAAAGATGAAAGGATTTTTGAATGTCATACCAGTCTCTTCATAATTTAAGTAGCACAGTTAAAAAGGTATACATTAATACAGAAGAACTATGGTTATTCTAATTTTCATGAATACAATGTGTTTTGATTTATTTTGACTTGTTATTTTTTACGTTTATCGTATTTTGGGACTACATAAATAAAGTATTTAGCTTGAAAATAATAAGGTAGGTTCAAATATATTACTTATTTGCATTTTATGCAAGTAAATATTTTTTGGCGTATTATTGTTCAGCAAAACGAGGGGGGGGGGGCAAAAAGGGGGGTAGTCTTACCAAGGGGTATCGTATTACCTAGCACTTACTGGGTTGTGGAGGTCATATAAACAGTCGCGGCATGTAAAATACTGGTATTCAGCTGTAATCGGTTAGACTGGAAAGGAAAAGGCTAGGCAAATGATGATGATGTATTGTTCATATTCATATTCATATTTATTTGCGTTCCACAAGGTAAACAAGGTGTTAACAAAAGGCTTAGAGCTAAGAACCGTTGTAGACCCTGTCAGGGCACAGCAAAATTCAGTATTATATAATCTAATTCATACATTCATAGAAATTCAAATAAAATATAACATGAAACCAAACAATTACAGATTTACAGTAGCAAAAAAGAGGAGAAATGTCAAAAGTTAATAGTTAAAACTTAAAATGTCAGTAACACAGAGCTAAAAGTTAAAATAAAATTATGCATGAAAGACTAAATAAAATACAACATGAAACCAAACAATTACAGTAGCAAAAAAGAAGAGAAATGTCAATATTTAAATTTAAAATGTCAATATTTAAAGTTTAAATGTCAAAAGTTTAAATGTCAGTAACACAGAGCTAAAAATTAAAATAAAATTATACATGAAAGACTAAATAAAATACAACATGAAACCAAACAATTACAGTAGCAAAAAAGAAGATAAATGTCAATAGTTAAAAGTTTAAATGTCAAAAGCTTAAATGTCAGTACAGTCACGAAAGACTAAACAATTCCATATAATTCAGTTCAGCAAAAAGGTATTCATGGGTTTTAAAAGTGCAAACTAAATACCTAAAAAACGTATGCAATACGTTTACTTCCTGCTCTTTTTTATATGTAGATACTAGCTTTTGACCGCGGCTTCGCCTGCGTGGATATCGAAAAATATCCGACGGAAACCTACTACCGGAATTAAAAAATCCTTTCTCAGTGAATACTTACTCTTCACATAGAACCCACTCTCCAAGTTTCATGTATCTAGGACTAGCGGTTTGGGTTAGTAGCGGTTTGTTATTTGTGTTGATATATCACCCAGTCAGTCAGTCAAGAAGTGACCTCTGCGCTTCCACAGGCGACGCAGGACGCGGTGAAAGTGGCGAAGTTCTGGGCTAACGAAATGTAAAAAGTACCGTACCAGCAACATGAAGATGAATTTTGTAAATTATACCGCATAGGCAATAAGCTTGGTACGCTGTCGTAGACCTTCCGTTCATGTCAGCTACGCTTCCGTAGCCCTTGCGTAGAGGTCTGCTACGCCTGCGTAGGCCTATCGTAGAGGTCTGCTACGCAGACGTAGGTTTCGTAGAGGTCTGCTTCGTAATCGTAGGTTTTTGCAAAGTCTGCTACGCTGTCGTAGGAATTGTGTAGAGCATTTGAAACTTGTGTAACAGAAAATGAAGACAATCTTACAAACCGCCATTACAATGATAAATTAAGACCCAGCTTCCCTCTCTCAATCCGGTTCCAGTAGAAATACATATGATACTTAAAAGATTCTCAATAATTAATAAAACGTCCGTCGGAATAAAGCTGGTTGAATAAAAACACGGCTTTTGTAATGGAATCCGTTGAATCGGACTTAAACCGTTATCTCATTTTTAAACGGGTCGGTTTTTCTGCTCGAACATTAATTTCCATTGAATGGAAATCAGAGAATCAATGTTTTGAGGTATCTACCTACATAAAAATTTAATTACGATGTAATCTTATCTTGTGTTCGTATCCTGTTTTTTCATTACTTGAGTTTTCATAATCTTTTTGAGGTTTCTTAATATTATGGATGCTATTAATAACCAGCAATACTGTAGCATTATATTCATACAAGCTTAAGCAAGCGGCTTCGCCCGTGTGGAGTTCGGTAATTGTCCCACGGGATCGTACTAGCGGGATAAAAAGTGTTAATCCAGGTTATAAACTATCTGTGTGTCAAATTTCATCCAAATCCGGTCAGAAGTTTTTGCATGAAAGAGTTTCAAATATACCACACGTCCTCACAAACTTTCGCATTTATAATATTACTCGCTAGTAACTCGCCCTGGTTTCGCACGGGTGCAATGTGTAAATATAGACGTATAAATCTTCCTCTTGAATCACTCTATCTATTGCTGAAAACTTGTTTTATACTATGTAAAGATTAGTAAGACCTACGATTCATTGATAGATGTTTTTTTTTTGTTAACAGAAACTAATTCCTAAGTTTTTAAACTGTCATGGTCACTAACATTATAATTAACACTAGAAACGGGATTTTATTTTTTATTTTGTGTTCAGCTGTGTAAAAACCGAAAAAGTGCCGAAAAAAGTTTGCGAGTGGACACAGTGAGTTTCGTGTGTCGGGAACAGAATCGAGTTGCGAGTAATAGTGGTAGCGGTACTGAGTGCAAAAAACGAACAAGACAGAGGGTAGACCGATTTGTCTGCTCATAAACACCCACCCGCAATAACTTCAGTTTATCCGTGATCATAGTGCTTGCAACAGCGCCGAAATATCGGGAACTCAAAACAAACAGTGGACATGGTAAATATCCCGTTTCTAGTGTTAATTATAACTAATTCCTATTTTCTCTACATCTAAATTTATTCCTGAACATTATTTTTTACTCTCTTAGCAGCTGGCACGAAGTCGGGCGTTAAAAATAAATAACGTTTGTTCGGCGTTAATTTAAATGTGTTGGTGAAAATGGGAAAAATAACTTACATAAGCAGCTCTTTAAAATCCAAGACCTCCACACACAATCAAACATAAAGTTTTAGTAAACTTAGCTTTAGTTCAAAGGTTACCTAAAGGTTAAGTCCCTTTAAATCAGCAGAAGTGAAACTAAAATAAACATGAAAAGATTTGAAGTAGCATTACCAATATATAATGTATGTTTTGTCGATGAAATATGATGTATTCTAATCCAATCATAAACCTACCACATAATATATCTCAAAGGTGAATTTATCAAAGGTTTCAATAAATTCAAATAGATATATTCATTTTGTCGAGTATTCAATTTATCAGTATCTCATACAAAACTTTTGACTTTAATATATAGATGGAAAGCTGAACTCGAGTAAATAAATCAAATTATTATACATAGTCTGCACTAAAAGTATCTGGAATGGAATATTTCCACTGTTCCTGTCATTTTAAAATCTTTTTAATTGAAAACTCCTTGGGTTTAAAAATCGAATACCATTTATTTATTTTAAAAAAGATTCTCGGTTTTGTCACAAGGTTTTGTCAAACTTGTTCAGTCGTTGAGAAATTGGAATTGACTCGAGAAAATTCAAGAGCGATGATTTATTATGACTTTTGAAGTGGTTTGTAACACAAAAACAGTGTGTTGACCGGATGATTTCTGCATTTGGTGATGAAGCCCCATCCAAAACCACAATTTATCGCTGGTTTGCTGAATTTCAATGTGGACGTGTCCAGCTCAGTGATGATCCCCGTCAAGGTCGTCCAAAAACTGCAGTCACCCAAGAAAACGTTGATGCTGTGCGTAAGCTGATTGAGGAAGATCGACATGTGACATACCGCGAAATTCAGGCAACTTTAGACATTGGCATGAGTCAAATACAAATAATCTTGCATGCACAATTAGGTGTAAAAAAGTTGTTTTCCCGATGGATATCGCATTCGCTCTGTGAAGAGCAAAAAGCGGCTCGCGTTACTTGGTGCGTCAGAACTCTCGAAAGATTCCACGCAGGATCCTCAAATGCTGTATACAACATCGTTTCAGGTGACGAATCCTGGATATACGCGTACGAACCCGAAACAAAAAACCAGTCACGAGTTTGGGTGTTCGAAAATGAGTTAAAGCCAACAAAAATTGTTCGTTCACGGAGTGTTGCAAAAAAAATGGTGGCCACGTTTGTCTCCAAAACCGGCCATGTTGCGACTATTCCTCTTGAGGGACAAGGAACGGTTAATGCAGAATGGTATACTAACATTTGTTTGCCACAGGTCGTTTCTGAACTCCGTAAAGAGAACTGCAATCGCCGCATCATCCTCCATCACGACAATGCGAGTTCTCACACCGCGCACAGAACAAAAGAGTTTTTAGAGCAAGAAAACATAGAATTTTTAGACCATCCGCCGTACAGCCCCGACCTAAGCCCTAATGATTTCTATACTTCCCTAAAATTAAGAATAAATTGCGTGGTCAGAGATTTTCATCACCTGAAGAAGCTGTGGACACCTACAAAACGGCCATTTTGGAGACCCCAACTTCCGAATGGAATGGTTGCTTCAATTATTGGTTCCATCGTATGGAAAAATGTGTCAAATTTCGCGGAGAATACTTCGAAAAGCAATAAATACATTTTTAAATAGTAATGTTGTGTCACTTCCTTGATTCCCGAAATTTTCAGTGCCGCCCTCGTATTCATCATTATAAATAAATATAAATATCCCTGGACATTTCACACAGCACCATCTAGCCCCAAGCTAAGCAACCTAATGCTTGTGTTATGGTAGTTAGATGGCTGATAAACTACATATATACATTTTTTTTTTGTAAATACATACATATTATAGATAGAAAAACACCCAGACCCGGAACAACTACTTGTAGGTCATACAAATATTTGTTCCGTACGGGAATCGAACCCGCGACATGCAGCACAGCAGTCAATCGCTTGACCATTGCGCCAACCGTGCCGTCAAAATTATTTTTATTAATTATAGTTATAGTTCTGCTTGGTAAGAAAAACTGAGATATTTTGGATTGTAAACGAAAACGTATTAGGTACTTGATGACTTATTGTTTGGTATAAATCATTTTGTTGATCTGATTGAGTGTTAACCGTAAAAAGCACACACACACACACACCACAGACACATGACAGATGTCTCAGGGGCTTTTTACGGTTTTTACCACCAAATCACTGGTTTGATTCTATAAAAGAGATCATGGGGTTCACTGTGACGGCTGTTCTCAAGAAAGCTGATGAAAACGTGGCGAGGGAGCAACTCGTCAGCTCTTCCAAGACTTCAGTAATTAAGAAAACGACGAACAACAGGTGATTCGCTGTAAATGGCTTTTTTTGCAAAAGTAACTATTTTAGCAACATTATCAATAACTGCTGCAACAAGAACCAAACCACAAAATCAGCTGTTACAGCAACTATTAGTAGTAAAGCTATTTATTATTTGGGCTGTATTTAATGAAAACTATATATTAAATTATGTACTCTACTTTTTTTCTTTTTTCCTAAAAATAAAAGATCCTCATAACATCATCTATCTGCAAAAGTCTCGTCAAAATCGGTCGAGCCTTCTCGGAGAATAAAGGTTTTTTTCTGTGATAAGTACCGAATATAATATACTTTCATATGCATTCTGTAAAAAGCTGTTATTTAGAAATTACTAACAGTCACTTCAATTTTGTTTATTTGTATGTCTAGATATGTCATGGCGGCCGGTGACCACTTCCCGGTAATGCTCGTTTTCACTCACACTGACTGCAGACAAATTCAGGCGGCACCTGTATAAATGCCTAAATAAAAAAACTAGAGAGGTGTCAAGGGACACCCGGATGGAACGAAGTTCCTTTCGACAGTGAAGGAATTGTAAAAAAAAAATTGGCACAAAAAAAAAACCACCACCGCCACCACCACCTTGCTTAACTTGGATCACCCATCCACAGACAGACCTTGCCAGTCGTTGCTTAACCTTTATCACCCATCCACAGACAGACCTCGGCAACCGTTGCTTAACCTGGATCACCCATCCACAGGCAGACCTGGGCAGTCGTTGCTTAACCTTGATCACCCATCCACAGAACAAAGACGAAACGGAAATATCTGGCTTGCTTTCTATAACATGCGCACGCCGCACGGCTTACAATAGCTTACTATAGCAATAACACATTACCCTCCGTTGCGTCGCGCAGTCGGGTAAAAGTGTCGTACACACTTTTCGTCCGAATTTTTTCCGTCTAGCCCCGCAACGCGCGATAAGGAACTACGTTCCAAAAAATGAACGGCCATTTTCTCAGCTCAGCGCCGACACTTGGAATTTCAACAATCGCTTCGTGTCACCGAAAACGGGAATCAGTGCAAAATTATTTAGCCACTCACGTAGGTAGATAGATACCAAGCACACACTAAAGCATAGGAAAACGAAACACGCTAGTGGTAACAGTCCGTCGTACAAAATTGATTACCTACCCACCAAATACCAGTTTCATTTTATGCCAGCCTAGTCGTCGTTTTTCCGAAGACTACATTGATCGATCTTAAGCTGCTCGACAGCTAATTCGTTCGCTCATATATCGGCTTACACACGACTAATCATAGCTTGGTACGAAGAAGGGGTTGGTACTAGGTCAAAACGACACTCATCGTTGGCTGATTAACAGTACCTACTAGTTATACTTAGCAAGCCGAAATGACCCTTCTACCGAAACTAAAAACATAATCTTCCCTCTGGCTCTGCCGGAAAATGGTGAAGAGAATTTTAGTTTAAAAAATTGCCATAAGGATAGTGATTTTGGTCTTAGACATACTCGAAATTATACTTTTCATAATATTATCTATACTTTTATTTATTATTTCCACGTACTTACCTAATAATAGTCTCGACGTGTAATTGTCCTGTATTTTTACAAGTAGGAAAGTAGCTCTTTAGTTATTTAAGTAAAAAAATAATTTGACTCAAATCATTTAAACACTACATTAGATGCTTGCACTGACTGGACAGATCCACTCAAATTTGTGTGGTTCTTTCTTCAAAAGACCATCTCAGACACTAATCTGCATAGTCCTCAAAGTCCTCATGTGAGTTCACCAAGATTATGTCTGGATCTTAAAAGAGACAATGACCTCTCAGTTTATTTCAGCTGTTACTTCTCAGGGTAAGTCAGAGTCAAAAATACGTGTAAAAGTCTTTGTAAAAAACCTATTTGCAAAATAAGCATCATTTAACCATGAAAATATGTACTGGCCATTTTTCATTCACCACTTTTTATTTTTATCTCAAAAACACAGGTACGAAAAACCCGAAGCCCAGCTAAATACTTTTCCAACAGACTAGGTCTCGATTGGCTTCATTCCCGTTGAAGCGTTCACGCCTAAGGCACTCAGACTTTTGTCCCCCGTCAACTACATTCGTCTAAACGAAAAAGGTCTTAAATAAAACCCGAATGAGTCTGCTTTTGAATAGACAAGCTGCCGTGAACGTGCTCCTAAGAACTGGTATGAAAGGACGGAAACGAAAACATGTGTGTTATGTATGGGAGTCGTTTCCCGGAACTTTGAATGGTGCCAAACTGAGCGTGGTACCGAATTATGTTTCGTGTTGTCAAAGCATTGAGTGAAGGAATTACTGGAAGGTTTTGTAATCAGTCACTTGTGATGATGTGATCAAGGAAGCGTATTTTGTGTTCTGTTTGGTTTCATAAATAATTGAATCTACTTTCAATGTTCGATGAGTAAATGGTTAGATAGTTTTTATTGGTGGCTGGGTCATGTTGTGGTACAAAATATTAAACAGTCAATATAACATAACATCACGCCTATAGTCCCCAAAGAGATAGGCAGAGGTGTATCTAATAGTACACCCACATTTCATCAGTTATGTTTTAAGTCCCATGTAATAAGGGGTGAGCTATTGCCATCAACTGGGTACAAATCTGGACTTCGTGGCTGAGAACTTGATATAAAAAAAAACCCAATAACGCTTGGCTCGACCCGGGAATCGAACCCAGGACCTCATGCTCAGCAGTCGCGCTTGCGACCACCCGACCAACGAGGCAGTCAACACAAACTGAAGTAGTAAACAGTCAACTGAGTGTGGTATTGCCAATTCTTTTGTTTTTTCAGCTTCTATTCAAGAAGTCAATTTCTATAATCTGTCTATTTTTATTTTTTACTAAAGTGACTATCATAATACTAACATCTTAGTTTAAGAATAAATTGGAGAATTGTTCAGACTAGAAAATACTTACCCTGTTGATTATAAACAATCTAAGTACGAACTTAGCAAGATTTTATCAGCGAAATAATACCTAGTGTTACAAGATTTATAAATGGCTTAGTGTTCTAGTTTAACTTCCACTTTAGTTGGTGATGGTAAAGCTACTTAACTTACATACGTGTTGTATAACAAATGTGATTACGGAACTTTATTTACTCCTTCGCGTTGTCCTCGCTAAGATTAGTAACCGTGTATTAATGGCTCATTTAAACTCAACCAGTATTTTATGAACGTGTGAAGTGTGATTATAGAAATAGTCACTTCATGCCTCAGAAAGATGTGATCATATTTATTTAATTTACGGATGTGGTGTACTGAACAATCAGCGCTGTCCTGCTGAGTGTAACCTGCTTGTCGCAGTCACCGCCGTGCTGTCAATTTTTTTTGTTCCGTGTTCCGTTCCATAAATATTTGTCATGCGTTGAATTTTTATTGTAATTATTATGTATGCTCGTCATGCCCAAATGAAAAAAATATTTATTCATAGCAATAAATAAACATTTTTTCATTCTGAAAAACTTAATTCAAGTGTCCAAAATCGTAAACGCGAAAAAAGTCTGCTTTTCCATTCTGATACATGCTGAATATACTGGGAAAGGTGACAAAGTTGACGATAATTTCTATTTTATTATCCGTTGGTACATTATCATCATTATATGAGTCGAAATACATCCACTGAGGAACATAGGCCTCTCCTAAGCGTCTCTTAAGTCGATCGGTTCTGTTCTTCTTGCATCCAATGGTTTCTACGTCGCCTGGTCCACCGGTCCATCGGTCCACCTAGGGGTATAACACACTGCGCAAATCTTCTCCACGCCAAAACCTATCTACCCTATTTCCCGATCCCTTAGTTAGTACCTACTTACTCTCAACCTACTTCTGGTCAATAAATTCTGTTATGATCTATGTAACATTTTCTTGGTACAATAACCACTTTGGACGACTCCAAGGTAGAGTTTTCTTTAGCAACCAAATTATTCGTGTTAAGTACAGACACCAGCACATCAAGCTACTACAATCTGTCAAATTTCTTTAATAAGTTTTCAACTTTATCAATAAAACATTAGGTTCAAGGTTGGTTGAGAAAATATGCCAGTTTCGGGTAGCTTGATGTGCTGGCGTCTGTACATTAAGACCACGTCCAGTTTTGTAGTGAAATATTCAAGATGGCGGAAAAAAAACCAACATCTTTAAAAAATGGTCTTTTATTTAAATCAACTTTAAATCTCAAAAACAATACTATCTATGCCTATTAATAGTATTATTAACTACAATTTTTACATCGTTCGATCTTAGATGACCAGCTGATTGTCAATCGCGATTGACATTGCTTTCAATCATCAGTCAATCAATCTATCGTATATCAATCAGTTCCAATCGCTGGATTGACAATCAAACTGATCTCTTATTATTAAAGTTATGAATTTAAACATTAGTAACGTGAGTTTGTTGAAATGTAGTATTATTCTAGATTTATTAACATGACCCTGATGCTTAGGATATTTTCTGATGCATTGGCACAGATTTTAAGATCAGGCAAACTAGTACGGACAAATTGCGGACCAGCTGCAAACGACTGCGGACACTGACAGATACTTCACTACGTAATTATGTATACAATGTGTAACATAAACGCAAGAACTTTCGTGTAGTGACTCAGACGACAAAATTAAACAACTTTTGTTCTAGACTTTTCGAAATACACAACTTTTTTAGTTTCACCATTCATGTTGATCAGCTAATTCTTATAGAAAGTTCATTATTTTGCCAATTTAAGGACTCGTAGAACAAATGTTGTGCAGTTTCATGGACCGATACACCACACGACATTTGTGTTGCGTTTATAATTTACGCCTTGTAGAGGTGTCAGTTTCTGAAGCCGCGTTTGCTATTTGTCCGTACAGGAGTGACCGAACCCATTTCCCTTCATGCTTGTTTTAATCCTGAAATATCATATCATAGCGTTAAGACATCACTTGTTTTTATTACAGTCCTTTCAATATTTTTTTTTAATCTTTGCCGCACACTTTGAATTTCTCCTGTATCGTGGGTGCATTTACAAACATTTAAACCCATGTACACAAACAGCCAGTCCCGAAACAACTTCTTTGTTCCGTGCGGGAATTGAACCTGTGACACGCAGCATAGCGGCCATCGCTTAGCCACTGCGCCAACCGTGCCGTCGTGTGTCGCCGTTCCTTTACCTCTGAGTTATGATCACTGCTACAATCATATTGATCTCTTTACAATTAGGTTGTTGTTCCATTAACTGCTGTCTGAGGTAAATAACTGTTTAAGGACTGTATTTTTAATTTGTTTGCGGAAAAATAATTTGTTATTAATACAGATAGTTCTGACACTGATAAAATGTGAGATATTAGAAAGTTGAAACCAATTGATCATAATTTGGAACTTATATTCGACTCGTACATACAAAATAGCACTTACACAGGCACGATACATTCTTGTTTTTTTAACTTTATTACACCCTTTAAACTGCGATACAGAAAAAAAACAAAATAAACGCTTGTCAAAACATAGGGGAACGTAAAAATTCGTTTCAGCAATATAACCCTAGTTTTAATGAAAAATTGACGACCGTTTGACAACTGACAATCAGGATCCGTGAGCTTCGGTTTTTGAAACATTCTGTACATCACTATTATTATTTTTTATAAACATTTTTACACCAGTCCTTTTAAAAACTCGACTCTTGTTCTTCGTTTGTATCGATTTATAAATCGAATATCTTCAAACACTTTTATATTTCGAATCCACTCGAGTCTTTGGAACGTACTCGTTCGATTTTTGAATCGATACGTTTCAAACTCATTTAGAACAGTCACAGTCCTTTAAATGTTCTTTTTATTTAAACGATTAATAGGTATATAACACTAGCGATACCTATTAGACTGTGTAAGTCAAAACTGCTTGCCCACTGTGCGCTTCCCTGCATTGCTGCGGGAGTTTCACCTGTAAAAGAAAAGAGAGATATTAAATACCGTAATATTCATAAACGAGAGGAATTATTATGTAGATGTGCGTTTAGTTACAGTACAAAAACAGAGAGTGCACTTGTGTTAGCTCACACACTTGTGCACTAAAATATCTCCTGCATACGTGGTTCATGATCTCCGTTAAGGTGGTAGCGCCAGGGATGCCCGCGAAATTCAAATTTTAATACGTTTTTGCAATTTGAAGGTCAGTGTCAGGTTGTATGTGAAACAAAATATGATTCGGGCTTCCCTGGCGCTCCCCCTTAAGATTGGGTACCGTGACCAAAGTTCAGTCGGGGACGATACTTACTATAGACTAAGGTTAACAAACGTCACTTATCATGTGCTTATGCTTAGGTATTTCCCATCTCTATCTAGCACTTGTAGTTCGGCAATTGTGCGACAGGGACAGAAATAATGCTTATTCAGAGCACGCAACGTTTATCAATTTTGACTTTATTTTATAAAGCACACTCATTTGTGATTTTTTATAAGAGCTAGATCTATTCAGCCTTTGATAACTTCGCCAAATGTACGGAAACCAGAGAAAAGTTTGTACTTCGTCAGGTCTGTGTGTGAGAGCTTTGAAAATGTAAGTGGTATAATTAATATGGACCTTACATGGTATAGCGTGATTTGGGAAAGGTCTATGTTATATTCAGGGTATGAAACTGCCGCATAAAGATTCAGTACCTACAAGAGTAGGCGATGTAATACTTTCTTTTGATGGTTATTGTTATCGAGATTTATTGTTCAGTTTCCCCTTTGGAAAACACAAAAACTTCAGCATACATTTCTCATGAATATTCAACACCTACTAGTACAATCATACAATTTAACAATTGTTTTTTCGGCTCAGATCTCAAGTGCGTATGCTTCGTCACTCCACAGACATTCATCTTCCATCTTACACCGCATGCCCGTCAACGGATTTCGCGTTACTGAGTTTTGGGATAACCACGTGGAACTTTTTGCCATCGATAAGTTAAGAAAAAGTATATCATGCGGTTTCATGCTTAAATCAGTCATAAATTAGAACCTGAAATAATACTCTGTCATAGTTTTTAAACCCGATTGCAACTGGGTTTAAAACTCATAAAAACAGTTAAAAGAGTCCATTATATCAGAATTTTGAATGGGGTTTTGTTTTGTAATAACACAAGACCCCATTTAAAATTCTGATGTAATGGTTCGACATCAAAATACGCCGTGGGCAGGACATCGTCGCGCAATAAGCTACCAGGAATCCAGTACACAAATCTAGAACCCCAGTGAAGCCGAAGCCTCGGCTGTTCACAAAATAAACAATCTTACATATTATACAGTAAAATTGTATGGAACAGTTCTTAATTTTTAGGGTTCCGTACCCAAAGGGTAAAACGGGACCCTATTACTAAGACTTCGCTGTCTGTCTGTCTGTCTGTCTCCAGGCTGTATCTCATAAACCGTGATAGCTAGAAAGCTGAAATTTTCACAAATGATGTATTACTATTGCCGCTATAACAACAAATACTAAAAATTACAAAAAAAATATTAAGGGGGGCTCCCATACAACAGATATGATTTTTTTGCCGTTTTTATAGATAATGGTACGGAACCCTTCGTGCGCGAGTCCAACTCGCACTTGGCCGGTTTTTAACTTCAACCCTGTTTATTCTAAAATCATTTGTATTGAAATCATGATAAAACTTTACATGTCGGTGTCAACTCCACCCTGTATATTATGAAGAAAATATTTAGAAGAAATCATAGATTTTTTTTTTATCGTCGAAAAAACTTGACAGTTCATTGAATGGGACAAGGAAAAGCAAGATGTTATTTACTATTATTAAACATGTTATATAACGGTCTATTATGATACATTTTGGTCTTTCAATGGTTAGAAAAGTTCAAATGATTTGTAAAGGTTGTACTTTGTTATGTCAAAGAAATATATTTTTTCTTTGAAGACTTTTGATGGTCGACTTATCTTGTTCTGATCATATTATGTATTATTATTATTTGGTTTTGTGTAAATAAAAAATGTTTTACAAAACAAGAATTAAATAGTAGCACACAAACAATATGTTGCTGCTGTATCTTTTATTTAAATTATTCAATAAAAACATACGCACGTAGTATTGGTACTTAGACTATTTTGAATCTAAAACTATACCAAAATAAAAGTTACCCTTACTAATATCATAAATTCAAAAGGTTTGTTTGTTTGTTACATTTTCACGCCTAAACCACTGAACTGATCTTCCTGAAATTTTGCATAAACGTGGTCAGATATACAGAAACAGACATAGGGTACCTTTCATCTCGAAAAAAAGTACTGTTCCCGAAGAAAACAGCAATAACGTTCTTATGATAATAGATGGCGCCAATCAGAGTACAACCTGAATTGATTGTAAAATTCTAAATTAACGCAAGCGAAGCCGCGGGCAAAAGCTAGTTTCAAATAAAAATTTGATATTGCCATAGCAAAACCTGTAATTTTACCTAACAAACAATTCTAGATCTCTTATCACCGTTATAATACTGTTTTACCTGTTTACAACTCGTGTACCGTTTAATCATAACATTCATGTTTGAAGTTTTCAAAGCAGTAATAATTTCATTGTAATTATTCATAAAACAGCAGTTTATATGTTTATATGGGCATTGCCTCCTGCAATGTGAAAATTGAAAAAATATGTAATAGGTTTTGTGATTGCTGTACGCCTACTTTCCAAGGTTTTTATTGATATTTTCCAACATAGGTAATTATTTTTGGTAGTTTATAAATAAAAAAGGTATTTTGCACCCCAGTGCTCATTGGAAACCCTGCTTTTCACTAGCTGAGTTTTCAAGCGTTGTTGGTTGGGGTTAGTGTCCAAATTGCACGCATGGCGTGGCATGGCTGAGCGATTGGCTGTTGCGCCACGTGTCGCGGGTTCGATTCCCTCACGGAACAAATATTTGTATGGCTTACAGGTATTTCTTCCGGGTCTGACTTTTTATGAGTTTAAATATTTGTAAATTCTAAGTGTGGGGCAACGTTTAAAAAAAATAAGTTTCTAATTATTTTTCTAAAATAAAAGTAGCCGATGTTAGACTTTATAAAATCAGCTATCTGCCAGCAAACGTCCCGTCAAAATCAGTCCAGCCGTTTCGGAGATTAGCCGGAACAAACAAACTGACAGACAGACAGACAAAAATTTAAAAAAAAAATGTGTTTTTGTGATAAGTACCGTTTATACTTTCATATGCATGCAGTAAAAAGCTTTTATTTTGATAGTACAAACAGACACTTCAATTTAATTTATTTGTATAAAATAATAGATGTATAGATAATATGACAGTTCCAAACTGCATTTGTTTTTAATTGTTTGCACATTGGGTCATTGAACTTTTTCTGTAAGGTACCTTGGAGGGCAGCACCGTGTGAACAGCCGCTGACACTTACAAACGTTCCACAAAAATTGTGGATGCACTTCTTTAGTTTTGGTATAGTAACCTGCATTTGTTATGACCATAGTGAATGTACTAATAAGTGTATAACTTTAATGATACATTTTGCATGCCTGAATTGGTAGAACACGGTGGACTGCGAATTCACTTGACATCTGGAAATGTATAAAATGTACTGTGGTGAGCAATAAACATTTGAATTTGAATTTGGAAATGGAGTTTCCCCTCAGTCGTTGGCAACACAGTCACTAGTAAAACAAAGAGTTCAACGAGGCGTAACCTGCACACGAAACCAATGATAAATCTAAGAACGTTTGTTCGCAAGTAAGAATTATTCTAGCAGTCAATCACTTGTCAACTGAGCTATTGATGATAATGGTACTTAGCACAAAGAAATCCTCCATAATGTTCCTCCCACAAGGAAAATACGAACGTCCAGAGGTATACTATGATCAGGATTGGAAAATCATTTTGTGGGCTACTCCTTAAATCATAGTAAATGCAAGAAAATCCTTAAAGAAGCCCTTCAAAATGTGTCCTATGAAGATACAGAGAAGTTGTTACTTGTGCTAAAGTAAATATTGTTCGTGTTATTGTTATTTTTTAAAATTAGTTAGCTAAGTTAAGATACTATATTTTGTATATAACTTTTTACGTAGGTACCAATAAGATTAATATGATATGTGATTATTTAATAAATTAATGTTACTTCCAATCGCCTGAAACACAGGATTACCAAGTTCAGCCACAAATCATGAGTGAACTTGACATAAATTTAAGAAAAACTGTAAAAGTTGTACCTTGGATTTTTGAATAAATTTTAATTCAATTTTATTTATTTCTAATTCAACTTTCCTCTCACAGGTCTGCTGGAAGAAATTTCTTATAAAATAAGCAATACATTTGTGCTCTTCTATCTTAATGTAATGTCCAGTTCAGTATTTTGTGTGTACATAAATAAATACGTTTCTTCCGTTTTTTTTTTCAAAACAGGATTCTGGGAATAAATACCAGCAATGCAAATAGAGATAAGTAACAAAGTAAACAACGCTAACTAGGCTTCGTGATAAAAACAGTTTTAAAAATAAATGTCCAGTTCCCAGGTAATAAAAGGTATATAAAAATACCTCGACCGCGGTGTTAATGAGTGAAAATAGGAGAAAATAATTATTAAAGTAAACATAATTATCGCGCGATATGGCAATATTTATTTTATTTTATGGACTAATGTCACGATTCTTGAAAATAATAAAGCCACGCATTCACTACACGACACAATGCGAGTAACTTATTTATCCACGACTTGCTACTGTGTTAAATAAATCTGATATGGAACAATAGAGCGAGATACATTTCCGCGAAAGACAAAAATAGTAATTATTCGGACAGAAAAGACGATTTTGCAGTGGCATTTCCGACTGACATAAAGCTAGAAATCAATACAAGTGTAATCATTCTCCGAGCCCGCTGCTAACTACGTACTATGAAATCGTTTTCGTGTTAAAACCTTTACGCGACAGCCTTTTGTAATGTCAAGCTGCTAAGCTTGATTTTGACGGTTATCAACTTTAAGTTGCTCAGTGAGTGATCGGCTTTATACTCCAAAATGAAATAAAGCAGTCTAACGGAATAATTACATTAATTTATTCAGAAAATAGGTGTGATACCATCCGCGTGGATTTATACTATGATTAAGCCATAATTTAATTTAGGTGAAAGGAAATTGTTTGAGGCTATGAATTTACTGTCGAAAATCTGCGGTATATAATTACACACAGAAAAGCTAAGTTTTGAACAAGTAATTAATTATAATTTCACTTTAGCGATCCACGGAATGATTAGCAAATACTATGATTTATGATTTTTATACAGTGTAAAAGAGAATGGTGAAGTAGTTTAAGGGTGTGATTAAATGCAGATCATCAAATGGAACAACAAACTCTTCGTGGTAACCTTATTGTTACAGAAATAAAGATCATTATAATTTAACATTGGGGTAGAGTAATACCCAGTACTAACTGGGCTGTGGAGGTCAGATAGGCAGTCGCTCTATGCAGCGTACTAGTATTCAGCTGCAAGAGGTTAGACTGGAAGCCGACCCCAACATACTTGGGAAAAGGCTAGGTAGATGATGATAATAATTTAAACTAACAACGTACTACTAATTTCACTGACGGTCTGCAACTTTACAGCCTTTCGACCTAAGTAATAAGGTTGAAAAGTGGTCGACCTTTAGAGAACTCGTTAGTACCTGTCACTGAAAAGTCTGCAACCAATGAGGTTGCTATGAAAATGAAGATAGATGTAATTTTCACAGTGATGAAGAATCAGAGGTTAAAAATTCTATCGACTACCGGAAGACGTTGCGTTGGAAGGCTTCCCACTAGGTGGACCGATGACCTGGTGAAGGTTGTCAGGATCCGCTGGATGCGAGACGCACGGAACCGGTCAATGTGACACTTGGGGGAGGCCTATGTCCAGCTGTGGACGTCTTTCGGCTGAAACGATGCTGATGATGATGATGAAAAAAAACTATGGAAGCCCAACGAGGGTGGCGGTGGTCCTCTGATGACAGATCATGTCAGGGGAGCCGCTGTCGTACTAGTAGGTCTATAACAAACTGCTAAATACCAGTATCTAATCCCCGAAGCATGCATTTCAGCCAGTTGCCAGTTATGTTTTAAGTCCCATGTAATAGGGGTCCCTAACCCTGGCGAGTTTGATGATGCCTTCAACCGGGCACAAATTCAAACTCCGTGGCTGCTACTGAGAAATTCCTGACGGAAAAACCCGATAACACTTTTTCCAACCCGGGAAACGAACCCAGGACCTCATGATTAGCAGTCGCGCTTGCGATCACTCGACCAAAGCGGCAGTAAAACCATAACATACAGATGACATTGTAGTTGCGTGCCATTAATCAAATCTATCTAAATCAAATAACTATTTATTTCGAACAACAAAGTTCATATGTGTTAGTGAATAAGTACATAAGAACTATGTTAGTGGTAGGAATTAATTAATTAAAATTCATTCTTCAAATAATTAGTTCATCACTTTTATGGTACTCGTTGCTTCATCGTTGGTCGTTGTTATTAATGCGATGATCACTTCTGGTAAAGGGATTCATGTGCCAATATACCTACCTAATGTGACTTCCTGTATACAAATTGTACAGATAACACAATAAATAAATCCGTTGTTTTACATTTTCGTATGGAGCACGTCCTGATCGGAATTCGCAACATGTTCAAACAGAATTCGAGTAACATTTATTTTTCAAAATAGCACGCCTCGTAATTGTGACAAAAGCGTTGTATGTTCTTTTTTATTTTTGTACAGTGATCAAAATGAAATGATACTGTTTGTTGCTTGGCTTGTTTTTTTTTATTTTTGTTTCAGGCCTTCATAACTATTATTGATACTTGTTTTTGCTATTTGCCACAAGTCAATTGTGTCTCCTGCTAAATCCACTGGCAATCGGCAACCAACACTGGACAAATGCATTGTTATGCCAATAAACGCATTTGTCCAGAGGGGGTTGGGTTATGGAGAGGGAGAGGAAGGCCAAAGAAAAGATGGATGGATTGTGTGAAGACTGATATGAAAGAGAAAGGAGTAAATGATGCCGTGACGTCTGACAGGGGAGAATGGAAGAAGAAAACGTGTTGCGCCGACCCCAAATAAAATTGGACAAGGGCAGGAAGTTGATGATGACTGTGAAAATGTTGGTTGCCAATTGCCAGTAGATTTGGCATATGGCATAATAGAAACTAAACATACAATTTTAGATGTCAACACTGGGTATGCACCAATAATAAGTATAGGTACCTTAATTGAAAAGCGATTTTTTCGTGCAATAAAAATTGCAACTTTGAGATATGACCTATTTCGTAATAATATGTATGGTTTCAAAGTACTATAATGTTCGTTACAACATAAAATTATAGTCATTGCAGTTCAAGGAAATCAATGATAAAATTTGCCAAGTGTTTACATAATGTAACTTGTAACTTATGACTATACTACCATTTGATAAGTTCTAAGTGTTCTAACACAAAAATAAAAATAGGAGGCCTACCAAGACGTCTTAAAAAGCTGGGGGTTACTATGACGTCTCAAAGCAGGAGTAATTCTAGCGTGGGAAACAGACAGACCTATACAGGTCGTCTAGCGCCATTTCTTTTCCACACTGGAATTACTCCTGCTTTGAGACGTCATAGTAACCCCCAGCTTTTTTTAATAGCTCCATAAAACAATTCCTAAGGGAGTTCTGTACATTTTTCCACCGTCCAACCACAGGGTATATAGAGCGTTCCCATGTTAGTAACTTTGTACTCCATAAACTCCTACAGTACCTATTTGTCAAAAGGCGTCCTGTTACTTGCGTGACATAGTTCTACGTTTAATATCAGTTACTGGGATATGAAAGTTTGGAGCATGCATAAGTTTCAAGGCTTTTTGGAGATTGTTTAAGGCTTATTGGATTTTTTTTAAAGCCGCTTGGGGTATTTTTATGTCAAGCGTACCTAATATAAATAGACGACATTTTTTTTTAAGTATTTAATTTTACCGTTATAAAAGTTCAAGTTATCCATTTTTTTGCTTAGGCAATATCAGAATAAATATAAACTAAGACCAAAAACTCAATAATTTTCAAAAAAAAAAGTAAACCCGGTGTAACCTGTCATTTAACTCATGACAGCACTAAGCAACAATTTAACCATATAGTTCGGTACGGGCCCCTTCGGGGGCTTGACATACAAACCTCCGCTGGCTCGGTATCGGCCCCGAAAGGGGCTAGCATTTAAGTCATACGTCATCCTCATTATTTATGTAAATATTTAATATTCTGATAATCAAATACTATGAGTGTGCGTTAATTAAGAGAGTTGGATAAAAAGCTCATATGTCAACGCCATTAAAACTTCTGTATTTAGCGCGCAAGTTTCTTAATTTCACCTTACAAAATCCAAGTGCGTAAATACGGTCATCGCCATTTTGACAGCAGTGCTGGCTGAAGCTAAAAATCATAAAAATTGTGGTTTTCGGACATCCAAACTCCACTTTATTGATAATAATTAACTCGTCATTTAATTATGTGACGAATTCATCCATAGTTCAATTTAAATAAGCAGTGGTAATGATGAATTTTGGTATCTAAAGTCGAAGTTTCGCGCCAATAGTGCGTGTTTACATTTTTATTTTTCACATTATATCACACAAACGCATATAGATTCGATAACAAATGTGACAAATATAATTTCAAATATTATAAACAACATGAAAATGCCCAGATCTTAGCGTAATTTACTAATTCAGGACCATTATCACGTAATATTCATTACCACTACTCAATTTGTATTCGAAATTGACGACCATTTTTTTATTTTTTATTTTTGGGATGTGTGAAAGCGATTATTTCAATCGATTCTTGTTTTGTAAATTTCGATTAAATCGAGTAATTAAATGTAAGGTATTTAAGAAATCGCTAGATAGAAATTAAAATAATTTTGTTTTAAGCGTTAAATACAATAAAAAATGTTACAATATTTTTTAAAGCTTTTATATTGGTAATCTTAATAGATTTTCGTGCATTGTAAATTAAAACCGACCCAACAATAAACAGAACAGATTAATCTATGGCTAAATTCGCGCCGATTTTGTTTCCATGACAAAATTTAAATTAGGAATGCACTCGCTGTTAGAATTTATATTGTATTTATAGTTACTAGATAATTTATTGTGATTTTTTTTCAATTGGTTGGTTGAATATAGAACGCCAAGGATCTTGGTAGGCCATATATGTTTGTTTGGTTCCCACCAAGATAAATTATATTTAGTCTACAAAATTGGGTTATGGTTAGATGGATTGGTTATTAGGTATTCACTATTTACAAATACTTTTTTTTTATCAGACAGTTCTCTCCCACTGCTGGGCAAACCTCCCCATGGCTTTCCAATTTTCTTTATCTTTTGCCTTCTCCGACCAATACTTTTAATCGTCATTATTTTTGATGCGCAGATAAGCTTGGTTTAGTAGCAACCCCAAAAACTATAAAATTGTATTTTTAAGAAAACTTCTAGAAATGCGAGTAGGACTCTTGCCCTGAGGGTTCTGTCTTATAGCTGTTCACGGCCTCACTCAAGTGACATGGCCCACGGCCCACGGCCTATGATAGATAACCTGAACTTTGCAGCTGTAAAAAGAGGTTTTAGAGTGGACAGTGAACCGCTTTGAAAAAATAAACTAATGTTTATTTAGGATACGGCCTATGCACTGCTGATTGCGAAATATAGGACAATAAGTTTGTCGGTCGTCGTCACCGAGGCAGGCCCAAGAAACAATGGCGTAACGATTTGGACTCACTCGTTCTTGACTGATTGGTCAGAGAAGGCAAAACACCGAGAGAGTTGAAAAGGTATGGGGAGGCCTTTGCCCAGCAGTGGGAAAGAATAATCTAAACAAAACAAAAGTTTGTCCCAACCTAACACAATATGTTACACAACTTTGTAGAATAAGTAATATAATGTGTCTTTGACGGATCAAACTAATTTTTTATTTATGCCTGCCGAGATCCTGGGCATTCTATATCCAACCGCCAGATATTCATCATCATCTGCCTAGCCTTTACCCAACTATGTTGGGGTCGGCTTCCAGTCCAACCGCCAGATATTAGAAAACCAAATTCACAATACTTAAATATGTAGTAAATTAAAATACTTTAAAATTGTGAATTGCGAGCGTATTCTTAATTTAAATTTTGAAACAAAAAAATCGACGCGTATTTAGCCATAGGTTCTGTCCGTGCTTACAGTTAAATTGAAAATCGATCCATTTTCAGATTTTTCTTTGTTAGAACTGTGAGACTTATTTCTTGTCAAAATGATTACATAGAAGCAAGTTTTTATTTTATTTTATTATTTATAAATCTCCTTCTCTTGAAGTCAACCAAAAGCATCAAATAATTACTAAATGAAATTATTAAAAAATTAAATGATTAATTATTATTCGAAATTATACCAAGAATTCAGTCTCAACTCTTTTTTTTTCTAAACTCGATTTCATTGCGAGTATCGATTAGGCTGAATACCACTTTTTAATCGTAATGATAGAACTTGGGTTTACGGTCAGCACTAAGAAGTGTCATTTTGCAACACTTGCAACATAGTTTTTTAGTAATATTTGTCAAGACTTTGATCGTGTTTTTTTATGAAATTATGTATGAATAATAGCAAAAATAAGAACGCAGATAGAATGTTACTGTATTTATTTTTCCTTTTCGAGTTTTTTAGCAAACGAGAAACTTGTCTCTGTACATTATTTCCAGCGCATCTAAGTTACCTATTTTTTGGAAGCGTGCCGTAATATGTATTTTATACATATTTGGCAATAGACTGACGCCGTTTTACGAACCGCAAAACGATATTGAAGATATTTAACACAAACTTATCGTGTGAAACAGCTGCCGTGACATAATATTTATCTTCATAAAATCGAATGCTGAATGTTCACGAAAATTCTTGAATTTCATGACAATTCGCATCATCCCCCCCGATTCAGCTGATGTGTCATGTGTCAAAATCTTGTCGAGCAGAGTGGTTAAATCGGTACACTAATTATATCCAACAATTTAAAGCTCTAGTTAATTATTTCGCTCAGCCAGTGCACAAACTACGTAGTCCATGACTCAACTGCGTGACGGAACGGAAACGTTCTAGTTCTGATACCAAGTAAAATTCAACAAATGCACGAGTTGTTAAATAGCGGGAGAGTAGAGTACAATGGCTGTTGCATGCTAAACGGAGCACGAAACTGCTAGTCCCTACCTCTGCTCGTTTGTGATTTTACTATAATTATTGTTTGCTGTGTAAAATGTGATTTGTGTTGAGATGTGTGCCTAAGGAACTATTAAGTGAACGGTACATTTACACTTGGAATAAAATTTGTATCAATTGGTCCAATTACAAGTGGATGTAGAGAGAAAATAGGATGAGTTTTGATTTTTATATGTTTCTTTAGACTTTTTAAACGATGAAACAACAAGTTTACCAAGTTTTACGGAGTAATCCAATAGGGAACTGGGTTACGGAGATCAGATAGGCAGCCGGTCCATTTAAAATATTGGTATTGAGCTGTATCCTGAAAGACTGGAAGCCACATAGTTGGCAGCAGGCTAGGCAAACAATGAGACTTGAAAAGCATTTTAAATAAAACCATGCGTTTACGTTTATTATTGTCAAACCATAAAAAAAATATTGTAAATTTCAAAACATATTCAATTATAATAAAAACAAACATTATAACGAACAAACTGGAAAATTAATGCCAGCAATCGAAACTATCGAATTAAATAAAAAACGATTTCAAGCCAGTATTTGAATTTACGCTCTTGATATAGATTGATAGTTCAATAGAGAATTAATTTCGAAATGTTCACACGTGGATTGACAGTGGTTTATTTGTACAAATCGAGTAGTTCTGTTTTATTGCTACATGTGATTTTTTTCTTCTAAGTACAGGCCTACCGCTTATACTTTAGCCAACTTATCGGTGTAGGCGGAAAAACACAGGACTAAAATAAATGTACCAATTTGACATATCGATGCACATTTTCTTGACAAGCAGCGCCACCTTGAACTGCACACTTAAGGTGGTCATATTATAATTGTTTAGTAGTAGTGCAGTGAGAGGCAGGTTGTCGTAAAGCGTCGCAAGAGCTTAGCTCACTAAATGGATGGAAAAAGGAACGCAGTTCCATTAAACACCCCGCTGCACTCTTCTAGAAACACCGCTTCTAATTTGTGGCCTTAATCATTCGCCTGCTGACGGGCATCAACACCCCTCCCGTACTGTGCAGCTACCGCAAGCCCCGTTCAAGTTCCATAAATGAAGTTCCAAAAAAAAACCTTCAGCATTTTCTTCTATCGTCGCATTTTCTTCTATCGTCGATATGGTTTGGCAGTTTTTTAAAATTCAAATAGAACTTTTCAAATCATCAAAAAAACGAACATTTTCAAAAAGCAAATGTGTTTCGTGTTCCGATAAACGAAATTAAATGGCATGAACTTTAAAACACAACATCAAAACAATATTTAAGTTCAACATTTTACTTAAACTTGGCTGCAAGCGCTTGGCAACACCTATATCTTCACTTAATCTTCCCATAAAAATCTTAAGGTACACTTTGGTATGCATTATGCTTCGTTGTAACGATATTACTAGCACATAAAGTCGATAGCAGTCGAGTGAACTAATGTTGTAATTTGTACTCCTGGCTTCGTACATTAAGCAGGCAATGAATACAAAACTATATGTATTGCTGGCTAAGTCCCTTGCGGATTGCTGAAAGTTTTATGTTAATTTTTTCGATAAAAGGAAATTGTTTTTCGGCGAAAACGGGGTTATTGAGTATTGCTGATGAAAGCATACTGGATACATTCAAGACAGCTACTAGTTTCAGCGACAGAATTCACAATAACAGACTACGTTTAAAAACTGGAATCGCTGATATGGGCCATAAGACTGCTGGCTTGAAATGAGATTGGGCGGGCCATGTCTGTAGAATGCATCAGGACTGATGGGCCAGATACGTCATGCAGTGGATGCCAGAAGACGGCTATCATCGCTTAGGGAGACCTTCAAAATGCTGGCGTGCCGAATAAGAGGCGTTTGCGAGAGGTTGTCCGGAGAAAATCGCACTGAGAGAAGAATGAAAGACTATGGGGAGGTCTTTGCTCAGCAGTGGGATAATATCAGCTAGGAAAAAAAACTATTTAGATACTTTTTTTATTAAATTTGACTTAATTATGTTGAACAAAGTCTTGACTGAAATTAATGAAAAGTACAGATAAATATTGGGAGGTAGTAATATATTATCTGTAGGTGTACACCATGAGGCATTTACTCCCAGTGAGACACTTATAAGCTGTAATTACATACGTAATTATATTTGTTTCTGGACCAAACAAATAAAACAGCAGTAATCATGTCTGACGTAGTTAGACACAAACGTAATTAAGTACTTAAACCATTCTGATCTTACACGTGGTGCTCTCTTGAGTTTCTTAGCAGCAAAAATGACTTACTTTCTTACAAACTTTCATCTTCTATTATACTCCTTTAGGGGATGGATTTTTACTAAGAGGATATTTATCACGCACGAGGCACAAGATTCCGAGTTCGATTCCCAGGTGGGGCAAAGAGTTATTGGGTTTTCCATTCGGAATTTAAAAGTAGCAGCCACGGAGTCTGGATTTGCACCCTGTTGATGACAATAGGCTCGCCCCCTATTAAATGGGACTTAAATAAAACTGGCGAAATGTGAGTGAACTATTAGGTACACCTCTGCCGAACCCTTCGGGGATTACAGGCGTGATGTTATGTTATGTTATATGATATTTATTACTTTGTTACTAAATCACGTCTGTATGATTCAGCCAGATAGAAAACAAACATTTCGATTCACTTTACGCGGCCTGGAAATTGAATGCAGGACCTAACGCTCAGCAGTCGCTTTTGTAACCGCTAGACCAACGAAGTACTCTTACGTAAAATATTACAATAGATTTGTCTAACCCCGTTCTATTCCACACAGGAGGGTTAGAGGAAGGACTAATGCTGTAATTTGGAGCACATTGCCGGCACCAAGTAATGAATACATTAGTCTAACGTCACAGTCTATATTAGGCTGTGTTTAGACTGAGTCAAGACTGTATTTAGGCAGAATGAGGCTTTACAAAAGTAACGGGACAGTAAAAAAAGTCTAATATCCAATATCCTACGTCACGAACCTCGGTCATGGTATACATGTGTGCATAATCTGTACAGCCGTTACAGGAAACAGACACACATACAGAGTTACTTTCTCATCTATTATAATATTGACTCATTATTACTGCCTAATGATGCAGTCTAATGAGCCATACGAGACCAACAGCAACGGATCTAATCCTGGGTTCGATTCCTGGGTCGGGCATTGGGTTTTTAAATCAGGAATTTCTCGAAAGCAGCCACGGGATTTGTGCCCGGTTAATAGCAATGGGCTCGCCTCCGATTACATGGGACTTAAAACATAACTGGTGAAAAGTGGGTGTACTATTAGGTACACCTCTGCCTTACCCTTTGAGGATTGCAGGCGTGATGTTAATATGTATAATATTGGGCATCTTCTTCTTCGTCGTCACACTCTTGGCAGAGTGGTCGTGGTCGTCACATCAGGGGTGGTAGCAAGCTTCACAATCCGTCGCCATTCCTCCCTTACTGTGGCTTTTCTTGTACATTCGTGGAGTGGACCATTGAGTGCAGTTTTAACTTGGTCGGTCCAACGCATTGGTGACCTGCCGCGCGCTCTTGTACGTTCAACCTTTCCCTGTACTACAAGTTGCTCCACAGATTGGTCTTCTCATATTACCACGTAGGTATGGCCGCTAACACTTTAGATTATTCTATCCATGAGCAATATTTGTATGTTATCTATTTGTAATCACGTTCTCGAAAACGGCACTGAATGCTTATCACCACAATTGGACTCAAAAGGTCTCACGAAGATAAGGCTTAAATCCACATACAGGTACTACAGGTAATCCACTACACGTGTTTTGCTTTGCTAAATTAGTAGAATTTAGAATGTAGAATTAAGACCAGCTAATGCTAATGTAAGAAATCACGTAATTGCCACACAAAGAGCAACTGTAATGTTTCATTTCATAAAGTTCAACTTTCATTGGGATAGCGCAGCTTTCCCGCTTCGAAGTGTTCCTTGGAGGTACAACTCTGAAGGTGTCTGTACTCAATGGTTATGACAGACTGCCAGCTACACGACTGGTTTTTGTGTAACATAACATAACATTCACGCCTGTAATCCCTGAAGGGTTAGATAGAGGTGTGCCTAATAGTACACCCGCATTTCGCCAGTCACGTTTGAGCCCCATGTAATTGGGGGCGAGCCTATTGCCATGAACCGAGTACAAATCCAGTATTCGTGGCTGCTACTGAGAAATTTCTAATAGGAAAACCAAATAGCAATTTTTTATCCCGACCAGGGTATCAAACCCAGGACCCCATACTCAGCAGTCGCGTTTGCAACCACAAGATCAACGGAGCAACTACTAGAAACTATATTTTACAAGTCTATGATCGTCAACCAATTTAACCAACCTAACAAACAGAAGTTAGTTAACAAGTATAAACCTATAGAAACTCGTTCTGAAACATAAAAAATGTCATCGACTTTAAATCCACGGCTCTATTAACCAATTAAAACTCGTCGGTTACATCTTGTGGCATCTAAAGATTGTCACCTTCTAGACCCAGTCAACTAATTGGTGCTTTAAGACGAACGGTTATTAGTTAAATACTTTAGAAAAGAATTTAGATTTCATCAGTATTTTTTTTCACACAATCCATCTATAATAGTTTTGTCTTTTTTTTTTAATTTTATATTTCTGGTATTCAGCTAAATCCGGCATGACTGGAAGCCGACCCCAATACAGTTGGGAAAAGGCTAGGCAGATGATGATGAATCCATCTATAATAGAAGTGAAATTAGAGTAGCTGCTGCGAAGAAACTCTTCTTCAGTAGTAGAATATGATTGGTCGAATTTAACACTTTCTGATTGCCTGATTTTAATGGATTCTAAGCCAAGAAATTTAGTCTACTTTTTTGAACTGAGAGACAAATAAACTTACTTAACTGACAAATTGAGCTAATATGGCAGAGATTGCTCTTCATATGATGATTCCACACTGCTGGGTGGCAAATGATAAAGTTAGGAAAAAGCCACCTGGCTTACTTAGCTCAAACTGTGCTAATGACTTACGATGGGGATGGTGGACCGGAGTTTGTCCATTGGCAGAAGCCAAATGATACCCGATTACTTTGAGTAATTTATTTCATCACCACTGCTCTCAAAAACTGAGAAGGAAACATCGTGAAGAAACAAAAATTCAAAGACATGTGACATCTACCAACCCGCACTGGGCCCGCGTGGTGGATTATAGCCCATTCCCTCTCTAGAGAGACGGACGTGTGTCCCAGTAGTGGGAACATTATAGGCTGATTATGCTTATGCTAAATGATACCCGAACATGTGTAAATTATTTAGGCCTGCTTGTTAATAAACAAATACAATTTATACTAAATCGAATGTCGATCGAATCGACTCGAGAAAATATGAAAAACTTTTGCCGAAACAAAAAAAAAAGTGAAAGCTAAAAGAACAAAGTTCAAAAATAGAATCACAAAAACAGGCAAATGTTTGCAAACAATTAAAGTAATCGTCGTTTATCTCAGCTGATTAAATCCACACCAATTCCATCTAGCGACAACGTCTGACGATTGTCTAACTAATTAGAACTACTAGAAGCTCTGAGACTCCCGTTAATTAGGAAGACGGCGCTGATTTATCACCTATCTTTATACAAATACGAGGGCTTAAATTAAGTAACGCTTTGTTTTATTTAGAAGACTGTGTTCCAGGCCGTAAATGAAATTATGTTTTGTCAAGAATGTGCTTATTGTGTTTTTTGTTTAATTTAGGCGTAGGCCCTGTTGCGCGATTAAACGAAGAAGTTAACATCAGTTTAAAGTATTACGTATTCTGTCAATTTCAAACTGTAACTTAAAAATGTGGTTCTGTTATTATTTCTAATTTATATTACTTAGCTAGACCAAGTCGCGGTAAACCGAGAAGATGACGGGATGCCTTGGTTGGTTTTCAAGTTAATTGGCTAGAAGAGGCCCAACACCGACAAAAGTGGAAGGAATGGGGAGGCCTTTGCCCAGTAGTGGGACAGAAGGCTAGGAAAATAAAATTGTTTGTTGTAGGTGTGAATTTTAGAGTACCTTAATTTATATTGCTACCAGATGCTTAACAAACATGTCCACATAATCAGATAATACAACCAAAAATAAATTAGTGCTATATAATGTGGCAAACAGTCCCTCTAACACATTGAAGCCCAATTTCACGACTCTTTACCATACCATTATCAAAAGGAAAAACGCGATGGTTTTTTTTCGTTGTTTTGCAATTTGCAAGTCAGTATTAAATTGTATGCTGATAAAATTGATTGATTTGCAACCGTAACAAATATTTATTTACAGACTTATCATCACATTTCTCCATAATTAGAAGAAATACATATTTAAAACTTACCAGTGAGCACATGGACCCTCGCCGTCGCCGACTGAGCGTTATCTGGTGCACATTGGTACGTGCCAGCATCTGACGTCCTCGCCGACTGTACTAGCAGTCTACTGCTACTGTGTATACCTTTCTCAGTAACTAAGGATATGCCTCCCCGCGTTGAGTCGAAGTTTATCGTCTGTTGAAGAAGAAAATCGTATTAAAAGTTGAAAAGTGGGAAACAAGTAACAGGTGACAGCTGACGAGTTCCGATGACAGCCGAGCGGCCAAGTCGTCTTTACCACAGAGTAAAGAATCGCCGCGGTGGCAGCCTATAGAGACGTCAGTAGAAATAAAATTCATGGCACTAGAAGTCAGTTCGCTAATGGCCGCGGTGAAATCCAAACGGCAAAGTCGTATCTACCATAGAGCACGGAAACACCGCGTTGACAGCATGTAGGGCGTCAGTAGGCACTAATAATAGTATTATTATTCGTGATGTCGATAGTGAGCACAGAACTTCTGTCACGGACCGCTTTTAGAGCCTCTATATCATGTCATTTATTTCGTATTGCGAGATTACACGCTTAGTTTCTATGGAAAGTGTTGACAATGTCGCGTCTAATAGCTGTGGTAGAATCGACTCCGTGCTCTGTGGTCTCAACACAAATATATTTGCGAGGTATGGCGTGTTTGGAACATGTCATAATGTGTGTTGCAGAACATTTTCAACATGTCATTCTTAATTTTTGGTAATGACTGCTAATTTTCGTTGGAGGTGAAATCAAAGTCAAGTGATTTCAAAGGTCAAATTAATTTTAAGAGGTCAGAATAGCAAAATAAAATATAGAAACCTAAAATCTCATAATGGTTTCGGAATCAGAATAGGTTCATTTTTACTTAACATAATAGATACTTACTTACGTCCCATTGCAACGTCGGTTAAGTACGGCGTAGGTTATAAAAGAAGTAAACGTTTACTTGCACTATACTTAGGTACTGTTTTTGACTTAATCAGTATTACATAACATCACGCCAGTAATTCCACGAAATAGTAGAGTAGGTACACCCACATTTCCCCAGTTATGTTTAAGTCCCATATAGAGGGCGAGCCTATTGCCATCAACCGGGCACTTATCCAGGCTCCAGGGTTGCTACTGAGAAATTCTAAACGAAAAACCCAAAAAACACTGTTCCCCGACGCGACGTGGGAATCGAACCCGGGACTTCGTGCTCAGCAGTCTCACTTACGGCCGCTAGATCAATGAGACAGTTCATCAGTATTCTGCATGTATAATTGCAACTTATTCTTCCTATAACGAGAAAACTTATTACTGTGACAAAAACTGCACGGCAAACTTGTGAATCCTTGATTCTTTAAGAAACCTCAGCGTAATTTTATTCCAAGCGTTATTTCATTCTTGTTAAAAAATACATCGATTTCAGTGAGTACTGAGAGAACAAGAAACCGAATTGTAAGTATGGAAAATGCAATAATCCACTTTCAGTAATAAAATGCCTGAAAAAGTATACCTAGTAAATGTTAGTTTTTAGGTATATTGCGTTGTTACACGTCGAAAAAATCTAGCTTGGTTATTTATTAAAAAATAATTGTGTCTCCGCACGGTTTCATCAACTTGGTAGGTACGAGTGTGTTATCATCATCTGCCTAGCCTTTTCCCAACTATGTTGGGGTCGGCTTCCAGTCTAACCGAATGCAGCTGAATACCTGTATTTTTCATGAAGCGACTGCCTATCTGACCTCCAGAACCCAGTTAGTACTGGGTAATACTGACAGTACCCCTTGGTAAGACTGGTTCATTTCAGACTTACGTCTTCCAAAGCGACAAAAACAGAGTGACATCAGAAAATCTTACAAAACACTATATTTCAAGCTTTTACTGTAACATCATAAATCAGCGATTTCCCAATACCTACTACAGTTAAGCAAACTAGAGGACATTTTAATCAGACTGGCAAACGTTCAACGGGTTTAGACCTATTTGCATGTTGCAACGTTGACAGCTTTGGCATTTTCGGATTTGAATGTCTATTTCGATGCCAGATTTGAATTTAGAATTTTGTTAAATGGTTGAAGTTACAGATGGATTGGCTATTTTAGTGATAAAATGAGAATAAAGATATTTTAACAATCTTTTAGGTATTTTCTAGTTAGAAAACTTAATCATTTAGCTGTTTATCATATCTCTAGATTATTTTCAGAAAGGTATTTAAAACAGAAGCAACCGTGTGAATATTTCCAACCATTTGAATGCCAATTCTAAGTCTAACAACAATGTTAAACTAGGTTTTTCAATAAATATCTTATTTTTTATATAAAAAAAACTGTAGATACTTTTATAGAACTTCGTATTGAACGACGTTTTCGATCAGCTGTTTTTAATGTCTTTTAGAATACTAACTTCGCAAACAGACACAAACAACCGAACAATTGAACCCACAGAAATACCCGAAAGGTAAAAGCAAAAAAAAAACTAATTATGGAAGAAAAAACGTACTCGAATCTCATTGAAAGAAATTTGTAAGTAGCTAAATAATAAAGAACTAATACTTACTAAGAAACTACTAAACCTTGACATTTGATAAAAAAAAGTTTCATTAGAACGATTAAAGTCGTTTAATAAGTCGTTCTTCTCCGAAAAACGTAAAAATAAAAACATGACTATGTTTTTATTTACCTACTTCATCAATGATAAATAAGTTAAGTAATTATGACTGCCTCGTTGGTCCAGTGGGCGCAATCGTGACTGCCGAACATGAGTTCCTGGGTTCGATTCCCGGGTCGGGTAAATTGTTATTTGGGAATTTCCATCAGGAATTTCTCAGTAGCAGCCACGGAGTCCAGATTTGTACCCGGTTGATAGCAATAGGCTCGCCCCATATTACATGGGACCTATAAATTGGCGAAATGTGAGTGTACTATTAGGTACATATATACCTAACCCTTCGGTGATTATTGGCGTGATGTTAAGTTGTTACTTATTGAACGTGCATTAAATAGAAAATAGGTTTTAAGCGATAAAAATGTAATAACGTTATTGTAAAAAACCGGCCAATTGCGAGTCGGACTCGCGCACGAAGGGTTCCGTACGTGTATCTATAAAAATGGCAAAAAATCATATCGGTTGTATGGGAGCCCCCCTTAATATATTTTTTTTTTTAATGTTTAGTATTTGTTGTTATAGCTGCAATAGTAATACATCATTTGTGAAAATTTCAGCTTTCTAGCTATCACGGTTTATGAGATACAGCCTGGAGACAGACAGACAGACAGACAGACCGACAGAGAGACAGACAGCGAAGTCTTAGTAATAGGGTCCCGTTTTACCCTTTGTGTACGGAACCCTAAAAAAGAAAAGATGAAGTTTTTTTTATTATGCATGTATTTAATTAAGCTATAAATGATGTTTAGAAGTTTTAGAAACGAAGGTGCTAATCCTTCACAACTTTAACTTGTGGGAATAACATTTATTTTCAGACGCAGTACTAAAGATTTTAATCAGAGTAAGAAACTGCGAGTCAAAGTTGAGTGATGTTTACATTGTTCGTTCAAACTTTACTTGAGAGGTCTTACTGCATTTGTGGCCGTGCAAATGCTGTAAGATGTAATAAGACGAGAAAACCACCTAAAAGTCAGACACATCTATGTGAAAAGAAAATGAATAATATTTATTTTGAACGAAGTTTTCCATTTGGTAAATATTTATGAAGTAAATGAAAATATTTATATGATAGAATTTAATAATTGTTTAAGAATATAATAAAGCTTGACTATCTGTGGGAAATAGCAAGCGGTAGAAAATGTACTATTTCTTTCAATCTTGTGTATTTGTATTTAAACTTATTTTCCCTATAAAAACTCTCCTTTCCTGTTATATTAATATGTCAGTATTTTAAACACTGCTTTAAGATTTCACGGTTTAAAGCTAAACTTAAAAAGATGCTTAGAAAGAGGGTAGACAGATTTGTCTGCTCCTAACAATTTATTTTCCATCCACCCGCATTCTCCAGTCAAGCCGCGATATTGGCGTTTGCAACAGCGTCGAAATATCGGGAGCTCAAATTCATGAACAATCACGGAAGATATCCCGTAAGTGACAGTATAAGTGTCAGTATTTTTCTTCCCAACCACCACAATTTAAATCCTGCAAATCTTCAACACGGTTACCAAGCTTAACGTCAAACTGGTTCTCGTATAAAATAATATTCAAGAGCACTGTAACTGCCTTAATTGTTCCAACGACTCGCCTGCACTTCTAGATACGCCAATCTGAAATGCAGCCGCCATGCTAGGGTTGAATGTCATAGAGAAAATGTTAAGCTGACTGCACATAGGGAATGATTAAAATATGGAAGTATTTGTAAAATACTAAAAGGAGAGAGAAAATGGTATTTATTGTACTCGTACACACTGCGACACATTAAGCTGTACGTATCCAGTATTATCAGTATGAGCTTCTCGTACAATGAGAGATCAGCTTAATTTGGTTTTGTATAGCTTGATTGGTCGTCGTGCGTACAGCTCAATAATTACATTGAAACTTAAAAATTAAACATAAACTAATAAAATAGCAATATTAAAAAATAATACAAAAATAAATTAAATTGGATATGTACGGCTCATCACTCGAGGCAAAAAAGCATGGCGTTCATAAACAAATGCCACAGCACTAGTCTTTAAATATTAGCTTTCCAAATTATTGAACTTATCTGTATATTCACGAGCACTAAAATACATACACAAAGCATCATTTAAATTCTATTCACTCCTACAGAGTTGTTTGTAATTGTATATTGATAAAAACAAAGCAATTCGGGACCCCGTACTCTTGTGAAACGCTTTTATATAAAAGTTGCAATCGTTACTCCACAAGTAGTGTGTTTTCACAACTCTGAATCTCAACCTTTGATTTCCCGAAGCCAAAAACTTTAACCAATCCCAAGAAATAAAAGTCAAAACCCAGACACTAAGAATCTGTTTTACAATAGAAGATAATAACTGTTACTTCATAGTTCTGTTCCAAGGAGTATGAAATTAGAAGTGCTGACTCGGCAAACAAGTTCCAGATTAAGCGGTGCAAGAAAACTTATTTACTATGTTGAAAGCTGAGTGCAACTAAACTGTATTAATATAGAAACTTTATGCATTACCAGAGTGGGTAAAATCTCAATCTACTAATGAACATGTAGGATTTATATGACAGTATTGACTCATGCTCAAGATGAATCTTGAACGTAAAATGCGAAGGAAAGACCCAAAACGAAAACCAACAACGAAGACCATAGATCAGGTTTGTTTAAATTACCAGTTGACAGCGTTGAGAAGCTTTTGACGTCATTTTTTAGTTTATTGTTTTAAGTTATTTACTGTGAGTTATTTTAATAAAAATGTAAATATTTATTATTTATTTATTTATTTATTTATAATTACGTAAATAACACCTTAACAGCTAGAACGCCAATGCGATGTTACTACCACCAAATCACAATACAAACAACAACCATAACACAATCAATCATATATTCATAATACTAGTTTTTGCCCGCGGCTACGCTCGGGTTAATTTAGAATTTGACCATCAATTTGGGTCGTAACTTTCGCATTTATAATAGTAGTAAGATTAGTAGGAATATAGTCAAAGTTGACGATATTAAGAAGATCTTTGTTAAAATCTACAATCATGATAAATGAAGCATGAAACACAGCTTAATTCGTTCATTATAACGTGGTGTAGAAATTTCTCTGTCATCACAAAAGACGTGACGAAGTAAACAACTGAGATACTGTCTGTCAACACTCAAGGGAGTTACGTAATATTTTATGAACGATATACGAGGCAATTTCCGTTTCTGTTCGCTTAATCGACGATAAAATAAAAATAGTATGAATACGTTTTAGATTAATGTATAGAAGCGAAAGTATTAAAACCACTTGGACCCGCTTGCACAAACAATCACTAAATGCATTTATTTATCGTTAAATGTATACAGTGTGTAACGGAAGCGGGGTATCAACCCTGAACTCCTTCAGGGTGAATGTGCTCATGAAACTCAACAATTTTCCCCAAAGAACATAGGTCGAAATATGAAAAAAAAATTAGGCCCTCCCATAGTAAATCAATCAGCTGGTAGTCAGTTTTGTAAGGGAGGGCCAAATTTTTTTCGACCTATGTTCTTTAACTTTAAGTAGTATTTGACAGAGTCTCAAATAACATAATACCATAATTTAAAATTTATACAAACCAGGTATTTTTTTAGAATTATCTTTTTATCTGTTCAGTTACATCTATTAAGCCAATCTTCTTCTTTTTTTTTCTCTTTCGTTTGATTAGTGCCTAACCTGGTGTCAGAGTTTGTACGCCGCTCATGGGCCTCTAACTTGGCTTTACGTCACGTCGAGAAATATCTCTCAGGCATAAAAACATCGTGAAGAAACCAGTTCTTCACGATGTTTTCCTTCACCGAAGCAAGTAATAATTTTACAATATGCAAATGAAACACTGTTTTAAGCTACTGTCACTTACGGGTAAATGACAGTATGAGTTTAGCGGGGTATCAACCCTGAACTCCTTCAGGGTGAATGTGCTCATGAAACTCAACAATTTTCCCCAAAGAACAAAGGTCGCAATATGAAAAAAAAATTAGGCCCTCCCATAGTAAATCAATCAGCTGGTAGTCAGTTTTGTAAGGGAGGGCCAAATTTTTTTCGACCTATGTTCTTTGGGGAAAGTTGTTGAGTTTCATGAGCACATTCACCTCCTTCAGGGTTGATAACCCCCTTCCGTTACACGCTGTATAAAATATCATTCCGTAGGTATAATTTTCAAATGATGGAACAAAATTGGGATTTTGTTTAGAATTAAATGTCATTAATGATTTTTGGTTTATGCAACATTAACATAGTTCAAAAAAAGGAATTTAAAACCGTCTTAAACGTTTTTGTTTAGTTTCTTGTGTTCTCTCTAACTCCAAGACCAATCGCACCTACTACTTGGATGTTAATCCAAATATTAAGTGCGATTGGTCTTGGAGTTTAAACCCACATTTAAGTAGATTATAACGCTAGTGCAGAATAACCTTAACTTAATCAGCTTCCTATACTAACAGTTACAAACTCCTCAGAGTCAAGTTTAAATCCAGGCTATGTCATTATTTCAGACCCAATTTGGTGCCAACAGGCCAGTGCGAAATGAACTTAATCCCAATTCCCAGCGCTATTCACATGTGGATGCGTCGAGTTTACGTCTAATTGCGATTTCGGGAATAGCATTCCACTCCCATGGCATATAATGGACCAGTTAGTAGCACTAGAGCACAGAGTATTACAGAAGGTATGCTCCGTACACCATCATTCACACTTTTTCAAAATAACTGCTATAGTATGTTTGTCAAAGTCTACAACAAAATACCTAAACAAATAAGAGAACTCCCATTTACTTATTTTAAAAAACAACTAAAAAGATGGCTGTTTATCAATGTTTTTTACACAATAAGTGAATTTTTAACTTTCAAGCCGAACTGTACCTAATGGTTTCACTGTACGTACCAACCTAACTATGTTTAAAAATACTACATAATATAAATATTTTGATAGGTACTCATTATTCATAATTTTTAGTTGAATTTGTTACTCTTCACTCTGTCTGTTGTACTTTAATTGTTAACTTGTTCTTATTCTTATTCTTTATTGCACACAAAATTAAAAGATATACACAATATTACAATATGTAGCTTATGTGTGTTGTGCTTGTGTGCTTGTGTGTGTCTTATATTTTAGATATCAATATTTGCATGCTGAATTTTAGTAAGCGGAATATGTAGAACCTATTTTATTTATCTTTAACACCTCAATGTACCATATTTCGCGCAAATAAAGATTATTCTTATTCTCCTGCTCTTATCCCAATTCATTGGGAGTTGGCGCAACATATCCTCAATTGGTTAGTCGTCATCTCATCAGTCACTGTCTTTTTAGCCATAAATTCTTTCACACAGTCTATCTACTCAAAGTCTAGGTCTGCTCCACACTGCCACACACTTGAAAACGCACGTACACACGGCGATCAAGCTATTCATATCCAGTATAACCTGACCTCGGGTTGTATGAGCTTCACTTACAATGAGATATCAGCGTATAATGGTTTTTTATGGCTTGATTGGCCGTCGTACCTACGTACGTCAAGTGTGTCTGTCTATACTTGACGTACGGTAAGTTCACCCGTGACTACAGGTCTACCATTTGGTTTGGTTAATAACTGAACTCTCGCGTAACGTCACCAAATTCTTCCCGAACCGCGATTTTACCTCAGTCTCTCAGGCACAGTCGCAGTGAAGCGGTAAAAAGCAGTGATAGCCTAGTGGTGTGAACGTCGTACTGCCAAGTCATAGGTCTCAAGTTCGAATCCAAGACACGCACCTCTCATTTTTCGGATTCATGTGCGTATTGTATAATTATCACCTGCTTTGGTGAAGGAAAACATCGTGAAGAAACGAGCACGCCTGAGTGATATTTCTCGACGGTATATGTATAAAGCCAAGTCTTAACCCATGGATGGCATAAAAACTCTGACACCAGGTTAGGCACTAACCACGCGATAAAGAAAATATTTTAAGCGGTAGACCTGCCCCCCTATTCACAAACGCTTCGATTCGATTTCGATTCGGAAAGTCGTAAGTATGTCTATCTCGCTCGCTTTCGTAATGCCAAAAAAGATAGACATACGTCTTGTCGAATCGAAATCCAATAAAAGCGTTTACGCAGCGTAACGTATTCGATTGAGGCCACCGTACATTTTCATCTATGTGTGTACGTGCGTTTTTTTTCGTCCGTTGTATGATCCTAACCTTCTGTCCTATTCTCTACTCCCACCTAGATAGAATTAGAACCAAATTCATAGACTTAGCACCCCAACTAACGACCGACTTAGCTTGCAGGGTGACGTTTTATGTTTGATAAAACTATAGTTTACGGTTATTATATTAACTGATTGGTCAATTCTACAATTGTGCATATTCGTTGTGATGCAGTAATTTAAGCGTATAGAAAGACACAGATTCGGTCTCTGAATTTATGATTTGAGAGCTTCGCGCTCTCTACCATTGTGTTTTGAATTTCGAAGGAATCACCTTAATTACCTACCTTACTGCGAAAGTAGTATTTGACAGATAAAATTTATACAAACCTGCAATTTTTTTAGAATTCTCTTTTTATCTGTTCAGTTACATCTATTAAGCCTTCTTAATCTTCTTTTTTATGTTTAATGGGTCTACTCTAAGACCTCAATCAATTTTTTTTCTCTTTCGTATGATTAGTGCCTACCCTGGTGTCAGAGTTTATATGCCGCCCATAGGCCTCTAACTTTTCTTTGCGTCACGTCGAGAAATATCTCTCAGGCATGCTGGTTTCCTCACGATGTTTTCCTTCACCGAAGCAAGTAATAATTATACAATATGCAAATGAAACACTGTTTTAAGCTACAGTATAAGTTTAATATGCACATGAATTCGAAAAATCAGAGGTGCATGTCTTGGATTCGAACTCAAGACCCATGACTTGGCAGTCCGACGATCACACCACTAGGCTATCACTGCTGAATAGTCAATCTTCTCTGGTAGTCTTCAATAGGCTGTTAATATAATGAAAAAGAAACCAATTAGCAACCTACCGGGTCCAAGTTATAAATAAAAGTACTTTTAAAAGACGAAGAGTAAATTAAATAACCTAACTAACAACCAAAGGCAAATTTAAACTCATGTTATTTCATTCCTTTTAATGTATAATTCATGATTAATAGGAAACCGTTCCTACATAAATCATGAGTATAAATATCACAATTCAGATTTCGGAGAATATCGTTTGTGGACGACACAAACTAATTATTTACTTCTGAGGAAACAACTTGCATTGTGATAATCTGACTTTTTTATTTTGCATTTTATTTTTTTATCATCACATTTTTTTTTTAAACTTATATGACAAGGAGTTGTTTATTTGACACAAATTGTGTCTTAAACTTGTCTTACCTTGTGGTTAATTAATAGCAGCTGCTCAGATCGATCTTTAGGTTAAGCCGCGCTTTGCCCAGGTTGGTCCGTGGATGGGTGACCACCCATTACATACCGAGTTTCCTCCGTGCCTAAGAAATCACGTTAAGGCGTTGGTCCTGGTTGTCATTTATAAATCTTTGACAGTCATTATAGCTAATCAGTGGCCCGAAAGTCTGACAACCAGTCTTATCAACGGGTATCGTATTACCCAGTACTAACTGGGTTGTGGAAGTCAGATAGGCAGTCGCTCCATGTAAAATACTGGTATTCAGCTGCATCCGGTTAGACTGGAAGCCGAACCCAACATGGTTGGGAAAAGGCTAGGCAGATGATGACTTGTCTTAGTGTAAAGTGGTATTCGCGACATATTTGCGACTTTTTTCATGAATATTTTGGCGAGTTCTAAAAGTAGTAAACTGTTGGAATTTCAACTGTTTGTAAAAAAAAAAAAAGTGAAATCATTTTATTAGGACCAAACATTTTTTCCATTTAACCACCATACCACCATTTTTTTTTTTTTTTTTTGAAGAGCTAACCGTTGAAATACAACTGTGTGTTTTTATTTGGATACTGATTTAGGTCTCCCCTAGTAGTTATGATCGAAAACTAAAGAATAGCTCAAACCTTGCCAAAAATATGAACACAGTAAAAGTGGTAGTGGGGTCGTCTATCTAACATGACTGTTTCTCATAAAATTCTTCGTCAAATAAAATTGGAATACCCAAGAAAATCTAATACGAACATGAAACCAGTACCTAAGCAATTTTCATATTTTCATTCGCATTTTGCAATGAAAACAGTTTTCTTTATATCACATCTCAGCATTTTATTCCTAACCTTACACTATTTATATTGTGACGTGATATTTCTGAGATTTTTCAAAGAGAAATGCATTTAACTCTCGGTTGTGACATTAACTTAATGGAGGAAGAAATTGAAACAGCTTTAAGTAGTTTTTAACCGACTTCAAAAAAAAGGAGGAGGTTCTCAATTCGGCCGGTATTTTTTTTTTTTTTTTTTTTTTTTTATGTATGTACACAAAGCAAACTTAATCGGTTTGCAGGGCACACCACAAAGATGTTGGTGTGCGTAAAATCAACTGGTGTATTACTTCGCCTATTTGTTAGTGTTTGCTTCACTGTATATGTATAATATGAGGTAAAGAATATGAAGCATCAATTTAACCCTATGACTAACCGGTGTCGTGGCATAGATGTGTAATCATTCGGCTGGTAAATCAAGTGTCGTAGGATCGAATCTGCGCCGCTGGCGTCAACTTTTTGCATTATTAAAAAACTTTTATTTTCATTTTGTTGAATTTTTATTGTAATTTACCTGATAATAAGAACATTATTCGAAAAAAAATATGGAAGTAAAAATTAAACAATTTGTATTAAGAAATCAACAACATTTATTGACTAGGTTTTTTTCAAGTGTCGTAGGATCGAATCTGCGCCGCTGGCGTCAACTTTTTGCATTATTAAAAAACTTTTATTTTCATTTTGTTGAATTTTTATTGTAATTTACCTGATAATAAGAACTTTATTCGAAAAAAAATATGGAAGTAAAAATTAAACAATTTGTATTAAGAAATCAACAACATTTATTGACTAGGTTTTTTTTTATATTATAATCACAAATTAAAAAGTTTTGTGCATGACAAATATTCTAAGTCGGACAAGAAATAACGTTACTTTTCTTATTCAAGTGGGTAATTTATTTATTAGTGAAATGAATAAACATGTTAATAAGATAGATATTAAGATACAGGTATCCTAAATTGTTATCTCACTAACAATAACATCACTCACATAAAACAAATCGAATTACCCCCTGATATTTTTATTAATATCCTATTGGTGCGCCTTCGCTATCTATGACTTATTCATGCACGAAGTAAATGTCTCCACTAGACCTGCATGGAAGAATATTTTTTTTTATGATAGCGCTCACCATCTTTTCGCCACAATATTTTGCGACCGTCCTTGTCTGATTTAAAACATTTTTCATCTCTAAATATAACTATATTATTGCACCAATCAAAATCTAAATATTCTCTTGCGAAGCGTACCCGGTTTTGCCTGTGAATATCTGACATTCAAATTTTCTTGGCTGGCCTACAACATTTCACACCAGCTGCTCGCAAGTGGTTTCGTACAGTTTGTAATGTCACGTCATGTTTAGTTGCCGTGGAACGAGTAGTGAGGAAGGGCTCAGCGGTATGCGTAGCAACTATATCAGATGCCAATCTGTGAATGCAAATCCAGCCTTTGGTCCCGGTCGGCAAGGATCAATGCTTCCCGAATCTGCATAACGATGGACCCACAATTGCACAGTCCTTCTCTGTGAACAATAATAAAATATTGTTACAAAAAACAACAATCAATAACATGTGGATTATTTAAACATATTAAACTTCTAAACATCATAATAACATTTTGTTACTCACCGATATCTTTAAACGTCTCGCAATTTCACTAATTGAAACATTTTGCTCATGCAAAAGAATTATTTCAGCTCATAAAAGTGTGGTTCAATGATTCATATTGATTCACAAATAAAAGCACTTCTCAAAAAACGCAGGGTATAATGTCTAAAAACGTAACGAAACCCCAATAGTCAATAGCATTATGACGATGAACTTAAACTACTAACTTAAACATGATTTGTCATTTTTAGAGGGTAGACAACTAATACATTCTAACCCAAATATAAAGAGACTTGCTAATAGTTAAGCAATGAATTGAACAAACAAATGTAAAATATTTTATTAAAACATACAAAAACATTATACTGTTGGCAGTCGGATTCGATCCTACGGCGCCGGCGCAGTAAGTAATTATTTATCGCACGCTCGACTAATGCGCCACGGAGACGATTGTATGATAAGCTAAATTTATGCGTCATATTCCCTGCAACATTAGTGACAAGAAATTTTATTGTGTGTGCGTGGACAACGGGTAGCAAACACTAATAAATAGGCGAAGTAATACACCAGTTGATTTTACGCACACCAACATCTTTGTGGTGTGCCCTGCAAACCGATTAAGTTTGTTTTTTGTACACCGATTACGCCGAAGTTTCTGAACCGATTTACGTAATTTTTTTTTTGTTTGATGCGGAATAGTTTCGAATTGGTCCCATAAAAATTTGATTCAGGTAGGCCCATTAGTTTTTATTTTATGAGCATTTGACTCTGAAGTCTGTTACTTGTTTGTTGTTGTGGAGTTACTTTCGCATTTATAATATTAGTAAGGAAGTAAGAATAAGCCTATTACCATGAAATGTATGGTTTACAATGTAAAATGAACGCATAGAAAATATTTTTAATGATAAAAGGTCGACTAAGTCCAGACAGTCATTTCCACTTTCAAATGTCTTTGGTTTAGTTATAGTTTACCTCGACGATAATAAAAACCTCAATTTCTGGCCAACTATATTAATAAACACACTTTGAATAACATTTCCTTAAAAAAAATTGTACCATTTTGGTGTTTATGGTTTTTGGTTTATCTCTCGCCGACTAGTCGACACTTCGCGTGACGAGAGGGCTGGTTCTTTCTTTGGGCAAAGAATTAGCATTGCCATTCAACGTTGCAATGCTGCCAGTCTTCTAGGCACGTTTCCAGATGACAGCGATGCGGAAGAGTACTTTGACGCCTAAGACGTGTCCTATTGTCGTGGTTGGCCATATCTCGCTAAGTTTCTAAGTCTAGGGGTTTTAAGGGCACTAGCAGACATGCCAACTTTAGCCTTGGTGACCGAAATCGGCCACCTTCACCAATCTTCATTAATTCAGGAATGTATTGGTTGCTGTGTTTGAGTACGGGAATAAAATGCGTTTTTAAGTTACTTGCTATATCAAGCTTTTGAAAACCGAGTCCATCGCTGACTTAGCATTAAAAAAACATTTAACTTTTTCAATGCTAAAACACCTGCCTTCCTCTCTGTAAGAGGAAGTGTGCCAAATCGCTTCTTCTACTCGAATCAATGACTTATATATATTCCCATTAAAATAGATAGACTTTTAACACCGAGCGTTCAAAACGCGTAACCAAAGAGATCCAGACAAAAAACACTGATTTGTTTTGACCGTTTTGTGGATATGTTTATTCTAGAGTGCCGGCAGCCCGGCAATTTATTATTTTAGGTCAAAATAAAATCTCTTTAATCAGTGTTTTTTTGCTTGGATATCTTTGGTTAGACGCCCCAACAATAAAGAAATTAAATTGTTTTCTTACCTTCCCTCTATGCGTCCAATTAATAGTATTGGGTGGTTCTGGAGTGTGTCTTACAATACAGGTCAAGTTTATCGTAGACCCGGCGTAAATGAACAGGTCTGGACCGCCCATGATCTCTGTCTCGGGTTCTGTGGACAACGGGTTCTTGTGAGTACATTGTTAGAATCATGTTCAATTAGTGATAGGTAATTGGGGAAAACGTGTAATTGAAGTTACGAACTTCAGAGGCTGTTCCAAAGAAATATCTGATCTCATTGACTTCGCCGTTAACTTAGGTACAGTAAGGAAAGTCCTTTTTTTTTTTTTTTTATTGGGTGGGAAATCATCAAATGACCCCCCCCGCCCTGGGCGGAGCGGAAGGGAGTGTCAGACTCTTACTGACTAAAAACCACCCATGTTCCTTCATTGGCCCTTTATGTTCCAGGGCCACGGTATCTCTTTCGAACAGTCCCGCAGCCCTGGCAGGCACCGGCCCTTGCGGGCCCCTCCCGTTGCTGACAACTCTTTGAGGCGCGCGTGGAACACGAACGCGCCGTCGACACGGCCTGCCCGTCGTCATACGACGGACGGACGGCGAGCTAGCCCATTACTCACCGTCCACAGGCCCGTGCCTACGGTGGCCGAGAGCCATCACGGCGTGGCCCCCGACGCCCGGTGCTTCTCCTCCCGCGGCAGGTACAGAAAGTCCTACCAATATTAAAAATTCGATAGTTTGTGAGGATGTCTGGATGTTTATTACTCTTTCACGCAAAAAGTACTGATCGGATTTAGATGAAATTTAACACACAGATAGTTTATAACCAGTAGTATATAAAGATGGTTTTAACCTTTTTTCGGTTTCAAATATTGGTATCTATTATTATTTTCCTACCAAACAAACAAAACATTTCCTTGACTAATAAAATGAAAGACACGCCTGAAGAGAAATGCATGAAATTAGGAAGTTTATAATGTACCAGAGACGGTATAGTGTAGAGATTTCCTCTAAAGTATTTTCGAAGACACGAGGAACAAGATATTATTATTTTAAACTACATATAGGATAGGTACTTTTTATCCCGGTAGTACCTACAATCCCGTGGGACAGTTACCGAATTCAACGCAGGCGAAGCCGCGGGTATAAAATAGTTTAAAATAATAATATCTTGTTCCTCGTGTCTTCGAAAATACTTTAGCGGAAATCTCTACACTACACAGTCTCTGGTAGTGTAAACTTCCTAATTTCATGCATTTCTCTTTAGGCGTGTCTTTCATTTTATCAGTCAAGGAAATGTTTTGTGTGTTTGGTAGGAAAATAATGATAGATACCAATATTTGACACCGAAAAAATGTTAAAACCATCTTTTCATACTACTTTCATGCCGTAAACAATAAAATAAAATAAAACTTTATTGCTGCAAACTTGACAAAAAACTTCGCCTCAAAGAAACGTAAGGTGTTAAGGAGTTATAAAGGAAAAATAGAAGCTAAGAACTTCTCAGATGCTCTGTTACCTGCGGTTTATAAACTGCTGAAATATCTCCAAGAACTTTGAACTGTACTAGTCTTATTCCCTAAACAAATAAAACTAAAACTATTTTCAAACTGCAAAGTGCAAACTGTACTGAGTTTGTAAATAAATAAATTTTACTCATGAAAACACGTGCGCGTGGAAACTTCTTTACAATTGAGACACGTTGATGTGTTTGGAATATCACACGTGCTTAGTTTCAAAATAAGTGTATAAAAAATAAAAACATGAACAGCACGCCTGTAGTCTCCAAAGGGTTAGGCAGAGGTGTACCTGTGCCCGGTTGATGGTAACAGGCTCGCCCCCTATTACATGGGACTTTACCATAACTGGCGACATATGGGTGTACTATAAATACATCTCTGCACAATCTCCAGGGATAATAGTCGTGATGTAACATCATTATTATTATTGTATATAAACAGTCAAAAAAGTAAAAAAAGTCAGTAAAATCAAGATACCTAATTTTGATTCTACCAGACTGTTCTCGATCTGAACTAAAATAATAAACATAAGTAAGTATTGACAAATTATTCCTAAATGTTACGTAGACTATTGTCTTATCCCCTACAAACAACCATTAAACTAGTTTAGGTGAAATAAAAAATACTAGAACGAATCTCCATATTACATCATTTTCTATACGAAGACACTTACGACCATCAACAAGAACAAGAGCAATAACCTCCTTGGGTACATAATTTCTCAATCACCCAAAACAAAAAAGAAGGAAAATCGAATATTGAAACACGTATAGTAACAGCTCCATACATATCCGTCACTCACAAAAACGCAATAACGCGAAAGGATATAAATAACCCTTAACAAAAAATAGTTGCCATGAAATTTTGCTTCATTACTTCGTGAGAAACTTTGACATTTTGTGAGAGACAGCTGTTTCTTGACATAAAGGTTCCATTACACTTCGGGCAGAAAGGCGAATGGACATTTTTCTGGCTATATTTTTTCTTATTCTTTTTCATTGTCCCTTGAAAGAATTAGAGAGGCTTGACTGGTTCATTGTAGTGTGTCATAATAATAATATATTTCAAGGTATTTTATCTGAAAAGATTGTGTTATCAGACAAAATTATACGTAATTTTTCCCAGACTACAAAAATTTCGAATAACTTAAAAAAGAGTCCGATTATTTTAATAATATTCAATATTAGTTTTGAACGATCGGAATTTTAGTAGCTAATCACTTATTAACTGTTTCGCGGTTTAATCTTTCTAAAATCAACACAAAACAGAAATTATAAACCGAACCCTTACACTAAATAAACTTTCTATACCTAAAACAATATCGACTCACCGTTTCCTAACTAAGAGCAAACATACAATGTACTAACTTTAATATCGAATGAAATAATAATAGAACAACAAACGGACAAAGTAAACATACAGAAAATTATGTTCTTAGGGTGTGTGCAGACATGCCATACCCACACCACACTACAGCGGCAAAAAAGTTGCCGGGCATAAAGTTTTATGTAAACGTGTAAATCTATCCACACGTACGACATAGCCGATGGCCGTTGGGATAGACCATTAGAGAGAGACAAGACATTGTTCTTGATTAGAGACCGCAAATCGGTAGGCGCCCACCTAACGCTTGCCAATACACCCTCAAACTAGGTGGAGCGACAATCTTCGCAGTGTGGCTGGTAGCATCTGGATGTAAGTTACCTCTCAGGTTCGGCCTACTGTCTGTACATACGAGTACTACAATGTCTGAGAGTTCTATGGCTGTATCAAACGTGTAAGTATCAACAATATCGCGGCTACAAACACAAATGCAAGTGGCCAACTATACTTTAGCTCGACTTTAAGCAGCTGCATAACATAACAAAATCATTATTAGACTATAATGTTCTAACTGTATCTACCAACACGCGGACCCTACTGTGGAGTGTCACATGTTTTCAATTATTGAGTGAGCACATTCCAGTTTCCTTGCAATTGCCCTTCAACGTTTTGAGAGCAAGAGAATGGTGAAGAAATAATTTTACAAAGTATGTAAAGTTTCGACCAGGGCAGGAGGCCACTACTGCTCAAGCATCTGCAGTTTCACAATTTTCAGTGGCCATTGCCAGGCAACTTTTTTGTTGCTGTGCTGTATAATGATTGTGGCACGTCTGTATAGGCCCTTAACACGGAAGTTTGAAACACAAGCCATACAAACAATAGCTTCATGAAAGTGTTCTATTTAACTTTGGTTTCCCTCCATCTGAAGTAGCTTAATTTTGGTTTCAGGAACCCTATGTACTTTAGGCTAGCATATAAAGTATGTATCTATTATTACGGACAGAATGATAAATTATCTGTGAATGAGTTGTAATGTTCAAGTTTTCAATACAAAAACAAAGTTTTACACAAATATTTTTAGGAATGGAATGTTTTTTGTTTTTTTTAAATATTTTATTGCCCATTTTCACAAAACAAATGCCCAAAAAAATGCAACAGAGCGCTTTGCTCTATTGTAGTTTCAAGGCACGTCTCAGCGCCAAGAGATTATAGTGCAATATTATTTAAGCATTTTTCTAGGTCTCGCGTAACATAACATAACATCACGCCTGGCCAGAGGTGTACCTGTACATACACATTTCGCTAGTTATATTTAAGTCCCATGTTATAGGGCGCGAGCCTATTGTCATCAACTGGGCTCACATCTAGACACCGCGGCTGCTTCTGAGAAATTTCTGATGGAAGAACCCAATAATAATTTGCACGACCCGGAAATCAAACCCAGGACCCCATGCTCAGCAGTCGCGGTTGTTACCACTACACCGACGAGACAGGTCTCGTATAATGTTAGTAAAACCGCTTAAAAGTGTGCACGTCTTTTCAGATTTAGAAAAACGCATGCCCGCTCCCTTATTTCTTTCTCCGTGATCTACCGTGATATCAAACAATCTATGTCGAATTTAAGTTTAGTGCCAAGAATTTCTCCGATTCACGAACATCTATTGGCTACAAACATATTTTCTAAATTCTCGTAAAAAAATATGGCACAGTAACGTAGCTTGTTGTAATCTTTGGACAGTTTCTGACTGGCCCTGAATTTGGCGGCCAAATCCAAGCTCTGAATGGATCTCAGTCACTGTAATTGGAACGAATCCAAATAGGAATGCATGCTGGTAAGTATTTTAGAAGTACTTTGTAAATGGGAATTAGTTTCCTAGTTATTCATGGTCTTGATAACGTACGTTTTATTGGACGAAAACAAGGCACAAGATGCTTATACGGGTAATAAACCCTAGAATTCTTGAGATAAAACCTTGGATGTAGCAATATTTAAGGAAGTAAAACAGTTTGAACTACAAAAAAGTACGTATGTATCTCACAAAACCCGATGTATCATATTCCCGACTGGATAATTATAACTGCAGTAAAGTCGTCATAACGATTGCTAAGTCTGTTGAAGATTGTTCAGTATTCTTACCAAAAGATATTGTTAATGGGTTGTGGAAGTCAGATAGGCAGACGCTCCATGTAAAATACAGATATACACCTGGTTAGATTGGAACGACTTCCAGTCTAACCAGATCTATGCCCTAGCATAATAGATAGGAAAAGGCTAGGCAGATGATGTTCACTAACCTACTATGTTAAGATGTACAGCATGTCCTATAGGCGGCGTCGTGGATATCTGGCACTCGTACTGGCCGGAGTCGCGGCGCTGTGGGCTGCGGATGCGCAGCGCCCACTCCTCGGAGCGCGGCTTGTGCTGCGCCTCAAAGCGCTGGTCCGATGTGTATGTGTAGCGCCCCACCGTCAACAAGTGGATGTCGCGGTGACGGACCCATGACACCTGAGGAGATAAGAGCTGATTGTAGTTGTAAGTAAGAAGACAGACATATTACCATACTAGCTTTTAGCTTCGCGTTGATTTAGAATTTGACAATCAATTCGGGTGAATTCGAAAGACACGTGGCGCCATATATTATCATAAGAACGTTATTGCTGTTTTCTTCGGGAACAGTACTTTTTTCGGGATACCCTATGTCCGTTTCTGTACACCTGACAACGTATAATATGCAAAATTTCAGGATGCTCGGTTCAGTGGTTTAGACGTGAAAGGTAAAAAACAAATAAACAAAGTTAATGTAATATTATAAATGCGAAAGTATCTCATTTATGATATTGTTTTTCTTGACCTCAAAAAAGCCTTTGACAAAGTGTCTGTCCCCTTACTTTTATAGAGGCTTGAACGTATCGGCATAAGGGGACCCGCTCTTGATCTTTTGAAGTCCTACCTCAACAATCGCAAACAAATGGTTAAAATTGTGACGTACACCAGTTCCGAGTTAACCATCAATTTTGGAGTCCCCCAGGGCAGTGTTCTTGGGCCGACCTTATTCCTCATCTACATTAATAATCTCTGCAACATGAAGATTGATGGCGGGCTCATTTTCTCATACGCCGACGATACTGCCATTGTCTTCACTGCTAAGACTTGGGATAATGTTCGTAGGTTGGCAGAGCGTGGCCTTGTGAAGATGGCAGCCTGGCTAAACAATAGTCTCCTCACACGGAATGCCTCAAAATCCAACTTCATCTGCTTTACTAAGTATAATAACTCGCAACCGTCTCAAAACTTCCAAATAAAAATTCATCACTGCCCCAACCCGCCAACCTCTGGCTGCTCTTGCTTAAAAATTGACAGGTTACAGCATACCAAATATCTAGGTGTTATGATTGACCGGCGCCTGTCCTGGCACATGCACACCGATATAATTATGAAAAGAGTTAGGAAGCTGATTTGGACATTTAAAACACTGCGACATATGGCGTCAAAGCAACTTCTGAAGCAAGTATACATTTCACTGGCCCAATCTATCCTCATGTACTGTATGACTTGCTGGGGAGGGATTACTAAACTAAAATTTTTGGAACTAGAGAGGGCGCAAAGAACCTTACTTAAGGTCATGTACTTTAAACCCTGTAGGTACCCCACCCACAGCCTCTACCTATTATCTGACCTTCTGTCTGTAAGAAAGCTTTATCTGCTTCAACTTATACTAAAAAAAACACACATGACTTCCGTATGACCCCTCTAAGCCAAAAAGTAGAAGGAGCTACTTAGTCGCTCCAACGGTCAAGGTTAAATCTGCTTTCGCTAAAAGACAACACTCAAGGCAATCATCTTACTTATACAACTTGCTGAATAAAGAATTGAGAATATATTCCATGAAGCTCCGGGACTGTAAAAAAGTAGTAATGTCGAGTCTATTGTCTCTTCTTTTCAATAACCAAATTAGTTACCTTTGGTTTGTTGTGCCCAAGGTTAGTGAATTGAAGACTTATTTAGCTTCTTTTGATCCTACATTTGGACCTACACTTTAAATTTTGCTTAAAATTGCTGATTATTGCTCTTTCAATTTATTAGAATTATTTTATTCTATTCTATTATCTCACACACCATACAACCTTACTTTCACACTCACACTCACACCCACACTCACTCACACACTCACTCATGATACACATACCACAAGTACACGCGTGATCTGGCCTTTTTATACATAACGCTCATTTATTTGCAGAGCTGTTTGAATAATTTTTAAGTTTACCTTTTTATTTTGTTTTTAATTTTAAACTTAATTTTTGTTTTTTTTTGTGTAATCATGTCTACATTTCAATTGCTTAAACATAAAAAGTGGAAGTGCGGAGTCTCCTAATACAAGCAATTCCTTGCTTAAAAGGTCCAGAAATATGTATCGAAATGCCAATTGTAATTGAAATAAACGTTTTTATTTTTATTTATTCTTTTGTTAAAGAGTAAGGAAATCCTTCCTTAGGCAGTTGTCCCACCAACGACGAGAAAACGACTAACTATCGGCTATTTCCTCGCTCAAGAAACGTACAATAGATATACTTTCCGAGTGAACAAAATAGATGCATATACAAACAGTTGATCGCTGACTGTTCACACTGCCGGCGAGCACTCGCTTCACTAGTTTGTCGCTGAGCGACAAGAGTTATGAAAGATAACACTCGCTCGGCGACACTCGCCAAGCGATTAGAACTCACGCCGAGAGAGCAACCAGTGGTCATTTCTCTACAGTGCGTATCTAAGAGTATCGGATATTGTCGGACACATTCAATAAAAAACTCATCCATTCTTATTGGAAAATTGGGAACACATTTATCGCGTATGAGGCCGCAAGACTGACTGTACGCTTGACTGCCGCGAGCGAGTGATGCGAGTAATCGCCCGCCTCACTCGCACACTCGCTTATAGCCGAGCTACACAGATATCGGAACTACGCACTCGCTCCCCGCGTCTCGCTAACTCGTTTCTAGTTCTAGCTCTACTCGTTACTCGTTAATCGTTGCCGGTGAGACAAGTGCCTTACTCTTTAATATATTATAAATAAAAAATGCGTCTGGGATTAACGCGAGAATAAAAAAAACCTGCGAAGTGCGAGTCGGACTCGCGCACGAAGGGTTCCGTAACATTATCTATATAAACGGAAAAAAAAACATGTTTGTTGTATGGGAGTTTCACTTAAATATTCTTTTATTCTGTTCTTAAGTGTTTGTTGTTATAGCAACAATAGAAATACATCATCTGTGAAAATTTCAACTGTCTAACTATCACGTTTCATGGGATACAGCCTTGTGACAGACGGATATGCAGCAGACAGACAGCGGAGTCTTAGTAATAGGGTCCCGTTTTACCCTTTGGGTACAGAACCCTAAAAAATAGGCAGCAAAATTAACATAAACAAGGAAACAACTTTTCTTCGTGAAAGGTGTAGAAATAACTTACCCCCGGCACATTGAACCCCAGCCACACCTACACCTAATAATATATAATTATATTAATTGACCTTTCCATTTAAAAAATATTCAACGTAGTATAGCATAGTACACGTGAGCGATAATGATTTGGGCCTGAACTTAATTTTCATAACACTGCTGTGGAAAGTCTTTCAGAATTTCTATTGAAATCGTGTGGGGCTATGAAGAACAGGGTGTAAAGTTCTTCATTCCCTATAGAAAAGGGAGGATCCTCCGACCAGACGGGTGTTATGTCTGGTGGGCTACTGCCCGACAGTTGTTGTCGAGTTCTTCTATATAGTCTTATATCGCAGATAACTTTACTTGCGCGATTTAGGATTTTGATGTTTAGTTTACGTCATAGATGGCGCTGTCGTACTTTTTGTTCCATGTTGCTGTAGTACTTTTTGAAGTGCCGCTACAAACGTTATAAAAACACTGGGCCCCCAAAATCTGGGCATTTCAGCTGTTTCAGATTTAAGAACACATAGACTTGTAGGCTACCTAAGCTTTACTTAAATATATCAATACTTCAAGCCTAAAATATTGATGGATAGTAAACATAATTTCAACACCAATCCAAATACTATTACGCCTAACTTTTTCATCCAAACAAACATTAGAAACTGAAGTACATGAAACTTAGTGAATAACCTTAGAAATACCGTTAGGTTAATCAAAACGGCATCGCGATAACTAATCCAGTGGATTGCCCTGTCTAACTTATTTGAGATGGGTCGAACAATGATAACAAGAAAATAACTATTCGTAGGTAGAACTTCGATCTGAACTTGGTATAATGACAATAGAATTTAAAAAAAAAACAAGTGAAAGTATAAAAGTAGATACCTAAAAATTTCAAGTTATTCTGAAGAAAAAGCAACAGATTAAGATGGCATTCTTAGGCCGCGTTCATACCAAAACGTATATCAGGCCACTGACTGAAAGTCTACCCTAAAATGTAAGAAAAAATAATTGCAGCCGCTTACTGGCTGTGCATTGTTGTTTTTACATTCTAGCAGTTGGTGGCCGTTTATACTGGGTGATTTTTTTTACGTTGAACATACTTTAAGGGCGTGTATTACTCATGAAACAGAATCACTCCCATAGTAAAAGTTGTTCACGCTCTTAAAGTGTCGCCAACATTTAAAAAATATCCAGTATAGTAGGTGTAAAGAGATTTTAATCTAAACTCGACCAAAAACTAAACTAATAGTCTTTTTACTAAACCACGATATCGCCCACGTCAAATACAAATAATGCGTTTTAGAAAAACTGCTACGCCTTTGATAATATTATTTTTTTGGCCTCTCCAATATACAGTTTTTATTGGATTGATGAATCACTTTACTGTTTGCTGGCCTACCCCATCCGACTGCGGGTCACAACTCCACTTATAACGTTCAAACTGAATCATTATATGTTTAAAGTAATTGAAATAAAAATCATCAATTTACAAAATAAAACAGTTTGCAACAAAATATTTGATGCACGCAAAAATAAACAGAGCAGAAAACTCTTACTTTTTGTTATGACCAACCTTTCTAAACTTATGTACAAAGTCAATATCTTTAGTCAATCCTACTATTTATCCAACAGGTAACAAGGACCTAAGTCGGGTAATTTCAAGACAGCCTTTCAACTCCCAGAGCGCTTTGGGTTCCGTTGCAGAAATAAGTTCTACACGATTCGGAAATTGCCTATTGTAAAGTCGGGCAAAACTGTGTTCGAAGACTGCGAGACCTATATACAGGCTTGATATTACAGTTTCTATACAACCAAACAATCTCACGACATCTGTTCTGTTTCTGAATAGAACTTTATCATAACTTTGTACACTTAAACTAATTTTGTTAACCTGAGCTGTTCTGCTGCAGTTTTGTTGTAATTACTGGAAATATGCAGTTTTTCAGTTTTATGGAATATCTTAGTTATAAGAATAGAAAATTACTGTAAAATAATTAAGACTATGTTCCTATTCTAGTGCAATAATAGCTAGTTAAGTTAGTATAAAATGAAAAAAGAGTTCCAAAGAATAGTTATATCACCCATTTCGTTTCATTGTAATTATAAGCTTTTATTTAATGTTTCGTATACCAGAAATGGTTAATATAAGGATCCCTATTGTTGTATTATATAAAGCAACATCTATGGACCATCTATCTACCCATATTTTGCAAATAAATTATTTGATTTGAATTTGTATTGCAAGGTTTGAGTTAGCAATGCTTGAATTCTACTGAAGTCTTGTTAATTTTAAGGTTGCGCCACAACTATCAACACGGAATCCATGCTCCTATCCTTTTCTGTTGCTCAGAACCGTTACACAGCGTGTGAACAGAGCGTGCTGCCGAGCGCAACATCGATGCTGCCGCGTGCGATAGCACTCTGTTTTTCGCTCTAGCAAATTACGGTTCGGAAGTATGGAGTTCGTGTGAAGTTCGTGCTGATAGATGAGGCTTAACCCTTACCCGTTTTTTTTTTAGTTTATGTTACAATTTTCATAGTGCATGTGTAAGTACGTAAGTTCATCTTTTTTTTCAATTATTCAATTCAAGTCAAGCGTCCATTGCCATACAATAAAATCATGCAGATGTCCAAAAGTGTTTCGAAGGAAATCTCACTCAGGTACCAAACAGATAATTAAGCTCAGGGGGGGGGGGGTGACAAGGATAACAAGGTGACGGACAGGACTCAGATTGTAGCTATTAAGCCATGGAGCGTTCCATGCTCGGCATAAAGCTGGTAGATCGAGTTCCTAACGTCAAAATCGGAAGACGTACCTAGGTTTTCGGTATTGGAATTCGCGTTGCGGAACTCAAATGGAGTTGGGCAGAACACCTAGCCAGGCGCAGTGATGACAGGTGGACTAAGGCTGTCACCGAATGGCGTCCTAGAACGGGGAAAATAAATTTGGATCGTCCGGCGGCGAGATGGGCAGATGACATAGTTGCCATCGGTGGAAAAGTCTGGATGAGGTTGGCACAGGAATGTGGAGATTGGCAGAAGAAAAGAGAGGCCTATACTCAGCAGTGGGTGAATTCAGGCTGTGGATGGTTATGATGAAGCAAAGTGCTAGTTCGCAATTACGAAGTATTTTTATGTGCTTTTTAGAATTCCGTACCCAAAGGGTAAAAACGGGACCCTATTAGACTTCGCTGTCTGTCCGTCCGTCTGTCTGTCACCAGGCTGTATCTCAAGAACCGCGATAGCTAGACAGTTGAAATTTTCACAAATTATGTATTTCTGTTGCCGCTATAACAACAAATACTGAAAACGAAATATAATAAATATTTAAGGATTTTCCAGATAATGGTGCGCAACCCTTCGTGCGTGAGTCCAACTCGCACTTAGCCGGTTTTTATTTATTTGAGGCATAATTATAATTTGCTAATGAGTTGTTCTTGTTATGCAAACAAAATAAAACAATAATAGTTACTTTTTTATACAAAAAACTGATAGTGACATTAATGTGCCACTCTACTGGGCACGTTCCCGGATGTGGAGGAGTACTTTGACGCCTAAATGTCCTAATGTCGTCATTATTTATATAATTATGTAGATATTTACTTTTAGTCTTATTTTTATTTTATTTTCGTTCTATTTGTAGTTTGTACATAATGTACATAGTAATCAATATTTTAGTTTCTTTAATAAAAGCAGTTTAATATCAACATGATCATAAACGTGTTGAGGTTTCAACACAAAACTCTTGTCACACTTCAAAATTATCAAATTAAATTATTATCTGGTCAAACTCGACCAACGACTCAATACTCAATAGACCACTATTATATAAATTAAGACTGTCAGTAGCCGTAATACAACTCAGTTTAGCACAGATTTCAATGGGAAGCTCACTATTCATCCCAGAATGGTACCAACGGAAACTATGACTGAAATAGAAGGACAGGACTTTGTGTGGGTCGCTATAGAGTTTGAGCATTTGCTAAATCGGAGACAGAGCTTGGCAATTAGGCTTTTGTTATGCTTGTTGCTTTAATCTGGGATCTTAAATGACATGCTAGCATTATAATAATCGATATAGTAATAAAATTTGTACATTTTGGCTGAGACTAACGCTTGTAATAGTCAAGTTGAAGTAATTACTTGACTTTGAGTAATTCCTTATGCAATCATTTTTATGCAATAGACAAGAATTTTAACCAAGTAAGAACCGGGAAAAAGAAGCAAAGCTAAAAAGTTCTAACTTTTGAGAGTTCTAACTTCAAGCAATTACTCATCATCATTCTCTTGCCCTTTGCCAATTCATTTGGGGTCGGCGCAGCATGTCTTCTTCTTCCATACTTCTCTATTACTCGTCATCTCAACAGACACCATCACCTTTCTTGCCATATAACCCTTCACATGGTCCATCCATCATTTCTTTGGTCTTCCCCTACTCTTATACCCATCCACATTCATACTCAAAACTTTCCTCCCGACATTTTCCTCATTCCTCCGCATCACATGCCCATACCACAACAACCGATTACTACACAACTTTTCAGTCACCGGCGCCACTTTCAAACTTCCTCTTATGTATTCATTTCTTATTTTATACTAGCAACCCGCCCCGGGTGCATGTATTATACATATAAACCTTCCTCTTCAATCACTCTATCTGTTAAAAAAAACAACAAATAGGGATATAGGGACAGAGAAAGCGACTTTGTTTTATACTATGTAGTGATATATCCCCTTCAGCATTCTCATCTCAGCAACATGCCTTTCATTCATCCCTTTTGTGGCCCAACATTCTGATCCATACAAGACAGCAGTTCCATCCAATTAATAAACTACAGAATAAAAACCGTATCTTAATTAGTAACTTTTACTCAAGTTAATCACATAACTTATTTATAGAACTATTCTGGCATCTTGCTTGGCTGTATTCAGGAAATTCTTTATTTATTTATGGGTTTTTTTATGAAGAGTAGAGGAAGACCAAAGAAACGATGGATGGACTGTGTGAAGAATGATATGGCCGAAAAGAGGTGTCTGATGAGATGACGAGTAATAGTGAAGCATGGAAGAAGACAAGTCATGCTGCGCCGACCCCAAATTAATTGGGTCAAGGGCAAGATAATGTTGATGGTACCGTTTATTAACACCAAAATACGTATACTAACCTAAATTTATGCTGAAATTAAAACCGTTGTTGAATTTTCAACGCCTGACACATCATCTGCCTAGCCTTTTCCCAACTATTTTGGGGTCGGCTTCCAGTCTAACCGGATGCAGCTGAATACCAGTATTTTACGTGGACCGACTGCCTATCTGACCTCCACAACCCAGTTAGTTCTGGGTACTACGATACCCTTTGGTAAGACTGGTTGTCAGACTTTCGGGCAACTGACTAACTGTAACGACTGTCAAAGATCTACAAATTACAGCCGGGACCAACGGCTTAACGTGCTTTCCGAGGCACGGAGGAAACTCGGTATGTAATGGGTGGTCACCCATCCACGGACCAGCCTAGGCAAGCGCAGCTTAACCTAAAGACCGACCTGAGCGGCTGTTATTATTTAGCCACGAGCTTTTCAACGCTTGACACACACATACATTATTTAGTTATTTTATTAGCTGTCGCTTAGTGTAAGTAGAAACAGGCATTAGTGTTAATTTTATTAGCATGTGCTAATGCGACTAATTGGCTCGGAAACACTACGCGAGTCAGTTCAGTTACAGGCATTTCACTGATCTTGAATACATAATCTGTCCTTGAACTCCCAGTGAGAGAGACTTATTCTGTGGTCCAAGTGAATTCCCAAGCCTTTCATTGTTTGTAATTACTAATCTATACATCTATAAAAAGAAATAAAATTTAAGTGTCGGTTTGTAATATTAAAATAGCAGCTTTTAACTGAAAGCATATGAAAGTTTATACGGTACTTATATAATAAAACACTTTTTTTTTAATTTTTGTCTGTTTGTCTGTTGGTCTGTCTGTATTTTCCGAAACGGCTGCACCAATTTTGACGGGACTTTTACTGGCAGATAGCTGGTGTACAAGGTCTAGCATAGGCTACTTTTATTTTAGAAAAAATATTAGGGTGGATTATTATTTGAGCTCCCGATATTTCGACGCTGTCTGCTGTGTGTCTTTACCATCCACCCGCATTCTGCAGTCAACCCGCGTCCATGGCGCTTGCAACAGCGTCAAAATATCGGGAGCTCAAAATCATGAACAATCACGGAAGATATCCCGTAAGTGACAGAATAAGTTTAGTTTTAAACCGTACCGTGAAAGCTAAAAACAAGAATAATTTTATATTATAATCATAATAATCATAATCATATTATAATGATGGTTCAAACAGAAGACTACTCACTGTTCTATTCTGCAGGTTCTTCACTTTGCACAGCAGAAGGACCGGGTGCCCCACAAGGCCAGTCACGTTGTCCGGCGTGCTGGGGTCAAAGTAAGGGGCACCTGGTGTCTGTGGCCAGTCTTCAAGGAACTCCGTCCTGAATCTTCTAGAAGATTCTGATACTGTGCTCTGATCCCGAGGCCGGTTGTTGCCACTGTCTTGACGGCATACTGTTAACAAAAATTTTTTATTAATTTAAGATATAGTAACATCACGCCTGTAATAACTGAAGGTAAGATAGTGATAACATTTACCTATTAGTAAAATTAGTACACTCACATTTCACCAGTTATGGTTAAGTACATGATTTTATCTAATAGGGGGCGAGCTTATTGGGAACAACCGGGCACAAATCTAGACTCAGGGCTCCCGCTGAAAGATTTTTTGATGGAAATTTCAATAGCACTTAACCCGACCCGGGAACCAAACCCAAGACCTCATGCTTAGCTGTAGCGCTTACGGCCGATAGAAAAACGATTTATAAAAATCTATCTAAAATGTAATAATTTCCGTAAGAGACATCCAAGTCCTCTTCGTTTTCTAATAGTATTTCTACAGCAAGTAAAATAGTGTAGAAACAATTTCATATCTCAACAAATCGTTTTTTATTGAAATTATAATAGAGTTATGCGTACTTGGAAGCAAACAAATATCTTTACTTTATGAAAAACTAGCTGAGCCCCGCGACCTTCGTCTGTGTGAAATTATTATAAAAATATTACTTCCTTATTTGAATCGGATTTTGTTAACAATTTCAAGGGTCGTAATTTTTTTTTTGCACGGAATCCTTATATAAAAGTAGCCTAAGTTACTCCTTATACACCATTATTTTTAGGTCGTTCTGGAGCCGAATACCATGAACTCGATCATCGATGTTTTTTTTTGTGAAATAGTGAGAACCGATCGATGAATGTTTTTTTCAATGGGTATCGTTCGCATGTGTTGCCGATCGTGGATACGTTTTACACACACATATGCATTTGACTTCTCATTATTTCAAAAAAAAAAACATTAAATTTATTCTTTCGTGTTTTTTTTATTGTTATATTTTGAATAAAATTGTCCCAATCGTTTCGAGTTCGATGATCGAGTTCATAGTATTCGGCTCCAGAACGACCTAAAAATAATGGTGTATATTACATCAGCTATCTGCCAATAAAAGTCCCGTCAAAATTGCTCGAGCTGTTTCGAAGATTTACCGGAACAAACAGACAGACAGAAATAAAATAAAAATGTTTTTTGTTAAGTATACGTACCGTATATACTTTCAAATGCATTCAGTAAAAAGCTGTTGTTTTGAAATTACAAACAGACACTTCAATTTCATTTATTTGTATGTATAGATATCTCATATATCTTATGGTAGTTAGAAACACGTTACCATAGCGCTACACAGATCCATTTATTCAATTTCTAAGCGCTAAGGTCATTCAAGGCGTACAGTTTTTTGCTACAAGTACAACACCAATATGTATTCACTTTCCTAAATTTAAAACCAATTTTCGCGAGATTGTAACTTGGAGACAGGGTCTTCTTCATATGAGTTCTAGAATACTATGTTCGTAACAATATGAAATTTTAATCAGAACATTTGGGCTGATTTTATAGTCACGCGTTTCAGCAGCGCCGTCGGAAGCGCGCGCGCTCGGATATGTATTGGGGTAGTAGTAGCGTTTCAAATTCGCGCGCTTGAGCAGCGCCGTTCGGTGTTCCTGTTCAACAGCGCGCTGCCCAACGGCGCGTCTAGCGGCGTGACTATAAAACCAGCCTTGGAAAAAAAAAATACTTTTAAAAGTTGTTAAGTGGTAACATTTTGGTGCTCGTGACTGTACAATGATGGTTTCTTACGCTCCGCAGAGGTCAAACAGCAATCGTTTCATCGAAAGAAATCAATCGAAAGAACGAACAAGAAATGAACGATTATTGGAACGGAAAAGTTTTGAAATGAAAGTTTTTTGTCGTCTTCAATAATTGCAGGAATCGAAGGCGAAATATCTTCTTGAACAGGTTTCTTGAACGATAAAGTTAAACAAGTTTCACTTTTATTCGTTTCAAGAGGTCTACTCTCTAAGTCCGTCAACGACGGACGGACGGACGGACGGGCTCGTCCGACCGTAGTCCGTTACTACGGACAAACCCTACTCCCTATTGATTACGGATTCATGATTTTCGAACGGAGTCATAGACAATATTCGTGAACGAATGACGCATGGCGATAGAGTTGTGCTATTTTACTGGTCGATTACCGGTTTACTAACTTTATGATTTTAAAGTTTTTAAATAAAAAATATTATAGTTATTCTTAAAAAAATTACCTCATTTTAACAATATACATTTTATTATTATAGAATTGAACTATTTTTGCTATTTTTGCCCGACTTGTGGCTTTATCCTGTTAATACCTTTGCTTTTCTTTCTTTTGACGGCAAGTCTCAAATGAAATGTCAGTTTTTTATTTACAATTTTATTAAATACATTCAAATATTAGGAGCTACAATATACGTAATTCGCATTATTAATACGACGCGGGAACTCCGTAATAAATGGTAAAATGGCATCAACCGTTCTAGCAGCAACTCACGGGCGCAAATAGACACACTCCTCAACATTTTATGAGTGAGAACGAGTTGCAAAACACCAGCGGCAACCACAATACCGTGGTACCCAGGCGAGTTCGAAGCTCGTTGCCACCAGTAACAAGCCGAGGACAAGCTGATGAAGAAGGCATTCGTGTGGAAAAGAAGAAGCCTAAACGCAATCAGTGCGGTTCCGAATTGACAGGTCCGAACATATTGCTGCATCCCGCTATTCCATCGACGCAGCTGTACATACACATCTACATCACATCACGACGCCAGAGGAGGTCGTGGAGTATATAAGAAACAAGACCAAGTACACCCTTAGAATGGACAGGTTAGGTTGTTCGCGCCACAAGATTATCTTTTGTGATGCGGGTCCCAACACCATCTCGAGACTTTTATGACGGAATTTTGGCTCTCGTGTATTCGCGGAAGTCTACATGACACCTCGACTCAGTGCAATAATTATATGGCCGACCAAACATAGTTAATAGTTTTTCGTAAAAGTGTTCAATATGTTTTAGTTTATTGTACTTCTAAGAGTATCTTGTGTAGTGTATCTTCGATGCCTGAAAATAAAAGTGATTGATCTATTGAAAGTTACTTATTACTACGAACTTAGTTTAATATAAAACGACTATAGATAAATAAAAGGAAGTATGTGTTTTATTTTATTTAACAGTTTATTTAAGTATAGGAAGAAGAAAGGAACAGAAAAAATAGGTACAAAGGTGATGCTTATTTCTAAAGAAATCTCTTCCAGCATACCTGCGAAAGGAGAGTAGAAAAAGGAGATGTAGACGTAGTGTGTAAAAGAAGAAGAGGAAATAGAATACATAAAAACATAAAGGAAATGACAAGTTTAAATTAACATACAATATGTATAAGAATCATCATCATCTGCCTAGCCTTTTCCCAACTATGTTGGGGTCGGCTTCCAGTCTAAGCGGATGCAGCTGAATACCAGTATTTTACTGGGAGCGACTGCCTATCTGATCTCCAGAAATCAGTTAGTTCTGGGTAATCCCTTTCGTAACACTGGTTGTCAGACTTTCGGGCCACTGACTACCTGTAACGACTGTCAAAGATCTACAAATGACAGCCGGGACCAACTTACGTGCTTTCCGAGGCAAGGAGGAAACTCGGTATGTAATGGGTGGTCACCCATCCACGGACCAACCTAGGCAAGCGCAGTTTAACCTAAAAATCGGGCCGAGCAGCAGTTATTATGTAGCCACGAGCTCCTCTCCAATATATTACGTATCATATATGTATAAATACTTATGCAACTATGGCAAGTTGGAAATATATAGTTCTTTCACTCTTCTTTTGAAAACTGCAACAGTGTGGCAGTCCCTTATATCAGGCGGAAGAGAATAAATACCACAACAGCAAAGCGTGTACAGTAAAGGAGTAGGAGTAGAAGTCAGTAGCGTGGGGAGGGGATTTAAGGAGGTTCCTAAGATGCGACCTGCAAGGTGCATCAGAGAAACGGGTGTAAGAAAAGCGTTCCCGCAGATAGGCTGGTGTTTTAGGGTTATGAAGGATGTTAAAAAGCAGACACAATACTCGAGAGTTCCTGCGAAGTCGGATTGGGAGCTATCTGAGTATATTGCGAAAGTTGGAAACGGTCATACTTTTTGAGGTTAAAAAAAAACGAATAAAGATATTTTATAAACGCTCAAGTTTATTTAAAAGCTTCTCGGTGGCATCCAAATAACACGCATCGGCGTAGTCTTTGATGGGCTGGATGAGAGTATGCGCGAGGGAGGTTTTGGTCTTCAAAGGCAAGTAGCTCTGGAGTGCACTTTGCGACTTACTTCAGCTACCTGGGAAGTCTACGATAAGTAAGAGTCAATTATCACCCCCAGGTTTTTGGCCTTATTTGCGAATTCTATCTGAACTCCTCATATGTTTTGATTGTAATTATGTATTGTTGAATGTATTTATATTTTTTTCAAATCGATTGGTGCCAAATAAATGAAAAAATACTCTGTTAAAAAAAATGCTTTTATTGTGCAAATTTGTTCTTTACTTTATCACAATCTTCCGCCTGTCCCAACACCCATTATGTCCTGTCACTGCTAAGGCCCACTGCACCTTGATGGATCCCCCGGGCATAAAAATTGAGAGCATCAAGTATCTGAAAGTATACAAATACAACAGTAACAATAGATAAGATCGATTAGTAGTAATACAACTCAATAATTTTCAGAATCTTCAAAATGTATATCGTTAGCCTAAGTCCTTAAATTTTGGATCAAACTATTACCTACCTTAATTCTTAGATCAAAACCATTTCGTCGCTTGTTGAGGCAAAAGAGGCAAGACATATCTTCAGATAATTCCCGCGTGAGCCCTTGCAACCCCATCTCAGGAATAAGCGCCAAGCGGAAGTTTTGGCGCGAGTAGAATGGGCGTCGCCTCCGCTCTTCTTGTAGAGCTTCTTCAAGCATTAAAAAAGCAGCCATTGTATTGATTTTCTAAAAAACTTAAACTTTCGTCGACAGCACGATAACTATTTTGATGTCGTATCAACTGACATAACGATCCGTCCTAAGAAGTGCCAAACTCAACTTTTCGGACGGGCAAAAACCGTAGACAGAGAATGCTATAGACTAATTGATATGTTTTGTCGCATTCACACAAGAAAAAGAACAACTTATGCCGATGTCGTGTAAAGAAATGAAACAGAACGATAAAATTTTTTGTTTCATCGAGCGTGCCACGTTTTTTCAAGGTCAGCACACTAATTTGCTAAACAAAGTTTGACAGCTGACGTGCAGCTAGCCATCGTCTACCTTTAAAATACAGTTTTTACGTGTTATATGTTAAGTAATTTATGTTATATTTTGTTTTGAACAATTTAGACTTACTATTTCAACCATTTATACAAAAAAATGGTGTGGTGTAGCGTTAAAGGGTGTAAAAGTGATAGTGGAACGAAAATCCCAGGATTGTCTTTTCATTCGTAAGTATGCCACTCTTTATCAGTTCTAGGCATTCAGTAACATTTTATTATTAGTTAGTTATTAGTTTAGTATATACCGAGATATACTCCGGTATATACTCCTCCAAGTCGACGCTGTCGCAGGTCCATTCACTGGGTGTCAAGGGGTACACAGGAGCGCAAATACCGAGAACTGCCCAAAACACCCTGTTCCTGGTTCATACTCAAGAGGAGAAAGCTTCTCTCGTCAGCCAGGGATACGGGTCCGGCGAGGGGTCGCGCACCCTAACCATCCACGAGGCCCAGGGCCTGACCTTCGACAGCGTAATTATCGTCAACACCAAGTCCAGGAGACTCCAAATCCACGACAGCATCTCCCACGCGGTAGTGGCGGTGTCGAGACATACAGTCAGTTGCGTCTATTACACCGACGACGCCGATGACGCCACGGGCCGCTTTGCAAAGAGAGCGATGGATGCGCCTACTAAAACGGTCGTCGAGTACAACCTGAAGACGGCCATGCAGCATCGAGACGCGGTTGTTGTGGAAGCTTTGCTCAGGCTAGCGAAGTCCCTGGTCAGTCGACCCACGTAAAGGATAATCCCCATCCAAACCCCAAAACCCAACCCAAACCCGAACAACCCTAACCCAGTCTAATCAAAACACAGATTATGTAAAACTGCATGGCAGAGTGAGTCTGTCATACTCACGAAAAAGCTTTGCCGATGGTGGCGCTGCACATCCGGTCGTTAAGTTCCCTAAAAAATGGTTGAGCTAAGCGACGCGGATGTGCAGGTCATGTCCGTGAACGGATGCTGTCGGTTGGAGCTGGTCGGCTCACATTGCCATGCAGTTATTAGCCCTGTCTTAACAATAATGTAGTGTAACCTTAGTTTAGTAACCCTAACTTGTAAGTAGTATATGTAGTAAATATAAAAAAAAAAAAAAAAAAAACTTTTGCATGAGCATGTATATTAGTATAAAAAAAAAAAAGATGGACTCACGTAGATTCTAAGTTATTCTAATAAGTTTAGTATAATGTAAGTGTCCAATGTAGGAGCACGAATGTAATATTAAGTAGTAAACCATGCAAACAAAAGAAAACAATTTCAAACAAGGGCGCGGACCACCATGTCTGCGGTAGATAAATCTTAAATAAAAAAAAAAACATTTTATTATGTTCATATATTGTGTATAATGTACGCTAGACGTACGATTCATCCTTAAAAAGCACAAAAATAACAATTATTATTCAATTATAAATTCTAACCTAAAAACGTTGGTGTTGCCAACTTTTCTATAAATTATTACCCACTATTATGGGAAATAATAATATGATGGCTTCTGCAGTGAGTACTAATTAAATATCTGAAATATTTAATGACTTTTTGCAGTTTCCCTGAACCTGATAATTTACGTCAGAATTGGATTGTAGCTACAGGACGAACAGATTGGACACCAAAACCGTCATCAAAAATTTGCAGCAAACATTTTGAGAATTAAAAAGAAGAATATAAGTTAATTAGAAAGAAGAATTCATAAATAATCATTTTGAAGTCAACCTTTTATTGGAAACCACAAAGTTTTACTTATTAAGGCAATTGCCATGCACTATTTTGAACTGCGTATACATCACGCAACAAAAGGATTTGAACCTAAGCAAAAAATTAGAAACATACGAAGCTTGTTTTATTTAAAGGACAATAATGTGTTAAATCAATAAAAGCTTATTAAAAATAAACATGTTCTATTATTTACCCACAAACCCAGAACCTACTATCACATCAGAAATGACAGTAATTTAGAACCACATCATCATCATCCATCGTCACTCCTGCCCTCATCGCAATTAATTTGAGTTCGGCAGCATGTCTTCTCCGCATCGCATGCCTTTGCGTACCGATGGTAACGGATATGTCATTGGCATATTCAGGCTTTGTCTTACGTACTAATTTCCAATTCTCATAAATTGTGGGGTAAATTTTTCCTCACCCGGTAACCCTAAATTCGTGACGTATTTATTTTTTGTCTCTTTTTGCGACACGCTTTGGCGGTGTCTATAGGATACTCTGTCTACGGCAAAAACACATCGGGAGTAGGGACAACTGTCAAATCGAGTTGTCATTCATTCTTCGTTCGGGCTCGAACTAATCGTCCGTCCGTCGGTGCTAGGGAGTAGGAAACGCCCGTAATTTCGGCCGAAACTACGGGTTTCGTGCTTAGAGAGTAGACCCCCAAGCACAACAGAGACACATGTCATCTGACGTCATTATGTGTCGGAATCTAATGATGTCAATAGTATGCTTGTAGTCCGATGAAGCAGTAAGTTTAAATCAAATCAAAGAACTTATTTTATGAAATAAACTAAGCAAATATAGAAACATGGCATAATGTCATTATAATTTTTATAGCTTTCACGGCTTAAAACTAAACTTATACTGTCACGGGATATTTTCCGTGATTGTTCATTGTTGTTTGTTTGTTGTAGTACGCGTAGCAAAAGACAAAGAAAGAGGGTAGACAGATTTGTCTGCACCTAACAATTTATTTTTCATCCACCCGCGTTCTTCAGTCAACCCGCGTTCATGGCGCTTGCTACAGTGTCTAAATATCAGCTCAGAATGAACAATCACGGAAGATAAGTGACAGTATAAGAAAAATGAAAATGTTCTTGTTTTGACATCACGGAAATTTTAACTTTTCAAATTAGATTAAAGATCTTCTTTGATTAATTTAAAGTTCTAAGAACGCTTCTCAACCTGAAAGCGAATCGTAAAAATGAGGAATTTCATTTTATGCTAACTTTCTTACCACTAACATTTAATTTTGTCTTTTTCTCATAAACATTTGGTTGGGTTTTAGCGTTATTAAACATCGGTTTAAAGATTCTTTGTTTTTTACCTATAATGAACGATAAATTCAGCAAATAATTGTCAAGTACTGTACAGTAGATACAAAAACAACGAACATTTTCTGCTTTACTGTAATTTTGTGACGTTACGTTACGAAAAATATTCAAGAATACGAACATTTTAACTGACACTGTATTTAGACATCCTGTATGTTGCTTATTATAATTATTTATACAAATAAATAATATTGAATTCTCTGTTTGTAATATCAAAATAACAGCTTTTTACTAAATGCATACGTAAATTTAAACGGCACTTATAACAAAAACACATTTTTTTCAATTTTTGGCTGTGTGTCTGTTTAGAGTTTTTTTCTATAATTTCACGTGAACCAAGGTTGCGGGCAACAGATAGTAAAGAGTTTAATTTACAAAAACAAAAACACCGACTTGACCTGAGATTTTATTAAAAAAGCTGCCCAAGTAGCCGCTACGGCTCGTAGACGCTGACGTCACGGCTACGCTATCGTAGCAGAACATTACTCGTCTACGTAGCAATGCAGTTATCTATGCTAAAAGGCATTGCGTGCAAATGTGTTGGAATAGTTATTTGAATAAGCAAATGCAACTATGTTTATTGAAAAAAAACATTTTATCACGCCAAACTCATTGTTCTGTCAACACACAACTGCAATCAAACTGTCATAAAATTACTTGCACTGTGATAAGGCAATGTATTATTACTAGTGCGAGTACATACAATTTAACAATAATCTGTACTGTAATATTATAAAGAGGTAAAATTTGTTCGTAAGTTTGTATGTGGAGGTAATCTCCGTAACTAATAATCCAATTCTAAAAATTCTTTCACTCACAGAAAGCAACATTATACTTGGATTCTATAGGCTATAAATTATATTTATATCACGCATATTAGCCGAGCTATCACAATTTTTGCAGACGAAGTCTCGGGCGAAGTGATTAATAGAAATACCGTCGCAAATAAATTCCTCTTCTTTTGAAGTCGGTTAAAATTCATCAATAATTCAGTCCATCTCAACCAAGAAACAAAACACTTACGATCAACAAAGAATTCAAAGCAAAATCCATTCTCAAAATTATTATAATAAGCAATAATTGTAGGTCACAGCAGTAAATCAGGAATAATTGTAAATATTCAAGGTAAAGCTACAATAAACAACAACAACTTCATTAATTTATTCCACACTGAGACCTACCCTCTGATCAGATTAAAAATTAATCACATTATCTCTTAAAGACCAGAGGAGAGTAATTGAGTGGAAAATGAAACGTCCACAGAGGAGGCATAAATCGTGATTGTCAGCAGAAGCTTGATTAAGTGCTAAATTTTAAATTATGATCCCTCAGCTTTGTTGACGAATTTATAACTGTCACTTTATTACTATAGCGAGTTATGTACGTTTCCACCAACACTGACAATACTGGATTTTCAACGCTTCGTTCAGCGTCCAGAGTCGAAATTTCAACAGTATAATAATATTTAGGTTTTCATTTGGGTGCCGCTTAGTGTCAGTGGAAGTGGGAATTGGTTACGCAACCGACTTGTAGAATATCTTAAGCTGGATACAGATGAGCGATTTGTATTCGATAAATGACCGATACATAACAGGTTTTAAACCATTTCAAAGCACACTGATATTTTAATCTAGTTGTTTGGCATGACGTATCGCGTTTTACAATATTTCCCGCATATTATTACGGACTAGCACTGCTTCATCATCATTGTCCTGTCCTAATGTCAATTTATTCAGGGTCCGCGCAGCATGTCTTCTTCTTCCATACTTCTCTATTACTCGTCATCTCAGCAGTCACCTCCTTTCTAGACATAACGTCCTTCACACAGTCCCTTCATAATTTCTTTGGTTTTCCTCTACCCATCCACAATCATAGTCCTCACGACATTTTGCTCATTCTTCCTCATCACATGCCCATAACACGATTACCACACAATGAATAGATTGTAAAAGAAGAGAGTACTCAAACTGATTATGTTTCGAATCTAAGAATATTTCTTTTGAATTTTTCTTTCTTTAAGTTAAGTTTTTATTTTTAATACTTGGGACCATTTTGACGAATCCCTCGTCTGTCCGCTTCCTTAGGTACCAATTTTATTACGCACATGAAAAATGTATGCCCCACGGCGGTCGCGAGTAGATAAATCGCACCTGCATTGCGTGTTTTTGTGCTTGTTTCATACTGAAATGATAAAATCTTGACTGACAGTAATTGCGGTCGATTCAATTGACCGAATAACCGGCACGTCATTTGTCTGATGGTTGTAGGAAATGAGACCTGTCGTTTATGTTTCCAGAGTATATTTTACGTTGTTTAATTATTTATTCGGGCTTATAGACACTGACTTGCGATTTAGATTTCTCAAACGCTGCTTAGTAACAACTCAGAGGCAAAAAGTATTAAGTGGCAAAATTTGAATTTCACAGGACTGAAATATGGATAAAATATGGTCATATTACAATGTTAGACTTTAAATCTGTTTGAAGCAGAATTTTATTATTTATCCCATGTGACTAAAAGAGTGATGAATATAAACATTGATAGATGGAGAGGGAGAGGAAGACCAAAGAAACGATGGACGGATTGTGTGAGGAATGATATGAAAGATAAAGAAGTAAATGATAGCGTGACGGTTGACAGAGGAGAATCTAAGAAAAAAAACGTGGTGCGCTGACCCCAAATAACATGGGACAAGGGCAGGAAGATGATGATACCATACTGGCATATGGTGCACAGGCTTTGAGTCCCAGGAGGACTACCAGGAGTCAACCAAACTCAAGGTTTAACAACGGGCAATGGAGCGCAGCATACTTAACGTTAAACGTACTGATCGAATAAGAAACACCACACTGCGCTTCAGAACTCAAATTGCCGACGTACTCATAAAGCTGCATAACTAAAATGGGACTGTGCAGAGCCACTGGGCAGGCCATGTCTGCCGGAATTGTGGCAGAGCCGTGGGATCGCATAGCGCAAAACTGGAGCCTTCTGAGACAGCTAGACGGGGTCGCGGCAGACCGAGGAGAAGATGACTTCCAGGGCCGCGGTATCTCTTTCGAACAGTCCCGCAGCCCTGGCAGGCACCGGCCCTTGCGGGCCCCTCCCGTTTGCTGACAACTCTTTGAGGCGCGCGTGGAACACGACCGCGCCGTCGACACGGCCTGCCCGTCGTCATACGACGGATGGACGGCGAGCTAGCCCATTACTCACCGTCCACAGGCCCGTGCCTACGGTGGCCGAGAGCCATCACGGCGTGGCCCCCGACGCCCGGTGCTTCTCCTCCCGCGGCGGCTGGAGATGACGGGACCTTGGAGGGTTTTCTCGTTAATAGGCGAAAAGAGGCGCAACATCGAGAAAACTGGAATGAATGGGGGAGGCCTTTGTCCAGGAGTGGGACAGTTCAGGCAAAAAAGATACATCTTGTAGAGCTTAATAATTAAGACAAATAATTATTATTTGTCTTTTGAAATTTATCTTTTGTATGGGCTCTTGCCTGAAATATTTTTTTATTTTTATTTTTCAAAGTCAAAGCATTTATTGCGAACTAAGTGTACAATGTGGTGTTAGGTTATGTTAGTACTTATGACTTAGCAGCCTTTTACAAGCATTGCAATTTATCGTTCGTCTTCCCATATCTTCATAAATTAGCATGCATTAAACATTACTATTAGGTACTTAGTTATTTTTTTTTATATTAGTACAATGAAATAAATAAATTATAGTTATGTCAAAATTAAATGTCAATGATAGTGAATTTAAATACAATTGTTCAGCAATATTTAATGTCATCCTTTTCAGGTAGTACAAATTTTAATTTTATATGTAGTTAATTAGGATAGACTAAATCTTATTGTTTGTATAGGACAGATCGCCACTTTTGTACATGAGAGAAAAACGTTATTTTAAACTATTAATTCTTATGATACATCAGTTTAATAAAAAATGGAGTTACCTACTTCTGTTTACCTCTAAAGTACTTTTAATTCTAATGAACACAAAGTATTTGTAGCGACAAATATACTTAAAAGAATAAGCCTTCAAAATTTGAGTTTGAATTTGGTATTTTCTGACTTTATAGAAAGGGTGTCTTAAAGCTTCAAGGTTCGGGCTTACAAAGTAGTAATTATAAGGTGCGAGCAAAAAGTTATGAGCCGTTGTTAATTTTAGATATTTTATAATGAATAACCTTTCAACAGCACGTTAGACTTGTAACGTTAAAAGGTTTTTCAGAAACTTTAACATAATTTTTACTTTTTTTGTTTAGTTTTGCTTTTGTACAATGTACTTGATAAGGTTAGTTACAAAGCTCGTTGTATTTAAACGTGAGTTTGAAACATTAATCATATTCTCATAATTGTTATTATAAAAATTAGTAAGTACTTGGAAGTAGATTTATAGAAGTGATAAAACTCATGGTATGCAAATTGCTTTCAGTTAGGTTCTTTCTTTTTCACACAGAGGTTTATTTATTTAAAAAAAAAACCGGGCAAGTGCGAGTCGGACTCGCGCATGAAGGGTTATGTACCATTGCAGTAGGAGAGCCTCCTTTAATTATTAATTTATTTTTAATATTGGTTGTTATAGCGTCAACAGAAATACACATTCTGTGAAAATTTCAACCATCTACCTATTACGGATCTTGAGATACAGCCCGCTGACAGACAGACGGACGGACGGACAGCAGAGGCTTAGTAACCCGTCCCGTTCGTTACCCTTCAGGTACAAAACCCTAAAAAACTAGTGACACGCTCTTTCTGTGCCATCTAACTAATAATATATGGCATGTGTGTGAAAATATCGAGATTTCTGTGTTATATCCAAGTCAATAATGAAAATAATCGAACAACAAGACCTTTTGCAATAAAAATCAAATTATTGCGAATACCAAATCATTTGTTGATCATAATTTTGTTGCATTTGCATTAAAACGCGGCCCCGAAAATAGATTATTATTTTCGTCATTAAATCAATACTTTAAAATTGCTTGAGCTATTATATTATATACTAGCGACCCGCCCCGGCTTCGCACGGGTGCATGTGTTATACATAAAAACCTTCCTCTTGAATCACTCTATCTATTAAAAAAAACCGCATCAAAATCCGTTGCGTAGTTTTAAAGATTTAAGCGGTCAAAGGGAAATAGGGACAGAAAAGCGACTTTGTTTTATAATATGTAGTGATTCTATCCTTAATTTTATTGATACAACCTCTATGAGACCACATAAAAATCTTGCTCGTTTTTACTGTTCAGACCACGCAAATCAGCATATGCCTGGATTGGAGTCTGTTCATCAATATTTTCAAAACATTTCAATGCACAAAGACAAGACTCACCGGGTGATTTACCAGGAACCGAGACGCCTTTATTATTTTCATAAGGCAAGCCTTTTGTACGACAGCGTTTGATTTTTTGCGCTGGAGTTTTATTTCTCACGCTTTTCCTTTTTTCAAAACTCAAAGCATTTATTTCAATTGGACCATTACAGGCACTTTTGAAAGTAAAAAAAAAGCTACAAGCTACAGTCACAGTCACAAGGCATGATAACTTGAGAAAGTACGCACGTAGGTCTTGCCATAAACAATTGGCTTTCATTAAAATTGCCATAAAATATTTGTGAATAAATCTGACCTGTTCCCTTTCTTAATTAACCGATTCAAATCATTACTCTGTCGATACTCGAAAACAAAGCAATATCTTCAACACAGTTATTTTGTGTTGGTCTCCACCGATCTCAACGTCTACACATTACGCAGCTATATTAAAATACCCACAGCCACATTCATTCATTACTCGCACGAAAAACAAAAATAAAACCTCCCACGCACTCAAGATAACATCACAAAAACGCTTACCAATAATGCAGCCCAGGAAATGAGCTGTGAATAGGCAGACGGCAGCCGCTCGCGCCATCTCTCAGGCCACCCCAGGGTGCGGGGTCATCGCTCCTGGAAACAAAAGAATGTGCTAATAACCTCTGTAACTCTTGGTGTTGGGTTGAGTGTTCACTTGGAACTCTCTTGGTTGGTTCACTTGCATTCTAATGAAATAATAGGTTAGATAGGTACTATTTTTTCGAATTAAAGGAAGTTTCAGTGTTTCTTTTTATATCAATGACCACAAAGTGTAAATAGTAACGCACGAGTCGTAGTGTTTGAACATAGATTTTTTTAATAGTAGTAGTAGTAGTAATTTTTTTTTTTTAAATTAATATGTAGTTTGATGACAATGTCCAGTAATCCACACTGGACCCGCGTAGTGGAATACGGGTAACTCCTTCGCACAGAAGGGAAGGCTTTTTGTTCTGTATAGGCTGATGATGATAAGTTAAGCAATTTTTCAATTATTCTGCTGGCTCTTAGTTTCCAGTAACTAAACTAACGTAGCCATGTATCATTAGTTGAGCTTAACCAGACATAGGTCTGTATGATAGGTCTATCATCATCATCGTATTAATATCTGAATAGTTAAATCTGTTATCACATAATTTTCACGTCAAAACTGAAGTCGAGAGATTGACTTAGGTAAGCAGTAGCTTGGAGTACAGAGTATCGATTTGTTCCGAACGCGAACGATAATCTAAGAAATTGACCTTATTTCGATATTTTTAGGTCATAACTTGCTTTGAGCTTGTCCCTTTCCTTAGTATTGTAAAGAAAAACAGTTAATTTTGGGCTATTTATTTTAAACTTAATAAATAATTATATTCTTTATGACTGTCATTGGACTGTCATTGCTGTCATCCAATTGGAATATCGTCACGAATTGACATTGCTGTTAGTTACTAGTATCACTGCAGCACTGACTAGCCCCCATTTTTATTTAAAGTTCGTTTAGTTCATCCAAAATTTGTCGCTATCTGCGATAATACATTATCCGTACATCCATGGAATTAGTAATTTTGTAAAATGGTTAATACCAATCTTGGTGGACAATAAAGTATATTGTATCTATTGCTGTCATCGAATTGACAGTATTATTATCGAATTAAAATAAATTTGTATATAGCCCAACATTTTTAGTATACCTAGTGAACACTCAGCTTTAGTTGGTTGGTATGTAAAATAGAACGCGGCATTTGGATGCTCGGTGAAAACGGTAGGGTTTGTAAGGGCGTCAATTTTCTTGAGTAGGCACTCTTACTGCGTGTTTTATATTGTTCTGTTGCTGTCTTTATTGCTTGCTGGGTTAGTACATGACGTGCGTTTTTTTGTCTTTTGTTTTTTTTCTTAACAATAATTGGATGTTATTTTGGAAGGCTGGTGTTAATGTCCCTTGTGTTTTGGACTAACATGAGCAACATTTTTAGCTACATAATATTGGATTAACACACTGAAACAAGTTTTTATCGGGATTGTTAAACAAACAAAACAGTTCACCATCGTCAGGTAGTATTTGGGTTAAATTATGAGGCAGACAATTTCAAATTCATTCTAAGCCATTTTTTTTTTTGCTGAAACGTGGGATAAACGTACCTGTAACCTCACCGCCTATCAATTGCAGAACATCACTAATGAACGAATACAACCAGTATATAAGAAGTGTTCACTAATGGAATCTTTGTGTAACCTTCTCTAATATCGTGACAAAGAAACCTGTCAAAACATAATACAGCCTTAAGTACTGATAATGCGTTAGAACATTACACTTTGGGTGATGTAACGTAAATATGTAGGAATTTAATATGAGGAACAGATTTTTCTGCCATAGGCTTTCGACCTATTTAGCTCTTACTATATAATAGTACTAGCTTATGCTTGCGGCTTCGCCCGCGCCGAGTTCGGTAATTATCCCACGGGATCGTACTACTGGGATAAAAGATATCCTATGTTGCGATGATCTATTCGACTCGTGCGCTGGATAGGTATGTTCTACCGTTTGACAAGCAAACATTATTAACAGGATGTTTCATAATTCTAATGTATTATTTATTTTTCTGTGTACCTACTATCTTAATTAATAGTAAAATAAAAATAATCCCGCTTAGAGGTATTTTATGTCGGATACATTGACTGGAGCACATTTGTAAGACGACTAAAAAGTCATGGTGTATATTATACTAGCGACCCGCCCCGGCTTAGCACGGATGAGAAACAAAATATACTTTCATACAAACCTTGTCCTGGTCACAACAAAAAAATACAACTAAATCGGTCGAGCCGTTCTTCAGTGATGCTCCCGATACACGTGACAATTGATTTTCATTTTTATTGATAAGAGAGGGTTTTATCTTATTTTTGGGCAAAAACTAGTACTTACTAATTCAGAAACCGCCTTTATTAATAACATTGTCTTGATTTACCCTAGGGCTACCTTTTGCTGCTTTCATATCAGCCGTAATGATTGCGTGTCCAATGACAACAGCCAATCATATCTGTTCGTAGTGTTTTCAGAACCCAGTACCCCAATATTGTATAACACACTTTTCTATCTTACTCCGAAAGATTTTGAAGAAATTCGTAATACGTTGCTTCATATATTTGAAACACTCGTCTTCTCAACATCGTAAATAACGTAATGAATGTTGTTGAATTGTCAAAAGAAATAGCATTGGGAATGTTACGCAATAGCCCGCTGTGGGTATCTAGTTAATTATTTGTATCTTCAAAACGAACAATTAGTTTAGAATTCATACTCATACATAGATGGATAAAGATTATTTTGTTATTATAAAATATGTTTTAATGTAATCTTACCAACTAATATGATAGATTAAAACAGATCTGATTGAAATAAAATGTTATACAATTTAGTTAATTCATATTAAGGACATACAAGTATTTTAAAATTGTTAATTGATTCAGTATTAATTTTATTCAATACATAAATTTTATGCTTTTTGCTGTGCCCTACAGGGTCCATAATTATACCTTAGCGTTAATCCCATTGTAAGATCTTCAAATATTATGGTATGCAAATAAAAATATGAATAAAATGGTAGGTACTGACAAAAAAAAATGATCATGACCAAGTACCCCAAAAATGTTACACGAAGTAATTTCAAATTAAAAGACCAGCTAAATAACCAAATAACCCTTTTTTACTTCACCAAAATGGCTGATACACCTACTCGTTCAAGGATATTCTCGCTAAGATAATAAAAAATTGTAACGAACCTAGCGATCCTCCAACATTTGAATTTTCAGGACGTTAACGTAATATAATAAGCTACGCATATACTGATCATAAAACTTTATGAACTAAACTAGTGCCTCATTTATTTTCCATGAATTTCTTTTGCATTCAATTCTGCCTGGATCCTAACCGTTGTTGCTGTGTTTTTATGAAAATGACGTCTTAATAAACAGTTTTTCTTTTTATAAAGAAATATATTTTATTTGCTTAGACTAAGTCAAGGTCGGTTTTATTGCGTGAAACAAGATGGATATTTTTTTATGTCAAAAAATAATTCATCAACACTGCGTCTGATAATTTGTGTTCAGGATAATTTGGTGTGGTTAGGTACCAGCAAAATTGTCAGGGCTTATTAATGTCGTAATTAAGACTTACCAAGTCTAGAGGCAATTTTTTCTGCCTGCTCATAACAAAAAGTTGTGCTCGTAATTTCTAGTCATTCTATGTCATTTTACTTCTCTTACATTTTTGTTAAGTTGTGGGTTTGAACTCGGAAGGCACTTTACTTAAGATATTGTAAATGATGACTTTATAAAAAAGTGTTCAATTACAACTAATCTACGGTAGAATAGCATTAGGGCATAAGCTAGATAAATTACTTGAAATAAAATAAAAAATAATTTAAAGTTGTTAATAAGTTTTTTTTTCAATTAATGACACCTATTCGTTTATTTTGATCGGGTTTCACGACAACTATTAAAATTGAACTTCCACTGTAGCACCAAGGGCATAGCCAAGGGTACAGAGGAAAAAAAAGGATATCAATATACAATATGTTAAAAAAAACCCTTCCGATCTGAAAGGAAGGGGCATATAGATATACTAATGACATTATTATTATTTCATCATCACTGATTTTTAAAAGTAAAACAAAACATCTTAAGGAAATGGACATGTCCATTAGCCAAAGATCGAGTAGGTACATGACTTGAAATCCAGTAAGGCCAGTCCCAGAGTAAGGCCTTGTGGGAATATTTGTAGGCTCAATAAACACATCGCTGTTCATCATCATCTATCTAGCCTTTTCCCAACTATGGGGTTGGCTTCCAGTCTAACCAGATGCAGCTGAATACCAGTATTTACATGAAGAGACTGCCTATCTGACCTCCACAACCCAGTTAGTACTGGGTAATACGATATCCCTTGGTAAGACTAGTTGACAGACTTTCGGGCCACTGACTACCTGTAACGACTGTCAAATATCTACAATCTATGACAGCCGGGACCAACGTTTTGACGTGCTATCCGAGGCACGAAGGTATGTAATGGGTGGACACCCATCCACAGACCAACCTAAGCAAGCGCGGCTGAACCTGAAGATTGATCTGAGCGGTTGTTAGCCACGAGTTCCTCCACATCATTGTTCATCCCATTCCTAAAATGGTAGACAAAGGTCAACCAATTAAGCTGTTTCCGTGTAGGTTAAATCATTTGTCCAGTTTTTTCATATAGTAGGTAATTATTCGGTTCATTTGATATTCGTTCAGCGGAAAATATTACAATATGCCTGTCCTGCCATGAAAGGTTAATAAAGTCAAACGATGTCTGTTTTATGAATAAAAAAGGTCTTCTATAAAATATTTATGATTCCGTTTTTTTTTGTTTGTAGCGTTTTTGGTTCAGAGGTCAAGGCCATTACTAAATAAAATTCTAATATTATAAACTTCATTATTTTTTTACAAAAACAAACACATACATTCTTGCTAAAACCTAAATGTCAAATTACATTAGAAACATTATTGACTTAAATTAACTAGTCAAAAGTAAGATACGCAATCGATTTAGAATAAATTAATGAATGACAATATAAATTATCACTATTAACTCTTTTAACATTATAATATAAAAAATATAATATAGACTTTTTACGCGTACTTCATTAACTCATTGCTGTCAGTCACTAACGCAATTAATAAACAATATTTATTTGTTCAAGACTTAGACCTATTTACAATTATTGTACCTTGCATTAGGCTTTGTAACTTAGTGGCAAGATACAAAATATGTGCAACTGGGCTTAAACTAGGAGGACTCCTGTGCTATAAGCACCAGTTACTTCCGTCACCACCGTGATCGAACCGCCATTATAAGTGTGGTGCGGTGCAAATGTAAGTTTATATTACAATATTATAATTGTATTAATTACTATCGTGCGGGAGTATGCGTAGGAGCTCGTGGTTACTAACAACCACTCGGGTCGATCTTTAGGTTAAGCCGTGCTTGCCTTCCTTTCAGGAGGTTAAGGAAAATAGGGTATTAAGTTTTTCATCCCCCATAGAAGTAGGAGGATCCTCCGACCAGACTGGAGTTGTGTCTGGTGGGCTACTACCCGAAACAGTTGTTGTAGGGCTTTTCTATATGATCTTAAGTCGCTTAGAATTTTGATGTTAGTTCTTCATTTGTGACATAGATGCCGCTGCATTACTTTTTGAAGTGCTCCCACATAGTTTTTTAATCTTTTTAAGACGATCATATTAAAAGAAAGAGCATTATTGGACTTAGATCCTTGTAAAACGCAGAATGCTCTTTGGGACTGTAGCGTCTCTTAAGAAATTAGTGAGCCGGTTACAAAGGTCGGTCGGTTTTAAGTTTAAAACCCATTTTGAAATGCTTCATCTACTGTAATACTACTCTAACAAACTATCAGACAAAATCATCCACTCCAACTTTATCTTAAAACAATATCCACACGAATCAGAATGCTAAGATAGTTACTCTATCTCCCATTCCGTCTCATTCAACATCCCTTTGTTAACAAGCCCCTCCACTAGATTTTGAGACAATAGAACAAATAATGGATGCTTGGACTTCTAAGATAACATATATATCTTGGTACGAAACTGTTCAAAGACTCATTACGTTCGTTCCTTCAGATTTTAGTATACGATAACGTTAACGAGTTGGTGATTATAAAGATAGTTAAATGAAAGGGTTCTGTGTTTACACCCACATCTTGCTAGACTCGCTAGATTCGTTTCGAACTACATGGTCAAATTAAAAGTGATGGGCATTATTGCAAGTGGTATGTAAATTTGTTATTTTGTGTGCAATAAAGAATAAGAATAAGAATTATTTTACGCGCGACGGCCATTCCAGCAATAAAAAACCAGTTTATGCGGATCTCTCATTGTACGGGAAACCTATACAAATCAAGGCCATGTTATACTGTAAATGTATAGTCCCCACGACACAGGGAATCCTAGTGTGGAGGCTAGTGATATTTTCAGCTTGTGTAATGCTCTCTTGAACAATAAAGCATTTTATTATTATTATTTATTATGTGTCGCCGCGTGTACTTGCGGACTTTGACTCCAAAATAAATTTTACTGTATTATGTTTTCAGATATCTAAACCCGTCATTAAATAGTCAAATTAAAACCCTTTTCCTCTCTCCTACTTTGCTCTGCCCGACAGTGTCCACAATGATTATGTTATTGTAACCTACCACCTGAGTTCACATCGTGAAATGCCTTTAATACATTGAGTATTATTTTTACGCCGTTAAGCACAATTAAAGACATTCCTTGTTTCCGGAAACTCAAACCTAAAGATCTCTAACAATTTAGAAAATTAAATTACGAACAAACACACCAACAATACCCTCATTTCATGCCATTTAATAACAGATCGTTGATTACAAAACTGGTAGAAAATCAATAACCCGTCCAAAGCCCTTCAAAATTTCTTAACAAACTTTTGAGCGCCATATTGTTCCAATTTCAAATCTAAAGCAATAAGCTTAAAACGAACTGGTTCGTTGCTTTCTGATGAAAGCCTTCGGCATGGGGTAGGCTTCAAGACTTTATTGTTAAGGCTTTGTGTTATATTGGCTGTATAGGCTTCCACTCTCTGCCCCAAATTTTCTTTGATATCAGAAATCGGAATGTTCGCGTTCGAACATAAAATTTATTGATGTGTAGCAAATCTGTTATATCCGGAAGGCATGAGATGTCCCATCGTCGATATTATTATTGGCAAACGGTAACAAAAGTGCTTTTGGCAACGTTACCAATTATTATCTTATCGGGATTCGTGAATAAATATAATTGCTATGTATTATATTAAAAGAATGTATTACACTTTTTGAGATGATATTGATTGAAAAAAAAAGACGGGTTGCACTCCGGGAGTGCCGGCAGAAGTGAAAACTTGATTATTAACGTTGAGCATGTTTGATATTTTGGAATGGTTAGGGAATAATTTTGCACCAATTGCTTTATCAGTATAAAGAACAGGGTGTACTATTCGGTGCACCCCTGCCTGAGCCTTCGGGGATTACAGGATGTTATGTTATCATTGAATCCTGCCTAAAGAATTTGTAATTAAAAGTGTGGAAGTAATCTGTCGCACATAAAAATGTGTGCGATACATCTTTTCACAGGCGCTTAGTAAGCACGTAAGCAGGAACGTCACATTCGATCTTACTACAGAATTAGCTGAGAATTTATCGGTTTCCTATACCAATAACACTCGTGCTTTTTAACTTACTTATAAATACTTGTAATCAAATCATTTTTAAAGCAGGTTTTTAAATAAACTGAACTTTATTTTACCAAACAACAAACGCCTTAGTGAAAATGTTTAGCAATTTAATACTCGGAAGGTACTTATTGCGATTGAACGATTTCCTATTTTATTTTATTATCATGATTGTGCTTGCATCTTAAAAGCCTTCACAAGTACTTTTAATAGCTACTAGATACTAAGAATGCTGCAAACTCAAAGACAACACTGTCTTGTTGATTTTAGAATCTCTTGTCATTATGCGTCAATCAATAAAATTGCAAGGAAATACGGAATTTTAGCTACACTAACATACCTACAGGTACGTAACGTTTGTAAATAGCATTTCTTTAAATGATTTTAAACCATAAAATGTTGAAGGTTAAGTTCAAAATCGAATGAGAAAATTTGTCTTACGCTTTTTCGATCAGGTCAAATGATTTTAAACCATAAAATGTTGAAGGTTAAGTTCAAAATCGAATGAGAAAATTTGTCTTACGCTTTTTCGATCAGGTCAAATGATTTTAAACCATAAAATGTTGAAGGTTAAGTTCAAAATCGAATGAGAAAATTTGTCTTACGCTTTTTCGATCAGGTCACGTGTCCTGACGCGAGTTTAAGATTTTATACCCATTACAGAAAAAGTGCTCAACGCCGCTAAAGAAGTTTTCACTTCAATAATGACGAAAGAGATTCATAAGTCAACAAAAGCAAATTGTTTATTGATTGATAGCTTTTCCTTATTGACTGCTGAATCCTTATTAAACAAAACACAGAAAGTTCAATCAATATTCTAGTTAATTAATAATCCCTGATAACATAGCTGGTAAGTTATTGTATTCCTATACAATATAGTATTTTTATTCCTATACAATTACTATATAGTTCAAAGCGACTTCTCAAAAATGAGTGTCACAACAGTGCATTAATTTGCTGTGCCAGTTTTTAAATATTTTCATCCAGCTAGCACACGTCCTCCGCTAAACATACCATGATGACATCCATTCTCCTTGTTCAAGTCTTTTGACCGCCATGGCAAACCTTCTACCACTTGTGACGTGCCTTGGGGCCAACAATATGGCACGCCCATAAGACTAGCAGACTGTTCAAAAACCCTAACATCATGAAGAGTAGTAAGTTATAAGCTAAGCCAAGCTTTTAGGCTTGTATGAAAGCACCGCCACTTTGACTGCCACGTCAGCTAGCTTACTCCACAAGCTATGTCTGATACAATAATAACTGCCTAGCAATGTGTATGCGCATTTATAATAAAATACCGAAGCGTTTTAATATATTAAATACAAAATTATTTAAAACTAAATTTTATAAATGGTTATTTGAATATAGTTTTGTAGCATAAAATAATTTATAGATAAAAAAATTTGATGTTCTTTGTTAATTTGTTGATGCCTCCTTATACACCATTATTTTTAGGTCGTTCTGGAGCCGAATACCATGAACTTGATCATCGAACTCGAAACGATTGGGACTATTTTTTTTCAAAAAACAACAATAAAAAAAACACGAAAGAATAAATGTAATGTTTTTTTTTTTAAATAATGAGAACTGAAATGCATATGTTGTGTAGAACGTATCCACGATCGGCAACACATGCGAACGATACCCATTGAAAAATTCATTCATCGATCGATTCTCATTATTTCACAAAAAAAAAAACATTAAATTTATTCTTTCGTGATTTTTTTTTTTTTTTTTTGTTGTGAACACCTTTGTATACCATGTTTTTGCAAATAAATATACTACTACTACTACTACTACTGAATTTGAATTTATGAATTAAATTATTCGGAAAAATGAAAATCTGTTCGCATCATAAATATTTCAAAGAAAATATTCCGATGATGGCCCGCATCTTAATTTTACTGACTGTCAGTATTCACGTGTGTTAATGACATTTTTCTTTCTTATCTACAGCATACTCTAAAATGGATGACACATAATATAACAATCACGCCTGTAATCCCCGAAGGGTTAGGCAAAGGTGTACCTAATAGTACACCCACATTTCGCCAGTTATGTTTACGTCCCATAGTCCCATGTAATAGGGGGCGAGCCTATTGCTATCAACCGGGCACAAATCCAGACTACGTACCTGCTACTGAGAAATTTCTGATGGAAAAACAAAATAATAATTAGACCGACCCGGGAATCGAACCCGGAACCTCATACTCAGCAGTCGCGATTGAGACCACTAGACCAACGACACAGTCAAAAAAGGAAAAAAGAGAGAAACTTACTGAAATATCCCTAGAACATCGTACAATCATAAATCCAGCTGCTTTTTCTTTTAGTAACATGACCCTCAAGCCCTAAAAGCGCTTCAGAAATCTAATACCAAAACATATTCGCGATAACAACAGATGGTCAAAGAGCGAAGAAAAGTTGGCCAAAAAAAAATAAGGCCATGCCTACACGTTCGGTGTCAAACAATAGCCCCATTACGTCACCGGTGGAAGGGAAATGAAATAATTTGTCGTTCGCAACGCTACTTGTAAAGAAGAGTGATGACCTTACAAGTAATATATCGTAACGTGCTTGTGGTGTGTTTAAAGAGCTTGACGATATTACAGCGAAATTTTGTTGCTAAATAGAAAATAACGATCCCCGAAGGGTTAGGCAGAGGTGTACCTAATAGGACACCCACATTTCGCCAGTTATGTTTAAGTCTCCTGTAATAAGAGTTGAGCCTAATGCTATCAACCGAGCACAAATCAAGACTCCGTGACTCCTACTGAGAAATTCCTGATGGACAAACACAATAACAATTTGCCGATTTGGGAATCCAATCCAGGACCTCATGCTCAGCAGTTGCGCTTGCGGCCACTAGACCAACGAGGCAGTAGAAACATAGCATAAGCATAATCAGCCTATAATGTTCCCACTGCTGGGACACACGGCCTCCTCTATAGAAAGGGAATGGGCTATAATCCACCACGCGGGCCCAGTGCGGGTTGGTAGATGTCACATGTCTTCGAATTTTTGGTTCTAGGACATGCCGGTTTCCTCACGATATGTTTACCTACACCGTTTTTGAGAGCAGAGGTGATGAAATAAATTACACAAAGTAATGCGCCTGCCTGGGTTCGAACCCACAACTAACTGTTCGTAAGTCGGGGCCGCTACCACTGGGCCACCGCCGCTCTCCACTGGGCCACCGCCGCTCTCAGAAGTAGAAACATACATGGTTTCAAAATTAACTGCAATCGTACTTATCCAACATAAGGATTAAAAGGTTGCAACACAATTTTGACATTGTGTGTTGGTGAAACGGTGATGAAAAACGTACTGGGATAACAGGAAAATCTTAGAACTAAAAATTTGAAGACATGTGACATCTACCAACCCGTACAGAGCCCATGTGGTGAATCGCCTCCCATTTCCTATTTCGATAGCCCACATCATAATCTTATCTCAAAAAGATAGAGAGTTAAATTTTAATGTAATAATTTGATATTGAATTAAATAGGTTGAAAATTTTTTTCTCTCAAATCTCATCTTCAAAATCTCAAATCAAATCTCAAATTAATCTCAAATCAAAAAAATCTCAAATCTCATCTTCCTTAATCTCAGCTGTGGGAACATTATGCTATACTTTTGTTTTTATTTTTTTTATTTTAATAAAAAATACAACTTTTATTCAATTTATTGTAGTTACTGCAATCGTGCTGAAATAGCCAATGTTTAAAAATACAGAAAGGCAAACGAAACAATTTCTCGTCCCCAGCGCTACTTGTGTATACAAGAGCGATGGCGCCTTAAGTAATACATCATACTTGTGGTTCGTTTTACCCGCTTTTCCCCTCGAGGAGCTTAACTATTATTATCAATTATATGGGAATATTTTTGCTAAATTGGACGTAAAGGGATTATTATATTGGTTGAGGTTAATTGGTTAGTTTTCCTCTTGCGTATGGACTTTCGTAGGCTGCGGTATTTTTTGATATACTCATTCTTTTACCCGTATCGGAATTTATATTGCGCGGTGCTGTATCTCTTTTTTTCCATATAACTCTATCAGGTTGTCATATTAGTGACATTATACATTACGGATTAAAATGTGTGCTGACACAACCGGATTTTACCAATCGGATAACGTTTTAAATTACGAGTTCTTTCTTGAGGTGCTATCAATCCGACCGGATCGAACTCCGGACTGGTGTGGGGACACCGGGCTTTGGCAGACAATACAAGGTGTAAACGAACCCTTCAGGAAACCAAACTAAGTGACCCTACGCAAAAATGATTGCTTGAAAACGATTTTTTTTGGGGTGATAAATTACATTTCACGGTAAAATTCAATGTAACGCACTCAAAAAATTATGTTGCAAAGCATGGAAAACGGGTCATGAAGGTATTTAAAGTAAAGTTTATAACCTAACTTTAAACTTGTGATAAGTTAGAACTTTAGCCCCCCATATCTCCATACCTATAAGGTTCCAAGGTACGGTCCTGAACAAAAAATTTAAAACAATGAAGGGGAGCACGAGTGCCTTGCAGCGTCGTCGTTAAGGGTCTATTTACACCCTTTATTCTGAAATATCTGTCAAAGTCCGGTATCCACAGCCTGTCCGGAGTCTAGTCCGATCGGTTTGATCGCACCTTAACAAAGAACTCGTAATTTAAAATTATTCAACATGAAAAACTCTTATTATATCTAGAGCATAAAAATAAACACAACCAACAGTAAACATTAAAGTAATAGTCCAATAAAACTTAAAGACTTAATAGAAACTTCAACCTTAATCATTTAAAACTCAGCTAATCTTGAAATACGAATAAAAATAGCTTTTAAAACTACTGAACGGCAATCTACTGAAATGGAGCCACAAATACTTTTAACTTTTCAATTATTCTACCCATCCATCTGGATAATAGCGTTTTATATTTGAAACAGAATAAAATCATAGTCGGGTAAAACTTTTATTTTAACTTGACGTTTTATGTTTACAAAATGTCGAGAGTAACTTAGGACAAGGGAAAGGCTCATTTCGCGGAAGGCCTTATCATAATATTATCCGGTTGAAGTTTTGTAATAAGAGCAGTCTTCCCACAAAAAGATCGTAGATCATAATCACCAACGTTGGCAAACAAACTGAGAATCTTGTTGTGAGACAAGAGGACACCAAAACTCATCTGCGCGACATTTCGTTCTCTTTTAGAAAACGCTATACAGGGAAGTTTATTCTTTGCAAGGAAAACAGGTTCTTTTCAATTTATTGAAAAAGTTTAATCCCAAAAGCACATAGAATTTTCGTTTTAAAATTCACGAAAGTTTGTGAACGTAAAGCAGAGTGCACACAAGGCATTCTCTCATGACATTCTGTTTACTATTTCGTCCCGTACCTTGTGGTTTGAAACGCAATATTTCCGTCAGTCAAGCGACGCCGGGGCGTTTTCCTAGTGTATACAAACACGACAATAAATTGTGTGCTTTAGTTGCCATGAAAGTCACAGAAACCGGTAACGGTAATATTAATGTTCAAAGGCGACAAATCGTACACTATTATAATGTTAAATGCGTGACTTGAACACGGGTAATAGAATCGTTTACCGACCATTTAGGTCCGTGTTGGCTTAGAATAGATGACTTTTGATATGGAATTGAATTAATTACTTAGTATTGCATGTAACATTTAGTGCTTAGTTATCAAGCTTACCTACCAATCAGAGCAACCGATGTAAGGTCGGAATCTGCAGTTATTAACGAACAACTACATAAAAAACGAAACACAGAACAGCTCCAAAAAAAATGACGATATACGAGACACAGTGAGAGACCACTCACTCACACAAACCACAGCACATACCATAATATAGATATACACGCACATACTCTTTTTGTTTATCTTTTTTTTGTATACCTTATATAATTTAGTTTTTATTTTTGTTCAGATTTTTTTCTTAATTAAATTGTGTAAAGAACTACCTTGCTGGCCCGGAGGAAGGTGATGTCATTCATGATACAGGGTAACCCTAGTACGGGGAGCCAATACAACATTATTTTAATCAACAAAACCATTTGTAGAAGTAGGTTTCGAGTATTTAATTATCAAATAGGTACATACAATACGCCTAAGATAGTTCAAACATTTTACAAAATGTCTGCAGATGGTACCAGAAACAGCACCAGTACAATCCATAAGAATTCCCGAATCTCCTTCACATCAGATCAAGACGGTTACCAAGAATTTATAGTGACTCCCAAATGAGGACGAGGATCTTTTTCCGAGGGAAACCGCAATATAGAATTAATTTGTAAGGACGGTGAGATATTTATTAGTCTTGTTTTTATCTCTAATTTTTTATGCAGGACTTTCTATGATGTAACAATATATTTTTTAACTTGAAAGTACGAAGATAATTGTTTTCGAGGAGCATAAAAAATTAAAATTGTCGAAGGAATATGATTAGTTTTATACTTAAATTTATTCTCATGTAAGAAGAATGTAATTTCTTTATGAGAATTTAATATCTTTAACCAGAACTTGTTATTGAAGAATATTTTAGCGATTTTCAATCGCATCATTTTTCAGACTTTTTTTTAACGTTGGCCCACACTAGGATTTACTCCTGTATCGTGGGTGTGTTTACAAATATTTAAACTCACATACACAAACAGCCAGACCCGGAACAACTACCTGTACGCCATACAAATATTTGTTCCTTGTGGAAATCGATCAACATTGGCCTTGGATCGGAACAACTGGAAGTCATGGGGAGAAACCTTTGCCCAGCAGTGAGATGATACAAGCTAACAGTATCAGTATCAGTGGGAATCGAACCCGCGGCTCGTAGCGCAGTAGCCAATCGCTCAACCACTGCTTTAACTGTGGCGTCAATTTTCAAGAGGTCATCCAAACTCCTATATCAACTTCTTGTCCAGAATATTTCGCAGTGGGCACTAAAACTCCACTCTTAAAGGTAAATCACCAATAAAAACACAAAAGGTACACCGCTTCCTCATAATTCAGCGTTACTGTCTCATTTAGTGGTCGGCGATTCGTTCTTTCATTTCGTTAATGTACCCAAATATAGCATTCATGTTCGTCCCCATTCAAACCCGGACCTTATATTTGAATAAGTCCTTTTATGAGCCAATTACGGTACATGTTACGGGGATTTGCCCTTTTTCAAAATACAAATACGGAGGGAAAGCAATATGTACGATTTTAAACCAATTGTGAGCTTTGAATTTTATTGTTTGAAATCACAATACTCATTCGTGGGTATACGAACTCGTTTTACGTCTTTGAAATATTATGACAAGAGATTTGTAATTGTGTTAACCCTCCGCTGCCAGTTGAAGGTAAATTGTACCAAGAATATCTTAAAGGATTTATTTTTCATGAATTCTTAGAATTAATTTCTTAATTTATATTTGGATATTCCTTTGTTAATCTGAACAAGTTTTTAACTTCTTGAAACAGGTGCGAATGTATAGTCTTGAACTTGGTGTTTTTACCTTGGAAGATTTGATTCTAAAAAAGTATTTTACGAGTTGCGAAAAAGTTTTCTATTTCTCTTGTTTGTTGTTCTTTAGTTTGTTTATTTCTGAGCTCATGATCAATTCACTGGAAAACTTGGATTAATGTTTTATTCAGTTTCTTTGTTATGTTTTATGATGTATGTGAATGTATGTAGTTGTCACATATTTGGTAGATCCACATCACTCATTTATGTGTAAAAATTAGTTATGTATAACAAATATCTTCTTAAGAAAATATTCGTGACATAAACTAGTGTTTTCATCACATATAAGTTATAACTACCATAGTTTATAAGTTTCTTTTATTAATGTTCAATGGATGTTTTGTCCGAATAAGTTGTTTTATTTTTATCATTCAAGTCTAATATTGATTATTTTTTCCTGAATATTTATAACTAACTTTTGCTCGCGGTTTCACTCGTGTTAATTTCTGACAACGTATATGCAAAATTTCAGGATAATCGGTGTTTTAGTTAGTAGCGTCAAAAGGTAACAAACAAACAAAATCCCTTTCGTATTTATAATATTAGTTAGGATAGGAAGTTAGGACTAATCCTATTCCTATTCTAGATATCCTAAGATATCTAGAATTGGAAGACAACACTACTAGACTATTCTTAGAAAAAATAGAAATCCTAAAGTAATTTAACTTTATTATTTGTTTATTATATCATAATGTTCTAAAAGACACACAAACCTGCGAAAACTCAATACAAACTAATTTTATTACTAGTACTTATTTCAAGTTAACTTCAAAGTTTTACCCAAAATAAAAGATGTCAGATACTTTGAAGGCTCAAAGAAAAACAAAGTAATTATAATTAAGCAATTAATATTATACACGCAAGACGAAACTGCTGTGTTGTGACATAATGTTGTTAATTACAATCAATTACAAAGTTAAACCACGCTGAAGGTTTGTAAAGTAATCATTAATTTTCGTAACCACACATTTATGTTTGATCTTTCCGGAAATTCCGAAACCTCTTGTTATTTCCGGGATGTAACAACAAAAGCACCACTGGATAATATATTATTATACCAGTATGCGTTTACAGCTTATTTCGTCAAGTGTTTACATTTTCAGATCAGAGTCATAAAGCTGAAAATTGACTGGCTTTTTAACAGTTATAAATATAATATACCAATTCCACTTACTTCATTCTCTATTTATACTTTTTCTTTATGAAATTTGAGAGGGGAATTACACAATTGGCAAAAGTCGTACGTTTATTAAAACTTTTAACTGCTTGTGCAGTCACGGAAAAGTATTATGTATCGAAAAGTCGGTAATATTAATGTTCCAATTAGTGATCCAATCTCCTCTGGAGTTCTTAATTTGCGTTCGCCAATCGTACAGATTTTTATTTATTTTAAGTACAAATATTATTATTAAAACTTAAGAATGTTCAATGGTGAGATAGGTACCTGAATAAAATATTTTCCTGCACAAAATAATAATCACCAAAATTATCGCGTGACCACTAAATTACCTCTCACACCAAATTAATATCACCAACAAAAAAATAGTCTATCATCTCATAATAAGTAGCGAAAATAATGGGTCATAGAAAATTAACAGAGCCGGGGTCTATTGTACCTCCGACCGCGGGAGAGGGTTGCCAGATGACGCATCACAAGTTGGTGCTAAAGTGACAGGGTCACACATTGTGCGGGACTGCGGGGTTAGACTCTTAAGTAGTGTACGCTGTTTAGGATTATAATGTGTGAAAATTGAATAAGAACGGGTTTTCAGCAGGGTTCACAAGGGCCTTGGAAGGGTGTAGAAAAATTCAGTTTATGAAATTTTTTTGAAATACCGTCTTCTTCATTGATTGTGCCTAACCTGGTGTCATAGTTTTTATGCCGCACATGGGCCTCTGGCTTGGCTTTACATGCCGTCGAGAAATATCTCTCAGGCATGCTGGTTTCCTCACGATGTTTTCCTTCACCGAAGCTAATTAGCCGAAGCTTGATAATTATACAATGCGCACATGAATCCGAAAAATCATATATGCGTCCGAATTTGAGACCTATGACTTGACAGTCCAACGGTCACACCACTAGGCTATCACTGCATGGCTGTGAAAGATAGTTAATAGCGTTGATAAAGATTACAAAATATATGAAAACTTACTAAACTCTGAAAAATTATAATAGCACCCAAGGAATCGGAGTAGGCTTTTGCCCAGCAGTGGGACAGTATAGAATATAAACAAACACTGTTTTTTTTGTACTAGCGTTACTTCTATGCTACAACAGATTTACCGAAATTAAAAGGATTCAAGATCCTATTTTTATGTTACTTAATTCATTTAAAAGTCAACTAAAAAATATCTAAGGTCATTTTGATTATTCGAATCCCAACTTTAGGATGAATAATTTATTTTATTTTAATCTCTGTGTACTTTGAATAAATCCGTTTGTTTCAATAAATCCTTTAGCAAACTATTTTTTTGTATTAAATTGTAATTTTAATTGGCGCATAAGGAAAGCACTGGCTTAATCCAACTTGTTGTATTGACAAAACTGAGTTCTTGGAAATTAAAATTAAAATTTAAAATAAATTAAAATTAAAGTACATTTTTTTAATTAGTAATAATTAATTAAAGAAACTTTCAGTAGCGCCATCAGGATGGAATTTGGTGGTGGTGGAAAAATGTGCAGTCATGCATGTGAAGCGAGGGGAGATTATGGAATCCGTGGGAACTAAACTCTCGGATTCCATACACCTTAGATTCCTCTCCTCAACAGAAACCTACAAGTATTTGGGTATGTCGGAAGCATTAAGTATCAACACTTTCGACATGAAACAATCGTTGAGGGAGCACTTTTTTGGCCGCTAAGGAATAAGGTGCTGAACAGTCTTTTGTCAGGCGGAAACAAGGTGCGCGCCTTCAACGGTTGGGTCATGCCGATTTTGATGTATTCTTACGGCATACTCAAATGAACTCAGACGGAACTTGATGCCCTGGATAGGAGGGTCCGCGCACTGCTGACCGCAAATTGAATGCATCACCCACAGTCGTCGGTGATGAGACTGTATATGCCGCGGAAGTGCGGGGGTCGTGGCTTCTTAAATGCTAAGACCCTGCACAACCGTGAGGTATGCAGTCTCAGGGAATACTTCCTAGAAGTCGACGTGGGGATGCACCGAAATGTGTACGTGTGTCAGTGGACAAAGGCCTCACCCCGCTCTCCCTGGCTAACGAAAATTGGCGCAAGCCTAGAGTATTAGACACTAATGACCGCAAGGAGGTATGGCAGGGCAAGGAGCTTCACGGACGCTTTTACCGGGCACTACATGGGCCCGATGTAGACTTCTTAGCGTCCGTGTCTTGGCTGCGCTTCGGTGACCTATTCGGGGAAACCGAAGGTTTTGTCTGTGCAATAATGAACGAAGTTATGATGACGAATAACTACCGGAAATACATGGTGAAGGATGGCACGGTTGACATAAATGTCGGGCATGCCACCGTCCGGGAGAATCGATCCGACACATTATTTCTGGGTGTTCTCGTCTGGCTAACGGAGAGTACTTGCATAGACACAACCTCGTTGCCAGGATTATCCACCAGCAACTTGCTTTGAAGTACAAACTTGTGGAATCAGAAGTGCCATACTATAAGTATGCGCCCGACCCAGTTCTCGATGATGGTATATCACGTTGTATTGGGATCGACCTATCGTCACTGACAGGACTATTGTTCCCAATAAGCCTGACATTATGGTGATAGATCGATTGGAGCGTCGCGCAATGATTATTGATATTACGGTTCCGCATGACGAGAACCCCGTGAAAGCAGAGAAAGATAAAATATCTAGATCACGCTCACGAGGTTGTCGACATGTGGGACGTGAGTACAGCAGTCGTTGTGCCGATAGTTGTGTCGTCCAATGGCTTAATAGCCAATAGCCTAGACCAACATCTGAGAAGGCTCTCGCTGGGCAGCTGGATCAAGCGCTTGATTCAGAAGGTAGTGTTTCTGGACACGGCGCGTATTGTTAGGAGATTCCTCTCTCAAGAGCCCTGACCACCGGTAGCTCGGACCCTGTTCCTGATGCCGGTGGGCTACTATTTTTCATATAGTTAAATGTTTTTTTTTTATAATTTTTGTTACTAAAAATATTTAAAAATGTAAATACTGTGTTAGAAAAATGAATAAAAAGTATTAATTAAAAAATAAATAAAAGAAATTTCATTTAATTTATTTTTTCAAATATATATTAAAATTTGAAATGTCATATTTTTAATGTTTGAATCACTGTTCAATCATTTGATAGATATTATCATTCGAAAATTGTTGTCGGTGTGATTCATATAATTCTGAAATTCAAAATTTAAATTATTTATATTTTGTTAAACATCGGTACAATATAACAAGCAAAACAGTGGATTTTGCTAATTCAAATAAAATTTAATTTAACACGCCTGAAATCCTCGAAGGGTTAGGCAGAGGTACACCCACATTTCGCTAGTTATATTTAAGTCCCATGTAGGGGGCAAGACTATTGCCATCAACCGGGCACAAGTCCAGACTCTGTGGCTGCTATTGAATATAATAAATTTATGACGGAAAATTTATTATATTATAAATATATTATATACCATCCAAATATTTCAAAGACAGAAACATTAAAAACACTGTTCAAAGAATTCCTCAATGTAAAAGTAGCACCAAAAACTATTAAAGAGTTTTGGAAGTTTTCCCAAAATAGCTGGCAATGTAGTATTTAAACATGCCAAGAATTCGCACAATGCTCTGGAGGGTTACCATGACGTCATAAAGCAGGAGTCATTCCAGTGTGGGAAAGAGATAGCGCTAGATGACCTGTGTACCACTGTCTCTTTCCCACACTGGAATTACTCCTGCTTTAAGACGTCATAGTAACCCCGTCATAGTACGCCACCTGATGACCGAACTAGTAAACTAGTGTCTTTTGATACTGGGAAAAATTTTGTTCAAGGCTTTCAGTAATGTGGTTGAAATAATTGAGGTTATGTTATTATCGCAGAAACAGTTGGAGTATCTTTAATATAAAAAATAAAGTAATGAAACACAATAATATAATGTATACTTTTGACAAGAAGATCAAGACAGATAAGGTAAAACCTATTCTTAATACCGAACAAGGATTAATTGATCACAAAAACATAGTTGAAATGAATGAGTTTTTACCCATAGCTTCGCCCGCCTCATCATATTATCAGCCCGGAATCACCCACTGTTCTTCTGCCACTATTCCCGGTTCAGTGCGTACCTAACCCAAGTGTTTCCTGCGATTTTGACAATATCGGTGACCCAGCGAGCTTCAGAACGGCCCTGATTTCTTTGGCCACCATTCGGTCAAACCGTTACACCATCGGCCATCTCCGCGTCTAGCCAGATGTCCTGCCCAAATCCACTTGAAGCGCACGCGCGACGGCGGTTTACGGTGTTACGCACTTGATCTAGTGATCCAGCTGCCAACGAGAGCCTCCTCCCAGCACGTTTGTACCCTTGTTTATCTTGTGCCCACATTATTACTTACAGCACTTTTGTTTTCAGATCAAAACACGTGAAACTACTCCTATTTAAAGCCTATAGCTACACGTGTAAATCGTTTGTTTGAACTATTAAGTAGGAGTTGGATACACCCACTTCTCTAATGTAATAATGTACATAATATTATTTTACATACATATTTTATTTTGCTTCTGTGGGGTATCGTGTCACCCACTAAATGTTCCATGTAAAAAGTAATGGCATTCTTCTGCATCCGGCTACATAGGAAGCCAAGTACAACAAAGTTTATAAGAGGCTAAGCAGATAAGGATGAAGTATAATTTCATTTCTTAATAATGGAGATGGAATTTTTCAATTCGTCTTTCTTGGAATTGTCACGTTGGCATTTTTCATGTTCGTTAAACGAAAGGTAGAAACGAGAATGCTACGAGTGCATATTCTTTCAAAGAAAAATGACGTTGAAAATGTTATTAATTTAGTAATATAGTAATAGTATGATATGCATCATAAAAATTAAAAATTCTACGTAAGTACACCTACAAATTTTGATTTCTTTGAATAAACCTAACCCATAAACACAACATGCGTGATTTTATGTTTACCATTAAGGTTACGTTCAATATAATTGCTGATATGAAGTCAGTCAGTCATGCAGAAGTTCAGATACTTTTATTATTTTTAATATGAAAGGAAATTCAGCCAGCGACGCCCGCAAACTATAGGTCCATATAATAATATCCAGTTTAGAACAGCAAGACTTCCTATCAACGCCATGTTTGGTTTTAATCCAAAAACCATATTGTTTGCTTTAAAACTGTTGCTATAAGCTAGAATATTGTATTCAGATCATGGCAAAGTTGTTCTATTGCAAGCTTATAACAACAGAATGTAAACAAAGCTTGCCGGTTCAAAGAACAAGCTAGACTGAATATTGGTAGGATTACTTCGCAAAGCGAAATATGTAAATTATGCAATAAGTGCGGTTATTCAACTTTATAAAGTTGAAGTTGAGCTGGTAGAGTAAAACGACACAAGAATGAGATTTACAGCTGCCGGTTTTTTTTTTTTAAGTAAATGAGGTTGATCCCTAAGATTACAACCAGTTTTCACCAGATTTGAAGATTATGATATGAAATTAATTAACTAAGCGGATTGATCAATTTTATAGCGGCACTACAAAAAGTACTATAGCGCCGTCTATGACACACATTAAGAATCAAAATTCTAAAATCGCGCGATTAAAGTAATCCGCTACTTACGAATAGAAAAACCCGACAACAACTGTCAGGCAATAGCTCACTGACACACACAACACCTGCCTGGTCGGACGATCCTCCCTTTCCTACGGGGAATGAAGAACTTTACACCCTGTTCCTCATGCCCCCATAATTTTTATCACAAGCTACTATTTAAAATAAAATTTTCTAACAAAGTCGTATAATTTTTAGGTACTTCACCAAGAAATCCCAAAATATAAGTACCTTCATAGGTTCATGCTTCTTGACCTGACGGTTGAGGCTTTGCGATGTCTATAATAAAATGTAAATGAATGAAAAATATAATATGAATTTTATATTGCCTATGCTTGGAGTAAGTTCATGTTGATAAATACGCACTTATAAGTTAGCACATGTTCCAGTTTCAGTTGTATCTAAGGTTAACCGCCTAAATCCTTTTTAATAGGTCGATGCATTACTGCTTAATTTCAGTATATATTTCTATTTGACAACGAGAAAAAGAGGCAATAGCTTTTTTTATATAGAAACCTCGGAAAGCATCCTCGAAGCAGGCCCAGAAAGAGGTGACGAGATGACCTGGGCACGCAATACAGAATTAATCCTTATCCAATTAAGTACCTTAAATACACTGTGCATTTAATATAGATCAATATGGCCCTTTACAGCATGTAATTTAAATGAATATTTTCGAAGATATCACAGATTTAAAATGCAAGGGCATAGCGGCTGCGGCGGTGGTATCAGCATAGCATCCGTGCGAAGCCGGGGCGGGTGGCTAGTGACTTAAATGTTAGAGTTGCACCCAACGTAAAGGTAAATACTTCTAGTCTAGTGTAGTTGAAACTAGTTTTGAACTATAAATATACCCAACGTACTCGTAGACGCGCTTTGAATATTTATTACCCATATACGGTAAAATATGTGGAGGATTAGCCATACAAAAATGCGGTGGAATTTTTACCTGGATTTCGACCAAGCTTTTTAGATCAGTAAATAATAAAAAGAAGAAAACAAAACTGGATATAAGAATAAATAATGGCTAAAGTCTAAGCATATTTTACAGACTTAGATCTTTAGTAGACGTAATTGGATTCTTTGTGACTACCAAAACGTTTAAACAAAATTAAATTAAAAATAGCCTTTACGTAGGTTCAGTTAGTAGATTAATTTAAATGTCCTGCCTAAATAATCGTGAATGAAAAATTCTGTAAAGCTTATTTAAATTAAATATTTAAGTACATTTCTCATCTTTTATTAACCGTTTGCGGGCCCAGGTTGGCGGCTGTGCAAAAAACAGGTCAAATGGGGTATTCTCGATCTGTCCCAAACACAATGCCAGCATAGAGCCTTTCTACAAGATATGCCCCACCTCCTTTAATACCCACCCTGCACAATCACCTGCATCTTCCAGGATTTAAACGAAGCCAGCAATCGAGCTGTGGCTTCATACTGGTTGGATGTTATTTAAGTCCATCAACACGCAATAAAGAAGAAAATCATCAAAAAATGTTTTTAACTGCGAGGAAACGGAAGAATGAAACAACAATATTAAAGTAAATAAGAATATAAGATTTACTATTCAACAATCAGCTCATGTATTAAATAAAATATTACTGAACACAAGATGATGAGTATAATAAAAGTAAAATATATTTTAAGAGTATTAAAGCATTAGAAATTACTTGCACCTAATTTTAATTAAGTTTCTGTATTTTTTTAATAAATTAAAATTACTATAGAATGTCGGGTATTTTTTAATTTAATCGATTAATAACCAGAAAGCCAAGACAAGAAGCAAACTGTTTTCGAAGTAATTTGTATTTTTAGGGCGACTTTTACCAGGATCATTGTCATTAGCTATTCGGTAGCTTTTACAATTCAACACATTAGTAAAATTTTCCATAATCGTCATCGCTCATGGAATGGCACTTAGGCCCAAATCTACAGAGCGTACTTAGACTTAGCTCAAGCTTAGCTCAATCACACTTCATCCGAAAATTAACTTTAAAAACATAAAATTAATGTTCTTATTCGTACGATACGCTGACATCTGGGCCTTAATCTAGGCCCTCAGTTCTGGATGGCCAACCTCTGAGCAGCAGCCTTATTTATCCAGTGGTTGGCCAACAAAACACCTCGCCTCATACGGTAACCACATAAGTGATTACTTAGGGGTTACATAACTTTCACTTCAATATCCTAATGGACGTGGTAACGGAAAAATTACGCGAAAGCCTCAAACTCCACTCGGAAAATTAAACGAATTACTTGACGCCACACAAATACCTCTATTATTACATTTTATTTACTTATATTTTCGCATTTATCTGATGAAAGCCAGTGTGAGTATGTTTCGGTCTAGACTTGATGACTTTCAGATTTCACAGCTTTTAAGAATTCTAAGACTGGAAGCCGACCCCAACATAGTTTTGAAAAGGCTTTTTTTTTCGGATGGGAAATTATCAAATGACTCCTCCCGCTCTGGGTGGAGCGGAAGGGAGTGTCAGACTTTTACTGACTAAAAACCATCCATGTTCCTTCTTTTGCCCTTTATGTTTCCGGGCCGCGGTATCTATTTCGAACAGTCCCGCAGCCCATAGTTTTTAAAAGGCTAGGCAGATAATGATAATGACGTACGCTACGAGTTTTTTTACAATTGAGTATCAATATTAATTTTAGAGCAAGACACAATAATCATCGTAATTAATTCATCAAAACTGCGGAATTTTTGGCACATAATTATTTGCTACGTTGCCATCTTTCAAAATACACTTCCTTAAGAAGGCACCTACTTAGGCAACTGTTGGCGGCATCCTGAGATACGAGCGGCCCGTAAATCTTTATAAATTGACCAAAGCCTCAATAGATAAATATGACAGATCTGTTTCTTACTTGGTCACTTGCCAACTTAGAGGTGACCAGAGATCACCCATAAATAATCTTCTTGTTTATATGTGTCTAGTTTGACAGATTAAGGCGAATAGAAAACCTTTTTGGGCTACTTCTACAGTCCTTCCTCAGTTATTATGTGTTGTGGCTAGGACCTTCATCTTTTTTTTTTTGATACCTTGGCATTGCAAAATTTCCTGTAAATTGTTTAATTATTGAAATAAATGCTTAGTGTTTTTCTTGGAGCTTTTTTTTTATCAAAGAAAAGATCATCAACTGCCTAGTTTTTCCCCAATAATGCTTGGGTGGCATTGCTTTCAGTATTAACAAAGAGAAGATACGTAAAAATATTTTTATCACTTCCAAACTTTTATAAAAATTTGTCGTCACACGGTAACCCTATTAACGAGGTCCAAACTGACCGTCCTCGCCGACCTACACATTTGTCCCGCTAACAACTAAGCTTAACCATGTAACTGCGACCCGACATCGACACGTTGACGTGGAGCGTGTCGCCGAGATAACACTGCCCGAATGACGTATCGAGACGTGGACATATTGCTATTTGTCTTGTGTATAGACACGCATATAGACGTATGGAAGTCAACACTGGAGATAGACGCAAGTGACCAATGTTGGCCAGTGTGTCCAGGTTTAAGATAACCCAGTGCGCGATAATGTGATTTATATAGCAGTAACTACCTATAATAATGGCCTTCAATAAAAATATTGAATGTGATTGTTGCCTGCCTCTAAAAGGTAAAATTTTGAAAAACACAACTGAAACAAAACAAATGACACTCTAAAAAAAAGTTTTAATTTAATAATGACTAATATTTCCTACCAGAAACAACACCGCCCGAATGACAGAGGTATTTAATTCCTTCGTAACTCCAATCCGGAAAAATCTAACTACTATTTGTTTTATTTATTTATTAAAACTTTAAGCACAAGTAAAAACTGTACAAAGTCGGACTCAGTACCTTGGGCACTTTCTACCAGTCTACCTTAGGATGATGCAGAGACAATACACAGTAGGTGCAATAACATAAAAAAATACTAGAAAATATAAATAAATAGACATACACATACATAAAACAAATGACATAAAGTTAAAAGAGATAAACAAGAAAAACCACCATTCCACTACCATTATTACTACGAGTACCAAAAAATGTCAAGAAGCCATAAAAGATTTGACAAAAACAAAATTGCAGGTCCATTTTCTTGATACTTGGGATATAGAAAGATAGATTATGATGACCGGACGTTTATCGTTCATGTATAAAGGTTCCATCCATACCAAATTGCCAGTATCGAAAGATTCTCGTTCCAAAGTAATATTTTCCTAGAAAAAAAAACAATGAGAACGTTCACACCGAAGACTTCCTCCGATTTATTTCAAATTGTATTCGGAAAAAAATGTATTGAAGTTGGAATGTAAGAAAATCGACACTGGCTCAACTGACTGCGGAATTGAGAAAATATATTTTTACTTTCTTGAACGTTTTTTCAGATCTTTTATTATACACTAGCTGTTGCTGTGAAGTAAGAAACTTGGGTAACTTGCGTAGTTATTATACACTCAGTTTAAATAATAAAAAGCACTATTCCATATTTAAAAGGCATGTCAATCGGGGTTTTAGCACTACCTTGTTAGTAGAAAAATAATTCTGGATAAGTAGCCCAAAAACTTTAGACGTTTTGACGCGCCTGTAATCCCGCATGGGTCAGGCAGAGGTGCACCTAATAGTATGGCCCACATTTCACTAGTTATGTTTAAGTATATCCCATGTAAAAGGGGGCGAGTTTGGCTGTAGAGGTCAGAGAGGGAGTCACTTTATGTAAAATTCCGACCCCAACATTTTTGGAAAAAGACTAAGCAGTTGATGATGAATAGGGGGTCAACCGGTCACAAATTCAGACTCCGTGGCTGCCACTAAGAAATTCCTGATGGAAAAACCCGACCCGGGAATTGAACCCAAGACCTCTTGCTCAGCAGTCGCCACATATAGATTACATACTAAACTAATATCAAATTAGTGCGAATCGTAATTAATTGAGCAGACCAGGTACCTATCGTTCTAAAAACACGGGCTGAACGCTATCAATCATCTGGTACGTGACAAGTTAATATGAAATCAAATATAGGATCATTTATAACGATCGACCGAAAGTCAATATAATGTTTCACTGAAATTGCATACCCGTTAAATTGTGTGATAAACTATTACACTCAAAAAGGTTTGGTACTTGTGCTAGTTTTCTGTTTTATTGATTTAAAAGATTTAGAGACAATTGATTTAAAAAAAGGGGTGTATTAAGCATGACAGTTGACAGAACAGAAAAGAAGAAGTATGGATGAGGACTGAAAGTTTGATTGAAGAAGATGATTGCCTTAAAGATCCACCAAGATAATGTTTCTTTGCTAACTAACTGATAGTTACATAACACGACGCGTGCCTTACACGTCGTGTTATGTAACTATCAGTCCTAATTCAAAACTCCTATCATAAATCAAATGACCCTACCTTCTATTTCTACTATACCTATAAACCTAAATCAGATCAGCGTCAACCTAGCCTAGTTAGGTTGACTTTCAGTCTAACCGATGCAGCTTAATCCATTACAGTATTAAACACCAACTCCTCACCTCAATCTGACCTCCACTACCCAGTATAGGCTATATAATTCCCTATATATAGGTCCTAAGCTAAGCAAAAGGCCGGTAGTCAAACTTTCCGGATTCTGACTGTCAAAGATCTTCAAATGGCAGACGAGGTCACGTGCCCTTTGGGGCACTGGTATGGCCCATGTAAAGACCGGAAAATCTTCGGCAAACAAAGCTTAACTTCAACCGACTCAGTTATTATTTAACAACGTAAAAGCTCGTGAACTATAAACCCAGATACCATTTTGAAACATTAACTCCTCTATAAAACTACATAAAGAATCACTCTAAAACTTAAGAGCTAAGTATCCAGTGGCTTATAAAACTGGAATCTAACACCTCGTACTAGAAAACTGATAAAGTTTGCCTTTACAGCGATCCTTCTGATCGAGACACCGGAACTTTATCAACTAAGTAATTATGTAAGTCTTAAAGGAAGTAATAGTGAAGTTGGTCGCCATGCTGATCGGAAGGAAACTAGATATCTTCAGTAATTTTCTTTAAAGAAACTGTCACCAGAGATCTTTAATAATTAGACGCGGAATTAATCTTGGACTTGTAATTTTCTGCGATCATAAATAGTTAAGTTACTTGGAAACTAATATTTTTCTTTTTGTTTAATTAAGACTGTTTTTTTTTCGTGATTAACATCAATGATTTATGTGCCTAGCACGGTACGGCATAGAGTTTACTTCTCGTTTTCAGTATGATGTACTTACGCACAAGCTTACGCATTCAATAATATTACATTATATTTCTTTTTTCATCTCCATAGACAATATGTTTCATTCTATTATTGCATTATTTCAACGCTAAGAAGTGAAGATTATCGCAATAAAAACTTATTACACAACATCAAAACGGAATATTTGATTCAATTGGCATTACAACCCTAACCGAAAACAAATGCCAACTACCTATCAAATCAAAGACTAAATAAATGTCAAAATTACAGGTTACAACAACAACAACAGGTTAAACTAGAACTGTTCCCAAAAATAACGAAACTAAAACTTTCAACACCGTAGCTGCCTACCGTACAAAAAAGTCATTATTTCGAAATTCAAACGAGAAAAAAAAGAAGTGAAGCACATAACGCGTCAGGCGTTAGTCATTGATTCTACCTTTTTACCAAACACTCGATTCAGCACCAAGCGATTGAATCAAACGTTAACGAACTATAGAAACGTGACAACGGACGAAATCTTTTTTCGCATTTTTACATCAAACATTTTTCGCATTCGCATTCGTGTAGTGAATTTGAATAGTGTCCCTCTAGTGTGTTTTACGATACAAATTCGTCTCATTCACTTTGATTCATTAAAGTGATATACATCTAATGTATAGGTAGGCTGCTTTTTCTGCAGAAAATAAAAGTGCAGATTGTGAGCGTGATAGTCCGTTCATTGCAGTGACAGTCGAAGAGAAAAGTAATTGAAAATCTCAGTACAGAGCGTTTTGCGGTGGAACCTTTGTTTATCATGTCTATTTTATTTCAGCTACTCTTAGCCTTTATATCCAGAGTATAAAACAGAGGGATATAACAGTAAATTATTGTATAACGCGTTTAGCTTATCAGTAAAAGTGCAAAGTCCTATACTTTTACAGTATAGGACTTTGCACATTTACTGATAAGCTAAACGCCTAACTACAAATAACGCCTAATTTTCAAGTAACGGGGAATTTTTTAAAAGCTCCAGCTACCATAACGCACTCGTGTTCATAATCGCTTTTAGCTTGACAATTTGACACAATCCTGTGCAGTGTAAAAAAATAGTTTTTACTAATTCTAAATCATCGCGAAAGAATATATTGTGGGCTTACATATTTTGCTCTTGAAATGCTCACTATTTTCGATATCTGTTTTTGTATCACAAGCTTTTATTTAACATGCAATGTTTGTATGGGTTTTAAAACAGTTATCCCTAACCGATTTACCTCAAATTTGGCATGCACGTTTAATTTGGATGACAATGCTAACGCTAAGTGATCATTCTATACATATATCTAGTCATCATTTTGTCATTTCTAAATCCAATATGACGGACTCATAAAGAGAGCGGACTAGTATTTTTTTATGCACCCCCATGATATAGGTTTCAATTAAAAAGGTTTGTTGAGAATGATACGAAAATAAATTACGTCAAACCAATACTTAAAAGCTTGTTTTTAAAATCATTTTGTAACTTAAAAAAAAGTTTTTTTACTGTAAGTTTGTTTCAATCTAGCACTATACGATATGGTTACTGTTCAGTCGCTAGCAGTAGTCCAGTGATTCCATTACTCTGCAATAACCTAGTTTCCCTAAGGGATTGCCGATGAACGGCCAACCAATTACTTTGAGTAAGAGGGACTAGGGAGTAAACAGCTAAATAGGTCGCCGTTAAAAAAGGTTCATTGTCGCCTATTTATATTTATATTTATTATTAGTTGGACAGGAAATTCAAGAAGAATTATTAAGACCTGCCATGACGTCTTAAAGCAGGAGTAATTCCAGTGTGGGAAAGAGATGACGCTAGATGACCTGTACAGCTCTGTCTCTTTCCCACACTGGAATCACTCTTGCTTGAAGACGTCATAATAACCCCCCTGCACAGTCAAATATTTCGCATGAATCAGTATTTTAAACATAATATCTATCTAATATATATCAAAATATACGAATGACTAGTATGTCATTCGTAAATAGTTTTTCTACATCCTTGAGATGATCACTGGATAAATTTTTGTTTCATCCTTAAATATTTGTGAAATTAAAACAGTAAAATATTTTGTTATTGCTTCACAATGAAAAAACACAAAAAGTTATATGCTATGATGATTTTCACTGATAAGGACTACTTTGGAGAGGTTTGATAAAACAGAGTAAAAAGAAAACAGTGCTAAGATCTCCTTTGATTTTTTAACAAGCAAAATCTATTATAAGAAGGTAGAAACCAACACCACCTGCCATTTCACAGTTGTAAAACTTTAAGAGTTCATAAAAAATGAGATTCCTTATCAGCCCCTAACACTTTAATATTTAATAGTAGTCGATATCTTCAGGCTCTTGAAGTTTTTTAAATATCAATGGTGACACCACTACAGTGCTCTCGAATGTCTGTTTATGGATTACGTTATCATTTTTATAATCATTTTCTTATTCATAGTTCTGAAAAACGTGTGTAAAATAAAAGGGTTTGTGTCCACCGATCCCGGTATCAGATTGAATTAGCCACGGATCACGGCGAGTTGTGTCCACTCATACCGTGGTTCATTTCCCTCAAAAAATTAAATAATGTTTTTATCCACTGATCACGGTATCTGTGACTACAAAAAAACAAGAGAGTGATCTTATAAGGGCTCCTTTATTACCTTTTGAGGTACGGGACCCTAAACATACAAGGTGGCAGGGACAGCGACGCTTCAACGGCTACCACATATTCAGTACATCATTCTGAATCCCCCCACATAGAAATATTGAATAGGTAATTTAAAATATAATCAGCAACTCCATACATTTTGACCGTGTAGGTACCTACTGCAGTTTTGTAGGAAACAGCTTTTTTTTTAATCACCGACGAATAATTTCCAATTATAATTCCAATTCAATAATACCCCGACACAAGTACTATTTGTAACATACAGGGGCTGCCTCAGTTTATGTATGACACAATGTTTTGAGATAAAAATGAATATATTTGTATTTTTTTTTGTATACCAATATTTTCTAATGGGGGGGGGGGGGCTCAGAATGATGTACTGAATACGTAGTAACCGTTTTAGCGTCGATGTCCCTTCCACCCCGTTTAATGTTTTCGAAACTGATCACGGTGTACGGAGACAAGAAATAAAGTATAATATTATTCGAAACTGATATTCTTTTTATCTAATTTCCCAAAAGAAAAGAAGTTATAATTTGAAAAAAACATTATGTAATATACGTTACAAAGTCATATATATTAATCAACAAGGAAATTCTTTAATAGTGTCACAAAACAACATAGTAATCATCACATAAAGATAGTCTTACTAATTGCTAAGACACCCGAACTCAAAATAATAAAAAGTCACCCTGTACTGTCCTGTAGTTAGTACTGTACATCTGCGGGTATCGTAAAAGACGAGTGAAGGATTAAGTTCAGAAAATGGACACTTGCAATCTCAATGCTTATTACATCGTATTTTTACTGTGTGAGGATGCTATAGTATTTCTTAGTTTTCTACTGCCCGAGCAGAACACAGACCTCCGTTTACGCGAGGAGTGCGCCGTAATAAATGCACTCAGTTCTGCTTTTTTTTTAATGTTTCTTTTTAGGTTCATTAAGGGGTAAGTAAGGTTTAGAATCGAGTTGAATAATAGGGGGGGAGGGTGGTGTTGTAGAGTCAGCCCCCCTTTTCCCCCCTGCTGGAAGTGCGTAGTTTTTTTTAAATTAATTTTAATTATTTTTTACAATTATTATTGAATGATTTCTGAGAAAAATCGTCTTAATAGACGGAGGTAAGGGACGCAAGCAATAATAAAAAGGCGTAGCCGAATTTAAAATGGTTTGACCTAACCTAACCTGTCCGAGTCGGGGTGCCCCAAGTCCCGAGGTCGCTTCGCTCGCTCTTGCACTCAATAAAGCACCAAAATATTAACTTACAAAAACCTTTAACTTGATAAAAATGTTAGGGAGCACATTCACATCCGGGGCTGCGAGATGCTTCAGATAAACCCCGTTGACCTCACAGTGACAGAATCCTCAAACTCAGGCGACTAGATACTAAACCCAACCCCCGATTCGATGGAGAAATTTCTGGTGAAAAAGCTCAATAATACTTAGACCCTGCTAATCGAACCAAAGACCTCGTGCCCAGCAGCTCAAAAACATTTCTATATTATGCAGTATCCACAGTAAAGTGTGAATTGAGATTAATATTATACTGAGCTGTGGAACACCCCAGTTCATTGTGAGTTATTGGCTTATTTCCAAGGAGAATGGCGATTATCTCATGTTCTTCACCTAAATGATATGCATTACGCAGAATGAGTTCAGTTTTCTTTATTCCAATGTCAGCAAAATGATAATAAAATAATATAACGAGTTTTATAGTCGTTTTGTTATTGTTCAATATACAATTGTTGTTCATAACGTTACTAAGCATAGTCTGTCTAAAATGTTCTACGGCTGGGACACAATATACTCTCAGTGAGATTTAACAAAAATAAATACTTCAATCGAATCATGGGCATTTTTATTTGAAATCTTGTGTAATACTAACATAATTAAAATAAACCTCAAATAGTAGCTTAAAATTAGGACTTCATTTCACTCTTAAACAACAAGTACCTAAGTCGCCAAAGAACAGAATTACAACCGCTTGAAGTATGTTCCCTTTTTTCTGAATTTTGCCAAAGATTTCACCTAATAATCAAACTAGTAATAACTCCTACTTTAAACCCCCTTGTTAGAGTAGGTAGGTAATTCCGTAAAACAGTCTCTACAGTTCTTAGCCGATTCTACGACTTCGCAGCTAAGTCTGCGAAGTCCTAGCTCGGATTAATAACTGTGTACTTAGCTTAGCACAATGTTTTCAACATAATCTACTTTACAAACAAATGACTGTTGAATAATCGAATCTTCGAGAGAATACAGGAAATTGCAACATAATCATTGACCGTAGAGTACTACGAAGAATTCTCTGGCTTTGGTACTTTTCGCAATATTATGATTTGGAGTAATTATTGAGAACTATGATTTGAAAAATAGTTCGATTCTGTTGTGTTTAAGCCCATTTTGACCAAGACTCTTTCAGAAGTAAAGTATAAGATATTTTAATAATTAATTATTGTAACAACTGAACTGAATTCCAATGTCTAACTGCGAAATTATTAATTTGAAACTTAACGCGGCATGATCCCTAGTAAAATCGTAAAACTAAAAATCAACATGGTGAACGACGAACGTAAATTATACAGAATACGAGGCGTAGGTCTACGCCTTATGAATAAACATCCAAAAGTATACAATGAACACCAAGGTGTAAAATACTTCAATCGAAAACCGAGATAAATAACATTGTTTTCGGGTTTCCAGATCACACTACATCGAAACATTCGACGAAATTGTTATTTTAAAAGGAATGCTATACCTACATAGACGTTCACTTTAGTTTCATTAATATTTACTTAGATATTTTTTTTCTAATCATCTATAATTTTCCTGTTACTAAATTTAATTGACAGAGCTAAAGATATTTTTATGTTCAAGAAATTTAAAAAAAGTTGCCTACAAGATTCTATTTTAATATGTTTATGATAACGGATGGACTGTGTAAAGGCACATATGGCACGAAAGGAGGTGTCTCACAAGTGTGAAAGAAAAGACATGATACGCCTACCCCAAATAAATGGGGATTAGGGCATGATGATGACGCTATTTGAAATAATTAACAAGACACCTTAAACTGACCACTCAAAACTCAATTTCCGACATCAATCTAACAAAAACATCGACATCACTATAAAATGAAAAACCTTCATTCAAACCCTATACTGCACACGCACAGTGTTCACAAAGCGTTAAATAAACGAATTTTTCATTACGGTTTTTATGTGCACTCTCGTAAAATATTACACACAATACATTACCTACGTAGTGCCTTATAAATTCCCAGTGCGTGCGTAAAAATGTACACACTATGTTTACGCCAAAAGTCAATTTGTCTCACTGTGTAACCAGAATGATGTGCGTCCTTTGTGAATTGACATAAATCATTTTGGACCACAGGGGAGATCAAGATGTGAAGGCGCTTTTTTCATCGCCTTTTTAGTAGGAAGAATAATGTTGCGGAAGTTATTTTTATTTTAGGTTTTTCTGTAAAATCTTGAAAAAGTTATTTTGGTTCTTTTTTTTTGTATTTATGACATTTTCCGTAAGTTTATAATCTATTCTATAAATAAGCAAGACGTAATGATTTCACTAAAATGCCTTATTTTTAGTTTTAAAATATTTTAAAGCATAACTTTTTCTAGAAACAATTCACTTGTACCTAAAAACTTTCAATGTTACACGTCTCACCTACAAAGTCTTCATCACTGCTTTTACAGCACACAAAGTTTTCAAAATTGCACTTCTAGAACAAGAATCATTATTGCCTGTACATAAAACTGAACAAACTCGCATTTAAGGTAAAGTTAACGATACCAATAAACTACCAATATCGTCTATATTAGCCTAAACGACTTTACGATTTGATGTCATTATTGGAAAAACGATAAACCTTCTAGGCGAGCAATTTGATTCGAAATAAAATCAACAATCCCTTTCAGTCCGCGATTCAATCGCGATACGAATTATATCGATAAGAATCTAGCTATAGTAACAAAAGGAACTACTAAGTACACAAAAGAAAATCTTACCCAATTAAGTAGATTTCCAAACTCTTCAGACGTTAACAACCTCGTAATCAAAACAGTACTGGCATAAAATTAAAAAACAAAACTGTCACAAAGTTTCTAACAAAAAAAAAAAGTTTCACACAACTTAAGTCAACACTGATTTGACAGCACTTTGAAAACAGAACACTGGTTCCGATTTTAAAAAGAATCACTTCCACACCATGAACTTTAACAAAAAAATAGGGTTGTTACTCAACGTGCACTTTTTAACGTGTTCGTATCGGGAAGGTTGTGAGCGGTACGCGGCTACGAGTGTTCGCGGCGTTAGTAGGGCTGCCACTGCGATGTGGGGTACGCAACGCGCCTGCGTAGCTTTGCGCACCGGCTCTGCACTCCTGATACATTTCTGCTTCAATTAATCCCCGCACTGTACTCAATTACACCTAGTCGTGGCGCTTCGTGGGTGGCAAGTTTAAACTGTTAGCACGATATTGGAGTTTAATGATAGACTATCGCGAGTTTCGAAAAAGTCTTTGTTTCAGTTGAAACTCTGACAAACAAAATTCTCTTAAAATATGCAAAAAAAGATGACTTTTTAAACCTTTTTTCTAGTTTTCAGCTTATACGGAATAAGTAGTTTTGTATAATTTCCAGTATAAATACGCAAAACTATATTATAGTTCTGAGAGTAAAAGGTATCATCATAACGTTTAGGTCCTGTAAAGGGTTGCCAAGCGCTAGATTACGAACATTGAGGACAGCGTCAGCAGCGCTTGGCAACCCTTAAATAAAAAAAGCAATTGCGGAACTTGGATATAATTTGAAACAATTTGGTAAATCCGAAACCAATATTTTGGTATAGCAGGATCTTGTGGCAATGCATCAAAGGATTTATGTACCAAGTTTAGTACGGTCCAGAAACTATTCGACCGTTTAGTAATAGTTTACAATGGTGACCATTGTATCGCTCTAGATTGTTTGTATTGTGAATTTGCAATATCTCCGGCACGATATTGAATACGCATAAAGACCAATCAAGCTATACAAAACCAAATTAAGCAGATCTCTCATTGTACGGGAAGCTCATACAAAGAGAGGTCAGGTTGTACTGGATATGTATAGCTTGATGTGTCTCCGTGTGTACAACGAGGCTCTAATTGCAAAGTACAGATGTAAAACTATATATAACATATTATGAAGCCATGTGTCTGAGTATCAAGGAAGACACTGTCAATGATATTGATTGTAAAATGGAACAATTTTTTTATAGAGTTACGGAATTTCAAGATCATGGTAAAGATTCGCTCCCTTTTGCATGGGACTTCAACAAAACTGGCAAAATGTGGGTGTACTGTAAGAACACCTCTGCTTAACCGTTTGGGGATTACGGGTATGATATTATGTTTCGTTAATCATGATTTAGATTTATGATTGTTTCAAAGGATTACCCGTAATCCAAAAAAAAATTGGAATTTCAATGTTAATTCGTATTATTTAAATAATTACGTACGACCTACGAATTTTTTGGAGTCTCCTGAATAATTTCAAAGAGGGGAAATCATCACGCCTGGACACGAGTTGCCATGGCTTACCTGGAAGTCTTTAAATAGACTTTGGACATAGGTTGGATGAAGGAAAGAAAGCCTGAGTTTTCAGGTGCAAATTGAAGTACTGAGATGACTCTGCCCTGGAGAGGTAGAGCCCAAATGCAATATGGTGTTGCCCCACAAACGATGGGACAGTTGATATCGTGTCCTGCCTGTTCTGTTGTTTGCACGTCACAGGAGCTGATGGACACTACAGAAAGTGCCAAACTCGTCGCAAAATTTTGGACTGGCTCAATTTGAATTGAGCTTTAAGATCATTTTATTCTCATAAGAATTACACTATTCACTTACATGAGAATATTAAAACTAAACACTAAAAAAAATGAAAAAGAATTATCACTGACACGCTGAGAAGATCACGCCTAGCCTATTGGTAAAAACATTCAAAATTTCGAAAGTATTTTACCGTTTTTTTCCCTGTTATTATTTCCACCTACCGTTTTATTTCTTAAATGCAATATCTCATATTCTACCAGACACGGAACACATTAACCGTTGCCCATTAGAAGCGGATGGTTTGTTAAGCCAATGCCTTTTACCACTTAAGTGATTCATTTTTCTCGAGTGAATTGCGTTTTGTGGGGAAATGAAGTAGTTGTTTTTCTAGTAGGTGTGTGCCTTGTGTTTTCTGGTATGGTGAAGGTGATTTATTTACTAGTTTTTAATTTTAAAATGATTTCATGGACGCCTCAGATCTCAAAATGTGTATGCGGCGTGGCTCCACAAACAATGGCCCACCTTCCATCTTGCGCTGCATGCTCTTGACGATTTTATGACTGCATCAGCGAGTGGAGTTCGCATAGCTGAATTTTGGGCCAAATATATTTAATGAAAATTTGCTATCGACACGCTGAGAAGTTTTAAAATAGACTTTGCTGTGTGTAATGAAGAACAAAAGAGGAGCTCGTGGTTAAATTATAACAGCGGCGCGCGGTCGATCTTTAAGGTTAAGCAGCGCTTGCCAAGGTCCGTCCGTGGGGGTGACCATTCATTACATACCGAGTCTTTGATCGCAATTTCATTTGTAGATCTTTGATAGTGGTTACAGGTAGTAAGTGACCCGAAAGTGTGACAACTAGTCTTTAATGTATTACCCAGTAACTGGGTGGTGGAGGTCAGATAAGAAGTCGCTCCATGTAAAATACTGGTATTCAACTTTAGCCGATTAGCCTGAAAGTTGATGCCAACATATTTGGGAAAAGGCTAGGCCTGATGTGTGTAACAACTAAATGAACACGATGATACATTCAACATTGAGATTTTAAAATTAAATTACTGTTAGGTTTTCTTGGGCTTATATTGGTCATTCAAATGAGGCCGACATTTGACATAGTCTCAAAAAAAAAAAAATTATCATGAATCAGAAAGTTGAGTATGTGTAGTGTTAATAAACTAAATAGATACGCAAAACCTGCATGCTTGGCTGCTGTTACGGGAGGCAGCGCATAATTTTTGCAAGTTATTTAATACTGAATTAAATTCCTTTCTTTGATTTTTTGTATGTTGAAGGTGATCCCAAAAATCATCTCTTATGGTTTCGACGTGGTAGAAAATTACTTTATTATATATTTTTTACAAATTTGACTTGCTGTGACTTTGATTTACCCTACTTCCAGAGCAGCTGACACGCAGACCCCTGTTGTGCTATGGTTAAACTATTGATATGATTTTCAGTCGGTCTAAAAAGACTTCGTCAGTCGATAGTTGAGTACCTTATTTAACATATGCGTTAAATAAAATAATTAGAGCTAAGTACCGTAAAGTGAATTCTAATCATAATTACTAAAATTCACGCATCGGTAGACTATAAAGTGAAGCAATGAAGCGACTACTCAATAATTTATTCATCTTAACTAAATGAACCCGTATAATTATTATCAAGTCAAGTCATTTGTACCGCCCATTAACCTTTATTTAACTGTCACTTTGAACCCACATTGTTAATACATAAGAAGGGTCAAATTAATGATATCGTTTCTCAAAGCAATCATATTTTGATTAAGATGTTAGACGACCGCATCTTTCATGGTAAGATATAAAGATAAGCATTTATTTCACAAATTTTAAATAATAATATAATCACATAAACACACATAACATCACGCCTGTAATTCCAGAAGGGTTAGGCAGAGGTGTACCTAATAGTACACCCTCATTTAGCTAGTTTTCTTTTTTTCGACCCTATTGTCATCAACTGGGCACAAATTCAGTCACCGCGGCTGCTACTAAGTAATTCCTAATGGAAAAACCCAATAACACTGCCCGACCCGAGAATAGAACGCAGAATCTCATGCTCAGCAGTCGCTTGCGACCACTCGACCACCGAGGCATTCAAAAATAAAAATAATGTACTTGTAAAACAGGAAAAAAGCATTAAACGGCGTAAATCAATTCGTCCGCACCGCTGTCTACGGGAATGGTGCCCAAGAGGCTGGCAGTATTGCCACGTTATATGGCATGTATGTAAAAATAAGTTGTCAAACAAAGAACTTCGTAAACTTCAAGACTTCTGTAATTGTACTTGTGTATGTACTCCATATTCCTCTCGGCTTTTTATACCTTCACTAGCTTTTGCCCGCGGCTTCGCCCGCGTGCAGTTCGGGAATTGCCCACGGGATCTTGCCTACTTCTGGGATAATAAGTAATCTATATGTATCTATTTGTATCAGACTATAATCTATCTCTGTGCCAAGTTTCATCCAGATCTGATCAGCCGTTCTGGCGTGATTGAGTAACAAACATCCATTCATCCAAACTTTCGCATTAATAAATAGTTTATGTAAGATATACACCATTATTTTTAGGTCGTTCGGGAGCCGAATACCATGAACTCGATCATCGAACTCGAAACGATTGGGACTATTTTTTTCAAAAAATAACAATAAAAAAAAATTGAAAAGAATAAATTTAATGTTTTATTAGTGAAATAATGAGAATCGATCGATGAATGAATTTTTGAATGGGTATCGTTCGCATGTGTTGTCGATCGTGGATACGTTTTACACACACATATGCATTTGAGTTCTCATTATTTAAAAAAAAAACATTCAATTTATTCTTTCGTGTTTTTTTTTATTGTTATTTTTTGAAAAAAATAGTCCCAATCGTTTCGAGTTCGATGATCGAGTTCATGGTAAGTATTTGGCTCCAGAACGACCTAAAAATAATGGTGTATATGTAGTATTAGTATTTAGGGTTCCGCACCTCAAAGGGAAAAACGGAACCCTTATAGGATCACTCGCGTGTCTGTCTGTCTGCCTGTCCGTCTGTCACAGCCAATTTACTCTGAAACTACCGGACCGATGGAGTTGAAATTTGGTACACATATGTAAGTCATTGATTCAAAGACGGACGTATAAATTAATTTTAAACATGGGAGCCACTTTTGGGTCGTAAATTAAAAAATGAAAATAAAAATATTTCTAAACTATACCGTGTTATATCAAAAACTGTGATACACGTGTCTCATAATTTTAATTGAAGAGTGATGTGTACATTAAGTTTTGAGTCAACCGACCCAGAGAATATTAAGTTTCACAGAAAATTCAACCCCCATTTCAAAACAAAGAATACATCCTTCAAATTTCATGTCATTAAGACCAGTGGTTGATATATCAGTCAGTCAGTCAGGACTTTGATTTTATATTGCGGGATGATTTTGCAAAAACTGTAAGTAGAGTATGTAGACTTTCAAGTCTATCGACACCTAGAATAGAAAGTTTCACAGAAAACTCAGCACCCCATTTTGTCCTCTTAGGGGTGGAATTTCGAAAAACCCTTTCTAAGTGGACCCTTTGCCACTGGTAGGTATCAGTGGCGAAGGGTGAAAATTGAGTCAGGGGAAACCGAAGAAAAAATTGAGAATTGTTTTTTTTCCTATGTTTATTTGGAGCTCATTTTCGTTATCAGTGACCTCAAAAACTATGAAAATGATAACCCTGATGAAAAATCTAAAAAAAATGGTTGGTGCCATTTAGAATTTTCATTTTGACCTAATTTTCGATATCAGCGACCCTGAAAACCATGAAAATGACATCCATGACGAAAAAACCAAATATTTTCGTCCAAAATGTGGTCAAAATGAAAATCCAAGATGGTGCCATCTTGGATTTTCATTTTGACCACATTTTTGTTATCAGCGACCCCAAAAACCACGAAAATGACATTCATGAAGAAAAACCGATAATTTTCATCGGCGCCATCCTGAATTTTCATTATGACCTAATTTTCGTTATCAGCGACCCCAAAAACCACGAAAATGACACTCATGACGAAATAACTGAATTTTTTTGCTGGCGCCATCATCGATTTACATTTTGGCCACATTTTCGTTATCAGCGACCCCAAAAGCCATGAAAATGACACCCATGACGAAAAAACCTAAAATCTTCATGGGCGTCGTCTTGGATTTTTATATTTTGACCTCATTTTCGTCATTGGCGACCCCAAAAACCACGAAAATGACACCCATGACGAAAAAATCGAAAAAAAACAGGACTGAATTTCATACTGGGGGATGATTTTGGAAAAACTGTGATACACGTTTCTCATCATAATTAACCTTTTCTTAACTGAAGAGTATGTACACAAATTTTCAATTCAATCGACCTCGAGAATAAAAAGTTTCATAACACCCATTTTTACCCTCTTAGGGGTAGAATTTCGAAAAACCTTTTCGTAATGAATACCTACTCTTCACAAAGAATACGCCCTCCAAACTTCATTTCTCTAGGACCAGCGGTTTGGGCTCTGCGTTGATATATCAGTCAGCCAGGACTTTGAATTTTATATTGGGGGATGATTTTGGAAAAACTGTGATACACATCTCTTACAATTTTAACTTCAGAGTATGTACACAAACTTTGAAGTCAATCGACCCCGAGAATAAAAAGTTTCACAGAAAATTCAACACCCCAGGTTACCCTCTTAGGGGTGGAATTTCGAAGAACCTTTTCTTATTAGATATCTACTCTTCACAAAGAATACACCCTCCAAATTTCATTTCTCTAGGGCCAGTGGTTTGGGCTGTGCGTTGATATATCAGTCAGTCAGGACTTTGAATTTTATATTGGGGGATGATTTTGGAAAAACTGTGGTACACATTTCTCATAGCTTTAACTGAAGAGTATGTAGACTTTCAAGTCAATCGACCCGAGAATAAAAAGTTTTACCGAAAATTGAGCACCCCATTTCGCCCCTTTAGGGATGGAATTTCGAAAAACCCTTTCTTAGTGGATACCTACTCTTCACAAAGAATACACCCTTTAAGTTTCATGTCTTTAACACCAGCAGCTTAGGCTGTAAGTTGATATATCAGTCAGTCAGTCAGGACTTTGAATTTCATATTGGGGGATGATTTTGGAAAAACTTTGTTACACGTTTCTCATAATTGTAACTGCAGAGTAGGTACACAAATTTTCAAGTCCATCGACCGCGAGAATAAAAAGTTTCATAGAAAACTCAACACCCCATTTTACCCTCTTAGGGGTAGAATTTCGAAAAACCCTTTCTTAATGGATACCTACTCTTCACAAAGAATACATCCTCCAAATTTCATTGCTCTAGGACCAGCGGTTTGGGCTGTGCGTTGATATCTCAGTCAGTCAGTCAGGACTTTGAATTTTATATATATAGATAAGACCATACCAATAAGCGCGTGTTGATTCGTCCATAAAAAACATGGGATAAAAAAGGTAACGGACTCCTGTTACAGAAACCATTGCCCGAATTGCTATAAGCGAGTCATGGAATGCTGTACCACAGACTCGCTCTAATCGAGTCTTTAGTACTGCTTATTTCCGCTTGTCGCTCATCTATCGCTATCGCCGAGCTCCATAGGCCGCCATGTTGTATTATCTTATTTACACATATCTTATTTACCTAGTACTAGGAAGCGCAGCTGTGAATGATATATTTTCATCTTGATAGTGACCCTATTTTTTGGGGGACCTCCAAGAAAACGTGTTTGAGTTTTGGTTGAAACGTGTTTGGAAAATGGCGATAAAGGCGTTCCTTTTCACATGGGACCAAAAATCATTATATTGAATGGAACTGTAAGAAGGTACCCCGGTTAGGTGCTGTACTTTCCTGAACAAAATGTTTCGTAGAACCGGCACAGGTGTATTCTTATGCATTTTTTCCAAGATAGCTCATTACAGCTAAATGTTTTAGCTCCCCCTTCAATATTTACAAAATAAGTGCGTGTTTTTTTCATAAGCCGTGAGAGCGTCTACTTTACTTCTTAAAACATTAATTATTCAATAATATTCATATCGTGGTCTTCTACACTTTATTTTGTCACCTCGTGCTTTTATAAAAAGTGTCCAACTGAATATTTTTTGCCTAGTCCATGACTATTTTAATCAATAAGCATTGCTATATCCTCTTTTGAACGAGACATAAACTATCAGTGAAAATATAAACTCATGAGACTGAACTTTATAAGGCGCCGGCGACTCAAAGACTTACGTCAAACATTGCATTTTGTCAAAGAGATTTAAAGGACTTATTATAGAGCGGACATTGGGAATATTTTCATACAAACATTTTGATCATTTTCGATTTTGACACCCACCAATGTTACCTGACAAGCGGGCGCGTGACACTAGACAGAACGATTTGTTACTATGTAGTAAGTAACAAGTATTGGATTATGATTTCCTTCGTCTTGTCCCGTCTATCGCTCGAAAATATTTGTATGTCTTTGTATTTTATCAAACAAAATGCACTTATAATACTCTCATGTGTGTGATAAAAATGCTGTAAAAATATTTCATTTACCTGCTTCAAGCTCACCACTCACCTTTTCCCTCAAAAAGCTTCACGAACATTAATCATAACTAATTTTGAAGGACTCCTTAATATCCCTTTTGTGACCTCTACAGAGTAACTCACTCTCTCGTTCATTCATTCTCTTCGTGCGAGCGTAAAATTATATTCAACATTGTTATGAGTGCCTGTCTGAGAAAAATATGATTACCCTTTTTCATAGTTTCTCTTTAAAAAAGGGTTATTCGAAAAATCCGAAGGCAGAAATAAATCGACATAATTGAACAATACATTACAATTCCATACATATAGATGAGATAAAATTATTTTTTGTTAATGTCTTGATAATTTACTGAAGTAAATTAAATAAGGACTAGATGTTAGGGTGGTTGTCCCCGCTTTCATTTCTATTTGACCTCTTATTCAAATGAAAAAATAAGAAAGGTTTTCCTAATAGAAACTGGGGCTTTCACCCTATTTTCTTTTTAAGTGATAAGAGCACATGGTTGGATATATCCTACATATTCTTATTTACTTTTCCTTTCTCTTCTATGTCTTCATATTTAGCAAGAACTAATAATAGAAGGAAAACACGTTTTTGCAAAAGCAGCTCCAGGCTCAAAGACATTAATTTGTTTGAAGCCAGTCCAATTTTAGTTATTAGTTACTCTTTCCATTTAAATATTTTATTTTATTTTATGGTTAACTCTTAAAATGATATGTAAATATTACCAGCAGTCAAGTAATAGTAATTTAGTAGATATTGAATAAATCGTGTTCCCAAAAACGTACTAGGAATTAAAATAGTAATATTATTCATAACCTTGTAGGTTAATGACTTGTAGACCTTTTCTAGATCAAGACTTTGTCTAGACCTTTATTACACATACATATCATCACGCCTGTAATCCCCAAAGGGTTAAGCAGAGGTAGACTCAATATGTAGTACAACACGCCAGTTATGTTTTTAAATCCCATGTAATAGGGGGTGAGCCTATAACGCCTACTGAGAAATTTCTGATAGATAAAACCCAATAATAATTTTCCCGACCTAAGAATCGAGCCCAGGGCCACATGCTCAGCAGTTGCGATTGCAACCACTAGACCAACGAGGCATTCTATACATTTTTTTCATATTTATACCTTTAAAATAAATTTAAACAAGACTGGGAAATCCTAGTTGAAAATTTGTTTATTAATGTTCGACATGAAGGCCCCAACTTTACATCAGTCATATGTATGATGCCTTATAATAAGTCTATAAAGTTCCACTACATAGGCCCATTGCGTGTTTATGCTAGATATCAAGAATTGTAACGTCTAACAGAAGTTACGTCTCCGCTTTTCTTTTCTGATTAAATTCGTTGCGAGATCCAAGACAGTTACATTGTTTCTCTGGAACTTCGTCGAGCTTCATTGTCTCGGCGCTTTTCTGGTGGTCGCTAATTCTGGCTTTCAGGAGTTGCACCGGTTTGGGAATAGTGTGGCGGGCTTTTATCTAACATCCTTATTTCCTTTTCCTTACTTTATAATAAAATATTATAAATATATATTCTAACTAAAATTATTAACCAACGCTCTTAATGTGCCCGTCTTTGTACACGGGGCAAAGTAGATCGGTTTGCAGGGCACACCACAAAGATGTTGGTGTGCGTAAAATCAACTGGTGTATTACTTCGCCTATTTGTTAGTGTTTGCTTCACTATAGTATATGTATAATATGAGGTAAAGAATATGAAGCATCAATTTAACCCTATGACTAACTGGTGTCGTGGCATAGATGTGTAATCATTCGGCTGGTAAATCAAGTGTCGTAGGATCGAATCTGCGCCGCTGGCGTCAACTTTTTGCATTATTAAAAAACTTTTATTTTCATTTTGTTGAATTTTTATTGTAATTTACCTGATAATAAGAACATTATTCGAAAAAAAATATGGAAGTAAAAATTAAACAATTTGTATTAAGAAATCAACAACATTTATTGACTAGGTTTTTTTTATATTATAATTACAAATTAAAAAGTTTTGTGCATGACAAATATTCTAAGTCGGACAAGAAATAACGTTACTTTTCTTATTCAAGTGGGTAATTTATTTATTAGTGAAATGAATAAACATGTTAATAAGATAGATATTAAGATACAGGTATCCTAAATTGTTATCTCACTAACAATAACATCACTCACATAAAACAAATCGAATTACCCCCTGATATTTTTATTAATATCCTATTGGTGCGCCTTCGCTATCTATGACTTATTCATGCACGAAGTAAATGTCTCCACTAGACCTGCATGGAAGAATATTTTTTTTTATGATAGCGCTCACCATCTTTTCGCCACAATATTTTGCGACCGTCCTTGTCTGATTTAAAACATTTTTCATCTCTAAATATAACTATATTATTGCACCAATCAAAATCCAAATATTCTCTTGCGAAGCGTACCCGGTTTTGCCTGTGAATATCTGACATTCAAATTTTCTTGGCTGGCCTACAACATTTCACACCAGCTGCTCGCAAGTGGTTTCGTACAGTTTGTAATGTCACGTCATGTTTAGTTGCCGTGGAACGAGTAGTGAGGAAGGGCTCAGCGGTATGCGTAGCAACTATATCAGATGCCAATCTGTGAATGCAAATCCAGCCTTTGGTCCCGGTCGGCAAGGATCAATGCTTCCCGAATCTGCATAACGATGGACCCACAATTGCACAGTCCTTCTCTGTGAACAATAATAAAATATTGTTACAAAAAACAACAATCAATAACATGTGGATTATTTAAACATATTAAACTTCTAAACATCATAATAACATTTTGTTACTCACCGATATCTTTAAACGTCTCGCAATTTCACTAATTGAAACATTTTGCTCATGCAAAAGAATTATTTCAGCTCATAAAAGTGTGGTTCAATGATTCATATTGATTCACAAATAAAAGCACTTCTCAAAAAACGCAGGGTATAATGTCTAAAAACGTAACGAAAGCCCGATAGTCAATAGTGTAATGATTTTGTAAAATAATATTAAATAATTATAGTTCCTTCCACAAGCGACGGATGGCGGTAGTGGGCGCACGAATTTAATACATCCGTTTTAGCTATTATTTCTAGTTGAATATAGGTGATTAAGTTTGTTTATGTTTTATAATTACTAAATTGTTATTATTTAAATTAAACCATTTATTTACTATTAATATTAAGCGTTAATGTATTTTAGTTGATCGATACTGTGTACTTTGCTCTGATTGGTCCAATAGCATGCTGAATGTTGACCTACTGTTAGAGTGGGGAACATTCGGCTTGTGGTTGACATTTTTGGACAGAGCAGTCGTTCTTGAGGCGTTGAACAGTAATCATACCTTGTGAATCCGTAGTTCTGTTGAGTTATTTTTGGTTAGATATTAGATAATAGTGATTGTTACATAATTTATTAAACATATTACTTTTGATTACTTGAGTATTTGATTTCATCACATTTCAGAAGTGGGATTTGCCTACTAAAAGTGTTAATTGAGTGATTCCAGGGCCGCGGTATCTCTTTCGAACAGTCCCGCAGCCCTGGCAGGCATGAGCCCTTGTGGGCCCCTCATGATTGCTGACATCTCTTTGAGGCGCGCGTGGAACACGAACGCGCCGTCGAAGGTCATGTGTGCCTAAAGTGAAGCTAAGTGTGTTTATGAATTTAGCCAAGTGTGCTAATGAATTTAAGCTAAGTGTGCTTATGAATTTAGCCAAGTGAGCTAATGAATTTAAGCCAAGTGTGCTTATGAATTTAGCCAAGTGTGCTAATGAATTTAAGCCAAGTGTGCTTATGAATTTAGCCAAGTGTGCTAATGAATTTAAGCCAAGTGTGCTTATGAATTTAGCCAAGTGTGCTAACGAATTTAAGCCAAGTGTGCTTATGAATTTAGCCAAGTGTGCTATGAATTGTTGGCCAGGTGTGCCAAGTGAAAATATAGTGAACATCAAGCGTGTAAGTAGAGCATGAATTTAAATTTTAACGAAAATAAGATTTGATTTAAATAAAATAGTATCAGGCCATGTGTGCTTTGAAATGCAAGATAAATAGATATGTAGAAAACATTTGAATTTTTTCCATGGGGGTTGTTTATTCTGATAAAATATTCTGTAAATATCCCGAAGTTTAAGGAAATGTAGAAATAGTATAGAATGAGCTTAAAGATTTTTTTTATTTTTTTTTTGCTGAATAATGAGACCACGTTCTTGTTAGGTTATTATTACAAAAGTGAAAGTTCACAGTAAACATTTTTTAACATTTGTGTTATGTTATTTCCGAGGTTATGGATTCCGATCGAGGCAATACTTCAGACAAAGAGCCGCCAGTTCAGCCAAGCAGGGTATTACGAGGAAAAGTGGTAACTTCTGTATCGAACAATGGAGACAAAAGGACGAAACGTGCAAAGAATTGATCAAGGAGGAAACGCAGGAGGTCTGATTCGACCTCCTCGTCTTCAAGCTCATCAACGGATACTCTGACTACATCACCAAGACGCAAACAGCAGAAAGGGACGTCAGGTTTGACAAAAAGATAGGTACTGAATCGTTTGGTTGTTTTTCAACAAAGAACTCGTAAACGATCTTGTAGCTTAAACAATAATAATTTGAATAATGTAATTCCGGAGTTCGACCCTTCTAGTAAATCTCAGGGTATTGAAAGCTGGTTTAGGAAGGTTTAATAAATGTGCTGTTATATATGGATGGGACGAGAAGCAGACCATACATTTTGCTTTACATAAACTTTCTGTGCTTGCCAAAAAAAATGGTTTGAAGCCCTACCGAGTGTAGTTTTTAATTGGACGGATTGGCAAGCCAAACTTAAAAGAGCTTTTCCGAGTGAGCAAAATTATGGTCGGCTTCTGGAAGAAATGTTAGCTCGTACGACTCGTAATAATGAAAACTTAACTGAATATTTTTATGACAAATTAATGCTTCTACACAGATGTGACATAAGTGGCAAAAGAGCCGTTGATTGCATAACTCACGGTATTTATGATAAATCTATTAGAAATGGAGCCCAAGCTTTAAATTGTCGTGAGCCGGAAGACTTATTGCATTTTCTCGGTTCCCAGCGTATTCAACTCAATTCATTTCTTTATTGCATATCACATGTGTTTTACAAGATCTTAAAAATAATAATTAATTTCACATGGAGGTTGTCGGGCACAACAATTTATACAATATTGATAGAAGCATTTGAAATATAAGTTTTAAAACTGTCATGGTCACTGACTGTCATATCGGGAACTCAAAACAAACAATGGACAGGGTAAATATCCCGTTTCTAGTGTTGATTAATTATATCATTTAAAATAATCAACATTAATTAAAATTCATAAATGCATTTAATTAAATAAATAATTTCACAGGATAAAATGAAAAGATAGATTAGAGAAATAAAAAGTCAATAAAATAAAATTATAGTCCAATACATCATGTCATTAATTAATAGGCAAAATACAATCATGAGAAAATAATAATCAAATACAAAATGTCAATAAAATAAAAACAAAATTCAATAAACAAGTCGGTGGTAAAAGTCAGTCCATTTTTATGAATTTAAAATTATTGATTTTAGAATTATGGAGTACCACAAGGTAGTGTACTCGGGCCGCCCCTATTTATTGTTTGTATTAACTTTCCGACAGCATCATCATATCCTATGACAATGTTTGTAGATGACAGCACTTTTCTTTTTAATAGTGACGAGATAAGCACATTAGAGGCTGAGATTAATTCTATCTTACTATCAGTTGTGAATTGGCTGCAAAATAATAATTTGGTTATAAATCTTGATAAAACAGTATTAAAGAAATTTCATCAAAGGATAAATTACAACCTGGACTTAAATATTAAATACAAGGACAAAATTATTAATGAAGCAAATGTGACTAAATTCCTTGGACTAAACGTAGAAAACACTTTAAAATGGAATTCACATATTGACAAAGTATGCAGTAAGCTAAACCAATATTCCTATGCTTTGCACATGTTAAGTAAAACGGCAAATCGAGTAACAGTCCTAACGGCGTATCATGGTCTAGCTAATTGATAAGACGTATTACTCTATCGAAGAATTTTTAAATGACAAAATATGACATTACTAGCCTTTTATTATAATTGAACATTGACATACATGTCAAAATAAATTATTATTGATGAATTATTGATAATAGGTACATTTAATTGACATTATTTACAAAATTATAAAATATGACATTACGAGCCTTTTATATAATTTACCATTGGCATACTTGTAGAAATAAATTCTAATTGATTAATTATTTATTAATAGTACACATTCACATTATTTATTCGAACTCGACTTTGTGTTACAGATTCAGACATATTACTAAAAAACTAATATTTGTACACCAATTATTTTGACATAGAGCTCGACTAAAACGTTTACATAATACCTTTATTATAATACCTGTGTTCTTCACAAATAGATTGATTTGATTTGCTTTAAAGAATTATACCATACTTAAACCAAGCGTAGTAAGTGGATAGGCCAGTTTTTATATCTGTTGATTTTTTAAGCTCGCGTAGTGCGTACATAGATGGCTTTGATTTAATTTTTGTATGTGTGCTTTCCACGTTATATGAATATCTGGGTCCAGACCTAATAAGGTAAACGTATCTACACATTCCATTTTTGATAAGGCCTAAATTGCATAATTTTGGTTTTTATGAAGTTTATTTCTAGGTAATGATGTAATGTCTTTCGTCCAATTTTGAACAGTAATCATGATATTGTTTAAAGTGTCGCGTGACAAGTAAAAAGAGTCCTGACCATGCTTCAGCATCAATATCATACGATAGCACAATAATTTGTTTTAATTTTCGTAGTAAAGGACACCCTTACTTAAGTGCACTAAAACCCTTGTAAAGTGTCACAGGGTAGGGCATTATAACGAAAATTGTAAACATACACCGTTGACCGTATTAGACCCTGGATAAATGTGCATTCCCTGTACCATAAAATTTCATCAAGTGATTTTAGTAGTTCATCTTCTAGTGGTGGAAGTAACAATGATAACAATAAATCATGCCCCAGCGAATCTGAGATCAATGAATAGCCGAATGTAATGATTTCTTGTAACATGTTGATTAATTTAACTATCATCAGAATTGTAAGAACGTGCGTCAGGAGATCGCACGATGTCGGATGGCCGAATGTAATGATTTTGTAAAATAATATTAAATAATTATAGTTCCTTCCACAAGCGACGGATGGCGGTAGTGGGCGCACGAATTTAATACATCCGTTTTAGCTATTATTTCTAGTTGAATATAGGTGATTAAGTTTGTTTATGTTTTATAATTACTAAATTGTTATTATTTAAATTAAACCATTTATTTACTATTAATATTAAGCGTTAATGTATTTTAGTTGATCGATACTGTGTACTTTGCTCTGATTGGTCCAATAGCATGCTGAATGTTGACCTACTGTTAGAGTGGGGAACATTCGGCTTGTGGTTGACATTTTTGGACAGAGCAGTCGTTCTTGAGGCGTTGAACAGTAATCATACCTTGTGAATCCGTAGTTCTGTTGAGTTATTTTTGGTTAGATATTAGATAATAGTGATTGTTACATAATTTATTAAACATATTACTTTTGATTACTTGAGTATTTGATTTCATCACAATAGCATTATGACGATGAACTTAAACTACTAACTTAAACATGATTTGTCATTTTTAGAGGGTAGACAACTAATACATTCTAACCCAAATATAAAGAGACTTGCTAATAGTTAAGCAATGAATTGAACAAACAAATGTAAAATATTTTATTAAAACATACAAAAACATTAAGCTGTTGGCAGTCGGATTCGATCCTACGGCGCCGGCGCAGTAAGTAATTATTTATCGCACGCTCGACTAATGCGCCACGGAGACGATTGTATGATAAGCTAAATTTATGCGTCATATTCCCTGCAACATTAGTGACAAGAAATTTTATTGTGTGTGCGTGGACAACGGGTTATTGTGAAGCAAACACTAATAAATAGGCGAAGTCAGACGGCCGTTGATTTTACGCACACCAACATCTTTGTGGTGTGCCCTGCAAACCGATCTACTTTGCCCCGTGTACATCGTTCTCACATATATGTATAATCTCAACATGAATGATGTAACCAAGATTTTTTAACAATATTTTGATTAAAAAGAGTGTCCATGGAGTTTCTTGCCCATTCTTCTCCATAGAGATCTACGATTTGGAATGTGCAACTACAGTACTTTCGCAAGTTATTATGCCTTGTGACTGTGACTGTAGCTTAGCTTTTTTGTTTTTGACTTTCAAAAGTGCCTGTAATGGTCTAATTGAAATAAATGATTTGAGTTTGAAATGCTTTGAGTTTATAAATTTTAATTATAATTATGTCGCATCATGGGTGGCCGAGATGCGAAGCATCGGGTCTTCTTCACGATCCGACATAATTTCAAATAAATGTGGGCACTGTCGTGGGCACTCGAACGAAAGATAATTTAAATCAAAATAACTTTATTTAAACCAACGGTTTTACACAAGAAACAAACACGTGCGTTGGTACTGAGCGTCTGCCAGGGCTGTCGGAGCTCGACTGTCGGGACCCTCGGCCCCTTCTCCAACCTTCGCTGTATCCCTTCTACCGACGATCGTGTCCAAGCGGTAGGGCGCGCTTGCGTTTCCGGTAACGATATTATTAGTTCACAAAACTGATTGTTAGATGGCGCTGCTTGTTGCACTATCACGCCATCAATCCACGACACGGCCATCCCTGACTAGCACCCGTCCTCGGGTGTAGTACCTGTGGACAAAATGGGCTCAGAGAGTAATTTAGCTCGGCTATCCTGCCAATAAAAGTAAAGGTTGATTCCTAATGGTACTTTATTTCTCCTAAATCTAAGTACAATAATCAACTGTCATGATTGACAATGCCCTGTTATTAAGGCTTCGTACACAGTGCTTCCTGCACAACATGATTCATTGGAAAAGGTCCGATCAACAAGTTACAACACGGTAATTCTAACAATTCGGTTACTCTTACCATAATTCATAAGCAATGCATACTCAACTCATGAAACTTTCATTGTAATCTGTGCAACAACACAGGCCAGAATCGCACCAACGATTCTTCACAAATCTGCCGTCACATATGCTACAACATACGAGAGGCTCTGTGCACCAACACAGATAAGAATCGCACCAACGATTCTCAAAAATCTAGCGCAATATGTGCTACAACACATGAAGCGCTCTGTGCACCAACACAGACAGAAATCGCACCAACGATTCCTTACAGACCCATCGCCACATGTTACTCATGAGGTGCGGTCTCAAGTTTCGAGTATGAGTGTACAAGCCATTCTTAGTCAGATTTGGTCTCACTACCACTGTCATCAACTATGACATCTAATTCTCGAGGAACTTGGTGATCGGGGATCTTCCTCACACGATCATGGGGGTATTTGTAGGTTCGCTTACAGTCAAGCGCCTTTAGTAGGTATCTATCCCCGTCTAACACATCAATAATCTTAAAAGGGCCTTTGAACTTAGGATCTAATTTCGTCTGATTTCTTTCCTCATTTTCAATCAAAACATAATCATTAATAGCTAATTTAGAAACCTGAGCCTTATTTTGGTCAAATCGATTTTTATCATAATTGGCATTCTTTTCAGTATTCCGTGTCGCGTGCTCTCTAATCTCATCCAAATTAACGTCAATCACATCATCATCAGCGGTAACTAAACTAAGCGGTCGTGCTACCCTTCCTATCATCAGCTCTAGAGGGCTAGATTTAGTCACCCTATTAATAGTAGAATTCATAGCCAGCTGAACCTCTCCTAATGCGTCCTGCCAAGAGCGATCACGACTAGTCTCTACAGCTGTCAACATACTCTTGAGGGTACTCATTACCCTTTCGACCTGACCATTTGCGCGACTGCCTCCAGTAGCTATCAAGTGTAACTCTATGTTGTTAGAAGTACAGAAACTAGAAAAATCTTTGCTAGCGAAACAACGACCTTGATCTGCTATTATGCGTTTCGGTGCACCAAACAAAGCTATACAGAACTTAATAGCACAAATGCTACTGTTAGTGTCGATGTTAAGAGAATGACGAAGAAGTACAAATTTGGTAAACGCATCTATGATGACAAACACGTACTCCTTGATGTCGTTCTTACCAGATAATTTACCAGAAGCGTCAATATGAATTGTGTGCCATGGAATATTGACCTTGGGAATTGGGTGAAGTTCTGCCTGAACTTTACCCGAGTGGGGCTTCGCTACTTTACAAGTGATGCAATTGTCCACAAATTTTCTCACGTATTTCGACATACCTTCGAACCAATAGTGCTCGTAAATCTTTTCGAGAGTTTTCTCCCATCCCAAATGCATGACGGACTCATGGACGTTATTAATTACAGACCACCTAAGCGACCTAGGTACAATAGGTAAACATCGAGTGCGACCGCTACGCTGTATTTTGCGATACAGGATGTTTTTACGAATTTCGTAAGTTTTGCGAGTTTCCTCAGGAAAAACTTCGTTACGGAGATCAGAAACAATCTTACTGATCTCTTCGTCCTTTTCCTGTTCAGCTTGCAACCAGTTACTATTAAGCTCAGCTAAATCGACACGCTTTTGTTCTACACGAGTGAAAGCTACTTTAGGTGTAAGGAGGGGATTTCTAGACAAAAAGTCTACATGGCTCATCCTACTGCCTTCACGATAAACAATGTCAAACTCAAATGACTGCATGTAGGCCCACCAACGATGAACTCGTGGCGACAAATCAGTTTTGCTTTTAGAAGCTTTAACAGAACTGCAGTAACAACTTCTCGTTCACTAGCACTAAGCCTATAAGGGCGACGGTTAACCGTTCGACTAGGATCTACAAGCCTAATTTGCAACTGTCCTGTCGTAACACGGGATCTAGAAACACCACTAGAAAACGAAGATGAATATTCTGACAAAAGGTCAATTAACTGGGAACGAAATTCTGGCTGGACATCTGTGTCAACTTTATCGAAATCAATTTGATAATTAAAACCATTCTTGAGCTTATTTGATACGTTACATAACCTAACAACCTTATCACGACACAAAACAATACTATCAGAAGTCATACTGACGTTAAATCCCTGATCTAAAATCTCACGACCAATTAAAATATCATTTTTAAGACAACTATCCGGTACAACATGAAATAATATCTCTAATCGTAAATCATCAATCATAACCTCAGATAGAATTTGTAGGGTACTTTGCACACTACCATGACCGATCCCGGTTAAATTTACAAAATTATTTACACGCTTGCCACTAAACTTTGAGGCAACACAATCTTTGATGAGAGAGCATTCGGCACCAGAATCATAATAAAATGGGTGTGACTCACCAGTATTCATCAGCACACCGCTGGGATTGCTGACATAGCAAACGTCAACGCGTCGCTCACTGCTCGCCGCTGCTGCAGGCGCTGCGCCGGAACTGCTTGGTCCACCTGCCACGCCGGTGCCTCCACCATTGCTTCGTGGACATTTTGTTGCAAAATGTCCGACGTTGCCGCATCGGAAACAGATGATGTCCGAACGCTGCTTTGGTCCTGCAGAACTTAACGCCGAGGTGGTAGCATTGGCTGCCTTACCTTTCACCTCGCTTCTTGATCGGCATTCAGATGCTCGGTGACCTGGTTTACCGCAGTGGTGGCACTTCAGCGTTGTCGACTGAAACTTGGATCGCTTAAACTCTGGAACGGCGTCGGTCGAGTTAGCCGTTGAAGCTTTCCTTTTCAAAAACGAGAACGCTTGAAGTTCACACTGCAGCTTGTTTCTATTGTTGACTTCGGTAGTAAACGCCAACCTCTGAATACGCCCATCAAATTGTACCATATGAGCAAGCACCGTAGATATGGCTATCTGCTCAGCGCTCATGTTTTGCCAGCGTGATGTGAGCGTAGACAACAATCGGGCGGAGTACGCAGCATAACATTCACCTTCCCTAGGCTTGCTACTCATAATTTTCACAAGAGTTGCGGCTGGTGTGTCCACGCAATCGTACCGGGATAAAAACAGGCTTTTGAAATCATCCCATGTCATACCCGCAAACGACACTTGCGCAAGCCAACGTGAAGCACTTCCTTTCAAAGCCTTACTTAAGGTGATGATTAGAGCACTTCCGTGAAGCGGTACCTCCGATAAGCACAGATCCGCTGTAGTACACCAGGCACGTGCGTCTATATCCGGCTTATCCGGGTCAAATTCAGGCAAAGAAATATGCTTGGTACCTGTCGGGCCCTTGATGGCTTCTATCAGGGACATCATATTCTGGTTTTGAGCAGCCAACAGCGTCCGAAGCAAATTCTCTTCGCACCGTGACGTCATCGCTCCAGTCTCCGTGTTTTCTTCAGCTCGAGTGAATCCCGGTTCTGATGTCGCATCATGGGTGGCCGAGATGCGAAGCATCGGGTCTTCTTCACGATCCGACATAATTTCAAATAAATGTGGGCACTGTCGTGGGCACTCGAACGAAAGATAATTTAAATCAAAATAACTTTATTTAAACCAACGGTTTTACACAAGAAACAAACACGTGCGTTGGTACTGAGCGTCTGCCAGGGCTGTCGGAGCTCGACTGTCGGGACCCTCGGCCCCTTCTCCAACCTTCGCTGTATCCCTTCTACCGACGATCGTGTCCAAGCGGTAGGGCGCGCTTGCGTTTCCGGTAACGATATTATTAGTTCACAAAACTGATTGTTAGATGGCGCTGCTTGTTGCACTATCACGCCATCAATCCACGACATATATATTTAATTATTTATAATAATATTATTATAAATTATAATTAATATTATAAATGCGAAAGTAAGTTTGTTTGTTACCTTTTCTCACCTAAACCACTGAACCGATCACCCTGAAATTTTGCATATACGTTGTCAGGTGTACAGAAACGGACATAGGGTAATTTTCACCCCCGAAAAAAAGTACTGTTCCCGAAGAAAACAATAATAACGTTCTCATGATCATAGGTGGCGCCACATGTCTATCGAATCATGATTGAAATACAAGCAGAGTACAACCCGATTTGATTGTCAAATTCTAAATTAACACGAGCGAAACGGCGGTCAAAAGCTAATAGTTTATAAATAATAGTTGGTAGACATAGCTTTCACCAGCAATGTCACTTATTGTGGCGAGTATTAGTGAGCAGTCAGTAACAGACTCCCATCTTCTGCTATAAGAATACTTCTGTTTTGTACGCAAAAACCTACACAATGTGTTCCTAAATATACGTTATCACAAGAAGCCACTGTTTCCTCGTATCAACAGTGAAAAAATAAGGAAAGAGTAAGAACCGTTCATTAAACCGGAAAGCCACTATACCGTGACAGATGAATGACAAAATATTATTAGTACGGGACCCAAACTCATGGTCGAATAGACGAATCAGGACCAGTCTTTACGCCCCGTTTGTTCGTACTCGTTATATTGGAATCTTTTTTGCCCCCTTTCTATATTATAAAGAGCCCAAGACTCATCGTTTCGCTTTATAGACTCTTAGATGTCTGCGGTCCGAAGATTAGACCCTTTTATATAGCCGATACGTGGCCGATATTTTAGACCATATCCTGGCTAGGTTACTGAAATAGAAAGAATTTGTTGGAGGCTGTAAACAGTTTTGTAGGTTGGCGTCTTTGTAATAATTGGGAGAGAGTTTTGACCTTGATTGCGGGTTTTAGTAAAAAGTTTTACTTTTGCTTTGCGCCCTTAACACGAGCGCGCGGTGTCCGCCTAACGTAAATACGTCGATTAAAAATGTCCGTTTCACATATAATATTTTCATACCTTTAAAATGTATTCATATGCTATAGGATGCGTTGTATTTTCAATTCAAAAGTCGACGTAATTACGTTTACACCACGCTAGGGCCTCTGTTAAATCCGCCAGGCAATCATCGTTAAGAGAATCGCGTGCGTCATTTGTTTCGCGTCGAAAGTCGCGTAGCGGTAAATCATAGCATACTCAAAGCAATGTCTTTCATTTGTTTTTCTGTCGCAATACACGTGACGCTTCAGCTTATAGCTCGTGGCCAAGCGGTGACGCTACGAACGCACTGATAGATAGCTTGCTTAATGCCTAAAGCCAATACGATAGGCAATTAGCGAAGCAAAGGCGCTAGACGTTAAGCAAGCCACCTGTGAGTGCGTTTGTAGCCTAAGGGTCCACCTATGTTAACCGGAGGGGTCTGCTAGGGCCGATTCCTGCCAGGGCTAAGGGACTGTTCGAAAGAGATACCGTGGCCATGGAACACAAAGGGCAAAGAAGGAACATGGATGGGTTTTAGACAGTACAAGTCACTTTCCCTTCCGCTCCGCCCAGAGCGGGTCATTTGATGATTTCCCATCCGAAAAAAAGGTTGCACTTAAGTCTACTTACTTCATGATAGTAAATACATTGCAAGAAAGTCTGAAAACAAAGAGTTGATCACGTAAATAACACATAACAGTAATGAATGAAATTGTTATCATTGTTACCACCAGTATGACAACTTAGATTTTATTTGCTGCTTATTATTAAGTAAAGGTCATTATCTAGCGTAAGTTTTAATCGTTTAACTCACTCCACCGTAGCAATTGAGAAACTAATGAGATGCGGCCTTCTTTACAAATTGCAGAAAAGGTAAACCTTCTTTTTCTGGAACATCATAATATTATGTCAACCATTTCTATGGCTATTTATCCAGAATTGTAAATTCGCATCATTCGCAGAAACAACAAAATAAGTACGGATTTCCACAGCCGTTGAAGTCGCTATAAATCAGTAACTTTCTCAAGCGCTCTGATTTATTTTAACTCAAGAGCAAAGTAGAAGTTATAGGATTTTTTTTCTTACACCAAGTTCAGGAAACTATTTTAATTAAAAACACTCTGTCCCCGAGTTAATACAGGAAGTACGGATAGCTTTTTTTTCTTTTTTTTTTTTGGGGGCGGTGGGAAATCATCAAATGACTCCTCCCGCTCTGGGCGGAGCGGAAGGGAGTGTCAGACTCTTACTGACTAAAAACCACCCATGTTCCTTCATTGGCCCTTTATGTTCCAGGGCCGCGATATCTCTTTCGAACAGTCCCGCAGCCCTGGCAGGCACCGGCCCTTGCGGGCCCCTCCCGTTTGCTGACAACTCATTGAGGCGCGCGTGGAACACGAACGCGCCGTCGACACGGCCTGCCCGTCGTCATACGACGGACGGACGGCGAGCTAGCCCATTACTCACCGTCCACAGGCCCGCGCCTACGGTGGCCGAGAGCCATTACGGCGTGGCCCCCGACGCCCGGTGCTTCTCCCGCGGCGGCTGGGACGTGAGGAGGTTCTCTTCCTCTCACGTTCCGCCGCCTCCTTCGCTAGCATGACTGCTTCGCAGAAGGAGGCGACGGCTTCCCATTCCCTCTCGCCCCGGACCATGGCTTGAACCAGGGCCGGACGCGAGAGGTCGCCGCCGCCAATCGCCGCTACGAGGACACGGCGGTGCTCCTCCCAAGCGGAGCAGACCTCGACGGTGTGCTCCACCGTGTCCTCCGGTCGATCCTCACAATAGTGAGTACGGATAGCTTGTAGACATTTTTTTATAATGTATTTCAACTGCAGTTAATTCAGAATCTACTCTATTAATAATTACTAGCTGCCCGCGCCCTTTGTCCACGTGAAATTATTATAAAATACAATTTTCCCCGTTTTAGCAACATTTTTCATTGATGCTCTGTTCCCATTGGTCGCAGCGTGGTGTTATATAGCCTTTTTCAATAAATGGACTATCCAACACTGAAATAATTTTTAAATTCGAACCAGTAGTTCTTGAGATTAGCGCGTTCAACCAAACAAACTCTTCAGCTTTATAATATTAGTACAATTAAAAAAAAAGACGCTCACATGAAAAAAAAATAACAGTCTCGTCTCATGTTTTGGACCAAAGCATTTTTTAAGCCTTTCGAATGACAAATTAAAAACAATACACCGACTTTTTCAATAAAGTAATACATTACCACTACATCTTTCAAATATAAATCATAATAGAAAAAACGTTTTCTCCCAAAACGAATGCCTCTAATAAAATTATAAGTTCATTAACATTGATTGAACTTTTAAAATTACGATGAAACTCTTTGTTGTAATAAAATTTTATCGTAATGAAAAATTAGTGGCTTTAAAAAGTAAGTTAGAATTTTGTGATCGAATTTTTGAAGAGTTTTCTTTGGGGACAGTAACTGTATATCTATTTTATGCATTGTTAATCAAGAATAGAGATGATAAATTAATGTTAATGATCCAGTGGAATAATAGACACTAGGCAAAAAAACTACGTAACATCATGATTGTAATCCCCAAAAGGTTAAGCAGAAGTGTACCTTTTTTTTTGGGATGGGATATCATCACATGACCCCTTCCGCTCTGGGAGGAGCGGAAGGGATTGTCAGACTTTTACTGACTAAAATCCATCCATGTTCCTTCTTTTGCCCTTTGTGTTCCAGGGCCGCGGTATAGTCCCGCAGCACTGGCAGGCATCGGCCCTTGCTGGGCCCCCCTCTGGTTTGTTGACATCTCATTGAGGCGCGCGTGGAACACGAACGCGACGTCGACACGGCCTGTCGTCATAAGACGGACGGACGGCGAGCTAGCCCATTATTCACCGTCCAAGCAGAAGTGTAACTAATAGTACACCAACATTTCGCAAGTTATGTTTAAATCCCATGTAATAGGGTCGACCCTATCCAATATCCATTTACCAATGAATCCCTTAAAACGTGATTCATTTTCATCTTGACTGTTTCACGCCCTTAATTTCTTTCATCACAAAACTTATTTAGCTTAAAACTTGGAAAAAAACATCAGCTTGAACATTTCTCATTTTCTCCCAAGTCCCAATCATTATTAAAATTAAATGCAGGTCCGCAAAAGATCAACCATTTTCTCATAACAAAATATCAAGGTCGCGCCATTTTGAAAGATAACTTTTTGTTAAAGGAAGCAAAATATTCTGCCTGTTGAACAATCGATTCCGTGATGTTGTTTCTCGATTGTTTCTTTTGAGAAAGTTATTTTGTTTTGATTTTTGATTTGGGTTAGATTTGTTCAAAATTGGTTTTGAATAAAACTTTTATCATACTGTATATGCGTATTGTGTCCCAGTGTAGCAATGGCCTCTTTATTTTTTTAATTTTGATATTTTGGTGCTCAAATTACATTAAAAAGAAGATGGCAGACTTAATTCTGATTCTTGCCAAAAGACCCATGAACGATGTGTGATTTCAATAAGTTGAACATTAATAATAGCCCAATTTATCCTTTTAACATCTAGTAACTAGATGAAAACACAGATAAACACGTACCAAAAAACTATGTGACAACAGGCGGTTGAAAGCCTTCTACAAAATACATTTTATCGAAGCTGCACCAATGAACTGGACCAATTAAGTTATATTTTTGCAAGTACAAAAAATGGGCAGTAAGCTATACCAACGCTTTGAAATATACGTTCAGCCAGAGGTCATATTTAAATTAAATTAAGGCTCAGAGTCGAATGTACTATATAATAGGTAGACCTCTGTTTAATTCTTCGAGGAAAAATAAGCGTGGTGATGATTATATGTTTTCTTATGAACCTATTGATTCTGATGCAAAATTAACTTATCATTCATAAATAACCAGAATCCTGCTTATTTTTCCACGAAGAATTAAATAGGGGTCTGCCTAGTGCGTTGGATTCGAACCTGATTGACGTGAGAAGCCGATGAGGTTAAGCACCTAATGCCGATCCGGTGTAGTACTCAAGTGTCTAATGGCCTCAAAATTTAAAAGAGTGATGATAAACTATAATGAAATCTCATGAGTTTCGTGGGGTTCGAGAAATTTCTCACCGACTGATCGACAATTAACATGACTAGAGGTTTGGCACTTTCTTAGAAATGAATGTGCCTAGTTTAATGGGCACGTTTCCGGGTGATGGCGATGTAGACGAAGGACTAATTTGACGCAAAAGTATTCTAGTGTTTTCTTGTAAATACTTATATTTAGTGAGTTAGTTTCTTTTTTCACCCGACTGCGCGACGCAAAGGAGATTCTTCAAGTCGTGTTATAAAGTCTCGTCGCAAGTCGGATCACAGACGCGTCGCAAGTGGATCACACTCGCGTCGCAAGTCGTGTTACCACGTACGTAAAGTACGTAAAATTTAAATGGATCCCGACTGATAATTCTTCTTTTCTGCATAAGAATTTATGATTTGTTTATGTATGTATCGATTATAAAACTATTTCAATAGTGTAGTTGTTCAGTATTATTTTTAATAACATTCTAAACTACTGAGCTCGTATTTTTCTTTTTAGTTTTTATTTTTTTCATGTATTTATTTTACTTTTACGCAGTTGGGTTTTTTGTTATTTTTATATAATATTTTATTTTATAATTTTATAAAAAAGTACTAAATGTATTTTTTTATGAAAAAATAAAATTTATTTTAAAAAATTCGTAAGTTAGGTGTCTTAATTAATTTCGAAATTTGCAATCATCATTTCACTATGATGATATAGTAAGTTATTCTGTATGTGGTCTGAAGACCTCTCTTAGTTCAAATAAAGTTAGTCCTAAATTGCAGAATGTAGGCGTAATTGTGAAAAGTTCTCCTCCTACTGAAATGTGTCTATGCACGATAAAGTTATAAACAATGTATCCTTATGGTAGTTAGCCGTCTTTGATGTGGGCTACAAAACTAGCACGCACCACAGCTATTATGTACGCACGACGGCCAATTAAGCTATACAAAACCAGTTTATGCGGATCTCTCATTGTATAGAAAATCTATACAAAGCGAGGCCAAGTGATACTGGAAATATACAGCTATATGTGTCGCCGTGTTTACAATCAGAAAGATTTCGAAATTAATAAACCATTGCTTCATTTGGTTGAAAATTCGTATACCTACTGGACAACGTTGTCGCAGTACCAAAATTAATGGTATTGGAATTGTGTGTAGTTGAATTAAAAAAAGTACTACAGCGCCATCTATGATACAAACGAACAAGTAACAACTACATTCTAAATCACCCAGTTAAAGTTATCCGTGACTTAAGACTATATGGAAAAATTCGACAGCAACTGTCGGGCAGTAGCACACCAGACACAACACGGAGTATTGAGGAACTTTACACCCTGTTCTTCATACAAATATTAAATTAACTTTTTACATTTACTCACCATCATCTGTCTAGCCTTTTCCCAACTATGTTGGGGTTGGCTTCCAGTCTAACCGGATGCAGCTGAATACCAGTATTTGACGTGGAGCGACTGCCTAGCTGACCTCCACAACCCAGTAAGTATTGTTTAATGCGATACCCCTTGGTAAGACTGGTTGTCAGACTTTTTGGGCGCACTGAACAGTACGCTTACATTGTTGGGTTTTGAAAACAATTGAAATTCCAACAGTAGGTATATTAGGTATTCCTCACCGGACACGGTTGTTTCGGGAGGTACCTGCACCGAATCGGGCGGGAGGAAACGCCCGGGTGCTATCATTGTGAGGATCGCCTGGAGGACACGGTGGAGAACACCGTGGAGGTCTGCTCCGCTTGGGCGGTTGGCGGCGGCGACCTCTCGCGTCCGGCCCTAGTTTAAGCCATGGTCCAGGGCGAGAGGGAATGGGAAGCCGTCACCTCCTTCTGCGAAGTAGTCATGCTAGCGAAGGTGGTGGCGGAACGTGAAAGGGACAGAACCTCACGTCCCAGCCGCCGCGGGAGAATAACCGGGCGTCGGGGGCCACGTGGTGGCTCTCGGCCACCGTAGGCGCGGGCCTGTGGACGGTGAGTAATGGGCTAGCTCGCCGTCCGACCGTCTTATGACGACAGGCCGTGTCGACGGCGCGTTCGTGTTCCACGCGCGCTTCAAAGAGATGTCAGCAAATAAGAGAGGCCCGCAAGGGCCGATGCCTGCCAGGACTGCGGGACTGTTCGAAAGAGATACCGTAGCCCTGGAACATAAAGGGCAAAAGAAGAAACATGTATGGTTTTTAGGCAGAGATCAAAGATCTACAAATGACAGCCGAGACCAACGGCTTAACGTGCTTTCCGAGGCACGGAGGAAACTCGGTATGTATTACGGTCACCTATCCACAGATCAACCTAGGCAAGCACAGCTTAACCTAAAGATCGACCCGAGCGCCTGTTATTATTAAACCACGGGCTCCTCCTATCCAGGTATATTAGGTCTAGTGTTATGATAGTAAAATTGGAATGAGACAAGGTAAATAAATAATATCTGGTATCCCCCCGTGAACAAAAAAAAAAAAAAATGGTACCTATCTACCCATTCAAGCATTACCTAATTTTGAAAATTTAGAATAATAAATTACCTAGTGCCTATTAATTAGTTACATCGATCCTGTAATCCCCGATTGTGCACCCACATTTCGCCAGTTATGTTTGAGTCCCATGTAAAAGGGGGCGACCCTATTGCCATCAACCAGGAACAAATCCCGACTCCGTGGCTGCTACTGAGAAATTCCTGATGGAAAAACCCAATATAACTTTGTCCTGGAAAACGAACCTTGCTCAGCTTTTTTTTTCCTCACATTTAATGTTACACTAGCTGTTGCCCGCGCCCTTTGTTCGCATGAAATTTTTTAAGATAAGATAAGATAAGATAAGTCTTTATTTGCCTTAAACATGGTATAGAGTTGTTACAGTCAGGTATTAATCAAAGTCCACATGTTTAGCTATACAGGATATGTATCAATTGCATGCAAAATTATAATAATTAGTTAATAATAATTGTTGATCAATGTCACAGATATAAAGTCAATAAAATTATATAATAGTTTTATCTCAGCATTATTCGCAATGACAAAAGTCCAGAAATTTATAGTTTTTTGTCAAGAAAATCATTAATGTCATAAAACATATGTTCTTTCAGCCATTTCATTAGTCTGTTTTTAAATGAGTAATTATTAAATAACAATTTTATTTCTTTTGGAATTTTGTTATAAATACGTACACACATGACTAGGAAACTTTTCGCATACTTGGCTGATTTAGGAGTATCCTGCAATACAAGTCGGCATGGATCTCTATTTCGTGAGTTCAATTGATAGGCTTTTTTGAACAATCCCTTATTATTATAAACATAATTACAAATTTCATAAATGTAGAGTGACGGAAGTGGTAATATACCTAGCTTTTTAAAGAGCGGTTTACATGACTCGTCAGGACGGATACCACAAATGGCTCTGATGCATTTCTTTTGCGCAATGAAAGCTCTGTGTCTATCCGTGCCGTTACCCCATATAATAAGCCCGTATCGCAAAATGGATTCTATATAGGCGTGATATGCTGTAATTGCTGTTTTTTTATTGGTAATATTCTTTATCTGTCTGAGAGCATATACAAACTTATTAATCCTACTGCACAAACTATCCAGATGTACTTTCCAATTCAGATCTTGATCTATAAGTACGCCTAAAAATTTAGTTTGTGGAACTTCTTTTAACCTGTCAATATTAAGTTTGAAATTGTATTTAGTATGTTTGGATTTATTAAACTGTATATAATTAGATTTATCTGAATTAATTTTTAATTTATTTGTCTGTAACCATTTTAATATGTCGTCAATAGTATTATTAATGTCCATCTCATGATCAGATTTAGTTTTATACTTTTTGTCAGATGTCACAATAATCGAAATGTCATCTGCAAATAATACACATTTATGATTAGTCACTAGCGGTAAGTCGTTTATGTATAATAGAAACAATAAGGGTCCTAATATACTCCCTTGGGGGACGCCGCAATTATTAACTCTATAGTCAGATGAATACGAGGTTAATAAATTATCATTTACTTTATTAATAACAACGTATTGCTTTCGGTTGCTTAAATAAGATGCGATCCACTGCAGTGCTACCCCTCTTATTCCACTTTTTTCCAATTTTTTTAACAATATATCATGTGCCACAAAGTCAAAGGCTTGTGACAGGTCGAAGAATAGTCCTGTCGTTAAATAATTTTTATTTAGGGAATCATGAATATGCCCTAAAAGATTAGCAATTGCTAGTGTTGTTGACTTGTGCTTTTGAAATCCATACTGTTCTTTTGTTATGATGTTGTATTTGCTGTTTCAAATAATTTTGATATTATGGGTATAAGAGTTATCGGGCGATAGTTTTTAACATCATTTTTATCGTTTTTTTTGTACAGAGGTTTAACGACTGATAATTTTAGGGCATCAGGAAAAGTTCCAGATGAAAATGAAAGATTAATCAAATAAGTCAATATAGGAATTAATTCTGTACTGCAAGTTTTAATTACTTTTGTACTAATTCCATCGTAACCCTCTGAGTTAGTGTTATTTAAAGCTATTACTTCTTTTTTTATCTCGTCTTCAGTCATAGGGCTAAGAAATATGGAATTAGGCATTGTCATGTTTTTAAAAGGCTCGTTATCATCATGTAAATTATTAAATGTCACAGTGCTTGTCGAATCAATAAAGTAATCATTAAAAGCATTTGCTATGTCAGAGGGATTAGTCACTATTCTATTATCTAATTCTAATTGAGAAATATTAGTGTCACATTTTGTATTTCCAAGTTCACGGTTAATAACTGACCACGTTGCTTTGCATTTGTTTTGACTGTTGTTAATGTACTTAATGTTTGAGTTTATTTTGGATTTAAAGATACATTTTTTCAGTATTGATGAATAATGTTTATATCTACGTTTGTACGTTAGCGTTTTATTTTTATAATAGAGATACCGTAAACATCGTTTAGTTTTGCAACTATTTCTGAGACCCTTGCTTATCCATTTTTGTTTATTGGCATTAGAGTTGTTTATTTTAATCTTAATCTTTGGGAAGCATAAATTATACAATAAACATAACAACTCGTGAAATTTATTGAATGCACTATTTAAATCACTTTCGAGATGTACCTCTGACCACGTTAAACTTGCAAGGCATTTTTTGAATTTACTTATATTTTCACTACAATAGTCTTTTTTATGAATAAAATATGATTTGGTCTTTAAACTTTGCTCTTTAACTGGGAAATCTAAGAGTTGTGCTGTGTCGTGGTCTGATAAGTATAGGGGTAAAACCTCAATAAAAGATTTTTTTATGTTACTTATTATGTGGTCTATACATGAGTCTTTTCGTGTGGGAACTTTAACGTGCATCTGCAAGTTATAGTTATTACATATATCCTTTAAGTAGTTGGTGACTTTTCCTTGTTTAAAAGTATTTATATTGAAATCACCGGCAATAACTATTTTTGTACTTGACCCATATTTTTTAACCGTTTCGCACATAAATTGATCAAGTTTATCCAAAAATATGTTGGGATCAGACTTGGGCGTTCTATAAAGACAAACAATTAGTAATTTGTGCAATGGAATTTCAACGCCACAGGCTTCAAAAGATTTTTGGGTTGAGTACTTTTTAATGTGGGAAAGCTCGTTATAGATAATACCCTGTTTAGCGAGTATACAGGTCCCACCTCTCTGTGTGTCTCTACTAAATGCAGCTGTCACGGCGTAGTTATTTAATTTTAAATATTTCTCATTTCCGGCACGCATAAAGGTTTCAGACAAACATAATATGTCTGGTTCTTTATTTAAGTCTCGTAACTCTAGCAACGTTAGTTCCAAAATTTCCTTTTTTGAAAGAACACTAGCGATATTTTGGTGCAATATTTTAAAAGTTTTAGATTCACTTGTTGCACAGTTGTTGTTCACGAAAAAGCCGTTTATGATTTATAACTTTAAAATAGTATGGAATGGTACCTTTTTTTGTATGAGTAGAGTTTTCAATATCAGGACCATTTGTAGCATGGCATTCCGTTTGCTGACGTGCAAAATAATAAGGGATTGTACCTTTCGAAGCTATTACATGTTTGTTATCAGGTTTTTTACAGTTAGTTTGATTACGCAGTATTATTTTCTTTAATTCTTTAACGTTTAAATACTTTTTTTCGTAATCGTAACAGTCAATAGCATAGTTTATAGATTTACATGCATTGTACACTTTGTATTCATAATCAATATATTCGCAATATTTGTATTCACTGCAAATATTACGTATAGTTTGTTTCAAATCATTTATATTTATATACATATTCTTTAATGGGCTCAAAACAATTATTTGATTATTACTGAATACATCGAGGAGTTGGCGTAATTGCGCAGACAAGATTTTTGTGTCATAGTCATTTTCACCCACACAAATTATAAGTTTGTCGCCACTTGATATTGCAATATTTTGACAATTCTTAATGATGTCACTAGTAAGCGCGTGTGGTTTCGTTTCCGCCATCACAGTATATTTTATATACGGAGTAGCCACTCTTGACTTCATCAATGCAGAGGAAAGTCCTACACATTGTTGAGTGCCAAAGATGAATATCTTGTTAGTGCGTTCTAGTTTCCGTCCATCAGAAGTTTCCTTATCATTGAATATTTTACCGCTTTCTTTCAATTCTAATAGCTTCTGTAGTTTTAAAATTTCATTCTTGAGGAGTAGTATATCGTTACCAGCCTGTTTCAACCGATCCTCTAGGTCGGCGATATTTTTTTGTAGGGTTAAGATATTCTCGCTTGGATGTTCCCTTGTATCTGTTGTGTTATTTGACGTTCTAGGCCAATTTCTAGGCGGTGTAAAGAATGCTCGCATATCCGAACGTAATAAAGAGTACTCACTGGCTTTTTTTGTGCCTTCATTGCTGTAGAATACTTTTTGTGGGGACTGGCCTAAGAATCCTTTTAAAGTGATGTTATCTTTAAGGAGTTTTTCATTTTGTTTGCGGAGCTCATTATTGTCTAGTATGACATTTTCAAATTCGTTCTGTAAACTTCTAAGTTCCATCTGGAGATGTTCAATTGATTCTTTGAGCTCATGGTTCTGCATAGGATCAATTATTGTATAGTCCATACTTCTTGACAGTGTTTTATCAGATATAGCAGTAGTATCATCGTACGTATGTTCCATTGTTAGTATATGTGAGTCACAAATTGCTGAAATTGTGCTCTTTGGGGTTGACCAAGGTGTAAGACAATATTACTTTCCTTTTTGAATCGGATTTTGTTACCAATTTTAAGGGTTTTATTTTTTTCGCACGGAACCCTAATTCTATATATCTAATTACCAGTAAAAGTCCCGTCAAAATCGGTTCAGCTGGAATAAACAGAGAGGCAGACCGACAGACAGACAGACAAAAATTGAAAAAAATGTGTTTTTGTTATAAGTGCCGTATACAGTTTCATATGCATTCAGTAAAAAGCTGTTATTTTGATATTACAAACAGACACTTCAATTTTAGTTATTTTTTAGATGTATAGATAATATCCAATCTATAACATAACACTGTAATACCTTTCATCTACCCACAAAAGTTGTCAAAGTAATCCAATGTTTGCTTTATCTAACCAATACCTTAGAGAACCCGTAGGACTCAATAAAACTTTTTGTAAGAAGAACCTCGCTCCGAAATGAACTTATAAACCAACTTTCTTATTTTGAGAGCCTAAAACATTATTGTTTGATGGCAAATAAATAAAATTTCCGTGTATTTTTTTTTCCTTAGATATAAACCTTCTTATGTTGTTGGTTTTTTAAGTATTTCTATGACTTTGCGGAATTATTTTAGGATTTCTAGAAAGTTTTTCTTCATTCACATCAGATGCACGTGGCTAAATAATAACAGCCACTTGGATCGAACTTCAGGTTAACCCGCGCTTGCCTATGTTAGTCCGTGAATGGGTGACCGCCCTGTGAGCTTTGGAAAGCACGTTAAGCCGTTGGTCCCGGCTGTCAATTGTACTTATTTGACAGACGTTAGTAGTCAGTGGCCCGAAAGTCTGACACCCAGTCCTACCAAAGGGTATTACCCAGTACTAAATGGGTTGTGGAGGCCAGATAGGCAGTAGCTCAATGTAAATTACTGATTTTCAGTTTTTTTTTGTTTTTGTTTTTTCAGTATGTTTTTGCATTTTTTTTGTCGACTTCCGAGCCCCCTAATAGTTGGTAAAAAGTTAAGCAGATGATGACTTCTTTGGTCGTAGTTCGAAAGTTTTCTTGATCAAGTAATGAACTGATTTTACGAATTGGAACAACTCTGTTAGTTTAACTATGAATAGCAATTAGAATGAATCACAATGAACACTTGAGACGTCTTAAAAGTTTTATATTGAATTGCATTTGCATGATTCTATGGCGTAATTCAAATCAAATTGAATATTTGATTGATTTATTGACTTTCTTGAATATGATGAATTTCTGATTTATCATTAATTTTATACTAGGTAGTATACAAATATATGTTGATTGATGAGGACTGAATCGAATTAGGTACAATAGTTACACAACTTAAAATATTTAGATAAAATATTCTTTATTGTACAGACGCCAAGCACATCAAGCCACTACAATCTGTCTAATTTATTTAATAGATTTTCATCTTTATCACTAATGTATTAGGTTCAATGTTGATTTTGACAGTTTCGGGTAGTTTGATGTGCTGGCTTCTGTACACCAAAATTGATACACAGCTATTTTACAATATTGCTAATTCTATGGATACAATGGCGATTAATTGGGTATTACTTAGGGGCACGAACGCGCGGATTAAACAATAAGGAAAAACTTAAAATATTCATTTTTGACATAATATTTACTTCGTTATAAGATTTTATTTATATAATATACATATTATGTCGCCTTGTGGTGCTACCAAAGAGCAATATCTTACTATCTTACTCACTATTATATATGGCAAAGTTTATGAGGTTGGATGGATGAATGGATGTTTGTTACTCTTTCACACAAAAACTGCTGAACGGATTCGAATGAAATTTAGCAGACATATAGTTCATAATCTGGATTAACACATAAAATACTTGTCATCCCGCTAGCATGATCTCGTAGGACAGTAACCAAACGCAACGCTGGCGAAGACGCGGACATAAGCTAGTATATTATATGAATGAATGAAGGACCTCAGAAAATGTAAACGTTAAAGCTAAAACATCACCCAAATGCTAATCATAAAGTACCTCAATAAAAATTGAAATCACTACATAGTATAAAACAAAGTCGCTTTCTCTGTCCCTGTATCCCTATGTATGCTTAAATCTTTAAAACTACGCAACGGATTTTGCTGCGGTTTTTTTAATAGATAGAGTGATTCAAGAGGGTATAATACATGTACCGTGCGAAGCTGGGGCGGGTCGCTAGTCTAAAAATAAAGCAATTACACTAATCACAAAGGATAACCTATTCATTCAATTTAGTCCATTCTAAGAACCCTTAATCAAAATCTAATTCGAGCTGAAACTTTAAGTCCAAAACGCCTTGTAGAAATGTAAAATGCAAACTTCGGAATGTGAATTAAGTCCTCCAGGCTTCTGCTAGATTGGCCACTCGATATAGTGATTAGGTGAAAGTTGGCCCGTCTAGCTGTTAGCCAGAGTTAGCTAATAGGGTAACAGAAATTGAATTTTGCAAACCTTTCGAGTATTTATGTGATGTAGGCCAAATGGCTTAAAGTTTCAGTTTCACTTTGTCTGGTCCAGTTGTTAGTGCTGGCAGTATATTTTCATATTCTGGTTTTGGGATATAGGGGTATGGTGTGCTGATAAATAATATGTTTGAAGTTAATGTTTATGTTGGCTTGTACCTAAATGTGGCAGTTGAACTGTTTAGAGAGCTGGGCTGCTGTGAAAGGTTCGGTTTTCGATATTTTACAATACCAACAGATTTTTTAAGCTTTTTTTGGAATTCTAATCTTTATCATCATTTTCTTTATTCATATAAGATACGCATTTTTTATATTTTTTAAAACAACATTTAAAAATATTTAAAAAAATAGTGGTCTGCCGGTGTCGGGAGCAGGGTCCAAGCTACTGGTCGTTAGGGTTCCAGAGACAGGTGCCTCCTTACAATGGGAGCCGCATCGAGGAGTACTGCCTTCTGAATCACGCCTGTTATCATTATCTTGGGGTTGGCTCCTAGTCTTCTAGCGACTATTTATCAGGCCAAAAGAGTTACTGGACAAAAGAAACAAAGGTTACTGGGTAACACGATACCCCGAATATACACCATTATTTTTAGGTCGTTCTGGAGCCGAATCCCATGAACTCGATCATCGAACTCGAAACGATTGGGACTATTTTTTAAAAAAATAACAATAAAAAAAAAACACGAAAGAATAAATTTAATGTTTTTTTTGTGAAATACTGAGAATCGATCAATGAATGAATTTTTCAATGGGTATCGTTCGCATGTGTTGCCGATCGTGGATACGTTTTACACACACATAATATGCATTTGATCTTCATTATTAAAAAAAAGCATAAAATTTATTCTTTCGTGTTTTTTTTATTGTTATTTTTTGAAAAAAATAGTCCCAATCGTTTCGAGTTCGATGATCGAGTTCATGGTATTCGGCTCCAGAACGACCTAAAAATAATGGTGTATAGCCGTATTCTTCAATACATATTGTTCGCGATGGAACAAAAGAAAAACTGTATTATGAATTCTAACGCGTTTAATCGATACAACTGATAATTGAAAACATTAGTTTAAAGAAAAAGTAGTAATTAAAGAAACAATAGTAGGTGGATTTTTGGAACAATGCCGATGTGGCGTGGTATGGTAAGCAAGTGTGCTCGTAGGTGTCGCTTAAGGGCTACGAATCACGTAAGATTCGGCTTCGACGATTGGCTGTTGAATATGACGCCATATTCGGGAGCGGTCATTGGTCAATCGGCGTGCCGCAGACATGACGTGATTTTGAACGTTGATGATTGGTCAAGCAGTGGCGTAGACATCCTCCCGGCCTTTGAAAGCTCTAGGTCCAGCTTTCAACAGAATCACTCATCTGTAGTTGGAAGTAGACAGAGGCGGTTGAGCGCTCGACGAATTGTACCCCTGGCTGTGTTGACATCGGCGACTCTAGGTATACCATCGGAGCCAGGAAATAGTCTGCTAACTCGGCCTAGGCGCCAGCATAGAGGGGGCGTCTGATCTTCCTTTATCAGCACCATATCGTCAAGCTGAAGGTTTCTGCGATTCACTTGCCATTTGGTCCTTTGTTGAAGTTCAGAAATATATTCGGAGGCCCATCGATTCCAAAAATGTTGCCTTGCTTGTTCGAGGCGCTGGAACCGGTCGAGGCGGTGCACGTTGTAGTCCACGAAGCTCGGCGTAGGAAGCGACGTTAGTGACCTACCGATTAAAAAGTGAGCTGGGGTAAGTGGCTGGAAATCATTAGGTGAAGGGCTGAGAGGACATAGGGGTCGGCTGTTTAGGATTGCCTCTATCTGAGCAAACACAGTGGTCAATTCCTCGAATGTGAGGTGAGACTGGCCTAAAATTCTGTGTAGGTGGAATTTTGCTGATTTCACGCCGGCATCTGCCAGACCGTTGAAATGAGGAGCGTACGCAGGGGAGAAGCGAAATTCAATGCCCCGGCGAGCGGCAAAATCTCCAAAAGGCTCGGTATTTGATTTGAGAAAGCTACCAATTTCCTTTGCGGCAGCCACAAAATTACGACCATTGTCGCAGTATATAGTTTTAGGTAGTCCTCTACGAGCAATGAATCTATTCACGGTTTGTATGAACGCATCTTTAGTTAGGTCGCTTACGACTTCAAGGTGTAGGCATCTGTAGCGGAGACAAACAAAAATGCACAGATAACATTTTGTTATCTTGCAGCCGCGACCTTTGCGATCTGTAATTAAAAAGGGACCGGCAAAGTCAGTGCCAACAGTACTGAAAGGAAAGTCAGGTTCAATGCGATCAGTTGGCAAATTACCCATAATATTAGACATAGTCTCTCCTACCCTTTATAAAGCAAAGGGAATATTTTTCCCACCATAATTTTCAACTCTTAATTTAAATAATGAGTTCTTGGTAGGTATTCCATTGTTGTATAAAGGATATTTAAACACTTATCAATCACTCATTAAATATTCAAAGAACATAATTTTTGGTTTAAAAAAGTGAAGTTTATTTTCTCCCAATAATACCTATGCCTATTTGGCATTATTTTCCGATTCCCAGATCGTTATGCCTGTTAAAGGGTTAAATCTGCGGCATACAAAACAATTGCGTGCGATGTTGCGAGCTAGTTTCCTGCCTCCCAAAGGCCAATAGCGCTCTCGAATAGAGGCTAAAAGATGTTGAGGCCCTGAGTGAAGTAGGCGTAAATGTTCACTTTGAAAAATTAATTTAGTTAGGCAATGATCTGTCTTTAAAACAATTGGGTGCCTTTTATCGTACGAGTACGAAGATTTATCAATGCGCCCACCAACACGAAGGAGGCCTTCGTCGTCGAGGAATGGATTTAGAGAACAAAGGTTAGTCTTAGCCTTTAATGGTTGTTTGGATTTTAATGAAGATATTTCATTAGGAAAGGACTGATTTTGAGCTATTTTAGTGAGAATAGTCAAAGCCTTGTCAAGCTCTTGAGCTTGTAAGGTTCCTGTAATTTTAACTCTAGGGTGTCGACAATTGTGTATAAATCTGATGACTGTAGCATACACTCTTTGTAACGTGGAAAGTTTGGAGAATTGTTGAAAGTTTGGTATTGTAGGTGAAGCTTCCGTCACTATGGCGGGCATTGCTTTCATTTCGGGTAATTCTACATTTGAAACCGAGAGTACTGGCCATGTTGACTCTGGTTGTTTGAGAAAGGACGGTCCGAACCACCACAAGCTAGATTTGTCAACGTCTTGCGGATCTACGCCGCGAGAAGCGAGGTCCGCTGGATTTTCAGCGGTAGGTACGTGACGCCAAGCTGCGGTGTCGGTTGACTCAATTATGGCGGCGACCCTATTAGCGACGAACGTTTTAGTTTTTTCGGGAGACCTAAGCCAACCTAGTACTACATTGGAGTCAGTCCAATAGACCTTGCGCTTCAGATCGCAACTTAGAGCCCTACTAACAGCGGAACTCAACTCTGCGCCTAGTAATGCGCCACAAAGTTCCAATCTAGGAATAGTGCAAGCTTTAATCGGAGCCACGCGTGCCTTAGCGCACAATAAATTAACTTGCACGTTTCCATCCCTATCGACGGACCTTAGGTAGACGCAGCATCCGTAGGCTTGCTGTGAGGCGTCACAAAAACAATGGAGCTCAGTAGAAACTAAATTATCGATAAGAACTTGTCTTGGGATTTTTAAAGACGACAAAACGTTAATCTGTTTAGAAAATTTTATCCAAGAATTCTGAATATCTTTAGGAACTGGCTCATCCCAGCCTAATTTGTTAATCCACAACCCTTGAAGAAGTATTTTAGCTTTGATTGTACATAGGGATAGAAGGCCGAGGGGATCAAATATTTTAAAAGTAGTTGACAAAATGGTTCTTTTAGTATACGTAGGGTTATCGGAATAATTAATTGGGAAGTGAATTTCATCGGTTGAAGGAGACCAGCCAATGCCCAATGTACTTGTGGCATTGCTAATAATTAAATTGGATTGTTCATTGTTTATAAGGTTTTGACATAATAGGTCAGGTAAATTAGATCGGTATTTCCTGAGAGGAAAACATCCTTTAGCTAGTTCCGTGGCGATTGAGCGCTGAATGTAACGTAACTCGTCACTTGTATCAGCACCTGTTAATAAATCATCACAATAGAAATCTCTTTGTATTATTTTTTTTATTATAGGATTATCACATTCTTCGCCAATTTGCCAAATACAGCGAGTGGTAAGGAAGCTTGCACTGGCAAAACCGTAGGTGACTGTATTTAATTTTAGTGTGCGGAGAGGCTCATTTTCATTGTCGCGCCATAGAATGAGTTGTAAGTTGCGATCAGCTTCTCTTAGCCGCACTTGTCGAAACATTTTTTCTATGTCCCCAGACAAAACATACTTGTATTGACGGAAACGTAATAAAATGTTGAATAAAGAATCCTGTATTGTAGGGCCTACCATCTGGAGGTTGTTAACAGAAAAGCCAGAGCTTGTGGGTTCAGAGGCATTGAACACAACTCTGAGCTTAGTAGATTCGCTCTTGTCCCTGAAAACGGGATGATGAGGAAGAAAATAGGAATTAGGTGGTTTTGGATCAGAAGATTCAGAGAGATGGCCACATTCAGCGTACTCTTTAATAAATTGGGAGTATTGATCTCTGAGCTCGGGATTTTTCTTAAGGCGAGACTCAAGACTGTAGAACCGTTTTTTGGCTATATAATAGGATTCTCCCAGACAGTCTATTTCGTCTTTTAGTGGAAGACCTACAACAAAACGACCATCACTTTCTCTACAGGTATTAGAGAGAAAGTGCCTTTCACAATAGGTTTCTTCTTCTGAACGTGGTTGTATTTGCGGGACGTTTTCTAAGTCCCAAAATCTGGTCAACTGTTCATCTATAGTTTTAAAAGATTGTTCTTCTTTAAGTAAGAAATTACAAATAATAGGTTTACTAGATGAAGATCGAGTAGAAATAGGCATAGGACCTGCGATGAGCCATCCAAGTTTAGAGCTACGAAGATTTGTTTTGCTTGCCCCTATGGAATGTTGTTTATTACCTATCAAATCCCAAAACAGGTCAGCACCAATAAGCATATCAATAGGGGATGGTTCATTGAAGCTAGGGTCCGCTAGGTCGAACTCACTGAGATTAAGATGATAAGTATCAAAAGGAATTTTAGGTATGTTTTCTGTAATAGTTTGCAAAACGAGGCAAACCATAGAAACTTTGAATGGAGTGGTAGTAGATTGTAATTGGAGAGCGCACCGTTCTGTGCTCAAGTTGAGTGGGTTGTTACCTATGCCGATAATACCGACATTTGATGGCTGAGGAGTCAAATTGAGTCTTTGCTTTACACCTTCCGTGATAAAGGACGATTGACTCCCGCTGTCAAGTAAGGCTCGGACAGTAATATTTGTATTTGTATGTGGGTTCAATAGGCGTACCCTAGCAGTGCATAGTAATATTTCTGGTGAAGACAACGCAGACATAGATATAGACGTACCGCTAGGAGTACAAGATGATTGGGTAATAGGCAAGTGTAGCAAAGAATTATGTTTCTTTCCACATTGACGACAAGAGCCTGGAAGCTTGCAAGCTTGATTATTATGACCAGGCCTTAGACAGTTTGGACACAAATTCAAAGTCGTAACTACAGAGTTCCTATCTTCAGGTGTCTTTGATTTGAATGTCGTGCACTCGTGGAGGCGGTGACTGCCCTTGCACACGGCACATTCAACTTTATGTTGTGAAGAAGGAGTAGTCTCCTTGGAAGTTACAACAAGCGATTTTGTTGTTGATGTTGTTTGTTTATTTTTATCGAACTTATCAGATTTATTACGATTGACCATTTCCAACACGTCAGCACGATTTTTTAGAAAAGAGAAGAAGTCTTCGAGAGCAAGTATGTCAGGTAAGGTATTTCGGTGTTCTTCCCATTTGTAAATCGTACTGTTGTCTAACTTTGCCACCAGTATATGAATGACTAGTACGTCCCAATTATGAGTAGGTAGTCCTAGGGTGCTCAGGGCACGTAGGTTTTTGTTCACGTGGTCAATAATAAATCTTAGGGATTTGTCTGAGTCTCGTACGGCCTCAATTTGAAAAAGTGACTTTAAATGGTTATTGATTAACTGCCTTTTATTGTCATAACGGCTGCAGAGGATAGACCAAGCTTCATTATAATTTTTATCGGACACTTCTAGGTTACTCAGTACTCGCGCAGCTTCACCCTCCAAATAGGATCCGAGATAGTGAAACTTATGTACATTTTTAATTTTAGAATTATCGTGAATCAGAGAACAATAGATTTCTTTAAATTCTAACCATTTATAATACGTGCCATCAAACTTAGGAATGTGTATAATAGGTAATTTGAATCCTAGACTATTACAACTATCATGATTATGTTGATGACACTCATTGGCATGAGAACAACTAGAAATGTGACTTTCTTCCTTTTTAGTGGGTGAGCTATACGTTTGTATAAAGTTTTGGGCAAAGGAAATGCAATTATCAAATTCTTGTTCAATTAAATCGCGATTGGTTAATTCATTTGCTAGATTAGGCTCACTTTGAGATTCTATTAGGTTTTGCAACTCGTCGAAGTCAATAAATAACGCTTCAATTCGCGATAACTTCATTGCAAGCTTATTGACTTCCACAGGAGAAACTGATTCTAAAGTATGTAGTGTGTCTAAATAGGTTTTAAATTTAGTAACGCGTCCCTTAATGGCACCACGTTTATTGATTAAATCTTTAAGCTTTGTTTCAGAAGTCATCGCAATTAGTTATCTTAACGTATAAAAAATAACGTAAGAATACGATACGCTCCTCGTTTCGCAGTCCGTTGTACAGCAGAGACCGGTTTCCGTCAGCGAAGACAGGTCGCACAGCTGATAGGCAGTACGTAGCGCGTAGACAATGTGTGACGTCGCGCGGCCGCCGACGTACTCAGCGCAGCAATCGTCTGGAATGTACCATTAAACAACTAACTAAACAGCTGATAGCATTAAGCGTGCGAGCGGGGCGACGTGCTATATTATCTTATGCTTATAAGCAGTTGTTATAGCAGCTTGCAAATGATGTGAAATGAAGGGAAGCTAAATAAAAATATAGTTGGGTTTGTAGATTGGCAAAAGCAATTAGTTATTTAAATTGTAATATTGAAGAATATGACGGGAAGTTCGATGTAATTCGTAAGAATGGATTTGAATAACTTTAGATTAAGATTAAGTCACCAAACACTCGGCATTGAACCTAGTAGGTAGTAAGCTCAGATAGAAGAGGAGAAATCTAGGAAAATATGATAGGAACGGGCTCACAGTTAGATCGGTAGGTCGTACGAAGCAGGTGGCAATAGGCCCGCAGCGTGGTTCCGGGACGAAGACAGCAAGGTCGTAGGCCGTTCCGGAATGTAGACCGCTCCGGGGTGTACGCTGCTCCAAAACACCCTTGGCTTGATGAGCTGGACCTTTGTAGTTTTCACTAGCGTGTGGATTCCTCCTGGACAGAAACTAAGCGGACAGATTAGTGATCGTGTCCTGTCACGGTCGCCACTTTTTGTTCGCGATGGAACAAAAGAAAAACTGTATTATGAATTCTAACGCGTTTAATCGATACAACTGATAATTGAAAACATTAGTTTAAAGAAAAAGTAGTAATTAAAGAAACAATAGTAGGTGGATTTTTGGAACAATGCCGATGTGGCGTGGTATGGTAAGCAAGTGTGCTCGTAGGTGTCGCTTAAGGGCTACGAATCACGTAAGATTCGGCTTCGACGATTGGCTGTTGAATATGACGCCATATTCGGGAGCGGTCATTGGTCAATCGGCGTGCCGCAGACATGACGTGATTTTGAACGTTGATGATTGGTCAAGCAGTGGCGTAGACACATATCATATTCTCAAAATCGTGTTGGAAATAAACCATCATTTTCAAGATTCAATATACGTCTATCCACCAAGAATTAACAGGAGACAAGTTGTTGAGAATCAGTACACGTTTTACAACAGTTAACAATACTACAATTACGGCCAGACAAATTGTAATGGATTAACCGAACATAATTTTCCTCTAAGAAAGTTTCAGTCACATTTTCAAGTTTCAATTTATTTGCCAATCCGCAGCTTGCCAACTGTTGAAACTTTACTAAATACTTCTTGCTTGAGAATAATAAAGCTTTTCTCGGATTGGTCGTTTGCCAGAGAAAAATGAAATAAGTTTTCCTATTGTATTGGTGAATATGCTTATGAATGTATTGTGAACACAATCTATGGGTTATTGCGGAACTGTGTTGGGAAATTCGATATATTTCTGGTTTGGTTACTGTGTGAGAAATGAGGAAAACTATTATAAACGAGAATTCTGGTTGAAAATAATTTACTTTAAAAGGTTTCGCTAAACATTTATATTAATTTGACAGCGTCATTTTAAAACCGAAACAATTTTATCCCGGTCAAAAACAGCCTTTAACAACTCTGATGAGGGTACATACTTTTCAGCAGACTGTAAACGAGCACGACTGGGTTATTTACTACTCAAAAACCCACCAACATTCAATCTGTCTCAAGAATTTTAAATCCGCTGTTTATTTTAGTAAGATGGCGACAAAAAGGTTGGCAACACTAGTGACATGTTTATGGTGAACGCTAAAAGTGGTCTAGGCTGAAATCAGCATTTACTCTAACTTTCAACAAATGTCTTGTATGCGCAACGCACGATTTATTTTGAGAGTATTTTTTCAAACACCTCTGTAAAAAATCAACATAAAGGAAGAGAAATGAGAAGAAAGTACAAATAAAATGCTAAACATTTTCAAACAAGACCTCGTACTCACTGACAAATATATTTTGTAGTAACGTTACCAAAACGACTGTGCTGCCATAAAATCCAGAATTTATCGTACTTTTTAGTCCAACGGTAGCCCAAGGGAACCACATGTCCATGAAATGAAACGTTATTTCTATGTTAGACGATCACTCGAAATTCTGAAACGGAACCACAGAGTCAAGTTAGAGTAAGTAACAGTTTATATAGAAACTAGTAACCAGCCCTTGGTTCGCGCCATTTTAACATCGTGATTTCTTTATTATGAGTGCCTATAAAATGTATAATACACATAAACGCTCCAGAATAAATTCTTTAAATTATGACTAAAACCATGCAAAAAATAATTACGCGTTTTCTCGACCTCAGTTGATGTGACTGTCGACGCGACTTGCGTTGCGACATGCACGTCTTTCACTTGTTTCTTTTGCGTGAGTACCGTCGTGTTTCATTTGTTTCCGCGGTAGTAACTGTCGCAACATGCGAGGTCACTGTGGGCGTGTAGCTCGTGGTCCAAGGTTTACGCAGTTCAGAAGAATGACGTGGTCACACAGAAAGATACAAACATAACATCACACCTGTAATCCCCGTAGGGTTAGGTAGAGGTGTAGGTACCCATTTGTACACCCACATTTCGCCAGTTGTGTTTTAGTCCCATGTAATAAGGGGCGAGCCTATTACCATCAACCGGTTATAAATCTAGACTCCGGGGCTGCTACTGAGTAATTCCTGATAGAAAAACCCAATAACACTTTACCCGACCTGAAAATGAAGAACCTAGGACCTCATGCTCAGTAGCCTCACTTGCGACCACTAGATCAACGGGCAGTCGAAAGACGCACAATCGACTTCAATTAGCAATATTATGTACTCGTAGCTGTAGGGAAGGCACAATATTTAATAATTGTAATAATAAATAGAATAATTTGTTATTTTATTTTTAAATAAATGTTTATTGATTTTACAACTGGTCTTTAAACATCTACACTAGTTTTCTGAATCATCGAGGACAATACAACAACAAGTATAATTGAATAGTCAAACGAACTTACCTGTAAGTGAAGTTCGACGGTAATTATGCTTGTTGTTGTATTGTCCGAAGATGATTGGTCCCACCCGACCCAGTTTTTTCCATGCTATAATAGTTATATGAGCATGGACCCTATGTTGTAAAACCAATAAATCGCTATGAACTTAATGAAGATAGTTTACAGAGGCAGATGGCAACACGATAAGGTTACGTTCGGAAATAAGTTTTTTATCTTTAAACTTTATGTGACGTCGCAGACTAAAAGCCGAGACTATATAATATTCTAGTTAATGCACAATTTGTAATATGATTATTATTATCTTTTAAACGCTTTGGTAAAAAAACTGTTAGCTTAGAATGTATTTCTGAATAAATAAATAAAAAATATTTATCTATTCAAAAAGGTTTTGTGAAGTCAGGGAGTCGTTGAATGCAAGGACAAAGTTGTACATTGCAGTTTATGGGACGTTTCCAGCAGTGTCTTCCGGTTGATAATGATGCTGTGCCAAATTAATGGGATGGCAGAAACTGTCTTGTTTTGGTCGACGAAAAGTTTTCTTGGTGTTTTCGAGAAGTTGTAATTATGGTGATATATCGTCTTTGATGATATCTAATTAGCTAAAGATGAGAAACTGAGGAATAAACATGTGTAAACTATAACTGAATGTTATTATAATGTGAATATCATTAACACTGAAAACGGGATATTTATCATGTTTTCTATTCGTTTTGAGTTCCCGATTCTTAATTATTTGGTTATTGTATTTTATTTAATTATAATGTCTACTAACATGCTCATGCCGTGACGTCTGATGCCCCTGTCAGACGTCACGGCATGAAATGAAATGAGAAGAAAATAATGGAAATAGAAAACGTGTTGCGGCGACCCCAAATAGAATGGGACAACGGCAGGAAGATGATGATGATAATATAATGTCTACCAACAGTGGAATTTCTATTCTTAGGTATTTATATTTAAAGAACAATTTGTGATAAAAGTAAATCGTGGTAAAAGACATTGGTAACATTAATTGAAGAACCAACAATAAATTGTAACAGCATCACAAAGAGAATCGATCTAAAACTTAATTAACTCGTTTGGAATTATGAATTTTTGGGAAATTAAAAATTATGTAGTCAATGAAAATTAATTTATTACCCCAAAATGGAAGCCATATTGCGGTAATAACTAATACAACAAAGTGTTATATATAATTCACGACTGAGTAAACAAAAATCTCATTAATAATTACTATTGCGTTGATGAATTCAAGCTTTAATATATTAGAGTACCTATAGAAAAATAATTGCACCGCGGTTTAATTGCGCGGGTCTGAAATTGCATCTCAATAAAAAGTTTTGTTGCTGCACGATGACTGGAACATTCATAGTTAAGTGAAAACTTTATCTGAACTACTTAAGTTTAGAACTCATAAATTTGTCTCTCTTAACATGTTATTTAGGTTAATTTAAATTGAATTTCTTTGCTGTGTTGTGGAGGTCAGATAGGCAGTCGTACCATGTATAATACTGGTATTCAGCTGCATCCGGTTAGACTCAAAATCAAAATCAAAGCAGTTATTATCATCATCAATCAATCAAAGCCGTTACAGGCAGTTTTGAACCCTGCCAGGGCTGCGGGAGTGTTCGAAAGAGATACCGCGGCCCTGGAACATAAAGGGCCAAAGAAGGAACATGGGTGGTTTTGTAGTCAGTAAGAGTCTGACAGTCCCTTCCGCTCCGCCCAGAGCGGGAGGGGTCATTTGATGATTTCCCACCCTCCAAAAAAAAAAGGCAGGTTTGAACTGTCTAAACAAAGACAACAATGAAATGTAGCTACAGCCCCAGTCACAAGGCATAAAAACTGTTAAAGTACTGCAGTTGCCCATTCCTTAACGTAGATCTCGATGGAAAAGAACGGGCAAGAAACTCCATGGACACTATTTTAAATCAGAATATTTTTACAAAACCTTGGTTACATCATTCATGTTGAGATGGTACATTATGTGAGAGCGGCGATGTAGCAAGATGTGCACGTTAAACGTGTCCATAGTAAAAACAAAGAAAAGAACAATTCCAAAATAAAATAATTACTGACTGGAAGCCAACCCCAACATAGTTGGGAAAAGGCTAGGAAGATTATGATTTTCTTTGCTAATGTGTGCAGAGCAGAGGCCTGTGTATGTCTCTCTCTAAGGGAAGGAGTGTATATGTTACCGGCCAAACCCGATTTCAGGACAAACTAGTTTTTCCTAGGCCAATCACAAAAGAACGATCATAGAGCACCCCGTCTGAATGGGTTAGGTTAGGTTAGAACTGTGACCAACCGCGCGGGAGCCGAGCGAGCCTTGCGAGCGGTGCCGCGGCAGCGGCCGGCGAACGCCACTTCCAAGTTGAGCGCATTGTAATTGCTTTCCTTGGGTTAGTACATCCTGTCAAAACTAGTTTGTCCTGAAATCGGGTTTGGCCGGTAACATATACAACCGGAAACAATATTGAAGTGAACCAGCGAAGGATAGCATTGTGTTAACTCACAATTTTCGAGATACATGTCCGACTCAAAAAATCTAAAATATATTATTACTGTGAAATGCACCAATTTCCACTAGACCCAGGAGTTGTGAATCTACAGTTATTGCTTATTTCTTAAGCAGTAGTAGCATAGTGGTGTGACCGTCGGACTGCCAAGTCATAGATCTCCTAAGACAGACACCGCTGATTTACGGATGCATGTGTGTATTGTACATTACTTACTTCGGTGACGGAAAACATCGTGAGGAAACCAGCATGCCCGAGTGATATTTTTCTACGACATGTAAAGACGGCATAAAAACTCTGACACCAGGTTAGGCACTAACAGGGCACGCCACGATAGTGGCGGTAAGTCCCCTCTTTGAGGAGTGGCTAGGGAGGCGCCACGGCGCCCTCACCTTCCGCCTGACGCAGGTCCTCACCGGACACGGGTGCTTCGGGAGGTACCTGCACCGAATCGGGGGGGAGGAAACGCCCGGGTGCTTTCATTGCGAGGATCGGCCGGAGGACACGGTGGAGCACACCGTCGAGGTCTACTCCGCTTGGGCAGAGCACCGCCGTGTCCTCGTAGCAGCGATTGGCGGCGGCGACCTCTCGCGTCCGGCCCTGGTTCAAGCCATGGTCCGGGGCGAGAGGGAATGGGAAGCCGTCGCCTCCTTCTGCAAAGCAGTCATGCTAGCGAAGGAGGCGGCGGAACGTGAGAGGGAGATAGCCTCAGCCTCACGTCCCGGCCGCCGCGGGAGGAGAAGCACCGGGCGTCGGGGGCCACGCCGTGATGGCTCTCGGCCACCGTAGGCGCGGGCCTGTGGACGGCGAGTAATGGGCTAGCTCGCCGTCCGTCCGTCGTATGACGACGGGCAGGCCGTGTCGACGGCGCGTTCGTGTTCCACGCGCGCCTCAAAGAGTTGTCAGCAAACGGGAGGGGCCCGCAAGGGCCAATGCCTGCCAGGGCTGCGGGACTGTTCGAAAGAGATACCGCGACCCTGGAACATAAAGGGCGAAAGAAGGAACATGGGTGGTTTTTAGTCAGCAAGAGTCTGACACTCCCTTCCGCTCCGCCCAGAACGGGAGGATTCATTTGATGATTTCCCACCCTCCAAAAAAAAAAAAGGCACTAACCACCTAAAAAAGAGGAAAAATTTCTTGAGAATTTTCATTTAGTTCGCCAGTTTTCATTCTATTTTACAAAGCTTTTCAGGCACAAGATACTGAACTCAAAGTAACCTTTTCAAACACCCTCGGCTATAATAATCAAATTAAGACGTTGCTACATCCCCTTCTCTTATCTTAACCTCACTATTATAATTACGTATACGAACAATACGGCTTTCAACTGAATTTTGACAAAGATAAGAACCGATATGCAAAGTCAGCGAACTGACAGCCACTATCGGATCACGTGGCACAATTTCTATGCCTCCAAGTGTATAATATAGTTCTACATTTAATGAAGCAAACAATTTTCAACTTAATGCTGAAAACTTTAGGGTTTAGAATGGGATGGTTCGGGGTATAAATTAGATTATGAACATGATCCAGTAACACCAACCAATAATATGTAATGTCCATGTTTCTGGCAGATTGCTATAAATTGGACATAACGTGTAATGCTCAGACAGGTCACATGTGTTTCACATTAGGCATAATAAATGTTATTGTTGTCTACTGAATACGTAATAGGGATTAGCCCTTTGTTGCCTAGTTTTATTACCTGCCTACAACATTTCGACAAATGTTCCACGAGTTTCAAGCGAATAGGTAATCTAGTTTTGAATTGGAACGGTGCACGTGGAATTGTGTTATAGAATTTTCTGATCATTTGTATGAGCTGGGTATTACAATGATACTAATAGAATACTCAAAACGTACCTACCAAAAATGTTGCTATAACATTGGTACTAAGAATCAAACTAGTTGGTTTTAGAAACGTCTATGACAAGTCAATGTTGTTTATTGCTAGATATTAGGACACTATAAGCGACTACACTATAATAATAGGGAGCTTGTGGTTAAATAATAATAGCCGCTGGGATCATCTTCAGGTTAAGCCGCGCTTGCCTAGGTTGTTCAGTGGATGGGTGACCACCCATTCATACCGAGTTTCATCCGTGCCTCGGAAAGCTGGCTAAGCCGTTGGTCCCGGCTGTCATTTGTAGATCTTCAACAGTCGTTACAGGTAGTCAGTGGCCCGAAAGTCTGATAACCATTCTTACCAAGGAGTATCGTATTACCCAGTACTAACTGGGTTGTGGAGGTCAAATAGGCAGTCGCTCCATATAAAATGCTGGTATTCAGCTGCATCCGATAGGACTGGAAACCGACCCCAACATAGTTGGGAAAAGGCTAGGCAGATGATTAGGACACTGTAAGCGATATAAGCTATATTCACGCTGACAGAGAGCGTTCAAACTTCAGTTTACAAATAAATGAGTAACTAATGGTCTCGACCAGATGGACACGGCCTAAGACACAGTACAGCGTTGTACTGGTAAACTAGGCAGTAACAAGCTAATAGACAAAAACGTCCTTGAAACTACTTCAAGGCTTTTACCACACTTTGGTAAAAAAAAACTCGTAAAAAACATAAACAATTCACGGCATAAACAATACGTTGAATACATTTTCTCTCCCATACCTTCATATTGTTATGAAAATATTTATGTAAACGTATAAGGAAAACTGTTGAGATATAAAAATCAGATCACATGGCGCTCGTTTATGGGATAAAGTGTGGGGCTCCCAAAAGAGAGCAAATATGTTCATTATGAGGCATTTCTTGTGAATATAGATAAGTTTTATGTACCTGTAGCTTGGATGTGGTTTAGGAGGGTGTTCTGTATTTACCTACAATGAACGAATGTTCAATTGATTGCCTGTTGCTGGTAGGAGATGAGGTCAGTTTATTCGGTATTTTACGGCCGTTTAAGACGTTTTTGTGTGATTAGATTATTAAGACTTAGTTCAAGCGAAACTATTTTGTTACGAGATTTAATTATAGTGTCACTTTTGTCGCTGTTAAAAAAAAAAATAGCACCTGACTTATTAACAAAGATCAGAATAGATAGTTTATTTGCCTAAATTCTGAGGAAGTGAGTGACGTAATAATTATGTGGAAAATACCTCAGTATAATTTAATTATTTATAATTCAGGTAAATATAAATTTGTTAGTATTCCATAACCTTTGTTAGCATAATTGACTAAAACACAATAAATAAGAAGGATAGACTTTAATCTTTATCTTTACATGGATATAAAACAAAGTCGCTTCCGCTATTTGTACGCTTAGATCTTTTAAACTACGCAACGGATTTTAATGTAGTTTTCAGCAATAGATAGAGTGATTCAAGAGGAAGGTATATGTACATATATGTATACGTGGGTCGCTAGTTAAAAATAAACGTAAGAGCTCGTGGCTAAATAATAACAGCGGCTCGGGTCGATCTTTAGGTTAAACCTTGCTTGCCTAGGTTGGTCTCTGGATGGGTGACCACCCATTACATACCGAGTTTCCTCTGTGCCTCGGAAAGCACGCTAAGCCGTTGGTCCCGGCGGCCATTTGTAGATCTTTGATAGTCGTTATAGGTAGTCAGTGGGCCAAAAAGTCTGACAAACAGTCTTACCAAGGGGTATCGTATTACCCAGTACTAACTGGGTTGTGGAGGTCAGATAGGCAGTCGCGCCACGTAAAATACTGGTATTCAGCTGCATCCAGTTAGACTGGACGCCGACCCCAAAATAGTTGGGAAAAGGCTAGACAGATGATGACATTCAGTGTCGGTAAGTACACATGGATGCTATTTTGAGATCTTAAAATCTTCTTTGCGTGTCGATAGACTCAAATAATACCCGACCAGTATATTGCCACCTGCACAGCTCTGTGGTTGGCTTCGTTTAAATCCTGGAAGGTGCAGGTGGCTGTGCAGGGTGGCCAAGAAAGGAGGTGGGGCATATCCTGCAGAGGGTCTCCACACTGACGTTGTATTGAGAACGGGTCGATGATAACCTATTTGGCCAGATTATTTCTACAGCGGCCACCCAGGGCCCGCAAACGGAGAGATTGCCAGTATGGCCACTGCAGTTCCTGTCCAGGAGGAAGATGTCCTGCTGGATTGAAGAAGTGAGGAGGGGTGGGATGTCTGTTCCTCCACAATTCGCTTCTTTCATCCTAATAACAATCAACAATTACGTCTACCCTCTAATAAACAATGCCTGATCCCACAACTTACCTTGAAGCTTACATAATTTCTCGGAACCAAACCACAGAATAAGTAGAAACAGAAAGTCAGTTCAAGACATCGAGTGAAACACACGCACTTAGACACGCTTTACGTACGTTGTTCCCTCGTGTCCTAACCAAAACCATAGGTCGCGCAAACCTTTGACTTTTGCATTCGTTTTGTTTGGCGAAAAAGATATTATTATTATTGTCGTCGGATATCTCTTGCGATGTTGAGTGGGCCTCTAAGGCCCATTTTCAAATGTTTGATCGCTGTTGATCAACCCTGTAAGGCCCATCTGTCACTGTCATCGGTTATGTCATAAATTTGCTTATAAAAACTGCATCTATCTCGCTCAAAACTTTCACAGAGTCTAGGAGAAAGAACAAGAGAGATATACTGCCTCTGTCCAAGTTATTTAAAAGCGCGCAAAAATCCGGCAAAGTACCCCGTGGTTACTTTTTCCCTTGACTTTATAAAAGACATAAAAATTCTGAAGTTAAAATGAAAATGTTATGAAATGTTCAGTAAAATGAAGTTCTCCCATTGGCGTTTTTCGTTTTTCCGAAAATCAGTGACAAATAGAGTATTCTATTGGATTCTGAGCCTAAAAGCACCCTCTTTCAGCGCGACGACACGGTCAAGTTCATTAAACAATGATCTTGACTGTCGCGTGTTCGCGTGACCATAATGTAGGTAAAAACCCAATCTACAGCGCGACTGGCATTCGTCTTAGATCGCTGTATGTACATTCACAAGCAAAAATATGTAAACACTTAACAACTTTTAAAAGTATTTTCCTCCTACAGTTCTTATTAAAATTTCATGTTGTTACGAGCATAGTATTCTGAAACTCATATTTTATGAAAAAGATCCTATCTCCAAGTTACAATCGCTTTTTCTTGCGAATATTGCTTTTAAATTTAGGATAGTGTATACATATTGGTGCTCATGACTGTACGCGTCTATATGTGCATGCATGTGTTTTAGCTCGTTTTATGGAGCGAAACTTCTGTTTCTATTTATATTGTGACAAGACTAAGTTAACCTGACGACAAACTTGACTTGGAAGTCAATTCGAAGTGACGTTTAAGTAATGAGACGTATTCCAAGTTATATAAAAGGTACTTCAAGTTCAGTATAGAACTCTTTATGTGTCAAGGAATGTGTTAGTTTTGTAGTTCTTTGATATTTTATGTGGGATAGAAAATTTTGTATAATGTCAAAGTAGAACGCAGCTTATAATGGTTAAAACGGAACGCATCGGATGAAAGAAGGAGAAGTAGGTGTGCGAGAGAGAGGGGGAAGAATGGCGATGACTAGATTTACGACGGACGTACGGTCTGAGGCTGATTTTCTTGTGTGTTACAAATAAATTGTTTTAAAAGTATTTTATGTGTTTATTTTGTCATACAATTCCATATTTAGTTTGATATAGATTTTGAGTTTTTATACAGGTGATTGTTCTTGGACTCACCTGGACAGCTCTAAAATTTGCTTCGATTAAATCCTGATAGGTGAAACTGGTTGTGCAGGATGGTTACAGGTGATTCAAAAATGTATTCGAAATTATTTTGTACTCTTCTGAAATTTGCATGCATTACATTATTCCTGTTTCCTCAAAGGTTTTGGCAAAGGTGTACCGATACAAGTAGGTGCGTCCTATTTACATAATAGGGGCGAGACTATTTCCATCATAATATTGTAAATATGTATCTTTTAATCTGTGTTTTGTCTGTGCATTAGGTTGGATTTTTCTGTTTTAACAGGTTTTCTCAAATATATTAATAAATTGAACACAACTCTTTACTACACGCTTGTAATGATAAATAATAAATTCCAAAAAAAGACCCAGTTACGCTTTGCCTGACCTGAGGGTCTAAAATGGCCGCTTTAGCAGAATCATAAAAGGATAATAATATTTACAAGTTGACAATTCATAATAGTAGGTACGTCTATGACCATTTTAAGAATTTAACGTAATTCATATTATTATCCTATTCTGCTAAAGCGGCCATTTTAAACCCACTTTTTTCAGGTGGGAAATCATCAAATGACTCCTCCCGCTCTTTTAGACCCCCTGGGAAAAGATTTCAGAACAGTAGCACTTGCGACAACTAGACGCGTAACATTTTACACATTAAGTTTATAAACTACTCGTAGCGACATCTACACAGCTACGTAGATACTAAGAAGCTCGACGGATGATACTGTCAGTAAAGTCTGTTATATTCATCACATTTTCTTTTCCGCTGTTGGTTAGTAGGAACTTCTTGTAAATGTGGCTTTGCTTTAGTGCGTATAGGATTCCTGTTACTAATAATCACGATATAAACATACTAAAATAATATTTATCCTACATTCAATTGTAATTTGAAATTCACACATTTAGTGTGTCGTATGTTCAAGATATTTTTTAATTAAATGTTTGGATTGTTATGAAAATGTTTGGTCGACTAATTTGTGACCTAAGTTAGTTTGTTCTCATATCGTTTATTAGTTTAACATTGGGCATCATGGAAAAGGCTAGGTAGATGCCTAGCCTTTTCCCAACTATGTTGGGGTCAGCTTCCAGTCTAACCGGATGCAGCTGAATACCAGTATTTTACATGGATCGACTGCCAATCTGACCTCCACAACCCAGTTAGTGCTAGCTAATACGATACCCCTTGGTTAAGACTGGTTGTCAGACTTTCGGTCGACAACCGGGACCAACGGCTTAACGTGCTTTCCGAGGCACGGAGGAAACTCGGTATATAACCTAGATAAGCACGCCTTAACCTAAAGATCGACCCGAGCGGCTGTTATTATTTAGTCACGAGCTCCATTCATTAGTGTAACATTGGTATGCCTGAATAATTCATACTGTAAGAATACCAAGAAACCATAATTAAATTCGATATTTTCGAAATTTAATTTGTATTTATATTAACATTTTGTTTTTATATTTTCTATTTTGATGAAATGCCAAAGCTCGTAAATTTCATTTCCATTTCTGTACCGATCAGCAGGCTTAATTTATACCCGAAAAAGGAAATTCCTAGAAACAATCCGGAAAATCTTTGTGGTATATTAATTGAAAAAAGACTCAAACAAAAAAACCTATTAGAATTTATTTTGTTTGATGTCGTCAACACATTATGGTTTCAGTTACTAACGAATGATTAATAACTCCGTGTTCCGGTTTATGACAAAATTAAAACCAATTATTGCTAAACCACTGAAAACGTTTTAACTGTTTTGGAATGTCACATTTATTATTCATCATGTGTGTTAATAAAACCAGTTTATATTTATTTAACTAATGAAATTCATTTAATAGATTTTGTATGTTTGTTATAATACATCTATAGACCTTCCAATTTAATAAAGGTAGTTTCAAATTTACTAGCCACAGCCAAGTAGATACTAATTTACCTTCTTGTTTTTTTTTTCCAATTTAATTATCAGCTGCCATATTAATTTCCATCATACTCCACATAGTCCATGCATTTATTTGCTTAAATTCGTACACAGTCGTCTTTACTTTTCTGTCACCAATGATTTTTAAACTTCCCCTTGCCTGTAGAGGTTTACTACGGCAAAATTATCTAACTCTGCGCTACGGCGTAGCTTACAATGCGTTACGCCGCAGCGTAGATTTTACTGCGCTACGACGTAGCTAACACTGCGCTACGACGTAGCTCACACTGCGCTACGGCACAGCTCATTCCGTTCTACGGCTTAGCTCAGACTGTTTCTGTCATCCCTAATCTATTTTCATCTCATCGACCAAATATACCACATAACTGGTCTTAAAATTAACCACAAACATACAATTAAAACTACGAAGCACGCTATACTCCTATTTGTTTTCAATTTGTATTGTTCAGTAAAACTTCAGACTTTGAGCACATTTTAATCACTTCTGAAGTTATGATACTGCACTAATTACTACCTCTCTTCATTTATCTATGATAGGAGATACTTTAAGCACCATGAAAATTAAGTAATTGTTGAATAGTGTGGTCAACGATTTTAGTGTACTGTAAAAATCTAATAAGTTTATGTTTGCATCATCTCAAATCGAGGCACGGATTCTTCCGTGTTTTGGAAAAGTTCTTGGTATGTAATAGGTGGTCACCCATCCACGGACCAACCTAGACAAGCGCGGCTTAACACGAAGATCGAATCGAGTGGCTGTTGTTATTAAGCCATGAGCTCCTCGTTAATCTTATAATCGTCAAAATCAGTTAGACAAGTCAAAGTTATTTGGTCATTTACTGTTTAATACCTCAATACACGGTTACACACTGTCCACATAAAGTAAATAAAAGTCACTGGACCAGCACGCAAAGCACCTATTTATTTTCAATTCGTCGAGATACGAACTAAAGTACACAGCTCACCGCGCGCGTGTGATTAAAACACACGGATTTCCGGCTGCGTTCGACATGCAAACAATGTGCCACTACCCTTAGTTCGGGGTGAGAATTACTGGTTTTGACAGGTGATTGAATGTGTTTGGGAATCGCTTTTGTTTAGTATCCCACTAATAATATTATTATAAATGCGAGAGTTTGTTGACTCTTTCTTCACGCAAAAACTTCTGAACAGATTTAGATGAAATTTAGCACACAGATAGTTAATAACCTGGATTAACACATAGAATACTTTTATCCCGGTAGTATGATCCCATAGGACATTTATCGAACATAAACTAGTGTTATTATAAACGTGAATATGTAACTCGTTTGATATTAAACTGACGGTATACTAAAAGTTGTATATAGGCAAATTCATGATTTAAAGACATTTTTACACAAACATAATTTCTTTACATGCAGTAAAGGTACTTTGGTACTACTTGATTGATTAGAAATACACCCTAAGACTCAAGCTCGACTTATGTTCTGTTGCAATACCGATAGAGAGAGAGATAAATCTTCCAGTGCAAGATCACCACCAAAATTAACATAAAACTATGTTGAAACCGCTGCTCTCAACATCGTCGCGCGCCAGCGCGCAGCGGCAGTAAACGAGAGGTGCGGGGACAGCGGGGAGTCAGCCGGCCGACGGCCGAGCGCGGAGCCCCGCACCACAGCAGTCAGCGATCGAACTGCCATCATGATCTGTGTAGCCTTTTCCCAACTAAATAATTATGTTGGGGGTTCCAGTCTAACTGGATGGAGCTGTGTACCAGTATACCACAACCCAGTTAGTACTGGGTGATACGATACCCCTTGGTAAGACTCGTTGTCAGGCATAAAAAACCATAACATAATATATAGGGTGACTGGTAATTAGTGACCGATACTTACACACATGATTGTCCTCATGATAACAAAGAAACATTTTTTTAAATACTTATTCACTTTTATCACAATAATAAAACAGCCGTATAATATTCGCGCGCGCGTGCCTGTGACCTATCAGCTGTTACATGCGTGACGCCGCGCTGTCTCATTACTATCGTACCGTGCAACAGTGGGTAGGCAGAGCACCCGCGCGGCTTGCCTCGCTCTGTATGCGCCGCCCACCACGTGCCTTTATTTTTGTATTATTGTATTAAAAGTAAAAAAGTATAAATTTGTTATTTTCGGAAAGTTGTTTGTTATCATGAGTACAATCACGTGTATAAGTATCGGTCACTAATTACCAGTCACCCTATATATTATGTTATGGTTTTTTATGCCTGACAACGAGTCTTACCAAGGGGTATCGTATCACCCAGTACTAACTGGGTTGTGGTATACTGGTACACAGCTCCATCCAGTTAGACTGGAACCCCCAACATAATTATTTAGTTGGGAAAAGGCTACACAGATCATGATGGCAGTTCGATCGCTGACTGCTGTGGTGCGGGGCTCCGCGCTCGGCCGTCGGCCGGCTGACTCCCCGCTGTCCCCGCACCTCTCGTTTACTGCCGCTGCGCGCTGGCGCGCGACGATGCACGGTGGATTCTGTACTATGGAGCGTTTGGTCAAAAAGAATTATTATGAAAATGTAGGTAGATGATTATTGTTTTTCGATTTAATAAACTGAAGGTATATTACATTCGTTTTAGATGACCAAATTAGTATTTGCCGTCTAGTATTATTTTTATAATACATCAAACGTCAACTGTTTTCTGTTTTCTTTGTTGTTCACTGCGGATAGCCAAGTTTTGTTCGGACTTTGAAACATATATTTCTTTACGAGTAAGAATACATACTTAATTTAAAAAATCATGAGTGACGATGAAGGTATGTAGTATTTAAAACATATTTATGTAACACTTTACGATAGTTAATTACTTGGCAAAAAAATCTTATTTAGAGATCACTTTATTTTGAAGATGCAATTTTGGTTTTTATTTATATTTCTATATGGGGCATTTTGCCGTAACAAATATTGTTTTTTCCTGACCCCTATGGTAAAGTAGTATACAAATTTGACTTCAATAGTTCGAGCAAAATCCCTGATTGTGGATGACAGGGTTCGGAAGTTAAGGGGTAGTGGATTCTCAATTTAAGCCGTTCGTATTTAGGATGATTTAATTCACATAAATAATGAATTGTAGCTGATTTTATAGTCTTTTTTGTATGTTCTTTGTTATTAGGAATGGACTACCCAATAACAAGAAGGGAAATGTGTGAAAGATCGTTTTACTCCAATAAAAAAAAAATTGATAGCAAGTTTTTAAAATTTTAAAAACTTGCTATCAAATTTTTTATATTGAATTAATTAGAGGAAATGATTATTGCTTAAACCAAGTGTCCTACTTCAGATCTACCAGCACTTAAAGAAACCTTACAATTTTTTTTTTAACAATATAAGGCTAAGTGGTTGTCGTCGAATAGGGACAGAAAACGATTCTTTCAAAATAATTCGTCATGGTTAGAGGGTTTGTGCATTTTCAAAAAATATCTTCAGAAAAAAGTCAGCCCAGGTAGGCCGGTGAAGAACTTCGCTCAGTCTAGTGACCGTAGTAAACGTAGAAAAATTAGGGTAATATTTTAATCAACAGATCAAAGTAATGCAGTTATATTGCCATAACACACGTCTACAAATTAGTTTCTGTCGAAAAATGTTACTAAATAATTTTGACCAAACGCTCCATAGAGCAGACCCCACTGTGCGATGTTGAGAGCAGCGGTTTCAACATAGTTTTATGTTAATTTTGGTGGTGATCTTGCACTGGAAGATTTATCTCTCTCTCTATCGGTATTGCAACAGAACATAAGTCGAGCTTGAGTCTTAGGGTGTATTTCTAATCAATCAAGTAGTACCAAAGTACCTTTACTGCATGTAAAGAAATTATGTTTGTGTAAAAATGTCTTTAAATCATGAATTTGCCTATATACAACTTTTAGTATACCGTCAGTTTAATATCAAACGAGTTACATATTCACGTTTATAATAACACTAGTTTATGTTCGATAAATGTCCTATGGGATCATACTACCGGGATAAAAGTATTCTATGTGTTAATCCAGGTTATTAACTATCTGTGTGCTAAATTTCATCTAAATCTGTTCAGAAGTTTTTGCGTGAAGAAAGAGTCAACAAACTCTCGCATTTATAATAATATTATTAGTGGGATACTAAACAAAAGCGATTCCCAAACACATTCAATCACCTGTCAAAACCAGTAATTCTCACCCCGAACTAAGGGTAGTGGCACATTGTTTGCATGTCGAACGCAGCCGGAAATCCGTGTGTTTTAATCACACGCGCGCGGTGAGCTGTGTACTTTAGTTCGTATCTCGACGAATTGAAAATAAATAGGTGCTTTGCGTGCTGGTCCAGTGACTTTTATTTACTTTATGTGGACAGTGTGTAACCGTGTATTGAGGTATTAAACAGTAAATGACCAAATAACTTTGACTTGTCTAACTGATTTTGACGATTATAAGATTAACGAGGAGCTCATGGCTTAATAACAACAGCCACTCGATTCGATCTTCGTGTTAAGCCGCGCTTGTCTAGGTTGGTCCGTGGATGGGTGACCACCTATTACATACCAAGAACTTTTCCAAAACACGGAAGAATCCGTGCCTCGATTTGAGATGATGCAAACATAAACTTATTAGATTTTTACAGTACACTAAAATCGTTGACCACACTATTCAACAATTACTTAATTTTCATGGTGCTTAAAGTATCTCCTATCATAGATAAATGAAGAGAGGTAGTAATTAGTGCAGTATCATAACTTCAGAAGTGATTAAAATGTGCTCAAAGTCTGAAGTTTTACTGAACAATACAAATTGAAAACAAATAGGAGTATAGCGTGCTTCGTAGTTTTAATTGTATGTTTGTGGTTAATTTTAAGACCAGTTATGTGGTATATTTGGTCGATGAGATGAAAATAGATTAGGGATGACAGAAACAGTCTGAGCTAAGCCGTAGAACGGAATGAGCTGTGCCGTAGCGCAGTGTGAGCTACGTCGTAGCGCAGTGTTAGCTACGTCGTAGCGCAGTAAAATCTACGCTGCGGCGTAACGCATTGTAAGCTACGCCGTAGCGCAGAGTTAGATAATTTTGCCGTAGTAAACCTCTACAGGCAAGGGGAAGTTTAAAAATCATTGGTGACAGAAAAGTAAAGACGACTGTGTACGAATTTAAGCAAATAAATGCATGGACTATGTGGAGTATGATGGAAATTAATATGGCAGCTGATAATTAAATTGGAAAAAAAAAACAAGAAGGTAAATTAGTATCTACTTGGCTGTGGCTAGTAAATTTGAAACTACCTTTATTAAATTGGAAGGTCTATAGATGTATTATAACAAACATACAAAATCTATTAAATGAATTTCATTAGTTAAATAAATATAAACTGGTTTTATTAACACACATGATGAATAATAAATGTGACATTCCAAAACAGTTAAAACGTTTTCAGTGGTTTAGCAATAATTGGTTTTAATTTTGTCATAAACCGGAACACGGAGTTATTAATCATTCGTTAGTAACTGAAACCATAATGTGTTGACGACATCAAACAAAATAAATTCTAATAGGTTTTTTTGTTTGAGTCTTTTTTCAATTAATATACCACAAAGATTTTCCGGATTGTTTCTAGGAATTTCCTTTTTCGGGTATAAATTAAGCCTGCTGATCGGTACAGAAATGGAAATGAAATTTACGAGCTTTGGCATTTCATCAAAATAGAAAATATAAAAACAAAATGTTAATATAAATACAAATTAAATTTCGAAAATATCGAATTTAATTATGGTTTCTTGGTATTCTTACAGTATGAATTATTCAGGCATACCAATGTTACACTAATGAATGGAGCTCGTGACTAAATAATAACAGCCGCTCGGGTCGATCTTTAGGTTAAGGCGTGCTTATCTAGGTTATATACCGAGTTTCCTCCGTGCCTCGGAAAGCACGTTAAGCCGTTGGTCCCGGTTGTCGACCGAAAGTCTGACAACCAGTCTTAACCAAGGGGTATCGTATTAGCTAGCACTAACTGGGTTGTGGAGGTCAGATTGGCAGTCGATCCATGTAAAATACTGGTATTCAGCTGCATCCGGTTAGACTGGAAGCTGACCCCAACATAGTTGGGAAAAGGCTAGGCATCTACCTAGCCTTTTCCATGATGCCCAATGTTAAACTAATAAACGATATGAGAACAAACTAACTTAGGTCACAAATTAGTCGACCAAACATTTTCATAACAATCCAAACATTTAATTAAAAAATATCTTGAACATACGACACACTAAATGTGTGAATTTCAAATTACAATTGAATGTAGGATAAATATTATTTTAGTATGTTTATATCGTGATTATTAGTAACAGGAATCCTATACGCACTAAAGCAAAGCCACATTTACAAGAAGTTCCTACTAACCAACAGCGGAAAAGAAAATGTGATGAATATAACAGACTTTACTGACAGTATCATCCGTCGAGCTTCTTAGTATCTACGTAGCTGTGTAGATGTCGCTACGAGTAGTTTATAAACTTAATGTGTAAAATGTTACGCGTCTAGTTGTCGCAAGTGCTACTGTTCTGAAATCTTTTCCCAGGGGGTCTAAAAGAGCGGGAGGAGTCATTTGATGATTTCCCACCTGAAAAAAGTGGGTTTAAAATGGCCGCTTTAGCAGAATAGGATAATAATATGAATTACGTTAAATTCTTAAAATGGTCATAGACGTACCTACTATTATGAATTGTCAACTTGTAAATATTATTATCCTTTTATGATTCTGCTAAAGCGGCCATTTTAGACCCTCAGGTCAGGCAAAGCGTAACTGGGTCTTTTTTTGGAATTTATTATTTATCATTACAAGCGTGTAGTAAAGAGTTGTGTTCAATTTATTAATATATTTGAGAAAACCTGTTAAAACAGAAAAATCCAACCTAATGCACAGACAAAACACAGATTAAAAGATACATATTTACAATATTATGATGGAAATAGTCTCGCCCCTATTATGTAAATAGGACGCACCTACTTGTATCGGTACACCTTTGCCAAAACCTTTGAGGAAACAGGAATAATGTAATGCATGCAAATTTCAGAAGAGTACAAAATAATTTCGAATACATTTTTGAATCACCTGTAACCATCCTGCACAACCAGTTGCACCTATCAGGATTTAATCGAAGCAAATTCTGGAGCTGTCCAGGTGAGTCCAAGAACAATCACCTACATAAACACTCAAAATGTATATCAAACTAAATATGGAATTGTATGACAAAATAAACACATAAAATACTTTTAAAACAATTTATTTCTAACACACAAGAAAATCAGCCTCAGACCGTACGTCCGTCGTAAATGTTGTCATCGCCATTATTCCCCCTCTCACTCGCACACCTAGTTCTCCTTCTTTCATCCGATGCGTTCCGTTTTAACCATTATAAGCTGCGTTCTACTTTGACATTATACAATATTTTCTATCCCACATAAAATATCAAAGAACTACAAAACTAACACATTCCTTGACACATAAAGAGTTCTATACTGAACTTGAAGTACCATTTATATAACTTGGAATACGTCTCATTACTTAAACGTCACTTCGAATTGACTTCCAAGTCAAGTTTGTCGTCAGGTTAACTTAGTCTTGTCACAATATAAATAGAAACAGAAGTTTCGCTCCATAAAACGAGCTAAAAACACATGCATGCACATATGCGTACAGTCATGAGCACCAATATGTATACACTATCCTAAATTTAAAAGCAATTTTCGCAAGAAAAAGCGATTGTAACTTGGAGATAGGATCTTTTTCATAAAATATGAGTTTCAGAATACTATGTTCGTAACAACATGAAATTTTAATAAGAACTGTAGGAGGAAAACACTTTTAAAAGTTAAGTGATTACATATTTTTGCTTGTGACTGTACATACAGCAATCCAAGACGGATGCCAGTCGCGCTGTAGATTGGGTTCTTATCTACATTATGGTCACGCGAACACGCGACAGTCAAGATCATTGTTTAATGAACTTGACCGTGTCGTCGCGCTGATAGAGGGTGCTTTTCAGCTCAGCACAATCCAATAGAATACTATTTTTGTCACTGATTTTCGGAAAACCGAAAAACGCCCTCTAACTGCGCGATGACAAATTCTTTTTCGCCAAACAAAACGAATTCAAAAGTCATAGGTTTGCTCGACCTATGGTTTTGGTTGAGACACGCTTTACGCACGTAAAGCGTGTCTAAGTGCGTGTGTTTCGCTCGATGTCTTGAACTGACTTTCTGTTTCTACTTATTCTATGGTTTGGTTCCGAGAAATTATGTATGCTTCAAGGTTAAGTTGTGGGATAAGGCATTGTTTATTAGAGGGTAGACGTAATTGTTGATTATTATTAGGATGAAAGATGCGAATTGTGGAGGAACAGACATCCCACCCCTCCTCACTTCTTCAATCCAGCAGGACATCTTCCTCCTGGACAGGAACTGCAGTGGCCATACTGGCAATCTCTCCGTTTGCAGGCCCTGGTTGGCCGCTGTAGAAATAATCTGGCCAAATGGGTTATCATCGACCCGTTCTAAATACAATGTCAGTGTGGAGCCCCTCTGCAGGATATGCCCCACCTCCTTTCTTGCTCATCCTGCACAGCCACCTGCACCTTCCAGGATTTAAACGAAGCCAACCACAGAGCTGTGCAGGTGGAAATATATACTAGTCGGGTATTATTTGAGTCTATCGACACGCAAAGAAAAATATTTTAATATAATATATATTTTAGTATAATATTCGCGCGCGCGTGCCTGTGACCTATCAGCTGTTACATGCGTGACGCCGCGCTGTCTCATTACTATCGTACCGTGCAACAGTGGGTAGGCAGAGCACCCGCGCGGCTTGCCTCGCTCTGTATGCGCCGCCCACCACGTGCCTTTATTTTTGTATTATTGTATTAAAAGTAAAAAAGTATAAATTTGTTATTTTCGGAAAGTTGTTTGTTATCATGAGTACAATCACGTGTATAAGTATCGGTCACTAATTACCAGTCACCCTATATAGTACCATATACCTCTAATATTCAAATAAAGTTAAATAAAGGAAATTAAGTTAAGTTATTTATTCTAAATCGATTGCGTATCTTACTTTTGACTTGTTAATTTAAGTCAATAATGTTTCCAATGTAATTATAACATTTAGGTTTTAGCAATAATTTGTGTTTGTATTTTATCTATTTTTGTTTTTTTTTGGGTCTCGGACCTGAAATAAATGATATATATTTTTTTATAGTTACCCATTGTTGTACCACCAACAAAAGGAAACAAAACAAAGGAGCTCACGCTAAAACAGCTTCCACACAACTTCACTAGATGGCGCTAAACTACCTCTAAAATGTAAGGAAAGCCCAAAACATGGGGACCCTTAACACATAAAAGTTAATGATAGTACAGCGAGCATGGTTAACAATGTAATAGTGATTGTTCGCCCGTATTCTTAGACAGGTAATCACATAGTGAGGCTTATCTGTCGAGTTAACTCGAGTGACTTAGTGATTAATACCTACTAGATTGGCGAGACAATAGTAAACCTGCTTAGTAAAATGTTTTTTTATTCATTTTCAACCTATTGTAAGCTAGAAATAAATTGCTGATAAAATTAAGTTCCTTAGGTTACAGAAGTTAAAACTGGCCAAGTGCGAGTCGTTCTTACACGCCGCACACAGGGTTCCGTAGCACCAAACAATATAACAAAAATATATTTTGAAGGCACATTCGTATGCTATATTTTATTACATTTTATACGATTGGCCTGTTGGTCTAGTGGTTAGTGACCCTGACTGCTAGGACGGAGGTCGTGGGTTCGATTCCCACACAGGACAAATCTTTGTGCGATGAGTACGATTATTTGTTCTGTATCTGGGTGTGTAATTTATCTATAATATGTATGTATTTAGAAATATATAAGTATGTTTATCAGTTGTCTGGTTACCATAGTACAGGCTCTGCCTAGTTTGGGATCAGATGGCGTTGTGTTGGTTGTCCCAAGATATTTATTATTCAACAGCAAAACTATTTTTTTTTTCATAGTATGTTAATAAAAAACAGTTAGTAGTTTGATGAAAAAGTTCCATATCTCAAAAACTAAAAATTTAATCTTATTCAAACTAATTTTCTTTTAAATTGTTTTTTACGTTACTTACAATCCTACATTTTTTCAGAATTTCCTCCTCTTACTTTAGAAATTAGAGTGGGGGGGACACATTTTATCACTTTGGAAGTGTCTATCTTTCAAACGATTGACTTTGAGAAAAATGGGTTTAAAAACTTCGAAGTCATTTTTAAAGACCTATAGTATATAGACACCCCGCACGTATAGGTTTGATGAAAATATTTTTTTTTGTGTCAGGTCCATGTAAGCCCACCCTTCTTTTTTTTTTGTATCAAAATCTTAAATCGGTTCACAGAACACATCTACCTACCAAGTTTCAAATGTGTAGTCCTAATAGTTTCGGAATAAAGTGGCTGTGATATACGAACGGAGAGACAGACAGACAGATTCCGTTTTTTGCCATCGGCTACGGAACCCTAAAAAGGAGTTATGAATAGCGTGACGACTAACATGGGAGAATGGAAGAAAAAAACGTGTTACGCTGACCCCAAATAACATGGTACAAGGGCAGGAAGATGATGGTGGTTCCAGAAGTTTCAGGAGTTCAATCTTGTATTTCCATTTATATTTCTCTTTTGTTAAGCACATAATCGTTGTCTATTTTATTAAAGGATTAAAATACAACATACACACCTGTAAACCCCAAAAGGTTAGGCAGAGGTGTACGTAACTAATAGTACACCCCACATTTCGCCAATAATGTTAAGTCCTATGTAATAGGCGCCATCCCTATAATGCCGTCAACCAGGCACAAATCCAGACTCCGTAGCTGCAACTGAGAAATTCCTGATGCGAAAACCCAATAACAATTTGCCAATCGAGCTCAGCAGTCGGGACTGCGACCTAGTCTAACGAGACAGTCATAATTTTAATATTAATTTTATAATAAGCATAATTAAAATAATTTATTAAAATTTGCGCAACCAAATATTCATATTAGTTACTTGTCTTGCGAATTTCCTTGAACCTGTCAAATCCCACAAAGGTTAAATCAAACTTTGAACTAAACCACATAAAAATAAACGAGATAAACCGTACATATAACTATGCGTAGGTACTTCAAACTTACCAAGTAGATAAACTAAGATAAGAAGATGAGGTTAGTTAAGTTTAACTTGATTCACCGCACTATTTAAGTTTGTCGCTTGCTTCTCGACTAAGCATTATATTAAATCTATCCTAGTACCTTCCTAGATGGGAAAATGCGATTATTTCCAGAAAGATGTTGTTTTTAGGGTTCCGTAGTCAACTTATAGTTTCGCAATGTCCGTCTGTCTGTTTGTCTGTCTGTCCGCAGGTTAGCTCAAAGACTCTTAGTACTACAAAGCTGTAATTTGGCATGAATATACAAATTAGTTACGCCGACAAAGTAGTAAAATAAAATCTCGAAAAGTACTTTTTTAGGGTATCTCCAGGGTACCTAGGTACATGTAAAAAAAAAAACCTACTTTACATGTAGTGTTTTTTTTTCTCGCGTACTCCATTGTGTGGGATGTCGTTAGATAGATCTTTAAAAATATTGAGAGTTTGTAAAAACAATTTTCCGATTAAGGGATTCGTTTGTGAAATATTAAGCTTAAAGTGCAAATTTTTGTTAGACTCAAGTGCCCCCCCCCCCTCTACCAGCTAAACGGTTGTATTTAAAAATTCACGGTGATAGTATATATAACAAAGTTAAAAGAAAAACTATCGCAGCTAAGTAGGCTTTACAAGTTTACGAGTAATAGTCGACCAACTTATAAAATGTACTTGGATGACTTTTTTTCCTAAAAATAATTAGCTACATAATTGTGTTACTGGATACAAAATCCATCTTCAGGTCGCTGCTGAATTTTTTCTTATCAAAAGTAAAAAACGAAAAGTTCAGTTTACAAGACAAATACTTCGCAAAGTCTTTTTATAACACGGATTTCTTTGACACTAAATCCAAACTTTTTTTTTAAGAATACTGTGCTTTTATTAGAAAAATAACAGTAATACTAAAGGTACTTGTGAACATCTGGGACCATATTAACTGAAAGTGTTATCGTTTTATTACGAGGGAAAGAGATGCACAACTTAGTGCATAGTTCTGTAACCTCATGTGTGACTATCTCACTCTAACAACATGTTATAAGTAAGCTCCTATGTTACTATCTCACTCTTTCAAGGAAATAATAATAACTATGAAGTTTCATGTTGCAGCAACTGTTTCTGAATTTGTAGGCATTTGTAATGCTACTTGTAACGTTTGGGATTCTGAGTTGAATATAATATGAAAGAAACTTTCGTATTTACACGTATTTTAGAACTTTCTCATTTTATGGAGAACTACCTCTAACTGTCGTCATTTTAAGTTTAAAGCGTCATAAGCGCCCCTTTATCATCATTATCATCTCAGCCCGGAATCACCCACTGCTGGGAAGCCCCTGCCTACTTTTATTGAAAGACTAGCTTTTGCCCGCGGCTTCGCCCTCGTGGATGTCGAAAAATATCCAACGGGAATATACCTTCATCCCTCCTTTAACCCTTCCGGGGTAGAATGATCAAAAACGCTAAAACATGTATAAATTAATTTTCAATTGTTAGCCCAAACACAAAATTTGAAGATCCTAACTTCAAAACTGACGGACTTTCATGTAAACTTCCATCCCCTATTTTACCCCATTTGGGGTGGAATTTCTAAAAATCCTTTCTTAGTGGATACTTAATCTTCTCAAAGAACACACCCTCCAAGTTTCATGCCTCTAGGACCAGCGGTTTGAGCTGTGTGTTGATATATCACCCAGTCAGTCAGTCAATCAGTCAGTCAGTTTACCATTTTTTATTGAAAGATTCAATATTAACACAATAATTCTCTCTACTCAAATACTTAACTATAATGTCAAATCAGAGGCCAGGAGTGGCATAAAAACTCTGACGACACAAGGTTAGGCCTAACCACACGAAAAAGAAATATAGAACTATAATGTGTACAAAGCTGAAAAAATATTAAATTACGTCATTGTGGAACCTGTCGGACACAGCAATACTTTGTAAACTACGTTCACTCTATACCAGTTTACATAATTATTATATAATTTAATGTTGCCCTTCAGCGATTTGTAGTTGACTTGTAATCTGATGCCTAATGGTAGAATTTCCAGACATTATTTTGAAGTATTTTCTAGCATAGGGTGCTGAATTTAGGTCCCTTCCATTTGGGTTTGACATATAATTTTGATTTGCAAGAAGTTGCCTTCAAGATTGAAGTTGATTTCTAGTTTTGTCAGTCTTTTTTGCAACAACATCTAGTGTGTTACATTACAAGTTCGTGCAGTCGCTGTATCCATTCGTTTTATACAAAAGGCAAAGTCTGCATAAAAGGTAACTTTTTGACCTTGAGCTATTGAGAGTTTCGAAAGAATAAAAGGCCAGCTTACACTGGTTTTGTTACCACTGACGGGTGCCCGGTTCGTCACTGTTCCGATTGGTCAACAATTTTTTTCCATACAAGAAGTCCCGATTCGTCATCGAATATAAATGTTTTTTTTTTTTTAATTTTCATGTTCCCGATTCGTAGGCTTTGACGCAGAAAACCGAATCAAATACAAGTTGCCAACATAGATTTCTCAACGACTTGCTTCGGATCAATAGTTTCTGAGACCTGTATCAATAGTTTCAGTACCCGTAGCTCAAACATGAATAGGTAAAGCTATAGTAATGAGTTTCTCACCAATTCTATACCTACGAGTATATGTCTATTCAATACGCTAACGATGACTTTACTATTTTACTTGATACTCATGCTAAGGCCCCGACTATAAGTTCACGACCTAGGTTGATGCGACTTGCCACGCGATTTACGACAAACAACATGCGTGCAAGGCACATGCCATGCCACGGCTCGCCATTTCAGAACGTTTTTGCTAGTTCTACCAGCTCAAAAGTCGTGGCCGTCGTGCTGTAAGATAACTAACCAAGTCGATGTGACTCGTGACTCGCTCTAAAAAACTACTTTCATTCGTTTTTTTCTTCAGGTGCAGTCGCAAGACGCGTGACACTTGAGCGTGTAGCTCGTGACCAATGGGTAGCGCGGCGTAGGTAGAAGTACTCAATTAAATCAAACTGTAGTCATAATTTATCATCCCTTACTACATCTCAAACAGGCATGTCAGTAGCACACACTAGAGTAGCCTACGTACAGCTAAAGGCGTCCACACACGGGCAGCCCGTTTAGGCATTGGATCGCTCGACACTGTGAACTGTCTGTTAACTGTCAACAGCCCCAAGACATCGCGACTGCTAAAGCAGTCTCGTCTGTGTGAATACATATCCAATTCAACTTCGTTATGCAGTCGCAGCTTGTCGCAGTCGATCCTTGCAGCTTAAAGCTGCCCGTGTATGGCTGCTCTATTCGTTCGTAATTGTAGGCAGAGCGACTGGCCATCGAATGATGCTTGACACCATAACACTGGCTACAAACGGATTGGTGAACGGAACGTGTGCTACGTAACTGAGAGGAATTGTTTTTTCAGAGGCCGCGTGCGGATTCTGTGTGGATTAAAGGATAACAGTTTTCGAAAAACTTGTTGCCAGAAAATTCTACAACGGACAACCTTAGTCAATTTTTTTATATATCCTTTGCCCAGCAATGGGACAGAGCAGGCTGCTCTGTCCCACTGCTGGGCAAAGGCCTCCATGTTGATTTTATGGTTCATATTTTTTGTAAGGTTTTATATTCTACTGTATAAGTATATGTAGTTTATCAGCCATCTAGCTACCATAACACAAGCATTAGGTTGCTTAGCTTGGGACTAGATGGTGCTGTGTGAAATGTCCAGGGATATTATTATTATTATTATTATTCTTGAATTAATGAACCCATTTCAGGTCATTAAACATTTTCTATTTTTTTTTTATAATGAAAGCAAAACAATCTGATGTTATGGATGTGAACTTAAGATTCGTTTGCTTTTCGGAAAATTCATAATTTTACGTTAACTATCGCAATCAACTAAACAAATACAAAACGTTTATCACGGTTCAATAAATACTGGATACGAACTACCACAATGCGAATTCTTTGAGTACGTACTTTTTGAATTTATCGAGTATCATTCAACATCGAACTCAGAACAATTTTATTTGAAATCAATTTAGTTTCTACTAAATTGATTTCAAATAAATTTATTCTGAGTTGTTCTGAGTTATTAATAGAAATTAATAGTAAGTATTAAAGTAAAATAACAAAACTTAAAATGAATAATAAAAATGTGTACATAATTATAAAAACAAAAAGAGCATCAAAAAACTAGTCCATATTGCTGTCAATAAGAATAGTGCCCAGAAGGCTGGCAGCATTGCCACGTTGAATGGCAATGCTGAATCTTTGACCAAAAAATAAATAAAATTTGCCCAGCCTTAGGACACAGCCTACTACAGGCTATGAAAAAAAAAAATCAAATAATAGAATATTAATGATGTTTATGTACGTGTGGAACATTTTAATGTATTTTTGAAGCATTTATATCAGATGTATTCTACGGTTTCAGTCGAATTAAAACCACCGAATTAAAAATATAAACTATACAAATTACGAACCGTCGGTCCATCTAGGTGGGGGCGTACCACACTTTGCTTGCAGATACGCGGTCTCCACTCCTGGCACTCATAGGCTCCATCCATTTGTAGTTTATTCCTGTTTCTGCGTGATGGAGAAACTTAACATCTTTACAAAAAATCACAATTAAAATACCATTGATAGATGGCATATTGTAGGATTAAAAACTCATCAGACACAATGTTGAACAAAAAGACTATTTAGATAGGGTATGTTAAGAAGGAAACGCTTAACAGCAGTGATATTAATCAGGGCCCAAATGTATTGTGCCACAGTAACACCATCAACACAAATACGGCCGCAGGGATTTGAGATTAACAAGCAATTCGGTTCAAGGCGGGTTCCTTGTTAGAGTTAACTTAGACAAGCAACTGTCCGATATTAGATATAACTCTGATTTCTGGATGTTTGTGTATGCTTATCATGGGGAGACTTGACTATTATTACTATTGACTGCCTCATTGGTCGAGTGGTCGCAAGCGCGACTGCTAAGAATGAGGTCTTGGGTTCGATTCCCGGGTCGGGCAAAGTGCTATTGGGTTTTTCCATCGAAAATTTCTCAGTAGTAGCAATGGAGTCTGGATTCTTGCCCGGTTGATGGCAATAGGCTCACCCCCTATTACATGGGACTATTAGGTACACCTCTATCTAACCCTACGGGGTTTACAGGCGTGATGTTATATATTATGGGGAGGTTCCATTCTACGTTGTTACCATGGATATTCATCGTTAGTCATGATCGTTAGCTATCCAAAGTATTGATACATTAGAAACAACAGACATACAAGTTACTTGATCCACGGCTGAAGAATCAGGTCAAAAAGAAAAAAAAAACCCTTGGGGAATAAAAAAATTATTCCAAATCTAGAATACCAGTGGCGTATGCATATAAAAAATAAAGTAGCACTGTTTTTCAAGGCAAAAAAGCTGTCCGCATGCATTCATGGAAAGTGAGAACAAAAACACCATCAATAACAGCATTTCTTCCATGATCTAAGAACTAATGCAATGCACTGTAATCTAAAACACCGCTCCACTTTACCTACGAATAAATTCTTAAAGCTCCATCCTCGGTATGCAGCGTACAATGTACGAACTTCACTATATCACATTTCCGTTCTGCGCTCTGCACTATGTCGGGACGGGCGCGGGACGGAGCGGGACGGGGCGGGACGAGGGCAGGCCGGGTGCGGGACGTCGGTTCCACAATCACTTGATCTTATGCCGTCAGCTATTAACTAGCTATGCTGGTGTCACGGGAAAACCGTACGGAAAAATATCGTGCGGCAAATTCTAATATTGTTAAAGCTGCAGGTTTTGTAATAAAGATCTCCTGGACTTAACCAATAAGATTTGCTAGGAGTAGTACATGCATACATACAATGTGTGGTACGCCACTCAATACGCTTTTCATTACTTGAATGGCATTTCAAATTACAAAATAACCTCGTTGGCTCGAGGGGCTTTGAATTTACTAGCAGGTTTCATCTAAGAACATATTATTACACCTCAAATCCTCGAAGGGTTACTCTGAGGTGTACCTAACAGAACACCCACATTTCGCCAGTTATGTTTAAGTCCCATTTAATAGGGGGCAAGCGTATTGTTATCAACCGGACACAAAAACAGACTCCGTAGCTGCTACTGAGAAATTCTCGATGTAAAAACAAAGTAACAATTTGCCCGACCCGGGAAGCGAACTCAGGACCTCATGCTCCCTGTGGACGATGAGTAATGGGCTAGCTCGCCCTCCGTCCGTCGTATGACGACAGGCCGTGTCGACGGCGCGTTCGTGTTCCACGCGCGCCTCAAAGAGATGTCAGCAAACGGGAGGGGCCCGCAAGGGCCGATGCCTGCCAGGGCTGCGGGACTGTTCGAAAGAGATACCGCGGCCCTGGAACATAAAGGGCGAAAGAAAGAACATGGGTGGTTTTTAATCAGTAAGAGTCTGACACTCCCTTCCGCTCCGCCCAGAGCGGGAGGAGTCATTTGATGATTTCCCACCCTCCAAAAAAAAAAGGACCTCATGCTCGACAAACGCGATTGCGACCACTAGAACAACGAGGCAGTCACTCTTACAGTTTCTCAGTTTCCTTTCAGCTCCCGCAAATTATCCTTACACCCAGAATATTTTTGCCCAAACCCATGCATATCAAATGCTTCAAACACCTCATTACCCGCCTTCCTAAAATTCAAAAGCCCCACATCAGAATCATCAAATACTCCATTAAATACCCATCCAATAAAACGGCCCTAAATTAAAAATTCTAAAGGCATGCAAGACTCGGGGCCGACAATAAGCGTATAACTCAATTACTCCAATGGAATTCATCTTCATATCTCAAGCTGCCGACGTAGTCACTCAATTTTATGAATCGGGGTTTTGCGTGCTCAATGTTTGACGTAATGAGCCACTAAAAAACCGGCCAAGTGCGAGTCGAACTCGCGCATGACGGGTTCCTTACCATCGTAGAAGGGGAGCCCCTTTTAAATTTATTATTTGTTGTAATAGCGGGAACAAAAATACACATTCCGTGAAAATTTCAAACGTATACCTATTACGGATCATGAGATACAACCCGCTGACAGACAGGCAGACGGACGGACAGCGGAGGCTTAGTAATAGGGTCCCGTTGGTTACCTTCCGGGTACGGAACCCTAAAAAACGAATTTCGGGCGAAGCGTGGAACGTCTAAATTAGCCATTATGTTTTTGGGTAAAGTAGGTGGAAATAGGAGTTTGGACGTTACACGCGAGTGCGTTTCCTGTTACCTGGTGTTGCTTACAGTGTTTTGTTAGTTCTCTGTTTACGTTTTCTTTGTGGGTAGACGTGTATTTACATTGATTGGGTAACTAAGGAAGCAGATAGGGAATTGGGAAGTGTTTACTTACTTAATTAATGGTTCATTTAAGATATACGAGTACAGGTAAAGAATTATTTACCCTAAGTACCCGAACTGTGGTTTATCCAGGCGTTGGATTTTTTTTTTTGTAATATAATCAGTATTACATCTTTTTAAACTGTCATGGTCACTAACATTATCATTAACACTAAAAAAGGGATATTTACCAAAAATAATAACAGAAATTTCGATTAAAAAAAATATCGGGAACTCAAAACAAACAGTGGACATGGTAAACATCCCGTTTCCAGTGTTAATGATATAGTATTACATCTACTGGTGCATTGTCCTTTGAATGGGTTTCTGCCGTCAACATGTAAAGTCAAGAAACAGGAAGTTCTTACAAATGTATGCACATCATGTCGTTATAAACGAGAAGACATAAACCTTGGACTCTAACCGATTAAAAACCCACTCTTCCGACTACTACCATGTTTCGGGGGCCAGGAAAATACAAGAACATTCGCGCACACCCCGACAAGATATAAGCCTAGATTAACTGCTAACTGCTACGTAAGAGAAGGAAGAATCAAGACTGCCATATAAATTAGAGCCAATTGACAATATTAAACTCCCATGACATCATCATAAAATGATACATACCGGTACACAGCAAACCACCCAACTTCCAAATTCTGCTCATGACCAGTAACAAGAACTAGTGTGTGCTCATAAATAATGAACTAGCAATCTGTCACCTCAAACACACTACTGCGGTTACTGATTCAGCATAAAGCGGTGCTAAATTAGGTGTTTACATAGCACTATCTAAGTTAAATCTAGAGGTAATTGACCTTTTACTCGAGGCTTTACTTCAGTGGATAAAATAGGTACAATGAGATTTTTAACGTTTCACTTAAACCACTTCTATTGGGATTCACAAAATTTTTGAGCCTGGAGTCTAAATTTGGCAATAGACTCGCTCTCTAATATACGCGACTTTGACATAACTTGCAAAATTGGCTGTACAATAGGAACACTAAACTTTTAAACGCTTCTTAGAAATTCAAGCGTGATCTTAAGTTTCAAAGACAGAATATTTTTAGAGTATAAGTGTATTTTAGGAAAGTGCGTATTAAGATCAGTAATTAAAACCCTGTTGGATGAACTTTGAGCGTTCATACTCGTGTGTAAACAAAGAGGTTAAAAAGATTAAAAAAAGCCTCTAACCCCTAAAGAAAATATCGGAAAAGTATCCAAAAATAACAATTAAGTGGGATTACGGGCACACGCGCTTCACTGCGTCCGTGCACACATAGAACCGCAGGAAATTGCTTTTAACAACTTTAATTGGACTCTCACAAGAAAAAACTTTTCCAATCTGCCTTTGTAAGTGGCAAAGCTTTAAAAGCTGAGATTAAAACGGTTATTAAGCACAGTTTGTTTATGGAAGATACATCTATTATTCATGTCGTTTGACGCAGCACTTTGGATTAGCCTGTTTGTGAGTGTTACAGTGACCCTGAAAAGGTAGAGGTAAAATAAGCCATTAGCATAAAAAATGCTTTGAACTGAATTTTGGGTGCGGAGTTTTGAGTTTGCGTAAGGTTTATTAACCTTCAAGCGGTCGCGCGGCGTCTATTTGACCGTATTCTATGCATCATTGTCTGCCTAGCCTTTTCCCAACTATCTTGGGGTCGGCTCCCAGTCTAACCGGATGCAGCTGAATACCAGTATTATACACGGAGCTATTGCCTATCTGACCTCCACAAACATGTTAGTACTGGGTAATACAATATCCTTGGTAAGACTGGTTGTCAGACTTTTTGGGCCACTGACTACCTGTAACGATTGTCATAGATCTACAAATGACAGCCGGGACCAACGGCTTAACGTGCTTTCCGAGGCACGGAGGAAACTCGGTATGTAATGGGTGGTCACCCATCCACAGACCAACCTAGGCAAGCACGGCTTAACCTAAAGATCGACCCGAGCGGCTGTTATTATTTAGCCACGAGCTCCTCCGCTTCTATGCATTTTTGTTTATAATTTCGACTATGTAAGTCACAGCTTTTTTTTCGTCTCAAGCCTCTTCCAAATGCATCGCAATCAAAAACAACTGTATATCTCTCATGAATATAATATTTTGTTTCAAATATAGACTACACGCGCCCGTCATGAAAAAGATTTCACGCTGCTTGTATATCAAAAACCTAATGTCGAAAAGGTTACTCAACACTATATTTGCGACTATATTTTACTAAAATGTTATTGATGTTATGCTAAAGTTGACATTTTTTACAGATTATAATAGATCGAAATTTGTCATGGGTTATTAATAATAAAATCAGCTGTTCCATATATTTTGACCGTGTAGGTATTGCACTTTTGTAGGAAACAGCTGTTTTCATTTCTAATAACCGATGAAAAATTTCTATTTGGCCCCGGCTCAGAATGATGTACTGAATACGTGGTAACTGTTTTCGCGTCGGAGTCCCTTCCACCCCGTATAAAGCGAAGCCTTACCAGGCGCGGTCTTTCGCTTGGCGAGGTCGGGAGTGTATCTCGTCAATGGAAAGGCATCGTTAGATGAGTGATGTCCGCTCAGCCCCATGCGGACTGACACAATGAATGGTATAATGTCAAATGCCCGATGATCGCCGGGAAAAGTAACTTCCATATCAAAAACCCACAATACATACATAACCTCACGCCTGTAATCTTCAAAGGGTTAGGCAGAGCTGTACCTAATAGTACACCCTCATTTCGCCAGTTATGCTTAAGTCCTATGTAATAGGGGGCGAGTCTATTGCCAACAACCGGGCGTAATTTCAGGCTCCGTAGCTGCTACTGAGACATTCTTGATGGAAAAACCCAATGATACTTGGCCCGACCTAGGAATCGAACACAGGACTTCATGCTCACCGACCACTAGACCAGCGAGTTAATCAAAAAAGCCTACAAAATTACCTCTTTTATTTAAAGTCACTACACCAACTAGCACCCTCATATAACAGTTAACTGTGTTAATGTTAATAACGTTAGACCTCATTTTTTAGACATCTGAGAAAATAGTGTACTCTCTTCTTCAACCTTTGACGACCCAATGTTGCTGTAGGTCTTTTCAAAATCTCTCTACTTTTGGCAGTTTTGTGTCATGGCTATCCAGTTTCTTCCGGCCATTTTAATCAGATCGTATATTTACCTTGTCGGTTACCTTTTAACATCTTTCGTCCCGTCCGTGGTCTCCACTCCAGCAGTTTCTTTAGTGTACTAATAAATATGTCGGGTTGTCAGGATTTATTCCGTTAGGCACGTACACCATGTGGGCAGCAGATGGATTTCGTGCAATGAAAATACACTGGGTGCGAAACACCGTTTCTATTAAACTAACAAATTACTTGACATTACAACTTAACACAATAACACGGAGCACAATGAATCGGGGAACAGTTCCAAGACGTCTCAACTCCGCTGCGATCTGACACTGAATGTCCACTGTCCCCTCGAGCTGAAGACATCAGGGCTCTGTCAAAGCATGCAGAGGTCCTTGGCAACCTTGTCGTGATGTCACCACCGGCTTACTTGCGATTCATTTTAAGCCCGTACCAATGACCATTTCCGACAAATATATATATATATAGAGTTAGACACACTTGCAAAATTGCAGATAAATAACAGAATAAATGAAATAACTCAAGAAATGCTTCGTACATAGTTGCAGAACGGATTCTTGTGTGCATACATTTTGCATATCAGTGGCTGTAGGTTGGTACGCCTGCGTTGCGATGAATGCGCTGGATCTTGAATGTTTCAGTGGACTGTACACAATTCTGAATGGAAAACATTCTGTTGATACTGAAGGCAAGAATTTAGGGCAAGCAAGTCATTCACCTCAATTTTCCTTGCACAGTTCTTTTATTTTATAATATTAATATTATAAAGAGGTAAAATTTGATTGTAAGTTTGTATGTGGGTGGTAATCTCTGGAACTACTGATCCTATTCCGATTTTTTTTTCACTAATGGAAAGCCACATTTGAATATCCCCAAGTATCATGGGACATATTTGTAAGTGTTTCCGTGGTATAATTTCCGACTATAACGCAAGCGAAGCCGCGGGTTAAAGCTAGTTATTTACAAAGCTATCTAGTAACCTTAATCAAAATATAAAGTAACAAAAACTTTTAACGTTCCCACTGCTGGGACACCACCACTCCATGAGTGGGGACGCCACAATCCACCACGCGGGTCAAGTGTGGCTTAGTAGATGTCACATGTCTTTCTTATTTTTTTAGGTATTTTTGCTCGTTTTTCAGAAAAAACAATTTTACACCTTCATAGCCTCGGCGTTTATCCTTGCAATAAGACCATTTGCACGTCTCTAGGTCTTTTAGATTCAAAGATTAGCATGTCGTTGAACATACCTTAAATCCGCCGATTAAAAAAAATTAAATGGCTACCATTCGCGGGGTGCGCGGCTAGGAGTATTTATGAACGTGTTTTTGTCGATAGAAATAAGTACCTATTTAATATGCTTAAAGTATCGGTAGCCGGTAGCCAAACATACTGTATAAGTAACAAAAATAAAATCAAGAAAAATGTCTAGACATTCTTGTTCATTAGCCAGCTTTATATTATTTAACAAAATACCTTTTTGTCAACCTTCGTTGCTTAGTTTCCATCCTAATTGAGGTCAATCGGATATTGGGTGACTGGCTCTAAATTCAAATAACAAAATACAAATATTGTGAAAATATAACTGTTAGCTTGTTCGGTAAAATAGTAGATTGAAACGGTTTTAATATACGGTTTTACTGTGTTTATGTTTGATTTTCTAAGAGCAGTACTGGTAGTTTTTAGCTATTTCTATACATTAACTATTAATTTAAAAAAAAAATGTCCTTCTAATATTGAAATTTCGCCATAACTACAATCTTTTTTTTTTGTTTAACTTACATGGTTTTGTAGAAATTTGAATCATACCTATTTGTGTATCTGTTTTCCTTGAATATCTATAAATGTTGAAAGTCAATAGCAGATTTAACCTTTATAAACCAAAACCCAATATTTAATGCATTCATCATCGCAGCCAACGTAATCATGGAATTCGGACTCAGTTAAATACGAGTAGAGCTATAAAGCTCGGTGTTTGACAATTTCGCATGAAAATTACATTCCAGAACAGATGCACAAATACACATCTCGTTACATTATCGGGTTTGCTGCAGCACATTAGCAATGCCTTGTGGCTCCGGCATCATGATTCACGATATAACAACGTGTCAAAGTAATTGGCCAGTGTGTGGTGGCAATTATGCCATGCGTCCAACTTGGCTGGATTTGCATATTACCAAGGCAGCAGCGGTGACAGCCGGCATTGTACACCTGTGTTTTGGTTAAACGATGCACCGTGTACGCACATTGCATAGCTGAAGTAAAGGACTTTAATGTAATATAGGACACGTATTTCTCAGTGTTTGCTGATGGAAAACAGATGGTACTGGCGTATCGCCAGCACATGCAAGTTTCGTGTACTATTGATTTATGTTTGCCGTTGTGACGCTTTGGAAGTACGACGCGCAGGCAGATTAATTGGTTCAATTGTCTTTGTGAATGAATGTTACTCATCTGATTTGTTTGACAGTAATTGCAAAGTTAACTAAGAATGACGACGACTAGAATTTTAAAGAGTTTTCTGGAGTCAACCATTTGTAATGTCAATCAGTTGTGTTGCAATGAAACTTAGCTAATTGAATTCTTGGCAGTAAAATATTTTCGTTTTGCAGAAAGGAATCATTTTATTCAATGGTATGCTATAATTGCTTTTTGGTTCGTTAAAATAATTTTGTTAAAATCTCGAGCTGAAACTTATTGGTATGCAAATATTGAATTTCTAGGTTATTTTTCTATTAGAATAACCTACCTGTTGTTAGAACTTTGTAATGAATTGAAATGTAATGAATTTATAAAAAAACCTTGGCACATCTTGTCCCAAATTATAAAAAAAGACAAAAGATACCAATCTAAAGAATTAAATTCCTAAGAACAAGTGCACTTGACACCCGATTTCATTCCATCGCCAACGTTAGGACTCAACACAATATAATTGCTTGCTGCCTTTAGTGAAATAATTACTTAACACTTAACTACTAACTTTAATAAAATATCGCGGAGGCAAGGCAGAGTTTGTACGAAATGCAACTGCGTTTGGCGACCAGCCAGAGTTAGTAAGAAAACCTGAACGTATCGATTAGCGCGGACACAGCATGTTTAATACAGTAGGTCAGTTCCTAGCGACGAGCGAATACAGGCGCACGCACACTAAAACCTAAAACTAGTTTGCACTAGTGCAAACTAACACTAACAGACCATTATAATATATTTGCTTTATTTATATCTTTACAAATCAATTACATTTTAAAATATAAAAAATTGTAGCCCACCGGTATCGGGAACAGGGTCCAAGCTACCAGCGGTCAGGGCTGCATAGAGACCACTATATTATTATTATGATTATCTAAATATTACTGAATTGTTAGAATTTCAATTATCCGCTCTGAATCACGTGTTATTTAACGATTCAACGCTTTGGCTCGTTCGTTTAGTTACTACAATTTTAAGTTTATTGATTTAAATGTCCCATAGCTTTAGTGAAAAGGACCAATAGAGGCATAGGTTCTACCTGTTTCACTAACGGTCGACCACTTTTCACCCTTACGCCTTTATTAATAGGGTTGAAAGTGATCGACCGTCAGTGAGCCCGGCAGGAGGTAGGTACAAATGCCGGGGAGGTGCACTTGCAATGCACAGTTGCACTTGCTTATGCTTAATTACATAACACGCCTGTAATCCCCGAAGACTTAGGCAGAGGTGTACCTAATAGTACATCCACATTTCACCAGTTATGTTTAAGTCCCATGTAAAAGCGGGCAAGCCTATTGCCTTTAACCGAGCACAAATACAGGCTCCGTGGCTGCTACTTAGAAATTCCTGATGGTAAAACCCAATAATACTTTGCCCGACTTGGGAATCGATCCCAGGACCTCATGCTCAGCAGTCACGCTTGCGACCACTAGACTAACGAGGCAGTCAACGTGTCAATTAGTACGTACACGTTTTATTGCACGTATCGTATAGTACGTTGTATTTTGCAGATCTACTGTACTATTCTATGACACGAAGCACGTTCACCTAAAGGCTAAGCGTTTGGCAAGCATAAACAATTTGTGTTATTTATTGTTTCGAGTCAATGTTGTGTCAATACGGGAGTTGTGGTTATAGGATTTCAGGGTGGTTACAGGTTTGCTAGCTCGTCATCCGTCCATCTTATGACGACAGGCCGTGTCGCCGGTGCGTTCGTTTTCCACGCGTGCCTCAAAGAGATGTCAGCAAACAGGAGGCGCCCGCAAGGGCCGATACCTATCAGGGCTGCTTGACTGTTCGAAAGAGATACCGCGGCCCTGGAACACAAAGGGCAAAAGAAGGAACATGGATGGGTTTTAGTCAGTAAAAGTCTGGCACTCCCCTCCGCTCCGCTCAGAGCGGGAGGAGTCATTTGATGATTTCCCATCCCAAAAAAAAGCGCGGTTTCAGGTTTGCGTCGATGTTTACCTACTTCCGAGGTGGATGACTAAGTCTTGTTTGTCACGAATGTTTCATGCATCTGCTTTCCCTAATTGAAGTGGGTAGAACGGGCAGTGAGTATTTTGCATCTAACTATGCATGAGGTGTGAAATTACGAAGAAAATTGACACGGGAAATAATGTCTTCGAATAAAAAAATCAAAGACATGTGAATCTACTAATCATGGGGCCATGTGGGTCATGTGGGCCTACAACTCTCATAGAGAGGAGGTCTGTCTATCAATAGAGCAACAAAACTTGATTTTGATGCTTAAGTTGTGTGTTATATAAAATTAGAGTTTAATTTCAAAATTGTATTATGTACAGACGCTATCACATCAAGTATATTCAACTTTATAGCTGAAGCATTAGGTTCAAAGTTGATTGGGAAAATTTTACAGTTTCGGGTAGTTTGATGTACTGGCGTCTGTACGAAATGTCACAATCTGACTATACATACACATGACAAAATTCCATGGTCCATCCCTATCTGCATAGTACAATTGTATTAAAACGGCTGTTGCATACAAAACTCAATAGAACTTCCAAACAAAGAAGTCAAACAAAAACAGTTTAAATTCTAAATCGAAAACTAACTTTAAAACAGTCTCGAAAAACACTTTCCTGGCAATCTAGAAGAATCCCCTATTTTAATCTAAGGCTCGTTCTAGATATTACGAACTCAAGATGTTAAATAAAAACTTTTATACGAGTAAGATGAGCATCTGACTTAGTGGCGTCGTTGAAGACGTTTTTTTAATTAAAGAAAGGTCTTAATGACCAAACTCTTTCTGCCTAACTATCTGCAGGTAATTATTACGCACTTGATTGCTAAAACTTACGCCTTTATCGAAAAGAGCTGAGATTCATTAATGCTAATCCATTTTAAATTAGGTTAAGTGTATTCGCACTCTTTTTTGTTCAGAGCTACAATACAAAGCGAATTGGAATAACGCTTAAGTTTGTTGGCACTTACAGGAGTTTTGTTCTATTGTGTAATGCGTCACTGGGTTTTATATTAGGTTCACTTTAGCTAAATACGTATTGTGTATTCGTAAATTACTTTCATTTTTTTTTAAATAAATGTAATTGGTAAACTTTAACACCTTAACACACGGTTCCGTACCCGAAGGGTAACCAACGGGGCCTTATCACTAAGCCTCTGCTGTCCGTCCATCCGTCTGTCTGTCAGCGGGCTGTATCTCATAACCCGTAGTAGATAGACAGTTGAAATTTTTACAGAATGTGTATTTCTGTTACTGCTATAACAACAAATAAGAAAAATAAATTAAACATTAAAGGGACTACTACTAAGGAAACTACTACGATGGTACGGAACCCTTCACGTGCGAGTCCGACTCGTACCAGGCCGATTATTTTAAAAACCGGTTATTCTAAAATCAATTTAATGTACACTACCAATAAGTTAATATTTTTCTCAGTGAAAATAACGTCAAGCAGGAAAGTTTCAATAGACTTTAGGTATGCATCCTCATATGCCTAGCCTTTTCCCAGTTCGGCTTCCAATAAAGTTCTTTAGGGAAAAATATTGCAAAAAATTGCAAAGTCCTCAAGAGGACCCACACTTTATGTCCCTGTCATCCACTATCTGTCCTCAGCAGCACTAGTACTAATAGAAAAACCGGCCAAGTGCGAGTTGGACTCGAGGGTTCCGTGTAAACTTCTGGGGTATTTTGTTATTAAGCTATATATTTACGGTTTTCAGATTTTTTTCCTTTACATGTGCTGTAAGACCCTACTTGATTCTAGGTCAACGGGAAGTACCCTATAGGTTTTGATTCTATTGTGAAATCGCAAAATATGCGATAAAAACGATCATTTATTTTGATCACATTGACTTATAAGTTTGATTTTTTTCACTGCTCCAAGCGGTAGCAGACCTGAGTATTTCATATTAATTTCAGCTTGATACCTGTACGCGTTCCTGAGAAAATGGATATTGACAGACGGTCAGACGGACAATAAAGTGATCCTATAAGGGTTCCGTTTTTACCGACTGAAGTACGGCACCCTAAAAACGAAAAGAGTAGGTTGGTATATCAAACCCAAAACGTGGCTAAAACATACATTTTCCAACCTAGAGCCCTATACAAAAGCATGATAAATTTTAATGTATTACATTCAACATTACAATAAGACGAACGATAAATTATTCAGTGTAATTCCACATACATTACAAAACCATCATTTCGTGCTTAAAATTGTAATTTCGCATGACCAAAAGTCATAAATCAGTTTTAGATACGGGAGTTTTCCTGATAATCGTTATTTATGTACTATTTACATTTTGTTTTTAGAAATAATGAAAATAAGCATGATCTAGTATTATCACGCAAGAGCTATGTTTGGCATGCTACATAAACTATGTGCTTTGTTTTAATATTTAAAGTTTGATGTTGATCATAATTTGAATGGCTCAGTACACATCATGGAGTAAAACCAGAGAGTTATGGCAACTAGTTCTTATTTTCATGCATAATAACAGCAAATAGTTTTGTAAAAGTATTATGTTTTAGTTAAGTTACTCACATATGCATAACAGATACAGGTTTACCTACATAAGCACATAAAAATATTAAAAAGTTAAAATACACGTATGCGTTGGAAAATTGCCTAAAAATAAGAAATATGACGGAGAAAAGGAAAAGAAAAGTACAACAACATTATTAAGAAATTGATTTTCTATTTCATATTAAAACTAAAACATTTCAAGTCATTACAATTCTTCATGGTCATATTGATCAATATCTATAAAATTGACCAGAATAGTTTCATTGTTGTTCAGTAACCTATGAAACTCTTTGTTGAAATAATCTGAAATCATGTTCCATACATTTACTGAATACCATACAACCACGCTCAGAGAAAATATCAAACGAAATAGTAAACCAATCATTTTTACAAACGCAAATCAAATAGTTTATCTTATAATATTATACCATAATGCAACAATAATACTAAAGTAGATTATAATGTTTGTCAATTACATCTAGACATTATGCTGGGTTATTAACCAATCACTATGTGTAATCAATATTTTGAAATCTTCCAGTATTATAATGAACCCACATCTAAATGGGTCTCATGTATGTTATGTATGTTACTCAAAAATATTACAAAATTAATATTAGTATGTCAGCTTACAAAACTACAAGACAAAGTATCACTTGTTATAATAATCCTGACGACGCCATCATACTTCAGAATATATAATTATAAAGTTCTCTTACCTAAACGTTCAAGCCAAGAACTTATCGCCAACTTAAGTTTAAACGCAATAGAAAAGAAAGTAGCAAGCACACAAAGAAAATCAAGTTATTAGACAAAAGTTTTTGCAATGTGCTAAAAGTAGCTAAATGTCCAAAGTACTAAGGCACAGAGAAAATTGGAGTTGTAACAGTGTTAAATAAATTTTATACTCCACGTGTCATTGTTTAAATTAAATCTGAGTAGAACAAAGTTCATTCAAACTTAGCAGGAACGCAGTTGAATATGAACAAGACCGTAGGTTGAACAGTAGAGACGGTAGATAGAATCAACATAAGTACAATAGAACGTATCAAACAGCGTCCACTATCCATTCAAATAGATTCCATAAATATAAAAACACTAAATTCTACAGAATACGCAAATCCGATGATACAAAACCACAGAGGATTCATGTAAATAGGTTTACATAATCAATTCAATCGTCGTACAAAATGTCGGTGCCATAAATCATATCGGAAACGATCTCGAAGACTGCATGAGCGTGGGGGTACACGATGGTCGTAAGCATCACAATACTATTTGCTATCACAAACAGTTTCATCGTCTCCAAGCCGTCTGATGATCTGAAAATGGCAAGTCAATCGTAAAAGTACCGTTAGAATCTTCAATAGCAAATAAAAACTTTTGTATGGACCCTTTATTGAGTCATTTGGAGAAAGCGGATTCTTGATCTGATTGAGGAGTGGGTTGATGGATACGATATTGGATCTTTCGTGATATTGTTCAGCTTTCATAGGGTATTTTTGACCACAAAAGCGAATTCTTGAGATTGTGTTTCTGATCTTACGAACCTTGCTTCAATTTCTCTGGAATCGTAATTATGATTGAAATCATTTTCTGATTCGGAAATGTATTCAAACAATTTGGCCTAATTATTTTCTCTTCCGTGCCAAAGATTTCAAATATTTTAGCTACGATTACGTTTAGATTAAAATTAAATATTTTTTAAAGGAATTTATTCAGTAATAACAAGCTTTGTTTATTTGAATGTTAAAATACAAATTCGGAATCTGAAATGTTTACAAAATTACTAGAAACGGTATAAATTGCAGATGGCATTGAAACAAATGTGTATAACTCTGCCAAATAACAAAGCGAAATCCTGTTTTCTAACAGCAATAAGCACTTGGAATATTCTTATTTCAAATAATAATGCATTTATATTCGAACGTGCTTATATCCAATCGCAGCAAATAACTTCTCCGCCATAACCGATTTTAAACGATCACAGCCGAACGCCTTCGTTCCAAAGCATTAGCATTCGCGTGGATGAGTTTCGAGTTACTCGAAGTGCCGGAACATTAAAGGCTCGTTTGGATCTGATAGGGAGATTTCTTTAATTTTTTGAACATCAAGAGTATGTATATCAAAGGAATGACAGCTTCCAAATATTTTTTTTTATCGAAGACAGGATATTGGAAAATAAATATTCGTATGTGTTTTTGAGATACTTGAATGTATGTTTAACCTTTTACATTTATGTCATCATGTGAAAACACTGTTACTTTGTTTTTTAATATTATCGTTTAGAAATGTAATATTTGAAAATGTCTGAGTTGGATGCTAGGATTTAAGAGAGGCAGCTGACATAATAATTATTTATGAGATGACGTGGATGATTTATTTAAAAAGGTCAGGACAATTATAGCTTTGAGAGATGACAAAAATGGTGTCAAGACGTGATTTTCATTCAAAAATGTAATTTTATGTCTCAAGAGTAAAATTAATAAACCAGTTTTGTTTTGTTTTGTTTTTTTCGTACGCTATTATAAATGACAAGTAAATTCTAGTCTAATAAAAACTGTTTCTTTCGTCTTTCGTAAAGCTATGTCATCATCAGCCTACAGCAATCCACTACTGGACATAAACCTCCTCAATCGCACGCCACTCAACTCGTAAAGCTATGCTATTACACAATTACCTCAACCATCCACCGAAGCCTTGTTCTTCATCGTCCAAAGAATCAACTATCACTGGAACGTTTTCAGTATTCTCTGTTTCCTTTTCTTCAACTCCGACCTGTGTCTTTTTCTTAGCTGTTCCAGAATTAAGTTTATTTTTCTTCATAATCTAGAAATTACAAGTAAAATAAGGGTAGCTGTTAATACTTATAAAATTATAACTACATCATCTACCTAGCTTTTTCTTCTGTCGTCGGCAATCTAACTGGATGCAGATGAATACCAGTATTTTTCTTGGAGCGACTGCCTATCTGACCTCACAATACTGGGTAATACGATACCACTTGGTAAGACTGGTTGTCAGACTTTCGGGCCCCTGACTACCTGCACTTGTCAAAGATCTACAAATGACAGCCGGTACCAACGGCTTAACGTGCTTTTCGAGGCACGAAGGAAACTTGGTATGTAATGTAATGTGTGGTTATCCATTCATGGACCAACCTAGGCAAGCACGGTTTAACCTGAAGATCGACCCGAGAGGCTGTTATTATTTAGCCACGAGCTTCTTTATAGAATATTAAATTATAACTACAACTACCACTAAAATATTGTGATAATTTCGTTGATTAGTCAAAACTACATGAATATTCAGTAGTGTCGAAACCTTTATCTGGTACATAATAATGTGAACTAAATTAGCAAAAAATACTACACACAGTTAGAACCAATTGAAATGAACAAAACCAGTTTCAACAGCAATTTGTAGGTGCCACAAAACTGTCCGTAGTGTGTACTGTACTGAATATTTCAAAAGTTTCGTTAAAAAACGATTCAAAACGTTTATTCAGGCGTAACTTTTGAATAGGCGAACCCATTTGACTGATTTTTTGCTAGTTGCGAGGTAGTTTCTAGTGGTCGGAATTCGATGAGCGATACGTCTATAAATATTATGTACTTCGTCAAAAGCGAGCCAGCAAATAAAAAATACTACAGTAACTTAAAAATGTGCTGTATTCATCCAATTTACACAGAAAATGGAAAACTTTATGTTCATTTGAAAATTTTCGATTTTATTTCTCTAGAAAAAGTTTAATTTAAAACAATGACCGGAGCTATCTCATCAATAGAACACATGGAAACTAAAAAAATCTTCTCAACATAGGATCTATTTTCCTTCACAAAAGTACTAAGAAGCCACGTAACGAACACAAAGATACAAGTACTTTCCCGAAGCTAAACAAAACACTAACACGGGAACACCTGGGCCCCTAATCAAATATTATTTGATTCAATATTACCTCAGTGGCAAAGGGTGTGCGGTGAAGAAACAAGTGGCTCGGTCTCCTCACACTGAACACTAACAGACCTAACGAACCACATTCAGCGGGAAGCCTCTCAAACGTTGATCGATACTTTACGTGGTGCAAGTTTTTGAGGTGAAGAGAGGTGTGTGCGGAGCGATTAGCGGATAAAATAATACAAAGTTAGACTTGGGTTTTGGATTATTTTTAAAAGTTGGATAAACAGACTTTGAATTTATAGGTAGACTGCATCGTTGGTCAACTGCTGAGCACGAGGTTCTGAGTTCGATTTCTAGATCAGACTGGGTTTTGCCATCAGTAATTTCTCAGTAGCAGCCATGGAGTCTGGATTTGTACCCGGTTGATGGCAATAGGCTCGCCCCCTATTACATGGGACTTAAAACAAAACTGGCGAAATGTTGGTGTACTATTAGGTACACCTCTGCCTAACCCTTCGGGGATTGCAGGCGTGATTTTATGTTATGTTGATCTAAGTCTGCAGAGGAATGGAGTTCTCAGTGGCATGCTGTCGTAAAACACTGAAGACAGCTTTGAATTAGGAGATTTTGGTAATCTTCAAAATACTGTCATAATCAACAATTGAGGTGTCAATGAACCCGTCCGTCGTATGACGACGGGCAGGCCGTGTCGACGGCGCGTTCGTGTTCCACGCGCGCCTCAAAGAGTTGTCAGCAACGGGAGGGGCCCGCAAGGGCCGGTGCCTGCCAGGGCTGCGGGACTGTTCGAAAGAGATACCGCGGCCCTGGAACATAAAGGGCCAATGAAGGAACATGGGTGGTTTTTAGTCAGTAAGAGTCTGACACTCCCTTCCGCTCCGCCCAGAGCGGGAGGAGTCAGGTGATGATTTCCCACCCCCCAAAAAAAAAAAAAAAGGTGTCAATGAACGAGCATGATTTCATTATTAGATTTGAGCCCCGGTTCTTAAAACATCTTACAAGAAATTAAACATTAGAAATAAGCTGGTACCTAAACAAACACTTAAAGGTTTTCTTAGTTTCAAAGTACTCGGAAAAAACGTCTTAACGATCAAAATGCTAACTACATTCCACATAAAATAAACAAAGAAAATATTAATTTCCGCCACTCAGTCCCCACCCCAACGTTTCGCTGTCGACGTCCTAACACGATTATGAATTATTACCGACGGGTGAATGAGTAAAATTCGACTGTTCACCTCCCAAGGTAATTTGCAAACTCTACGGTGAAAAAATAAACTTTCTCGAAAAATATTCTTTAAATGGATTTTTAGATTAGATACGAGTATCTTACACAAAAACGTGCTGATGGAGAACCATTATTACATTTATGCTATCTGTCATAGGGTTGTCTTTCTAAAACCGGAATAATTAATTAATTATAGAATATTAAATACTCTGTAAATATTCCGATAAAAACGGGTTTCCTGTATCTGTACCTACATGTAATCCCTTTTGGATATTATATCATAATATTATTATTAATATTATAATATTATTATAAATATTAATAATTTTGCTTGTTTTAAACGACCACAGCTATGAAATTTATAGCTATGGTCGTTTTCAAGACAAGTACGATTGTTTAGAGGTAAGTTTTGGTACCTATTTTGTCCCACTGCTGGGTAAAAAGTCCTCCCCATATTATACCAGTTCTCTCTATATTAAGTCATCTCCGGTCAATGAAATAAAGCGAGCCCAGATCGTCACGCCAGTGTCCGAGGCCTGCCTCGACGATGACGGCTCCCATCTCCAGGCAGCCACTGTGTAACAATCCTGGCCCTTCCAACATCATGCACCCTGTAGGCACACACAATGGACAATGTTTTTATCCAAAAACACATTTACCAACGTTTTATTTTGAAGGTAAATATGACGCTGCGGAACCCTAGCTTAGTCCAAGGGTCCGACTCACAGGCCAGTTTTTTATTTTGTTGTTCGCAATGCCATGCGATGCTCGGTTTAATTTTGCTGCGCGAATTTATGACAGCATTGATAGGGCTAATGATATTGGATTATTAATGTATCCACATCCATGCGTCATAGTCATAGATATAGGATTGGCCTGTATCTTTGGCATGTGTGGTAATTTATTGTAAAATTATTGGAAGTGGTTGTAAAACTGTAGCTGAAGATGTACGTGCTCCTGTGTTGAGGCATTTTGGTAATTTTTAGGGAGGTATCTGTGTATTGGTTATCTTGACGGGGCGGGGTGTCTCGGCACAGGGGCATTCCTGTGCATTTTTGTGTATATTTGTGTAGAATAGAGTTTAGATTATTATTATGATGAGCGTTGTCCCTTTTAATTTTATTTAAATACTTACAATAGTTTTCTAAGTTTTGTTTACTAACCTTTGGATCTAGTTGTCCTAAAATAAATGTTGTTGAATTTGATTTGGACCTATCTTTGAAAACGGAAAAATTTCACGAATACAACGGTCGTATTCGTGAAATTTTTCCGTTTTCTTCCGTTTCAAGAAATTATCCTCAAAAAATTATGCGTAAGCTGTTATGCGTAATTATATTATGCGAAAATATAATTATGCCAAACAAAATTATGCTAAGTTATATTAGGTCTTAAAATTTTATGCAAATGGATAGTGAACCATTTGTAACGTAATGCTCATAATAGAATCTTAGAAATTACAAACAAATGCTCCCGGTCGGGGCGTCGAACAAGATTGAGTCCAGAGCAGAGAAAAGTGACTATCGCGTTTAAATCACTATTTTCGTATTTCAACTGTTCCTTCACAGTTACTTCCGTCAGAATGGCAGTGGTCTTTCATTCGTCATTCTCCAGCCCTCATCCCAATTTATTTGGGGTGGGCCCAGCATGTCTTCTTCCATACTTCTCTACTACTCGTCATCTCATCAGACACTTCCTTTCTAGCCATAATTATCATCCTTCACAAAAGCTATCCGTCGTTTCGTTGGTCTTCCTCTACTCTTATATAACAGTGATCATTATTTTTGTTAAAATAAGGTTGCTGTTTGGTTGGCACCACCAACAAGTCTGTCAAATAATAGTGATCTTTATTCTCATTACGACAAAGTTGTTGTTGGTTTGCTGCTGTCAGATGTAAACTGACTGTGACTGTACAGTGACATCCAATAGAATTGTCGTAGTTAGGGTAGTTTATGTCAATATTAGAAAGACGTTTACGTTTTCTTTAGAATATTTCAATTGAATGTCACTTTATTTAGGCCCTTTGGGCAATTTTTAATTAACTATTTGTCTTAACACAGACCTGACCTAGCTCAAGGTTGTTTTATTGTTTAATTATAAAGGTCAACAGTATTAATTACCTCACGAACGTAATTTTTAATAAACGTCTGGAACTCTAGACTAACCTGGTTCTTAATAACATCAACATTAATCATAAAGCTTACCTTATTTATTAATTAATATATGATTAAACAAAGAAAATGTAATCAAATAAATTATTTATTACACAATCGACGAAACATGGTTGTGCTACGTCTGTCAAACTGTTCGGGAATATAAGTATCTGAAATAAAACTCAAATCGACACACAAAATCGCTAGAAATAAAATCTTAAATTTTAAAGAATAAATGCTTGAACTTAACCTTAATCGAGAATGAGTACATCCACAGGTAAGCCGCAAAGCCGAAGGAAAAACACGCTTCTGCGCTCGTCCCTAATGACACTCTAGGAAGAAATGAGGAAAATCAAACAGTAGAGAAAATAAACTTCTGAACTCTACTTACCCTACTTTTCATAAAAATATTATAAAAATGGTTGGTCGGTTGTCAAGATGTTTGTTACTGAATCGTGCTTAAACTTCTTAATGAATTCGGATGAAATACTGAGTTACAGGTAGACCATGACCAACAAGAATACAGACTTTGAATTCGTGTAAATTTAATAAAAATTAAACGTTTTATTTTTTAAATTATTTATCAAAATAAATGCGTTTACAAATTTTCGAGTCCGTACCATTAACCGTTGAGGAGTTCTCTCGCGAGGAGACGATCCTGGCCGCAGGATCAAATCATAGTTGTCTTAAAAAAATATTGTCACCCGAACCAAAAGTGTGTGCAAAATTTCAGCACAATCGGTTGGAGAAAACTAGTTTGAAGTTCAGTTGTAAGATTTGACCAATTGCCATATTAACTAGTTAACTAGGCAAGTTAAATAAAATCTTACAAAAACCTTGTTTTTCGTGGTACCATTGAGTCTTCATAGCTAAGCTTCATCTGTGAGGAACAGAGGATTATATCATATTCTTACCAACTAAAGGCACGGTTTTCCTCGTACTAGAAAAAGGTGGAATTACAGCACAGGCAACGATATGGAGCTGTTCTTCTAGGAAGCAAGTGAAACCGTAGACAACAGCTAGTTTTCAAGAAAACTATGCCATCACTAGGTTACCACCCACACAAACAAAATAAGTAATCCCACAAAAAATATGGTGACATTTTACTGCAGTTTTCAACACTTTAATCTCGTCTATTGCAGCTATTGGAGTTAAAAATAATACCGCAGTGAACGTAAAGTTTAAACTTTCATCAAAACGGGGAATTTATTTTGTAGTGTGTATGTTAAAAAAGGTATAAGATTATGTGAGTAAAGTTACTACCGGTAATATGTATATGGTGTACACTTAGCAGCTTTTAAAAGATATTTCCTCTTACCTACTGTATAAATTGCAATTTGATGTTTTGAATCGACTTTAAAAAAAACGATGAGGTTATGTATTTATTTCTTTACAATCTTATATATAAAAATGCCACGGTGTTTGTGGTCGCACTCCTCCGAAACGGCTCCACCGATTTTTATCAAATTTTTATATATGTTACGGCTAAAGATGGGTGTCAACATAAACTTAAGATTAGCCGGCTAAACTCCGACGTCAGGGGCACCCCGAGGTTCGGTTAGTTAGGTTCCTGTAAACCTTGCAGACAGAAATAGGAGCCCCGCGCAGCGGGGATCCGTCGACCTGCTGATGGAAACGCTAACACTAGACGGTCGACGACAGGGGCACCCCGAGGTTCGGTTAGTTCGGAGTTTAGCCGGCTAATCTTAAGTTTATGTTGACACCCATCTTTAGCCGTAACATATATATTTGGTAGGTATAAGAATAGGTCGAAAAGTATCACACCGCTAATTTCACGCTGAAGAAGGTCGCGGGACACAGCTAGTCATAATACATATTTTGGAACCCATATTATTATGAAATAGGCCTTATCTCAAAGTTGCAATCGTTATTTCAACCAGATAGTTGCTTTCAAATATAGGTAAGTGCATACATATTTGTGATCGTGACTGGAGATGTGCCCTACGTGTTACATAGTCTATAGAATCGTTAACGAACCTGTGTCTTCGACTTGAACAGGCGTTACGGTTGATATACAGGTTGTTGTATTAAGTTACAATGGATCCCAGTGAAAGAGATTTAAAAGACTGTAAATATTTGAATGTCTTTGATCCTAGTTGTCGTTTGGAAGATTTTGGTTCCGTTTATTTTTCTAACTCGAATTTTAACCTTGGTATGTTTGACTAAAGGTTGTTATCCTTACTATATTATACTAAATAGTATAATATATACTTACTATTTAATTTTTATAGATGCGAAAGTAACTCTGTCTGTGTGTTAAGCAATCACGCCTAAATTACTGAACCGATTTAAATGAAATTTGGTACAGAGATAGTCTAGAGCAAAACCGCCAAACCTTTTTAACAGTGGGGCAAAATTAATGGTTTAAATTCACTGACGGGCCACTGAACACTGACGGTTCAAATTTTTGAGTAGGTAGTACCTACTTTTGATAGCAATATTGCAATAAGGTCAAAAAGCCTTAACTTACATTATGGTATTGAGCAATAAACGATAAAACAACATTACCCACTTAACTTTAAAAGTAAAAGCTAATATTACACAATACATAATTATATCTTTCATAAAATATTATAAATACGAAAGTTTGGATGGATGGATGTTTGTTACTCAATCACGCCAGAACGGCTGAACAGATCTGGATGAAACTTGGCACAGAGATAGATCATAGTCTGGCATAGCACATATATTACTTATTATCCCAGAAGTAGGTAAGATCCCGTGGCAATTCCCTAACTGCATGCGCGCGAAGCCGCGGGCATAAGCTAGTTTAAATATATAAAATGTTAAAGTGACTGACAGACTGACTGACTGGGTGATATATCAACACACAGTCCAAACCGCTGGTCCTAGAGACATGAAACTTGGAGGGTGTATTTTTTGTGAAGATTAAATATTCACTAAGAAAGGATTTTTGGGAATTCCATCCCTAAAGGGGTAAAATAGGGGATGGAAGTTTATATAAAAATCCGTCAGTCTTGAAGTTAGGATCTTCAAATTTTGTGTTTAGGCTGACAATTGAAAATTAATTTATCCGTGTCAGCGTTTTTGATAATTCTACCCCCGAAGGGATAAAAAAGGGGGTGAAGGTATGTTCCCGTCGGATATTTTTCGACATCCAGGCGGGCGAAGCCGCGGGCAAACACCTAGTTATTTTATAGTTGTTGATTGCCACACCAAGTAAAAAATATTAAAGCTAAAAATAACTATAAAATATCTTATGAATACGAGTATCTATTAGCGTATATTTTTAAAATTTACAGTTTTTATATCACTGAAATTGATTACTCCGTCCATGAAAAAAATAGTTTTGAACTGCACGCACTTAAAGCCGTGAAAAATATTTGTAGTGTCATTCCGTAACTCTCATGCAATACTTTTTAAACCAATTTAACAGCAAAAAATATTTTGTATTCACTGAAATAATTTTATTGAAAGCTGTTATATTTATTTTTTCATCGTTATTTTAAATGTAGATTTTGGTATTTAATGGAGCATTGTTTTGTGCATTAACGTTACATAACATCACGCCATGTAATTCTCGAAGGATCAGGCAGAGCTGTACCCAATGGTACACCCACATTGACAGCCAGTTATGTTTATAGTCCTATGTAAATCAGACGACTCGAATGCTACTTCAAAATACCACTGCCCAACCTAGGAATCTGACTTTATTTATGCTCAACAGAAGCGCTTGCAACTAGTAGATCAACGAGTCATTTGCAAGCAATAAAAGTAACACAAAAGACTAATAGGCTTCATCATCGTCTGCCTAGCCTTTTCCCAACTATATTGGTTTCGGCTTACAGTCAAACCAGATGCAGCTGAATACCAGTATTTTACATGGAGCGGCTGCCTATCTGACCACCACAACCTAGCTAAGTTAGTACTGGGTAATACGATACCCCTCGGTAAGACTGGTTGTCAGACTTTCGGGCAAAAGACTAACTGAAAAATCTATAAATCTTGCTTTGACCAACGGCTTGACGTGCTTTCCGAGGCACGGAGGAAGCTGTGTAGACTAATACGCTCATCAGCTATAAAAAAAGACATGACACCTACAGTTCCTCAGTTCAGTTGATCTCATAAATAAAATTAAGAACAGAAACATGGAAACGATAAAGAACATTATGCAAAACTTAGAAGTTCATAACTGTAAATTCTAGAAACTTAAGGAAGTGCGCTCTAAGACTTCATAGTTCATGTTATGTAACTTGTGTAAAATTTTCTCCTCCCACACAGTGCAGGTACAATTTTCCTAGATAGTTTCGTTTATTTTAACCCTCGAGACAACGAAGGTGTCTAAAAAGGTATTTGATTTGATGCACTTGTTTTTCAGAGAAAATGCACTAAGCAAGACTTACTAGAAATATTTTGATGCAGTCTTTTTGCTAATAGAGTGTTCTAAAATTAAGTATAACAAAAAGAAATACTAAAATATTGACGTCGACACTGTTACTGTTTCTAAAACGGGTCGCAAAATGGAAACTTTGTTTATTTGCGATTCTCTCTTTGACCTTTTATACTGATTTTGTGAAAATGTTTAATAAGTTTTTTTTTTCAATACAATGTCCGTGAATGGAAACGTTTTCGTTTTTTACGTTTACATCTTAACATTTGATACTCCAGTTCAAGAGTTCACATAACAGTACTACTATACAAAAATCAAATGTAGGTACGTCACGTCAACCGAAACTCGTAAACTTAAAATATCCACATTAAAGACAAAAGCCACACGCTGTACATCGCACAATTTCATGCCTACGTCACATCTCCTAGCGCCAGTCTATTAGGGCGACCACCAGTCCGTGACGTGACAACTACGTAATTGTAATCCTATGTAACCATCGAGGATGTTATTGCCCCTGTTTTGGACCTCTAGGGCTTGATTAACTTGATATTCAGTGATACAGTGTATTGGTGTGAGGCGTTGAATAGATTGACACATTGTGGTTATGATTAGCACGGAGAAGCTCTGACGGTCGGCGCTAGATGCGGCATTTGATTGTCACCACTGTCTATAGAAACCGCGCGTGGTCACTGTTTGGTCACACTACGGCATACTTAAGTGACGTTTAGAAACTGACTGCTTTGAAGGCGTTCCGTGAAATTTTGATAAATGTGCACTTTTGGTGCCATTTTTTTTATAAGTACTGCTGTTTCTAGACGCTACTAGCGATTACGTGCGCTGTGGTGCAGGAAGATATCATGAAGCTCATATGTATTGTGTACAGTATGTATGGTATGTTTCCGGCAATCTATTTACAACAAAATGTAGGGGAAATGTCCAATTTTTAAAGGGTGTCCTTTTTTAAACTTTCTATTTCTTTCAGGATTTGCTGGTATTCATTTATCATCATTTTTTTTTTTGTTAATTGGCCTATTCTGTCCCACTGCTAGGTAAAGGTAAAAACACCAGGAGAGAAGGAAAGAAATAGGGGAGCCTATTTCTTTCCTTCTCTCCTGGTGTTTTGCCTTCTCTAGCCAATCAGTCAGGAACGAGTCCAAATCGTCACGCCAGCGTGACTTTCATATTAACATCATTATCATGGTATATTACATTGAGCATCTATTGTATTAGTTACCTATTTGGTACTCTGATTGTAATATCAACGTTAACCATACTATTAGTCTACACAAGAGCAAGCCCTTGTCACAATTATAGGTATCTAGAAACAGTAGGTAATCATGCATAACAATCAAGGGTATTATTGTCAACGGTTTAGTGTACTTACCATAAATTGGAATAGTTAGTAAGTACACTAAACTTGTTAGTAATACTAAACTGTTAACAGAAATGTTAAACTACGTTAGACACATAATATAATCAAACTGCCTTTAGGTCTAGTGGTCGCAAGCGCAACTGCATGAGGGAGATGAGAGCATGAGGTCTTGGGTTCGATACCCGGGTCGGCTAAAATGTTTTTGATTTTTCCATCAAGAATACCTCAGTAACAGCTACGGAGTCTGGATTGGTGCCCGGCCGATGGCAATAGGCTCGCCGTTTATTACATGGGACTTAAATATAACTGGCGAAATGTAGGTGTACTATTAGGTATACCTCTGCCTAAACCATCGGGGATTACAGGCATGATTTTATGTATGAACATACCTAAGAAATGAAACCAGCAATTTTGACTATGCACTGGAATACCTGACACTAAATAGTAGCGGGGTTTTCCGGTGGAAATGTTACCAACCCTTCTATGTTCTATGTTAGGGATTTTGGTTTCCGCACTTAGTCCCTAAAGTGAACCATGGTGCGTGAGCCATGGTGGCCGTTACTCCAACCAGCCCACCTCCCTCCAGAAGCAGATCAGACTTCCCGGTCTTCTCAGGGCATCCGCAAGAGATCTTGGTGTTCCAAGAGTCTCCTCGCGGATCTGGGTGATGCCAGGCACTCGAGGAGTACGTGCGCTATCGTTTCCTCCGCCTCCATGCACGCCCTGCACAGGGGACTGTCAGTGATACCTAGGGTGTGGAAGTGTTCCCCGAGTCGGGAAGGCAGTGAGTGCGTTGCACAGACTGTTACCCAATCTCGGGGGGCCACGAGAAGAAGTTCGCCGCCTCTACGCGGGGGTCGTGCGATCGATGGTCCTTTATGGGGCGCCTATTTGGTCAAATAGGTTGTCAGGCGTCCGGCGCTGTAGGACTAAAATCAACAGCCGGCAGCGGAAAATGGCTATTCGTATCGCACGAGGATACCGTACTGTGTCCTTTGAGGCGGCAACTCTCCTGGCACGTTTTCCACCGCTGGATATCCTGGCAGATATGGACACGAGGGTTTATAGCCGAATTCGTGCCATCCGCCAAAGTGGTAATAGTGTAGGTACCTGGAATCGCTGTTGCAAGGCTGAGGCGGCAGAAGCGGCGACACGCGCTCGAGCAGTGGCGTGAGCGGCTGCAACAGCCGCAATATTCGCGTAAGCGCGTTGTCGAAGCCATCCTGCCGCACTTCGAAGCTTTGCTGAAAAGAGAGGAGCGCATCTCCTATAGACTTACTCAGGTACTTACCGGGCACGGTTGCTTCGGCGAGTACCTGAATAAGATAGGGCGAGAGGCCACAACAAATTGCCATCATTCTGGCGGCGACCTAGACTCAGCACAGCACACGCTCGAAGAGTGCCCTGCATGGGACTCTGAACGACGGATCCTGGTATCCAGGATCGGGCAAAACCTGTCTCTGTCAGCCTTAGTTGGGGCTATTCTGGCGGATTCTGACAACTGGAGGGAGGTGACCTCGTTCTGTGAGACCGTGATGGTCCAAAAGGAGGCTGCCGAGCGGGAACGTGAGAGGGCCGTACTAGTAAATAAAAAATTATGAATATCCCTGGACATTTCACACAGCACCATCTAGTCCCAAGCTAAGCAACCTAATGCTTGTGTTATGGTAGCTAGAAGGCTGATAAACTACAATATGCATTTTTTTTTTGTAAATACATACATATTATAGATAGAAAAACACCCAGACCCGGAACAACTACTTGTAGGTCATACAAATATTTGTTCCGTATGGGAATCGAACCCGCGACATGCAGCGCAGCAGTCAATCGCTTGACCACTGCGCCAACCGTGCCGTCGAAAAAGTGTTTGTTTAGTGAGCAGTGTCCAGTGATGGTCCCCACCACCAGTCGCAGGCTATCTCTATCCAGGCGCAGAAGGCGCTTGGTCAGCTTTCTAGGAAATGCCAAACCTTATTTTCATTCAAAAGTCAAACAAGTAAAAGTAGTCGAAATTATCCACATTGCACCGTGCGAAGCCGGGGCGGGCCGCTAGTAATCGATAAATTAAAAAAATGCGAAATTAGACGTCACTATTTCTCTTTTTCATTTTCATTCGACAGTTCTAATCATTTCGACTGTAGTGCAGACGATTGATATCGAACAATCGCCACATTATCGATAAGACCGATCTATCAATGTCGCCATGCTTTGTATCCTTCGATTATATCTTTAGGGATCGATTCATCCATTTCAATCTTGAATTTGAACAAAATTAAATCTGTCTTTGAATTCAATTGAATAATTTTGAGGGTCCCCCGTTTCTAAATCAAAATTATCATGATGGTAATATGCATGTTCTTTTGTAATGATATCTCCATTTGCTTATTTGAATCTGATATTTTTGCTTGCTGCATTCTTCATTCAAGTTTGTTTCTAGTTTGTGAAAGGAATTTAAATTAAATATTGAAATAGCATATTCATTTTACTACACCTCGAAGTCCACCGTCAATAGAAAGATCTATAGTAATAAGTATTTGTAATATTCAAAGGTATATTCTATTCTATTAAATACTGTATGGATGTAAGCAGAAAATTGAATCCAAATCCTTTACATTGTTTGTTACAATAGAGAATTCAATTTGGCTTTGAAAATATTTCACGACACATTTTGTAGAAAATGCATTTTCCTTTTGTTCTTAACGGCTATGTACTTAACCCAGTCTTACGCAAGTTCCCGACAGTGCCTAGTAATAATCCTCTTGACCTCAATCTAGTCCTGGGGACAGAGTTGAGGTCGACGATGGAACGAGCTAACCCAAAAGAAGCCTCGCGACTTAAATAGATCGGGGTCATATGAACTTGGGAACACCGACGAAGGCAGAGAATTCTGCTATGCGCATAATAACTGACGAGATTTAAAAGAAACAGAATAAATATCAAATCTTCCAGGTTTATTGTTTGTTGATCAAGAAACAGCAGCTTTCAATTTCTAAGAAACTAATGAGTTTTCCTCTGATTCCGATAATTTATCCGCTCTATAAGTATTTGAAATCTCTTTGGATTGAAATAAGTGTTTCAGCAGTTTATGTCAGTTCTATAAATTATTGACTTTATCTTCATTGTCACTAGTAAAATGTCACATTGTCTAGGCTTTTTTTTGTTTTTGGGATGGGAAATCATCAAATGACTCCTCCCGCTCTGGGCGGAGTGGAAGGGAGTGTCAAACTTATACTGACTAAAACCCATCCATGTTCCTTCTTTTGCCCTTTGTGTTCCAGGGCCGCAGTATCTCTTTCGCACAGTCCCGCAGCCCTGGCAGGCATCGGTCCTTGCGGGCCCCTCTTGTTTGCTGACATCTCTTTGAGGCGTGCGTGGAACACGAACGCGCCGTCGACACGGCCTGTCGTCATAAGACGGACGGACTGGTCTAGGCCCGATATCAAGTTATGAATTGTTGTTTCTAGATACTATTCCTGGGTTGTGTAAATACAGGGTGGAAGGGACATTGACGCACAAACGAATACCACGTATTCAGTTCATCATTCCGAAGCCCTCACATAGAAATTTTTCATCGTATGTATTGCAGTTTAAATTGCCGATGAAAAATTTCGACGACGACGTCATTCAAGATTCAAGATTATTTAATTGCATGAAATATGGTGGTTACAGTCTTATAAATAAAAGGTTTCTCATATTTCGCTTACTTCCTTCAGTATGCAAACTTAAAATTAAATTAAAATAGGTACCTAGTCCATTCCACGGAACTAACTAACTAACTTCAAATTGAAAAGCCCCTTTAAATAAAGAGGAAAAAAAAACTAACTAACATTATAAAGAGAAACATTATACTACAAAATAAAATGAAAGTAAGTTTGTTTGTTACCTTTTCACGCCTAAACCACTGAACCGATCATCCTGATATTTTGCATATACGTTGTCAGATGTACAGAAACGGACATAGGTACCTTTCATCCCGATAAAAGTACTGTTCCCGAGGAAAACAACAATAACGTTCTTATGATAATAGATAGCGCCACGTGTCTTTCGAATCATGATTGAGTTATATTATTATGGAAACTTAAGTACCGTATTAAGAGTTAAATTGTCAAATTATTAATTAACGCGAGCAAACCCGCGGGCAAAAACTATTAATGTATATGTTTAGACGAGTGTACTAAAATAATAACCACCTGAATATACATTAAAAAGCTGCGAAAAGCTCAAACACCCCTGAAAAGGAAAACGTTTAAATCAATAACCGGACGAAGTCTTCTCCGCTAGATTCTAGACACAAAGGAAATAAATTAAGACGAACTAAAGAGCTTCAATAGCTTGTTTATACCTAGAACATCGTGGGCTTTTGTCACGAAATTGTTGGGATAATCTTTGGAGGAGACCCCATTTCCTGGGAATCAAAAGATTCTGTCGCTGCCCTATCTACGCGATCGTAAATCTTTGTTGATCCTTTTATAAGGCTTGTTTGGCGTTTTTAATACTATTTGCTTAGAAGATTATAAAATTTAATAATATTAATATAAGTCCTTTATTTATAATTTATTGATAAGGACCTGTAATAAGTAAGGGTTATCGACTAATTTCACATAATGATGAACATTTGTTGAAACTGTGCCGATAGACAATTTATGTCGTTTCGAAAAAAATTAGTTTTCAAGACATTCACTTTTGACTTAACAACAGTATATTTTGACTATTAATTTAACTATTTACTTCTATTATAGTCCTATTTGAGAGATTGGCCGGAGAAAACCGTACGTAGAGAAGAGTAGAAGGCTATGGGGGAGGTCTTTGCCCAGCAGTGGGACGATATAGGTTAAGGAAAAACAAAAAATAGTCTTATTTTATTACGAAACAAAAACTTCAAGAACAAAATTTATACCTACATCAAATTCTTTAAACGCTTCCAATAAACTGCAGTCACTTTACACTATAAATCTATACTCTATCATTCGCAGGTACCAGGACTAAAGGACATCGAGGCAGCTCGTGTCAAAGCTGCTGCAAATTCCTCCAGTTGGGACCGTCGTGTCGTGTCTATAAAGAGCTTTTAGTTTTCCTTTTACATCGTGCCGTGTCAGGCAAACGTGTTGCACGAAACAGTCTTGATATTTGAACGTTTGTTGTGTGAATCGAGACTTGTGATTGAATCAAAGATGGCGGTGCTGCTTATTTTGGTTTGATTTTTGGATGTTATAATTATATAGTTCAGTATCGACGGATTTGGTCTTAAATTCTATTGTGTTATGATAATAGTTTTGTAAAACAATAAGGAGATACATTAAGTAAATAAAGCAGTTGGCTTGACTATGGTCTATGAGTTAGGACTAATGACGCCGCGGGCCTGTGGACGGTGAGTAATGGGTTAGCTCGCCGTCCGTCCGTCTTATGACGACAGGCCGTGTCGACGGCGCGTTCGTGTGCCACGCGCGCCTCAAAGAGATGTCAGCAAACCGGAGGGGTCCGATGCTTGCCAGGCCTGCGGGTCTGTCTGAAAGAGATACTGCGGCCCTGGAACACAAAGGGCAAAAGAAGGAACATGGATGGGTCTTAGTCAGTAAAAGTCTGACACTCCCTTCCGCTCTGCCCAGAGCGGGAGGGGTCATTTGACGATTAAAAGGACTAATGACGTCACAGACATAATAATATCTACTATGTATTTAACTTTTACTTATTTACTGAGTTTATTTCACATGTAGTGTGGTGTAGGTGATCCGATAGAGAACCAGAGTTGTCGACTAAGACAGACAGAATAAATAAGCTGCAATGGCAATGGGCCGGTCATATTAGCCGTAGGACCGATGACCGTTGGGGCGTAGACGTGTTCTTGAGTGAAGACCGCGAATCGGCAAGCGTAAGGTGGGACACCCTCAGGCTCGATGGAGTGATGATCTCCGCAGGTTGGCTGGTAGCAACTGGAGGAGAGTTGCCAAGAATCAAGTTAAGTGGCGTGCGATTGATTGAGTTCTATGTCCAGCAGTGGACTATTGCAGGCTGATGATGATGATGAAATGAAAGCCTCTATAATCCAGTTACTGGGTAATACGAAACCTCTTAGTAAAAGTAAGTTAGACTTTCAGGTTTTTGGCGACCAGTAACGACTCTCAAAGATCTACAAATAACAGCCAGGACAGCCGTGCTTTTCGAACACGTAGGGTTATATTTAGTGGATGATTACAAAACGGTCCTCCATCCAGGGATCAACTTCTACAAGCGAAGCATAAACCCCCGATTTACTAGTCTGAGTCCACGAGTCCCTAGGGACCAACTATTGGCCCAAAATTGTTGCAATATGCACTTGTCTACCTACTTCTGTCTAAGTATATCCTCGTGAGTCTATCACGGTGAACAGTCCTTCAATTCCACCTCGCACTCCAATCTCTAAACTACTCAGTCATGTACACTCAGGTAAACTAACAAGGTATCAATTAATCAATGTTCGTCTCACAGTGGGTTCTGCTTCTGTACATACTTAATCTGTCTCATCTTGGACAACGCATTAGGTACGTGCAGTTACTTCAACTAGATAGCTTCAGTCTGTTGTGTTTTATTATTTATGAGCGTTTGTTATTGAAGAAGACACATGGTGTGGACCCAGGTAATCAGTAAATAGCTCAGGTCAAAAAGTATCGTTTACAAGTGGGACTTTTCAAATTAAATTGTTTGATTGTCTGGTTATGAAACCACATATTGTAGTCGAATAGTTCCTGTTTATAAAACTTACAGGGAAACATCATTCATTACCGATTTTACAGAATAAAAAAAAATAGAGTCAATTAAGAATCTACCCAATCCCCTCCCTATCTATCTCTATCTGTCCTATCTATCTGTCTTGAATAATTTTGTGTAATTTAATTAATATTGACATACCTCAGGTTTCCGATTTTATTAAAATTGTATTATGAAGATTATATTTTATACACTATAAATGTACTATGCAGACTATTGTTTTTAACTGTAAACCATTTTTTCATTCTATTTTCAATGTATTTAACAATTTTATTAATGTTTGCATGTCGAATATAAGGTAGATTGTACAAGGCTCACCCATCTTTTCGCTACATCTTATTGCATGTACCTACAATCTATGCAAATAAATTTTACTTTACTTAACATCATTTATAACTGCCAAAAACCGTCCACTGCATAACATAGAAACTTACGTCCCGTCGGGGACGCTTTTTGGCTAATATTATAATGATGATGATTATTTCTCTGTTTATAAATAACCGGATTAACAAAACTGCCACTGCACATAAATTGTTTATTTTGTAGATCTCGAAAATTGTTTCTAACAATAACTTATCACGCAATAGAACCACGGGCAAAGCAAGTCTCGTAATGTTTCTTTTAGTTTTATTTCTACGATATTTTTACGCTACAGCCAGTCTTAAAGTCTATAAGTAATGACCTGATTCTCACCCCTTAGAGGAAGAATAGTGAACGGAGGTCGAGCCTTAGATTAGAACGAAGAACTTTGTGGCCCGCGCTTATACAATTTGTTAATGACATGAGTATCATAATTCAACCCATTCTTTAGTACTTACGTTAACGTTTTTAAGAAAAATATTTTTCTGGAAAGTAGAGGTGAAATGGAGTTACCGTTTATTAAGAACAGAACTTCTCCTTTGGGGCAGTTGGGTAAAATTGAAGGTGTTTTTTAGGAGTTTAACATTCTGAAAATTCAAGAATACACGGCTTTCTTGACGTTATCACTGCACCGATTTTATCCATGTTTAGAAACAGCCGTATTCTAACAGATTGATTCGTAAATGGTAAAATGACATAAAGTCTCTGTATTTAAACAGTTTAAATCGGTGACTACTGAACTGATTTTGATAATTGTTTTAGATAGGCCAGGGAAGGAAAAACTGAAAAAAGGCATTGCAGAACTAGTACTAGTAAAGGGGTAGGACCTCATCCACCAGGCCGCACTGGGCGTGGGAGTGGAATCCTGTGCCCCAGCAGTGGGAACTTTATACCTTCATTATGCTTATATTTAACTTTTATACATTGATCTCTTTTTTTTCGGATGGGAAATCATCAAATGAGTCAATGACTTCTCCCGCTCTGGGCGGAGCGGAAGGGAGTGTCAGACTTTTACTGACTAAAAACCATGTTCCTTCTTTTGCCCTTTATGTTCCAGGGCCGCGGTATCTCTTTCGAACAGTCCCGCAGCCCTGGCAGGCATCGGCCCTTGTCCCTCATGTTTGCTGACATCTCTTTGAGGCGCGCGTGGAACACGAACGCGCCGTCGACACGGCCTGTCGTCATAAGACGGACGGACGGCGAGCTAGCCCATTATTCACCGTCCACAGGCCCATACATTGATCCCTTCTTAATTTATTCAAAAGAACATGTTTTAACTTTGTGGAGTGGTATCACAGTACGTACGTTTACCGTGAATATCCCATCAAACTCAATTTTCTTTTATCAGCTTCTCCCAGCAAAGAGTCTTTGATTTCTTCAAGACTTCTCAATAATAATCAGCGTCTGATTTCCTCTTTCTCATAAGTAGATACAATTCTATGCCATATCACATTTTGGCTGATCAAAGCCTTCCAATTCCCAATTTTCAATAATCTCACCATTTTTTTTCTTTCCTTCCACCAACGGTTTTCATTATGACGTTACGGTATAATTTTGCAGAGCTTTCCGTGCGAACGAACTCGATTCGCAGTGTGAATTCGGGAAACATACGGGGATGGATTGTGAGCGGTTTAGATGCGTGGAAGTTATTTAGACATTTATTTTGTTTTAACTGCTTCGTTGGGCCAGTGGTCGCAAGCACGAGCTTGAGATCCTGGGATCGATTTCCAGGTCGGGTAAAGTGTTATTGGGTTTTCAGTAGCAACCACGGAGTCTGGATTTGTGCCCGGTTGTTGGCAATAGGATCGCCCCCATTTACATGGGACTTAACATAACTGTCAAAATGTGAGTGTACTATTAAGTACACTTCTGCTTAAACCTTCGGGAATTACAGGCGTGATCTTATGTTATTTTGTTTGGTCATCTTTTTAAGGTTTTGGGCTACATAACATAACATCACGATTGTATTAATTTCTTCGAAGGTTCAGGCAGAAAGGTAACCACAGTACAAACACTTCCACTTCCACTTGACCAGTGTTTGTTTTGTTAATGTCGTTTTACTTTTTTCGTTGATCTTGCGCCTGATCTTTAGAGATCCGGCCGGGAAGAGAGAGTACATATGTCTGGGCACACACTGATGCACGGCAAAATTTCCTACGTCGATGACTGGTTTCCGCAAAATTGACCACATTGACCCAAAACGGTCAAAACAATTATTACTATTGCTACTATAAGAACTTAAGAGTGGCACTAATGACGAATTTGATAACCCATTTGGGATTTTTTTGTAGTCAGACGCCGTTTTATAAAGAAAAACCGACACGTTTTATGTAAAATATATTGAACACTAGCTGTGCCCGCGACTTCGTTCGCGTGGATGTCGGAACTTAACAATGTATTTTTTTGTGCGAAGCGCTGTTGGAGGATTCCGATACAAATCATTTTTTTTTATTTATGCTAGTGCTTCTTTATAAACAACATTAGCTGTGGAACCATCTGGAGCGAACACAAAAAGGTTATTGGGGTTTTTTACGTGAGAAAGAGCTACGTATAGTTGACCATGGGAAAAGCATCCAATACTTAGGTCCACCCCCGCAACGGATAATGTCTGGCCCTGAGCTTTATTAATCGTCATGGCATAACAGAGACTGACTGGGAATTGCACTCGTTTGAAAGAGAAAGGAAAGTTGTTAGGAATTATAGGTATTCTTGGAATAAAAACAATATCACCAGCGCCGCAACCGGTTAATATTTCAGCTTCGATTATGTTTTGCTGCAGATTTGTGACTTTGAGCCGTGCCGTTACAAAGTTTGGAGGACATCAATTTCTGAGGAGAATTATTGGTACACCGATTTTTAAAACTATTTTGTGGGCTGGAAGTCCGGGTGTGTTGAGGGAATCCAAAAATTCTACCGGGTAGTGCGTGGCGTCATCTTCTTCCATAACTGTATTTATAGAGGTGTATTCTCTACTATTCCCGGACACATGAATCAATATTTTTAAATTAATTGCCGTAGCTTGGACATTGCGAGGAGTCAAAATAGCTCGCTGACATAGCCAAGAACCGGCTTGATTTCCCATGTTTGTGGAATCTCCGTACACAGAAGAAATTAGCTCCTGTTGTGATGTAACGCAAGAACAGAGATTATCAACCAAAATAACTTTGCCATCTTTTTGTACGGGGTATGTGCCATCGCCTATTTGTAACAATAAATTGGGAAACTCCTGTGCATTTTCGCAGCCTCGCAACTGTGCACGCATATGTACACTCAGGTGTGTAGATGATATATTGCGCCATAAAACAGAACTCTTCAGACAGTCAGCAATTTCTTCGGCTCTCGTTCCTCGGGGTGTCTGCCGAAAATCAGGAGTGTCTGCCGAAAATCACCGCAGAACAGCACCGTGATGGCTCCCATCGGCCGGTCATTTTGCCTTATGTCCTGTAAAGTTCTATTCACTGCTTCTACAGCTTTGCGGTTTGCCATAGTGCACTCGTCCCAAAAAATTAAAACACAATCGCATAAAACCCTTGCTTTATCGCTATTTCGCGATATGTTGCAAACCGGGCTTTCCGTGCGGTCTAAGTCGATAGGAATTATAAATGTTGTGTCTGCCGTTTTTCCTCAGGCAATAATGTGGCTGCTATCCCTGAAGAGGCGACAGCAAGGGAAATTTTATTTTGGTTCTGTAGCGGCACTACAAAAAGTACTTCAGCAACATAGAACAAAAAGTACTACAGCGCCATCTATGACGCAGAGGATGAACTAAAACTCAAAATATATCTAAATTCTGCATCGCGCAAGTAAAGTTATTTGTGACTTAAGACTATACAGAAGAACCCGACAACAACTGTTGGGCAGTAGCCCACCAGACATAACACCCGTCTGATCGGAGGATCCTCCCTTTTCAATGGTGGTTGAAGAGCTTTACACCCTGTTCTCCATACCCCCAAATTGGTGACCCCGAAATGGACGTCAGCGCAGCCTTCGAGCAACGTGACGTCATCAACATCACTTCCTCAAGCTTCCTCAAACTTCCTCAAGTTTTCGAGCAGCGAGTCATATAGCCAGCTAGCTTCAAAATGGGTATTCCTGACCACCAGCATGCAGCGGAAGCACATTCCTGGTCAGCACCCTCAGCCTCATAAAGCTACCTTGGCACTGCACTTTGGGCCGGTTGAGAGCTGTACCTCCCGGTCGACGCGAGCAGTCAGCCACATCGCGGCGCTGTACCACGTCCGACGCAACGGAGGACATGCAGTGCCGACCCCGACTAAAGGGGTTCGCACTACGCAGACAGTTCCGACTCACCGTGAACAATGCGGCAACGACTTTCCACTGGCCTGGCAATCAACGACTCATTCTACTACCGACCCTAGTCTCCGCGGGGGAGTGATGTAGCGGCACTACAAAAAGTACTACAGCGCCATCTATGACGCAGAGGATAAACTAAAAATCTAAATATATCTAAATTCTGCATCGCGCAAGTAAAGTTATTCGCCACTTAAGACTATATAGAAGAACCCGACAACAACTGTAGGGCAGTAGCCCACCAGATATAACACCCGTCTGGTCGGAGGATCCTCCCTTTTCAATGGGGGTTGAAGAGCTTTACACTCTGTTCTTCATACTTCCAAAGTTCCTTATTCGAGCCAAAATAACTTTGGTTAGGAAAGTTTTACCTGTTCCGCCCGGTGCGTCTAAAAACAGGATTTCACCCGAGGCGTTTTCTACACTGCAGCATACCCTATCAAACGTCTGGCGCTGATTCTCTGTCTTTGCGCAGCCATTTTGTAAAATTTCTGCGAGTTCCACGGGATGATAACTAATTTCTGATACGTACTCTCTGTTAATACGTTCCCCATCGACTGTCGGTGTGGGCAAACCGTATTGACTGATCGGGTTCCCTGGTATACTTATAACTATCTCTTTAATAGCCAATAAGGACCTGTTGTGACAAATTTCACGTACCCTATAGGTCAGGAATTTCTCCATCTGTATTTAGTTAAACATGCCTCAATCAGAAAATAACGTCACACGCACAATGCCATCTATCGAATATCTATATTCAATGCTGCACGCAGTTGATGTCTAGATATAGTCCAGTCTGAGTTCGATAGATGGCGCTGTTTTAATATTTTACTTCGGAAACACTATTATAATTTTATTAATTTACATTTTTCTTTCTTTCCATTTATAAGGTGTGAACTGATTACGATGAAACAAAAAACTTAATGTTCAATTACTTCAATTTACGCACTTAATGTTGTGTATAAAAGTTACGGGAAGTTGTGAGACCAACTGCACATAACCCTAATTTTACTTCTGTAACACTTTAAATTCAAATATCTTTTGATAGACTGAACCGATTGCAATACAACAAAAACTAAATGTTACTCCAAGTTACGCTCAATCGTTGTGTATAAAAGTTATCTACATTGCTTTTGTACATTTTACGTGATGCCCGAACAAATACACAGACAAACAGACAAACAGACAAAAATTCGAAAAATGCTGGAAATGGGTTCTATTGGTTGTCCTTTAACACCCTGGCTATTTTTTTTGGATTTTTTTTCGATGTACAAAAACGACTTTTCTACAGTTTTATTATATGTATAGATGACCTTCCCCGTCGGGGCATGACTTTGTATACAAAAATATTCAAATCAGGTTTTTGCCATAGGAGTGTGTGTTCTGTGACTGAATCACAGAACACATACTCTTACGACAAAAACCAATCAATGGAACTTATGTAAAAACACGTTTCTATTTGAGAACTATAATATTTTTATCAGAAACACACGTAAAGCGCTTTCTAATTTAACTTTGAAAATAAGATATTGACGTGTTTCTTTTAGAATGAATTAATTTGAAAGATGTTTTGATTTTGAATTTAAAACAAAAAACCTATTTATGTACTGACGTTTTTTTTAAAAAATTGATGGTGTAGTACGATGATGCATATTAGGACTATTGCTACATCCTTTGGCACACAATTATCGATCGAATTACCAAAACAAATTAAATACATCGCAGTCACAACACTTTTTGAATTTGAAAACAAAGGACCGTTTCACATTCAGAACTATAAAACAAAAGAGAATCATGTAAATGGTGGCAATACCAGCCAGCGTCATCGCACAAATTATCGCGCCGAATGCACCCGTTTTCACGCGATTATCGGCGTAGTGTATTCAGGACGTCGCTCATTCGTCCCCTGGACGTTATCTCGGGCTCACGCGCCCCACGTCACAAGACCGTTTGTCACACAGAATGATACTCAGAACTGTGACAGTGTAATACCGGGGCGACGGACGTTCCAGCGATTAATCCAACCAGAGTAACTTTTCGACGAGATAACTATTAAGTAGCGAAGGTAGAGATATGATGAAGTGATTTAATTGACACCTATCTTTAGGATTTGTTATTACCCTTTTATTTTGGGATCGGCTCGTATTCTGCAGAAAGTTAATAACACGAGGAAGGATGTCCATTTGCAAACACAGCGTAGCATCAAACCTGGTATTCCTGGAAAACTTGCCAGGGCTGTGGGACTGTTCGAAAGATATACCGCGGCCCTGGAATACAAAGGGCAAAGAAGGAACATGGATGGGTTTTAGTCAGTACAAGTCTGACACTCCCTTCGGCTCCGCCCAAAACGGAAGGGAGTTTGACGATTTCCCGTCTGAAAAAAAGGTTATGACTACATGGTATGGTGGTGGTGGTGGGTATACCCATATTTCATTTTTCACCAGTTATGTTGAAGTCCCATGTAATAAGCACGAGTAAGCCTATTGCTGTTAACTCTGAACAAATCATGTGCTACTCTGAAATTCCTTTTACAAAAACTCAAACACACTTAGTCTAACCTCACAATCAATCTAGAACCTTGTACGGACCAATAGGCAGTTCAGTACTTTCAAACATTCAAGAGATAATTGTTTATCGAAGTAGGTATGTAGGCAGCAGCGTTCCGGAGTGGACAGATGCAATAAAACAGTACCATCATATGTTTACCCTCGATTGTCGAGCCGACAACACATCGTGTCATTTGCACTGTACTGACTTACTGAGCTTACAGCAGCCATGGTTTTGGTCTGATTGCATGTAAACTCAGTCAGTAAAGTAATATCTTTTGATTCTGGCAAAATAAATTAAGGAGTTCACTATGGAGCCTTTTGGCTAATACAGGACATTTCGTTTCTTTTATTTTTCATTTTTTCTTATATTAACTTTTTATATACTTAATTTTATTAACCAACTTCCAAAAGGAGGAGGTTATCAATTCGTCTGATTTTTTTAATGTTAATTTAACCATTTTTTTGTTGTTTTGTCTTGTAGGAGACTAATAATAACTTTTTCCTTCTTTCTTTCAAAAACAGACTGAAGTTTCAATCACGTGATAATAATTCTGTTTTTTTATTCCAACCTGTGTATCAATTAACGTTTTAGTTGTTAACAGTTTCGAACGTAACAAAATTACTCGCTAGTATGCATGGAACTGCTGCAATTAGATGATTAGAAAAAATATTTCTCAGCAACTTCGTTAATGTACAGACGCCAGCTCATCAAGCTACCCGAAACTGACAATTTTTTCCAATCGACCTTGAACCTGAAAATCTATTGAAGAAAACTAGCGACCCGCCCCGGCTTCGCACGGGTGCATGTATTATACATATAAACCTTCCTCTTTAATCACTCTATCTATTAAAAAAAACCGCATCAAAATCCGTTGCGTAGTTTTAAAGATTTAAGCATACATAGGGATATAGGGACAGAGAAAGCGACTTTGTTTTATACTATGTAGTGATTATAAAGAGGTAAGCTTTGTAAAAAACGATTGCATGTAGCGGAGATGAGAATCTTGAGATGGATGTGTGGAGTGAATGGATAAAGTAAGGAATGAGTATATTAGAGGAAATTTGAAAGTGACGCCTATTACAGAAACGTTGAAAGAGTCTTTTGTCTTGGTATGGACATGTAAATGAGGAGGGATGAAACGCATGTGACTAAAATACTGATAGATACGAATGTTGATGGATGGAGAGGAAGAGGAAGATCAAAGAAAAGATGGATGGATTATGTTAGGACTGATATGAAAGAGAAAGGAGTAAATGATGCCGTGACGTCTGACTGGGGATAATGGAAGAAGAAACCGTGTTGCGCCGACCCCAAATAGAATGGGACAAGGGCAGGAAGATGAGATGATGAAAGAGGTATACTTTGTAAGTTTGGATGTAGGGGGTAATCTTCGAAAGTACTGATCCGATTCAGGATTTTTTTCAATCATGAGAGCGTCACAGGCTATATTTAAAACCGTGGGATAATTTCCGACCATAATAATAGAGTGAAGCCGAGGGCAAAAGCTAGCAAGCGTTGTTTATATTATGGAAGGGAAACTATAAGTATTAAAATAGCCAGAACTCACACTTCACTTACTTAACCATCACGATCGAATTTACCAGGTTTTTGACAAATAAATCTAAAATCTGGTAAGTTCAACTTCTGCCATCTCACGGTTCCATGCAAAGCAACCCGAAATGTGTCAAGTATAACTTAATAATTCACATTGTACTAGACGTTATCAAGGGCTGCCCTACTGGTGGGCGTAAATAGAATTATTTACGGCTGCTTCCCTAGTTTGTGTGTTTGTTTGTATGTCACACAAATATACTATGATCGTGTTTTGAAATGTAACATTCCCTTTGGGTAACTAATTAGTGTGGGTGTTATAAACACTAATTGGCACTCTAAGGCCAAATTAGTTACTTGATAATAAACAATTCCGACGGAAACCGTCACCTTAGTCTCGTAATCGCAAGCGTGTCTACTGAGGTAGGGTTCTGGGCTCGATTTCCAGTCCGGGAAAGTGTTATTGGATTTTTTCTATTGAAAATTTCTCAGTAGTAGCCCAGAGTTTGGAATCTGTTGGCGGTAAAATACCCCCGCGTCTTGGAAAATACGTTAAGCTGTAAGTCCTGCCCATGATCTGCGGACGTATTGGATTGCCGTTCCATTGGACTTTGAGAGTGAGGGAAAAGAGAGAACACCTGTGGTATCGCACACACTTATGCACTGTAACATCTCCTGTATCGACGTCTAGTCTTCGCTGAGATTACCCAATACGATCAGAAAAACCTAATTATCCAGCCCCCAATGTTTCATGTAACCTATGCTTTATACAAAATTTGTTGCTTGCACATAGCAAGCCGCTGCAGCACAAGCAAACAAATTCTTAAATAAAACAATAAAAGTCCCTTTGTTGAACGGATCTACAGCGCGGCGTGGTGAAAAACATCAATTTAAACCAAGTAAACTTTTGACAAACAAAAAAATACTCCTACGGGATACTCTCTAGGTCCGTCCTCCATCATTTATTTTTTTAAACATTGTTGCTGTAGAGGATTTTACGTTTTAGTGAAAAATAACCGTCAGAATTTCTCATGTTATTTATTCCCTTGCTGAAAGCGATAAAAATATTAAAGAATGCATATTGGTTCTAATTCCAATCCAGACTCCGTGGTTACTACTGCGATATAGCTCAGGTATTGAGCAAAGGAAAACTATTATCCAATTAATCATAGTAAATACCTACACCTACTGCCAACTATGGTGTTCAGAGCGAGCTGTGAAAAGATTATTTGACATAGTTATTGCTTAGGTATAAACTTTAAATTATCAATCTATAACGATCCCACTGCTGGGATACACGCTTCTTCTTTTAGAGAGGGAGTTGGCTATGATCCAACGGCCAGATTTGTAAGTTTGACATGATTTTTATGGTTCTGGGACATGCATGTTTCCTTATGATGCTTTCCTTCTCTGTTTTAAGAACAGTGGTGAAGCACTTAAATTACTCAAAGTAAAGTGTCTGCCTGGTTCGAACTCACAACTTACAATTTTATTAGTGAGTTGGGGCCATCACTACGCTTGGCAAAATATAACCCCATAACCACATTTTACATAATTATTGTAAATTCAATAAACAAATACCAGTAATGTCACAGGCACATAAAACTCTTGCCTCACTTAAAATAAAACTTAATTGAACCACAAATTTCAATTTAAAATACTAGCATGACGACTTATGAAATTCACACACTCCCACAAACGTAATTTTAAGCAATTGTGAAATTGTACTAGCAATTTGGGTACATTTTGAGACACATGTGGGACATCCTCAGCGAGGTGGACAGATTAAAAAACCTGGTACACAACAACACAATACCTACCACAGATTAACAGCACACCGTTCTATAACCCATATCCATGGATCTGAACGTGCTCTTTGAACCATGGCAAGGATTGCGTTGAGCTCAAATGGGCAACAATCCAACGAGAAGTAAAAGAAAATGTGTGATAATTTGCAGACGACTGCTATCTTCTATCTATTTATAAATATTATATAGACAATATGTTACCAAAGGTAACTAAGGAAATGCGTGTAAGGCAAACTCTTTAAAACAAAGATACTTTTGTGAATACTATGTCTTTGAAAGCCAAACAATGTATACAAGTGCTGACCCCACTTTTCACCTCTTACCCTTTACTTACAAAGACTTGACATTTGTAAACCCTTTTTTATTATATGAATCGTTATCATTGAACAAAGGGCATTGCCCTCTAACACATTTTCAGCCATAACACACTTATGAATAAATGGGTCAATGATCAATTCAATAGGTTCTAGGAATCTTTAAGTCATTTCGAATCCAAATAAGTTCCAAAAACAAAATATTAAGGAGAAAGTAGTGTCAAAATAAAAAAGGACAAAAACATCTAAATGTTACTCCAACAGCTGATCTTATTAGCACATTTTAGGACATAAAAACCGCTCTCGCAGAAGGAAATAAGCCAATATTACAAAACAGCCTGTCTAACAAAATAAGCCTTGACTTCTATAGCATCCATTTGAACAAACATTGAGTACTTTTACTTTGTGGCATTTGACATGCCTTACATCGCGAATATCAAAGAGGTTTCTTTTAAAAACACTCAAAGCCGGTTTGGGGACTCGACTTTCAATAGAGTGTATGAATATATTTATGTGTTGCGGACCCGCCTTGGGCGAACAGATAAATCTTTCATTTAACACACTGTATCTCGTTATGTTTTTATTGAAACTGGGCCTTTAATCTTATTTGAGACATACGTGTGTTTCATATGAAAAGGTTTAGAGCGCTTTCTTGGAAATGTTATTTTTTTTCTTAAGAGACTTTATTTGTTTTTGGAACTAGATCGACTTAGTCTGTTTAAAAACTGGTTTCTGCTTTAACTTCATTTAAAATGATAACTCTTGTGTTTTTGTCTATTGGTCTTTTTTACATTTTTTTTTATTTATTGTCGCTATCAAAAATAAGATCGCCATTGTACCCATAGTGTACACGCGCATTCATAATTAGAATTCACCGGCACTAGACGTCAATCTTCGCAACTCGCGCGAGCCGAGTGGACCATTCGGACAACAGCTGCAGTCGAGTGCGCGCGTCTCTTCGTGTGACGCTCGGCTATTTTTTAAACTATAATTATTGATTTGCTAAGGAAATAAACTTGTGTCTATACCAAGAACAACATCCGTTTCAATAATCTCCCAACACATAAAATTACCAATATTGTTAAAGAACTGTTTTTTTTTGTGGACATATTACGCCATATTAATTCCAACTATCCATCTATCTACGGACCTAACAGTCATATAATTCCCATCTACATTAACTTTTGGTTATGTAAGGTCAACAGAAATTCTCCGTCGTGAACTAATCATTTTCGGGACTCTGGTTGTCATCTACAAGTACGAGTATATCGCGCGAAGTTCGATCTCCGCGTAACAGATGGCGCTAACATTGTGATTCCAGTGTTTACTAGAGATTTCAACTACGCGACGGTACCTAATTATTTTAGTCACGAATTGTGAGATATAATTTAAATTCATCTTTCTCCTACCGTTTATGGGAAGACCTTTGGGTACGGATATTTTAACGCCTTATCTCGCATTATCGAATTATCTCTTATCTCCAATATTTAAATTTTTGAATTCTGCGTTGTTACTGAGGGCCTATACAGGGAAAGACCGTTAAAATCTAATTGTAGATGGCGCGACCATAGCTAGATTTCAACCTGACCAATGAGTTCAAGGTATTTTGAAACATAAAATGACATTACCAGATTTTCATGATGCTTGGAATCAGTTAAGCTAGCGCCATTAGTTTCACAGTAACCATCCCCATTGACAATCGCTCTCAAGGAGTTTCGAATTTCTAAAACGACTTTCAATATCATTCACATGAGCAATTCGATAGACATTATGCTTCTGGCTTTTCAATCGTCGTTTTCACTAATAGAAACATTCTTCTAGGGCAGGGGTCGGCAAGTTATTTTAAGTTGGGTCCGGATACCGTTAAAATTGTTTATCGAGGTCCCAAAAAAACTCATAATGCTTTGTAAATGTATACTAGTCTGTTATTCCAACGTATGTAGTTGGATAAAAATATTATTACACAGCCAAGGAGTGGAATTCCCTGCCTTCGTCGGTGTTCCCAAGTTCATATGACCCCAATCTATTTAAGTCGCGAGTTAATAGGCTTCTTTTGGGTTAGCTCGTTCCATCGTCGACCTCATCTCTGTCCTCAGGACTAGATTGAGGTCAAGAGTAGGCCCATTAAACATAAAAATATACATATATTTAAATTGAGTAGCTAGGTATATTTAACAATATTTGGCGGTCCAAAGTCCGACCTTGCGCAATCTCGATATGAACCGCGGTCCGCGTATTGCTGACTGCTGGTCTATGGTCACAACTGTCTCCATCCGTTGTTTGTATTTTAAAAACGGAAATACCTAAATAAGTACGAAATACAGTCTCTAGACTCTAAGACATGTACTCATTATTATAAAAGCTTGCACCTATCACAGCTTTATATGCTACTAAAGTACCTCACACGTTTAAACTCCGTGCATCTATTTCATGATGCTTTTTATGACCAGCGATTTACGTGGCACAGAGCAAGCGACGCTTTTAGAACCTGTGCTTTGAGAGTTTGTTTACGCTTATTGCATTTTCGCGTTATTTGCTGAGCATCAAAGGATAGTTAAGAACTAAAATTGTTTGTAATACATGTCTTCGATGAGACATTAAGCGGTAAATATTATAGAGCAAGATCCCAGGGCCGCCAGACCTTACTTCTGGCTGAAAAAAAATGTGTCAGATCGAATAGTGTTGCATGAATTATGAACTTATGCATATTTGCTAGCTTGGGCCGACGCGATGGCCAATTTACAGACATCAGGTGCTAAAGTTACGTAAAAATATATTACTCACTTTATTAAAAGTCTGAGTGCTGATTTTTTATTATGTTGTATAGAATATTGTTACAAATTTTAACCAACACTGTCTGGCACTTCCCGTTGGAGAAAATTTCTGCCAGAGAATTTAAAGCTCGGGAAAAAATACATGATTTTACTAATAGTTTGAGTCTTAACTTTTTTATTTGATACTCAGGGATTTATTTCAGTACTTATTACGAGCAGCCAAGCTAGCAGATATGCATAACTTCACGATTCGATTCCACACATTTTCAGAAAATAAGTAGGTAAAGTCTGGCAGCCCTGAGATCTTGGACCATTAGAGTGGAAGTTGGCGGGCCGTAGATGACGTAGACTGGATGGAAGATGGGGGAAGAAATTGCTTTAATGGAGACCACGGACGGGACGGAGGAATGTGGTATGGACGATCTCATTAAAGTGGCCGGAAGAAACTGGATAGTCATAACACAAAACCGTCAAAAGTGGAGAGAATTGGAAGAGATCTACACTCAGCATTGGTGGCTGGCCAAGGGTCCAAGAAGAAGAAAAAGGGATTATGATTACATAAAATGTGCTTTCATTATCACAATTTCAAATAATTTTTGTTGGTTGTTACCGGTAATCAATTAAATATGTGTTCCGCTTACTGATGCTATAGTTACCGTAACGATAATTACATAGTTCTAATTAAAATATACATAATATGTAATTAGTCTTCCAACCAACAATTTATCAGGTAGTTTTTCTTCGAACCAGTTTATAACCAGCCAATAGTAGTGCACAGGACCGCTATAGAATTAATTACATGACTGCAGTTCTAAAAACAAATCATCAAACATATTGTTAATGTAACTTAATAATGTATACACAGTACACACCATAGTTCATGCACAAAACAATATAGGCTCACCAATGAAAATTCACGCGATTAGTTCGAAATTGGGCCTTTGTCCGATGAACTTATTTCGTGTCATAGCAGAGAAACCTAATTTATCATTTCCGCGGAACTATGTTCTGTGTTATTTGAGGATTACAAACTCGTCAGCGTGATGAACTATTTTGCGCAATATTGGAGCACTAGGTACTACAATGCGTAAAACTAAATATGAACGCATTGTAGTACTTTATTGCGTTCATATTTAGTTTGATAGGTTTATAAAAAACATATCCAGCAAGGATTGTATAAGAATCCTAGCTTTAATGTTGAGTTTGTTATTTAACTTTTAATTTTGTATCATCATTATCAGCCTACAATAACAATGCTTACAATACAATAGTCCACTGCTGGACCTGCCTCTTCAATCGCACGCCACTCTACTAAACACTAAAAAAAAAATATATCTTTATTTCAGACCTACATCAGTCCATAAGTTGTTAGTGGTTAGTAACAGATTGAGCTTATATGCTATGTTAGTGTTATTAGTACTTAGTTCAATTAACTTAACTACACTACTACTACTACTCCCACCGAAATCCCCCCACCTCCCTTTCTCTCTACTACTTTAGTTAACTCGATTTTTGATTTTGTATGTATGGAACAATTGAGTTTCCTGACACGTATGACGAGGGCGTCCAGCCCCTATTATGAGGTGTCCTCTGCTGATATTAGGAGTCAATTTTTAAATAAAGAGAGAAAGTCAGATTCTTGAAATAAACATTTTTCTACCTATCCATTTTACAACAATTCCTACATTAAGGTGAAACCGCCAGCATGATAGCTCACGAAATGAAAATTTTCTTAATTTTTTTGCAATTTACAGGCCAGTGTCATGCTGTATGTTGAAGAAAATATGATTGAACGTATCACGTATATGATATGTCGGATTGTCAGGGTTTTTTTTCCTTTAGGCTCGTACATCATGTGGGCACACGATGGGTTTCGTGCAATGAAAATACACTGTTTCTATTAAACTAACAATTTACTTGACATTACAATTTAACACAATAACACGGGGCACAATGAATCGGGTACAGTTCCAGGACATCTCAACTCTGCTGCGATCAGACCTTCAATATCGTTAACGCCTCGAGCTGAAAACATCAGGGCTCTGTAGAAGCACGCTGTGATGTTGGTAGACTTGTCAGTAGGTCGCTTGATGTCACCACTTACTCGTACTTGCGATTCATTTTAAGCACGTACCAATGACCGGATCCGCCATATATATTTACAGAATTGTAATCATTTAAAATCATCAATACAACTCTCTAAGTTCATATAATCCCATTGAATGACTATTTCATGAATTTTTCATTTTTATTTTGATGATTATAACTTTACTCAGTTAAGCCACATTTATTACGGTCGCAAATAATATTAAAATAAAAACAAATAACCTATAACTTACCTGCAAATTGCAAAAAACGTAAGAAAATTTGAATATCGCGGGCTACCCTGGTGCTTCCCCCTGTAATGTACAGAAAATCGATAATACCTCGCGAAGGTTTCACTCAAAATACCAGCGACGTCACAGGCTATTAGCAGCGCGAATAAGCACACACAAAAGCGTATAGATGCTGTCAATCATGTTGACAACATCTGAAATTTCCGCCTTGTACACACATTATTTACTTGTGTGTGGAGATCATAATGGTGGGACGTGTAGGGGAATTTAAGTTCAATAATGCTTCGCTTCGCTGGCGTGACGATTTGAGGCGTTTGTGGGAGATTGATCGGAGGGAAGTGCACAGACAGAAGAGTGGAAGATTATCGAGGAGACCTTTGCTCAGCAGTGTTATAATAAAGATTAAACAAGGCTCCGCTTGTAAGCGAAGATGCGCAAAGATGTTTAGTACTGACTTTATTTTGCCAGTAATCAACGATTTAAATCGTTGAAAATACTTATACTTATTACTTGTCTTGTACCTACTTGTTACTGGCTTGCAAGGTGGGCACAAAAATTTACCTATAATGGAAGAGCTGATGTTTCTATGTTGTTAACGAAGTACTTTATTTGAATCTTAAGGACTGCCTCGTTGGTCTAGTGGTCACAAGCACAACTGCTGAGCATGAGGTCTTCAGTTCAATTCCCTGATCGGAAAAACTGTTGTTGTGTTTTTCCACGGAGTCTGGATGTGTGGCGCGTTGATGGCAATACGCTCGCTATCACACGGGACTTAAACATAACTGGCAAAATGTGGATGTACTGTTAGGTACACCTCTGCCGAACTCCTCGGGGATTACAGGCGTGATGTTATGACTTTGTTAGAGACCTAATGTGAAAAAAAATTGTGCACTTTATGGTAAAATAATATAAATAAATTATTATTTTAAAATTTGTATTTACATCACAAACATCGTACCTAATTGAAAAAATCCATCAAGAATTTGAAAACTTTCATCTCACAACTCGACACGACAAAGAAAAAATCCTTCAAAAGTCCTAAAGCTCCATATTTTTTTGTACCAGGAAGCCATAAAAGGCGTATACAACACTGTCATCTCATGCTGTGCTACAATTTGTCACCGTACAACCGCTTGCCTGTGACTGCAACGACAATATACCAGCACTGAAGCAAGGTACGGAGTTTTCATTAATAATCTTTTTTGTTGTGTGCCCAGACGGTTTTGTAAAACAATTAGGTTTTTTGGAAAATTTTATTGACTTTCTTTAAAAACACTAGATCGTCTTGGTGGTCGCAAAATCATCATTTAAGCCAGGCGTTTTTAATTTCAATTTAAGAACGTTTATACTAAAAAAAAGACAGAAGAAGTTGAGAACTGTTCAAACTTTACTTTAGCAGTATTTATTCGCAGAAATTCCATCAAAATACAAAATTAAATACTAAACTACTCAAATACTTCATTAGGAAACCGACTAATTATATGCATTTGATTAACAATATTGTATGTTATTAAAGTGACAAAATATACAGCCATAAACTGCCTCATTCCTTTTATGAGAAAATAAGGATAGAATAATTTTACTGAAAATCTGAAACAAATGAGACCATCTTTTCGTGTGATGTTACTATTTGTCACGACACACCGTCGTTGCGACGCGACGGTGACTCAATGGCGACTAAATACTGCAGTTTTTAGTCATACGACGTTCTTGGTTACTTTGGCAGGTAGACATTTCATTCACTACGGTTTATTTACCTACTACTATAGCAATGTTCCTTGTATCGTGATGGTTTTATGTACGTTCAATATGAGAATATCTACCTAAACTTTTAAATAATGAAACGGCATTAAAAAATAACTGTCACTCATTTTCAGAAAGGAAAATGAATACCAGCTGAATACCAGTATTTGACATGGAGCGACTTCCTATGTTATCTCCACAACCCATTTAGTACTGGGTAATACAAACACACCGTCTTAGTGACAAACATAGTCACTTTTTTTTAATAACATTTAGGTCTTAACCTAAATGGAAACTCCAATCACTAGTTTGTAAGAAAAACTTGGCAAAAACATAAACTTAAATCATTTTTCATGTTTTTCATTTCTAATACGAAACGCCCTGGTAAGACTGGCAATCAGACTTTCAGCCAGAAAGAAAAAAAAATTTCACACTGAAACTTACACGCGTACACAACAAAATCTCCACTTTAAATAAATTTTAAAATCGGATCATTTTTGGATTGTGTTCTCTCATCTGAATAAAAAAGAATTCATATTGCCGTTACAAGGAAAAGAAAAGCGACAAAATTCCAAATGAATGTCTCGAAATGTAATTAAATTACGTTGAAAGAACCTTCAGAAAAAAAACAAAGCCAAGTTGACAAGAATGCCTCATTAATTGTGAACTAATTTGATATTTACTAAGGGGTAATTAGTCGAGAGAGCTTTTGTAATCGCATTTTGCGAAAATAAAATGGCGAAAAACGAAAATGGGATTGTTTAATTGTGTTAAACGGAAATCGCATTTAAAATTACTGTTTTTCTTTTGTTTTAAGTAACCATGTCACTTTATTCGTGAGTTAAGTAGGATTAGGTACTTCATTTGATTGCTTTTTTTTTGGAGAAAAACATCAAACAAGAATTATTTAATATAAGTAATTACATGGCTCTACAGGTTGTCTTAAAAAGATCGCTTTTAGCGATAACTGTGTCACCTATTTATAAGTTATACATCATTATACCTGTAATTTATAATATGACGAAAATAATACCTAAAGTGTATTCTATTTATCTATCTCTATGTTATAATACAAACATAAGCGCCTTTCCCCCCTGGGGATAGACAAAAACTACAGAAAGCCTGCTATGATCTTTACAAATATAAAATTTACCCAAGGTTTTCATTGGACGTTTGCACAATATTCGTTATTACACATGCAAATAAAAATTGTAGATGTGACAACAATTTTAGAAGAAACAAAATAAGATTTTTAAAACAAATTAACCCTAAAAACAGGCTTCAATTTATATCTCTTGTTAGTTCTAACATTCATGTTCCATCATTCGATACTAAGTATTAGGTAACCAAGCATCAGTCAACTTGGCAGACGTACGTTGGTATTTGTACACGTACAACAAAATGTAACCAACCGACTTGCGCAATACCCCTGCTAATAGAACACCGTGTGTATGACAGATGGCGCTAGCATTCACAGCTGAACTTAAACGTTTTCATAAAAAGAATGTTTCAATCATTTAAAAGGTAGGTCAGTGGAGAAAGGGTTACCTAAGTTAATGTTATAAAATACGGATATTCCTCGGTGGCTGTTAGATTCAATGGACTCGTTTAAGAAATTCTCTTAGTGGTATCACTTATTAGGGGACCACAAATATTAGGACATAAAGATTGATGAGATTTGGCACATCTGATGAAATCAAATTTGGTGAAATTTGGTGAAATCTGGTTGTAGATGCCGATAATGGCAGTGACCATCACAGAGTCAAAATTGATGCCAAGATGGAGTAGATTCCCGTAGAGTAGTGTTTTACTTCTGCCATAACGCTTACTATTCTGTATGTAGGTTCACTCTCTTTAAAAAAATAGGTGTCTAAGAAATTCTATGTATTGGAAATTATACTATACTTATAAGCTCGACGCTAAATTAGAATTCGAATGATGACAAAATCCATATCAAATATTTTTAACCTTAAAAAACGGAAAAATCCGCTATGTCCAACCAAAGCCTGGATGCCTAGCAACTATAATCGCATGTAACAAAATGCTCGTGTCAGAAAAAAAAGTTAAAAACAAAACACTATATCATAAACTTGTTACTGACTACGGCTGAAAATGGCAATTTATTTTTAATGCACCTTCAGCAAGCTGTTTTATTAAAACTGGTTAAGTTTTTTTTGACGGCAAAGCTTCGTGCATATTAGGTGTAATTTTAAGTTCATTATTTTTTCATTTACATGGAGAGCGGCTTTTTGTTTCAGCCTTTTTTGATTGAAGCAACTAAACTAAATCGTGTATACAAAAACAACTTTTTAGTATATTTTTATGTGACTTTCAATCATAGAAGACTCGATTTAGTCTAGGTTATGAATGTGGACCAAAGCAGGTTTAAAAGATAATCTCATATTCGAGTTCTAAGACAACATCGCTTCATTTTAAATTGTCATAAGTTCTTGATCCTCAAAAAGGTTACTCCGACCAGACGGGTGTTGTGTCTGGGGTACTGCCTGATGGTCGTTGTTAAGATTATATGTTAATCGCGTGGATAAATCTGATCACGATCTAAGGTACATCAATATATTAATGAGTCACATCATCATCATTCTCTTGCCCGTATCCCAATTCATTCGTCGGCGCAGCATGTCTCTGTCGCAGTCGCAGTTCATATGTGACGCCACAAATATTCAAAGCAATAGCTGTACGACAACAGCAACAGCAATTGCAATTGCAGCTGTCGTACAGTTATTGCAATTGCAGCTGTCGTACAGCTACTGCTTTTCGTTATCGATTAATCTAACCTTCACCTTTATAATGACCTTTCCATAAACACCAAATTCCGAAGAGTTGTCTAGTTAAAATTCTCAAACTTAAACGACAACATTTCTGAATCTGTTTATATTTTCAGCCGATTACTTTAAAGTTTCACTTTCAAGTTTCACTTTAAAGCTCTGCGTAACCGCTGCAATCGCATGTGTCGGGATGCAAAGAGACGCTATTTCCATGAATCTCTCGTTGATCGCAACTCCTCAGATATCTGGAGGTTTTTAAAGTCCGTTGGTATCGGCAAATCTACCACGGATACCTGTAAAGATGTCGACTTGTGCGCTCTTAACAGGCACTTTTCTTTTCCACCTGTTTCTCTGGCCCCAAGCGTTAAAGCTTCAACTTTATTTGAGCTCTCTAACTTGCCGTTACCAAATTGTACACCTTTTAATTTTAGTCCTGTGTCCGAAGACGTTGTCAAAAAGTCCCTTCTCTCTATTTCTTCCTCTGCTGCGGGCCATGATAATTTGTGTTCGAGAATGATAATACCCATTATTTCAGAGCTCCTCCCCACCCTTACTCATATTGTTAATTTTTCTTTATTCTCTGGTATATTTCCGTCAGCCTGGAAACAGGCCCACATAATACCACTTCCTAAAGTTAGCAATCCTTCTTCCTTATCCCACTTTAGGCCCATCTCCATTCTTCCTTTCCTTTCCAAAGTTCTCGAACACATTGTTCATGGTCAAATTTCCAAATATCTATCGTCTAATGCTCTTATCTCTCCATTCCAATCTGGCTTCCGTACTGGCCACAGTACTGTTACTGCACTCTTGAAGGTTACTGACGATATCCGCTGGGCTATGGACAATAAATCTCTGACTGTTTTAGTGTTACTTGACTTTAGTTGCGCGTTCAACTCAGTGAATTTCGACATCCTTCTTGGGATCCTTCAATCCTTTAACTTCTCTGCCGCTGCGTTAGCCTGGTTTGACTCGTATCTTCGGGGTCGCTCTCAGTGTGTCCGCCAAGAAGAGATCTACTCTGACTGGTGTGATCTTACTGCTGGTGTTCCTCAGGGTGGCGTTCTCTCTCCTCTTCTTTTCTCTATCTTCATTAATACTGTTACCAAAGTTATCACCTCCAGCTTCCACCTCTACGCAGACGATTTGCAGCTGTATCGACATTTCTTGCTGGCTGATGCGGAATCAGCAATCAATGCCATGAATCATGACCTGGAAAGCATCTTTCAATGGGCCAAGTCGTTCGGCTTACAGATTAACCCTGCTAAGTCGCAGGCTATGATCATAGGCAGCAGATACTATCGAACTGCACTTGACTTGTCATCTTTGCCTGCATTATCTCTGGGTGGCACAACTATTGCGTTTACTGAAACAGCCAAGGACCTTGGTGTCTTAATTGACAGCAATCTGTCTTGGCGAGCTCAAGTGAATGAGGTTAGTCGTAAGGTTCACTTTTCTTTCCACTCGCTTAAATCCTTACAGAGCTTCTTACCTTTTAAAACCAAAATTTACTTAGCTCAAACTCTGATTCAGCCGATCATTGATTACGCTGATGCCTGCTATTTGGATGCCACCGAGGAGCTTTTGAATAAGCTTGAGCGCTTGCAAAACCTTTGCATTCGTTTTGTGTTTGGTCTGAGGAAATATGACCATGTTTCTCACTTCCGCAAGGAACTCAAGTGGCTCCCTATCCGTCTTCGTAGGAACACTCGCATATTATGTCTCCTCTTCAACATCCTTTATAATCCTACATATCCCAGCTACCTGCGCGATCGTTTTTCCTTTACCCGTCCTTCTGATGCTCTGTGTAGATCGCACCTTAGGCATCATCTTAATTTCCCATCCCATAAAACTGAACTATATTCTTACTCCTTCTCTGTTCACGCAGTACGTTTGTGGAACTCACTTCCGCCTAACATTCGAGATTCAAAAACATTATTTATCTTCAAAAAGCAAGTTAAAGAACATTACCTCTCCTCTATACTGTAATATTCTGTATTTATATGTATGTATATATAGTATAGGAAAATATTTACAATACTAGTATGTAGTAAGTAGTATGTATGTTTTTTTTTTTTTTTTATAGATCTATTTTTGTTTTAAGTTAATTAAATTTCCATGTTTTGTCTTTTCTACACACTGTGTCTACATCTCTAATCCATCTTTCCTCTCACAGGTCTGCTGGAAGAAATTTCTTATGAAATAAGCAGTACCTTTGTGCTCTTCTATGTTAATATAATTTGTCCTGTTAAGTATCTGTGTGTACATAAATAAATAAATAAATAAATAAGTTTTGAGAATAGTACAACACAAGTCTTAGTGTTATTGTTGTTGTCTTTGCTGTCAATTTCCGAGTATAGTCTTTCTACTATATTGTTTTTAGAAATTATCGCTTTTATAATAATAACAAGGTTATCGACATTGATAAATGACTAATATTTTTTGAAAACGCGTGAGCTATTGTTATATTCTCGCTTTGAGAAGATGTTCATTTTGATCAATGCTTATTTAAAAAGATTTAGGTATCCTTTGACAATTCCGTGCTGTGTCGTTTCAAATATATCTCTCCACCCAAAAAAATTACTCAAGTAACATCAGCTGCCTGGTTTCCCAGTTACATTTGGGTCGGCTTCCAGTCTAGCCAGATTAAACTGAATACCATATTTTACATGGAACGACTGTTACAGAAAGGTTATAGCCAATCTGACTTCCACGGCGCAGTAACTTGGTAACCGATTTGTACCGTTTGGCTGACCCATCAAGAATGTATTATTACAGCATAATTATAGAAAGGGATAGGGAAGAAGAATGATTATCGTAGAAAAGACACAAACAGTATTATGGACCAACCTTAAAGAAATTCTTTGCATGCTCCTTGCCATTACTTTGCAGTTACCTGAAGGTGTGCTGAAGTATTCATAATGTATGCTATTTATTATTCTAAGTAATAATTATGAACGATTATAATATAATTGCCTTTTTAAGTTATAACGAGTACATTATTCCGATAATGTACTCGTGTTAGCACAGTGTAACATAAATGGCACTTTAGTATCAATTGCAACTAGTAACAGTTATTTTGTAGGTAATTTTAAAACTATTATTTTATTTAACTACGCTACACAATAATTTCTCGTGAATTCCGTGTTAACGTTACATCGCTTTATATGGTAACAATCATGTACAGCTGATTGAAAAAAAAACTTTTTATGAATTTATGGCTTGCAAAATATTATTACAACTAGCAAATTGTAAGTAAACAATGTGCAATCAATGTGTGACTGCCTCGTTGGTGGTTGCAAGCGTGTCTGCTGAGCATGAGGTCCTGGGTTCGATTTCCAGGATGAGCAAAGTGTCATTGGGTTTTTCATCAGAAATTTCTCAGTAGCAGCCACGGAATCTGGATTGCGCTCGGTAGATGGCAATAGGCTCGCCTCCTATTAGACGGGACTTAAAAATAACTGGCGAAATGTGGGTGTACTATTAGATAGATAGATAGATAAAACATTTATTCAGTGCACACAAGAGACATAGCACAACACACAGAAGCACAATTAAATAATGAAGACAAATTATAAGAACATAAATTAAATGAAAAAAAACAAGGTGCCAATATACAAAAAGACAAACATATCTACTAAAGAGATATAGTGACACCATGACATAATTAAAAAATAAATAAAAATAAAAATATATTAGGTCCACCTCTATTCAAACCTTTCGGGGATTACATGTGTGATGTTACGTTAGAATGTGCAACTTATTTTATGAAAACTAGTGAGCATGGATGAATGTGTAAGAAGCAAGGAGTATTATGAGGACCAAAGTAGATGGCGTTCTGTAGTCTCTGCCTACCCTGAAAAAGGCGTGTGTACTTTTAATTAAAGAACCAACAAGTACAAGCTACAACAACCAACAGAACTCCTTGCTTCATTCCTCTTTATACACACAGCCGGTTCATTTTGTCTTAAGCCTTGCGCGGTAATGGAATCCTTTTCTTCTTAATAACTTGTACTAAGGAACTTATTACGGAGCATTTCCCTGTTTGATTTGGAAGGAAAATAATAAGGTTACTCATAAATTTCATTCATAAACATTGGTTCTCTTAGAATCTATGAGTAGATGGATTTGAACGAGATCGAAATGTTTGTTTTCAATGTGTATCCTTTATAACGAGGCGAAATAAGAAAATTTCGTCTGTTTATGTATAAACATCGAGCAAATTTTTCTATTGTTGTTTTAATATTTTAAAAAGAAACATTATTCCTACAACAAGTTATGTTGTGTATAGTCACCATCATCATTATTACATAATCATTTTCATGCGCACACGGGTTATGTAGACCATGGCTCGCTACATGGTCCTTTGTGCAACTCGTATCTAGCTATCCGGTAAAGAGTCTCCTTTGTGAGTGTCCATGTCGGGGCACCGTAGGTCATCGTTGGGCAGGACACATGAAAAGGCTGTTTTTTTCATCTTATTGGACTGAAAAATGCTTTTGGGTTTACGAGAGGCCGCTCACCCCAGCTGGAATTCAAGATAGATTCTCAATCGTAGATTTCTTTTATCATGCGTCGACTATCTTCCAGAGATTCGACAAACAAAATGAAGTCGGCCACAAACCTAGGGTGCGGTAAGTAGACACCAATGATGTTTACATCACATTGATTCCATTTTAGTAAAAATAAAAAAGATTTTGAGAACACCGTCATATTTTTCGGAACAAGACGTCGTTGGATTAAAAATGCCTAAAATTTAAGTCATTCTCGAGAAAATCTTTTAATGTTTAAAACAATAAACGCAGGCACCGCGCGTTTAAAAAAATACTGCGTATTTCTTTTTTGCCAGGAAGGCACCCTCCTGATAATGGCCCAAAAATGTTGCCTTGAGGAATACCTCCGGAGGCTATGCATGGAGCCGAGACAGAGGTGTAGCGTTACATACAAAAGGCTTTTACTCGTTGCACGCCTACCCCTGCAGCTCAAGGGTGCGTTTAAAATAGAATATTTGAGAGGCACAACCTTTTTTCTTTCTTGAAAAGAATTGGTTAGTCGTCTCGAAAGCTTATGTTAGGAAGCAACCGTGCAGCGTTTAGAAAAGAATTGTGAAGTTTTGTAATGACTTTTGCCTGTTTTTATAGTTTTTCATGGTTATAGTTGCGTCGAAAGTAGTGATCTAAAGATAAGTGAAGGTGAATCGGTTACATATAAAGTCAATGAAACAAACAAGTCACTGACATCCGAAAATAAAGTTATTTTTAACAGGTTATGTACAGATTAGAATAGTTAAAGAAAACAACAAAAAAACAAAAATAAAAAAGGAAAACAATAACAATGACGTCACGTGACACGTGCCGCGTTCCGAATAAACTAATGTGTATGTTTATACGAACGCTTAAGTGTTGATATTGTAACTGTTTAATAATGATAAGTGTTCATGCTTATCACAAACAGAGTCTCCGTTGTTAGAAGTGTTTAGTTTAAGAGTATCGGCTAACCAAAACAAACACTTGAAAACGGGCGCAAACAACGCCCACTCAAAGCGGTTTTGTTCAATTCATTACGCATCATCCGTTCATTTCAAATAACTGGGATAAGGCAATATATCTCACTTGTGCAAGGTTGATATTGTTTTAGTATGCAAATTACGTCAAAACTTATGACAGTGACAGAAAAACCACAACAGGTTTTCTCTCACAGGCAAGGGATTAGTCACTTATTCTTTTTCTTTGCAAAAAAGTTTAGTTGTTGCATTCCACACAAAATCTTGTCAGGTTTTCATTTTACATAGTAACTAGCTGTGCTTGTGCTATCTATCTATATAAGGAGATCATCTACATAGACGAAAAAAAAATACGTACCTAGGTACTATAGAAGCTAACTCATGAACTACCCAAGCAAAGTTAATAAAATTTATAAGAAACCACCGCGCCAGCTTCCTCTCTACCAAATGCAAACAGAATCATTACGTGGTTTTTTCGTCCATAATTTAGTAAAAAATAGTCGAAATAAATCAAAATAATGAAATATCGATAAAAGAATAAAAAGCCGAAAATAAAACCTCCTCAATTTTTTAAGTCTTATTTGAATAAACCTTAAAATCTGAACTTTTGTATTTTCACCCGACTGCGGCGAAGCCCAAAACGAGGGTTATGTGTTTGACCGGTATGTGAGTATGTATGTATGTCCGTTTCTTTGTTCCCTCGTAACTCGTAACATTTTCGTTAGATTTGTCTTGGTGGCGCCAGTGTAACTGGCTACACTAAAATTATAAAAAAAAAACAAAAATGGTGGTTTTGGGGTGCCACATTGTGGAGTTCGAAATCTATTTTTCTTCTAATACCATCGAGTGGGGTATCAAAATGAAGTATTTTAAAAGGTGATTACAAAAATATATAACTTATATGTTTAAAAGTAATTCGGAGTGTCAAATCGTATGAAAAGGGAAAAACCGTATGTAAGTATTAAAAACGTTAAATCGTCTGCGAAAACTTTCACGTTACTAAACTAAACAGCTGGAAATAAAAAAAGTTGTTGAAAAATCTAAAAAAACCGGACTGAAAAACGTTTTTCAGTTTTTTCAGTCGGGTTTTTAGTTTTTTCAACTACTTTTTTTTCCTGGAATTTTTGCTAAGTAGAAGGAGTTGAGGAAAAAACTTTCCAGCCACACATCCGTCTGTTAAGTTAAAAGGACTTGTTAAAATACAAAAGTATGCTAAGAAATTACAACACAAAGGAAAATCAAAATTATAGAATAGGTAAATTTAAATTAAATTATGTGCTTCATGTCACTAGCACTTGCCAATAAAACATTTTAACCAGGGAAGTTGTGGACCACTCAATTCGCATACTTTCAGACAGCATGGCTGTACTACTAGCATTAAACAACCACACAGTCAACTCTGGGTTAATACACGAGTGTCATCAACGTCTGAACCAGGTTGGTAATCTCAATAATATAACCATTCAATGGATAAAAGGACACAGCGCGTCACGAGGCAACGATGCAGCGGACGAACTCGCTAGAAGGGGATCGAGCATGGCAGCAGTGGGACCTGAACCCATAGTGCCACTCCCCTTCGGGTATCTACGCACACTGATAAGGAAACGAACCAGTGAACAACACCACAAACTGTGGCTAAACCATGGTGAGTGTAGGCAGGCCAAGGATGCACTTCCTACCATCGACGGCCGCTTCACGAAAAAACCGCTTCGGCTGACCAAACCACAGCTGCGCACTGTTACAGCCGCCATCACTGTTCACGGCTCTTTTAACAAACACCTCTTTGCCATAGGAGTCACAGACAGCCCCCTGTGCCGAGCCTGCATGGAGGAAGATGAGACAGCAGGCCACGTGCTTCTGCACTGCCCAGAGGTTGCATCATACAGGGCAAAGTACTTCGGTAACCCAGGTACTCTCCGCGAGACTGTCAGCGACATCAAGGCGTTGCTGGCTTTTCTCGGGGAGCTGAGGTGGATCGAATAGATTTCCCACCCGCACGCAAAATACGCGCATTGGACGTGGAGTTGCGGACACCAGCCCGTTATACAATACAATACCCTTTTGGGACGGAACCCTAAAAACACAATAAGGGTGGCACTCTTTACAACTATAATACAACCATAAAAAAATAGGCATTCGAATAGCGCTCTTTACTTCAGCGAAAAGGTTTAAATTTGTAGTCGTTTTACATACGTTATTCAAAATCATCAAAGTCAAGAAAGTTTTTCTTGTAAAGTTAGTAGGATCTCTATTAGTACTACAAATAATTCATATTATATTTCATATCTAACACAAGTCTTAATATTCTAAGAAGTCAGTATGGATAAAGTTAATTTAAACTAATGTTTCTCAGAACACTTCAAAGTCCAAACAAGATTATAATAATATTTGGTATAAGCTCGATTTAGACCTCATTAAACTTAGAAAGGAGATGGCCAGTTTTGGGCCAAAGTATGTACAGAAACGATATGTATATTAAAAAAGACTAGATGTTTTACTGATTAAAAATAACATGTAACAATAATAACTTTCTACCGGAATGAGCTAAAAATTATAATTTGAAATGTGGTTTTAAATTGAATATAGTTCTAAAACTAGCTCCGTAAACAAGCTGTCAGGTCATAACTAGTTCGTTCTAAAACTAGTAGTTCTAAAGAAGTTACTAAAAAATCGATATCTATTTGTTTTTAGCATTGGTCATGAACATAATAATCATTTATAAAAGAAAAAAGACATTTGATGAAATTATTGTTGTTTCGGTAATACACTTCTCATCAAAAAAATCGAAACACCTCGCAGTTTATGATTTGATAAGGATTATCAGAAAAATGTGTATATTTAGGAATAAATGTAAAATGTCATTTAATAGTGAGTAGTATGAGGTTTTTAAATCCTAATGTTATTGTTCTAAATTCAAATTAAGTCTTCATAGGTTTCGTATTTTGTATAATGAGTAATTTTTACCCTGTATGGAATATGAAGGAAATGGGTAAAACAACACGCGTAAATGAAAAAAAAATGTAAGAAACGTTTATTTAATAACTTGTATTCCCTCCGCGAGCTCTTATTACTGCTTCCATACGGTTCTTCATCGATCGGATGAGAGTCACGATCACATGTTGTGGTATATTATCCCATTCCTCTTGGATTGCATTTTGCAGCTGGCTAAGTGTTTCTGGGGCTGGATCTCTTGCTCGAATTCGTCTCTTTAATTCATCCCATAGATGTTCAATGGGATTCATGTCCGGGCTTCTTGCTGGCCATACCATAATGGAGATACCGACTTCGGTAAGATAATCTCGTACGACGCCCGCGGTGTGAGCTCTAGCATTGTCGTGCATGAATATGAAGTCGTTGCCAATAAAATGTGCATAGGGCATCACATGAGGTTCAAGACACTGTTCGATGTACCGATGAGAGTTTAGTGCAGGCAGCCGTGGCCCAGACACAAAGGCAAGTTCTGTCTTACCGTCGGCGCTGATTCCTCCCCAAACCGTCCACGAACCGCCACCATAGCTGACCTTTTCTTCAATGCAGCATTGTGCAAAGCGTTCTCCATCTCTTCTGTAGACCTTGTTCCTTCCGTCGTTACCATACAGCATAATTTTACACTCATCAGAAAACAGTACTTTGCTCCACTGAAGGTATGACCAAGTTAGGTGCTCGCGTGCAAAGTTAAGGCGCGCTCTTCGATGGTCTGCAGTTAATTTCGGCCCATTCGCTGGCTTATGCGGTGCCAATCCGCGTTCCTTCAACCTTCTTCTTATTGTAGAGTCACTTACAGCTACTCTTCGTACAACGCGAAGCTGCTGCTGCAGTTGAAAAGCGTTAAGGCGTCGATTTCGTAAAGAAGTTGTTACAATAAATCGATCATCTCGCTCAGAAGTGACCCGATTCCTGCCAGATCCTGAACGGCGCGTGAACGAACCAGTCTCCCGATAGCGTTTGTAGACTCTATGAACAGATGATAAGCTTAGATGCAATCTTGCAGCCACAACACGCTGACTAAGTCCAGAATCCAGCAATGCCACCACTTGGGCGGCTTCTGCGGGCGAAGTATCCATATGTTTTAGAAAAAAAAGTTTTTTCAGACGTCCCAAAGTCACAGTAAATGAAATAAGAAACAAAAAGTTTAAAGACCAGCGCTAATTTTTAGTTTTTAAACGAGAAACGTACTCCAACCCTAAATACACATTTGTCTCAAAACAGTGATTAATTTCATTTATAGGATAAACAAATGAAATTCTAATTTCGAATTTTGATTTGTTTCTTCTTACTGTAATGACCAAACTGCCAGCTACACAATAATGTTTTTTTTTTTCATGGAATTAATTCTCTTTTGTAAAAAATTAGGACAAAAACAATAAAAACGAAAGTGTTTCGATTTTTTTGATGAGAAGTGTAGTTATTTATTTATTTAACAATAACATCGTTCAAAATCGTGTATCGGTTGACTGTTTCAAAACGAAAAAATATCGATGTTTGTCAAAAATTCAAAATGTCAATGTCACGTCACTCCCGTCAAGTCCCGTCATTCGTTTTCGTACTCGTGTGGATGTGCTTATTCGATTTCTGCTATTTTTCTGACGACTTTGGATTGATTTTACGAACTTGGACACCGATTGCTTATCGACTGGATAATGGCGAATTGCGTGAGTTGTGGTATCCCTACTGATCGTAGCAACGCTACTGGAAACTCGCTCTGCCTTTACATGATGAAGCAGTTCTTTCCATAATAAGGGCAAGGACTGTCGTCAAACAGTGGCAAGGTACCAAAATACCATCACACCTCCTGCACCATTCCTGTATGATATATTAATTGAGTATGAAAATGAAGATGAATAAAATATTGAAAAAAGAACTTGTTTTTATTTTACCTACCTAATTCCTTTTTTGTGTTATGCTATGCAATAATCTGCTAATAGTAACATACAAATATGTTTACAAACAATTAAATCAATGTGTTTATTTGATTATGGTATTTACAATACATTTTGGCGTTATATAGGTACAATTCTTACCATCTGCCGCATAACCTAACCTAGTGACCAAAAAACTTATTTTCTTCCTAATCCCCATAGAATTTTTAAAAAAATCTTTCTGATATGAATATGTTTGTGTTTTATCTATTAAATAATACATAAATGATTACTGTTCATATTAGGCCCAACGATGTATGGATTTCTGGCGATCTCCTTTCTCACAGGCATATTAATTTCCGCTTAATCCCTGGTATGAATATTATTAAATTACATGGTGACTCGTTAGAATGTAATGGAGGACAAATTCACTTTTTAAGTTATCTTCTTTTCAAGTAGGCATTTTTAGTCTGACATTGCTTTTATTGTGTGACTCATAGAACTAAATAGCTTCTTAAATTTAATTGATGTTTGAAGTGCTTATGCTGTACCTATATTGTATGTAATTTTATTTTATTTTAATCGTTAATCAAATGAATTTCAATTAATTTTCTTTTTTTAATATGTTTTAATAATTAGTAGTTAGGTACAATTAATTAAATAATTGATTTTTTTGAATAAATTCTTTTTGAATTTTATAAATAATTGATCTAATGTTATTATAATACATATTTGTACGCCGTAAAGGTAAACAGCCGTAAGGCACCGTAAGGCGGTGGGTAGGCCGTAAGGTATGACTGTGATTCTTTCTGTAATGTACTTAACATCTTGCATGCTTTGTGTGTGATCTTTCTGATCCCACCATCACCCTTTTACTACCGGTCTAGCAGACATACTGCGGCGTACCATCCACACTTAGTTGATAAAGATCCACACTTAGTTGACAACAATGGATCTTACCGAAGATTCTATTCTGAAATATAATTGTAGCAGTTATAAAGTAAGCCAAAATAAAATTAAAAAATATGCTAAACTAAATAGAATTATAAAAAAATGCAATCAATTTAAGAAACAAAAAAAACATAGTTCCAATAATATTCAACTAAGAAAAGAACGTGTTTTTCTTATAAAAAAGTTAAATAATTATCAAATTAAATTAGAGGACAGTAAGAAATTTTATGAAATAGATACTCAAAACTTACAGTCTGAAATTCAAGTATTAGAGTGTCAACTAAAAACATGTTATTCTAAGTATGTGAACTCTCAAAAACAAATTAAGGAACATATCCTTGCTGCAAACGAGTTAGTCAATAGGTGTAACAGTAATGCAGACTGTGTAGACATGATGTCCTTTAATGACACTCAGTGTGTTTCACAAAGGGAATCCAGCCCTAACACTCTCCTGCCTGTGGAAACGGAGAACCCGACCCGGTTGGAGAGTGCTCGGGGCTGTATCCCCATTCAAGATTCGCCAGACATTATACAAGGTTCATCACAGGTAGGACAAACAGAAAGTAGTTCTGCCCGTTGTTGTAGTACAAATGGTTGCTGCTCAATTATGTTTTCGGATAGTTTAGGAAAAGGGTTAGGAAAATTAATTAGCAACAATCTGAGTCATTCTTCTCAAAATTACTGTACACCTCACGCTTCTTACAACCAGATAATGTCATCCATAATTCGGAAAGAATTAAATCCTAATGCCATCATAACTGTATTTGTTGGTAATAGTTCGAACGTCAAAATTGATGATATCACTGACAATGTCACTCAATTGTTAAAACTTAATTGTAAGAAAATTATTCTGTGTGCCTTTCCATATTTTGAGAAGTTGTCAAGCAGACAAAATCATTTTATACATAACCTTAACGATCGCATGCATTTATTAACAAGTCACTATAGTGACAAGTTCGTATTTTTCGACACCAACAGTTTCGTTCAGAAATTGAAGTCAAAGAGAAATAATGCGTATCTGCCTCTTAGTTTTAGACGTCAAATAGCACGGCTATTAGCTTTTAATTTATACTCAGACATAAGTGGTATGTCGCAGTTTTTTGTAAATAGGTCTACTAAAATTAGTAATTTTACTAATTGCAATTATACAAATATTAACTTAGATTTAAACTAGTCAATAAGACAATAGAAGGTACGAATGACAACTTAGTTAAACTGAGCAACTTTAAGGTATCTTCTAGCTCTCAATCAATTAATTCTAAAAGAGGGGTTGAGCAGAATTCCTTGAAATTGCTTCATCAGAATATTCAAGGTTTTTCTTCCAAACAATTAGAAATAGAATTATTTTTAGAAAAAACCAAAGGAGATGGCCAGTTTTGGGCCAAAGTATGTACAGAAACGATATGTATATTAAAAAAAACTAGATTTTTTACTGATTAAAAATAACATGTAACAATATTAACTTTCTACCGGAATGAGCTAAAAATTATAATTTGAAATATGGTTTTAAATTGAATGTAGTTCTAAAACTAGCTCCGTAAACAAGCTGTCAGGTCATTAAGAGTTCGTTCTAAAACTAGTAGTTCTAAAGAAGTTACTAAAAAAACGATATCTATTTTGTTTTAGCATTGGTCATGAACATTATAATCATTTATAAAAGAAAAAAGGACATTTGACGAAATTATTGTCGTTTTAGTAATATTTATTTATTTAACAATAACATCGTTCAAAATCGTGTATCGGTTGACTGTTTCAAAACGAAAAAATATCGATGTTTGTCAAAATGTCAATGTCACGTCACTCCCGTCAAGTCCCGTCATTCGTTTTCGTACTCGTGCGGATGTGCTTATTATTCGATTTCTGCTATTTTTCTGACGACTTTGGATTGATTTTACGGACTTGGACACCGATTGCTTATCGACTGGATAATGGTGAATTGCGTGAGTTGTGGTATCCCTACTGATCGTAGCAACGCTACTGGAAGTGTGCCTTTACATGATGAAGCAGTTCTTTCCATAATAAGGGCAAGGACTGTCGTCAAACAGTGGCAAGGTACCAAAATACCATCACACCTCCTGCACCATTCCTGTATGATATATTAATTGAGTATGAAATGAAGACGAATAAAATATTGAAAAAATAACTTGTTTTTATTTTACCTACCTAATTCCTTTTTTGTGCTATGCAATAATATGCTAATAGTAACATACAAATATGTTTACAAACAATTAAATCAATGTGTTTATTTGATTATGGTATTTACAATACATTTTGGCGTTTTATAGGTACAATTCTTACCATCTGCCGCATAACCTAACCTAGTGACCCAAAAACTTATTTTCTTCCTAATTCCCATAGAATTTAAAAAAAAATCTTTCTGATATGAATATGTTTGTGTTTTATCTATTAAATAATACATAAATGATTACTGTTCATATTTGGCCCAACGATGTATGGATTTCTGGCGATCTCCTTTGATATTATTTGTATTACTGAACATTGGATGAAAGATTATGAAATGCAAATTAATTATGAGAATTATAGCGTAGGCAGTTGCTTTAACCGAAAATCAATGCTGCGTGGAGGTTCATTAATTTTAATTAAAAATTGTTTTAAATCAAAACCACGTAACGACATAGTTGAACTCTCAGTTGAGCATAGCATTGAATTGTCATGTGTTGAGCTGGATAAGCATGTCATAGTGTGCGTATACAGACCCCCTAATTATCAAAACTACTCTATTTTTGAGTCAGTTATGGAAGATGTTTTGGGTAAACTTTCAAGTGGTAATAAATCAGTAATTATCTGCGGTGACTTTAATATTAATATTTTAGAAAATAACTCTAACAGCAGTAGACTATTAAGCCTTTTTAAATCTTTCAATCTGTCGAATGTGTTTTTAGAACCAACCAGAATAACTACAACTACTTCTACTTGTATTGATAACGTTTTCTGTGGCTGCGACTATTTGGAGAAAGCTATTGTAAATTACCTCCCCTCTGATCACTGTGGTCAAACTGTGTCTTTTGAATTTAACACACCACTGCAAAAAGTACAGATACAAACTAGACCAATAACCTCTAGTGCCTTGATCAAATTTAATAGCACTTTAATTGACAAGTTAGCTGTGCAGGGCCTAAATATTATGAATGTTAATACTATATATGAAGAATTCTTTTCATTAGTGCAAACTGAGTTCAATAATACTTTTAAGAAGAAAACTAAAACTATCTGCCCGAAGTTTTTATTCAGTGACTGGGCAACTAAAGGCATCAGGAAAAGTCGGGAAAGACTTTTTGAGTTGTATGGCCTTAAGCCTTATATTAATACGGAAACTTTTAATAAGTATGTTGCTACTTATTCTAAAATTTTCAAAAATACCTGCAAGACAGCTAAAGCCTTATTCATTGGCAACAAGCTGAAATCTGCAGAAAACAAGATTAAGACTGTTTGGAAAATTATAAATAATGAAACAAATAGAAACAAAAGACACAACACTGATTACACACTGGACTCTTCCCGAGGGCTCATTAGCACAAATGTCGATGTTGCTCAGGAATTCGCAACGTTCTTTACCAGTATTCCAATTAAAACCACAGAAACGCTAAATTCTTCGCCATCCCTTGCCATTAATTTATTAAGAGAGAATGTTTCAGCCTGTAATGTTGAATTTAAATTTAAACATATAAACCCTGTGGTCGTTATGAAGGCTTTTAAGCAACTTAAAATAAAAAGTACTGAAGACCTTTGGGGTATGTCTACTAAAGTCTGTCAATCAATTGTTGAGACAGTAGCTCCCTATTTAGCCTTAATATTTAATTTATGTGTAGACCAAGGGGTATTTCCGGATTTAATGAAGTATAGTAAAGTTATACCACTTTTTAAATCTGGAGACGGCAAAGACACAAATAATTATAGACCTGTATCTATTTTGCCGGTTTTCAGCAAGATATTTGAAAAAGTAATGTTAAATCAAATGCTCTATCATTTTAATCGGAATGACATCCTACATGATCAACAATATGGTTTCACCAAAGGTCGTTGCACTACAGACGCCGGTGTCACCTTACTAAAGCACATCTTTAATGCATGGGAAGAGGCAAAAGATGCAATAGGCATCTTTTGCGATCTATCCAAGGCATTTGATTGCGTGAATCACGACACACTGTTGCTAAAACTTGAGCATTACGAACTGGGAAAACAAGCACTTAGTTTAGTAAAATCGTATTTAAATGATCGAATGCAGCATGTACAAATAAATGGCGTAAATTCATTAGGATTAAAAGTAAAAATGGGGATACCGCAAGGCTCAATTTTGGGTCCTTTCCTTTTTCTAGTATACATAAATGATTTACCTCAGTTGCTGAAAAGTCAACCTCAAATGGTGTTATTTGCTGACGACACATCACTGATTTTTAAGGTAGACAGACGTGCACAAGAGATTGACGACGTAAATAACGCTATGCTTAAGATTCATAACTGGTTTACTGTAAATAATTTGGTGTTAAATGAGAAGAAAACTAAATGTATAAGATTCGCGTTACCGAATGTAAAAAGTAACGAATGTAACGTTGTATTGAACAAGGAAATACTAGAATTCGTCGATAAGACGGTTTTCTTGGGGATTACGCTTGACTCGAAACTGCAATGGAGTCCTCACTTAACAGCACTTGCAGGGCGGCTAAGTTCAGCCGCTTACGCTGTCCTTAAAATACGGCAATTAACAGACGTGGATACCGCGAGACTGGTCTATTTTAGTTACTTCCATAGCATCATGTCTTACGGTATTCTGCTGTGGGGACGGGCTGCAGATATTGACTCAATATTTATTCTGCAGAAAAGGGCTGTAAGAGCCATCTATAACCTACGCAGACGCGAGTCTCTAAGAGAATTGTTTAAAAAAATTAACATCATGACGGTACCTTGTCAATATATTTATGAAAACATTATGTATGTTCGGAAAAATAGACATCTTTTTAGTAAAATAAGCGACAGGCATAATTTCAATACTAGAAATAAGGACAAATTAGATCAGCCACGTTTCAGATTGTCAAAAGTACGCACTTCTTTTATGGGGTACTGTGTAAAACTTTACAATAAAATACCAGTTGACATTCTACAACTTAATGAGAAGAAATTTAAAACATGCATAAAACGCACACTATGTAAACGAGCATATTATAAGTTGGAAGACTATCTCGTAGATAAAAATGCATGGCTCAATGCTGGTCCTGCTCCACAGCCACTTGGGCTCACGAACTAAGATTTTATTGTTTGGAAGAGATGCTCCCCCTTTAATTCTTTAATTATACTTTTCTTTTTTTTTTTCTCTTTCTCGTTTCTCTTTTGGAAACTTAGGGTGTGAATTGTATATTTTATATCAACATTGTGAGTGCAAACTAATTGATTATGAAGTGTGAAGTTATTGTGGAAGCTGCAGAAGATTGTAAAATATCTTTGCATTGTATAGATTCCATCTCTTAGTATTATATAATTGCATAGCACATGTGTGAGTACTATGTACTGTAAAGCTTCCATTTATATTTTGTTATCTTTCATTGACTGGAATGTGTCCTGGTGGCTGAGAGAATGTCATGCTCACTCAAATGTCTCGCTGATGGTGGCGGGTGTGTCGGGTCATTTAGTTCCCTTCAATATGGTTGAGTTGAATGGCGCTGATCCATGCGTCATGTTCGTGAACGGGCGCTGTCAGTTGGGACTGGTCATCTCTTACCTGCCACGATTTATTTTAATTACTTTATTTTTAAATTTTTGGCTTAATCTTTTACTCTGGACGCTCTTAATGTGCACGTCTTTGTACATCGTTCTCACATATATGTATAATCTCAACATGAATGATGTAACCAAGATTTTGTAACAATATTTTGATTTAAAAGAGTGTCCATGGAGTTTCTTGCCCATTCTTCTCCATAGAGATCTACGATTTGGAATGTGCAACTACAGTACTTTCGCAAGTTATTATGCCTTGTGTCTGTGACTGTAGCTTAGCTTTTTTATTTTTGACTTTCAAAAGTGCCTGTAATGGTCTAATTGAAATAAATGCTTTGACTTTGACTTTTGACTTTGATATCCCGACAAGTCGTACTCGGCGCTTCTCCTGCACGTTTATTATGCGCACAGCCAAAGTGTGGAACTATCTGCCGGCATCTGTGTTCCCTCCCACATATAACCCGTCTGCCTTCAAAACAAGAGTGAACAGGCATCTTCTGGGCACGCTCGTTTCATCATAGACCTCATCTATCGCTTTCCACCAGGCGTGATCGAGGTCAAGAGCAGGCCCATTTTGTAATAAAAAAGAATAAAAAAATACTCATGTTTCTGACAAATAAATGAACTCTGAACTCTAAAGTAGCTTTGAAATACTATTAAAAATGTGAACAGTAAGTAAACTTATTACAGCGCACGATTTTAAACTGTGTTCTGTTAAAAAAATCTTCTTAAATCATTTTCTTCACCAATAAGACACCGACCCTAAACTAATACTTGTACATACTTTAACTCTACCATAACAATTTAGACAGTGACGGAAGTATAATTATTTAATATTTTTCCTTCACACGACCCAGCGACAACACAACAACATAGCAATTTTCTTCAAAAAGTCACTCTAAAATTGCGAAATTCCTCGCAAGTACAACGCACCCTTACAAACACGTAAGTGATGATTCGCACGTGATCGGAATGCGCACACGATCCGGTAGATGGCGACACGCCATTCGTATATATGGCGACAGATAGGGTTGCCACAAAATAGAAAACTACAGTAGTCCGACTTCATACATCGGGCAAAAACAGGTGAACGCACACATTCACGCGTACGGATAACGATCTCGGTTGAATGCCAGTCGCGAGTGCACTCGCTGGACTTGATGCATGTATAATGTGAGTGCGTTTTCTACCATTGTATGAAAAGAGCCTTCTGTATTATTTTATGGTTGTGTCACGAGTTTTGATTTGTAGTTATTTAGTGCTTCGCTTGCTTTATTATCGAGATTTACTGCCGCTATTTCTATCTTGTCGTTTTCAATATTTTTTCGACCCTTTTCTGCGGTTCTTATGAAAGGCTTATTTTTTATTTGGAAGTGTGTTTCGTCTTTTTTGTGCATTCAATTTTGCATGGTCACTAAGCTAAGTTGTACCAAATGCTCATATTCCTTGTAGAAAGGTACCAGTTTTAGTCAAAAACTTAAAAAAAAATACTATACTATAGGTACAATCTAGTCTTGTTGAAATTCAAAAATAGTCAGGTAACTATTATATAATAGCATCCATTATATATTTAATGCGATTCGTGTATGCGCTATCCTTTAACTGTATAATGAAAACTAATTGCAGGAACCACCATTTATTTTAAGCACCACGTTTTAAACTACAAAATCGTGGCAATGTATGTCGCGTTTCTAAAGTAGGACATTATACATAGTGTCCCATATAACATGTCGCGTTAGTACCAGAAAAGATTAAGGATTATTCTGCATCGCAGCTTCTAGCTTGGTAGAGAGAATAACAAGTTTCAAACGACATTTGTTTTGTATTCTGAAAAAACAAAGCTGATTTTATTTTTACAATATGTGATTCGCTTTTTAAATAAATAAGATAACATTTTAAAAAAGTGAATTTTTGGAAAAAGAATAAAAATACAAAATCTCGAACAGCAACAACGTTAAACGGTAAAACCTCCGCAAAAAAAAAACAATATAAGAACATTTTTTCACCAAAATCGGTTTCAAAGCCGCCATTGATACAATTGGCTGTTAACCCCATCAAAAATAACAACCAAACCTTTTATTTGCCATTATTCCAATTTTATTACACGAAAAACAGGACACCATATTGTTAAGCGGTATACTGGATATATCCGGATATAACTGGTATACGGCGGTCTCGGTTGCGATCTGCAGATATGATTAATGATGAGTGAGCTATCATATACGTTTGGTTTTTCCCACAGTATACCTATACATATATGGCTCCCAAATGGACTGCTTCCTCTGTTACATAAGCGTTTTGGCGTTTGATCATCAAGGCTATTATGTTAGACTGTGAAATATGGAGATGTATTGCTACTTATACGGACAAGTTGGGGTGTAATTTGGTTGTTTAATGCGGGCTATCTTTCACTTGTCGATTGACGAACCCTGAGGCGCTGTCTTCTGTGATTTATGAAAGCTAGTTTGGGCAGTAGGTCTTTCAGATATAGTCGGTTTTTTTTAAAATATATCTTACTCGATTTTGATGTCTGAATCGTGCATTCGCTGCATGATTCGACGAATGCTTCTCATAATGTTAAATGTAAAAAAAAAAAACGAAAAAATAACCTTTACACTGTTACAGTGTTAAGGTTATTTTTAAGTTTTTTTTTTGTGAAATATTGGTTAATTTTTACATTTAACATTATGAGAAGCATTCGTCGAATCATGCAGCGATGTAGACTGCAATTGTTGTCAATACTTTTTTTTTTTTTCTTATGGGAAATCATCAAATGACTCCTCCCACTCTGGGTGGAGCGGAAGGGAGTGTCAGACTTTTACTGACTAAAAACCATCCATGTTCCTTCTTTTGCCCTTTATGTTCCAGGGCCGCGGTATCTCTTTCGGAGAGTCCCGCAACCATTGTTGTCAATACTGAAATAGACATCCTTAAAGTTTTTACTTTTTGTTTATAATAGTTTTATTTTTGCCACAAACAAACATAGTTATTACGTACATGTACCCAATACCGTCACTATGTTTTTTTCTTCCCGGCTTCATCCCAACTCATTTGAGGTTGCATCTCCTCTTGCGTCTGTGCCAGAATGATCTATCCTGTGTTGATGATGATGGATTATTCTGCACTTTCAGGTCTCCCACAGCAGTGGTCCACAAAGATCCTGGTGGCATTTGTTTGCTGTTTGGTGTTAAACTTCATCACAGTTTTGACTCAGCCATCATTACTTAAAACACAAAATTATTTATAGCAATAATGTTCCATCTGATTTAAACTTAATAACTGTTAAATCCTATTCAGTTTTGCGGCTGGAGTACCACAAACGTACAGTAACAATTTCGCATCAGTTTGCGAGCCCGTTAAACAGATACTTGGTTTGTTCCGAGGTAATTTAATTATGTTTAACATGGAAGTTTAAAGAGCAGGTTGCAATATTTAAAATGCAATTCGAGCTCTTCACTGCGTGCGGGCTGGTTCCGAGGTTTATTTTTATATTTACTTATAATTTTCAGAGTAAAACTGACGCCAGTCAGTCGGGGTGCTAGTTTTCGAGTGAATTTTGTTTGTTGAAAAGATTTTGAGTTATTTGAATACGATTTATTAACATTTATTCAAAATAATTTGATAATTAAGTACTCTGTTCAGTTGGTGAGCATGAGGTCATATATGTTCGATTCCCGGTTTAGGCAAAGTGTTATTGGGTTCTTTCCATCAGGAATTTCTCAGTAGCAGCCACGTAGTCTGGATTCATGCCCGGTTGATGTCTCGCCCCCTATTTTTGGGCGTACTTACTATCCCTATTGGGTGTACAATTAGGTACACCTCTGCCTAACCCTGCGGGGATTACCGGCGTGCTGTTATGTCTATCAACTTAGAAAAACAAATACACATGTGAAATAATACACAAAGAAGTCTTTTATTTGATTATTTTTGTCCAAGGTCAAGAAAGTATAAAATTCACTATAAGCCACTATCGAAAACCAAACTCTAAAGAACACCATACCTATCTTACCTCTAAAAATAAACGTTCTATTCCAATATAAAAGAAACAAACTCGCAATTTTGTTCTCTCTTTCAAAGTTCATCTTTGAAATCTTTTGGGAAAACTGTGTGCACACTCGATCTCGCTTCAAAGACTTTGAAAGTTTTGTCTACGAACCAAAGAGAGCTTAAAGTATTCTAAGTAGTGCAAGATAAGTATTTATATACTTGCGTGTGTTAAAGTAAGCTCAGTGCAGTAGGTAACATTGTTTTAAGAGTTATTCGTTCATATAGGTTACTTTTGTCAAGAAATTATTATTTTGTTCTCCACTTTGTACAAGTAATAAATTATTTTTTTCTTTCATTATGTGGGTTTTAGAAATATTTATAGTTTTAAATTATTACATTTGACTATAAACCACTCTTTCTTTGACCTTGTTCTCGCAATTTTCAGTTTCTCACTAGTACAGGCAATTTTAAAGTCTGCTCATATTTATTTAGAAAACCATAAAACCAGACCAGACGTCGATAAAACATTCAAACACTACTCTGCTTACCACAAAATCACGTATTCAACTCAAATCTTCAATTCACTAACAAAGATCAAACGAAGGTCATAAAGGCAGGGTCCCACGATTATTAATACCGTCTCATTTTGAACATTCAAATGCAAAGTGCACCCGTGTTCACACATGTCACAACGTTGCAGTGCTAATGCGCTAAATAAATTCATGCTAGACACGTCACAGTTCGCAGGTGTGTTCCAAGCCTGACATATTATGCAGATGAGTGGAATAAATTCATAATAATTCTCTGAAATCTTTTTAGTTGGCGATATGAAAATACAATGGAAGGATTAGTTGGTTGAAGACGGTAATGGCGGTCTTTTAGTGAATTGAAATGGCCCAGCTTTTTGAGAATGCTTTGCTGGCTGAGAAAATGTTTTAAGATGAGAATTAAGTTGAATTGAAATAGCTATTTAAAAATATCTTTTAATTTTGTTAAGCAAAGAAGTATTTTCTTTTATGAACCGTAGTTTTCCAACAATTTGAACAGATTGCTTATATACTGCGACAAACCAAATTACTTTTATTTATGGGAAATTGGACAAAATAACTCACAACAAAAAACCGTAACATAAAACATCGAAAAAGGACCAAACTAACCCTAATGGAATTAACTCTACTGCGTTCCAATAAATTTAACCTAATAGTGGATCGCTTTTGTCATTCCTGAGCATTATCCTAGAAACCGATCCCATTGGCACACACACACACAGACACACACACATACATACACACGTGTAGTCGCGTAGTCTATTCTGTGAGGATAATTGAATAGATTATTAGCGACCCCAAGGATCGATGTGGGGGGAAATTGGGCATAGTTTCATCCCGAGAGTATGAATAAGGTAAGGTAGATCTGGCAAATGAGGAGTGAGAGACATGAAAATAACATGTTGCTAATTTTGTCTACTAAAATTACGATTGTTATTAAGGATGGATTGTTTAAGGATAATACCGATTACAACACGAAAGCAGCAGACTTCGAGGTTTTGAAAATAATATGCAAATTACAAAAAAAAAAATAAGCTGTCCTCTTTAAAATCGATCTTTATGGTTTCTAGCAAAAGATACCACTTACAAAGGAAACAAGTGGTGTCGCTTGACGCCACTCGCGTAAGAATTCGCAATGCCCGAGGTAGTGGACGAGGGGTAAGGCTTGTCGTATTAATACTCTTTTGTTGTATTACTGAATATAAACCAGCATTATTTGTTAACTAAGATATCTTCTAGGAAGTGCTGTGACAGTCAGTTTGGACTAAAATAATTATAAGTTACTTTGACAGTTTGCCCGCAGTCAACAGGCTTGGGACTTTGTTCATTCACACATAAATAATGGTTTAAACATTGGAGATGTCCCTGAAATTCATTCAGACAGACTTTAGGTTCTGTTTTTTAAAACCTAAGTCTGTTTTGTCTATTAAAATAGTTGGTTCTGTGAGTTCTTTCATAAAACTTCAGGGTTTATTAAAAGCGAACGCGATGCCAAAGAATGAGATTTGGAACTCAGTGCACTAGATATATAGCGCTAGATATTTGGCGCGATATTTGGCGCTAGTATTCACGTTTGACTCATATTGCCTTCAATACTATTGTAATCGCTTGCTGGGCAATGGACTCTGCCGAAAACGTTTAAAAAGCAATAATAAGTTCGGCAAGTAATTTTTGACTATCTGCAGCCTCGAGCTATTAGATACATACACAGGTAATCATTTGAATAGGTAAGCAACTGTCATTAGCATCAGTGTACATCAAACGTCACCCTAGAGCCCTTCTTTAAATTCCCTTCTAACGATCTTTTGATCACAGCTATTGACACTTCATTTCCACATTAAAATCAACATAAAAAATCCATCTCAAACGACATAGAACTTGAGGAAACACAGGGCCAAAAACCATAAAAATCAATAGATATCGAGTCTCGATAATATCATTGAGAATAAAAACCTTCACGTACTTTTATAGCATAAAAATAAAAATATGGTCTTGACGCTTCCACCATTCGAACGTCTCAATACATTTAAGAGTTTGTCTTATATCTTTTTTACTTATAAATGCGAAAGTTTGTGAGGATGTAGGTATGGATGTTTGTTCCTCTTTCACGCAAAAATGGTTGAACGGAATTGGGTGAAATTTGGCACACAGTACTTTATAATCTGGATTAACACCTAGGAAATTATTTATTCATTTTTTCACATATTAATTATTTACAAACTACAAAACTATACTAGAAATAAATATGTACAAGAGTATAATATGTACAAGAGTATAAAAGGGTTACAGGGCGTCCAAAAATTCGTCCGCATCGCTGTCAACAGGAAAAATGCCCAGAAGGCTGGCAGCATTACCACGTTGGATGGCAATGCTGATTCTTTGGCCAAAAAATAGGCCCGCCCTCTGGTCACGTGAAGAGTCGACCAACCGCTTGACGATTTCCCGAAAAACTAGGTGGACACTCGGACCCCATGGCCCTAGTGTTTTAACCCCAAACGGCTCAAACACATAACTACCAATTAAATTATTGTATTTGCGCCGTTTGAGGTTTTCAGCACCTGCAGCAGCCGCCCCAGCGCAGCCCACTGTGCTAGGAAGATGGGATGGCGGAAGGGTGTCGACGCAAGTTGCGTCCCACACCAAAGGCCTACCCAACTTCCATGGCATTATGGTCATACCATCTGGTCTCTTCCCATCGATCATCGTGCCAAGCCATTGGGTTCTAAGACAGCTGGCACTCCGGCGGTGGCAAGAGCACGACGGATGAGATCATTAATGCTAGCGTGCTGCGCAATCCGACCTGCACTCTTACTGCATGAAAGGCCATGGTGTCCGAGGCAGTCGACTGCTTCACCACATTGACAGCGATGTGGAGCCCCACTCATACACATAGGATACTTTTTATTTCGGTAGTACGATCCAGTGGATAATTACTGAACTGAGCATGGGCATAAACTAGTTACAGTATAAATTAAAGTAGCTTTAGTGTCTGTGTCACCGAATTGCTACTCTAAACTAAGCGACAGATTGTGATGTGGTTTTACTATAATTGAAAGAATTTATTCTGAAAAGTTTATAAAGATTTACACACTCTTCAACTATTCAATAATAAAGAAATGACAATGATATTATGTCAAATTGTAAAAATTCTACAAAACAGGGGCGAAGGGTCCTAGTGATCCGGCCCCTGCTTTTTAGTATGAAATATTTTAGCTGTAGGTTATGAACACCTACATGTATGAGTGTGACTTGAACTCGGATCTCAAAGCAAACATTAGACTATGTCAAATTTACTTCCATTTGCTTTTCTCTGTTCTCGCTTAGATTATAAAAGGCAGGAAATGAAATGTCTGAGTTGTTACATCTGCATGATCTTTGGAGCGCACAATTTGTACAAGTAGCTAAGTATACCATTTTATATCGTCGAGCTTTAAATTCGTGTTCCTTTAATTTTGCATTCTTAAATTATGATGTGGTAAATGCTTATTAATTGCAATGTAAATGTATTTACTTTGATTTGATTTGCTCTGACCCAGGGGTGAATGCAATTTTTTTTTCAACCTTTGTTCGCAATCAATTGTTTGGTTTGATTTGAAAAGGAAATAGCGCATCGATTATTAAAATACTGTGACCTACTGTGATTATTAAAGTACTGTGTGTGTGTGAATTCTCGTGAAGAGTTTTTTCACATACAGATTCAGTACAATTCAAGTTTTTTTTTACATACTTACTTATCCTCTTATTTCCATAACCCAAGTTCCATTCTCACCCGTACTATACATTCTGCTCCTTATTCCTCACAGCTACGAATATACAGAGACTTCGCAATTAATCTCCCCATGTTTGCTCTGGCGTTGCCAGTGTTTGCGCTTAGTTCGTTTATTTAGATTTTCGTGATAGAAACACTTTAATATTTCTTATTCATTAGACCGTTCTGGAACTTTAGAATAACGTTGCTTACGTGTTGGGAGATTAAATAACTTTGTACTAACTTGGGCGTCAGTTGAGTAGCTTTGTAAGAACACGGAGAAATCCGATGAAGTTTTTGTCCATTTGGTATAAGAAGTTTACACACTTAATTTTTAAGTTCAATTTATTATTTTTTGTTATAACGGCCACAGTAATACACATGCTGTGAAAATTTCAAGTGACTTCCAAAGAGAGTCTTGTGAAAGACGGGCGGAAAGACAGCGGAACCTTTTGCCGGGTACGATAAATGTAAATGTGTATACTAAAAAGTGTAATATTATTATGTACAGTGGCAGATATCGATTAGTAACCTCTTAGGTAGTTTTAGGTGTACTGTGCCTTGTATCAGTGTTTCTTGGCTATTATGTTGCAGAGGTAAAATAGAACCGGCTCGTCCAAAATACTCTCAGACATCGCCTTTTCTTTACACATTCTGTGACAATTTCAATTGATCCTCGTGACAGATGGACGAAAAGACAGCGGAACCTTTTGGGTACGAAAATGGGGTACGTCCCGTCTGGTAACTTTTCCATTTTGACAACTAAACAAAATAGCATCACAAAAATCCCGTTCGGTAACTATTTTGGTCTGCATACATTTTCGTCACCTCTGAAATGAATGAAATGAAAATGTACATATGAAAAATAATTTATTGGTTTTGACAAGTTTTTCTTAAAAACTAGTGATTGGCGTTTCCTTTTAGGCGTCTAAAGCCTGTGTTAGGAGACTCCACTCTTCCATAACTTAAATTACCATTAACAAACTTGTTTTTTAGAAATTAGAAAAAAAAGTCTGAGTATGCGTATATTCTCTCCCGTTTGGTAAACTGTTAGTTCGGCAAGTAAATGTGTACTTAAACTAAAAATATGATATTATTAAGAGCTGTGAAAGATATCGATCAGTAACCGTTAGGCAGCTTTTAGGTGTACTGTGTCTATACCGTGCATAGTTTCAGTGTTTCTTGGAGATTTGGCTGCAGAGCTAAAATACTAGCCGGCTCATGCAAAATACTGACACACATACGCTTTTCGGCTGGAAGCCGATACCAATAAAGCTGAAGAGAGGCTAGTCGGATAAAGGGAATGTATGATAATATTGTTGACAAATACTTTGCAGTTTCTATAAGTAGAAATGGTTCCAGGTACACTTTTTTTATTCAGCACTCAGGTCAAGTCATTTGACTTACAGCTGAAATACATTGTATACATAATAGTCTTGTTTATGTTTATGAGGAGCCCGTGGCTAAATAATAACAGCCGCTAGGGTCTTCAGGTCAAGCCTCGCTTGCCTAGGTTGGTCCGTGGATGGGTAACTAGGACTCATAACATAACCGTAAGTAGCAAGGTATGCAGATAGTCCCGGCTGTCATATGAAGAGCTTTGACAATCGTTACAGACAACGACCCGAAAGTCTGACAACCAGTCTTACCAAGGGGTATCGTCTTACCCAGTAGGTACCAACTGGGTGGTGAGGGGCATGTAAAATACTGATATTCCGGCTAGACCAGGCAGATGATGAGTCTTGCTTATGTTTGGTCTTCACGAAGACCCAGATAATCCAGATAATATTTGCCTCTTAACCAACCTTGCCTTTACGTTCAATACATTAAATTTGTAGCACTTGCGAGGAATTTCAAACAGCTACATACATTTTATTTTCAACCTTCCTTCTTTAACGTAAGAGGTCACTTTATCAATCAACCATGTCATAAGCGCAAGACCTAAGTGAAACCTAGTCTATTACTCCCAAAGAATGTCATCACGAAGATAAATTCGAATGCAATTTTTCATTGCCTCCACACGCGACGGATATGAAAGGACCATGGAAGCCAAACGTGTCACGCGCTAGAAAGATGACTTGATACTGTAAGACCAATGCTGATAGGAAAGCTTGATAAACGACATCTGAGCAACCACTACGTGCCTGCCCCAGTAGTGACAGATTTTTTTTAACCTTACCTTCTTCGAATAATAAGTGACGTTTATGATGTTGAATGATGTATAGAACGATTTGTTGGAAATGGAAACCGGTCTTTTGGGACAAAAACTCGACTGCGCGCTTCGATTTTCAAAAAACAATCTTTGAAACCTCGTTGGTCGACCGCTATTGTCAAACGATCGAAACGAAAGGCGAAAGGTCTTGGGTTAGATTTTCATAGGTTGGACAAAGTGTTATTGGGTTTCTGCATCAGGAATTTCTCAGTAGTGATGCGGAGTTTAAATTTGATCCCGGTTATACACGATATGCACTAATTTATTTATTTATTTAATTATTTTTTAGGGAAACTTACAGCTAAACAGACAGTGAGTAGTCGCTTACACAAAATATGACCAATTACAAGTTTCCACATGTAGGTAGTATTTAAAACATGAAACAGAAAATGTTTAATAGACTATAGTTATAAAACACAAAGAAAAATTACTATTTACCGCTCGAAGAAGCCATTGAATAAAGTTTTTTTTAATTTAGCTATGCTTGTATTGAAAATGTCGATCTCCATGTCCATGTCGATAATCAGGTGGAGTTTGCGACAACGACCACATCCTTTACCTTATGCAAACACTGATTACAGACGTCAAATCAAATCATTTATTCTCATAGAATATAGGTATTGTATAATAAAGTTGTTATAAAATAAATAGTGAGCCGGGTACATTCTGCCGGAGTATTGGCAAGCAAAATTTTACAAATAATGTCAGTATAAATAATATTATGAGTAAAAATTATCAAATAATAAAGAAAATGATTACAATACTAATAAAATATTTTAATAATTCTAGATTAAGCACAAAAGTGGATGTTAAATAATGTCAATAATATTAAATTGCTGGAATTTTGAACACAGGATCAAAAAAAAAAAATTAAAAAGTCATATAACGAAAAACAAAACGTCTGTATCAGAAAAGTATAAATAAGATTATGGCGTAATGCATACTTTCTGAGAGCCAGTCGTAGTATTAACGAAATTGCTTGTGAACCCGGCTCTTAGCAAAACCAGTTTTATTACAAGAGGCACCGTCCTGCTTGCCCTTGAACCGTTGATTGTCCAAATTAGCTTAAAATAAAAACGATTGAATGAAATGAACCTACTTTGAGAAAATTACTTATAGCATGAGGAAGTAATCATTTTGTATTTACCTGTAGAGGCTTGTAATTAGTAATTTAATTATATACCTATTACTGTTTTAATAATGTTATTAGTCTGTAAACCTTCCTAAAATGTAAAAAAATAAATAAATAACATACCTGGCGAAATGAGCATGTGTGGACCGCTTATCCCTTCGAGGATTACAGGCGTGATTGTATCTCTAAATAGTACCGAATTTTGAGTTTTAATAATAATAATATCTTCTTGGGACAACCAGCACACCGCCATCTGATCCCAAACTAGGCAGTCCTGTACTATGGCAACCAGACAACTGATAAACATACTTATATATTTCTAAATACATAATATAGATAAATTTTATTACACACCCAGATAAAGAACAAATAATCGTACTCATCGCACAAAGATTTGTCCTGTGTGGGAATCGAACCCACGACCTCCGTCCTAGCAGTCAGGATCACTAACCACTAGACCAACACGCCAATCAAATCAGATCAGTCAGTCCAATCAAATCAGTTTTATAATTATGACAACATTTACATTATCTTAAAGTAATTTAAATTGCTTTTTGTTTCTTTTATAGCATTCAATGGGACAGAATACAGGGGAACGTGTTGGCAAATTAATTCCAATTAGCACAATGCAATGTTTTGTTCCTCTAATCAAATGAATGGTTATAATAATGGAAAAAGAAATAATAGGGATGTTGACACCATTAAAAAAAAATTCCAAGACAGTTTCTCTAAAAAAAAACATTTTATTTTAGACCTGAAAACGTGATTTATTTTCAGTTAATTGCTAAATTAGATTTTTAGTTGCTTTGAAATCAATAAATAATTGAGTCTTTGCCATACAAAATGTAAGGGGGAATCGCGTTTTTACAGATCATAAAAAGTATGTCAATTGATTGGTGTGTCAAGGAAATTTCAAAACGCTTAGTTGACACTTCCGTGAAACGAGGGCTGGCTTTTACCTTAGCCAAAGGTTTAGCGTTGCCCCATACAGCGTGGCAACGCCGCCAGTCTCTTGGGGACATTACCAGTTGACAGCGCCAGCGTTGAGGAAGAATTTTTTGACGCCATTTTTTAATTTATATTTAGGTAGTTACTTTAGGTTACTTTAATTTATAAGTGTATATAATAATAATAATAAATAATAAATAATAAAATTTATTCAAAAATCCAAGGTACAACTTTTACAGTTTTTCTTAAATTTATGTCAAGTTCACTCATGATTTGTGCCTGAACTAGGTAATCCTGTGTTTCAGGCGATTGGAAGTAACATTAATTGATTAAATAATCACATAATTATCATACTAATCTTATTGGTACCTCTACGTAAAAAGTTATATAAAAATTATAGTATCTTAACTTAGCTAACTAATTTTAAAAAATTACAATAATAAGAACAATATTTACTTTAGCACAAGTAATAACTTCTCTGTATCTTCATAGGACATATTTTGAAGGGCTTCTTTAAGGATTTTCTTGCATTTACTATGATTTAAGGAGTAGATGTTTCCTTTTTCATTTAGCCTGTTATAGAGTAGCGGTCCAAGGTATATATAAAATTTGGCTATGAAAGCATGTTTTGTACTTTTTTGAGGGCAAACTATATCTTTCCGTCTCTTTTTAGTAAATTCAGTGCTGTATGGAAGTGCCGCGTGTTGTTTTAGTACAGTGCTCATAATAAATAACTGTCGGACTGTTAGTACTTCACAAGATTTATACAGGAGGTTAGTGGGAAAAAGGAAAGGACGGCAAGTAGCCACCTTGAGAATAGCTCTTTGAGCTCTTTCAATGGGCAATAACAGACTTTTACTGGCCCCACCCCACGAAGTAATACAGTAAGTCAGAAGTGACTGACAAAGAGCAAAATATACTTGCCTAAGTATTTTTGGATCTGCAATAAATCGTAGCTTTTTGAATACGAATATCAGCTTACGAATTCTATTATTTAGAGCTTCCATATGTTGTTTGAAGGAAAGGGTTTCATCTATTATAATACCTAGGTATTTTATTTTATCAGTCTTCTTAATATTGGAACACTTACACTGGCTATCTGTAGGGACTGGGCAACAATGAGCATGCAGCGCTGGGGGGATAGACGATATTTGCTTGCGCATCGAAAACTTAATGTAATTTGTCTTCTCCGTATTTAGAGTTAGTGAGTTATTTTGAAGCCATTTATTTACAATATTAAATCCGTGTTGCGCAAGATTGTAGACTTCATTTTCTGAGTCAGCCGAAAAAAGTAAAGCAGTGTCGTCAGCGTAAGTTACGATAGTGCCATGCTCTAGCTTTAGATTGCAAAGGTCATTTATGTAGATCAAAAAAAGAGTGGGCCCTAGAATACTTCCTTGGGGAACACCAAAAAATGTGTTTTTTTGAACCGCGCTAAGAACATTGCCAATCTTTACGCACTGGGAACGATCTTCTAAATAACTTTTGAACAGTTTTAGCTGGGTGCCTCTTACACCTATGATCTTAAGCTTGCGCAACAGAATTGGAATGGAAACTGTGTCAAAAGCTTTGGCGAGGTCCAGGAAAATTCCTACTACGTGGTTACCCTTGTCAAGTTCTTGCGCTAAATAGTCAGTCAGATGATGTACCGCATCGGCAGTTGAAATTTTAGGCCTAAAACCAAACTGCCGTTTAGACAGAATTGATTTATGTTCCAAATATTTCAACAACCTTTTATTTATTATTTTCTCCAATATTTTTGACATAGAAGGTAGTAAAGAAATAGGTCTATAATTTGTCACTTGCTCTTTGCTGCCTGATTTATAGACAGGAACAATTACAGCTTTTTTGAGGCACTCTGGAAAGTGACCTGAAGATAAACAAATGCGGAAAATATAAGTCAGTGGTGGTACCAAAATGTCCTTGAATTTTTTAATAATTTTATTCGATATGTTGTCCCAGCCAACTGCAGAGTCTTCTTTCAAGGTCATGATTATACTTTCTACCTCAGTCTCGTCAGTGTCTAGCAGTGCGAAGGAAGTTAAAGCAGTGTTGCATGTTAAAGGAGTGCTCGTTAGGTTTTGGGATTGACCCATATTTTTTTCTGCCAGAGACTTACCAACATTAACAAAGAAATTATTTGCTATGTTAGCGGATTCCTCCGGTGACGAGTGTACTTGTAATAAACCTGAAGATGACTCATATTGTTTCGTGTTATACGTAACGTCTTTAATATATTTCCAGATCTTTTTACTATTTGTTCCAGCCTTTTCCAATGCCGTTTTGTCGTAGTTGATTTTAACTTTTTTAAGGAGATCGTTGCAAAAATTTCGATATCTTTTGTACGAAAGTTGCAATACTGCATTGTCTGGATTAGATTTAGCTTTCATATGCAGTTTATCCCTATGTTTCATACAGCGAATAAGACCTGACGTGATCCATGGTTTTATGATGTGATTTTTGTTACTCAGCTGCGATACGATTGTGTTTTTCTGAATTGCATTTCGTAAGTTTTTAATTACAAACAACATGCAAAACTGCGGGTCAGCGGAATTATAGACTGGATTAAAATCGATGACGCGTAAATCTTCTTCAAGTCTATTTATATTCAGTTTTGAAATTGTGCGAGTGTCTTGTTTAGGTAATTTACAATTTAGGGTTAGTAGGGCAGCATTGTGATCGGTTATTGTTGAGTTAACAACAAGTGCAAGTGAAGGGAAATTCGATTTTAGCATAATATGATCCAAACAGGAGCCACTGTGATGTGTAGGAAAGCTGTGTGCTGGAAGCAGGCCATGAAAAGCGCATAGGTTGAGGTAGTCCTGAGCAGAAGCATCAGCACTTCCTGGAAGAATATTGATATTAATATCTCCAATTACAATCGTGTTTTTAATTGATGACAGATTCTGCAAGGTCTCATTCAGAGAGTCAGTAAAATTGCTAGTATTTTTAAAAGACGGAGGTCGATATAATGCTAATATCGCAAATTCTAGTCCAATTTTAACTAACAATCTGTTACAGTCGTGCATCTCAGGTTCCTCTACAGAGACATCCAGATGATTTCTTGCATAAACTATCACACCATCATTTTGGTTGTAATTTATGGTACTTTTATACATATTATATCCCGGAATTAGTGGAATGTTATATTGTTTGGCAAGCCAGCATTCGGTTAGAACAATAACATCACAATTTATGTTAAGACGTTGCTGAAATGTACTAAAGCTATCAAAATTCTTAAAAACACTGCGAATATTTTGTGTTAATATGGTTAGTGGAGATTTATAGCCGGATAGATATCGTTTGCAGGATTCAGCTTCACAAACTTTGGACTCCGATACAGAGAAATTATCTAAATCATTAATTAAACTATTTATCATAATGGTATTTAAAAATAAAAAAATATAAAATTAAATAAAGGTCAGAAAAATAACTAATTAACGGCGCTCTTAGGCGCCTCCATAATCTACAGAATTGATGTACCTTTTTTCAGCCATTATTTTCGCCGGGCAGTCAGCAGACCCTGTGTTATGCTTGTCTGGCTTTTTGAAATGCAAGCAAGTAGCGCATTTTGGTTCGTCAGCCTTCTTTGGACATTCTTTTACTGAGTGACCTTGATCACCACAGTGGCCGCAGGTATACGATGTCTGTCGACATGACTTGGCCGCATGTCCATACTGCTGACACTTATAGCATCGTGTGACCAAAGTAAAGTCCCTTACAGGGCATGATGACCAATTTACGAAAACTCGGTCTTGTGAAATCAGGGCTTTGCGTACGACTGCAGATACTTCAACAATGTAATTACATGTGTCCGACTCTTTCTTACCTGATTTATGACTTAATTTAATTAAGCTCAAGAACGTCTCAAGGCTGCAGTCCTGAAGTTTTTCGGCTAGGTTTTGGTTGTACACACAGGTAAAAACCTCCTTTTCCTGCATAGATGACGGCACTCCTATAATTACAACCCTAGGCTTCCTTTTATAGGGCTCGTCGACTGTTAGGCCTGATTTGGTTAGCTGCACCGATTTTCTGAGCTTCTCGATGTCGTCCTTCGTCTCGGTGCTGATGATAACACCACCATTCTTCGTCTTGCGCAGGCCTCTCACGTGGAGCTTCATTTGTTCAGGGCTGATAATTTTTTGGACAAGGGTTTTAGTCTCATCGCTGGTCTTCAACTTGTCACTCGGATAGATGGCCACGGAACTGACAAAGCTTGGCTGGATAAAATTGTTGGCACCTTTCTTTACCATGTCAGCAAAAGAAGATCCCTGGGCAGGTTTCGTCGAATCTTCGATACTCAGCTTAAGGTTCCGTAGCTGCTGCGAAAGATCCAATTGGTTTTCCAGATTTCTGACGGCGTAGTGCGATTGGAGGGCTTTAGCCTTGACGGACTGATACATGACAGCCATCTGCGAGGTCCCGTGACTAACCTTCCGGCATAGGTTAGTGATGCGCATTTTCTGCTCCACATTCAGCTTTCCCTCAGCTGCAATAGCGCACACCTCCTTCAGGCTCTGCTCGATAATCGCCATCCAGTTGTGGAGTTCTGAAGTCGAGACAACTTCAGGGGCATCGTTCTTGTGGGTAGGCGCTTGAGGGGTAGAGACGGGTACGGCCACGGGCACAGGGATAGAGGCGGGTACGGCTACGGGCACAGGGGTAGAAGGCGGGGAGCGAACACATTTACTACTCCGGTTGAATGGACTATCCTCCATCGTGAAGCAGGTTATATTGTTCCCGTTAAACACTGGTCATTTCTACTTAAACACCATACACAAATGTACTGTACGAGTATGCGTTAATACTAGGTATTGGTAACTAGGTCACAATTTTGCAAGTGATTATTTGTTTATTGCAATTATTGTTCGGTACGTCTGTTCACTACGACCGGCAATTTTGCAATCCCAATTCAATTTCGCATTTATAATATTGTTATATTATAAATGCGAAAGTAACTTTGAAAAAGTGTTTAATTTTCAATAGCGAACGTCACCACAAAATCCCAGCAACACAATACTGTAACAACAAAACCCCGTGTGATTTTTCGGCATCCATTAATTCAATTACTTTTACAAAATAAATTGTTGGAGGAAAGTATTTATTTCGACTGTCGAAGCTCAATGATTGCATAACGCAGTATTTCGACTGGTAATCAATTAATCTTTCAACAATGGGACAAGCTGATGACATGGCTGTGTACAATCAATTATTTAGTACTTGATTGTGGATATCTGTATTGATTTTGGATTATATACTTTCCTTTTTTTACATTGGCAGCTTTGGGGGAAAGTATAAAATATTATGCATGTAAAAATATCTTAATGTTGACTGCCTCTTTGGTCTAGTGGTCGTAAGAGTGACTGCTGAGCATGAGGTCCTGGGTTCAATTCCCAGGTCGGGCAAGGTGTTGTTGGGTTTTTCCTTCAGGAATTTCTCAGTAACAGCCACGTAGTCTGGATTTGTGCCCGGTTGATGCCAAAAGGCTGGCCGCCTATTTCATGAGACTTAAACATAACTGGTGAAATGTGGGTGCACTATTAGGTACACCTCTGCTTAACCCTTCGAGGATTACAGGCGTTACGTTATCTGTAAAAAAAAAGGCCGTACAAGTGAATTTAGAATCATTTTAAAAATTATAGATCTTGTTGTTTTTTTTTATTTGAATATGATTATTTTGGTAGCGCGGAGTTAAGCATGTCTTATTGAAAATTAAAACACACAATTCAGCTGAGCCTTTTAATTAATAGAAGCTCTCATCTGTCCAGAGGCCGTAGCAAAAACGTTTACACCTACGCAACGTAAGTACGTCGATTTTTGAATCGAAAATACAATTATGCTTTAGCATTTTAGTTAAATTTTTTGCTACAAACACGATTAGTAACATCCATAGATATGAATAAATTCTTAAAATTATGAAAATATGACATAATTATAATCATTTTATTTGCAACTAGCGACCCGCCCCGGCTTCGCACGGGTGCATGTATTATACTTAAAAACCTTCCTCTTGAATCACTCTATCTATTAAAAAAAACCGCATCAAGATTTAAGATTTAAGCATACAAAGGGATATAGGGACAGAGAAAGCGACTTTGTTTTATACTATGTAGTGATAAGTATTGGTACATTTGATCTTAAAGTTAGTTGAGCCTCCTAATACATAATCAGATATATATGACATGCAAAATTTTACAATATATTTAATTCTTCAATATTATGTCCTTAAATGCCGGTTTCCATCATTCATTACTATTACAAAACATTCAAAATTCATTATCGTTACTTTAGGTAAGTGAGTAATGGGCTAGCTCGCCGTCCGTCCGTCGTATGACGACGGGCAGGCCGTGTCGACGGCGCGTTCGTGTTCCACGCGCGCCTCAAAGAGATGTCAGCAAACGGGAGGGGCCCGCAAGGGCCGATGCCTGCCAGGGCTGCGGGATTGTTCGAAAGAGATACCGCGGCCCTGGAACATAAAGGGCCAAAGAAGGAACATGGGTGGTGTTTAGTCAGTAAGAGTCTGTTCCGCCCAGAGCGGGAGGGGTCATTTGATGATTTCCTACCCTCCTTTTAAAAAAAAAATAAGGTAATGGACATGTGAAACTAGCATTTTTAACACTTTCACCGTCCGCAAAGCAGACACAATAGCTAAACAATCGCCCTGAACCATATGTGGTTCATGGGACAGGAAATGGGTTAATTTCAAAATCGACGTATTTACGTAACATTTACACCGCGTGCTATGCTAAGGTCTCTCTCTGGTACTATAACATACTAACGTCTTACAATACATATTAGACATTGAATATCAATATCTACGCTGCTCAATAACTGATAACGATCGTCTTCGTTACCAATATAACATTCTTAATGACTTTAATTAAGTTTCAGAACCCTAACATACTCGTATTATTTCAATAATGAATACCACTAAATAATATTGGCTGATAAAGACGATATGTTCTCTTGGGTCATTTTTAGGGTTCCGTACCTCATAAGGAAAAAACGGAACCCTTATAGGATCACTTTCTTGTCCGTCCGTCCGTCTGTCTGTTTGTCAAGACCCTTTATCTTGGGAACTCGTGGAGGTATCGAGTTGAAATTAAAACGATATACTCAGGTCTATAGTCTCTTGAAGCTGTGAAAAAATCAAACTTCTAAGTTAAGGTTAAAATACGATTATTTCGACACTCTCAAGGGGATGTTTTAACATACCAACTGTTTTATTTTACATTATGGAATGCAATAAAGTATTGAGTATTGGAATCAAAATGTATACGGTACTTCCTGTTACCCTAGAATCATGAAATTTGGCACGTAACAATGTCTTACAGCACATGTAAAGTAAAAAATCCGAAAACAGTAAATTATGTAGTTTAATAACAAAATACCTACAAGTTTATACGGAACCCTCGGTAAGCGAGTCCGACTCGCACTTGGCCGGTTTTTGACCCATCTGACCCATTTCACCTTTTGCAACTGGTTTCGTTCCAATTTAACTTTCTTGAACAGTTGTAACAACTTCATCGATAGTTTAAAATTATTGTATTCGTGGACAGGTTTTCAAAGTTACGACCCATCGAGGGTTTGATCTATGAGACATGTTTAATACTAGATTGGACATAGGTCGGTCGTTTATCAAATACAGTCTGAGAGAATATTGGATTTGGGTACCTATTCGGTATTTATATTAAGTTGGAATTTAATTATTTTTCCTCAGTAGTGAGGGTACGACAAAGAAGAAAGAGAAAAAATCAAATATAGTCCTTTAAATAAGAAAGGGATATTGAATTAGCAAGTATAATTTACCTAAAACGTTCATAATGTTGGGGTATAAACATCTTCTTCGCGAAAAATGGTGTGTCATCATAATTCACCATGCGGGCCCCGTGCGTTTTGTTGGGTCTCACATATTGTGTCTTGCTTTTCACCATTATCTGCCCAGCCTTTTCTTAACTATGTTGGGGTCGCTTTACAGTCACCCACACACAACGCACATGGGAACGTTAGTCTTTAATGGGTTAACCTAACCCTTACTTATCAGAATTTTACACAGAGCGTGTTGTGTTTTACTTTTATGCTATTGAATAAGTGTAATACCATAAAGAAACACGAAAACGAAAGAAAAAATGCGAAAACTTCGAATTTGGATTTTAACTTGAAAACAGTTCCAGTGTAGGTACATTTATGTGGCCTTCATCTTTTCCCCCTCGATTTTATAACTTTGTTCCATCCTGGAATGGTATCGCCCTTGCGATCTTAACTACATCCGTCATCCCAGCTTGATATCCTACAAAGAATGAGATTTCGGAAAACTTCGTCCTCCATCGTACAGTCAACAGCAAAAGTAGAACTAATGAAAGGAGTTCGCGTCAGAACTGTGACGCCACACAGTTCTGACGCGAACACCGTTCATTAGTATTGAATTTCTGATTTTGATCATCTACTTTTGCTGTTGACTGTACCTACTGCATTTATCAACAGATTCATCCGAAAACAAATGACATAAGTCTGCGTTAAAAACTCATTACACAATAAAGCAGTGAACAACATTACAAGCGCATAAACTCAATAAAAAGTCGTTGATTGGTTAAACTGATTTTACGCGCTCCCTGCGTCACTACTTCCACTACAGAACTTTTAATGCAAAATCGCTTATGGAGTTAGCCACCTAATGGCCCAGAAACAGGACGTGGGGCACTTTCAAGACTTAAGTTATCTTTTTTTAATTTGAGACGCTTAACTTTGTTAAGAATGTTCCTCACATTTTTGTGACACTTTATGGATTCAAGTGAACATAATTTTTAATTTCGTGCGATGTTATTATTTTTGTAGTTGAAGGAATTTTTAATATCAAACGTTTTTCGCCTAAATTACATTCAATTCTTTTAGCTCAATAGCTAAAAGAATTGAATGTAATTTAGGTGAAAAAGAAATCTTTTATTAAAATATTTTTGTGTTCTTGAGACATCCATGTTCAGGTTTTTTCACTTTCTTGGTAAAAGAAAATTATTACGCGTTGTCATCCCGCATAAGCCGTGACTTGGCAAAGGGTTACGTAAAGTACACATCATAAATATATTAATAAATAGGTACAATATCCTTCTTAAAATAAGACGTAATACTGAATTTGAAATACTCTACTGTTTGAAATACGCTACTCTTACTGTTTTTTTGCAATTGCAGCGGCTTTTTTGCCTCATCATCAGCAAGTACCAGCATCAGGAATGGACATTAAAGTTAAAGTGCTGAAAATGATAATCAAAATTACAAAAATTGTATGTAAAAGATCGCCTTGTGAGATAAGACTTTAAATATGTTATTTTATTTTTGTTTGATGCAATCGTAAATGTAAATGAAAAACCGGCCAAGTGCGAGTCGGACTCGCGCACGAAGGGTTCCGTACCATTATCTATAAAAACGGCAAAAAAATCATATCTGTTGTATGGGAGCCCCCCTTAATATTTTTTTAATTTTTAGTATTTGTTGTTATAGCGGCAATAGTAATAAATAATAAACATCATTTGTGAAAATTTCAGCTTTCTAGCTATCACGGTTTATGAGATACAGCCTGGAGACAGACAGACAGACAGACAGACCGACAGACAGACAGACAGACAGCGCAGTCTTAGTAATAGGGTCCCGTTTTACCCTTTGGGTACGGAACCCTAAAAATGAGCCTTACTCTCAGCGCCTTTTTAGATGCTTATTGTTTTGGGGGTCTAAAATGGCCGCTTTAGCAGAATCATAATAGGATAATAATATGAATTACGTTTAAATTCGTAAAATGGTAACAGTAGGTAACTGTTATGAATTGTCACCTTGTGACCATTTTACGAATTTAAACGTAATTCATATTATTATCCTATTATGATTCTGCTAAAGCGGCCATTTTAGACCCCAAGCAGTCGCTCCATGTAAAAAACTGGTATTCAGCTTCATTCGGTTAGGCTGGAAGCCGACCTCCACATAGTTGGGAAAAGGCTAGGCAGATGATGATTGTCTTTACAGTTTAACCGTAGATGCCTTTTTTTTACGTTGGCAGGATAAATGATGTCATAAATAAATCAATCCTGTTCATAAAAGTTCTTCCATTTTGCAATCCAGTAAGATTTAGTTCGGAAAACAATGATCTATTTAACTTCCTAACCTCTAAATCTAAGACTACTTTCATTTTCACTATAATATCTATAAGCTAGTGACTCATCCATCGCAATGCGTTTATCTCCAGCCGGTTGAATTAATTGCTCGAATCGAATGGAGGTTCTAGATGGTTCGAGATCGTTTGAGATCAGTAAATCAATCGGTTACCCGCTTCTCCAAGGATTTAATGCATTATTTATAAACTGAATTAAAGACTGGCTGAGATTTTTATCTTATTTCTTTTTAAACGCTTTGATTTAATTTTCTCTATTTGGAGCTTCGATCTCTTTAGGACTGAATAATGTAGTCCTCGACGTCATATTTTGTTTCGGTTGATCATTTCATTAAGAGAGCCGATTTTAATTATAATACCACGTTGTAACGTAATAATACTGTTTTATAATATTCATCATCATTGTCATTTCAACCGAAAGACGTCCACTGCTGGACATAGGCCTCCCCAAAGTGTCGCCACATTGACCGCATCTAGCTATTGATATTCATCGTAGTACTTTAAAATATTAATCAATAAACAGATTTTTCCAAGGCCATAATATGTCGTTAGTGAGTAGGTTAATTAATTCTTTGCCTAATTACATTAAAACTGGTTTCCCAGAACCCGTAACAAGAGAGACTGATTTAAATTACCATCATCATCATCTACGCATTCAACTCCTATGGGTTCAGCCTCTCTTTCATTGTGCCAATCTGCACGTTCCTGTGCTACCCTCATCTAGGTTATTCTCCCGACGGCAACTTTGTCGTCTGCAAATTATCATACCAAAGTTTTATTTTATTATTTGAATACATGTCTTGTATGAAGCTAAATGAAATAATTGGGGTCTTGCCTTTTCACCAAAAAAATATTTACAAATTTTCATTTGACAAGCAACGATTGGCAAAAACATGGTTGGTCATTTCAAAATTTTACAACAACAAGTTTGGCAAATAATTCATTTGAAACCATATTTACTTGATAAAGTTTTATTTGGTAACGTATTACGTACTTGACAAACAATTCATGTCATCTCGTAAAACAACGTTTGAAATAAAAACGTTTTACATTTTATTTTACATTTTGCTGCAGAAGATAGTAAAAATCTATACAATGCAAAGATGCATTGTATAGATTCAATGTCTTAGTATTATATAATTGCATAGCACATGTGTGAGAACTATGTACTATAAAGCTACCATTTACATTTGGTTATCTTTCATAGACTTGAATGTGCCCTGGTGGCTGAGAGAATGTCATGCTCACTCAAATGTCTCGCTGATGGTGGCGGGTGTGTTGGGTCATTTAGTTCCCTTCAATATGGTTGAGCTGAATGGGGCTGATACATGCGCCATGTTCGTGAACGGGCGCTGTCAGTTGTGACTGGTCATCTCTTAGCTGCCACGGTTTATTTTAATTACTTTATTTTTAAATTGTTGATTTTATCATTTACTGTGGACGCTCTTATTTTGCACGTCTTTCTACATCGTTCTCACATATATGTATAATCTCATGATGATGATGTAACCAAGATTTTGTAACAATATTTTGATTTAAAAGAGTGTCCATGGAGTTTCTTGCCCATTCTTCTCCATAGAGATCTACGCTTTGGAATGTGCAACTGCAGTACTTTCTCAAGTTATTATGACTTGTGACTGGGACTGTAGCTTCGTTTCTTTTAGTTTTATTTTGACATTCTAAAGTGTCGTAATGGTCTAATTGAAATAAATGCTTTGAGTGTTTGAGTTTTGAGTTTTAATGCATTACACATTACGCAATTTATTGCGCTGGTATTTAGCTGCATCCGGTTAGACTGGAAGCCGACCCTGACATAGTTGGGAAAAGGCTAGGTAGATGATGACACATTGCGCAATTTCAACTCATTAAATAGGCACAACGGTAATTTTAATTAATGGAACAACAAACACTTGGGATTCTCGGGACTTGGTACACCCCGACGTTAGGTTAGGTTCCTGTAAACCCTGCAAACAGAAATAGGAGCCCCGCGCAGCAGGGCTACGTCGACTACGACTTTTACAAAATATCGATATTATTTAATACTTAAAATGATACGTATGATTAAATTAATTTTGCCAAAAGAATCCAACAAGATTTTTGTGAAGTAAATAGTGTAAGAAACGTTGGTTGTAAACTAAAAATTTGTCAAAGGAGTTTTGGTGAAACATTAGTGAACTGAAATAATTATAGTTGTATCCCCTATGAAAGAAAAAAAAAATTGCCAAACCAACCTCTGGCAAGAGCTTAGTATACGAAACAAGTAAATAAAGCTAATATTACATTTTGAAACTTTGTTTCCGTATTCGTGTTGTAATCCCATGATCCTCTTACAACCATAACAGGAAATAAGCTGTCTTCATAACCATTACTGTTTTGAGTACGAAATACATCCTCAATTAGAAAATTTGGTATAATTATGAAAACTAGCATTTGCCCGTGTCTTTCCTCAAGTGGAGGCAGGAAATTATTCTATGGGAATGTATTACCTCATACCGGAATAAACAGTATTATTTATCCTAACCCAGATCATTGTGTATGTCATGTACATGTGTGCTATCGAAATCTATTCAGCCATTAAGGCGACAACATGTAACAGATAGACAGATGGACGGTCAAATAAACATACAGTAAAGGACAGTAATTACTTTCGTAACTATAAAGTTATAGGGGAATTAGCTCTAAAAACTTGAAAACCTACAACCATGAATGAGATTTCTTTATGAAAATACATTAAACTCTGGCGGAGTCTACGGTATGAAAATTTAGTTTAGTAGCGGGTGGACAAACTTCCGTCTCCATACTTTTGCTCTATCAACTTGCCTTCGGCCTTCCTGTTCACAAATAATAATATTAACTGTTTGACTTACAAAAGAGTAGGTATAGCAATATTGTTAGCTACTATCTACTGTTTATTGTAGCCATTATTAAACAGAGGATTGACAAATGTTTCGTTTTCAGGTCAAATGTCGACGCGAACAACCAAGCTAAAATGGGCTTTTATGAGTGAGCATCGCTATTTCTATTGTGTTAAACCTCAGACTGGTTTTACGAACTGATATAAAGGTAGGTTGCCATCCGTCCGAATGTGTCCGGTGAAAAGTTTCTATGTGGTGGGGGAGTTCAGAATGATGTACTGAATACATATACACCGTGACTTTTTAGTCGTCTTACAAAGGTGGCCCACTCAATGTATCCGACATAAAATACCTCTTGGAGCGATTATTATTTTTTTACCATTAATTATGAGAGGTACAAAGAAAAATAAATAATACTTTACAATTATGAAACATCCTGTTAATAATGTTTACATGTCAAATGGTAGAACAATATACCTATGCAGCGCACGAGTCGAGTAGATCATCGCTCGCAACAGGGTGTTTCAACTACGCCATGCGTCATAATAATGAATAATATTTTTATTTTTATATTATTGAATTCTCTTATATAGGTACCTATATTTTTTTTAATGAATGTTTAGTAGTCATTGGATACATGAAGTGGGCTGCCGTTGTAAGACGACTAAAAAGTCACGGTGTATAATGTGGTAGCCGTTTGTGCGTCGGTGTTCGTTCCACCCTATGTAGAAAGAAAAGATTTTGTAACAACTAAGAATTATGGTGTATATAATATTTACCTTGAAGTAGAAAATGAAGTGGGTGTACCACAATAGGCACACCTATGTCTTACCCTTCGGGGATTACAGGCGCCCTGTTATGCTATGTGTATGATGCTGACCCATGCTGGAGATAATATGAAACAAAATAATGGCAGAACGTTTATAAGGTTAAAAAAGTGCAATAAAGACTTGATACGAGTCAAAAATGGAGAGAGCAGCGGTGACAGTGGTAGCTACCCGGATTACGAGCAGGTCGTGGGTTCGAATCCAGGCGCAAAACTTTGTGTTAATTTCATCGCCACTGCTCTCAAAACGGTGAAGGAAAACATAGTGAGGAAACCGGCATGTCCTAGAACCAAAAATTTGAAGACACGTGACATTTACCAACCCGTACTGGGCCTGCGTGGTGGATTGTAGCCCATTCCCTCTCATAGAGAGGAGGCCTATGTCCCAGCAATGGGAACATTATAGACTGATTCTGTTATGCTTATCAGTCAAAAAGATGCCTCATTTGCTTTATTTAGCTTTTATACTCGTATAATATTAAAAAAAATATTTTGATTTCTTCAACTTAAATGACTTATTCTAGTTACATGGGGAGAATTCTTTTAAGCAATAATATTATACATATATATGCACAATCCATGTTAGTAAATACCACATAATTACATACGATAGTGACAATGAGCTAAATAGATCGCAATGAAATAAATGCATCAAAATGTTAATTTATTGTCCGGATCTACAACCTATTGACATAGGAACAGCAAGCCAATAATTGTATTGGGTCGCGTTTCCAAATACATAACTGTGTTTCACTGTGTGATAAATGTGTGTATGTATTGTAGGGGCATATCAAACACAGTGGTTGACACACGAACGTAGTGGAAAGCGTTCTGGAAAAAGGGATTTTTATTTGTAAGCCTTTTTTATATTAGCTAAATGTCTCTTAAAGATTTCGTAGATTCTTTTGTGGTCTAATGGTCCTGCTCTTAACCTCCATCTTGCCCAATGGAAAGCATTAGATGAGGTTTACGATGATGATAATTTTGCCCGTTCACTTTTGAAGGGGTTATACCTACCTACCAGTGGCGAAGGGTCAATTTTTATAAGAAGTAAGCCGGAGTACATATCTTTAATGAGATTGCGTGTGATGTGATGTGATGCAATTTTTCAAATGGAATCCGGTAGGAATCGAGTGGTATGAAACCTTCACCACTGCTAGCTACCTAGGTAGAAAAGAACAGAGAAGATAAAGGTATCGGAATATATATTTGGGCAAAACCTGCCGAGGTTTGTTCAAAGGTTACAAATTATAATTGAAAGAGTGCAATTATTAAACATCTGCCATTGGAATGTTTAATTAATTTATGTAATATTATTTTTAACCGGGTGTAACTGTAATGTCTGTATTGTTGCTATAATTGTTGGTAAATAAATAATAAATAAGTAAGATGGTAACACACTTTGGGCGTTTTGAAACTAAATACAAGTCTTTGATAGAGCTTAATCTTATCAAAAAATGTTTGGCAAAGTATAACAAAATTATTTTACAGTAAACAGAATTTAGAAGTTTTTCTTTGTTGAAACTTAAGGTAAATTTCCTCGAAATCGAAACACAATTAAACTATTTCAGACTAACAAAATCTTCAGAGCAATAATTCGAAGAATTCATAGGAAAGATTTAAAGTTTAATTTCGATATTAGATTAGGTATTTATATCTAAACCTTACAAAAATTAGACAGCATCTTCTATTTAAAATTTTCTCTTAGTCTTGATATCGGAATCTCGCTTAGAAGTTTTCAAAGGCTTTATGTTATCCATCTACATTTGAAGTTCTTTAGGTTTATATAAATATCTTGAATAAGGATTGAATAAATATTTGTTTGAGAAAACTATTGTAAACTAGCTTTTTCCCGCGGCTTCGCTTGCGTTGATTTAGAATTTATTTATTTAGGAAAAACAAACAGTAACATATTACGGGTTATAATAAGACTTACATACTAAACTGTGATAAATATGCTACCCACTACGTTTTCCACAGATTACTTTAAATACTAAATAACTAGAGAGACATATGTATAAGATGTAAACAATAAAAAATAAAAATAAAATAACAATATGTCATGCACAGTATACAAAAAGTGAAATAAACCGGGCACACAATACTTATATGTATACACTTAAATATTTATACACAATTACACATTACATCACAATGGTCGACTGCTGATCCTTAAGAATTGCACAGACTTGATAATCTATTCGGATTGTACTCTACTTATAATAATATAATTCAATCATGATTCGAAAGACTAGTGGCGCTATCTATTATCATAAGAACGTTATTGTTGTTTTCCTCGGGAACAGTATTTTTTTTCGGGATGAAAGGTACCTTAAGTCCGTTTCTGTACACCTGACCACGTATATGCAAAATTTCAGGATGATCGGTTCAGTGGTTTGCGTGCGGGTGGGAAATCTATTCGATCCACAAAAACAATTATTCGGATACAATTTTTTGGTTTCTTTTCATTCTTTAGAAGGTTTAGTTTTTTTTTCTAAAAAAAAACTAGAAAACAATGTTTTTCTACTTCCTCAGGTGACCTGTCGTTACTAATCAAAGATATACTAATCGTATTACGCCAATTATTCCTATGACTTTAATTGGACACTGAATGATAAATACTATAAATCGCATTCAGTTCAAGGTAATATAAAACCACACAAACAGATTCTAATCTGCAACTACCAACAAGCACCACACACGCCACATCCGTATGTCCGGTCATAAGTACATGTGAAATAGTCAACGGCCGGCTATACGGGCTGACAAATGACGTCCGAATATGAGGTCAGTGGTGGACAATGATAATGTCGCCAGTAACAAATGGGAGCTGCAGCGAATAGCGGTGCCGTCGTGATTTGAGGATTACGATATATTATTACCCGGTGACACTATCGGGCCTGAAGTCCGATGACACGCGATGTAGCATGACCAGACTGAATACGGACAGTTTATTTCTAAGGAGAATTCTCGGTCTGCTTCTGAAGTTTTGGTTGAGATTTAGTGCTGTTTGCGGTCCTTTGAGACGTGTCTCAGCGTTTCAATAACTTGCATGTCCTTGTGAAGGTGGTTGTAAGGTTTCTCTTTTACCTTATCATATAAAAAAAGGATTTTAGAATATTTAATTGAAAAAAAAATATACGAATCCATATAACATGAAGTTGCGCCTGAAACAACTAAAACTAATCCTACTTACAGTTTTGCAAAAATATGTAAAATGTGAATTCATTTGAGAACATTAATCCTGTTCTTCTGCAATCCAACACAAAGTACAAAGAAAAATCTGGCACTTACATAACAAAAGTAACAATAACACCAGACTCATCTACATTAAACTGTTCCGACCTAACAGAAGCCTTTTGCTCTCGACTTTTAGGCAAAGCTCCAAAATGTTATCAAGTCGAGATATATTACACTTGACAGTGGCGTATTCGGTCTTTAAGCCTAGGCTAGCCATATCACGAGCTGGTCTAATACTTATTAATGTAACCACCAACCAGTCTGGGTATAACAATGAAAGAAAAATTTCAAGAATTTTTCTTTGTCGCTTGGGCGCCATTTCGCTGGAGAGAAAGTGGAGCTCGTGGTTAAATGATAACAGCCGCTTGTGTCGATCTTTAGGTTAAGCCGTGCTTGCCTAGGTTGGTCTGTGGATGGGTGACCACCCATTACATACCGAGTTTCCTCCGTGCCTCGGAAAGCACGTTAAGCCGTTGGTCCCGGCTGTCATTTGTAGATCTTTGACTTGACAGTCTTTAGGCAGTCGCTCCATGTAAAATGTTGGTATTCAGCTGCATCCAGTTAGACTGGGAGCCGACCCCAAGATAGTTGGGAAAAGGCTAGGCAGATGATGCTTGGGCGCCATTTCAATGTTGTAGGTAATGCTATTGATTTCTGTAACTCATTTTTTTTAGGTGTTGGTATTTTGCTAATAGGTGGCGAGCCTGTTGCCATCAACCGGACACAAATCCAGACTCCATTGCAGCTACTAAGAAATTCCTGATGAAAAAACCCAATAACACTTTACCTGACCTGGGAATCAAACCCAGGACCTCATGCTCAGCAATAGCGGTTGCGAACACTAACCCAATAATAGGCAGTCTATAACAACAGTTTTATATAATTCTGTATGAAATATTAATTTGTTTAGAATGCATTTATCAACTACAGATCAAATGTTTCAAACGCTCAAATAATGTGCAGTAAATTAATAATTCTATCATACTATTGTATTCCATTGGAAACTAAACTGCATCATATCATTCGAATGAACAATCACTTCACGAAATATTGTTGAACATTTGAACAAACTCCCCTTTGTACGTATCAAATGCTAGTGTTTTTAAAAAAAAAAAACTAGCACTCCGGGAGTGCCGGCAGAAGTGAAAACTTGATTATTAACGTTGAGCATGTTTGATATTTTGGAATGGTTAGGGAATAATTTTGCACCAATTGCTTTATCAGTATAAAAGTACTATCATTTATGTGGTAGAATACAATATTCATTTATTGCGCTATCGTACACAAACATGACAATTTATATTACATTAAAAATTTAACACTTTAAAACTATTACAATTATTTTACATTAAAAAGTTTATCTCTCCGAAAAATCAACTTTCATCCATAATTTTAACGACTTTTTCACCATCATCATTACCAGAACTATCATCGCCAATCTCTAAAACTGATACGATAGGTTTATGGTAGCTGAAGTAAGAAACGAACAGTTTTGATTCGAACCTATTTAAATGTCTAATAAAGACCGCATCAATAGTAGTTTTGTATTTCGTTGTGCTAAGATTGCGATCATTCGACATAGTTAAACCAAATTCATTATTTAAAAATTCAATTAATAGTTGATTTTTATCGTCTGCGAAGTTTATGTTGAAATGTCCACTCAAAATCATTGGCAATTCATCAAAGCTTTTTCCAATTTTTTTTTTAAGCAATGCAGATGCATCATGAGAATAAATGAATAAATTTTCATACAAGAAGTCTCGTATCTAAGCACGCAATGACTTATCTGGAGAGATGTAAACGGCAACCATAATTATGAACTGATTATCACCAGAGTGGCAACGACTTATACAAATATCACCGATATCAGAAACAGTGGCATTAAACATGCTGTTGTATTTCACATGCACATCCATATAATTTGTGCAATAATGAACTGTGTTCATATTTTAATAAATAGCTACTCCACCCGCGGGACGATTATTTCTTCTGAAACTCGCAACAAAGTTGAAATTCGGAATGTCAATTATTTCATTGTTACCCATATGAGTTTCTGATAAAATTAACACATTCATCTTTTTAACAAGAGCGTCAATTGCTAGATCATCTACATGCGCACGTAAACTCTGACAATTGAATGAAAAAATAGACAATCTATTATTCTTAGAAATAAAATCTACAAGTGTTTTGGTGATGGTTTGCAAAGGATTTTCACGTAAACGTTTCAATTCAATTGATAAATCTTCTCGATGAGTTGTTGATCTCTTTTGATTTTTTGTTGCGTTTGAATCTTCCACCTGTGCGTTTCCTACTCTGCCATGATGAAATTTCCAGCTCGCCCTTGTGTCGTCTTCAGTGACTAAGAACAAACCTTCTATACTAGTTACTCAAAAACAGTGGAAGTGCCCTTAGACTGCCTTAGTACGGGAACCAGTGTCGCCAAACTCATACACTTGCAAATTAAAATGAACATTCCAATACACAGAAAACGATGATATAATTGGCTACTAATTATTTATGCAACTTTGGCGAAAAGTTTATTAATTGTTGTTCAAAATTAAGTCTTATTACAACTACTGAATGTTGTTTTTATTTTACATGTCAAAATCAATGAAGTCCATTTTTCCATCTAACAATCAATTTCGAGCAATCCACAACGAGTTCAGCTCAACGCTAGAGGGCGCTGTAACCAATTTACTCTATTTAGCACCCTAAAGTTATTGAAATAGATGTCATATTCGTATGCACTTGTTATCTATTTTTCTACTCAGCTAGGGATGAGGACAAGATATCGATAATTTAATGTCGATGTTTGTACAATGTAATAATTAAAATCTTTTATCTTATGTAACGGACCAAAGTCCGATTAGTATAAAAGGTAAAATGGTTAAATGAAACGATAAATAGTGAATTTAAAATATTTATTGTCCTTGAAATAAAACATATTTGTTTAATAATTGTCGTTTTGACTGTTTTATATTTAATTTTAACAGGTGATGCATGCGGATATTGACATATTTTTCTGCAATGGCTTTCATTAAATCCGTAATGTGATTCGATGTAGGAAATTCTCCTAACTGATGATAAATAATTTTTTGGAATATGGACGTCCCAATAAAAAAAATCTGTAGCCTTTTTTGAAGTTTGTAAATTGTTTTCATCAAAATGCTCAGAACAAATTGTACTTGATTTTGACGGCATCCAGTTCTGTCTTCCCGTAGCTTCTATCCATTTCTCCTTGGTAAAAGGATCTTTGGGAAAACTGAAATATTTAGTTACATACTTTATTAGTATTAGTTATTTTTGAGGCCTACGTCCAGCTATGAATGAAGATTGGTTTATTTGTCAGAATATAAGTACTCAAACTCAAACCATTTATTTCAATTAATCGAGAAGAACGTCAACGAGTACATAACATGTCATGGTAACGTATAAGGTTTCACTATATAAGTACACTCGAAGACACTCTTTATTATTTTATCGATACCGAACTATTTGAATGTGTCCCATCCCTAATCGAGTAGCGTCGAAGTTTCTAGAATGTATACGATGATATTCAAGACAGCGAGCAAGTTGATTTAGACTTTGAACAATGGACATAAGGTAGTTTTTAGTTCGCAACAAAGTAATAAATATGGTTTTGTCAATAAAAACAATTATATTGAAATATATCATAGTTTTATACTTACCGGTGATACGATACACCTCCGCAATTACATTTTTTGTCCTGCTATCGTTTTTACATGTAAAAATTGCACAATAAGGCATGTTTTTAATATTTTTCGTTACGTTCGAGACGTCGTATCACAGCAAGTTTATCCCTAAAGCATTAGGTTCAAAGTTGATTGGAAACATTTAAAAAATTCTTTAAATGATTTTAAACCATAAAATGTTGAAGGTTAAGTTCAAAATCGTCTACTCTCCATCCGTCTTACGCTTTTTCCAAATTTCTTTAAATGATTTTAAACCATAAAATGTTGAAGGTTAAGTTCAAAATCGTCTACTCTCCATCCGTCTTACGCTTTTTCCAAATTTCTTTAAATGATTTTAAACCATAAAATGTTGAAGGTTAAGTTCAAAATCGTCTACTCTCCATCCGTCTTACGCTTTTTCGATAGGTCACGTGTCCTGACGCGAGTGTCCTGACGCGAGTTTAAGATTTTATACCCATTACAGAACAATTTTTTTAAAGTGCTCAACGCCGCTAAAGAAGTTTTCACTTCAAAAACATTTTAGGCTGTTTGTTTACGTTTACCGGGAAAGTTACACAAATAAGCATTCAGGGAAATGTGGTGAAACATTTCAAATCGTAAACTGTTTGATTTAGGGATCAACAATTTTTTCAATTGGAGATTTTGTTGCACAAATATTGTTATCGATACTTTTTTTGTAGATTTCTTAAAACATAAACAGGTGTGGTTTGAAATTAGCACATTAGAATGCATGAAAACTGATATTTTAGCCCTAAATTTTGTTCTTTCATTATTTCAAATTTTCGAGCCTGTGCTAGTTTTTATTAGTTGAACCCAGTGTGTGGTCACGTACTAGCAGCGTCTGTGACATTGATAAGATCTTCAAAAGTGTACACCTGAGTTATGTGGCTCAACAAGTTGTTTTTTAGGAATTTAATTAACAAGGGGCATAGTACCTCGCCTAGATCAACTGCAAACATTAGCTGCGAACATCAAATTAGACTCATCGTAAAACATACGATTTCCTCAGAAGACAGTGCGTCAGATGAAAGACGTGAATGGTGGAGGAAAAACATCCCACCCCTCCTCAGTTCATCAATCCAGCAGAACATCTTCCTCCTGGACAGGAATTGCTGTGGCCAATCTGGAAATCTCAGGTTGGCCGCTGTAGAAATAATCTGGCCAAGTGGGGTATCATCGACCCGTCTGTTCCTTCTTCCCCATACTGCAAAGCCACCTGCACCTTCCAGGATTTAAACGAAGCCAACGAAAGATTTGACGTTTTATAGAGTCCATCGACACGCAATAAGAAAATAAGTTTTAGTTACACTCTGCATTGATGTATGTAGTTGTTAAAGACCGCACTGGCAATGTGCTACAGAAATAGCCTTGATAATTAGAAGAAAAAAGCCACCCTCTTCACTTGACTTCGTTATCGCCCAAATGTGGTTAAACAACATTAGGTACCTACGGATAAACACGGGTGTAATGGTCCTAACATTTGTCTTGTATTTTCCTTTTTGTAGATAACAGAACAAAAAGAGAAACAATGGCAAGCCGCCAATAGGAGCGGGCTTAACGGTTTAATGTGATTAGTAATTAATTTATTACACGTTCATGCTCGGTTCAAGTGTTTTGGCTGAAAACTGAAATAACTGGTGACGGCAAATTGGATTGTTTTTTACCATAAAACAGAAAGAAGTGTATTTAAAGTTTTGTTTTGAAGATAAATGAATTTGCGTGTTTCTTTGTTAACTAAAATGATTGATTTTGCGATCGCTTAGAAGTAACATAACATAACATCACACATGTAATCCCCGAAGAGTTAGACTGAGGTGTAATCATTAGTAAACCTGCATTTCGCCATTTATGTTTAAGTACCATGTAATAGGGGGTGCGCCTATTGCCATCAACTGGGCATAAATCCAGATTCCGTGGTTGAGAAATTCCTAATGGTAAAACCCAATAACACTTAGCCCGACCTGGAAATCGAACCCAGAACCTCATGCTTAGCAGTCGCGCTTGCGACCACTGTCCCAATGAGGCAGTCAAGTGATACAAACTGATTCACTTTTTTAGTATACTTTGCATCCAATTTCTTTAACAGTCATCAAAAACGAACTTCCAAAACCGAGTCAAATTCTTTATTCAATTCAATCTACCAACATTTCTCAAAGAACATAATGGGATACAGAGAATACTTGGAAAAATAAGACCTCAAAATTCTCAAAGACAGAACACACGGCAGAGCTCTCAAACCTAACAGCATTAACTTCCTTTTCCTTCAATTTAAGACGACAAACAAAATAATAACACAAAGTCTTTTATTTAAAATACACGGTTCTCCAAAACTTTTCGGTAAACATTGCAGTCTCTTTGAGACTTCAAGAGTGAAGTTTAGACTTCGGGTGATACCGTGAGAGCTTTCAAAAACGACTTTCGACAAACACTATTGCAAACAGAGTGCATAAACGTTTGCGTTACGTTAAATAATACGTACAGAACCCGAAGTGTGGGGGATTCGTGCTATTCTAGTATTCTTGGCTGTTTGCTTGCCCCTGATTTTAGTGTAGTCTAATGGAAGTATGCTTTGTGGCTAAAACAATAGTGCATAAGCGGTGGATAAGCCATTGTGTATATTTTGAGGTTGTTTAAATGCTTTTACACTTTGTTTGAATTTTTACCTTAGTCTAGATTTCATCGTATTCGTTTCACTTGGAACAAAAAAGTAAGTTCAAAACCTAAAATTCGACTACTGAAAAATCACGCTCCTATAAGTATGAAACAAGAAAATGTTCTCATTTGAAAAAGATAAATACAAAATCTATACTAATATTATAAAACTGAAGAGTTTGTTTGTTTGGTTGAACGAGCTAATCTCAGGAACTACTGAATTCGAATTAAACAATTCTATCAATGTAACAGTATCAATAATCTGGTTACCTTGTTTTTTTATACCTACACTAGCTCTGGCTGCGGCTCCACTTGATATCTTTTCTGCATTTTAATGATCGCTTATCCGTTGCTTATCTAGCGAAAATCTAGACACCAAGTAAATTTCCCGGAGTTTATTTTTCAAGCATTAATAAATTCTTCTTTGATGCGAATGATAATTTGAAATACTCAGCTATAGATGAACAATGATATTTAAAATGAAGATCAAAGCGAATAGTTTCAGGAGACTTTTATTCAGACAAATTGTTCAGAAATACTAGCACTCAGATTCCAAGATTTATAGGAATTTACTTCAAGATATTGTTGCGTAGGTCTTGTGCTTATTTGTCTTCTATTTTCAACTTCCAGAACGCGCTGATAGTTTCATTTGATTTGAGTAGTTGGTATTATTTATATAGGTAGACAGGCTAGGTATACGGTTTAATAATAAATGTTGCATGAAATGTAATGATTTATGTTTGTTTTACCCAAGGCCATCGATACGCTTAGAAGAAGTATCAGAAACGACTTATACTCTGCGTTATCGCGTCAGATGTTATGGTCTGGCCCTACCACGAGTACGCGGTGTTAACGAACGTAAATATGTACGTCGGTTTTAAAATACCCGTTTGATATACAAGGTGTAAAAGGACTCCTCATGAAGCCGTCAACCAAGTAACTCTACGCAAAAATTATTGCTAGGAAACAGCTTTATTTTTTGGTGTGGAAAATCACATTTCACTGTAAACTCAATGTAACGCACTCAAATCATTATGTTGATGGATGCATTGAATAGTACGGGGGTCGTTAAGGTATTTTAAGTAAATTTATAACATTAAAATCTTGCATTTAAAAAAAAAATGTGTAAATCTTGGAACTTTCCCCTCTATAATATCTCCGTAACTAAAAGGTTCAAAGGTATGGTCTAGAATAAAAAAAAAATGTCGCAATGACGGGGAGAAAATTTTCGGCTTCTTACACCCATTATAATATTGTGTTATTTTATATAGTTAAGAATGTATTCATTTATAGATGATATTGATGGTGCTTGTTGCAAACCATTTAACTAAAATAATACTATAGGACAGTTGAATGTTCGAATCAAAAATCGACGTCGACACAACGCGCTCGTGCTAAGGAATCTGATATATTTTAGACATTATTGAGTGCTCAAAGTTTCAGCACCAAAACGATTTACACAGCATACTACCAGCAGTAATACCCGTCTGATATTTTACTTTTGAGAGAAACTTCGTTAACTAGCTCTTAAGTAAGTTGTAACTTACCTTAATTACTCACTGTCAATAAATTAAGTTCTCTACACCCACGCATTTAAGACATAAAGTTCACTAACATAGTCCACTAAAGCCTGATTAATATTCAGCTAGTTAATCTAGCAATATACAAGTAAGTAAATAGTCTCCACACCTACGCTTGAAGGCGTCTTAAATTATTTAGAACTAGCTGTTGCCCGCGAGCTTTGTCCGCGTAATCACTACATATTATAAAACAAAGTCGCTTTTCTGTCCCTATTTCCCTTTGACCGCTTAAATCTTTAAAACTACGCAACGGATTTTGATGCGGTTTTTTTTAATAGATAGTGATTCAAGAGGAAGGTTTTTATGTATAACACATGCACCCGTGCGAAGCCGGGGCGGGTCGCTAATATTATTATATAAAAAAAATTACTTCCCTATTTGGTTTGATTTAATTTTTTAGCACGTAACCCTAATCCTTTTGCTGAAATAAAAAGTTACTCCTTATAAAATCAGCTATATGCCTGTAAAATTCCGTCGAAATCGGAGAGTAGCCGGAACAAAAAGACAGACACAAGTGAAATAATAGTTTTTTTGTTATATGTACCGTATAGGCATTCACCGCATATTCATTTCATATGCATTCAGTAAAAAGCTGTTATTTTGACATTATAAACAGACACTTCAATTTTATTTATTTTTATAGATATTCTCATTGAGGTAGGAGGTAAGTAGATGGTATGGTAATAGGGATGAGACACTATGATACGGTACCTATACTAGCTGCTTGTGATTCAAATTAGGTATTTTATCGATAACACTTACATAAACAACAAATTATTATGGATAGGCGAGTAAACCCACACATTGCAAGTTAGCTATGCATTAGTTTTATATAAGTGGGTGAGTCTATTGTTTCCAACGATTGGGCACAAATGCAGCCTCTGGACTGTAATATTGCTCGATCCGGAAGTCCAAATCAGGACATGCTGCTCAGCAGCTTGCGCACGACGTTACCTCGAACCAGTCATCGCAGTGCGCGTCCAGGTCATCTCGCCACCTCTTCCTAGGGCCAGCCAGGACGGCGATTTAAAAAAAAAGTTGTTCTAAATATTTAACTATTACATCTGATTTTGGCTTAATAGATCACCAAGAAATAAAATGCAGAATATTTTCTAATCCTTCATTCAAATTCAAATATGTTTAATTGTGACACATAGGTAAAAATAAGTAGGTACATGGTGTTATAAATAAAATATGTCTTACTATATGCTGCCCTGCAAGGCGTGCAAATAATGTTTACCAATTAATTAGTGCAGGTTGTAGTTTTTATAAGTATGTTGTTCTTTTAAGTGAAATGGCAAATATACGACAGACAGATATCACTCAATTTATACATGTGTTTTAGTGACAATCAATGACATTGTAAGCTGTTTTCACAAAAGCTTGACGTAGTTACGTAGAGCATCGGGTGCTAGTTACCCGTGTTGCTGAACTGGGCCTATTTAGCGGAGCCGTGAGACACAATAAGTTTTAGTAATTATCTTTGTGATTAGGTTTTAGTTTTTTTTTTTAATGTTGTGTGCAGTTGGGGCAGGTTTTTTATATTAAATGGGCCTGATTGAATTCAAGAGAACTCAATCTAGTCCTGAGGACAGAGATGAGGTCGACGATGGAACGAGCTAACCCAAAAGAAGCCCATTAACTCGCGAGTTAAATAGATTGTGGTCATATGAACTTGGCAACACCGACGCAGGCAGGAATTTCCACTCCTTGGCTGTGCGCATAACAAACGATGTAGCAAAGCGCTTCGTGCGAATGTGTGGAACATCCACAAGGGATGGGTGATAACCCGCAGTACGTCTGGACTCTCGATGGAAGAAGGGAGATGGTGGAATCAGTTCGTGCAGCTCTTAGGTACACTCAGGTGCCGAATAAACCTATTACCTTTCTTTCTTTTCTTTATTTTAGTCTGTTTCTAAACAAAATCGAGACGCCTAAGTGCCTTTTAGTGACCCTTACCACGAGTCGTTTTATACCAGTTAGTAATAACAGACACCTTTATCTCACCCCAATCACGTTCCCCATCATTAATCTGAGGTATTTCGGGCTAAACCGAAAAGTTGCTTCACCTATCAATACGGTAATGCCACCCATCCCCGTATTATTATCACAGCAATATATCAACAGCGTAAGAAATGACACGCTTCATTAGTTGAGGATTAATATCACTAACGCCAAAATGGCAAAGGATACAACAGTGTAGAAGGTTCACTGTATACAAGGATCGTTAACGTTCCTATAAATAGACAAGCTTGTGGGTAGACTCAAAACAGCTGCACAGGCCGATTGAAAGGTTTAAGCTGCGCTTGTTGCAGTTGGGATTGCTGATATAATTTGTTTACGACATATCGAAGGGGTATTGTATTTATTTTACCAAGAGGTATCGTATGTAGAGGTCAGACAAGCAGTTGATCCATTTAAAATGCTAGTATTCGGCTTCATCCGGTTGGCTGGGAACTGGGAACCGACCCCAACAAGTTAGAAAAAGTCAATACAAATAACAGAGACAGACAGCGTACATCAAATGTGAGGACAACTTGCGTTTGTTTTTACGACTGGCATTTGTTTCAGAACGCCACTGCGGTACGAAAGCGTCTACGAGTGCGTGCCCTATTTCACTAGTTGTTTTGACCCGGCCTTCTGCATCTATCTATTCTGTGACAAAATGGCGCGTTCATTCATCACGGACGTAATCCTTACTGTACCGCAACACGGGTACGGTCAACAAAAGTAACAATGCAAAACGTGTGTAGTCAGTACGGTGGACAAAAACGTTAAGTGTGTTTGGGTTTGTTTGTTTGTTGATGTTTTTGGAACATCAGAATGTGGAAAAGTGTTGTTTGCATAATGTTGCGTAGGAGTACATATGGACTTTTGTTGGGATTTTGAGGATCAACAAAGTAGGTGGGTATTCTTTCAAAGAGGTTTTTCGTGAGATCTAAATGATAGCTAATCAATCAAGAAAACTGGCAAACATTAGAAACTGTCTAATTGACGCAATTGTCTTCACAAAAATGGCTATCAGCGAAACTAACTAATCGACGAAACTGATTAGGGAGGGAAACTGACCATTGATACACGGGCTCAAAATAAACCTAATGTCAGTGTGATAATGACAGTTGACAACTTTCAACAAGAACTAGGTTTCCTTCTTCATAGTTCCCTTGACGCTTGATCGTGACCCGTTACGCAATCTTCTGCAGTTTTAACCGTTCGCATGCTGCCTTTAACAGCCTTCTCAATCGTTTCTGTCTTGCCGGTGTTCTGTTCCCGTGCCAGATTCAAAAGTATTTCCACACAACGCTGAGATAAACACATAAAATGTTTGAAAAATGCAAAGGCTCTGCTGGCATACTGCTTCCTGGCATACTGGTGTATCTACAATATACCAGAATATAACTAGTTATGTTTTACAAAACCTGAGTATTTTAACATAGCAACAGCTAAGCTGCATAAAGCCATCTGAATAATGGAAGACCACCACGAAAGGGGTGATAGAATTCCCACATAATTATCGTGCAATACATTCTTTTACGACTGGGACAAAAGGATTGGTCCTTCATTCTATTGACTGTAGATATGAAAGAAAAGTCCAGTATTGATTACATCAGCCGTATGTAATTTGGGGAAGTGATGACACCTTTCAGTAAGGGGTACTTTGTAAATTAGGTTCGAAGGTTCTAGATGGGTTGATGGACATTACTTGCCTTCAAGGTTTTTCCTTATGAGGTTGGTTGTAACTTTGATGTGTCTATGTCAGATGTGTGAAGAATTGGTGTAAATAGACTTTTCTTATTTCTTTTTGATGTGTCCTCAATGGGTTGGGATTAACCCGTTCAGAGCAGCAAAGTGCCAAAGCATGTTCTTTGCTGTCAAGTTATATGTGAATTTTTAGTTTTGATCACTTTATTTCATTATCAATTTATCAATGAAAATAAGTTACACCTCTTTCTTTGTCGTCTGGTTAGTGCCTAACCTAGTGTCAGAGTTTGTATGCTGCCCATGGGTCTCTGACTTGGTTTTACATGCCGTCGACAAATATCTCTCAGGCATGTTGTTTCCTCACGATGTTTTCCTTCACCGAAGCTAGTGATAATTACACAATACTCACATGAATCCGAAAAATCAGAGGTGCGTGTCTTGGGTTCAAACTTGAGACCACTACTACGACTTTCCAAAATGAACTACGAGTACATTCTAAAATTCAAATTCGAATAGTTACAGGTCACCAAGAAGCCACACGTTTAGCGTCTATTTGTTTGTTATTCAAGGAATAATTATATAGAGTAAATAAACACAACAACATTATGATTAAACGCCTTCGCAGCAATTCTCGGTAAAGCCGTGGGCCGTTTCCTGGCTTTAATGAGAAACTGCTGTCACAATGATCTAACCTAACACTCCATATCATGAAACTCTGTTTCGAAACACTCTGTATATAATATTAGGGTGTAATATTCTGTTTGCACTTAAGTATTGGATGGTTAGTTTTATTTAGCCCTGGCATGTTTTCTCAGATTTCTCATTGGTTTCATCAGGAAAGTCAAGCCATTGGTCCCGGCTGACATTTGTAGATTTTTGAGAGTCGTTACGGGTAGTCAGAAGCCTGAAAGTCTAGCAGTCAGTCTTACCAAGAGGACCCTAACAAAGTTGGAACAGGCTACGTAGATGATGATGATTTTCTTGTTTCATTTCGTCACTATATCGATTTTAATCAGTGTCAATTTTACAACTTAAAATAAAATCCACGATTCACCTAGAAATGTCAACCAAATACAGGAAAAACATAACATTATTTTCCTTTTATTTGTTTCTCACTCTCCACAATTTGTTAGCTACAACTGAAAGCAAGGTTATGGCTGGGCTTGACAACTCGTTCAATGTTATTTCTCAATTGAGTTAGATACGAACTTTACCCTCTCATAAATGAAAAAACGTTTCAATTATATTTGTGACCTGTGGGATCTGTATTTTTAATATATTACATTTATGTAGTATCAAAAACATATCAGTGTCTCATTTAAATTAAGTACATTTAATTTAATAAATACACAATTTATTTTTCTAACTCTTTTTTTATTTTGAGATCATAATTAAAATATAACCATGACATGATTAACATTAACGAAATAAATTGGATCGTAGCATACTGTAGTTTCTGCAAAAAGAATCTAAAGATTATGTTATCAAAAAATTACCTAAACAGCTACAAATTATTGTGACGTTTTTATTTGTACAATATCATACGTTACAGACATAGAATACAGATTAGATGAGAATCCTTTGTGAATAATGAGACCATAAGACAGAAATATACAGACAAATTAATTTTATACCATACAATACACACCAAAATTTTCCAAAAATCACATAAACTTTAATAATAAAACACGCTCAAAACGGCGTGTCGACTTTATAAAGCAAAATGTTTTTTTTTCTGTGTGACATAGCCGGATTAAATACCAGTAGTGAAGCGCGGACTTCGTTACTCTGTGACAAACTAAACAATAGGCAGGCTGACAGTGCCGACTTTTTTATCGGATAAGCCGATTTTAACGTCAAACAAACAAAAGGAAAAAATCACACAGTTTGTGATATCACCTCGTCCTTGGCTAAGACATACTACTTTTAATCTTCTTCTTTGTATCGCTGGCACGACATTTTTTTTATATTTTGTTAGCCCAGAACTTCGCCTCTTGCACCGCGTCGTCGCGGACAGCGCAAAGGTCGCATCGGCTGCATGTTTTTATAGTTTGCGACACAGCTCCACAACCCTCTACTGTTTCTACTTCTTCTTTAAATAAATTGGTACCATTAAAGCATTTCTAAATGCCAAGAGATTTTCAGTGTTGTCAGGAACGATCTTGCATGAAAATTAAATCAATTTTAAAGTGATATTTAATACGTGCCTGCAGGCTATAGAAAACCATAATAGAACGAAAATCTTCGTCACAAAATATTCTCGAGTTTACTTTAAAACATTTTTGAACTCAAAAACAAACATTAAACTAAGATCAACCCTAACGACACGCCTCGGGTGAACGTTCTGAAGAGCAAATGTTTTAGAAAACTGATATCGAATACGTTAAGTTTCCCACAGAGTATAAAATGTACACTCTATACAGTACAATCTAGAATTCCCAAAGGACATATTTCTTTCAAGACTCGGGTCATCGTACAAAAAATTGGTAAGCTTCAATGGCCTATCACGCTAAAATTTCATTTAAAAGTGATATATTGGTAAGTGAGCGTGTCCAATCTGGTTGATTTACCGCGCCAATAATCTGTGACGTCACGCGACACGTCAGGTGTCAGGCGGATTCGCGGCAAGCTATTGTCACGTACGACACAATGGAAACATACGGAGTGGAGCCGTGGAAAGACCCTCTGACGGTCTCTATCTCTTGTCAATGAATATAGACAGAAAATGGTTATAAATTTCTTCATTTTGACATCGCACCGTAGAAATCTTTCTAAAAGCTGTAATTTTGTCTAAATTTTCATTTCATGCTCCTGGTTCCAGATGGTTAGAAAATAAAGGTCTTGACTTTGTCTTCGGAATTTAAAATATCCTCCAAAAAGTTAGGAAATCATCACGCTCATCGCATGTTGGACCATGAGATAACTATAGTGTCATTGTTGAACATGAACATGTGATTATCCTAGCAGACTGCTGATAAACCTCACGTCTGTTAGTATCCTAATCGTTGGTATGAAGCAGCACAATCTCCAGGTATGGACCCTCTAAACCAAATTATTAAAGGGCTTTTTGTATCAGAAAGATGTGGTAATATTTAAGGATGTAGTGGACTTTGAAACTGAACGACCTTTTCTGTGGGATCAACATGGTTATCGCAAAAAGATAATCAACTTTCCCGTACATTTGAGTTGAATAAATCTTGACTTGTACGAACAACGGCTGAACGCGGCCACGCACATTTAAAACTCATCCGTATAACACCTCATGCTGCAAGCGTGCAGCAAAAAATGCCAGATTAAGGTCAGACAGACAATGAAACAGGGTAGACTCTGTCGTCCAACGCCTGTTTTCCTTGGCCTCGAGTCAAATGTTGCATTTGGAAGATGAAATGTTTCCTCGAAATTTTTGAAAAGCCATTGTACGCTTTATAAAGACATCCATTATAGTCTTCCCTGAAAATTGCATGTTTATTCTTCAGCTATTAAATAAATCGTTTGAATAAGCCACGAGGAAATAAGAAATGAAGTTGCTTTGCCTTTCTTTTTTTTTCTTTTTTACTCGGCTAACAACAAGATATTTATATTAAGGGGTGTAGGCGTACCGCAACGAAGTATTGAAAAAGATAATTTTGCGTTGGCTTTCTTTCTAATTTATTTTCCAGTTTTCCTTTGTTTTTGTTTACTGTTGCACGATAATCTTTTATTAAAAAGAATGAACGAAGTTGCTTATTAAATTGAAAATGATGTTGAATTTGAGGAATGCAAAGTATTGGCACAAGTATATGAAAAATGAAAATTATCTTCGCCAATGGATCTCATAATTTTAATTACTGATTCCAACATAAATAGCTTAATATTTCGTTTGTGGTAACTACTGGTTGTATGTAAGACAATAAAACGTACAGTCATAGCAGCAGTGATAGTCTAGTGGTGAGATCGTCGCCGCCTTGGACTGCAGCCAAGTCATAGGTCTTGAGTTCGGATACAAGACACGCACCTCTGATTTTTCGGATTCATGTGCGTATTGTATAATTATCAATTGCTTCGGTGAAGGAAAACATCATGAGGAAACCAGCATGCCTGAGAGATATTTCTCGTCGGCATTTAAAGCCCAGTCAGAGACCCGTGCGCGGCTTAAGAACTCTGACATCTGGTTAGGTACTATCCACACGATAAAGAAGAGGAGTGGTATGCTACTAGTCACCTATCACAAAATCAACCATTATCTTTACTCAAATATTTCGACTTCATAAAAAAACAAACATCTGAAATTCATAAACAACTCCAACATTATTCTCTTACACTCAAATCAGGACGTACTTACTGCATATTTAAAAAAAAATCGTCTTTTGTCAGTCAACTCATAAAGTATTACAGGAGCTTGAAAAAAGGATTTTCCTGTAGACAGGATGTTTGGAAGAAAGACACATACAATTTCCTTAGGGAGAGTCATTTATCCTTATTTTCACCTACAAAACCTAGCAATTGTGATATTTGGCGAAACGTCACTTTCAAGTCATCAAAACGTTTTTGTTTGAAGCTGGAACAGGACGCAAACATTTTTGGTTTTATCTACAGTGTACATTTCATCAAGAAAATTATGTGTGCGCGCATCTTCGTCTGAATTTTCTGACCACAAGAAGTGTAAAAAAAACAGTGTGTTTGTGTCTTAAAATTAAGTAACGGTCTGAATTTTTAATTTTAAAATGTATTAAAAAAATATCTGCCCCGTTGTTGGTCTGCTTGACCCAAGCGCTACTGCTGAGTATGAGGTCCTGGGTTGGATTTCCAGGACGAAAAATGCGTTATTGGGCTTTTCCATTAGGAATAAATGGCACAATGTGGGTGTACTATCATATGATACAGCTCTCCTTGACCTTTCAGGGAAAAACAGACGAGATATCATGCTATTTAAAAAAAAAATACTTTTCTAAACTGGCAAATGTCTTTCTGGCATAAATTTTTGTGGAATTTGATCCCACAAAAATTGTGTCGGTCTTTCTACCAAACACCCTGTATACGCATGCCAATGCGATGTAGCGTAAATATTTTATGATGGACTACGTACCAGGGTGCAATAGATAGAATTCTTATTGAGAGAAATATGAAGTTTGTTTAGCTTTAACGATAAATATTGCTTGTGAAACTGTGTTATTCAGTTTTAGATGCAGTCAATTTAAAATGTATTGAAAATTTATATTTTCGATGCTTAAAAGATAACCTAGAAGCAAGTTTTGCATCACTGGTTGCATGCTGTAAAACTTTTTAAGCACCTGAAAACTTTTGTTTATCATGCTCCATTCTTCGACAATACTTTAAAAAATAAATCTAAAAATAAAATCAAGTTTTATAGTCCAGTGCTGTTTGAAATAAAGGTTTTATAGCACACCACACAAATCATTCAACCAACACAGTAGTCGCTGACACAATCTAATAGTTCAGTCTATCGATGCCTCTACCGCTACGGCGTAGCACGTAGCGCTACGAGCTACGACGTAGCGCCTAAAACAGTTATTTCCCCGGAGTAACTGTTTTAATTATTTTTATCCGAGAAAACGCAAAAGTAACGTTTGTATAAAACTTTCCTATTTCATTTTGCTACTGTAGGCATAGTTAAGTTTGTGGCCTTGACTACAGCGAGGGTTTAAAACACGTGTACCCACTATGTACTTACTTACGTTCATTCTGAATGAAAACAACAAAGTTTCTTGTTATACATAAAAAAAATATGGGAATAGAACTTGTGAGCTGTTATTTTAATCCGTGTTACGTGGAATCAGGGTTAGATTGTTTAACAATATTTACTTCTGACCCGTTTTGTTTTCTCTTGTAAGTATGTCTTTTAATCCGTATTTTGTAACCAGCTTTTAATATCACTTCATATTTTTAAGGTTCCGTACCTCAAAAGGCAAAACGGAACCCCTTATAGGATCACTCGTGTGTCTGTCTGTCCGTCCGTATGTCACATCCACTTTTTTCCGAAATACAACTACAAGAACTATAAGAACTATACTGTTGGAACTTGTTAAGTAGATGTATTCTGTAAACCGCATTAAGATTTTCACACAAAAATAGAAAAAAACAATACACTTTAGGGGTTCTCCATACTTAGAACTGAATCTCAAAAAACTTTTTTCATCGAACCCATACTTGTGTGGTACCTATGGATAGGTCTTCAAAAATGATATTGAGGTTTCTAATATAATTTTTTTCTTAACTGAACAGTTTGCGCGAGAGACACTTCCAAAGTGGTAAAATGTGTGTGTGTGTGTGTGTCCCTGCAACTTCTAAAAAAAATATATGATGTACATTATCATAAAAACTTTCACCGAAAATTGGTTTGAACGAGATCTAATAAGTCGTTTTTTTAATATGTCATAAATCGTAAACCGCAATTTACCTTTCATTCAGTCAACTCAAATATAAAAAAAACATCGATCAAAGTTACAACGAACTACAAAAACTTTTATGTTATGTTACTTGCTCCTACGGAACCCTTCATGGGCGAGTCTGACTCGCACTTGGCTGTTTTTTTTTTACTTCATCTTGCTGGTGTACACTGAGGTGTATTTTATCAATTAAGTGCGATAAGAGCGCCCTATGTAAAATGCTTTCTTTTATGAATCTTATTTGTATGGTATATATAATATAGTATATTCTATTCTATTATACATATATTTTTTTTTTTAAGAAAAAAGTTGCAATTTTCAGCACTAAGCCAACCTTATAAAATTAAGCATTAATTCATAATGTTAGTAAAAGCCCGCATCTAGTTCAATAAATTGAAACCTAATAACCTAATAACCTAACCTAACCAGCCAAGGAGTGGAATTCCCTGCCTTCGTCGGGGTTCCCAAGTTCATATCACCCCAATCTATTTAAGTCGCGAGTTCATAGGCTTCTTTTGGGTTAGCTCGTTCCATCGTCAACCTCATCTCTGTCCTCAGGACTAGATTGACGTCAAGAGAAGGCCCATTTAATATAAATAAAGTAAAAAAATAAAAAATAATAATAATGTAGATATTGCTGCACTAAGCTACCAACAGAAAGCAAAGGGTCGTCTATTTCTTGCTTATTTCCTTCTAAAAGTTTACAATTAGCACAACACGAAGCAGCTGATGGGTTTTTTCCTCAAGCTCTGTGGAGCAAACTTTGATTAAGTTGAACAAATTCAACACATTACGGAACTACGCGCTGCTGGTAAACTTAGTACAATTAATTTGTCTTGAGACTTACTATAGCTTAAACTTCTAGATGAAATGAATAAAAAATCCGAACAAGTGCGAGTTACGTTAATTATCTAAATTCCGTAAGTTGTTTTAAATCTAAGATTAAAGGCAAACAACTCTTTTTTGTATTTTTTTTTAATTTTCGGTCCTGTAGTTTTGGAGTTAGGGTCCCCGGGAATGGTCAATTTTCACTTAATTTCATTAATAACTTCCAAGATATTTATTTAAATTATAATATAATATATACATTTGAAATGCTCACATTGAGCCCTTTCATTTGATATGTAACACGATATAGTTTGCAAAACTTTTTTTTTAATTTTCATTACCCCCCAAAAGTGCCCCCATGTTTAAAATTCATTGATTTACGTTACACGTCTTTAAGTCACCGACTTACATAATATGTGTATCAAATTTCAATTTCGGTTCAGTAGTTTCGGAGTAAATTGGCTGTGACAAACGGACAGACAGACTGACACACTAGTAATCCTATAAGGGGTTCCGTTTTTCCCTTTCAGGTACGGAACTCTAAAAATAATTAAGTATAAAGTCTGAACATTGTAAACGTAAACGTTTTAAATACAATAAACATTTTTTTTTTCAAGAGTATGAACAAAATGTAATTTAATAAAAAAACTTAATTCATACCAAAAATGAGGGGGAAGCTCCCCCATTTTAAATGAATTAACAGTAAAAGCGTCAATTTTACTTGCCTTTTAATAATTATTATGTTTTAGCATAGCGCTTTATAGGGTTTCCAGTGCTTGAGACACAGGACAAGTCCTCTATGTAGGCAATATAATAATTCACCTCTTGGGCCGCGCACATCATTGGTTATAAGACTCTACATTCCGCTTATGTGCGCGTGCCAAGGTCTTTTAAATTGTCCTGATAATTATTTATTATTTTAAATAAAAAAAAACATTGGTTTGTTTGAAATATTATAATAAAATGTATCAATCTTCATGTTAAGACGCGCATGTCTAGGTTTGTCTGTGGATGGGTGACCACCCATTACATATCGAGTTTTTTTCGTGCATCGGAAAGCATCCGCTGGTCCCGGCTGTCATTTGCAGATCCATGAGAGTCGTTACAGGTAGGCAGTGGCCCAATAGTCTGACAACCAGTCTTCCCAAGGAGTATCGTATTACCCAGTACTAACTGGGTTGTGGATGTCAGATAGGCAGTCGATACATGTAAAATACTGGTATTTAGCAGTATCCGGAAGTAGAACCCGACCCTAACATAGTTACAAAAAGGCCAGGCAGATGATGATGATAAAATGTATATAAACGTATCCCATTCCCATGCACTCTTTTCTTCTCCCTCGAGGCCACAATATAAGTAAAACATCTTTAATATTCATCGCGACGCTTCCTTCGCTATTTATGTTATCGGTTCATACCTAATTTGACAGCAGAAGGCATTGCTTTTGAAACAATAATTTTTCTTACTCCGTTTCACAAAGTATCTTTTTTAATTATATTTGTATGTTATTTGGGAGGACAGGGTATAAACAAGGAAGTATGAAAACATACTTTTGCCTTTTTCCTTTTGTTTACCGCTGTTCTCCTTTTGTTATTTTTAATGTCGTCCATGCTGTGTGAAGGTGAAGGTAAAATTTATAAAAAAAAAATAAAGATTTAGAGTCAGCAAAGAAACTCTTCAAAACAATATGCCTTGAAATACCAATTTAAAAGTCGAAGTTGTACGAATAAACGTTAAAAGAAAACGATGTTGTTGTTTTTTAAACTATGACGAAAACTGACAAACATAACTTGAGTACATTATTTTGTACTCAAGTTATGTTTGGAGACTCAAACCAATGCAAAAGATCATAAAAACTTTGCAGACTCAGGGATCCAATGCAGAGCCTCTCGTCTTGTTTGTGACTCCTTAACCAAAACAATCTAACACTTTATTCTAAACAACAATATTGTTGTTCAATCACAAACAATATCGATCAATATTACAACACCATAAAATTAGCTCCACACACTATGTATAGTTTGAGCCCCACCCGGGTGTTGTTGTCTCATGCATAAACCTCAAGGTTTATGGGATACTGTAATACTGTTACTATGATCTGGAAGTCATGGAAATTAACATATTCTGAACTAGATTTTGCTCTCGGTTTTGCTCGGGTTGAGGTCAGAAATTGAGGTCATAAGAACCATCTACAGGTCTTCTTCTTCTTTTTTCTTCGTGTGGTTAACCTGGTGCAAAAGATTTTAAGCTGTCCATGGGCCTCTAACTTGGTCTTACATGCTATCGAGAAATATCTCTCAGGTATGCTGGTTTCCTCACGATGTTTTTCCGCCCCGAAGAAAAATGATAATTATTATATACAATACGCATATAAATCAGAAGTGCGTGTCTTGGCTTCTAACTTGAGATCTATGATTTGGCAGTCCGACGGTCACACTACTAGGTTATCATAAAAGAGATAAAGAGTATGCTATGTCGCCACCCAAGTCTTGATAAAAGTTATCTTATAACCTAACCTAACAGGTCTTGATCTATCTGTATGCCCAGTTTCATCAAATTCCGTTCATCTGTTAAGGTGTGACGAACAAATAAACAAAAACAATTTCACGTTAATATTATTAGTAACGGTGACAATATTGTCCCAGTACCATAGTTTGGGGACCACAACTTAATCCTTATTTGATAACACAGCTGTATTTGGGTTTTGTGTACTGTTGATACAAAACACACTACCAATATTGGATTCGTAATTGGATAGCGTGATTTACTGATTGTAAAATCAAAAGTTTGTAGTTGGGACTGTGTTTGTGTCTAATATAGATTCAGTGTGTCTAATATAGAGTAAAGCGTAAGAAGAAGAATCATCATTATGTGCCTAGCCTTTTCCCAACTATGTTGGGGTCGGTTTCCAGTCTTTCCGGATGCTGCTGAATACCAGTATGTTACATGGAGCGACTGATAATCTGAGCTCCACAACCCAGTTAGTACTGGGTAATACGGTATCCCTTGGCGTGTCTGACTGACGCGTGAATGACTACCTGTTACGATTGTCAAAAATTTACAAATGACAGGCGGGACCAACGGCTTAACGTACTTTCTAAGACATAGAGGAAACTCGGTATATAGTGGGTGGTCACCCATCCACGGACCAACCTAGGCAAGCGCGGCTTAACCTGATGATCGACGAACATCAGATGAAAAACGGTGGAGTGAAAGTACTATTGGCCAAGAGGCTTTGACTTGAACTTATTGCCATCAAATACAACTATGGTGTTCTAAAAATATCATAAACTTCGCCCGACCCGGGGTTCAAACCCAGGTTGAAAGTTATGAACTTTCATTATCTGGAAGTTTATAAGTTTACATGAATTATATGAGCATAGTACAGTTTTTTTTTTTCAATAGCCATGTATGTCCTGAGTAAAGACCTCCCCCATATCCTTCCAGGAACTCTTCTCCTGCGCCACCTCGAATAAGCCTTCGTGATGCGGGTCTAGATCATGTCCCCACCTCTTCCTAGGCCGGCCTCAGCGGCGCCGTCCATCCTCAGGCACCCATTTTTTTTTTTTTTTTGGGGTGGTAAATCATCAAATGACTCCTCCCGCTCTGGGCGGAGCGGAAGGGAGTGTCAGACTTTTACTGACTAAAAACCACCCATGTTCCTTCTTTTGCCCTTTATGTTCCAGGGCCGCGGTATCTCTTTCGAACAGTCCCGCAGCCCTGGCAGGCCGCCCTTGCGGGCCCCTCCCGTTTGCTGACAACTCTTTGAGGCGCGCGTGGAACACAAACGCGCCGTCGACACGGCCTGCCCGTCGTTATACGACGGACGGACGGCGAGCTAGCCCATTACTCGCCGTCCACAGGCCCGCGCCTACGGTGGCCGAGAGCCATGACGGCGTGGCCCCCGACGCCCGGTGCTTCTCCCGCGGCGGCTGGGACGTGAGGAGGTTCTCTCCCTCTCACGTTCCGCCGCCTCCTTCGCTAGCATGACTGCTTCGCAGAAGGAAGGAGGCGACGGCTTCCCATTCCCTCTCGCCCCGGACCATGGCTTGAACCAGGGCCGGACGCGAGAGGTCGCCGCCGCCAATCGCCGCTACGAGGTCCTCAGGCACCCCTCATGTTAAGACATTTGCCCAGTAGTACATACTTATATAGACTTTTTTTTAAACGTCAACCCCAAACTAGGAATTTCTCCTGTATCGTGGGTGCGATTACAAAAAATTAAAGTCACATTCACAAACAGCCAGACCCGGAACAACTATCAGAAGGCCATACAAATATTTGTTCCGTGCGGGAATCGAACCCGCAACACGAAGCACGGCAGCCAATCGCTCAGCCACTGCCCCAACCGTGCCGTCTAAGAATCTAAAATTAATCTAAATCTAATCAGTACACGCTCCTTCTGAAAATCTACCTAATATTAGAATATTTCTGAGAAGAAACAAATTATTTTCCTTAGCGTCTGTCTTAATTAGTCTTGCATCCCACCGCAGCGGCTTCACGACTTAATTAAATAAAGTGTTACGTAATAAACAGGCTACGTAATTACGTATATTTAGATTATCTGCGGTATATGGCGTAGCTAGTCTGTGGTTCCGGATAATAATTATCTAGGAGTCTTCGAAGTTCGAAAAACTTGAGTATCATAATATAGGGGCGAGTTACACGTGCCATGTGTACCTAAACACGTGCTACTGCGCACATACACATGCACGCGCTTTTTTTGACATGGCATTTACAGACAGGGTTTTTTTTGTCAAATTGTCCACCAGCGTAAATAAAATTATAACTGTTATTCTTTAATACATACACACATGAACTCACGCCTTTTCCCTTGGCGGTAGGCAGAAACCACAGAACGCCATCTGCTACGATCCCTACATACTCCTTTTGCCGCGTCCACGTTCATATATCTGATCATACGCACGCTGGTTGAGAGTACTACGCACCTGACCTTTCTGAAGAAACTCACCAATAAATCAGTGGATGTCCTTCGGTCCTTCTAGGGCATCCCATCCCGGTGTTATCACTCACATCTGCCTTGTAAATACTTTTTGTTAGTCGCCTTTCACTCATCCTCTCCACATGACCAAACCATTTAAGCATACTCTTCAAAATTCAAAAATATTTGCTGAATTTTTTTTAGTTATCAATATTTGCATGCTGAATTTTTTGTAAGCGGAATATGTAGAACCTATTCATCTTTAACACCTCAATGTATCATATTTCACGCAAATAAAGATTATTCTATTCTATTCTAAATTTTTGCCGCTACGTCTTCTTTTAAACCGGAACAGTTATACGGGAAATAACCTCAATATTATTATTATTATTGAAAACTGTATGAAGTGTCTATAATACGGCGCTATTAAAACTATACATAAATGCATTATTACTTACTGATGACGTTTTTTTGAAGCGTTTGATTCCAAATAATAATATTCCACTTTCGTACAATATTGTTAAAAAATACTTTTTATAATCAAATAATTATGTTTAACGAAACAACCAACTTCAATTTAATTTAACATTTTCCTCAAAAAAGTATAATAAGATCAATCAAAACTTATCAGGAAAAACTCGAAGAAATTACTTTCATTCAATTAAACATTAACAAGTTAATGGAAACTTGACGGAAGTGACGGAATTCTGAGGGAAATCAAACTTTTATCAACGTTTCTTTGTCTCCGGAAAATAACATTCCTTTCGAAAAGATATTCGGTTATTTCTGGATTGATTTAAATATATTACTGGCGTACAGTCAACAGCAAAAGTAGATGATCAAAATCAGAAATTCAATACTAATGAACGGAGTTCGCGTCAGAACTGTGTGGCGTCGAAGTGAATTATTTGCCTTTAATTTACAATCACATACTTTTGAATCACTTCGACGCCACACAGTTCTGACGCGAACTCTGTTCATTAGTATTGATTTTCTGATTTTGATCGTCTACTTTTGCTGTTGACTGTACCTACTACTGATTTAATAGAATGAGTTTGGAAAAGTAAATATAGACTTTTGCCTTACCACTGAAATAAGAAAAGAATAAAATTAAAGCATAGTTACAAACATTTTCTTAATATAGCAACATTATGGATATCGGTAACAAGTTTTATTTGGCAATATTAGATAACAGTGGTCCTAAACTAGGCTGCGCTGTATCTTGGAGGTCGAACTTGACTTTAAATTAAAAACATTGTAAGTTACGATGAGCAAAAACTTCATAATCTGCCTAGCTAGCGTTTTTCCAACTTCATATAGAGCCAGTTTCTAGTCTAACCTGGCAAGCTCGCCACACTATAATTCCCAAACCACTGTAATTCTTGAAAGCCAGAATCAACAGTGGCGACTACCAGAAAAGCGCCGAAACAATGAAGCTCGACGAAGTCCCAGAGAAAAAAGTTAACTGTCTTAGATCCCGCAACGAAATTAATTAAAAAAGCATAACGGAGGAGTAAGAAAACCATAATTTTCACTTCGTCTGACCTGGCAGTATAATGTGGCCAAATACAAGTATTTTGTTTGGAGCGACTACTTATCTGACCTCCACTACCTAGTTACTAAGTAATACAATACCCCGATAAAACTGGTAGTCAGACTACCCGTAATTGCGATCAAAGATCATTAAATGACAGCTAAGACCAATGGCTTACACAAAAACATCCAATACATAGTGTCTCAAAGAGCACTCTTTGTGACACTATGTATTGGATGTTTTTCCATCCAAATATCAACCTCAGAAATATATCTAAACCTTCAATCGACCATTTTCATAAAATAACATACCATCACGCCTGTACACCACCACACACGCACGCGTAAGCACGTTAAGCCGTTGGTCCCGGCTGTCATTTGGAGATCTTTGACAGTCGTTACAGGTAGTCAGTGGCCCGAAAGTCTGACAACCAGTCTTACCAAGGGGTATCGTATTACCTAGCATTAACTGGGTTGTGGAGGTCCGACAGGCAGTCGCTCCATGTAAAATACTGGTATTCAGCTGCATCCGGTTAGACTGGAAGCCGACCCCAACATAGTTGGGAAAAGGCTAGGCAGATGATGATGACGCCTGTACACCCCACATTTCGCCAGTTATGTTGAAGTCCCATGTAATAGGGTGAGCCTATTGCCATCAACCGGGCACAAGTCCAGACTCCGTGGCTGCTTCTGAGAAATTCCTGGTGGAAAAACCCAATAAAAATTGCCAAACCTGGGAATAGAACCCAGGACCTCATGCTCAGCAGTGGCAGCTGCGACCACAAGTCCAACGAGGCAGTCAGTCGTTTACCAAAAAGCCAAAGTTAATCCAATTCGAAACTCAAAACAATTGTTACCTACGGTAAGCTAACACCGGTTGCACGAACTCGTTCCATATAAAGACTGGTGTTGGTTTAAAAATCACAGTGTATGCTCGGTAGTGGGGACTCGCACTTTCTGTATCTCGGTTTACAATTTACACCTCGGACTACGTCAACACACGAGAGATACTGTTGCAGGTTTATGTTTTATTTACTTGTTCTGTTCGAGACTTCGCCTAAATAGTTCCAGCTCGGGTACAGAAAGTGCTGAATGCGATAATCCATTAAACATTTCAGATTGGTTCAGAATCTTATTGAAGGCCCGGTTTCTAAAAGGAAAATTATCGATCCGATTGGCTTTTGATAATTCGGTCAACCAATTACAGCAGTTGAGGCGCGCTTGACTACTAGTTGTTCTTAAAAAAGCTTTAGTCATAAAAACAGAACGTAAAATTATCTTGATTAAATAAATAATTACGAATATTTAGTTAGTTGGTTTATGTTATACTAGCGTTTGCCCGAGGCTTCGCCCGCGTGTAATTCGATAATTGTCCCACGGAATCATACTACCGGGATAAAAAGTATCCTACGTGTTAATCCAGGTTATAAACTATCTATGTGCCAAATCTCATCCAAGTCCGTTTAGCCGTTTGAGCGTGAGGCACTAACAAACATACACAGATACTCACATACAAACTTTCGCCTTTATAATATTAGTGTGATAAGTTAATCCTTTTTTTGCAAATTAATTTATTTCATTGATATATTAATTTATTCAACCAATAATCACATCGAAAAGATAAGATAAGATAAGTTTTTTTTATTTCTGAGTATATGGTACACGGGGCAAAGTAGATCGGTTTGCAGGGCACACCACAAAGATGTTGGTGTGCGTAAAATCAACGGCCGTCTGACTTCGCCTATTTATTAGTGTTTGCTTCACAATAACCCGTTGTCCACGCACACACAATAAAATTTCTTGTCACTAATGTTGCAGGGAATATGACGCATAAATTTAGCTTATCATACAATCGTCTCCGTGGCGCATTAGTCGAGCGTGCGATAAATAATTACTTACTGCGCCGGCGCCGTAGGATCGAATCCGACTGCCAACAGCTTAATGTTTTTGTATGTTTTAATAAAATATTTTACATTTGTTTGTTCAATTCATTGCTTAACTATTAGCAAGTCTCTTTATATTTGGGTTAGAATGTATTAGTTGTCTACCCTCTAAAAATGACAAATCATGTTTAAGTTAGTAGTTTAAGTTCATCGTCATAATGCTATTGACTATCGGGCTTTCGTTACGTTTTTAGACATTATACCCTGCGTTTTTTGAGAAGTGCTTTTATTTGTGAATCAATATGAATCATTGAACCACACTTTTATGAGCTGAAATAATTCTTTTGCATGAGCAAAATGTTTCAATTAGTGAAATTGCGAGACGTTTAAAGATATCGGTGAGTAACAAAATGTTATTATGATGTTTAGAAGTTTAATATGTTTAAATAATCCACATGTTATTGATTGTTGTTTTTTGTAACAATATTTTATTATTGTTCACAGAGAAGGACTGTGCAATCGTGGGTCCATCGTTATGCAGATTCGGGAAGCATTGATCCTTGCCGACCGGGACCAAAGGCTGGATTTGCATTCACAGATTGGCATCTGATATAGTTGCTACGCAAACCGCTGAGCCCTTCCTCACTACTCGTTCCACGGCAACTAAACATGACGTGACATTACAAACTGTACGAAACCACTTGCGAGCAGCTGGTGTGAAATGTTGTAGGCCAGCCAAGAAAATTTGAATGTCAGATATTCACAGGCAAAACCGGGTACGCTTCGCAAGAGAATATTTGGATTTTGATTGGTGCAATAATATAGTTATATTTAGAGATGAAAAATGTTTTAAATCAGACAAGGACGGTCGCAAAATATTGTGGCGAAAAGATGGTGAGCGCTATCATAAAAAAAAATATTCTTCCATGCAGGTCTAGTGGAGACATTTACTTCGTGCATGAATAAGTCATAGATAGCGAAGGCGCACCAATAGGATATTAATAAAAATATCAGGGGGTAATTCGATTTGTTTTATGTGAGTGATGTTATTGTTAGTGAGATAACAATTTAGGATACCTGTATCTTAATATCTATCTTATTAACATGTTTATTCATTTCACTAATAAATAAATTACCCACTTGAATAAGAAAAGTAACGTTATTTCTTGTCCGACTTAGAATATTTGTCATGCACAAAACTTTTTAATTTGTAATTATAATATAAAAAAAACCTAGTCAATAAATGTTGTTGATTTCTTAATACAAATTGTTTAATTTTTACTTCCATATTTTTTTTCGAATAATGTTCTTATTATCAGGTAAATTACAATAAAAATTCAACAAAATGAAAATAAAAGTTTTTTAATAATGCAAAAAGTTGACGCCAGCGGCGCAGATTCGATCCTACGACACTTGATTTACCAGCCGAATGATTACACATCTATGCCACGACACCGGTTAGTCATAGGGTTAAATTGATGCTTCATATTCTTTACCTCATATTATACATATTGTTGAGTTAGAATCATTGTATGTGTGAAGTAGTTCAACAAGTAATTATGCATGTGTGTGTGTGCCATCATATCAATAAGAAATTGTCCTTTAAAACTAGTCGCAAATAAATCAGCATAGTGCAAACACGTATTTCTCTTACCCAAAAATCCCACAGTCAAAAGTGAACCTTATTCCCATAACATTTTGGTCGACATCGAGCCGGATACCTGTTCGACTTACGACGTTTCATTCACCGAGCGCTAATACAAAAGGACGGGTCGAGCGGCGAACGGAGAACAATAGAAAGAATTCGTTGTAAAAAATATTGTTCATTTTAAGCCTCACAAGTCATTAGTGAATGTGATCAAAACAAGATAATAATCTATTATTATAACTGCTTACAATATACGAAGAAACGAACTATTTTATATCAAATTGAAGGCTTATTACAACGAGTATGGCGAATACACCGGAACAATTACTTAATGTGTTGGAAGATACAGCTATGTTGTTAGGAAAAACACAAGCAAATCTTAAGAAATGTCCGAAACAACGTTTAACGAAAGGATACGTAGAAGCACGGATTAAAAACATTGAAGAATATTGGTCTACGTTCAAAAATGCACATATAGAACTAGTGAAGTGTGTTCCGAAAGCGAATCGACAAGACATTCCATATTTTGTAAACGAAGATTATTTTATTCAGGAAGATTTGTATATTTGTTTACTAGCCGATCTTAATGATTTACTGAGTGCACACAACAAGGCGTCGCCGCCGGTACCTATGCAAGCTGACAACTACAACAACAGTGGTTCTGGTCCATCTATGCAAGTCAAGTTACCAAGGATACAACTTCCCACCTTCTCAGGTATTTACGATGAGTGGCCTGCTTATCAAGATCTATTTACGTCATTAGTGCACGATAACCCAACATTAAATAAGGTACAAAAGTTGCACTATTTGAAAAGCAGTCTAACGGGAGAAGCCCTGTCGCTCTTGAAGCACGTGCAAGTTACAGAGGTTAACTATGACGAGTCGTTTAGTATGCTTAAGGCGCGTTTTGGCAACAAGCGCATTATCGTCAATTCAATAATGAAAAGATTGTTTACCCAGAAAAAGATATCTGTGCAAACTGCAAATAACATTAAATCGGTATTGGATACGACTACAGAATGCTTGAATGCACTGAAAAACCTGAAAGTGTCAACGATCTCCTGGGATCCGCTCATTACATTTTTAGTTGTTCAAAAATTGGACCCAGAGACGCATCGTGAATGGGAAGATGTTGCTTACGACGATAATGTCGATGAGTTACCTAAGTGGGATGCACTTAACAAGTTCTTACAATCGAAGTTCCGCACGCTTGAGCTTGTCACGCCTCCGACCAGAGAGAAACCTATACCTAAGGGAAAAGAATACGCTGTTCACATATCAACTACAAATGCTACGACCTCTTCGAGACCAAGAAGCTGCACTATGTGCAAAGAAGACCACACGTTGTGTCATTGTGAGGGCTTTATCAAACTTAACCCAACAGAGCGGTGCGACTACCTTAAACAACACAATCTATGCTATAATTGTCTGGCCCCTGGACACTCAGCTTATAGATGTCGCCTGAAGATGTCCTGTCGTAAATGTCACAAACGTCACCACACGCTTACGCATCAATCCACGCCCATGACGTCACCAAATCAACCAGACAATAAGAACCAACCAGAAAAAGAAGTTGAAACTCCTCAAGATTCTGCACAATCAGCCGAAACTAAAGTAACTCTTTCATCGCATGTCGCTGCTAATTTGTCCACTGCATTACTGGCCACAGCCCTTGTACCAGTGAGGAAAAATGAAACGGGACAAGTGACAGTGCTCCGTGCTCTGATTGACCACGGATCCCAAGCTACATTTATGAGTGAAAGAGCGGCCCAGATGTTACGATTGAAGAGAACGCCTGTCAATGGCACCATTACTGGAGTCGGCTCAACCAAAACAAATGTTAAACATGCTGCAGAAATCGAACTACTATCCAGACACGACGCTTGTTTCAACCTGAAGGTCAAAACGTATATCATGTCTACGCGACTCACTGCCAATTTACCGTCACAAACCATCTCCACCAGCACCTGGCCGCACCTGCAAGGACTTGCTCTGGCGGATCCAAGCTTCAATAAATCAGGACGAGTAGATTTATTACTAGGTGTTGACGTGTGTGCCCAAATCATGAAGGGTGAAGTAATCAAAGGTCCCCCAGGAACACCATGTGCTCAAAACACCACACTGGGTTGGATCCTGTTTGGGAACGTGGAAACCAAACAACAAGGAGAAGAAATCATAGTCATGCACCTCAATCTTGATCTAAACGATATACTAAAACGAATGTGGGAACAAGATCCATACGACAAACAAGAACCCACAGCGGAGGATCGAAAGTGCGAGGAAATCTACGAAACCACAACTGCAAGAAGTAAGGACGGACGGTATATTGTGACGTTACCTAAGAAATCAAACATGCTATTATCAACCCAAGGAGATACGAGAACAATAGCATTAAAGAGATTATATCAATTAGAACAAAGATTCAAGAATAACCCAAAACTTAAGAACGACTATGCTACAGTCATGAAAGATTACGAAACAAATTACATGGAAGAAGTACCAAAACAAGAAATGACCAATCCATCTGTGTACCTACCGCACCACGCTGTAGTTAAAGAAGAGAAAGAAACAACCAAATTAAGAACTGTTTTCAACGCTTCTCAAAAGGGAACAAACAATATATCACTCAACGACGAACTGATGGTAGGACCCCAGTTACAAGATGACATGAGAAGTCTTATCATGAGATGGCGTATGAAGAAGGTTTGCTTCGTGGCTGATATCCAAAAAATGTACCTGCAAGTGGTCGTTAGTGAAAGGGATAGAGATTTGCAACGAATACTATGGAGAAGGGACGATCAAGATCCTGTCAAAGATTACCGTCTTACCAGAGTCACTTTTGGAACTGCTTCTGCGCCTTACTTGGCAGTAAGGACTTTGCATCAAGTAGCTAGAGATGAAGGACAAAACTATCCTGAAGCTGCGGATATTATAAGACGCGACTACTTCATGGATGACATGATGTCTGGTAAAGACAATGTAATGGAGGCCGTCAAGGTGGCCAAGGAAATAGACACCATACTACAGAAAGGCGGGTTCAAACTGAAAAAGTGGTGTTCTAACGATGCTGACTTTCTTAAAAGGTTTGAAGAATCTGAAAGAAGCTCTCACGTCAAACTAGACGGAATCACTCGAGCATTAGGATTACACTGGAACATGGGCAAGGATCGGTTTCAATACAGCCTGAACTTACCTGCTACGTCAAAGACCATTACAAAGAGAACAATCCTAGCTGATCTACAGAGATTGTTTGACCCACTCGGCTGGCTGGCACCTTCTGTTTTACCTGCAAAACTTCTTATTCAAAGATTATGGATGCAAGGAGTAACCTGGGATGAAGAAGTAGACGGAAACATTGCCGCAGAATGGAGCAGCCTGCGAGAATGTTTTCATCAATACTTACCTGATATCGAAGTAGACAGATGGCTTCATACTACTGAAACTTTAATGAATAACGTCACTATCCACGGCTTCTGTGATGCGTCGTCTCGAGCTTACGCTGCTGTTGCCTATCTAAGAGTACGAACCGCCACCAGTGACATAAAGACATCAATCATCGCGGCTAAAACGAAAGTAGCACCGACCAAACCTCAATCTTTGCCTCGTCTTGAACTCAGTGGAGCCGTCCTACTGGCGGGACTGCTGAAACAGATAAAGGAAGCAATGAATATACCCACCTGTCAGATATTCGCATGGACCGATTCCACTATTGTACTTTCCTGGCTATTCGGTGATCCTACAAGATGGAACACGTATGTTCGAAACAGAGTAGTGGAAATACTTGACAACATCGGCAATCATAATTGGTACCATGTCAAGTCACCAGAAAATCCTGCAGACGCTGCTTCGCGAGGACAATCCTTGCTAGACCTGAAGGACGATGAATTGTGGTGGAACGGCCCAGAGTGGTTGAGAGAAGGAGAAATCCAATACAGCAGACCAAACCGATGATGACAGATCTGGAAAGAAAAGAAACATTACAAGTTAATCTAAAGCTTGACAATGAGAAGAGTATAATAGCAAAATTTGACAATTGTGACACATTACAAGAACTGCTTAAAGTGATACTGTACTGCAAAAGATTCTTAAAGGGAAGAAAGTTAGAAAACAAAGACTCACCTGTAAACACGAAGGAATTAGATGAGGCGCTGAAAACCTGCATAAGAATAGCGCAGAGGGACAGCTTTGAAGAAGAAATACAGCAACTGAAAACAAAAACACAAATTAAAAGAAAGAGTAAACTAAACAATTTAAAACCTTACCTGGACGATGATGGGATTCTCAGGGTGGGCGGGAGACTGCGTCACTCTGACCTAAATGAAGATGGCAAACACCCCATTATTCTTGATCATGACAACAATCTAACGGCTCTCCTCGTTGCCGACGCTCACCTGAAGACGCTGCACGGCGGAGTTCAAGTTATGCTCTGCTTCCTACGAACTAAATTCTGGATCCTGAAAGTAAAGACTTTAGTTAAATCCCAGAGCAGAAAATGTCTTATTTGTGCAAAACTAAACGCTAATGCAAGATCACAACAAATGGGAGACTTACCTCGAGTTCGAGTTACCCCTGCGAAACCTTTCTTGAATGCAGGCATAGACTTCGCAGGTCCGTATCAGATTTTAATGTCTAGAGGCAGGGGTGCAAGGACGAACAAGGCATACATCGCTCTTTTTGTCTGTATGTCGACAAAGGCGGTACACCTAGAATTAGTAGGAGATCTCACGTCAGAGGCCTTCATCGGAGCCTTCCGAAGGTTTGTAGCCAGACGGGGAAGATGCGCTCAGATATGGAGCGACCAAGGACGCAACTTCGTTGGGGCAAATAGAATACTGTCCGCAGATTGGGCTGAAGCCAAATTACAATTCGATGGTCCAATCGCCGAGAAGTTAGCAGTAGAAGGAACTGAGTGGCACTTCATCCCAGCCTATAGCCCACACATGGGCGGATTGTGGGAGGCGGGGGTGAAATCAATGAAGCATCACCTAAAACGTATTCTGACTAATCATGTCACTTACGAAGAGATGAGTACCTTGTTATGTCAAGTTGAGGCTTGCCTAAACTCTCGGCCTCTAAGCATAATAGATGACACAGACACTGACAACCTTCAACCACTAACCCCCGGTCATTTTCTTGTCGGTGAAACCCCTATCACTGTTCCGACACCAGACCTCCAAGATATCCCAATGAGTCATTTGTCAAGATGGCAATATCAGCAAAGGTTGTTGACCGACTTCTGGCACCGATGGCAGCAAGAATACCTGACAAGAATGCAACAACGCTCGAAATGGCACAATAAAGTAAAGGAGTTTGATATAGGACACATTGTACTAATAAAATCCGATAATTTACCTCCGGGTAAATGGATGATGGGACGTATAGTGGACAAACATCCAGGCACCGACGGTGTGACGCGTGTGTACAGTGTGAAGAGTGGTGATAGTGTTGTGCAAAGATCATTTAATAAGTTGTGTTATTTACCAATAGACATTGAAACATAATTTTGTTTGTGTTAATTATTTTATGTAAACTTGTATATCAAATGTAACTACTGAGTTAGTTATCTGAGGTAGTTTATCACTGTCCTTTTAGTTATGTTTAGATTACTTATTTTGTTAAAGGGCAAATAGGCCCTTTGGTGGGCGGTATGTTGAGTTAGAATCATTGTATGTGTGAAGTAGTTCAACAAGTAATTATGCATGTGTGTGTGTGCCATCATATCAATAAGAAATTGTCCTTTAAAACTAGTCGCAAATAAATCAGCATAGTGCAAACACGTATTTCTCTTACCCAAAAATCCCACAGTCAAAAGTGAACCTTATTCCCATAACACATATACTATAGTGAAGCAAACACTAACAAATAGGCGAAGTAATACACCAGTTGATTTTACGCACACCAACATCTTTGTGGTGTGCCCTGCAAACCGATCTACTTTGCCCCGTGTACATACATTAAGATCTTTAAAAAATTCTCATACACAAGCTACAACATCATAGTACCTACAGTTAGTTATATTAGACAAAATATCGGAGTGATTTGTAAAATACGAATAAGTCAACACAATTTTATTAGATCCTAAATTCAACCGATACAATTTACATATTTACACAATCACAGTTACAAAATACACAGTCTAAAATAAACATTAAAGCTTATTTCATCAAATATTTGTTAGTATTTACTGATTGCGGTAATTTTATTGGAGTTAGGCCTTCATAAATAAGACCCTCGTTTGTAGTGTAAACTGTTATACCATATTCAGTGTTTATTTATTCTGAACTCAAACTGATATTTCCTAGAGAGTTTTAGACTAATTAGAGGGGGAGGAACAACATTCTCGAAAGTAGTAATTAAGTAACAAAAGCCTAGTAGTCTGCAGCTTTAGTTGCAGACATGAAACCGGCTATCTTTAGCTAAATTCTGATCTGTTGCACTCCTGATATTTACCAACTCTCATTGTATAATTATCTAGCTTAATTGGTCACGTTAAAGGGCATAGGTAGTTAATATTTCTGAACAGATAAGAGATAAGATATTAGACGTGCAGCCTAAATCGAAACATATGCCACCATTTTGTTTTTAGGGTTCCATACTCTCCTCAATATAGGATCACTCGCGTGTCTGTCTGTCACAGCCAATTTACTACGAAACTACTGAACCGATTGGGTTGGATATTGGTACAAATTTGTAAGTCGGTGAGCCAAAGACGGCTGTGTAACGTAAATTAATGAATTTTAAACACGGGGGCCACTTTAGGGAGTAAAATTAGAAAATGAAAAAAAAAACCACATCGTGATATCAAATGAAAGGGCTCATTGTGAGCATCTCAAATAAATTTTTCTTTTTATAATTTTAAGATAGATAGTTTTAAAGTTATTTAAGAAAATAGGCGAAAATTGACCATTCCCGTTTCCCCTTTTAACTCCGAAACAACAGGGCCATTAAAAATTAAAGGGGGCTCGCCTACTACGATGGTACGGAACCCTTCATGCGCGAGTCCGACTCGCACTTGGCCAGTTTTTCAAAACTATTTCTAGAATGGAAAGCCGCCGTCTGAAAAGTCATACAAGTTAAACAAGAAATCTTATAGCTCTGTATCAAATACTATGAATGCAAAAAAAATCGTCCCAAATAGAAGCACCGGTGAAATTACAGGCAACACATGACAGTTTCGTTCTTTTTGCTCGACGAGCACAATGCAATGAGACGTCGGTCACGTTCTAGTGTGTGGACGTGACTTACGATTATTGCAGTTGTGATGGGAAGAGCTTTTGGTCACGTGGACTGTTGGATCGGTACCCTCACTTACTTGTTGTGAGGATCGGTCTGGCACTCCAATGTAGTGACTGGATGCTGAGTCACGGGTACGAATACGGGTAACGGGTTTAATTCCAGTATGGTCTGTAGAATTTTTTTTTCAGATCCGGTTGTATGTGTGAACAGTATAGGCCTTGTAGATTCCTAGAGGTGTGTTAACTTTTGTTAACCTCTTATCTTGTTTTCCGTTTTTTTGTGTAGTAAGCAACGACTTATTGTCGGGCCTATGCTGTCCCCCCATAATTGAGTACTAATGATGTAACATGATAATATTGTAAAATCTAATCATTTTAAAAGAGTAACCATGGAGTTTCTTGCCGGTTCTTCTCCATAGGAAACGAGCAACCCGAACCGTGCACCTTTAAGTCGACGTTTCATAAGTGCCCAAGTAGCCCTATGTGAAATAAAAATATTTTGATTTTATGTGTGAGTTAAGATTTTATATAAAGAAACCTTTTGGAACAAAGGATCTAAATGACTGTGGAGACCGCATCGAAAATTTAATAATAAGTGTAGAAGAATTGTGCGTTCACAAAAGCGACTTTCTTTTGTACAATGTATTAAAATTGAAAAACAGTCCCAGAAAGCTTTATCGCTAAACATTTTTCGGTCGCCTAGAAACAGTTTTTGTCCCAAATAGAAGCACCGGTGAAATTACAGGCAACACATGTTACTTTCTCTGTTTTTGCTCGACAGGCGCAATGCAATGACACGTCGGTCACGTTCTAGTGTGTGGACGTGACTTACGATTAATGCAGTTGTAATGGAAAGAGCTTTGGATCCCCTGGACTCTTTGTATCCGTATCTTCTCTAATTTTTGTATGAACACACGATGGTGTAGTGACTAAATGATTGACTATCGCGTAACTAACTCATCATCTGCCTAGCCTTTTCCCAACGATGTTGAGGTCGGCTTCCAGTCTAACCGGTGTTGCAGCTGAATACCAGTATTTTACATGGAGTCACTGCTTACCTTTTTTTTTTTGGGATGGGAAATAAATCATCAAATGACTCCTCTCGCTCTGGGTGGAGCGGAAGGGAGTGTCAGACTTTTATTGACTAAAACCCATCCATGTTCGTTCTTTTGCCCTTTGTGTTCCAGAGGTATCTCTTTCGAACAGTCTTGCAGCCCTGGCAGGCGTCCTGCAGCCCTAGCAGGCGTCCCGCAGCCCTGGCAGGCAGACACTGCCTATCTGATTTCCATAACTCAGTTATTATTAGTTAATACGATTTACGGTTGTCAGACTTTCTGGCCACTGACTGAGCTGTAACGAACGACTGTCAAAGATCTACAAATGACAACCGGCACCAACGGTTTAACGTAATTTTGGATGCACGAAGGAAACTCGGTATGAAATGGGTGGTCGCCCATCCACAGACCAACCTACGCAAGCGCAGCTTAACCTGAAGATAGACCCCGAGCTCCTCTTATTATTTAGCTAAGTGCTCCTCAAAAAGAGTAACCAAAAACACAGTCACACAAAGAAATAGTGTGACAATTTCTCTGAACAAAAACCAATTTCTCGAAGTAATTCTAACCAAGATTACCTACCTGACAGTTGTCTAATGAAGATTCCACAAAGCGAAATTATTAGTGGCCCGACACCGTCTAACAAACTGACCAGAAACTTCTACAATAACTCATTTTACTCAACTGACATCCACTAGTTTCAGAGAAAGGTAAATAGTGAACTAGCCTCATATTAAAATCAAGAACGGACTCGTAAACCAACAGAGGGGAAATTGAAACACGCTTTGAAATACTCATAGGTACTAGCCATTTCGGGTTACATTTCCGTGTTAATATTTGTTTATAGCATTTTCGAGTTTTGCTGTATGAGATTTATGTAGTGAAAGTGAAAGCGTGGAGCGTGGAATCGATGTCACGTGGACTTGGTTTATATAAAATCTGGTGATGCCGAGCATACTTAGTGTGCGTACTGAGTGACGGCGCATCGCATATGCGGAATCCGCGGCGCACGAAACAAATGCTGAAATGTTCCGGCCCGGACATGTGCGCGCCCGGATAGTTTAAAACTTATCGTGTGTTTATTTAGATTTTTAGATTATTAGATTCCGCATACGCGATGCGACGTCACTCAGGACGCACACGTACACCGCTAGACCGCGCGGAAGAGCGGCGCTCACCGCCTCTCCTCGAGACACACCGCCAATACATTTGTCTCGTCGCCTGTGCAGCCTATCTATACGCAAAGAAGAAGAAGAACAGCCTGTAACGATTAAATAAAAAGAAAAATGTCTGGTCATCGGTTAGATTGCTCAAATTCGTAGTGGAAAAATGAATTTCTAAACCTTTGACCCATCACGGTGTCGTAAGTAGGGACACAATATTTAATTCACGAATTTCACGGGTCGAAATCTAAAGTTAGTGACATTAGTAATTAAAAATTAATAGGTAGCTGGTTGTTGTTAATTACTCACAAACAGAAATTCAGTTTATGTCAACATCATGCCATCAAAAACCTATTTTGTTTATTTATTACTACCAAATGTAATACTATTTCTATGTTAATTAATGATTAGTAATATACTATCTGTTTACCTAGCCAATTATTAGGTCATCGGCTTTTCTAGGAGGACATAGGTATTCAAGACAATATCTTAGATTCTGTCTACACATTGAAATACGTAGTCAGTACCAAAGTGAGTATGATAAGCCACCCCAAGAGCCGTGTGAATATTTATGGCAGTCGTGAGTCGTGACTGATACCTTCAGATCTGAAGGACTGACATGACATCAGATCTTATAAACAATTCCCTTTTTATGAATACCTTTAAGAGGAAATCTCGCAAGTGTGCGCTCTGAGTGCAAAGAGTCACAGGGTAAAAGACTACCTTAGAAAGTACTACCGCGTTCGCTGATGGTCGACCACTTTTCAACTTTATTACTCAGGGCATAAGGTTGAAAAGTGGTCGACCGTCAGTGAGCGCGGTAGTACCTAAGCTGCTTTTTATATTTGACTATCTTTACAAACGGCATCTAAACAGACGGTCCGTTTGGTTACTAGTAACAAAAATCGTACACCATACCTAGTTGTGTCACTGCCCGGCCACACAAGAAATGAACACAGGCTATTTTGCCTACTTTAGGACGTCACCAATCTTGCTCATAGGTACCTACAGAACAACTTCGAAAAAGGCTTTCTGTACATCCATTTATAGCATCACACCTGCAGACGTAACTGGCCCAATGTGGTTGTAATACGAGTATTAGGTACACCGAATAGTGGTGAGCCACCTATGAGGTGTACCTAATATTAAACACACAGATTTGGTCAGTTATGTTTAAGTCCCATGTAATAGGGGGTGAGCCTATTTCCATCAACTACGTACATACAGAAGAACACAGAAGACAGAGTCCGGAGACTCTGTCTTCTGTGCTACTGAGAATTCATTATGGAAAAACCGAATGACATTTTGCCCGACCTGGGAATCGAACCATAGAATCCACGCTCATCAGATACTTAAGACCATGAGACCAACGAAGCAGTCAATGCATGGAACATGGATTAACTAACGACTAGACTTTAACCAACTTATCTGTGCAGGCGGGAAAACTCAGAACTAAAATAAATGTACCAAGTTTGACATATCGATGCAAATTTTCTTGACCAGCAACGCCACCTTGAACTGCACACTTAGAGTGGTCATGCTATACACGTCTATCAATAACCCTTCACACCACGACACAATCTTTTTAAAACCCACTGGCCATTAAAAATCCAGCCAGTCATGCTTCTTTTTAAAAAAACATTCTGCTGGATCGTCCGAATATTATAATGTTTATGTCGATCGTTGCCCGCGGACGCCTCTCTGCCGTCAGAACGATCGGCAGCGCCGTTAAAATCGCACGCTATATGTATTTCGTGACAGTGAGACGTAATACCTACCTGTATTATTGCGGAGCTAGAGAATTTGGAAGTGGTAGAGGGAATTCTGAGAGCGTAGTAATAAAAAAAACCGGCCAAGTGCGAGTCGGACTCGCGCACGAAGGGTTCCGTACCATTATCTATAAAAACGGCAAAAAAATCATATCTGTTGTATGGGAGCCCCGCTTAATATATTTTTTTTTTAATTTTTAGTATTTGTTATTATAGCGGCAATAGTAATACATCATTTGTGAAAATTTCAGCTTTCTAGCTATCACGGTTTATGAGATACAGCCTGGAGACAGACAGACAGACAGACAGACAGACCGACAGACAGACAGCGAAGTCTTAGTAATAGGATCCCGTTTTACCCTTTGGGTACGGAACCCTAAAAAGGGTTAATAACGCTATGTACCTACTTGACCTATGTTTGCAAAGGATACGCATCATCCCACTGCTGGGCAAAGAATTCTCCCCATGTCTCTTAGTTTTTTCGATCCAGGGCTAATGTGGACCACTGGTTGTTGGGTTTGGTCCAGTTCATAAAGAAAAAAATTATTTGATTCAATAATTTGTCAAAAAACAGCAACGATGTAACAAATTCTTTGGATGAACTAACAGGGAAGTAATGCATGTTTTACAAGTTTCTAGCACCGGGGACCTTCCGCCTTCCTGCTTCATTTTCTTTCCTTGATTAAATTGATAAAGTTAAAATGGTACAAAATGATTGCCCCCATTCTTCAAAGCCCCACGTAACCTTTAGCACGTTTACCAAATAACAAAACTGTATTATTCAATGAAACATTAAAGATACAGAAATATGTTTCATACACTACTTAAATCCTTGACATTTAAAGGTCAGATTAAAAGTTAGACTAAACATTTAGATAATCTTGTACTCACGACTGATTTATTCTGAAATATCGATCACTATGTGAATAATTAATGTTACGGGTTTTATAAAATTTATCTATTGTAACTACACTCGAGAGCAATGAATCCGGGTCACTTAAAGAATCCTAAAAATCTCGGAAACTAAAAATGCTAGGTTAATGCAATAAATTGTATTTAATAGACAATGTAATACTCCTTAAATGAAGGTATTAAAACTTCTTAGTTATTGTAAAGTTATATCATAAAAAAATCAAATTTGAAAAAGGGCCACTTTCGAAGATGGAACTACGAAATTACAGCATTTGGTTTTGCTTTTGTTTGTAATCTGTCATTTATGTGGGTACATAAACCATGTTGATAGTGCTCTATATTCATTATTCAAGCTGAAATTATGTCGCTTACGCCTGAAGAATGCACCAGAATACTTACAATGCTGGAAACCGGCCGGAGTCAGCGCGATACAGCCAGGACTGTCGGTGTGTCGCTGTCAACAGTACAAAGAGTTCTCCGACGTTGCGAAGAAACTGGTTCTAACCTACGCAGACCAAGAACGGGCAGAACCAGGTGTACCACAGCACGAGAAGACCGATACTTGGTGAACACCATGCTTCGAAATCGCTTTCTCACAGGAACTGAACTCACAAATCAGTTTCGACGCCTCGGAGGAAGTAACCCAAGTGCATGGACAGTAAGACGTCGGCTTGCTGAATCTAACTTGAAACCCCTTAGACCTGCAAACGGCCCTAAACTGGAGCGTGGGCATCGTATTTCAAGACTAAGATATGCCCAGAGCCACGTAAATTGGAGTATTGAAGATTGGTCAAAAGTTATGTTCTCCGACGAATCAAAATTTATGCTCTACAAGCACGATGGAAGACACAGAGTGTATCGAAGACCAGGGGAAAGATTCAAGCAAGCATGCATCGAAGAAAAAGTAGCCTACGGTGGTGGGTCTGTACTTGTGTGGGCCGGAATTTCTTCTGAAAGTCGCACAGAGCTGGTGATCATAGAAAACGGCTCTTTAACTAGCGTAAGATATGTGGAAGAAATCCTCAATGATCACGTTGGTCCATTTATGGTCAATTTAGGTGAGGATGCTATATTTATGCATGACAATGCCTGACCTCATACAGGTAGGATTGTGAATGACTACCTTCAAGAGATGAACATTACTCGTATGGAGTGGCCAGCGCGCAGCCCGGATATCAACCCGATCGAGCATGCTTGGGACGAGCTGGGCAGATGCGTAAAACAACGAAACCCTCCCCCAATCACGCTTCGTGAGCTCAAAATTGCTCTCACAGAGGAATGGGAGAATATTCCCCAAAATCGTATAAGGAACTTGGTGTACAGCATGCCAAACCGCGTAAACGCAGTAATGGAAGCACGAGGAGGCAATACGAAGTATTAAAATTCAAGAAAATCGTAATAAAGTTCAAAAATTTCATGTTTCCTATTTTTGTTTTAAGGAGAGATCAGCAGTTTTTTTCTTTATGTAATTTTGTGTTAATAAAATGTATGGCGACTCATATTTTTTTTACTTTCATTTAAGGAGTATTACATTGTCTATTAAATACAATTTATTGCATTAACCTATCATTTTTAGTTTCCGAGATTTTTAACATTCTTTAAGTGACCCGGATTCATTGCTCTCGAGTGTATATAATTATTATATATATCTATTTGTAACTTGTATAATTTGTATCGTTTCTCGTGCACGGACACGAGAGCAGACGAAGATGAACCTTGAGTGCACCTTGGGGATCTAGACAAGAAGTGGCCGGCTGAAACTTATCGAGATCCCTCAAAGCGACCTTTCAAAGCCTTCCTCGAAATATTCTTCGACTTCTATCATGTATTAAAAAAATATTTAATTCGTATGTTGGTGTACTGCCTGCCTAGGGTTGGCTGGACTGTCTGCATTTTGTCCCTAGTGAAGGCCCTTAAACACTCCAAAATTATGGTGTTTCACCTTCCCCGCACAGCAGTCCTGGCCAAGTGGTAACTGCCCCGACTCATAATGACATGCGTTGTACGTGGTGGAACCCAGGCAACGGGTGGTATTTTTTTTTTTTTTTTTTATGCACGTCATGTCCCTGCGACAAATAAATATTTTTTCTTTCTTTCTTTCTTTCAGGCGAGGCAGAGTTTTTTTTTACTTTATGTTGTGTGCATTTGTGGCATGTGCCAAATAAATATGTTTTCTTTCTTTCTTTCAGGCATGCTTTTCTTTTATACAGTTTATTTTATCACCACTGCTCTTAAAACATAACATAACATGACGCCTGCCATCCTCAAAGGGTTAGGCAGAGGTGTACTTTACAGTACACCGACATTTCGTCAGTTATATCCATGTTATAGGGGGCGAGCCTATTGCCATCAACCGGGCAAAGATTCAGACTCCGTTGCTGCCGGAAGGGAGTGTCAGACTCTTACTGACTAAAAACCACCCATGTTCCTTCATTGGCCCTTTATGTTCCAGGGCCGCGGTATCTCTGTCGAACAGTCCCGCAGCCCTGGCAGGCACCGGCCACCACCACCACCACACCTCCACCACCTCACCCTAACACCCTGACACCTCTGCCTAACCCTTCGGGGATTACAGGTGTGATGTTATGTTATATGTGATAAGATGTATTTTTTTACATCTCGTAGCGACACGAAATGAAAAAAAAAACAATACCATTTCACCTATATTTATTTATTTAAACTTCATGTACATTAGTGATACATAGGCGGACTTAATGCCACAAGGTACTCTCTGCCAGTCAACCTTAGGATTAAATAAGAAACATTGTGATGGGTACAAAATAAATATTTAAAAAAAAAACTTCTTGTTTTAGAAAATGTATATACTACTATATCCGTGTAAGAAGCATTTCATATCGAGTCGGGGACGCGTCGGCATTTTCCGAAGCTTCTGGGAGCTCCTACGTGACGAGCTTTCACTCCTAAAATATTTGTACTATTCATCGGCCGAGTATTAAAATGTGTGCTATTCGACCTCCTGTAGCACAGTTTATTTTTTTTATGGGTGTCGGTTACCGGTGTAGGTTGCTGTCGTTATGAGTTAAATATTATGATGAGGCATTGTTTGTGATATCAAATTCTGTTTTGTTGTTGTTTATTAACATAACATAACATCACGGTTTTATTGCTCAAAAGACAGCTATGCATACCTTGTACAACTCATTTTCATTTATGTTAAATTGTTTATCCCTTGTACCATGTTATCAGTTATGTTAAATTGTTTATCCCATCTGAATTGGGGCGAGTCTATAGCCAGGCATGAATCTAGCCAATGAGAAGAAATTCCTGATGGCATACCACAATGACACTGACCGACCTGAAGATTGGAATCCTAGAATTACTCATCAATCATACTAGCTATCACTAGACAATTTCTATATTCATGCAAACTTAACCAAGATCAAATCTAAATGTAATCTAGTCATCTGCCTCATCTGCCTAGCCTTTTCCCAACTCTGTTGGGGTCGGCTTCCAGTCCAACCGGATGCAGCTGAATACCAGTATCTTACATGGAGCGACTGCCTATCTGACCTCCACAACCTAGTTAGTGCTAGGTAATACGATACCCCTTGGTATGACTGGTTGTCAGACTTTCGGGACACTGACTACCTGTAACGACTGCCAAAGATGTACAAATGATTTCCGAGGCATGGAGGAAACTCGGTATGCAATGGGTGGTCACCCATCCACGGACCAGCCTAGGTAAGCACGGCTTAACCTAAAGATCGACCGCTGTTCTTATTTAGCCTCGAGCTCCTCTAATCTAGTCAACTGACTATTTAAAAAACATATTTATCAGTAGACTTGCTTATGCCCGCGGCTTCACCCGCGTGGAGTTCGGGAATTTCCCACGGGGACGTGCTACCGGGATAAAAAGTACCCTATGTGCTATTTCAGACTATGTTCCCTTTCTTAGTGAATACCTATTCTTCACAACGAATACACCCTTCAAATTTCATGTCTCTAGGAGCAGCGGTTTTAGCTGTACGTTGATATATCAATCAATCATTCAATCATCTAACCAGATGCAGCTGAATACCAGTATTTTACATGGAGTGACTGCCTATCTGACCTCCACAACCCAGTTAATACTGGATAACGATACCCCTTGATAAGAATGGTTGTCAGACTTTCGGGCCACTGACTACCTGTAACGACTGTCAATGATTTACAACAGCCGAGAACAACGGCTTAATGTGCTTTCCGAGACACGGATGATACTCGGTATGTAATGGGTGGTCACCCATCCATGGACTTACCTAGGAAAGCGTGGCTTAACCAAGAGATCGACCCGAGTGGCTGTTATTAACTAGCCACGAGCTCTTCCGAAGATGGGAATACAACTAACATTATTAACTCCTAATACTCCATAACATATACAGACCATTCATGACGTTATGACCCTGTTTGACCTCAATTAGCACTCGCTTATAGTTGGATGGTGCTCATTGAACCTAATTCAGAGACTTGGCTATGAAATGTGAAGGTTTCAGGTACTAGGTGAATTCAGAACGGAAATTACATGTCATACCAAAAATTATGGAAAGACTTGTTGGGAATCTAACTTTTATATTCTATTATCGTATAGTGTGATGGAAAAACACATATTACATTACATTGTGTATGTCATCACAACAGTACACCCATATTTTGACAGCTATGTTTCAGTCCTATGTGATAGGGGGCAAGCCTATTGCCATCAACCGGGCGCAAAGCCAGACTCCGTGGCAGCTACTGAGAAATTCTTAATGGAAAAACCCAATAACACTTTGATCAACCATGGCATCGAACCCAGGACCTCATACTCAGCAGTCGCGCTTGCGACCACTGGACCAACGAGACAGGCAAAGTAATAAAAATTAATCTTGAATATTGTTTTTCAAAGTCAGTCAGAATACGCTAACATGATAAAAATAGTAGTAATTAAACTTAATTTACTCGTAGTCATATTCTTTTCATCATTGATAAAATCTTTTTGCGCCCACAAAGAGGAAAACTGTATCCTTGTGCGAAATTTACAAGGTGTTTATGTGACAAAACAACAGTACCCTTCAAAAATACAGCCTTTGGTGATCGTGAACCTACACCAATCTGCCTTTGACTAGTCAGATCTTTGACATCACTATTATTTTAGGACATGTGGCCCAAAAACACTCTTTGATATCAAGGCCAGAGGCCAAAAAACTTGTCAGTCCCAGTTATTTTAGGCAGAACAGTAATATCAAAGAATGTTCTCATTTAAATATTATTACGTCGACACTCCCAGTTTTTTCCCCAACCGTACCTACAAGGTCAATTGACTTTTCTCTTTTCCTATAGTGAATGACCCGTAGTACCTCAGTGGAAGATTTTCCGGCATCCCGAGTATAGCCGAGCGAACCCGACATTGAAAGCCGGAAATCGTATATTCTAACTTGTGACAAGTTTAGTCTGTGGTCCGGACGTGAATTCTGAAGTCATTTGATCCTGAAACGATGTAATATCTGATAACTCGTACAATATTGTTCAATATCTATCAGTAAACTATTCCAATAGCGAGATATTAGCTTAATATTGAACGGTTATGTTTAACCGGAGGTATTTTGGCAGATGATTACGCTTCCGCTATGCATAGACGAAGCCATTGCTTGCTGTAGAACTTAGAAGGGATTACGTCAAGAGCATAGGCGTACCATATAAGGCTCAGTACACACATCAGAGGAAAACTGTTTTGTCAATCAGTATAAAGTCTTTTAGTTCTGTCTTGTTTTCTGTATTTAGTAGATAACTTATAAAGTTAACAACTTTTACCGATTTTAACAGTTCAAATCTGCGCATAACTTCAAGTTAAGAAATGAAATAAAATCTGATGCTTATTCTTTGTTCCAAATAGACAAAACTACAACCAATCACAAAGCATTTGATTTCAAACCACGCAATGTTAGCAACTGAAGTGAAACGTGACCAATGCAAAACAGAATGAGCAAACAAAACCAGTAACTACTCGGCCATGCTACGAACACAATTCATTCATTCATAGTCCACGCGCATCGTAAAGTCCCGCGCCGACGATCGGCTAAACAGTGCTGTCAATTGCACCGTTGTTAAAGAAACAAAACATTGAACGTAAACCTTTTTTTTTACTACTAACCAACGTCCTAAAATAGATCGTGGGCCCTGACCTTTAATAACTCTTTCTTCTCAGAACCTTTTGAAAAACAAAAAAGTACGAGTCTACCTAACCGCTGAAGTCACAATAACTCAATTACAGCTCCATCCAAGGGTGAACGCACCACAAAACTTGTTCCCAAATTCAGACGAATATTAAAACAGTCCAGGTAAACTTTGAGGCTAAAGGTTACCGGGCTTGCAACTGTAGAATGTTTAATCTAGATAAAAGGCAGAACGAAATTTTTGGAAACCATCAAGAGCTAATATAACGTTCGAGAAAGATAGGCAAGGATTAATTGGAAACGTGAGCTTGTGCAGATTTATTGAGAAAATCTTCTGAAAGCTTTGATGTTTTCGTATAACAAACAAAAAACAAAGACGAGGAAAAACAAAAACAGCAAGGCGACAAACTCATCTTTACTTTTATACTTCAAAAGACACCACATTTAAGATTAGGCCCTCATCGCTTCATTTAAACAAAAAACAATATAAAGTACATTAATTAACAGGAACCGGACCGAAATTTAATTACGCCGTGCGTAAGTTATGCTAATTCTTCGGCCGATTATAAGATTAAGTTGAGTGTGAATTTACTGTCGTTCCTTATAAGAAAAAGGCAGGCTCGTTATCCCGCCTTGTTGTTCTTCGGGTGATTACATTGCGGGAGAATCCCTCGGCGCGTTTCTCGTACCTTCAACGGGCGGTCGGCGGTTTTGCAATTTAGTTGGAACGGGCGATGAGAAAAATTTGCGGCGGAGGACGCGGAGCGCTTGCGCGCGGCAAGTCGCGGCGCGTCGGCCGCGGCACGGCAGCCCCGCAGTCAGCGGCGCGGCGCGACGCGATTAGTCTGCGCCGACACGCTTCTCCACGCTTCACAACACCGCGCTCCCGCGCACCCCCCCGCACGTCAAACTAACTAATTGATTTATACCCCTAAAAATTAGTAAACGAACTTACAACAACTTTATGTGCGACGTTATACACAGTGCTGTGAACTTTTTTTTTATGGACAACTCAAAGTTATGACTTAAAAGTGTATTTAAGCTAGTCAAAGTTTATTTTTTTCATGTTTTATTTAATGTTGGAGCCGGAGGAGCGGCAATATGTCATGGTAAAATGACATTGGATGAATGATGGTAAATATAGCTCTTTGTGTTAAGTTTGTATATCACGCTGACTCACGGTGACAAAAATGAGCTAATGGATTTTCTCGCACAAAATAGACACAAATAAAACGAGAATTTTAAAAGTCTGCATCATTTGTTATCACGTCACTGACACAATTTGTATGAATAAATGAATAACTAATCAGTTGTTTCGTCTTGACTTAATAATATAGCGAGTTCGCTGAAAGACTTCGTTACGGCGTGAATTTTAATATAAAATAACTAATGCTACGGTTTCCGACGACTTCTTAATTTTACATAGTAACGTCTTTTCTGAATATTTAACGTTGTAATGTCCGTTTTTAAACTAAAATTAAAGAAACAATATTATTGTTGTTTTTTTTCTTTTTATACTCGGTTTTTTTCCATATGTATGTCATCGTTTAACCAATGCTCTTCTAAAATAAATACAAATTTGCCAAAACAGACTAACAAGGTCTCATCATTTTGCCCACTGTGCAACTTTTGTACTGACTAATTGAGTAATGAAAAGCCTCATTAAGACCCTTTCTATTTCTTCCTTTGCACCAGACCAAAAGGAGAGATGTTTTCTTATTATTCACATAACGAAATTCTTATATAATTACAAAATTTTAAATGATTTTGAACTTCTAAAATGGTCTTTAGGTGCGAATTCAAAACTTGAATGCTACTAAATAACATACACGGTTTATGGAACATCGAAACACAAAGTTTTACAACGGATTCAGTACATTATTTTTGACCCACTATCATTCTTGTTTTTTTTTGTTATTTTAATAAAACTTACTGTCAAAATGTATAGATTTATTTTTATAAAACATTCAGAAACACTTCACTGAAAAATGTAAATACAAATTCTTAAGTAAACCAATTTCTCCATTAGCTTAGTGCTCTCATAGGTGGCTTTACAACGTGCGGTTCTGAGTTCAATTCGCGTTTTGTCTCATACATTACAATAATTTATGGCTGTTCTAGTTTCTCTTTTTCATTTGAACGAGAATTGAAAGACCTACATATTCAGTAGTTATAAGAACACATTTTAGATTCGACTGTTGTCGTCAGTCTTCGGTCGTCGTCGGCTTAAAAAACTTGAAGTGGTACTCTAGTGCTTTTGCTTCTTACTTTTTTTAATGTAAATGAACCTTCAACCTGTTTCTAAGTAAAGGATCGTTCGTTATTTAAAAGAGGTGGTTGGTTGGATTTCTGTACTGGAAAAAACCGGGGAGGAGTAGTTCGAATGCTGTATGGGAGTACCTAGTGGATACTCGAAAGAGATTTTTAGAAAGGTTTTAGTTTTTTTTTTATAGTTGCGCCGTGTGAACGGGCTCTAAATCGGCTCTAGGGTTTAGTAAAGTAAGTATTTTCATATCTTTATTTGCATTCCATAATGTGGGAAGATCTTACAATGGGCTTAAAGCTAAGGTACAATTAAGGACTCTGTAGGGCACAGCAAAAAGTATAAAATTTATAAAATTTACAATTTTAAAACATGTGCAGTATTAATTAACAAAATTTTAGTTAATTTCATAGATTGCCAGTTTTATTTGGACAGCGACATTTGTTTAAAGACTGACTTTGCTTTTGCACGACGGAATACATGATCTCACCAAAAAATAATTTAAAACATTTCAAATCATATTTTTCTTTATTTAGCAATTGTTATTTTGTTTGTGATTTTGGTTCGCCGTAAAGTAAAGGATTTTTCCCACATTTTTTTTCTGTAACACACTGGGCCCGAAATTGGGCGGTCTCCTTTTTTACTTGTTTATCGCCATGAGAACGGAGCCTAAGGGTAAAATACATCTAAATGTACAGGTAGATACCAATATAGCGTATTATACAAGAATTCACCTACAGCATTGATATCTGTGGTGCAATAAAACGCCTTTACGAGCAGCGATTTATAAATGTCCAGGACAGTGAGATATACGTCAGGAGCGCTACCTCAATGCTGATTGGGTAATATTTTAACCATGTCTAGAGCTATTCTTAAATAGTCCGTTTCAATTCAAAAACGGAAGAAGATTTAGGTACTACTCTTAAGTAGGTACTGGTTCTGACCTTCCACTGTAGTTGATGGGTAATTACCTCCATCCATCCTACCATCTACAACATGGCTAGAAACTGCACAAGATAGAGAGTTTTCTAAAAAGAAATGGGAGGCTTTTACCCAGCAGTTGGATGACACAGGCTAACGAGGGTATATCCGTATTAGCAGACTGCTCCATTGGTCTAGTGGTTGCAAGCGCGACTGCTGAGCATGAGATCCTGGGTTCGATTTCCAGATCGGGTAAAGTATAATTGGGTGTTTCCACAAGTAATTTCTCATTAGCAGCCACGGAGTCTGCATTTGTGCCCGGTTGATGGCTCGCCCCCTATTAGACTTCAGTTCACTACATTAGATACATCTCTGCCATCCCTTCGAGGATTTCAGGCGTGATGTTATGCTGTCTTAGTTCACAATCAATATAACATCGGCCAACCTCATCACATCTTCAAACTCTAAACCACAAAACAATTGAGAAAATACATATTAAGGAACGTTTAAGAATTGAAAATGACAACCAAGAAGCAATTTGGCGTTTCAAATTCGTAATTTTTCTGTACAGTTCAGATCCTGGCTTCTGGCCAGGGCTACGGAATGCACTGGAACGTATTTTTGAGATTTACTTCGAATACTAAAATACGATTTTTAAACTCGATAAGACACAGCTGTAAAGTTCAGAGGTGTACGATGGAATTTGGCATAAGATTTATTCCGAAACAGGTTGATAAAAGTTTTTAAACTGTCATGGTCACTAACATTATCATTAACACTATAAACAGGATATTTACCATGTTTACTGTTTGTTTTGAGTTCCCGATACTTCGGCGCTGTTGCAAGCACCATGATTACGGATAAACTGTAGTTTCGTGTGTCGGGAACAGAAGCGAGTTACGAGTGACAGTGGTAGCGACAATGAGTTCAAAAAACTAACAAGGAAGAGGGTACACCGATTTGTCTGTTCATAAACACCCACCAACATCAGTTTATCCGTGATCAAGGTGCTTGCAAAAGCGCCGAAATATCGGGAACTCAAAATAAACAGTAAACATGGTAGATATCCCGTTTCTAGTGTTAATGCTAAGGTTGATAAAAGATTCGTAGGTCGTCTTTATTGAATTTAACATCACAATTTAACGCATTTACTTTCAAAAGGAGTAGGTAGAGGTGATTTTAGTGCATATTTTATGATCTTTGTTACAGTGGCGAAATTATTGCTAAGTGCTTACAAGTTCAGACGACGGTCTTCTAATAAAACTTTTAATACATAACATAAGACACTTTCACGCCTGTTATGTCCATAGGGTTAGGCAGCGGGGGTAGGGGGGGGGTACTAAATAGTACACCCACATTTCACCAGTTAAGTATTATAGATAGATTTTAGTCCCATGTAATGGGAGCGAGACTATTAAATTGCCATCAACCGCACACAAAGCCAGACTCCGTGGCTGTTACTGAGAAATTATACAAATAGAAGAGAATGGAAAAACCCAATAACACTTTGACCGAACTGGGAGTCGAACTCAGGACCTCATGTTCAGCAATCGCAACCACTACACCAACGAGGCAGTCACAAATATTTAATGGACTAGTTTTCCGCCCGCGGCTTCGCCCGCGTTCGAGTTCGGTTATATCGCGTTTCCAAGAGAACTCTTCAAAAGTCCGGGATAAAAACTATCCTATGTTCTTTCTCAAGGTCAACTCTATCTTTGTACCAAATTTCATTAAAATCAGTTCAGTGGTTTAGACGTGAAAGCGTAACAGACAGACAGACAGAGTTACTTTCGCATTTATAATATTATAGTAGGGAAGTAGGGATAGTAGGGAAGCAGGGATAGTAGGGAAGTAGGGATAGTAGGGAAGTAGGGATTATCCCAATCGTATGTTTCCTGACTCAGGGATACACAAGTAGCTTGGCAAGTAGCGATCGATTTCAAAGCATTTCGTACACAAAGACTTTCAATGGGATTGACCATTTGATATAATAAGCTCTTCGGTAGTTATCGTCAAACATACTTGACTCTTCCGCCATCGTTATCACTGATAGAATTTCAATTTGTATGGGCAAAACAACGAAGCACGACGAACAACGCGCTAGTACCTATTTTTAATAGTTGTATAGTCCTATGCATTCCACTAGTAACCCTGAGTTAAATGCTGCGGATGACTACCGAATAGCAAGCTTCGTTTTATCTGGCATAGGTACCGCTTCCCCAAACGGATTCATCCATCTTTTTTTTTTCACGAAAATATTTCAGCACTTAGGCAATTTAGCTACCGAGCTAGTTCTATCATTCATTCTATTTTTTTTTTCTTTAGTTTTGGCTAAGTGCTCGTATTCGATCTCCGAAAAATCTGCAGCCATATTTATTTCTTTATTTATCTATACGATGAAAAAGTCTGGTAAATATTTGCGAAAGTAGACTTTATAGTTTTTTTTTATAAAGTTTAAATTTCGTGTCAGATCATTGATTGAACTGCGATCGTTTATACGCGTGTAGCAAATGTTTGACAATTGGTTAGTCGACTTATCGTAACATAAAATCACGCCTGTAATCCTCGAAGGGTTGGGCAGAGGTGTACCTAATAGTACACCCAAATTTCAGTTATTTTTAAGTCTTTTGTAATAAGGGGCGAGCCTGTTGCCATCAACCGAGAATTTCCTGATGGAAAAACCCAATACCACTTTGCGCCATAGGGAAATTGAACCCAGGACCTCATGCTCCGCAGTCAGGCTTGCGACCACTGGACCAATGAGGCAGTCGATATATTTTACCTTATAGGACCTTGTTTTTTTTCTCTGGGTCACACTTAGAACATTTTCGTGATCAACAGTAATTAACTGATTTGTAATGGCGTGTGCCAATATCATTTTCTTTCAAAACACATAGGCTACCTATTTTCCAATATAAGTAGAGTCAAATAATTTTCCTATAACATAATGTTCTGCCAAAATTATACAAAGATTAGTCGGAATTTTCAAGCTACCCTCCATTACCCAAATTAAACTTAATAAATAATATTAGCCGTTTGGGTGCGACGGTAATTAAATTTAGCGCTTAAGCCTTCATTAATAAAGCCCATATTTACGTGTTAATTAGGTTTAATTTACATACTTTTGCGTAATTTTTACTGCCACACCCTTCGGCAACATTTTTTAATTGATAAAATTTTTGGTTCGGTACAGTAATTGAGTTAGAATCTTTTTTTCTCATTATTTGAATGTCATGTATCACTTTTAGAGTCAGGAGGAGCTCGTGGTTTAAGATTAACAGGCGCTCGGGTCGATCTTTAGGTTAAGCCGTGCTTGCCTAGGTTGGTCTGTGGATGGGTGACCGTATTACGTACCGAGTTTCCTCCGTGCCTCGGAAAACACGTCCCGGCTGTCATTTATAGATCTTTGATTGTCGTTACAGGTATTCAGTGGCCCGAAAGTCTGACAACCAACCACCAACCACCCAACCAACCAACAACCACCAACCAACCAAATGGGTTGTGGAGGTCAGATAGGCAGTCGCTCCATGTAAAATATTGGTATTCAGCTGCATCCGGTTAAACTGGGAGCCGTCCACAAGATAGTTGGGAAAAGGCTAGACAAATCATGTATACTTTTAGAGTCAAATCCTTTAGTAGGCACCTACAGTCACGAGCAATAATATGCATACACTTACCTAAATTTAAAAGCAGTTTTCGCGAGAAACAACTATTGTAACTTGGATAGGATCTTTTTCATAATATATGAGTTCCAGAATACTATGTTCTTAACATAAAATTTAAATGCGAACAGTAGGAGAACAACACATTTAAAAGTTGTTATGTGATACATATTAGTGCCTCGTGACTGTACATGTATTTCTCCAGGCAAGCATTTAATTTGGCCCTGTTCAAAATGTCGCCCGTCTTTTCTGGAATGAAATCTCTTTGTTCTACAAATAATTAGCGTTACTTTGCTACGCAACGTACTATACGATTTTTTACATGACACACATTTTAGAATGTATGTGCCTACATTCAAAGCAATAAGCATTTTCTGGGTAAATAGATTACAATTACATGAATTTTGTCATGTCATCTGCCTAGCCTTTTCTCAACTATGTTGGGGTCAGCTTCTAGTCTAACTGGAAGCAGCTGAATACTAGTATTTTACATGGAGCGACTACCTATTGTACCTCCACAACCCAGTTAGTACTGGGTAATACGATACCCCTTAGTAAGACTGGTTGTCAGACTTTCGGGCCACTGACTACCTGTTACGGCTGTCAAAGATCTACAAATGACAGCCGGGACCAACGGCTTAACGTGCTTTCCGAGGCACGGAGGAAACTCGGTTTAGGTGGTAATGGATGGTAACCAATCCGTAGCCCAACTTAGGCAATTGCGGCAATTGCTAAAGATTGATTGGAGTGGCTGTTTTTATTGAGCCACGAGCTCCTCCAACCGTGTGTACATGCATATATCATAATTACAGCAAATTATTCAACAGAGTTCTGTTTTCAATCTATTCATTATTTTATTATACTACAACATGTATCAGAAAACTGGTTCAAACCATAAAACTGAATAACTCTCAGTCTTCATTCTCCTACCCTCATGTCAATTTATTGTTTTGGGTCGTTGCAGCATGTCTTTTTCTTACTTTCATACTTCTCTATTACTCGTTATCTCAGCAGCCACCTCCTTTCTAGCCATATTATCCTTCACACAGTGCATCCATCGTTTCTTTGGTCTTCCTCTACTCTTATAGCCATCCACATTCACACTCAAATCTTTCCTCAGGGCTTTTTCATCGTTCCTCCGCATTACATGTCTATATAACGATTATCGATTACCACACTGGTGATTTTTAGTCACCAATACCACTTTGAGAATTCCTCTTATACACCATTATTTTTAGGTCGTTCTGGAGCCAAATACCATGAACTCGATCATCGAACTCGAAACGATTGGAACTATTTTTTTTTTTAATACGAAAGAATAAATGTAATGTTTTTTTTTGTGAAATAATGAGAATCGATCGATGAATGAATATTTTAATGGGTATCGTTCGCATGTGTTGCCGATCGTGGATACGTTTTACACACACATATGCATTTGAGTTCTCATTATTTAAAAAAAAATCATTAAATTTATTCTTTCGTGTTTTTTTTTATTGTTATTTTTTGAAAAAAATAGTCCCAATCGTTTCGAGTTCGATGATCGAGTTCATGGTATTCGGCTCCAGAACGACCTAAAAATAATGGTGTATACTCATTCCTTATTGTCTCCAATCACGTTACACCACACAACTGAACAACTCTCAGGATGGAAACAATATCGTCATCGCGAAAAATAACCAGCTGTCCTAAACATACCACACCCTTAAGTATGACCACACCTTTATGATACACGCTGTCAAACTGGAACTCAAAGCACTTATTTCAATTAGACAATTACAGGCACTTTTGAATGTCAAAAAAAAAACGGTAAAAAAAGCCAAGCTACACCAACAACGCTACATAATATAGTTCTTCACATGGCTTGATATTATAAGACTCAGTATAAAGAAGTTTTCTTAAGAAGATTGTCGCAAGGTAGCATAGCAATGTCGTCACCAAACACTGCAGAAGATGTAGTAACAGCTTTATAAGATATTCAACGTAGCTCCAACCTGGAGCTGCCAAATTGATGTTTGGTGTTTCTCGCTTCAACATTCGCCAAAGCTACTCGTATTGCCAAACATGAGTTACAGATGCATTTGAGCTGCTTGCAATGTAGACAGAGATGTAATATTGTATCTCTGAAGTAGATAGTTACTGTCGTTTTATCTTAGGTCATAATTGATAGAGTAGATTGCGAAATTTTGTCTAAGAGTGTCGATTTATAAATATTTATCAATTTTGGGGTAAGATCAGTTTATTGTTAGCGATAGCAGTTTCTTTTTGTACAGCTAAAAATACTATTGTGAATGAATGTGTGTGGTAAAATTTTAACTGGGTGGCTTAAGTCGTGCCAAATATGGTGTTATGTTAAAAATTATTATTATTATATTATTATAGCTAGCCCATACTGTCCCACTGCTGGGCAAAGGCCTCCCTCCATTGCTTCCAATGGTCTTGATTCTGTGCTAGTACTTTCCAATTCTCAAGGAAGACATGGATGTTAAAAATAATCATTTAATTTTGAATTTAGGAATTTCATGTGACTCAAACATTTTACTTAATGTAGCATTATTGGTAGTACCTATCTACACCTCTGCATAATCCTATCGGAAAATACAGACCCGATGTTATGTTCTGTTATTTTTTGGAAAAAAATATTTGATTTCAACTTTTATTTCTAGCGTAACACGGAATGCTAGGGCTGCGGGACTGTTCGAAAGAGATACCGCGGCCCTGGAACATAAAGGGCAAAAGAAGGAACATGGATGGATTTTAGTCAGTAAAAGTGTGACACTCCCTTCCGCTCCGCCCAGAGCGGGAGGAGTCATTTGATGATTTCCCATCCCAAAAAAAAAGCGTAGCACGGAAATCTAACAGAGGAATCCGACATAGTTCACTTCTCAAGTTCTTGCATAAAAGCGATACGACATTATATTCTATTAACTATAACATCGCTCTGGCATTTCCTCCCTACCGTCCACCAAATGCGGTAAAAATACTCTCACAAACTTGTTAACCTAATCGCTCACTCGTCTGAGATAATCGATTCGTCTTGTACAGTCACGGGAACTAATACGTACATATACACTAAACAAAATTCCAAAGCGATTTTCTGGTGAAAAAAGATTGCAACTTTAAGATAATGGCCTCTCCGGAAATCAAATGCCGAGCCTCAAGATACCGACTGTCTACTTTGGAGTTCACTAGTAACAACACCATCTATTTTTCTCGTTCCATATAATATTTAAGTCACGTAAAACATCTCTTGTCTTTTCTATTCCTATTTCAATAGTATGAGTTCCAAACCACTATGGACGTAACAAATTGAATTGCTTATTGAATACATATTAGTGGTTCTGACTGTACCACCTACCGTTGCACAACTTTTTGCTATACAAACTTATAGGTATCAACATCAATCAAGTTTCCGTGTCGTGCTGAGTGAAATATTATTTTGGTAGTTAAATATTTCCTGACATAGTATGACAGAAGCACAAGGTTAATGAGAATATAGGAAGAAAGTTTTTGCAGTTGTATTAATAGTCAGGAAACCCACGCGAAATAAAACGATGATTAAATCTATCAATCAAAAAAAGAAAAAAAAAGTTTTTATTACAAAAGTAGTGGCTATAAGAATACTGTGAAGGCGTGTTTCCAAGGTACCTTCCTAGTTTGCACCGTGTCCTCATCATGTGCCTTTTATCAACTATGTTAGTGTCTGGTTCCAGTCTAACCGGATGCAGCTGAATATCAGTATTATAATAGTAATATCTGAACTCCACCAACCCTACGAAGTCAACCCTAAAAAGTCTGACTGCCTTGTAACGACAGTCAAAAATCTACAAATGACAGCTGGCAACGACTTCACGTGTTATCTGAGGCACAGAGGACACCCAGTATGAAAAGCATGGTCACCTATCAGCAAACAGTCCTTGGCAAGCGTGGATTAACGTTGAAGATCGACCTATGCGGCTTTAATTATTTGTCCCATGTACCTGATCAAACTACAATCGCTATGATACATTGACGAGGCTTTAAAAACACTAGGCAATAGCCATTATTCTCTTAGTCATTCATTAGTCTCATTATTCTAAAAACACTAGACATTTGCTATACCTAGTACAAGTACATAATAGCTACTCACATCCTCTCTCATGACTAATAAGTATTTGGCCTTTTTTTTGGGATGGGAAATTATCAAATGACTCCTCCCGTTCTGAGCGGAGCGGAAGGGAGTGTCAGACTTTTACTGACTAAAAAGCATCCATGTTCCTTCTTTTGCCCTTTATGTTCCAGGGCCGCGGTATCTCTTTCGAACAGTCCCGCAGCCCTGGCAGGCATCGGCCCTTGCTGTGAGATGTCAGCAAACATGAGGGACCCCCTCATGTTTGCTGACATCTCTTTGAGGCGCGCGTGGAACACGAACGCGCCGTCGACGCGGCCTGTCGTCATAAGACGGACAGACGGTGAGCTAGCTCATTACTTACCGTCCACAGGCCCGCGCCTAGGGTGGCCGAGAGCCACCACGTGGCCTCCGACGCCAGGTGCTTGTCCCACGGCGGCTGGCTTCCCAGCCGCCGTGGGCCTAAACACAAATCTACTGATCAAAAAGACTTTATCATCACAAACGAACCCAAGACCGAGAGATCTTTCGGATTCACGTGCGTGATGCATAATTATCACTTCCTTCGGTTAAAGAAAACCATCGCGAGGAAACCAAACCAGCCGCGGCATAAGAACTCTGACACCAGGCACTAACCACACAAAAAAACAACACACAAACGACAAAATAATTGAAAAGCAGGTCAAGTCATTACTGTTTCCAGCAGGTTCTGACCGATCCCAATCAGTTACACAATACTCCCTCACTTCTCAGTAATGACCCTGTTGATAAGGGAGAATCACACGTCATTGTCGGCTGATTGTGATGTACAGGGTGCTGCGGACAATAGTCAGCTGATTATAGGAAATAGATACTGGTCAAAATAGCTGTGTAATTGTAGAGACTCGTGTGTTAGAGATAGGTGCAATTGGGTTTGTGTTAACAGATGTTATCGGCGTTTCTTTTTGGGTTCCGTAGACTTCGAAACCTAAATAATTTGTCCATAGCCTTTTTTTTTAGTAAGACTCATCTTCTGCCTAGCCCTTTCCCAACTATGTTGGGGTCGGCTCCGAGTCTAACTGGATGCAGCTGTATACCAGTATTTTCTATGGAGCGACTGCCTATCTGACCTCGGCAACCCAGTTAGTTATTTTTAGCTAGAATATTATTATGCCTGTATCCTAGCAGTGGACCAGATAGGCAGATTAGGCTGTTACTGACACAATGTCAACCATAGATATAATAAAGAAGGAGATATGGCGTGGAGTTCAAAATGTATAAAAAACCAGTGAAGCCACAGTTGCCCCTCCAGGACGCTAATATTGCACACACAGTTCTGTCAAAACAATACTACGAACAAGTGCACACACGCGCCATCGATAACTCTGTCATTTAAATATAAACCTTATTCTTTAAAGCACAGCGTACTTTTTCCGTATAAGTTACTCACACTAAAACAATTATCATTGTGTGTTGTCGGGACACGGGGGCGGATACGACATAGTGCTTGACAAAATCGAAGAGTTATCGATAAATATATCGGGTTTTAGAAATAATTTAACAAAAACAATATGAAACCAACAAAACATTATTCAATTAATAAAAATATTTTGGGAAGCTACAATTACAATTTGTTAGTGACTTACTGAATTATAAACGAAGCTAATCATAAACTTGTATGTTAAGCAGGCTCCTAAAAAACCCCTAAGCAAGCAGTATTTTTAAGAAATTAAATTCTTCTTTCTTTAGCAACTAGGGGTTTATGTGACAAAAAGACACACGCATGCATAATAAATAAATGGCATGAATGTTGACCCATTGCCAAAATTTTAATAATATTAAAGTAATTTTCATATTATAATTGTTTATTTTAGAGCGTGCAAGTGTTAAAAAAAGCGTACATGACGTCACAATATAGCGTCTTCAAACCCTCTTTAGAAATTCTGCGGCATAGTACATAATTATGACTCTAAGATGCTGATTATTATAATGCAAACGAAGCTAATGGTGCATTTATGAAGACTTCAGTTAAATACCATAACCATAACAAGTGACGAAGTAGCTCATAATTCAAACCCAAGGACATTCCATAGATTACTTAACTAACATTAATGAACTTATTTCACGATCTTTGGTTACGCACTACTACGCTGTAAAATAATAAAAATGGGTAAATATGCATAGAACCACATCGGTCTTCCAACCGGATTACAAGAGTTAACATATTGAAGAAAAATCGACAAAAATAAAAATAGTAATATAACTCGCAGTCGACTTTCTTGTCGGTAGACTTTGTCAAACCTCCACGAGCACATCACTATCCGCGCTCAAATACGGCGGACCTGAGCAGCGGACGCACCATGCGACATTACGGCTTAATGATGTTTCGTTATGTCAGCTTTACATTGCTTGTTCAGTCACTCAGTGACAGACTGATGTGGTTGTAAAAGAGCAATGTATTTAATGCAAACAATACAGTCGGAGTAATACAAGAAAACAAAAATAAAGTAGTACAAGTCAGATATATTTTAGGGATTGTTGTTTTTCGTGATTTTTAAGACAAATACTGTAAAATACTTGTACTTTCCTGTGGTAACTGATGCCATGACTACTAAAATGTTTGTCTTGGCTTCGATTTTTGCACGAAACCACCGAACAAGACGGCATAATCGTTGTTATTACGAACGCGGTTGACAACACACTAACTCGCGGTGACGGCCATTTTTTCAATAGCTGAGCGAGGCGCTCAGCACCACGTGGTCGCCGACACGCCCCCTTGCCACTTCTCCTGTTTTTAATATTTCTGTGATGTCAACATTTTAGTATACTGGTATTACTTACACGATAGTTCAGCCCTATTATCTCTTTAAACGAATGGGTAAAACTCATATACCATACCTTATTCTAAAACTTCCCTGTAGCTTTAAAAACAGTTTTTGGACACCTAGGAAATATTCAAGTCACCGCTTTGACCATCATACAACATTTTCTGCTTGACATTAAAAAAATCCGGCTACTTGCGAGCTTATCGTCACTAACACATTTCATAACATTTATATACGACACGCACTCAATAACGTGTACAACACGGACATAATAACACTCTCTAAATTGGCTTATAATGGCTTAATAACGTAACACTCCAACAAAGAAGGAGAGTGTTAACAACAACAGAATTTTTGCGAAGAATTTCCGACGCCAACAATTTGGTAATTACATGCCTAACAATTATTGGGGGCTTCTGCGCAGCAATTAGCAGCTTGATGCTCAAAATTGCTTCTCGATTAAGTAATTACCAACCAATTGAATTTCAACATCAAACAACGTCCCTACTCGCATAAATAATATTAGATTATTCGGTGTTAAAGTATCAACCCAAGAGGCAAGATTAAGATGCTAATTTTATTTTGATGTAGGTAAGCGAAAATGGAAAATAAAGGAAAAGCGACCACGGCCCGGAAAACTTAACAAGTGACAGCTTTCTAGGGGTTTTGGCCTTGACAAGGGTCAACGGAACCCTTGAATGCAAGCCCAGAACCTTTCCAAAGTGATCCATAAGTTACGTACAACAGCGACTCTGTACACGATAAGACTAAAATCATTACAGCTAAACAAAAATATAGGTCCCATATCACATTTACCGGATTTCTTTTAACGAAAAGAAAACAATAAAGCAAAATAAAATGTCTCCGTATATCGCGTTAAATCACATCACTACTGATCCACTTTCGGAGAGATGACTGTATTAATATTCTTCCTCCGTCTCCACCGGAGGATAAACGCAAAAGTTTTCCACCGAAAAAAAATATATTAAAATAAAAAATACGTGGCAACTATATTTTATAAATTCGTTTCACGTCCAATACATACGTCCCGCAGACATCAGTGTGGAGAATTTCAAAAAGGTAGACCGTTTAATATTGTTACTATAGAAGGGTCGATTAATCGGAATTCGAATTCGGCTTCCATGTTCCTTCAGGGGAGCGCGAACGGCCTGAGGACAGTGTTTATTTGAATAAAAGGGTTGGCTTACGTTGTTGTTCTAAGCAAAAGTCAATAAAAGGATCCCTTGTACAAAGGTCAAGAGCCTTTTATAAAAACCAATATTTTTTCCACATCACATCAAACTAAAAATAAACACGATTGTTACTGCTCGATATTTTAGTCACTACGAGTTGTTCTTTAAATTGCATATAAACATAGAAAATTATTTCCAAATCTGCCAGAAATTAGCCCAAACAGAAACGTCCAAGCGAAATTCCCAGAGAATTCTACGTAAAAAACAAATGCATAACTCTTGCGAACGATCCCTGTCGGAAAATAACAAAAGTATCCGAACATCGTCCTCGGCTCAAACGATAAAAAGGCCAAAGATTCGACGTTTGCCGAAAAATTACTCTCGTCCGGACTCAAACGGTTACGTATAGAAGTATTATGGAGGCCCCCCTACCAGGCATTTGTATAGCTTGATAGTTTTCTTGATATTTCTTGAATAGCCTAGTGTTTTCTTAGCAATTTTAGGATCAATTTTCAGTTTAACGTAGCTGAAGTTATGAGGTATTTTACTGGGATAGATTTTCAATTAATTTCTCGAACTAATAATGAAACGTTGGTCAGGCAAAGCGTTATTGTGTTTTGGTATCAGGAATTTCTCAATAGCAACCCAGAAATGGCAATTCAAATTCAAATTCTTTTATTTCAATCAATTTCAGATCATCATACATTTGAAATAAAAATAACATTATAAAAATAAAAATTTCAATCACAATTAGCACAAAAATTAAATAATATAAATTAAAATTCTAAAATTAAACATTAAAATTATTAATTATAAAAAAATAAGATTAAAAATATTAATCCAATTATTATGCAATATCTCGCCCCTACTACATTGAACTTCAACATAACTGGCGAAATTTAGATGCACCTGCACTGGTACGCCTCTGTCTAACGCTTCAAGTTTATAAGTGTGATGTTATCTTTTCTAATATCTAAACTCAGAATCCTTCATTTCAAGTAGGTGACAAGCTCAGACCAAGATCGATAAACCAGCACGGATTCCCGCCCCAAGCCATTCAAACTCGATTTTTCTAATCATACGATCAAATGTTTGTTGGACTAATATTGTGATAAACTCGTCGCCCTACTTCTTAGAGCAAGTTTATTTAATCAAGGAGTTTTATATCTTGTTTAGAGATAAACTGTCTGCCCAAGTGTCTGCCTTTGGGAAATAATGGAAATTTCTTTGAGGTTGAGAGAGTGAGATCATGGAGGATTTTTGTGTTCCGAGAAAAAATTAAGTTCAGAACAATCGGTAACAAAATATATTATTTTTTTTTTTGGGTAAAAGTCACTTACAAAGAAAATACAATAAGGTCTGCGAATAAGAAAATGTATCAAACGAAGTAAACTATGTTCTCGGAGGTATGGGTGGTTACACTCTTTTTGGTTCTAAGATTTTATTGATAGAAGGAAAAATTCAAATTTGATAAGATTACTCGGCCAGTAAAAATATTTCTTAAGAAATTATGATTAATTAATTAAATAAGAATTATAATAAACTCTTTTCAGGGATCCGTACGTCAGTCGGCAAAAACAGAACTCTTATGGGATAACTTGGTTGTCCGTCTGTCAAGAGACATTTTCTCAGGAACGCGATACCCTTGAACTGAAATGAATACCAAATACTCGGGTCTGCTACCTCTTGAAGCAGTAAACACCCCATTTACCTAGAATCTTGAAATTTGACAAGAAGCAATGTCTTCCAGCACATGTAAAGGAAAACATCTGAAAACAGTAAGTACGTAGTTTAATAAAAAAAATACCTACAAGTTTATACGGAACCCTCGGTGCGCGAGTCCAACTCGCACTTGACCGGTTTTTATTTAGTCATCAATTATCCCTACTAGACGTTGACTTCTCTATCATCTCCGACCTATTCATTCTAGATTCGAATTTATTTGTAATCTGTATATTATTATAATGATAAGAATCCATTAATTAATATTTTACAGAAACCGAACCTACAATGCACAACGAAAAGATACCAAAAAGATCTCAAACATTCGACCCTTTCCAGCTACTAAGCATTTTTGTAGACTACGTAGTATGTCGCTAATCCTGACCAGACAAAATCTATTTCAGGCAGACCCGAGTCTATCCCACTCAATATCTTTAGCATAGGGAAATTCCAGAACATTTCTTGACCAGTAGATAGGTATGCACTCGAAGCAGCCAAGTACCTATGCGAGGAGAATGGCATTGCCAAGATGCTCGCATTATGAATGAGGATCCTAAGTTGTACGTTTATGAAGATCCACGTACTGAGAATATACTTCGTCTGTCCACTTATGTAATCGGACACACGTTCAAGTTAACAATTTGACTCTGACATCGGTTTTATTTCGTAGGCATAGGGATGCTTTTTGAAGTACAAGTGGTACCACTAGCGTATAGATGACTACGATTTAAATGTTTGAACCCAAGCAGGCACTTGACTTTGAGTTACTTAATATATTTTATTCGCTCTCAAAACAGTGAATTAAAACATCGTAAGAAATTCTTATGTACCGTGTGCAATTGCGCCACTGGAGCTGGCTAAGTAGCACAAATGCACCCTGAGAGGTGGCCAAAGATCGCCCTCACTGGACGCCTGACAGAGGAAATCACCTTCGAGGTAGACCGCGGCGAAGGTGGCGTGACGATCTGATCTTGTTTGTGGGGTGATCATAGCCAGATATCGCACAAGATAGAAAAGCTTGAAAGAGAAACGGGGAGGCTTTTTCCCAGCAGTGGGACGCATGAAAGGCTAAGAACAAAAAGAAGAACAAAGACAAAGAACACATTTCTTTTTCATTTCCCCCTTTGCAGTTCTGCTGGCAGAAATTTCTTGAGAAATAAGCAGTACCTATGTAGTCATATATTATAATGTTATTTTCCTGTGTTGTCTACTGTGTGTACATAAATATTTAAATAAATAAATAAGAAAGTTTTTAAAATACTTCAGAGTAAAACAGACTGCCCTCAGTTGTTAAGTAAGTTTAATTTTAACCTACCCCCCAACTACCCGCGTCACCCTATAAAACTATTACGTCCCCCATTCCGCAAAACTATATCAGGATCCAACTCCCCCATCCCCAGAATTTGCAGGCTTCTTAATAATTGCGATGAATCAATAGCTATTTTTTCCACAACACTTCAAAAATTCAAGCGCCAAGTCCATCACAACTAAAACTAACCACATTATTGACTCTGACTTTTATTTTCGGTCATCTTGGTATTTACTGTATTTCTAAAGCTACCCACTGTTGTTGAAAGTGTTATTTCTGCACTATAATTGTATTTTTTTATGTTATAACTTAGTTTTTTTTTTGCATGCTGTGTCTATCGTATCATAATTTGTACACTATGTTTGTATCATATTACTTGTATTATTAGGATAAAAAGTGTAACAATTGTAGATAGGCCAATAAATAAATAAAATAAAAATAAGAAATTTTGCGATGTCCATAAACCCACACTAAGCCCTCGTGATTGGTTATGGCTTATTCCCAAAGGGACCTAAGAGTAGTGAAAATGTTATAAGTGGAATTTAAAAACCGTCTTCTATTGTAACTTCAGAGCTATTTAAACAGTGCGAACACTAGGACCCAACAGTTTTGTCTACCATAGTCTTAATAGTTCTGTCTTGTTTCTAAGATAAATAAGATTTTAACAGCATTGGCAACGCGAGTGTCAAGCCAAGCCACCATTGTTTTAGAGAACACTAGTGTGTCTAAGTACCCATTCTCTGCTATTTAGAATTTCAGACATTCGTGACTCAGTCTATTCACAGTTTTACACTTAATTTTCGTATATAGTTCTGTTGTAATGTCGAATCTTTTCGCGTCGATAAACACGACGTAATATTCTTGACGATAAAATAATATGTGAATATTATTCGTTCCCTGCGGCTGATCATTGACTGAATTCATTAGCTCACAGCTTTACTCGTGTGGAAATATTGATTACCAAATGTTGGGAAGGAATTATTCTTATAAACTGGAGTGACTACGTACATTTGGCCTCCCCGGGACCTCTCATAATTAAGTAGAAAAATAGATTGGATGTCAAAATGTAGGAAAGCAATTAATGTTTCCTAAGTTAAAGAGATCAAATCTACTTTGCATAGTGGGTATATTTTGCTGTAACCTTTCATTGCGTTAAAATCTCTATTTGATCCTTCCCTTCTTGTAAATATAATATTTTATATCTTAAGACAAACTGGTTTTGAAGTAAACGTTTCACCTATGCAACGACACAGAGCGATTTTTTGAACATGTCCGTAACAATATTTTCGTTTTTATACAATCTAATCTCGTAATCCTAACTTCCTTACTTTAATATTATAAATGCGAAAATAAGTTTGTTTGTTACCTTTTCACGCCTAAACCACTGAACCGATTATCTTGAAAATTTGCATGTACACTTTCAGGTGTACAGAAATGGACATAATTACACACACCTTTCATCCCAAAAAAAAGTACTGTTCTCGAGGAAAACAATAATAAAGTTCTTATGATAATAATATATGGCACCACGTGTCTTTCGAATCGTGAATTATATTATTACAAGCAGAGTACAACCCGAATTGATTGTCACATTCTAAATTAACGCGAGCGAAGCCGAGGGCAGAAGCTAGTATTATGATAAAAGGCATAATCGGCCTTTTCTATAAACATCAACAAAAAGTAATTATACCTACGTTATGTATTTGCGAACGAGTTTAACCAACCTCTTTATCAGCAGACTTTTATTTGTATAGGACTTCGTCTAGTGCCAAATACTAGACTTACCCGAAGATAAAAGTTAACTGCAAAAGTTTCGTCCCAATTTTATCTAGGTAATTCGAGGACAAACAAAGGCTCCCCCAATTTCTAAAACAAACAGATCAGTAGACAAACAATGCGAAGTAATTATTAAGAAATTAAAGTTTATTTCAGAAAACAATTTTGATTTGAAAACCTCTTTCAGTTTGTATGAAGTTTTTTTTTTAGAATTTCAGTTGATTGATTTATTAAAACTTTTTAACAAAGAAAAGTTTTGAGTGATGCGTGGGTAATTAAGGTTACCTATTTAGGCTAATTGATGCTTTACTTAACGAAGATTTTCTTTGGGTAAGAGATTTTGAGGTAGGTATTTAGCAAGCTAAAAAATAATCCATTATTAAAAAAAAAAGTTTAGTAATAAGTTAATCCTAACCTTATGGTGAATTGAAACTAATGAAATTTAATTCATTTAAACCGTGTTCAAGAGCCATCAGCATCAGAATTTGTGTGGAATATTGACATTGACAGTTCATAAACGCCGTTTAGTTTCTCAGCTGAAATCTGCTCATGCTGTATAGTTACACATAACTGCGAACTGATTTTACTACCAAGTAAAAGTTGCCTACTAAGTATTTAACCAATTGACTATTAAAATGTTTTCACCTACATAATAAAGATACTGTAAGATACCAGTACAAAAGCTGGTATCGTACTTCTTTTAAATAAAAGGTGTGTCAGTGACTTTAGCTGAATCTTATAGATATCTCACTATTACAAGATTAAAACTGAACTGACATTCCCATGCAAAACAACCTTGATTGTATAGGGTATAAAACCTTTCAGTATTTATATTGAAGAAGTAGATGATATCAAATCTTGGGTCCATCAGCTACAAAATTCACTAAATAAAACCTCAGACTCTCAATCTCTGCAATCAATACATCTAGCCCTAATTAGGGTTAATCTCAAATGGCCCCGATCATTAACGCGTGTCAAGAATCCGAGACAGACTATAAATTATAATCTCGCAGGCAATGAAATCGTACTTACACAAAGACAGCTCTGTAATAATTAAGTTCAAGACCTAAATGGGAATACATTTTGGACTGTATAGTAATAGATTTAGGGTTTAATAAAAGAGGTTGTAATTTATCTAGATCTGATGTCAACTCAGCTCTTGTATGTGTATATTCATAGCCTTTTATCCAAAATGGCGTGATTATCGGTTGAACTCTTAGGGCAAACTTCACCTTATAGCTGTTAGCTCTTGAACGCCGTTTACATGTGCCGTGTTAATTCATTGGTGAAAATCACACTTATTTACCTAATTGCCATACAGATGGCAAAATCAATTAGATTTCGTATGATAAATGAAAGTTTTTCCTAATATGGTTTCAGTACAGTCAGCGTCAAAAGTTGATGACCACATTTAGATTTTCAAAATCACTGTACACCGTATTATACCTAAATCGCTCAACATGACAAGCGCAAGAAATGAATGATTATCATAAAAGGGCATAAGTAGGTGACCATCACTTTTCAAAAGTCGCTAAACAAAGTTATAGTAAAAAAAGCTTAACATTCTTCATCTCTAAAGTCTCTGAACAAATAGACAAAAACAGCATTCCATCGTTTATCTCTTAAGTCCCTGAACAAAATGAAATGTTTTTTGGGTTTAATATACAGTGTGTGTATTTTTTTTCGGTAGGTATATGTATAACAATTGATAATTAATACAATATTTATAGATGATAAATAATTGCAACCGCAATGGTCAACATCCAATACATAGTGATAAATAAGTAGAAATATTCTTTTTACATACAAGGGTAAACAGTTCTTCAAATACCTACAACTATGTTTCCCAAAGAATTGAATTAAAACGGAATTTGTGTGAATTTTGAAAATGTGTCTTATTTGTATACAGATTAGGTTCTAATTCAATCGTAACTATAAAAATCATAAACTAAGTTGACGGAATGAATTTGAACAGAATCTGCGTGATTTTTGAAAATGAGTCTTATTGCTTTACGAATAAGGTTACAATTCAATCGAACTAAAAAAATCATTAATTAAAATCTATAATAATATTTTGGGACAACCAACACACCGCCATCTGATCCCAAACTAGGCAGAGCCTGTACTATGGCAACCAGACAACTGATAAACATACTTAAATATTTCTAAATACATACATATTATAGATAAATTACACCCAGATACAGAACAAATAATCGTACTCATCGACTCACGACCTCCGTCCTAGCAGTCAGGGTCACTAACCACTAGACCAACAGGCCTATCAAAAAATTGCGTCGATGGTATAACATCGACATCGACAAATCGTTATTTTTAGACGTTGCCGTGATTACACAAGATAACCAAAACCAGCATTTTATATTGTTCAGTGACTTTTGTAAAACTGAATGTTATGATGTTTTCGGATATTATAACGATCAGCAATTTTTGACAAAATGGTGTTCAGTGACCTTTGATGAGTAGTGTTCAGTTAATTTTGAACTTGAATGATGTTCATTCAATACTGGCGCCATTCTTGTTGAGCGATTTATAGGTGATATAATGTGCAGTGATTTTGAAAATCTGAATGTGGTTATCGACTTTTGATGCTGACTGTACCTAAATTCAGTTTTACCGATTATGGTGGCAACGTCCTTCAAAAAAAACTCGAGGTTCTAGTCTTTGACTACCAACAAAAATAGGAGTGAGTTAATTTTATTGTTTTTGTACACAAAGTAACAAAACAGGAAAATGACATTATAATTATTTGAGTACTAAGGTACTAAACCATAATTACCAAGCTTGTATTACTACAAATTGGTTCTGGCCCTAAGCGTTGTATTAATTATTCAGTACTTACTACAAGGCTAATCCGTCAGATAGGCTTTACTACCCTTTTACAACACTCGCTGGAATTACTTTTCTTATCTAGGCTCTATATCTTCACGATATATTTAGTTAAACCAGCCTATAGTATTAACAGGCAAGCCTACATCTAAATTTCGGCCTAGACAGAGGGTTAACATAATTCTTTCCGAACACACGGTTACAATATTTGCTACATTTCTTACGAAACGGTATCGATCGACGAAACAAAAATTTCCGAGACTTATGTAATATGGTCTGACTAGTACAGAATCATGTGGCTAAACAATGGCTGGTCTATCGTTTTCTGAGGTTTATTTATACTTGCTGGGGTCAGTATTTGGATGGATGACTGAATTTTTTCATAAATAAACTCATCGTGCGTCTAAGAAAGCACGTTGAAAAATCGGTCTATTTTCATCAATATAATTTAAATATAATATTACTAAACATAACGCTAGGTATCAGCCATTATACTAGCTCGCCGTCGGTCCGTCTTATGACGACAGGCCGTGTCGACGGCGCGTTCGTGTTCCACGCGCGCCTAAAAGAGATGTCAGCAAACCGGAGGGGCTCGCAATGGCCGATGCCTGCCAGGGCTGCGGGACTGTTCGAAAGAGATACCGCGGCCCTGGAACATAAAGGGCAAAAGAAGGAACATGGTTTTTAGTCAGTAAAAGTCTGACACTCCCTTCCGCTCCACCCAGAGCGGGAGGAGTAATTTGATGATATCCCATCCCAAAAAAAGAAAAAAAAAAGGTATCAGCCATTATGGGTGATCAAAAACCCAATTATAATGACCTGACAACAGGTTTAACCCTAGAATATCGATGTTATGGAGTAATTGGGTCGTAGCGGTCAAATAGCGAGTGACAGTACCTAATTGACAAAATATTGACATCATCTACTATGTGTTAAGGGTGAAGCTCCAACCCGATAATTAAAAAGGTCAAGTGCGTAGTACTTGCAACCGGCTTCCGTGTGTAATCAGATGTATGGACGTAGACGAAGCAGAAGGATTATACAATAAGAATCGTAGTAGGAGGAGTTTTATTCTGACTAATCCCGGGAGAAAAAATTGTACGAACGTATGTTGGTAAAGTACCTAAGTAGGATTACGAATGACGTAACTTAGCCTGGTTACAAAAATTACAACAGAAACGCTATAGGTAACCAAGACAAAACAATGATGTCCAAAACACATATCACAGTTCCTTACATCAGTTCACAAAGAACAGTTCTTTGTCCCCTCGTATCATTACGTTCCGTGTACTAAATTGAATAAAAGGTGGACTCACGGACATTCCTTGTTAACCCGAGATCGTTTCACAAATGACTGACAATGGAGTCGATTGTGCCCGAATGAGGTGATTTGTGTTGGATCACAGGTGAATGTGGAGTCTAAAGGTCAATTTGGTACTTTTTTGTGAGCGTTAGCACTTATTGAGATAAAAGATTTATCTAGGGGTAAGGAGAGCGAGGTCAAAGAGATATTGTGTTTTTTTTTTTTGTGATACGTCTTCGTGATTTGACCTTAGTGTGTTATTGATACGGTTTTATGTACTTGATGTTATACTCTAATATCATAAGTATAACAGCCTAAATAATACGGACACCAGTTTTCTCATTATTAAAGGGAATGAGCTATAAACCATCACGCCGGACCATTGCGGGTACGTGGGTGATATTTGATTCTAGGATTCTATTCTATATTTAGAGCAATATGATGGATGAGGTGATGAAATAAACTAGTAGAATTACTACTAAAATACACTCGAATAATAAACAACAATACTACGAGTACTTCATCATCTTAGACTTTAACACCTAAATGTTTTAATATGATAAGCAGTTTTCGTCGTCTTAAGAAAGTGGGGAAGCGAAAAACAAACTACAGATAAATAGATTCTATAGCATGATTTGCTCACCCCGCCGACAAGATTATCCTTTCAATGTACTTTTCAACCCTTTCGAAGAAACTCGGGGAGTCTGGGTTATTTTGCTGTGGTTAAAAGCTTCTTTTTGTTGTCAGGGTCGTTATGGCCCCAATATTCTGAATGACATCAATAAATAAATCTAAGAATCAATTAAATCAGCCATCAAATTTCGTCGTCTAAATATTTTTGAAGGCGTTTGTTTATGTATATGGTAAACGCATATACATAAACTAACGCCTTTTCTCATGAGGGTCGGAAGAAACTGCAGTGCGACACCTGCTGCGATCCACACCTGTCGTGAGGACTACGTAACTGAGCTTTCGGTAAAATAACACATTTGGGGCAGAGTATGTCCCTCCCAACATTTCCACTCACATCTGTCTTGTCTTTGTCCATGCACCTTTCATTCATTCTCTGCACATGACTAAACTATCTCTAAGCATACTCCTGCCTCTTTACAATATTTTAGTAGTAAACATTTTTGTCTAAAATCATTCTTGTATCTCCAATTAGCTGGTTAAATCACCAATGCTGTAACTCAAATCGATTTGGTTTTTATCATTCGTATATTATTCGTTTGGTCAAAAAATTAAATTAATCAATCAATCAATCAATCAAAATATTTTTATTTCACATAGGCCTACATGGGCACTTATGAAACGTCGACAAAAAGGTGCACGGTTCGGGTTGGTCGTTTCCTATGGAGAAGAACCGGCAAGAAACTCCATGGTTACTCTTTTAAAATGATTAGTTTTACAATATTATCATGTTACAGCATTAGTACTCAAGTATGGGGGGACAGCATAGGCCCGACAATAAGTCGTTGCTTACTACACAAGAAAAACGGAAAACAAGATAAGAGGTTAACAAAAGTTAACACACATCTAGGAATCTACAAGGCCTACACTGTTCACACATTCACAAACAATCGTTAAAAAGAATCTATACAAAGGCAAGCAAATATTATAAAAGACTAAATTAAACAAGTGACAAAAATATTGTCATCAGTGCTGCAACTATTCTGAACAAAGGGTGTTTAAGTGATGTGATAAACATTGTAAAAAAAAAAACCATTGTAAATTAAAATGAAAAGAAAAAAAAATGAGATTGAGAATAGTTAGAGACATCCACATATTTGTGCTGTTTATGAGCTACCAGGGAAGCCGCATGCGCAGAAGGAACTAAACCCAAACCTCTTTATCTTCAACGTAGTCCTTGATTTTGTAATATGCTTTTTTAATAAGGACACGTTTAATGTAATTTTTGAACTTTCCATCGGTCAGTTCTATAACTGACTTAGGTAATTTGTTATAAAAACGTATACTGTTAATAAGAAAAGACTTACTAGTTTTTGTTAACCTGAATTTGGGTATTACAATTTCGTGTTTACTGCGTGTATTAATATTGTGGAAGTCGCTTCTAATTTTGAAAAGCCCTCGGTTTTTGCGGACATATAAAATACATTCTAGGATATAAAGGGAAGGCAGAGTCAGTACATCGATCTCTTTAAATTTTTCTCTGAGAGACTCGCGAGGACCCATTTTATAGATCGCGCGGACTGCCCGCTTTTGTAAAATGAAAATTGAGTCAACGTCTGCCGCCGATCCCCACAGCAGAATGCCATAAGACATAATACTGTGGAAATAAGCATAGTATATTAACCTAGCTGTAGCTGCATCAGTTAACTGCCTTATTTTCCTTACTGCATATGCAGCTGAGCTTAACCTACCCGAAAGAGTTCTAATGTGCGGTCAATTCAATGTTAGTAATTGACTTCCTATTTTCATTTTTACAAATTAGTTGAGTAATTCAAAAATTACGAACACCATACCTTTTTCTTTCATAAACTTTGCCAGGGTACTAAATTTCTTTTGACAGTTCCTTTGCCTGATAGAAAGCTGAAGGGACTGTCCTTTTTTTTTTCGGTTGGGAAATCATCAAATGACTCCTCCCGCTCTGGGCGGAGCGGAAGGGAGTGTCAGACTCTTACTGACTAAAAACCACCCATGTTCCTTCTTTTGCCCTTTATGTTCCAGGGCCACGGTATCTCTTTCGAACAGTCCCGCAGCCCTGGCAGGAGGGACTGTATCTTCATTTTTTTTTATAATGGTATTTTGTTAAATAAATGCTTTGAGACAGAAATATTTTTCATTTCATTACATTTCTATTTTTATATTCTCTTTGAATTGGTATGAATACTTTCTTCAAGTAATATCCCGTCTTCATCCGAACAAGATTAAAGACAAAATAACATTATTTTACATACTAAAAAACTATCTGAAGTTTTCTTCTAAAGTGGCTTCATCTTTTCATTTTTTATTGAATTTTGCTTTCTTTGAGAACAAGTCCTAAGGGACGGCGTATCTTGATGTAGGCGTATGTCAAGTTCTCCCACCTACGCTTTTTTAATACTTTTCAACGCACATAAAGACTGGTTTTATTATTCTAGACGGGTTCAACGATTTTTTGATATAATATCTTTTTATTTGCCTGTAAAGTTCTAGGTTACTAATAATATTCAACATTTATTGGGGATTAGCTGTTGCTGGCGACCTATGTTTGCATCAAGTTATTATAAAAAATATTACTTCTCTTTTATATTTTTTGGCACGCAACTCTAACTATTTTTCTAAAATAAATAAATATCAGTCTTCACACAATCCATTCATCTTTTCTATGGCCTTCATCTCCCTCTCCATCCATGAGCATTCCTGTACTCATGTGTGTGTGTGTCTCATGTGTGTGTTCAGTGTGTGTGTCTGTTCTTGTATGTTCTCTTTTAGTCACATGCATTTCATCTCTCCTCATTATAATGTCCATACCAAGACAAAACAAACGACTTCCTTTCATTTTTTCTGTAACATGCGCCACTTTCAAACTTCCTCTAATATTAGAGGAATCACTTCTTCTTCTTCTTCTTTTTTCTTCTTGTCACTCCACGCATCCATCTCAACATTCTCATCTCTGCCACATGCAATCGTTTTTATCCACCTGCTTCACAGCCCAGCATGCGGATCCATACAGTACGACAGGTCTAATTCCTTAAAAAAAAACCCAAAAATAATTTTTCCGACATGGGAATCGAACCCAGGACTCTCAAAAGACGCGCTTGTGGCCTCAGGACCAAGGGGGTCACTCCCTGGCTGTATAGTTTACATTGGCTACAACTCAATCAAAAATACAAAACCATAATTATTTGACTAAATGCTTCTTTCTGCAGTTTCCATGTATTTAAAGGCACGTAAAAAAAAAAAACTTAACAAAAATGTCTAATTCAGACTGTCCTAAAAAATAATGTTGCCATTTTTATTAAAAAGTACACAATGAATAAAAATAATGCTTTCAACTCCAACAAAAGTTTAAAATGTCGTAACATTTTGTGTCTATGTTCGCGGTTTTTATGAGAGAAAAAATATCAGAAGTGGCTCATTGTCCGTTGTGTGCCAGTGACAACATTATTTCTTATTAGGTATACGTCCTGGGTTTATCTTGGTAAATATTAGACTTGGCAAAAGTGTCTTGAAACGATTGGCTATTTTCGTTACATTATCGTAAACGTAAAAGTTCGAGAACATATTGATTTGTCACTTAAAACCACTATAAGCGGATTCAAAAGAAATAATCGCACAGAATAATTATTTAGTGCTTAAACATATGGAATACTCTTTTTCTTGGTTCATCTTGATTGTTCCCCATAATTTGAGTAAAAACGCAGACAACAGCTACCATAGTATAATAGTATTACGGGCTGGTGTCCGCAACTCCACGTCAAAGCGCGTATTTTGCGTGCGGGTGGGAAATTCATTCGATCCACCCCAGCTCCTCGAGAAAAGCCAGCAGCGCCTTGATGTCGCTGACCATCTCGCGGAGAGTACCTGGGTTACCGAAGTACTTTGCCCTGTATGTTGCAACCTCTGGGCAGCGTAGGAACACGTGGGCTGCTGTTTCGTCTTCCTCCATGCAGGCTCGGCTCAGAGGGCTGTCATTCTGATGGATTTAATGCTTTCTAACGTATATCATATAACATACAGAAACATATGTAGAATAAATACCATTGTGAGTTGTGAGTTATTGTGGAGTATATTGTGACCATTGTGTCTTGTTGTACTTTTTTCCCCACTAACTTTTTCACGCTGCCACACAAAGTTATGAAAAACCTAATCGATTCTTTTAACTTCTCAGTAAGTTCGAACACAACTTGAATAGTTTCAATTCCCTAGGAGTAAATTCTTACAACACATAGCCTAAGTTATAAATTGCTACCGCTAAATCAATTTCTCTGAGCACCTTTGAGAACACGCTAAGCTGTTGCTGAAGCCTCTGTCTAATCTTACAATATCAGGCATCTTCGATACTAAGGCTGGCATGTGAGTTGAATGAAGTATTGAGTTTCGCTGATAGGCAGGCTGATACGTGCAGCTAATTAAAGTTTTAATTAAGAAATCTTTCAGTAAAACCATTCAATAACCAAGATATTCTTGCAAACGATGAACATCAGAATTATACAAGGAAAAGTTAAATGAGTGTGACGTTGAATATAATAACATATAACATAATAATAAATTGACGTTAATTATACCCAATTGTTGGTAAAAGCTTATACTAAGCAGGACACGCCTTGACGGCTTAAAAGAATTCGATAAAATATTGCACTCCGGTGGAACATTACATGGGTTATTAGGACATAGGATAATAATATGTTTCATCCCGATAGTTTGTTCTCATGCGATTTGTTTTCGTCTTCCTAGCAGGCAATGCCACTGGTTTACTGGCAAATCAGGAATTGGAACCACGAAGGTATAAATTATCGTAACACCTGCACGACTCGTATTTTTGCGGTATCACTGCATATATCACACCATAACGTTCGGTTTTGGTTTATTTATCTCTCTCAGTGGATAAGTGTGTTTGAGGTAGAAGGTGACCAATCTGTGTGTGCGAATCAGTGGAGAATAGTATTCTTTTGTAAATTAAATTAAAGCTTTGTTTTGAAAGGTTTAAGTATGAAGTGGACGGCTTTAGTAGCGGAAGACCAAATAAACGCTGGATGAAGAAACCCTTTTAGACTAACACTGTATTAAGATGTAGAAAAGATGGTCCATACTGCCACCATAATAACATCATCAGCGTCCGTAATCCCCAAAGGCTTAGGCAGAGGTATACCTAACAGTAAACCCACACATCGCCAGTTATGTTTAAGTTCCATATATGGAGAGAGGGGGGCTGTTCCCATCAACCGGGCCCAAATCCAAACTGCGCGGCTGCTACTGAGAAATTTCTAATTGACTTTTGCCCGACCAGAGAATAAAACACAGGATCTTATGTTTAGCAGTCGCGCTTGCAAACTACTAGGCCAACGCGGAAACGAAGCAGTCATCGCTCTTATTGCCAGCACTCAGCACTCCTCAAAAGCAGCTGCCCCTACACTTTTCAGCTCTCTACAAGAAAAATCCAAGTACTTACATGGATTAATTCCGAACACGTTCGATGCTATACAAACCTACCTACTAGCTGGTACATTTTAAACCTGTACATTAAATGTAAATTACGCTTATACATTATTGATACACGATGCTTCGTGCAGAGCTCCGTTTTCAACCCACTGTGCTTACTCTGAAACGATACGGGCTTGAACAACGGTTAGATCGCCCATTGTACATATACCGTACGTAAATGGAAGGTATTTGTTAGGTTGAGTATTATGTAATTGTTGGTACGTTGCTAGGTTAAATTTCGATCATTTTGCGCCCTTTGTGTGTGATTTTCTTTGTGTGTTTTGATTTTTGTATGAGTTAAGGGTTACATTGAGAAAACATAAGAGTAAATGTTTGAAGAAACGAGGTCAGTTTCGTACAATTGTGTACAAGGCCAGGCCTTCCGATAAAATTATTACGTGTTCCATATTTTAGGTCCCTCACGGGAAAAGATAAAGCATTCGTTTTGTTCTGGTCGAGACAGAATGGGAACAAGATGCCCAAATATGTATCAATAAGGGCCTTCTTTTAAAAGTTTCAAAGTTATTTTTGATTACTTAGTGCCTTTGCTTTGTTTTCTATGAACCATTTAAAGATTTGGTAAATATTGTCGTGAGGTGAAGAGATTAAAAAAAATCCTCTACTGTGGACCACGAAATCTTGAGTTCGATTTCCAAATTGGGCAAAGTATTATTGTATTAAGTAACAGCTCGAAGTCTGGATTCCTGCCCGATTGATGTCAATAGGCTCGGCCTCTATATACTTCTACCAACAGAATCAGTGACCTCTGCCTAACCCATAAGGGATTACAAAAATAAATGTTATGTTTTTGTTTTTTGCGAGTCAAGCTCGTTGAATATTGAATTATAATAGAAAGGGAAAAAAAAACAAGAATACTTGACCTTTTGAATGCCAAAACTCGACATGAAGTACCATCCAAATATTTTCACTTCCCATGAGGCACGGTATGCACCAACATACTTTTCCCTTCAAAATCCCACATAATTCAATTTGAATGAGGCGAAGGAAAGGATCTAATTAACTCAGTTTCCCACTCGAGTGGGGTTTGAACGCAACCTTTCTAAAAAGGATGAATGAAAATAAGTTTGATTGTATACAGACGGGCTGAAAACCACACCCCACAACGCAGTGGTGAAAATGTTGCCGAATTTGTATAAAAAAGCTTTGCTTCATGCAAAAGTCGTGTACGGCAGTTGCAATCCTATTCAAAGTTGTTGCAAACTTTTGGTCGACATTGGCGACATTGCAACCACGAATGCAAGTATTAACCACGATCAGTCTCCGGAATTATATTCTTGTTGGTGCAATTGAATCGAAAGCATATTTATTTTATGGATAAAATTATTGAGACCACAAAGTGAGGCAGTTCCAGTGACATTATTCCAATAAAACACATCCAGTACAGCCAAGGAGTGGAATTCTCTGCCTTCGTCGGTGTTCCCAAGTTCATATGACCCCAATCTATTTAATTCGCGAGTTAATAGGCTTATTTTGGGTTAGCTCGTTCCATCGTCTACCTCATCTCTGTCCTCAGGACTAGATTGAGGTCAAGGCTCATTAAACATAAAAACAAAAAAATCCAAAACAAATTTTTTCTCTCTCTTTTAGGTGAAGTCTTTGTTTCATCAAAGAAAATGTTTTGGCAGTGAGAACACATAGTGTTCTGTTCAGTGACATTTTAGTAGCTGTGAAGTGGTGTGGTTTTGCCCCGTCTGATCAAACCCTCAATTCATCTTTTCGGTAAAATATTGAGATCGACAAGCGTCTGTACGAATACCAAGGTCGCGATCTAATTTGTATTCAAGATTAATGATAGTTATAAATCACAGAAGAATTTTTGGCTCATAAGAATCTTCTAAAAGTGTAATAATATTTCAAGGAGCGAAACTGTCTGGTTTCATAAGATTAGTTATTTGATTTTTGGGGTTCAATGTGTTTTATGTTGCGAGTCGTTTTTTGCGATTGTATTTCTGTTTCAAGATGGATCGATGTCTGGTAAAGACGTCACGGGACATGATGTACTGGATTCAATTTCACCTAATAGATGATGGGCCTATGTCTGAAATTGTGATAATGATGAGCTTTTCATGACTATAATAATATTACAACTCCGACTACTTTTAACAACATACAGTAACATTAAAAAAAGTAAAATAGGTAAGTTTTTTATTAAATGGGCAAAAAAACACCCAAAAAAATACAGCCGAATCGAATGAGCCGAACCATTGTGTAGCTGGCTTTAGATTGAAACACCAACAATTACATCCAACCATCAGAAAGGGTGAAATACTTTTACTTAAATAAAGATCTTTCTCCATTATCCTGAATAATTCACAAAGTTCTGTGTGACACACGTTTTCAAGCAATGGTTAGAAGATAAGGTTTAAAAATTAAAAAGGTTGACAATCCCCTAAGTGGATGGTGAGGATTTTAATATATTTAAAGCATTTGGTACTGAACAGAGCTCTCCGTTTAATAAAGGTTCGCCTAATCTTTTGTCGTTTTCTAAGTAAAGGGTAAATACTCTTTCAAGGATTTTGTACTTAGGTTTTCGTATTTAGCAAGATATTTTTTTTCAAAAATTGGTGTAAATATATAATTATGTAAGGAACTAAATATGTATAGGCATGCTTTATTTTAAAGTCATATCAAACTTGACTACTTATGCAATTTAGTTTTTGATAGTGCTATGCGGATGCATTTTTTGTGACCCGTTTTTATACCTGCTTGCATATTTTAAGATACTTTTATTTAATATTTCATCAATCTTCAATCAACTTTAGTAAAGATAGGTGATGTATCATACCTTGAAAAAATGAATTATTTTTTTCTACAACAAGGTCGCTTTTTTAACAAAAAATAAGCTCTAAAAACAAAAACAACACAAATTCCTGCCAAAATTTCATATCACAGAAACATAACATTTCAATTTAAGGAAACACCGGTTACCCAAAACGGCGCAAGATACGAGACTACTAAACAAAAAAGTTACAACAAGCAATTATTACCAGCCGGTGTAGGCAGGGTTCGTGAAAGTTGGGCCCATAAACGCTGCATGAGAATCGGTTTGAATAAAAATGAGCTTGCCCGACCACAGAGGTTTTTCCACCGTTTCCGCGTTTTGTGAAATTGATAAAACGGTCGCTTGAGATGGCTTTACAGCGCTTTTTTCTCTTTGTGGCGCTTAATGTTACATTTTGTAGCTGTGATTGAAAGTACTATTGGTGGTAGTTGTGTGACTGTCGGATTCAGGTTGGACGAATTTACATAAATATTTTTGTTGCGTGTTAAAGGTACCAATGTTTTGCTAACCTTTTTCTGTTGAATATTTAACATTACTTTTTGTAGGTCTAGAGAAAAAAAACAGGTGCCATTTGGTTTAAATTATTATAAGTCTGGCCTTCACGAAAGCCTAATGTTTTAGAAAGATACCTACTCACGCGTTTTTTACAAATATAAGGGTCAAACGTCCTTGAGTGAATTGCTCACCACCAAATATCCAGACCCCAACATACAGGAACTCGAAAATTTTAGCAATTTTCTGACAAAGACAAAGGCTTCGGCTAAGAAAGGATTTTCATAAATTCCTCCCGAAGTAGGTTAGGTATAAGGGTAAAATGTTTCATGCCAACAAAGTTACAAGAAATTGCTAGCGTACAACCAGCTGGGTGTACTCGGTATGTATCTGTCTTGAATTAGAACTGTCTAAAACTGTAGATATGCTGTCTTGAAATTGAGTCTAGCCAATCAAAACCCCTCATTCTCTTCGACACATCAATTAAAATCGAACAAATTAACACCTCTTCACGCTATCTCTTCGAGTCACGAAGCGTCATAATCAACTGTCTATCTCACTGACCGCATGGCCCACTGTGTGTTTGCGATACGCCAGCTAATTCACACACGGCATGACAAGCGCAATCTATCCTACCCTGCCCACTACATGCGCCACTGAAATTAGCTGAGAGCGTGAGAATGATTGTCAGAACGTGTACTTAATTAACTTGATTAACCTGTGTTCTCTGTACAAGTTTCTATTTCTATTAACGAGAGAAAAACTGTATTGAAACGTTCTCACGAAAATAATTTATTTAAAGTTTTTCATTATCTCACTAGAATCATGTATCGTACTTATAGCAGGAAGCATTTTTTTTTGTTTCTATCGACCACCCATGTCAAAATGCCCCATTTTTAGGGTTCCGTACCCGAAGGGTAACCAACGGGACCCTATTACTAAGCCTCCGCTGTCCGTCCGTCTGTCTGTCAGCGGCTGTATCTCGTGATCCGTAATAGGTAGACAGTTGAAATTTTTATAGAATGTGTATTTCTGTTGCCGCTATAACAACAAATGGTAAATACAAAAGAGAATGCTCATGGAAGTATGGAATCCCGTACCATGCTGCATCAAAATCAAACCTTGTTTTTTATAGACTACACTGATCGTATTAACTCCTACCTCCTATATTTTTGAAAAAAAAACCCGCGTTTCAGAGTTATTTTATAAAATCGAAACTAACCTAAAAAGTAGGTCTATTTTTTCGACGCTACCAACGACGTATTTTAACACACATACATTACATTATTGCTCTAAAAACAGCGTAATACACTAATATTAGTAAGAATTACGAGTTAAAGTAACATCCACAGTATGCTTGACTGAAACTCGATTTTATTTTAGACCTTTACATTGCCAATAGTCAGTCAGTAACTCAGTACAGTACAAATGTCAGATGCCACAGATAAGATAACTATAAACCATAGAGTATAGTAAGTGCTATAAACTAGTCGGGATTTAGGGATGTAATCGATAAATCAAAATCTTTAGGCTGAGAAAATCTATTTTGTTGCAAATAGCAATAAACCAAACTAAATCGATTTGGTGTACTGATCTTACTTAATTGTAATTAATTTTAGAGTCCGCTCGACAGACAAGGGTTTGTTCAATTGAAACGGAACGTCATTTATATTCAGTTGAAACGGAACGTCATATAAAGGGAGTAAAACAATATTCGTACTTTTAAACTCGAAAAGTATATTTCCAGTTCAAAAATCAAATCCCCGACGCGTAATGCCGTAAAAAAATATGAAACTAATTACTATAATATTTTGGTTTTGAGGCGCGAGACTTTTTGGTACCAACTTTGGTCATTGTCCTTTACAGGGGGCTCCTGTTCTACGATGGTACGGAACCCTTCATTCGCTTGGTCGGTTTTTTTAAATGTATGCGTGTTAATCTTCATATTTAATTTTTATAATAATGTAACTCACATTTAAAATAAATAACGGGCACAACAATGAATTCACGCAACGATTCATATTCACGGATAGGCAGATATTCTGTAGACAGCGCGTAATAAGATGAACTAATGGCCTGAATATTTCTCGAACGCAAACGATATTTCATATTTGAGTCCAGATAATCTAAACAGAGCATGGTTAGGATAAATATAAAATGACATGAGCAGATATTTTTTGTGAACATGTTAAGGGCAGACTTTCATATATTTTTAACCAAATATTAGAATTATATCTACCAGACTTCAGTAATACCTCGAATACTGAATTTATGAATTCTAAGCGCTACTAGGGTCTACAGAACCTCCTATAACACAGAAAACTCGATTTTACACTTCAATCAATCCATAACGCTATACGAAAATAACCCTTATTGAACCAAAAGTATTCACAATTCCATAATCGAATAGTGAGATGATAAAAAAATTGTTTACCTCGTTGATATATCGTTGAATTTATTTCGTCAAAACTTTCTTTATGGGACCCGCTTTGGTTTATCAAACAGTAATGTCGGATCGTATAAAAGCTACGAATTTTACTGTCCTCATTATTTTTATATGAGTTTTGTATGTACTGAGTGACTGCGGTAATAAAGATCATATCTCTGTCTCGTTTAATATTATTCTAGTAATAAGAATGGGTCCCAGCTTAGCTCCTTGTCACATCGCATCAACTAACCTGTCGTGTAAATAATCCGATATTGTAGACGCTTACGTCCCACACAGTTCCATCTCAGATAATGAGATTACTATACATATTTATTTTTGAAGTAACCTCTTCAAAAATAACCTTACTTAACAACCTTAATAACCTTTATACATGCAAAGTCAAAGAAAGGCCTATTTGTTATGTGGCGTACAATATTTTGAATTGTGGACCTAGATAAATGTCATTACTTAGGTTTTCGTAGTTTTACAATATGTTAAAAAAAACTCTGTCCGATCCGTGAGGGTTTTATTGGGTTTCGAGATTAGATTCTATTTATGTAATCCTTTTTGGTTAACAATAAAAAAATACCACGATTAAAATTAAAAAAAATGTACTGAAGTGATGAAACTTGTGTGTAGTGACATCATAAACAAACAATTGACGCTCGAACATACTGTCACGTTTTAAAAGTTTGTTAGATTTTAGGAAAATAGTGAAAATTTTGTAGACTTTCATGAACATTTTGGGTATGTCATTGGTATACCTATCGCCCCTTTGGGACCGGACAGGGTTTTTCAACATGTTGCATAAAGACTTTCAACCCTTGACATAAGCTTTTTAGTAACATAAGCAAATAAAATTTATTTTTGACATTTCCATCGTTATCGCTTATAGAATGGCACTTTATATAGATCCTCTTGGCTCAACGGATTGATCATATATTTCATGTAGATACTATAAATGTTTTTTTTATTTGCCTGTTACCCACTGTAGGGCAAAGTCCTCCCTTCCCTCTTTCCATTTATCTCTGTCTTTGGCTATTCGGGCCCAATCAAAAATGAATATACATATATCGGAGCCGGTCATTGGTACGGGCTTAAAATGAATCGCAAGTACGCCAGTGGTGACATCACGCGACCTACTGACAAGTCTACCCCCACCACAGCGTGCTTCTACAGAGCCCTGACATTTTCAGCTCGTGGCGAGAACGACATTGAGAGTCTGATCGCAGTGGAGTTGAGACGTCCTCGAACTGTACCCGATTCATTGTGCCCCGTGTTATTATGTTAAGTTAATCTAATCTCAAGTGATTTCTTAGTTTAATAGAAACAGTGTATCGTACCCAGTGTCTTTTCATTGCACGAACGAAACCCATCGTCTGCTTATATGATGTACGAGCCTAACGGAATAAATCCTGACCAATTTCATTTCAAACCACAAACTGACCCGAAACGTAAATAAATATACGGTCAAAAAAGTAGGTCGGTTACCTACACATTTTTATCGTTTGCCGAAACCCTAGTTAAATCAAAGGTTCATTGAATGTAGACCCTAGCTTTAATAAATTCACTTAACTGGAACACCGCGGCGAGCCGTACCTTACATAAAATAAAGTAACACGCGTGTGTACATAAAAGGATGATACAATACAGTTATTTTAAAAGACCAGTCGATAAATTAGTTTTCCCACTGAAGTGAAAAGGCTTCGCCATAAATGGGGAAGTAAACATCAATAACGATCTACCACAAATGTACGCACCACCATTCGCAAGTTCAGGTTTCTTAACTAATAACAGCCGCAAGGGTCGATGCTCCAAGTTAAGCAACGCTTGACGAGGTTGGTCCGTTGATGGGTGATCATCCATGACATACTGAACCACTTCGTGCTTCGGAAAACATGTTAAGCTGTTGCAGTCTCAGTTCATACGAAGATCTTTGACAGTCGTAACGAATAGTCAAGAGTCCGAAAGTTTGACAGTTTTTCAAGAGCTATCGTGTTAACCAGTAGGTAACTACAGAAGAACTGAGAAGAATTCGAAAAAGTATATTGTTTATACATTAGTATACACTGTGACTTTTTAGTCGTCTTACAAAGATGGTACACTCAATGTATCCGACATAAAATACCTATAGGCGCGATTTTTTTTAACCTTTAATAATTATGACATTAGGTACAAAGAAAAATAAATAATACTTACATTAGAATTATGAAACATCCTGTTAATAATGTTTGTGTCAAACGGTAGAACATACCTACCCAGCACTGAGGACACGAGTCGAGTAGATCATCGCTCGCAACAGGGTGTTTCAACAACGTCATGCGTCATAATACTGAATAATATTTTTATTTTTAAATTGTTAAAATCACATAAATACGAATTTTTTTTTTCGTGGATGTTTAGTAGTCATTGGTTACATAAAGTGGGCTGCCGTTGTAAGACGACTAAAAAGTCACGGTGTATACAATATACTTTTTCGAATTCTTCTTCTCAGCAAACCCTTTCATTTGATACCCATATCATGGGAATGCAGTGATAACTGAGTTGTGGAGGTCAGATAGGCAGTCGCTCCATGTAAAACACGGGTATTATGTTGCATCCGGTTAGACTGGAAGCCAACCCCAACATAGTTGGGAAAAAGCTGGGCAGATGATCATGGGAATGCATAAAAATAACTAGTCCGCCATCTTTGGGAGTCCGCCATATTGGATTCAGAATGACTTTACTTATCTAATCATGCACTGTCATCCAAACTAAACATACATGCAAAATTTGAGCTCAATCGGAAACTGAAAAGTGGGTCAAATATAGCTTCTAAGATTTTCGACATAGTTACAGGTGAAACCAATAAAGCGTGTTAGAATATGAAACGCTTTAAAAACAGTGGTCACTTGTTTATGCCCCCACACAAGACTTAAGCAAAAAGTCCAGTTTTAAAAAGATAAATAAAAGGAAATCTGTTACTTTAACAGGCATTCAATCATAAGTTTTGTGCAGACCATCTTTCATCCGTTGTGACAAACATTGGACAATAAAGTACATCATAAATCATGAGGAGTTATCTTGTGAAATCTAGACAGTTCCCCTCTTTTCATTTTTGTCTCTGGAGTTCTTTACCTTTATACAAAGACCGGAGATATATTATTAGATTTATATGTATTAGGTTTGGGCTCAAAGTAGTCGTATATTATTATTTTGTAGTCAGTGGCTTGGTAATCTCTAGGGGAGACCTAAAGCCTGAAATATTTGTATCTAGTTACAGAAGTAATTTACGTAACTAATATCACAAAGATAAAGCCTGGAAGATATATATTATTTATACATTTCAGAATAGAATGTACGGTCTACCTAAGTGGTTCTTTACATCTTGATAATATCTTTATGTATGTCGGAACGCGCTTAGGTTCCGCGACAGAACCAGCATCAGGGAGGTTGCTCGCTTCAGGCTCTGACATGGCGTAGGTGCTCGAGCAAGAAAACCACACACACTCAATCAATACTGTATTGCGTTGATTAAATCACAAGTACAAAATACGTTAAGGCGGAAGTAGGTGAAGAGACAGGTTCAGAGTGGTGCTCTCACTTCGACGGTTCGACCAAGACTGTCCGTCCGAAATGGCGTCCCGCCCGCTATGACACTGTCCACGTGATCTAACCACGTCCTTCATCAACTACCGTTTTAATTCAAACTAACAACTTTTAATCAAAAATCAACCGGATATCCGACATGTATATGGTATTGAAATTTATCAGGTACGATATTTTGTACCAAACATAATAAGCATTGTAAGACTGGCGTAACGGCCAATGGCCTGATGGCCAATAGTCTTTAGGCAGTTGGATCAAGGGCCTGATTCAGCAGGCAGTACTCCTCGATACGGCTCGCATTGTGAGGAGGTTTCTGTCTCTGGAGCCCTAACCACCGGTAACTTGGAGCTACTGCCCCCGACACCGGCGGATCACTGTTTTTTTTATATTTTTAAATGTTTTATTTTTAATCACCGTCGGTATTTTTTTGAAATATTTAAAAATGTATAAAATAAGATGATGACACGAATAAAGGAAATAATTTTAATATATTAAAAACAATTTAAATTTACAAATTCGCTCTCGTTTTACTCCTATGTACGTATGTAAGCAAAGGCACCGCAGACCTAGACATAAATACTGATCCATGATTCTAGATACTTCTACCTTTAATATCAAATAAGTACCACTTCTCTATAGCCCCGTTATGGAATACGTGTCTCATAAGACAGGAAAATCTGTCCTCACTATATAAAGAAACCTTTTTGATGACACTTTTATAGTTCCCAAGATTTTCCTAGAAGGTTTCAATAAAATTTTACGTCACACCTACGAGATATCGAACGTATTATTGCGACAATGTACGAAGAACTTCATATAAAATTTTGTAAGAACAAATGGAATTCTTAGTACGAACTTCCCTTGAGACGGCATAACATCTAAGTTCTGAACACAACCACAGGGCAAATCTATGTATGTAGTTGTATGATAAAACTTAGGCCGTATCTCATGTTTACTTACATAGTACGTATTTCATAACTAAAAGACGAGACATCTCAAACTTCAAGTTAAGTTCTGGTGCTTATGTTCCACGCTGAAACACTTAGATTGGGATTTTAAGTAAGTTGGTGAAGTTGTAAATTACTGTAACATGGGTACGGAACGGAATTTTCTTCATGCTTGTGTTTTCCCAGCCTGCTAACGAGGTACATTTTGTCTTAATATACTAGTTTTTAGCTCGGATAGTAATACTTGTTCTCAAAGTTTACTCGTTTTGCTAATGATGAGTGATTTTAAAGCTGCAGCATGATTGTGACGTAGCGCAAGCTACGCCGTAGCAGCGCTACGGTGTAGCAGCGCTACGGTGTAGTCACTACGTCTTCGGGAGATTTTTTGTGTCAAGAATTTATTTTTTGTCAGATATTTTTGATTAAAGTAACAAACAAAATAGTTGTAATTTCAATGATCTGATCTTAGAAATTCCATTATAATAATATCGCCGATTCCTATTTGATGTGTATATCTATCTTACTTACTATTAATTTCGCTTACCCGAGATCTACAGGCGTGAAATTATGTGTTATGATTTATAAGCATTCTGTTGCCCGAATCCAACTCACGACCTAGATCCAGAACATAATTATCACGCTGCGCCAAACATTCCAGTTGTCAACATAAACTATATTACTATATAAATACAAGCTATAACCGCATGGGACCTATTTGTGGCATATACTTACATTACGTATGTAATTAGCAATTAACTGGCCACAGATAATTAGCTATAAACAAGTTTCTGTCAATAATCATGTAGCATCTGTATTGTAATTATCGTTGAGATCTACGATCTGTGCCGTCAGTTTGTAGTAATATCATTAATATACAATTGGTTATTATCACTACTGATATGTAAGAGGATGAGACGTATGTATCATATAACAAAACAAAGTGTATCGCTATGTTATTTGTTACGTAGATAATGTGGCAAATAATTAGTTTGGCATCTGTCATACAACACAAAAGGAGAGCAGCGGTGGCCCAGTGGTGGCAGAGGAACGGTGGCCCATGGTGGGAGAGCAACGGTGGCCCATGGTGGGAGAGCAACGGTGGCCCAGTGGTGGGAAAGCAGCGGTGGTCCAGTGTTGGGAGAGCAGTGGTGGTCCAGTGGTGGGATAGCTGCGGTGACCCAGTGGTGGGAGAGCAACGGTGGCCCACTGGTGGGAGAGCAGCGGTGGCTCAGTGGTGGGAGAGCAGTGGTGGCCCAGTGGTGGGAAAGCAGCGATGGTCCAGTGTTGGGAGAGCAGCGGTGGTCCAGTGGTGGGATAGCTGCGGTGGCCCAGTGCTGGGAGAGCAACGGTGGCCCACTGGTGGGAGAGCAGCGGTGGCTCAGTGGTGGGAGAGCAGTGGTGGTCCAGTGACGGTGACGGCGGCCCTGACTTACGAACAGTAAGTCGTGGGTTCGAACCCAGGCAGGCGCATCACTTTGTGTAATTTATTTCATCACCACTGCTCTCAAAACCGGTGAAGGAAAACATCGTGAGGAAACCGCCATGGCCTAGAACCAAAAATTCGAAAACATGTGACATCTACCAACCGGCACTGAGCCCGCGTGGAGGATTATAGCCCATTCTCTCTCTGGAGAGGAGGCCGTGTGTCCCAGCGGTGGGAATATTATAGCCTGATTATGCTATACATACAAATAGGAATACACAAATTCATGCCATTTTCCCACGGGGATAGTCAGAAACTACTGAATGCCACCTGCTACGATCCTGACATACTCCTTTCGTCCGCGTTCAAACATCTGGTCATACACGCACGCCAGTCTATCACGCCTATCTATCAATATTTTAAGAAAATCAGTTGTTAGGCAGCCCGTTACAATAGCTTAACCCGAAGTATGGGTTATCAGTCGTTGTCGTAACTTTATTCTCGGCTAGAAGTTAACTATAACCTTTCGGCCGTCTACGAAACCGTAGTTTTGTAATTGATTTCGATGAAGGAATTATTTTTCCGCGCACGTAACTAGTATCGATGGAGGAATTATTTTTTTTTGTAGAAAACCATGGATACGTACATGAATTTTTGCAATACGATGAAATTTTACTAATTACGTGCAAGGAGGATTCCTTGTTAATCGAAACTAGTTATTAATAAACACAGTTATTCGATTTTAATGCATTTGAAATATGCCTTCTCTAGATAATCTTATTGTTATCTTCAACCTCTCTTATTATAAGAATAGATTGTCCTTTTTTTAATCAAATTAAAAGTTTATTTTTTTGTACAGATACAAAATAAGAAAAACGTATTCTTTAAGTAGTTCATTGACATGCCATTACGCGGAAAGTAACCAAGGACACAAAACAATAACTTAAATAAAAATTAAGCTGTCATTTCAAGTTAATAGCTTACATAAAAGTTAAGTCTTGCTGTATTGAATGTTTTTATTTTATGGCTACATGAGACAATAGTAAACCTCTTCTTTATCTTTTTAATGACGAGTTTTATTTTATAACTGTTTCTTTTATCGTTATCTTATTATTGTCTGTGGTGGATAGGGATTTCGATTATTTCATCGTTCTATAGAAAGCAATAGCTTTAACCTTTTAAATAGAACAAAGACATTCAAATATTAAAGTTTTTTAAATCTCTTTGGAATTGAATTACTGTTGTTGATAGATGGATAATAACTCTGCTCATTCTGTTCTCAAAGTCAAAAACTAGTATCTAAGTGCCTAAGTAGGTATGCTTTTAGGAAAAATATATGTTCATTTTCGTACCATAATGCATGCATGTAAAAAGATAGGTACTAAATCCTAGGATGATCAATTTTCTTCAATTTTACAAAATAAAAAATGCAGAAACTTTAAAATTAACAAAACTCAAAACATACATATATAATATCACGCTTATTTCCCATGAGGGTTGGCAGAAAGTACAGAACAATTACACTCGTTCATATGAATGGTTAGTCGATGGCAATCTAAATTGTGTCGCCCCAAAACTGAGCCACGAATTTGGCAGCTTCAATAGCGTCCATCGGTATCTGTAATTAACAAACAATGGGACAGGACAGGACACGATATTAAGTGCACTACTTTCGTGACTAAGACCAAAATCTTGTCACCGTCAGCGTTCCAACTGTTTTAGATCCTAATAGCTTGGCACACGACGATGGCAAAAGACCGGATGGCATGTCTTTGTTTCCTTGGAAGATGGGTGGGCCTTTAGTGTGGGACGCAACATGCGTCGATACCCTTGCGCCATCACGTCTTCCAAGCTCATCGTGCTGTGCTGGCGCTGCCGCTGCGGTTGCAGAGAATCTCAAGCGGCGTTAATATAAAAACTTTGTGGAAACTAGATTTTCGAACCGTTCGGGGTTGAAACTCTGGGGCCGTGGGGTCCTAGTGCTGATGCTTAAAGAAATTTCGAAACGCCTAGTTGGTAACCAAAGGGGTTTTTATCTTGGCCAGAGGCTAAGTGTTGCCATACAACTTGGCAACACCGCCTGTTTCTTGGGCACATTACCAGCTGACAGAGTTGAGAAGGAATTTAGGATGCCTTTTTATACGAGTAGTTTGTTGTTAGTTTATTTAATAGTTTTTAATTAATAATGTAAATATTTTGTGTAATAGATAAAATTAAAAAGAAACACAAAGAAAGAGGGTAAACAGATTTGTCTGCTAATAACAATTTATTTTCCATCCACCCGCATTCTCCAGTCAACCCGCGATCATGACGCTTGCAACAGCGTTGAAATATCGGGAGATCAAAATCATGAACAATCACGGAAGATATCCCGTAAGTGACAGTATAAGTTTAAATAAAATTTTCTCAAAGAAGCCTAAAAACGAATCAAAACGAAATGTTACGTAACAGTACTAAGTTAAATAATGCAGTGGCTAGGATGGATCAAACTGATCCTCTCGATAGTTATTCCGGCCAGTCCCGTTCAATTGAGACCGAACTACCAAGTGATTAATTGGTCAACGGATCAGACCCCAGCAACCTTTCGATAAATAAAGTCGCCACCCTTCTCACCTATCCGTATCTACAAGGACGCCCCCTAATTAATTTTCTTCGTGACTAATTACTGTGGACTTCATTTGAAGTCATTCATCAGTATAAAAACATGAAGAGCGTTAACTGCTTCCTTATAAGTAGGTAATTTGATGCAACTAGAGCTTGGGTGATAGCCACGAGGCCCTCTCATATATGGGAGGGTGGTATTCCACAGGACACTGAACTAACACTAAACTGATTAATCAATTAGTCATTCACAATGACTAAACTATGTTCAAAGGGACTAAGCACGAGCGCGCGGGTATTATTGTCTATTTGTCCAATTCAAAAGTTTGAGTCAGCTGGAACAGTTTGGAGGAGGCTATCACCATAAAAGGCGGCTCTTACACCTAACAATACTAATCTTATTTTAAGTACAGGCACCAGCACTTCAAGCTACTACAATTTTTCAAATTTCTTCGATAGATTTTCAACTTTATCACTAAAGCAAGGTTGATTGGGAAAATTTGTCAGTTTCGGATAGGTTTATGTGCTGGCGTCTGTACAAAAACTAACGTTACTAACAACCAAACAAAAAAACACTAACAACAAAATTGTTTTATCTAACAAATAAATAAGTACACAACACATTAAGTATTAGATAAAAACCTAAAAGTAAGGGATACAATAAAGCTAAATTAATAAATAATTTGTTCAATTCAAATCAATCATTCAAACAAGTATGCTGAATATAATAGTATCACATTTTAACCCTTTGACTAACTCGAAATAACTCACTGTTAACAGTTTTGGTTATAAAGACACCTAGCGAAACCCAATTGAACTACGTAAAACAATCAACAAAATAAACGCAAAGGCCCAATCATCGGTCTACAATCGCTTACGAAATATTCTCACGTAGCCATAACTATCTGGTTGCGAATATCAAACTGGCAATCCCTAGACAGGCCTAGGCTATCGTAAATAAATATCTAAGCCTCCAGACTACCTACATCTAGACTCTAGACTGAATACAACTATGGAAGTAAATATTTATTTGAGTTTGTACTGCGGTTTGTATATCTAATATAAGACAAACTAAGATGGTAGTGCTTTGAGGACACTTGTGTTTGAGATGCTAGTTCTGTGATGTAATATTAATGTACACTTACACAGTTTACACACATTAGATATCCATATAGTACGCTGAACTAAAAGCAAACATAATGGTTGCTTACTTATGTGAAGGAACTGCAAATATGTACGTGGATACCACAGAAATTCATCAGGTCTATGAAATAAAGAAAAGAATATTCAGTATTAAGGTTTCTTAAGTACGTATAGCAGCGTCCTGGGCAGGTTGACCTGGATCCAACCTTGTTGATTTTTTAATTGCTAGCTTTTACAGCGAAAATAAAAACATAATGTCGTACAGCTCGCTCAAATAATAATGAACAAGATGGTTACTCTGCACAAATGAGGAGCTCGTGGCTAAATAATAACTGCCGCTCGGGCCGATCTTTAGGTTAAGCTATGCTTGCCTAAGTTGGTCCGTGGATGGGTGACCACCCATTACAAACCGAGTTTCGTCATCAGAAAGCACGTTAAGCCGTTGGTCTCGGCTGTCATTTGTAGATCTTTGACAGTCGTTACAGGTAGTCAGTGGCCTGAAAGTCTGACAACCAGTCTTACCAAAGGGTTTCGTATTACCCAGAACTAACTTAGCTATGGAGGTCAGATAGGCAGTCGTTCCACGTAAAATACTGTTATTCAGCTGCGTCCGGTTAGACTGGAAGCCGACCCCAACATACTTGGGAAAAGGCTAGGCATGATGATGGTTACTTTGCACAAATATTTATTTTATCATCATCAGCCTGTAGCAGTCCACTGCTGGGCATAGGCCTCTCAAATTGCAAGTTATGCAACACGGTACTCGGTAACTCTTATCCCGGTACTACTAGGCTTCTTGCGAAGATCGTCACTCTACCTAGCCTGAGTTTGCCCTCTACTTGTCCTACGTTTCGTGTGAAATTGGAATGTTTAAATGAATCGGTCCCGCCACAACGAGTCCCTTTACGTTGACTCGTGATTTTTCTTGGTTTTGATGCACTGTCTTTTAATTCGCATTGACATGGCTGTCAAAGAGTAGTCACTGTGCTTTTAATTAATGAAATAATGTCGCTCATCCGGTGATACCGTATTTTTAATAATACATTGATTTGATAACCTACCAAAAAGTACTAGGCTAGCATAAGTTCAAGGTGTTGTCTATTTTTAGATTCCGGGACATATTGTAAGCCTAATTTTACTTTCATAAAATAGAATCGATTATAATATCCTACCCTAAGCTTACACATACCCTTTTCCGTGACCATGTTGGTCACGGAAAAGGGTATGTGTAAGCTGGAACAGCCAAAAACAAATAGAAGACCTAATTACATTTCACACACCGCTTACACAATTCAAAAGAGAAATTATCATACGTATGGTGGTATTACAATTCCATCCGCTACAAACTCACTGTAGAACTATATTGAATAGACAATAACTACGGAACAATAGCACAGATTGTTCGTAAATACAGACAAACTTACACTCTGTGTTCGTTGACATATGCAAACATTGGTAGGGTGCTTGTAGGAAGAAAAGGGGTAACTGAAACGCAGGTACCTACTTAGTTGGTAAAAGCTTTGTATGTACATGGATACGGATGTCTCTTACATTCCAAAACTTTAGTCTGTTGTTGACTCAAAATAACTTCAATAATTTCAAGGTCAGGTTTGAAGGAATTCGTGGCTTAATAATAACAGCCGCTCGGGTCGATCTTCAGCTTACCCTTTTTCTGTGGATGGGTGGAGGCGGAGGAAAGTCGGTATGTAATGGATGGTCCATTACATACCGACTTTCCTCCGAGCCTCAGAAAGCTTGTTAAGCTGTTTGTCCCGTTTGTCTACCATTTGTAGATTTTCTTTCATTTTTAATCTTTGACAGTCGTTACAAGTTGTCAGTGGCCCGAAAGCAACCAACCAGTCTTACCAAGGGGTATCGTATTACCCAGCACTAATGGGGTTGTGGGGGTCAGATAGGCAGTCGCTCCATGTAAAATATTGTTATGCAGCATTTGGGAAGAGGCAAGGCAGATTATGATGAATTTGAAGGTATATTTAGATGCTTATATTGTGTCCTCCATCATATGAGAAGGTCACATCATCAAAACAAAGTCACATCCATTAATCCTATAAAGCAGTAGTAGTTAAGGCGAGTAATAGAGAAGTTTGGAAGAAAAACACATGCTGCGCTGACCCCCAAATAAATTGGGATAATGCAGGAGAATGATGATGACGATTTAGCATATAAATCTCGCTATTTTGACGTCCTCGTAGCAGCTGAAGCTGAAGCAGCAGTAAACAATAAACACAATAAAAAATATCATGTAATACTATAAGCCAGAATACTTTACCTCGTCCTCACCACACAGTGTAAGTGTATGCGGTAACTATGAGTTCAAGATAAGACTAGGCTCTAATGACGTGTAATAAACTTACATAATATGAACTTGGCTCGTCTGCAGCAAGCAACCAGCAAACTCTTAATGGGTGTCTTTAATGAAGCCTGCAGTATCTTTCTTACCTACATTTTGTAGGTACATTCATTTGAATTAATATCACCCACAGTTACAACGCAATTTATCGTCAAACAGAAATAATGTCATGAATGGTTTGCAAAATGCCAATGGAAATATCATTGCAATTACCTATTTATGATGAGCGTAGGTAATCGCCTTGAAATATTTAATTACAATACGATACATATATATTTATATCACATGGAATTATACGAAATGGTACTTGGAACTGCGTTTGAAGTATTAATTGCGTTTCGGTTGAAACAATCATTTATTGTTGTGAATACATTGTGAATGGAACAAACTGTCAATTAAATAGTAAGTGAATATTGTCCTTTATGAAAATTGTGGCTTCAGTTTAGTTAGTACTTGACATGCATTATCGAATTGATAATTAAATTCATATATGTATTTTGTAAAATGATACAAAATGTCACTTTTACACTTCTATAAATTTAATTTTTAATGATCACACAATTTATATACGAGTATGAAACATCATTATTACACCATGTATTTTTTTTCGACATTTATAAATTTAACAGAAAATAAAGAAATCAATAGACAATACATTGTGTCCCAAACTATGTGTGTGTTGTGTTTTGGGATGATGATTATACTTACGGTAGACATACACGCTAGGGTGTACCTGACAATTTTGCACAGTTGTACTCCACAGGGCCGGCAGTCTCGACATAGATACCGACGCTGTCGCAAACTTTCGATCGCTTAATAATAACGGAAAAAAGCGGTTGCAATAACGATGCTATGTATGTTGAAAAACTGTGCGTGTATGTTCTTTACGCAGCTCAAGCTTACCTCACGGATGTACCAGTAAAGGTAAACCTGTCAGGTACACCCTAGTGTGTATGGCACCTTTATGCTAAAAAATACGTTGTAACTAACGAGCTACACAACATCTTTTAGCATAAGTATAATCATCTAATGTTCCCATTGCTGGGACACAGGTTACGTTCTCGGAATGGGCCGTAATCAACCATGCGGGTAAATTGTATGTGCTTCGAATCGACGAAATCGCATAGATTATTCCAAGTTTTCGTTAATGGACTGTTAGAAGTTATTTACATTGTAATTTGTACAAATTGTTAAATCACAAAATAATAATGTTTAATGTGCTTCACTGCTTTGCCATACTTATGTCCCCGCAAGCACGTTTCAGTATCTATTTTATAATAGCTCTCAAGACCATTCTTTGAAATTCGATTTAGAAACCGCATTTACCGTGTCTGGAACATCTGAGAAAAGTTGTTGAAATATTTATTTTTCTGTTTGTAAGAGACAGCGTGGGCATTTACTTCTTAAATTTTTGTTCCATCTCCATTCAGGGAAAAATATATAGGTAGGTACAGCCACGAGCACAAATATGTAAACACTTAACAACTTTTAAGAGTGTTTTTCTCCTACTGTGATGATTAAAATTTCATGTTATTATGAACATAGTATTCTGGAACTGATACTTTTATGAAAAAGAACTTATATCCAAGTAACAATAGTTATTTCTCGAGAAAATTGCTTTTAAATTTCGGAAAGTGTATACATATTGGTGCTCGTGGCTGTACAGCAGGTAAGGTATATCATATCATAAGATACACGTTACGTCTGAACAGTTTAGCCAGTATAATTAATTAGACCTAACCGTGTATGTTCGATAGTCTTCGGTATTCTATTTTACGCACAAAGCCTAAAAAAACGTATTTAATCATGATTGCAAACCTCATATCGCAATTTAAAAAAATAAACTTGTTTTTAATGTGATTAACAGACATACAAAAAACATCTACTAACAAAGCTTATCCTTATATTTTATTTTATTCATCGTCCGTAGAAGCCGCATTTCGGAGAATCATGTTACTGAAACATTACGCGCCTGTATTGTTTACGGCCTACATAAAAGAATGTGTTTTTATCACACACACACACGTACACGCATATTGCCGTAGTTATCTCCAGTCATAAGGACGTGAATATAAACTTTGCTGAATACTTTTGATCAGGCGATGTTTTATAACACTACTGCACCTAAATGTACACTTTTCACAAACTACAAAAGCGTTCAAAGCTATTTAAGAATAAATAAATAGCAGAAATCTGCTTTACGTCAAAGTCAGACAGGTAAATATTGAAGACCAATAAACGATCAATTCTCTGTTTCACTATTCTAAAACAAACGAAACACGATACTACAAAACAATGGAAGATCAAAATAAACAAACACTTTCTCTAAAGACATTCGAAAATCAAAATTCCAGTATTGCCGTATATGTTTCAAACAACGCGCCCAAAAAAGTTTGATCAAAACTGTCATCTCATTTGTTAAAGACAAATCGAATTACGATTGAGTCTTTATTTCCAAAATTGGGATTCCATCGGTCTTTTGTACCTATCCGTTTTAATAATGATGGAATCTTTTGCGTCATCGCGGGTTTCATGTGTCGAGTTAAATTTTAGGTAAAATATTTTCGAGATGGTGGGTAATCTGCAATGAATTTTGAACACGATTTAAATGTTTGATAAGAATTCATAGAATGCTGAATACCGCTATTTGTTATCTGTTGTGTGACTGTCAAGCATATTTTTCCTGAAAATAATACCTAATTATCATATAGCTAAGCATTTAGTCACCGTGATGAGTTACGTTTTGTTCCTTCACCTTTATTATTGTGTTCCTTAAAATGCAATACCTAATTAGCTTCTTTATTTTGTAATTGTCTTGAATTTAAAGTCACTTATTCGACTAGACATTTATTCAGTCAAAGCATTTATTACAGTACGGCCATTTTATGACTGTTTTATACGTGAAAGTTTACATGAAAATGTATGTTAGTTGTCTTAATCTCACTTTTGTTTTACCAAAATTATACAGGGTTATTTAAAACACCAGAAACCTCTTAAGAGGTCATTGTACTCATCACTATGAACAACTTTTACGATGGGACCAAACCTGAAATCGCGAAAAAAAAATCAGCTGTTCCCTACATTTTGACGAGTTAATCGATCATAAATGTAGGGAACAACTGATTTTTTTTTCGCGATTTCAGGTTTGTTCCCATACTCCATAGTAAAAGTTGTTCATAGTGATGAGTACAATGACCTCTTAAGAGGTTTCTGGTGTTTTACAAATAACCCTGTATAATGACATTTATGGGATAAGGGCAGGAGTATAATGAGAATTATTTCCACAACTATAACTTCATAAGAAAAACATCTCTATTCACGAGATAACCTATCACATATAACTAATATTTAATATCATATTTAATCTTATCTTACTAATATTATAAATGCGAAAGTTACGATGGATGTTTGATACTCAATCACGCCAGAACGGCTGAACGGATCTAGATGAAATTTGGAACAGAGATAGATTATAGTCTGGAATAACACATAGGCTATATATTATCACGCTATTAACTTAGGGGGATGAGCTATAGAGCATTACAACCATATTCTTGGCTACTGTGTGACAATTCTTGGGTACGGTTTGACAACTGACAAATGTCATAGCATGCATTAGAATAGAACGGCTAATTCAAACGATTTATCACCGGTATAAGTGGCCTATCAGTTCAGCGACCGCCCTGTAAACCACGGTTCGCAAGTTCGAATCGCAGCCAGTATTCACTTTTTGTGATTTTTTTTAATGCTAAGATTTTCAAAAATAATAAACATGGTTCGCGAGTTCGATCCCCAACCAATTTTTTTCTTTTTGTAAGTCTTAGATATTTTCTTTTATTTTTATGCTTTAAGTTTTTCAAATCATTATAAAATAGGTTAATGTATACTTTTCGTTTTTTTTTTATCATTCAAAAGACAGGTAATCAAAAATTAATGAATGAAAATTGACCAATTTACACTGTACAAAAAAGAATCTCTAAGAAGTTTAAAAAATAAAACAAAATTTTATTAAAATTTGATAATATCCACGACGTTGTAAATATGATCCGTGCGGGAATCAAATTCGCGACACGCAGCGCCGCAGTCAATTGCTCAGCCAGTGCACCACCTGTGCCGTCGCATAGCATTTGTTCTGAATCATCAACTGGCCCAACTCGGCAAGGACCGCAATGTACAGCATGAAAGTTTTTTATTAAGTAGTTTCACACTAGAAATTTCTCCTGTATCGTGGGTATGTTTACAAACATTTAAAACTCACAAACATACAGCCAGACCCGGAAGAACTACCTGTAGGCCACAAAAAATCGGTTTGGTGCGGGCATGAAACCCGATACAAGCAGCGCAGCAGCCATTCGCTCAGCCACTGCGCCAACCGTGTCGTGTGGTTGTGGCTTCCTCAGGCATTGCTGCAACTTTACTTATGGGTGGTCTGACTGCACATTCCATTTTGAAATTGCCGCTGAATCTTGCATGCGAAGATACGCCCCAACATGCAATATCACCAAAAACGGGGGAAGTAGTTTGGGACGAGTGCACAATGTCGCACAAGCATTCATTAGAGGCGTTGAACCGCAGCTCGCAGGATATCCGCAGCAACCAGGTGCTGATGGGTGGCGTCATCATTTTGTTCGCAGTGACTTTAGACCCTGTGGACGGTGAGTAATTAGCTAACTCGCCGTCCGACCGTCTTATGATGACGGGCCGTGTCGAAAGCGCGTTTGTGTTCTACGCGCGCAAGGGTCGATGCCTGCCGGAGCTGCGGGACTGTTCGAAAGAGATACTGTGGCTCTGGAACACAAAGCGCTAAGAAGGAACATGGATGACACTCCCGTCCGTTCCACCCAGCGTGGGAGGAGGGGTCATTTGAAAAGGCGACTTTAGACAAACACTGCCAGTTATTAAGCGGGGCCATTTTATAATAAAAAAGGGGCACACCGGCGGATGAAACGCATGTCTCATGGCGTCGCCACTGTGAAAACCTCCTGGATTGAAAAGCTCCATATTACGTGCAACATGCGCGTCCAACTGTACAACGACCACGAAGCAGGTGTCTTTGCGAATAAGCCGCTGCAAATGAGAGAGGGTTGTCTGGAATCCGACGGAGGTGGGGAAATTCTATTTTCCAAAGAATTTTCCCATCCAACTGCTGTACTAGCGCCAAGGAACGAGTGGGTCAGTAAAATAAACAAAAAAAAAAAAAAGTATACACATCCATATCACTGTGATGGCTGATGATGATAGTACTGCCTACTCCGTTGAATTTCTCAACTCCCTGGAGTTAACGGGCGTGCCGTCCCATCAGCTGGAGCTTAAATTTGGCGTTCCAGTTCTGGTGATGCAACCAGACTGTGCAACGGCACCAGGCTTCGTATCATAGAGCTGAGCTGCTAAAGGAGAGAGCGTTTTAAGTCCCCGGATATCCATTATTCCAAATAACTTACCTTTTCAATTTAAGAGGTTACAATTTCCCTTAAAATTGGCTTTTACAATGACGATCAACATTTCCAGGGCCAAACCATAAAAGTGACAGCATTCAATTTTGCACTCCATGCTTCTCACACGGTCAATTATATGTTGTTTGTTCAGTGCCCAAAAATTTCACGTGCTTGCGGAAAATAATAAGTCATTTAATGTTGTATACAGAACGGTATTAGAATAAATAGTGCCCAACAAGGCGTTTGATGGTTTACTTTGAAAAGAAGGTTGTATAGCGCCAAAATAAACGGTTTTAAGCCATATTGTCGCCTCATTTAATTTTGTTGCGGATCTCTGCGCCCAGAATTACAGTACCCAAAAGGACGCATTTTGAAGTCATCACCCACATTATCACATTTTGATCAGCCAGCCAGTTCTCACACAATATTTAACATCACGCCTGAAATCCCCTACGGGTTAGGCAGAGGTGTATCTTTATCGTACACCCACATTTCGCCGTTCGTTATGTTGAAGTCCCATGTGACAGCGGGCGAGCCTATTCAATTCTATTCCACCAACCGGGCACAAATCCAGATTCCGTGGCTGCTACTGAGAAATTTCTGATGGAATACCCCAATAACACTATTATAAATAAATAAATAAATAATAAATATCCCTGGACATTTCACACAGCACCATCTAGTCCCAAGCTAAGCAACCTAATGCTTGTGTTATGGTAACTAGATGGCTGATAAACTACATTATATACATTTTTTTTTGTAAACACATACATATTATAGATAGAAAAACACCCAGACCCGGAACAACTACTTGTAGGTCATACAAATATTTGTTCCGTACGGGAATCGAACCCGCGACATGCAGCGCAACAGTCAATCGCTTGACCACTGCGCCAACCGTGCCGTCAATATTATTTATAGTATTTTTTCAATTGCATACATTGTTTAATGTTAAGTGGAAGAACGGAGTCACCTAACACAATCATTTTCTTGCTTAAAAGGTGATCTCCAAATCATGTGCGTTATAAATTTATGTAATTTAAATAATCATTTTTTTAACACTGCCCGACCCGACAATCGATCCCAGGACCTCATGCTTAGTAGTCGCACTTGCGACCACTCGACCAACGAGGCAGTCTCACACATACACACCTAAATAACCACGCGAACGAAGTAGCAGGGTAGCAGCTAGTAAATTATATTATCGTTATTCGCGTTATTATAATATTGCTTATTAAATTTTAATATTCATTATTATTTATTTTATATGATATAGGTTTAGTGATAATGATAATGTTAGTGTCCATGACAGTTTATTTTTAATTTTTTTTTAGGATTTTTTTATTTTTTTATTATATTAATAGAAACAAATTTCTTTCTTAAATATCTATCCACAATATTAATATAAAACCAAACCCATAATCACTAATCATTCCCGTTCATTCCAGCGCTCCCGCTCGTCGACTTGGTTGTAATGGGGCACACAGCGAGCGGAGTAAAATCCGCTTTATGTCTATCTCTTCTACATGGCTTCCTCTTCCTCATCGGTAAGTACCCCAGTGTTGTGTACCGTGTTATATTGTATGTAGAAAATGGATTGTTTTAGAAATAATATTACTCTTTTTAAGAGCGGCTGTCGTTTTGCTAATGGCGTGTGGTTGTTTTATTTTTAAAGGAAAAAAGGTGGGTTACTTTTTATGCTTTATGCTTTATAGGTTGTGTTTACGTTTTTTTCTTACGCAGAAGGAAATTGGAAGTTTGTAATGTGGCTAAATTGCACTAGGTTGATCGTCATCAGATCAGAGTAATGTTACAGAGCGAGCTTTTAGATGCAAATCTCGGAAGATCTTTGTACATACACATAACTTTACTAAAGTAACTCTGTCTGTTTATCGGTTTGTCTATATGTGGATTAGGATAGAATTTTGCTAGTGTTAGGACTTCGGATACTCTCGGAAGATATTTTGTGACCACAACTCGGGTGAAACCGCTTGCAAAAGTTTGCCAGAAATAAACGTTTACCTTTTTTACGTGGGAACTTTCATGCATGAAGGTTTTTTATTAAACTGGAGCACTATTATAAATGGCTGTTGATAACAACTTAACATGAATCAGCTCCAAAATATTGAAATCTGATGTAAGCGATATTATTAACTACCGGAAACTGAATCGTGAAACGTGAATCATAAAGTCCGTAATGCTCGATCAATATTTTATTGATACATAAAAGATCTCTGAGCAGTCAGTGTCAAAAGTCAATTTACATTTATTTTAAATTAAAATCGGAAACGCATTAAAATAAAACAATATTAACTCTTAGCTTTTTGTACACCGTGACTTTTTAGTCGTTTTAAAGGGTAGTCCGCTTAATGAATCCATCATAAATAATATAACTTTTTTAACCATTCATTAAGATAATAGGCACAATGAAAAATAAGTGGGGTATTTCTAACTACATGATGCGTCATAATAATGAATAATATTTTGTTTTTTTTTTGAAATCTAATAAGGGCTGCCGTTGTAATTAGACTAAAAAGTCACGTTGTATAAAATACTAAAAAACTTTTTGCAAAAAATAAAACCGACTTCAAAATCACAAAAAAAGTGAAAAATAATTTTATTTTTTGCAAAAAGGTTTTTTATTTTTTCATTTTTAGTGGCAATATCCTATACAAATATTTTCTATGCGTTCATTTTACTTTGTAAACCATACATTTCATGGTAATAGGCTTATTCTTACTTCCTTACTAATATTATAAATGCGAAAGTAACTCCACAACAACAAACAAGTAACAGACTTCAGAGTCAAATGCTCATAAAATAAAAACTAATGGGCCTACCTGAATCAAATTTTTATGGGACCAATTCGAAACTATTCCGCATCAAACAAAAAAAGAATTACGTAAATCGGTTCAGAAACTTCGGCGTAATCGGTGTACATACATAAAAAAAATAAAAAAAATATACCTGCCGAATTGAGAACCTCCGCCTTTTTTTTGAAGTCGGTTAAAAATGCCAAACGAATAATTTTGTGTCAATGTTAATGCTAGTAACCTTTTTATCTCTCTTTTAATAGAGCTTAAATTCGCACAATAATAAAATTACCGGTAAATTATTCAGTAGAAATCATTTTCCTTTTTGCCTATTGCAGTCTATACTCTCATCAAATCTCTCAAGTAAAGCCTTAAGTTTATTGAGGGAATACTAGCGAATATTAATTGGATGCGACTTAACTAGCTTTCAGGATAATGACTTTTCTGAACTGGGTGATGCAAACTGCACTTTGGTAATAACTTAAGTAGGTCGATATCGTTGTGAGCATTGATCATTTTGGAGCCTCGAGTTAACTCAGAGATCATCGTCAATCTCCTGCCCTTTTTTCCCTTTTGCCCTTTTTGTCCTCCCGCTCCGGGCCTAGCGGAAGGGAGTGTCAGACTTTTACTGATTAAAACCCATCCATGTTCCTTCTTTTGTTCCCTTTGTGTTCCTGGGCCGCGGTATGTCTTTCGAACAGTCCCGCAGCCCAGGCAGGCATCGGCTCTTGCCCCTCAGGTTTGCTGACATCTCTTTTTCTTCTACTTCTCTATTACTCGTCATCTCATCAGACACCTTCTTTCTTACCATGTCATCCTTCACACAGTCCATCCATCGCAATTCGAAAACAGCTTGCTCCTATGCTCCAGGCATACAATTATTACTTAATAAAATAGTGTGCTAGAAAGCAAGGTCTCTCTAAAAGATGATTTTTTATTTAGTTGAGCGTGTGGTCTTGGGTTCGATTCCCAGGTAGGGCAAAGTGCTATTCCATCCGGAATTTCTCAGTAGCAGCCACGGAGTTTGGATTTGTGCCTCAGTTAATGGCGATGGAACTTAAACGTAACTGGCGAAATGTGTATGTAAATTTCTTTAATAGATTTTCAACTTTATTTCTAAAGCATTAGGTTCAAGGTTAGTTGGAAAAATCTGACAGTTTTGGGTAGGTTGACCTGCTGGCGTCTGTACTATTAGGAATGGGTGATGTTATATTATGTAAAATGCATCGTAATGCATTTAAAACTTAAAACAATAAATAAATTTTCCAGTTAGTGTAAAAAGAATTTTCCAGTGACCTATTTTTTATGCTTGCCAGTGTAATTTAACTTATAGATCAATTAATATTATAAAAACAGAATAGATCTAATAACATCTAGTATAAACAATTAAATCGGAAAATTGTGATATTTCTTTTAATTTAATTGATGTTCTTTAAAATTTTTGAGTTATACTGTAATTTAATTTAACCACTTGACATTTTAAATTCATGTAAACTTTGTAATTTTTTTGTTATTATCATATATTTCCATTTTAATTTTTATTATTGATTATACAAATGCTGTGCACACCTATAAGAGACGAATTCGCCACAAAGTTGTTGAAATAGAATATATTTAGTGTAATGATTTAGTAAATAAATCGTTGGTGTGTCAATAAATAAACAATAAATATTTGACTTTTAGTCAAAAATTCAATCAGAATCAATACGTAAAAGCTTCCCAGGTCACAAGAACAGTCAATTGAACCATAAGGTATCTTTATCACCGACACAGTTACGGATTTACGGCCGGTATTAGGTTCCACTATGATATAGAGCGAGCCTAACGTCATTTATCAGGCAGTTCCGAAGTCCGCCTAACGATTTTTCAACTAGTATATCCAATTTCGATTTTAGGATTCTAGCTCGAAGCCAAGCTTTGGCTTCAAAGCTTAATCCTTGCATGTAGATTTTGTAATTTATTTTTTGTCAAGCTTTGGCACGAGTTTTATTATTAAGGCTAGACGTAAAAGATGTTGACGTTACAGAAATAACTTGGCAAAATATACATATGAAAACGAACAAAATCATACGTGGAAAAAGTATCAAAAATATAATGGGCTTAAGACTAAAAGTAGCAGTCAACATCACATAACATTAGATAGATAAAACATTTATTTAGTGCACACAAAAGACATTGCACCACACACAGAAGCACAATTAAATAATGAAGACAAATTATAAGAACATTACATACATACACAAATGTGTGTATGTATGTAATGTTCTAATAATTTGTAATGACATTACGCCTGTAATCCCCAAAAGGTTAGGCTATATCTAATAGTACAATACATTAAACCTGATTTGTTTAAGCCCCAAATTCCTGATAGAAAAAACAAATAATAATTTACCCGACCCGGGAATCGAACCTAGACATCATGCTCAGCAGTCGCGATTGCGACCAGTAGAGTTAAGCAGTAGTAGAACTCAAATCTATTAATAACACTTAAAATATTGATGGCACGGTTGGCGCAGTGACTGAGCGATTGACTGCTGCGTTGCGTGTCGCGGGTTCGATCCCCGCACGGAACAAATATTTGTATGGCCTACAGATAGTTGTTCCGGGTCTGGCTGTTTGTGTATGTGAGTTTAAATGTTTGTAAACGCACCCACGACACAGGAGAAATTCCTAGTGTGGGGCAACGTTTTAAAAAAAAGAAAAAAATATGCTTTCATTTCATACTCTTGTCATAATCCCCTACTCGCCTATAAGGACCGTCATGGTAAAAGAAGGTAACCCATTCCCATGCAACACCGTACGGTGAGATTATGTAAATCATAAGAATTAGCTCGACCTCACATAGAAAAAAAGCATAGCATAGGCATAATCAGCGTATAATGTTCCCACTGCTGGGACACACAGCCTGCTCTCTGTGAGAGGGAATGGGCTGTAATCCACCAGGCGGGCCCAGTGCGGGTTGGTAGATGTCACATGTCTTCGAATTTTTGGTTGTAGGACATGCCGGTTTCCTCACGATGTTTTCCTTCACCGTTTTTAAGAGCAGTGGTGATGAAATAAATTACACAAAGTAATGCACCTGCCTGGGTTCGAACCACTGGGCCACCGCTCAACCGCTGCTCTTTAAATAAATAAAAATAAAATAGTAGAACAACAGTAAAGCAGTAGTAGGTAGCCCTCAAATCAATTAATAACACTTAAAAGATGCTTCCATTCCATACTCTTGTCATAAGCCCCTACTCGCCTATAACGACCGCCATGGTAAAAGAAGGTAACCCATTCCCATGCAACACCGCACGGTGAGATTATGTAAATCATTAGGATTAGCTCGACCTCACACCTGATGTTAATACCATCATTTTTATTTTAACCCTTGCCGCTGTCGAGGCTATTTTTAGGTTTTCAGTAGACTTTAAAAGCCCTTCCCTATTTAGTCGTGAGCCTTTTAATCTCGATGCTCTGGCGGAAATTCCTGTACGTACTTATTTTACATACACAAGTGAGGAACCTTCCTAAACAGAAAAGTAAAATTGGAGTGTCTGTTTGTAGTTTCACAATAATAACTTTTAGCTGAATGCATGTGAAAGTTTATGGGGTATTTTTAGCAAAAAAAAATTGATATTTTTTTTCTGTCTGTCTGCCGGTCTGTCTTTCTGTTTGTTCCCGCTAATTTTAGAAACGGTTGGAGAAATTTTGACGGGACTTTTACTGGTAGATAGCTGTTGTTTATTTTAGAAAAGGACCGGGATCCGTTAAAAAAAACTGTTGAAATTTTTAACAAAATCCGATTCAAATAGGAAAGTAAATATTTTTATGTTATAAAAATATTAACTTTGAAAAGGATTTGCCGCGGACGGAGGTCATGGGCAGCAGCTAGTTAAAAAATATATTGCAGATAGACTAGACTTAGACAAAGTGACGCTTTATGACCAATAACGATGATAGACATAATTATGCTAACAGAAGCGTATATTATTCATGAAAAAAAGCGTAAAAGTCGTTGCAGAAATACAAAGCGCGTTGAAAGCGATTGCCACACAACTAGGCTCTCAGGATAACCTTTTGACGTCAGTTAGGTCTATTTAAGTTGCGGGTTAATAGGCTTCTTTTGGATTATCGCTCCATCGTCGGCCTCATCTCTATCCTCAGAACTAGATTGAGATCAAGAGTAGGCCCATTTAATATAAAAAAAGGTTTTTGCTGTAAACCATGGCATGTAATTTATTAGATACTAGCGACCCGCCCCGGCTTTGCACGGGTGCATGTATTATACATACAAACCTTCCTCTTCAATCACTCTATCTATTAAAAAAATCCGCATCAAAATCCGTTGCGTAGTTTTAAAGATTTAAGCATACATAGGGATATAGGGACAGAAAAAGCGACTTTGTTTTATACTATGTAGTGACGAGTGTGGCAATATCTGTTACATACGGACAAACAGACAGAATAGGCGAATTTAAGGTTCAGTTTTTTTTTCATAAGGCCGCGTACCCTAAAGTGCTCTAAAAAAATATGAACCCCATTCACCCACTTCTCATTCTAGTTCTAAAGATGAGCTAAAAGTATTGGGTCACGGCAAACGATAAGCTCTGATGGATCACACTGTACCAAATGTGTACGTAGTTCCAATACGACACGAATTGAAACGTTGGACATAACGTGGATATAACGTGCTGGTACATTGCATTGATGGGACATAAAGTTGGAATTACAAGGAATGGAATGATCGATACGTACAGAGGTTTTACGACGCATGGCTTAGGAAGCATGTTTGTTAGAGATTTCCCGCTTTCTCCTTTGTTTTATGAAATACCAATGGTACAGGGATAAGGTCCCTGTAACATTCGCATTTCATTCCAAGTATTGGAAAGTAAATTAATTTTAATACATTCTAAAATAACTGTAGTTAATTATTTCATATTTTGTGGTAATAAAATCATAACTTCATTCACCTGATACTGATTACACAGACCCAGCAATAATTTAATTAAAGATCTGCAAAATGGGACTGAACCTCTTTGGTAAAACACAGAATAATATAGGAAACAGAACGTTGTAGAATCCTGTATGACCTATCGCTTTAGAGGTCAAATAAAATGTTTTGTAGGCAACATTTACAGGCTCTTAACTAAATGGAAGATATCCTTCATTCACACAAACCCAATCCCTTTGCAAGATAGCCAAATAAGTCAAACATAAAACTATCGCATTCGGGTCAGATCCCATCTCTATAGCCGAAACGGACAATAAAAAAACAAGGATTATTAACTATTAACAGTGAGCAATAAAGAGCAATGTCGTTGCCAAATTCCCACTGATACAAGGCACTGAATGATATCTGCTCGTAAATCATAGAGCGCCTCTTTTGAGCGCCTCTTTCGTTCGCCTCTTTTGTAAGCCTCGCGTTGTATTTATTCCCTTTCGGTTGGCTGGTTCTGAATGGAAACTGAATGTTATAGAGATATGTTCTTGCAGTTCTGTCTAAGATGTGTGGATGGAGACGATGTTATGAGGTCGTGTTTGTGTTGTTTCCTATTGTTGGTTTTGTGTTCAATTTGTAAATAGGTCATTTCTGAAATATATTATTTGGTATGAAAGACTGCATTAATAGATTAGAGATCTATGAGGTACGATTGCGCGTACTATTATGTCATCATCATCTGCCTAGCCTTTTCCCAACTATGTTGGGGTCGGCTTCCAGTCAAACCAGATGCAGCTAAATATCAGTATGTTATATGGATCGACTGCCTATATGACCTCCATTACCCAGTTAGTACTGGGTAATGCGATACCCATTGATAATACTGGCGTGTACTATTTATGTATCATACCGTTTTGATTTCAATGTTATGTTTTCATGAACATTTTGAAAGCCACACTATTACGAACTAGGTCTTTCTCGAAGTTGCAACAGTTACCTCACGAGTAAATCGATTTGAATATTGCTAAGTGTGTTTTCAGACTGCACAAATAAGGACAGTTTAGCAATAATAACTAATTTTGTGATTCATACCTTAATATTTGTCCTAAAAAAAACAGCAAATCTATGTGATCATCTGTGGAAGGCATAGGTATACAAGTAACGACACAAATTCTTGAATATTGATTGAAATAAAACAAAGAGCTTAACTTATATACCGGGGATTGGCTCTTAAAAGAGCCGGACGTTTTAGGGTTTGGGTACTGATTTTTAACAACCACCGACGACGCCTTGAAAGTGGCGACGTTCTGGGCTAACAAAATATAAATACTGTCGTGCCAGCGACACGAAGAAGAAAAAGAACGACACAAATATATGACATGGAAGCAACACCATAACTGTATGTCGAGACACAAAACGCCGAAATTTAGGCTTCAAATTACTGTGCATAAAAATGTACATATTTGCACCTATGACTGTACCTTTAACTGTTATTCCGTACTCTCGCTGATTGGCTACATTTCATCACGGCATGAGAAATAAAAGAAGTTACATCACTAATATGTCGCATTTTTCATGCAGAAACTAGAGAATGTCATATGCTCGATCTTCACTTGTTTTTTTTTAACTGTACGCCTTTGATAAGTAATATAGTATGCATACGGTACCTACGTGGAATAGAAAAATGTGATTAAAAATTCAAATATCTACTTTTACAAAAAGAGGATACCCTGTCAAGCTGTTCTGTGAAAACTAACTGCCGAGGTCACCTGTGAATTTTCAGCTGTGTAAGGTTCCGAACCAAAAAGAAAAGTTAGAACGTTTATAATCTAATTTTTTTATGTTACTGTTACATTTGAGTGATAGTAAGTTTTCATACAAGCATTGCATAGACGCTGGTGTATTTGTGCATGAAAACATAATTAGTAAAATCTGGTTGTGCTCTCCACTACATAACAGTACTGCCAAAATGTCGATGAAAAACCCCACAAATTCGACCATCAAACTATAAACTGAAAATAAAAAGCAATAAAAACAGACGAACAAAAATAAAATAAACTAAATTTAAATTGGACACGAACTTCAAAATTAAATTCGCTAACTGGTTCCGACTGTGAATGCCAAGCATAACGACACTGACTGCAGGGAATATGACAACAGGGGTGGTTTTCACACCCGCCACCCCTCCATGGAACTAATTTAAAGTTCCACCACTAAAGGGACAATGGATTTTTTTTTTGGATGGGGTTGATGACATTATAATAATAATAATAATATCTTGGGACAACCAACACACCGCCATCTGATCCCAAACTAGGCAGAGCCTGTACTACGGCAACCAGACAACTGATAAACATACTTATATACTTCTAAGTAGTATTATAGATAAATTACACACCCAGATACAGAACAAATAATCGTACTCATCGCACAAAGATTTGTCCTGTGTGGGAATCGAACCCACGACCTCCGTCCTAGCAGTCAGGGTCACTAACCACTAGACCAACAGGCCAATCAAATTATCATAAATGGGGACGGGAGTATTATTTGTGTCAGACACTATTTCACTATTTTTACCTTTAAATAAATGAAACAGGAGGCCTTGACAAGTTAGCTCGCCGTCCGTCCGTCATATGATGACAGGCCGTGTCGACGGCGCGTTCGTGTTCCACGCGAGCCTCAAAGAGATGTCAGCAAACCGGAGTGGCCGTAAGGGCCCATGCCTGCCAGGGCTGCGGGACTGTTCGAAAGAGATACCGCGGCCCTGGAACACAAAGGGTAAAAGAAGGAACATGGATGGGTTTTAGTCAGTAAAAGTCTGACACTTCCTTCCGCTCCGCCCAGTGCGGGAGGTCATTTGATGATTAGCCATCCGAAAAAAAAGGCCTTGACAAGTTTTCAAAAAGTTTTCTTTCTATTTTCTTTTCATTAAAAAAAAACTTTTCCCCATAGCAATTTTTATCTTGGGTGCGTTTACTAATATTTAAACTCACATACACAAACAGCCAGACCCGGAACCTGTAGTACCCTGTAGCATTTCACGAATTGTAACGTTATTCATATTTATTATCCTATTTAGATTCTGCTAAAGCCGCCATTTTAGACCCCTGTACATCAAACTAAATAACGTGCTCAAAACTGCTGGGAAAGTACTTTTTTTTTGTATGAACAATCACGATTTACGTTAGCACTCAATGTAACGCACTAAAAACATTGTGTTGGCGAATGCATTGAATAAGTACAGGGGTCATGAAGGTTTTTTAGCGTAAAATAACCACATTAAAATGGGGTATTTAAAAAAAAATAACCTTCAATATCTCCGTAACTAGAAGCTTCCCAGGTAAGGTCCTGAAGAAAAAAATAGAAGAAGCTAGATTTAAAAATAAATCCTAAACTATAACTAGTGATTAATTAATATATTTACTTTGCTTAGTCATGGAAAACACTTTCAAATGTCTACTGTCTATTTGTCTAATGTGTAACTGCACTCAGAAAATATAATCCTCTTTTAAATAATAAATTAAAACATAAGATGAGCAAGTTCTAACAAAGTTAGTTATTTAAATCTAACAGTCTAAGACGAGTTAGAACACAAAAAAATGAATTTATCATCAAAATCGAAAAGTTAGGGCGACTCAATTAGGCGCCTATTCATTATATAGTTTCATTTCGAAGAATCCAGTATGAACTTTGGTAACACAATAACAGAGTTGACGTAAAAGAGATTATTTTTTGTGTTACGGGTAAAATAGATTGTTTAATTCCATTAGGGTTTTATAAGTGTTAAATTAGTCTGAATAAAAATAAAAAAGGACACAAATTATTTATTTCAAGCAATTGCAAAGGAGCAATATTGAAATTTAAAAAAAAATGTGAAGATATCAAAAACAGGATCGTGTGTACCAAAACCAAAAAAAACAGTTAATAAATCAGACAATAACCCTAAAATCGGAAACCTTATAACTAAAAAGATTAAAATTAAAACACTAAACTTGTGGTACATACATGATACAATTATTGTAATTTCAATTACCATTAACAAAATTTAATATAATTTAGCACACAATAATAATAAATTAACATTTAATTACATTTAACTGTTTATTCACTTAATTAACGAAAACGTGCCATAAGCTTCACACCCACAGTTTAATGCTTCTATAAATATAATTTCATATTATAATAAGGACACATAAATTTAGGAGGTTACGATTAAGTGCTGTAGGAAACGGAGGCTTGACTCTCAAGTTCGTTTGCAAGGCAAATCTTCGGTTTTCCTTGCCCGAAAAAAAATAAACGGTTTTGTGGTGGTACATTCAGTACTTAAAATAAACTGGTTTGAATATCTGTTATCAGAACAGCACGTTTCGGTGTAAATGCGATCCCAGCGTGTGTTTTAGTGTGTGTCTAGTAAGGTACCTATACTATGCAATGTACTACAATTCAAAGCAGAAAAAACAACAGTTTCTTTTAACCTTTTGAACGCCAGAGCATAAACGCACGCGCGTGCCCTCCACGCTAAGCCACAATTTCATCGCAAATACCTATAAAGAGAATCATCATCTTCCTGCCCTTGTCCCAAGTTATTTGGGGTCGGTGCAACACGTTTTTTTCTTCCATTCTCCTCTGTCAACCGTCATGCTATCATTTACTTCTTTATCTTTCATATCATTCCTCACACAATCCATCCATCGTTTCTTTGGCCTTTTTTACTTTTTTTTTTGGTGGGTGGGAAATCATCAAATGACCCCCCCCCCGCTCTGGGCGGAGCGGAAGGGAGTGTCAGACTCTTACTGACTAAAAACCACCCATGTTCCTTCTTAGGCCCTTTATGTTCCAGGGCCGCGGTATCTCTTTCGAACAGTCCCGCAGCCCTGGCAGGCATCGGCCCTTGCGGGCCCCTCCCGTTTGCTGACATCTCTTTGAGGCGCGCGTGGAACACGAACGCGCCGTCGACACGGCCTGCCCGTCGTCATACGACGGACGGACGGCGAGCTAGCCCATTACTCACCGTCCACAGGCCCATCGTTTCTTTGGCCTACAAAGAGAATAGGGGTTCCAAAACTATTTAATTGTTGTAATAGTGCACTGTACATTTTTTGTCACATATTTGTGTCGTTGGCGTAAAGGCCACGTGTTTTCTTGTCACGTATATGTGACAATGGCGTTCAAAAGTTTAAATATAAACGTGACGTCGACGTTGTGATACAGAGTGGGCTAGGAAAAATATCCTATACTGCTCTGTCCCACTTCAGGGCAAAGAAATAAAAACAAACTTAGTTCATTTTAAACGAGCGAATGCTTATTTTAATCACTCTTCTACTACATAAACATAGTGAGCTAAATTGCTTCAGCCAAACAGCTCTAACTTGATGCTTTCAACTGAAAACAATCTACAAACATCGCTAAGCCACTTACGTAGGGCAAAGCCGGTAAGGATTTAGAAATCGGAACAAAAAAAAATACCTAAGCAGTTCATTGAAAAACCTTTTTGTGAATATTGAATCTTTTTGGTATAAATAAAGATTCCTGTTTTATGTGGAAAACATGTGAATTATATAAAAAAGAAAAAGGAAGATAGTTTATTATAGCAATATTTGGATAATTACGTTCAAGTTTCATGTAATGTTGGATGACACTATTGACATCAAGTGGTTTTAAAAATAAAATAAAATAAAATTCGTTTAATTCAGACTAATAAAATGTCCATAGGTTGTTAGTAACAATATCTTAAAACTATTAGTCAAAAAACAAAACTTATACAACATGCAGCCTGATAAGCCTACCTACAACTGCAGATTCAGGTCTCTCTGCAATCATCCTTAGGATTCCGTTGCCACTACCTCGAATTCGGCGAATTAATGAGGCTGACTTTTTGCGCATTATAGCGTAAAAGTCATCCACCCTCGCGTCGGCAAACATGCCCGAGGTGCTGCAAAAACCGCTGTTTTAGTATTCACAAGCGAAAAATTCTGAGAACCAGTCCTACCAAGGGGTTTCTTATTACTCAGATAACAGGTTCACTCTGGAAAAGTCAGGTAGGTGTAGCGTGTGTAAGACAACCTCCCTATATAAATGTAACTTAGTATGTAAGTGAGGCATTAAAGGTAGCCCGGAGGACACGGTGGAGCACACCGTGGAGGTCTGCTCCGTTTGGTCGGAGCACCGCCGTGTCCTCGTAGCGGCGATTGGCGGCGGCGACCTTTTGATGATTTCCCATCCGAAAAAAAAAATGCATTAAATGTAATACTTTAAGCAAGACACTACATTGATTTGTTACCCGAACTCCGAACAGTACATAGTCAGCTGCATCTGGTTAGACTGGAAGGCGACCCCAACATAGTTGAAAAAAGGCTGACTGATGATGACTATTGCCATCAACAAACTTCCATTTTCCCACGCCGCCATTTGCAATCTCCCAATTTTAGTAATCCTTTCATCAGTGCAGTCAAATAGCAACTAAAAGATGATTATTAATTCAGTGTGTTGTGTCCATTCCATCCATATGAACAAATAAAACATTAACCATTTACAGTAAATATTAACTGAAACGGAACAAGGTTTATAGATTATTTCACGGCTTATTTAACTTTAATACGTTTTCCAACGTTACGACGGCTTTGCAGCACTTGTGATCGCGAATGGACTCTTAAAGTTGAAGATTCAAATGGCGCGCAGGCGGAGAACCCCCCGGGCTTTTGGAAGTGGAAACCTACACACTTACGGCTCGATTTTGCATCTGCACAAACACTATGTAAAACTGTTTTGTTTTTTGTTTGATTCTTATACGCGGTGTAATCACATGGCTTGCTCATTCAAAATTTTCTTATTTTATGAAAAATAATGTAAAACATATATGTAAAAATTTGTAGTTTACCATAGACAGTGAACAAAATAAGACAAACAAGCTCTGCAAAAAACTTGGAAATAATAACTGATAAGGGTAGCAAGTAAAAAATAGGTTTTTAATTACATAAAAATCTATCATTGTAAGATACCGTTGTTTCTTTCGTCAGATTTTTGTTACACTGCGTATATATGTATGAATTATCCACCACGAAAAATGTAATGTAGTAACTCTTAATTGATTATCCATTGTTTCTCCATCAGCTGATTCCGGCACCGAATCACCTCAAGACCATACAACTATGGACATCTCTTCTCGCCACTTCAGAGCTGAGTTCCTTCAAGAGTGGCAGGGATCCCCTGACGCTCCTTACTTCGACCCCAGTACGCCAAGAAATATAACTGGCCTGGTTGGGCACCCAGTTCGACTTCTGTGTAGAGTGAAGAACTTGCAGAATAGGACGGTGAGTAGTTTTAACATAATAATAGTAAGTACACGCAACAAACGGGGAAGAAACCGCAACGAACTGTGACAAGGACAATTTTTTTTAGGCCGAAAAAATATTGATCCATGTTGAAGTAACTAAAAATGACCAAGTGGTAACGTCCCTGATTTACGGGTTTTTCTTCATGAGTTCAAAGCCAATTAGGCATGAACTAAACTTTATGTTGCAATCTACTTATTCACCACTGCTCTCAAAACGGTGAATTAAAACGTCATGAAGAAACCAGCATAACTTTGAACCAAAAACTCAAAGATCATGCGACATCCACCAGCCTATACTGGGTTTACGTGATGGATAACAGCTTCACAGCCTCACAGAGGTAGCTTTTGTTCCAGCAGTGGGTCCATAATCACATCCCATCTGTTTTCATGAAGAGAGAGGTGTATACACATACAAATCATTCTGTCACGTAAGAAACCCTCCGATTGACTCATAGGTCAATAACGGTATTCGGATTCACAGAATAAGAGGTCCCCGGTTTTCATGTTACAGAAAGGAAATCTATTTTCATTTACAGGACACGTTTCTAAATTCTTCGCACTAGCCGGGGACGAGCACTTCGCACTAGGCGAGCTACCGGGAATTTTATTACAGAAAATCAAAAGCTGTTTTATCTAAAATTCTCGTTAATTTATACAGTAATATTTACACGTTAAAAAGCCAAAGGAATTCGTTGAATGTTTTTCCGAAAAAGTATTTTGAAACCACGAAATATTTAATGAAAAAGAAAACTACTTCAACATCTCACAATTTATCATCGCAAAAAAAATCTTTTATATTCCACGGTACAGGCTTTTATTACCGGCTTCGTCCACATTAAACTTTAAATTTACTGCTCTGCCGTAAAGCCACTACAACGCATATTCACTTGTCGTCAATTTTAAAATTCACGGTTTAAATCCTTCAATAACCGTCACGAAAAAATAAACAACATTCTCTTTTCGTTGTAAAATGGATAAGCTTATTGAATTATCTGACATTGTCTGACGTATCAAAAGATATTTAATAAACGTACCTGATACTTCGACAATAATGCAGGATTTCAATAGGATATATCCATTGCTCGATTAACAGACAAAAGGTCCATGAAAACAGGTCTTAATGAAGCGATCAGCGTGCCGTTAGTATACCGTACTACAGGAAAAGGTACGTACAGCCCAAGGCAACGTAACTACCTACACATATTTGCAATTCTATAAAAAGAATCTAATCGAGAAACACGTGTATATTTTCTCAGAAAACTTTCACTAAGGTAAGAAAAAAATCTTAAGATTGCAAATAAAACCTTGAAAAGCCTTCTCGATTAATACCATCATCCCGACAAATGGCAATAGATCCTCCCTCATGTACTGGATCATAAAATTCTTAAGTGTTACAGGAGGCAGTTTTATATTTACGCTTAACTTCAGGTATCGACCGTTTTGGCTCGGAAGTGCGCACTTTACCGCCATTGATAACTCCGATCAAGTAAAACGCTTAAGGCCGATCCATTACAAGGAATTCTTTAAAAAATTCTGAGGGCAAATTGAACTGGTATATTTTTTTTCTTTATGCCCGAAACCCATCTTGGCTTTCTTCCCCGGCCGTTAAGTGACTCAACGTCACACTCACGAAATAGCTGTTTGTAAACAACATTAAAATATTTTTATAGCAAGTTATAAAGTACGACAGGTTGACACTTGGAACTTTTTAATAGAAGCTGTCGTTTAACTTGTGCTAGGATGAGTTTTGTACGAAGTGGTGTCGAAGATTGATATTTACATTGTGTTGCTTTTAAGTACCTACGAGTGTTCTTTGAGACTGGTGAGTTGGCTTTGTACGTGCTTGTTTCAACAATTCATATATTTTTAAATGTGACTGCAGTCATCCGACCTCTGTAATAATTTCGCGGAATCATTAACGCTGTTAATAAAACTCATTTACTATGACACCGTGGGGTCCTAGTGCTCACAGCCTTTTCAAGGAAATTAAATCAAACGCTTAGTTGATACTTCCCGTGAAACAAGGGCTGGCTTTTACCTTGGCCAGAGGCTTAGCGTTGCCATACAGCGTGGCAACGCCGCCAGTCTCTTGGGGACATTACCACTTGACAGCACCAGCGTTGAGGAGGAGTTTTTTGACGCCATTTTTTAGTTTATTTTTAAATTAGTTACTTTAGGTTATTTTAATTTATAAGTGTATATAATATTGTTATGATTTGGTTTAATAAAATTTATTTGAGTTCAAAAAAAATAAAAATAATTAAATTATAGGTCAAAAGTTATATAGTTATATTCCAAAAATAACTCAAAATCATTATCTCTGGAATATATTCTGCGACATTTCGACTGTCATAAGTATCATCATTACTCACAGATTTCGTTTCAAAGTCGTGAAATAGTTCAGCAGTAATTCCAGTTCCATCCATTAGGAAACAGGTATCAATTTGTCGTTTGAACCTCCGAAATCAATACCTTCATTAATAATTTTGTCTTTGAACACTGAGAAAACAGTGTCTTCTCTAAAGACAGGGCCGTCCTTTGAAATGTTAAGTTCGTTTATTTATGTTTCAACATCTCTCCCCTTGCTTTTGTCCCTTCAGTAACTTTGTGTATTATAAGATTACCATAGATCACTATGGAATTGACATTAGCATGAAGCTGACAGTCGTGTTCATAGTTAATGGAAGAAGTTTTAATAAAGCATACAAAAAATTGCTGACGGTTAGTGAAGTTTCCAGAATGCAAATGCAGGTTTGCTATGCTAATGAGCGAAGCTTTCTTTGCTCAGATGAGTGGGGTCTGAGAAGAAGTAATTCTCAGCATTTGTAAGAAGTATTAGGGTTTATGCACAATAGATAATGTTCATTTATTTACTATTTATTTAATAACCCACTAGGCATAATCCCAAATACTTCTACAATGAGACTTTTCAAATCTTCTCTAATAATCTAAAAATCATGAACCTCAATTAATAAACTGGGCCTATCACAGTCCATTGCTAAGCAAAGGCCCCCAAGTCTCCCAAGCTTCGCCATCACACCCTCAACCACGTCTTTCCATTTCTAGTCTGCCCTAGTCATATTTTTTAGTCTGTTCATCTGGCAATTGATCGCTGCTTAATGACGATTCACGGACGTGAACTTGAAAGAGTAGTTTTTAGTACAAAACTGTTTTATGTAAATGCTTCATTGTGCCCAAAAAAACAGACATAAATATTATCATGGTTTCCATTGAAGGAGCTTGTGGTAAAAAAATAACAGCCGCACATTTATATCTTCAAGGTTAAGCCGCGCTTGCCTAGGTCGGTCTGTGGATAGGTGACCATCATAACATATCGGATTTCCTCCGTGCCTCGGAAAACAAGTTCAGCCGTTGGTCCCGGCTGTCATTTGTAGATCTTTGAAAGTCGTTACAGGCAGTCAGTGGCCCGAAAGTCTGACAACCAGTCTTTCCAAGGGGTACCGCTACTAACATAACCCAGTGCTATCTTTTCTATTTGCAAGAAATTACACTTACCCTCGATGACCGTATATTATCATAAACACTAGAAACGGGATATTAACTAACAAATAGACAGAACAAAACAAACAAACAGTGGACATGGTAAATATCCCGTTTCTAGTGTTAATAATAATGTTAGTGACCATGACAGTTTAATAACTTATATTGATGACAGTATATGTTTGTTTTCTTTATTTTTCAGTTATCACATGTTTACCATTTGAAAAGATAAAACAAAATGTTTGGTTTTATACGTGAATTTTATGTGTTCGATTTGGAGAAACCCTTTGAATTGTATCTATCTGTGTCATCTAGCGTTTCCGCTGGTATGAAAAGGTATAAAAAGATAGCGAATAAAAAAGGGTTTTTTATGTTCATGTTCCTTTAATTCTTGGATTGTGTTTATTTGTTGTCATTTCTCGCGTGATTTAGGGATTCGAAACCGTCGTTGTTGTGTTTTGAAGCAACGAAGTATATGTGTAAAACTCTTATTTTGAGTTTGAACGTCATTTTAGTTCCGGAATAATATCAATCCAACAACCACTGATTTCTTTGATAACGAGTACTTCATCGGTTTTATCATGCTTATGTTTGTTATAAAGCACTTTTACGTCGAGAGAGTGGAGGACTTATGGTTTTTTTTAGAAAAAATTGATTAAAAACACGCATCAAAACATTCATGTACTCGTATCTTTTATAGATTTTATACAGTGTCAAAAGTTAACTAAGTTCACGTAATCGTAAATTCAAGCTTGCCTGGATACTTCTTCCTATTTTTAAGACTTGTACATTAGAAACGTGACTTTAGTGACAGACGTCTTTCATCTTATTTGTCACGAAATTCAGCTGTTTTCTCAGTTAACATGGGTTTCAACCTGCTGAGTACAGACGTCTTCCCTTTTGTGCTATGCTGCCCTGGTCTGTGCGATCTTCGTCCAGGTCTTCTTTTCCCATTAATGTAAACTTTGTTGCACAGGTATCATGGGTCCGTCACCGCGACATCCACCTGCTAACGGTGGGGCGCTACACGTACACGTCGGACCAGCGCTTTGAGGCGCAGCACAAGCCGCGCTCCGAGGAGTGGGCGCTGCGCATCCGCAGTCCGCAGCGCCGCGACTCCGGCCAGTACGAGTGCCAGATATCCACCACACCGCCTATAGGGCATGCTGTCTTCCTTAATATTGTAGGTTAGTACGGTCACAGTTGTATTTATTTTTCTCGCGTTAAACCTTATTATATCTGTTGTTTCTTTGTCTTATTACACGACCGGGAAACATGAGGGTTTTCAAACTAGGATAGCGAGATAGTTTGCTAGCAAGCTAGTCGATTACGCTAGTTAGCCAGGTGGCCAAGTTATACAACTCCGAGTCATCTTACATCTCATCTCATCACACGACGAAGAAGAAGTCACTCTGTCCTCATGTATACGAAATCATCCTCATTTTAGACTCCTAAGCTAATATGAAAGTTTACTAGGATGAGATTGTATTTAACTGGTAGCTGTAATTATGAACTAGCTACATAACAGTATTTTAAACGACTGAAGAAGTTCGTTTCAAATGTCTCCATTTTCAAGGTTTGCTCAGTGTCGGCTATTTTATAAATCTTTTAGTGATTCTACAAGCTACCCCATTTTGTAAGGAAAATAAAAACTCTTCTCCCTACAGAAGTTCATGTTTCATCTTATATTGCTAAGTAAAAAGTCCCTATTTCAAATATCCATTACACAAACACACGTAGAAACAAGACAAACTCCTCAGGTATAAACTTAGTATTTACATTTGGGACCTAAACAGTTGGAACACAGGTATTTGTTGATTCCCCTGAGATTGCTACGTCTCGGCCTACGTTACCTAAAACAACATGGCCGCGGTAACATGTTTTCTCAGTTCTTGTTCATAATGCATGTACAGGCACGTGTGAATTATAAATTGTAATTATTATAATGCAAGGAACAAGCAGTTCCTCGTGACTTTGCTTGCGAACAATGTTTAACTCGCTTATTAGCCCGCTGAAAAGAGTTTAAAAGGGTACAAAAGAATTTAAAAGTTTTACATAATCATTTTTGATACCTATTCATTTTTTATATTTTTTTTTTTATTTTTTTTATATTCATTTTTTATTTCTTATATTGAGGAACTTTCAAAAGGTAGGTACTTAATGTGTGGAATATACTATCTTCCAAAATAATGACAACGTTTCTTTATTATGTTGTTTTTCCGTGATCCGCGCAACAGCGCCGAAATATCGGGAATTCGAAACAAATAGTCAACGTGGCAAATATACCGTTTTCAGTGTTAATGATAAGCCAAGTCAGAAGCCCATGGGAGGCATAAAAACTCTGTCACCAGGTTAGCCACTAACCACACGATAAAGAAAGAAATGTTAATGATTTACAAAATTGTTTCGGAACCATTCTTTAAAAATGAAATGTTTCCATAAACGAGTATCGTTATTACTCTGCCATCGCCGAGTATAACGTGAACCAAAAATTTTCCACTGAATTGTCAGGCTCCGAATATCAACTCAGCGACTATAAAAAATAGAAGACATTTTATATTACCGCCTGTTTTCGAGACAAAAAGTTAATAATTGAATTGAATCAAACGGTATTTACCAAGTATATATTAAATTCTAGCAGAACTCCAACAAAAGACAATCATACTTCCACAATAATTATTAATATAATGTTGGTAATACGAAACTTTAGAGTATTTCTATAGTACTTTTCAACAGGGCATTGGCTTTTTACCCGACTGAGGGTAATGTGTTTAGCAGCCTGTATATACATTATATGTTTGTTACTTTGTGTCACTCAAGAGACCAAACGCGTGGGCTGATTTGATTATTCGATTTGTCGTAATTTGGCAAGTATCATCAAATACATGAAATTAATCAAATTCAATATGGCGACCACTAGATGCCTTAATGTGAAAAATTGAAAAAAATTAAGTCGACGAACTATATTAAGTGGGGTATAATTGCATGGGTATTTGAAAATATCTTTAGACTTCTATCTCAACTTTAAATCGTTAAGTAAAAAATCAAGAAGCTCTGAAACTTATTAAACTGAAAAGCTGGGAATAAAAACTGGCTAAAAATGCGAGTCGTACTCACACGACTAAAAACCCAAAACAAGCGAATTTGGAAACAGGCGGGACCAATTCCATGTTTTAATCATTTTAATTTTGGTTTTTTTTTTGTTTGTATGTTAATCTTTTACATTTTTAACTTTTCCAGGTTCGTTAAAGTGGGTAGAATATCACTTTGAATGACCCTCTATTCATAAACTAAATCCTTTATAAGTCCCTCATCTCCGCGCAGGCTACTAAAATTCCACAAACACATTAAAATCAAAGTATTTTTCATCTCCTCTAGAACCAGAAACGGTAATATCCAGCGGACCAGAGCTGTTTATCCAGGCCGGCTCCACCATCAACTTGACCTGCACAGTGCGTCACACTCCTGAGCCACCCAGTTCGATCACCTGGACGCATGGAGAACAGGTAATTTCAAATGTACGTTTATTTTCAATATTACTTACAACCCTGTAGATTTCCTAAACTTGGTCGATTTTACTACTAAACCTCACTCGGTTTTAATGATAGACTAAGGGCCTATTTCACTATGTCAGAATAGTCACTACTTACCAAATAAATTCAAAAATGGAACAGAATTTGTATGAAATAATCTGCTAAGTAAATTAACGGGAACTTAATCGTTGGTGGTGATTGGTGAAACAGGTCCTAAATATTAGAATAATGATAACGATTCATGAAATCATTTAAATGTAATTTACAAATTCAAATTATGTAGAATATTTTACAGTTTCTGTCAAAGCGAGATCTATGACGAAATTCTTTATAATAAGAACCCATATAATAATATCGAATAACCAATTTCTTGGTGGTCTACCAGCTGATACTAAAACATCTGCTAAAATCAATATTGTTTAGCATAAGAACAAAACCCAATTTAATTTCATATTGCAATAATGGTCGAGTAGCCACAGAATCTAATAACGCACTGTTACTGGCGCGGTCACACATTATCCACTGCTGACCACAATACATATTATTATTATAGTGTACGCTTTCCGTACGCTATCTGTGGATTGTCGCTGTTATAGTTGCAACATATCGGATTTAGAATCCTCGATACGATTTTCTTGTAGCAAAATCTGTTTCACTTGAAGCACTGACAATCAGATTTATGTACCTAATTCATTTATCAGAAATAACCTATTATCAGACCTGTGATCCTTGAAGATTAAGGCAAAAAAAAGTTTTACCTGTAAAATAACAACAAAATTTGGATACATATGTTTTAGTCTTATATGTAGGTAATAGGAGGTGAGCGTATTGCCATCAACCAAAGGTTCAACTCCAGAATCTGGGTTGCTACTGAGTTCTCAAAGTATAGACTCAATAACACCTTGCTCGTTCTAGGAATTGAACCTAAAATATCATGCTCATGCATGGTAGTTGACAGAAAATAATACGAGGTCAAAGTTGGTAGTGATTCAGTTCAAATGTAAAATTACAGATTTATCGTATATACCACCATGAACACTCATTTTTCGCTTCGTTAATTAATAAAACAAATCAAAGTTCTAAAACAAAATCAGTACCCCGACAAAATTTGTTGAATAACTTCACAAATTCAGCTAATAACAGATTTTGCCGACAAATCCCCGCCAGCCGGGATTAAGAGCATTAAATTCCCGATGTACATGGAATTGCCGACTCAATCCTGAGTCAATCGATTTCATGGTTTGAAAGTGATTACGTAATGAATGGCCTGTTGAACAAATTCATTACGTAATTATGTCACAGCGAGTCAGTCTGCCGCATTAAATTTTAATGGAAATTTAATAGTGTCAATATGATAAAAGTTTGCTTATCAATTGCAAATGTTCATGTTTGCTGCTGATTTATAAGCATTAATAATGATGTGAAAACACAGAAATACTGATTGATATTTGTTTCGTTTGTTAGAACAAATTTAAATGATAATGTTTTTTTAGGAACAAAATTTATAGTTATTCCCACTGAAAATATTGAACTTTATACCATCAATACAATTTCGAAGGAAAACAACAATAGTTAAACTTGATATTTTTTTTAGGTGATCAACTTTGACTCTGCTCGAGGAGGCATATCACTAGTCACTGAAAAGGGACTGAAGAGTACCAGTCGGCTCCTGGTACAGCGGGCAACTGGCTCAGATGCAGGAATGTACACTTGTGGACCCAACAATGCTCCCTCGGCAGCCACTAGGGTCCATGTCTTATCTGGTAAGAAATCTTCAAAATTCCATCATGAAAATTAAACTATAGAACCAGTTTCTATTAGATAAATAACAATTTAAATATTCTTTGTCAGTGTCGAGTGAAAGTTTTATTAATTTCTGAAGTTTACAGTGTCAAATGCTTTGCACAAAGTCGTTCTTACTAACTTTTACTAGAATGATTTTATTCTAGTAGATTATTTGTATGAATTTGTATCTAATTTGAAATTCCCTCTGTCCCTAGGTGAGCACCCTGCAGCAATGCAGCAAGGATGTGCAAAATCAACACTAGATAAGACAGCCTCCATTCTATGCTGTTTGTTAACACTCTACGTACTAAGAAAACCTTCGTTTAGCGACCTACAGTTTGGCACTTGAATCTTTCAAGCCATCTGAAACAAACCATAAGCTGAGTCAATAATTTGTATAATAATTCTATTGCTTGAAGATCAAACAAGAGTGATTTGATTGGTGAAAAAGGGATAAGGGACAATGTGTACTTTCTGGTGCCTAAAAAAACTTTGTTAAAAAGCCACGATGTCTTGTGAATAGACAACTTTTCGGCTTTCACAGTCTTTAATATCTCGTTATTTGCTTTTGTCAAGTTACTTTGTAAAAGTGATTTTGTTTGGGTCGTTAAACATTGAGAATAGGATCCTCAAACAACAGTTTTTGGGAAAAATGTTTTGGTTGTTAAGTGAAAATGTGCGTTGTTCAAATTCATTAGACGGTCAAATTCCGTTGATTATGTATTGTAAATATTTCTATCACAGCTTTGTACATACTTTGATGTAGGTATTATAAATACAATTATATCCTGTAGCTGTCTGTCCGCGTCGTTATGTTAACATAATGAAGGGTAGATGAAACTGTTGTATCTCGAAAAGGTATTGTTTAAACTCATTAACAGTTACGTAAGGTTATATAATAATTAATTATTACGGGCAGACAGCGAAACCCTTCTAATTGTAACTAAGGTTTAGCTCTAGAGAATTTAATTGACGAGTTAAAATGGCAAGTAACAATTATGTACTATGTGTTCGCAACTCAAGGTTTCAAAGATATAAGATTTTTACATAAAGATAATACCTATAAGGGAGCATAAGGGGTTTTGAAAGTGGATAGTCTCCATATTCCATGGTCATTGTCAGCTTTAATGGCGGTCGGCAGATGCTTATATAGTTTCCAAGGACTATATAGCACGTTTTTGGAAGGCATCAGCACGGATCGGGTCGCAAATGATGGTCGTTGAAATAAATAACTAGTAACTGTGAGGGTCTTCCTAAATGTGAGGTTGGAGTTCTTACTTAAACAGATTTTGGGTCGCGATGTTCCTAACACATTCACTTTTTCGTCAACTTTGACCTGTATGACGTTAAAATCTTGACACAGATACGCAGACTCTGACTAGGTACCTATTCATTAAACAGTTGGCTGCTCGAAAAAAAATGACCCTACCCCAGGTTGGGGTCACAAAGTATAATTTTTTCGAACGAGATAATGTGAGACATTGATAATATTAATACTATTATTGGGTCTTTTTATCAAACTCCAGAGCAAAAGTGAAAAAAACTAAGTAAAATCTAAAGTATGAACTAAAACGTTACACAAAAAAAAACCAGCAAACAATACAAAATATTAAAGATAAAGCTCTAACGATGAATAAATAAGAAAACGTGTCGACTATCCCGCAGACTTGATTATTAATGACATTCTAAACATTGTCCAAAATGTGAAACAGACGCCATTTATATAAGAAAATACATCTCGTCACCTAACGCAATTATCTTGGCAGTTAGGTAAGATGGCGTCTAATTGGGGAGCGAATAAATTAATGTAAATTGTCTGTAAATAATTAAACCAAATTATTGTCCAATTTTAAATAAATAGATACGGAATATATGAATAATGAGCGTCAACGAAATAAAATTTGTTATAAATTATGTTTTGTGTTTTATTCTCTTGTTTTTTTTTTCTGTTGGACGTTCCTTTGAACTAAGAGATAAATACAAACAAATCCTGTGATTCCCCTGAAGAATACCTTTGTGAGTGTTGTCTCGTGGGTTTCGTAAAAGGCAAAGTAATCGGTGTTTCCATCATCAATTGAGGTAAGTATGATATATTTTCATTCAGAAGTCGGTATTTTGAAAGTGAAATTAAACGAGGAAAGTCTAATTATTAGGTACCAGGAGTATTAAACCAAAAAATAATTTCAGTCTACCTTTTTATTTTTAAGTTATCATATTTTTTAGGTACCTATTAATGACCTAACAAAGACTTTATTAACAGACGTCGTCCTAAAGAATTCGACTATTCCTTAATAAAAAGGAAAATTGTTCATATTTTTGGTAAAAAAGCGACAACCTCCTTTGATGACCTAGCAATTCATTTAAAATTCTATCGTCGTCTACAGTTTATTTACTCGGCCTAGATTTCAATATAAATAGAGAACAGGCTACGAAAATATCTTTAGTACTTTAATCTTTGTCGTTTTAACGGCTAACATTTGAATAATGGGCTTTATCAACGTTTCGGATAAAGTCCAGTTTCGTTTATGCTTTTATTATATTGCTTATTGAATTTATTAAAATATACAAAACGAATTTGGAGTTTAACCTTTTAAAAGTGGATAATAAAATGGAAAAGGATAATTCCATTATGTATTGTTATAGCAATTTACTAAAATAAAAGGAGGTTGTAAGACAAGATACGTACACACAGCTTCAGTAAGTGCTAACCCCTCAAGCTTTAATATATCAAAGCTTGAGGGGTTTGTACTTACTGACGCTGTGCCTACAACAGACAAGTAGAAGTAATAAATAGTAAGAGATCAACATGCGATCGACACTCGCCGATGTTAGGACAGCGGCTTTTATAGAAAAACACTCATTCAAAATAGGTCTTGTCTTGAGGACAAATTATTATATAATTTCAAAGTCCCTACTAACCCAATATTTTTTCTTTAATTTATATTGCTGTAACAATCTTAAGTAATTATTTAATCTAAAAGGACTAGCTGTTAACTAGTTTTTTATCACAATATGAAGTACAAATAAAAAAAAAACAGATTTCTTGGAATAATAATTCCATTTTTGTTTGACAGCTCCACGTTTTAACTAAATTAAAAGAATGCCAATTTCTTTCACAAACGTACTTACATAAAACTTTTAGTACTAGTCATAAACCCTTCCAACAATAAGCAACAAAATAATAGAAGTTACCGAGGCAATTGGTAAAAACTTGACCGGCTTAGGCCTCGTTCAGATTGCACAGGCAGAGGCGGCAGCGGGCGCGGCTTGAGACAAGCGACACATGCACGCGATACCTTGTTTCCGTCGTGTGATTACTGTCGCTTCGCAAACCGCAGCGGCGCGTAGCTTGTGATCAGGTCAGAGGGCTCGGGCGGAGACATCAGTGATCGCGACTTCGCAAGCAGTAACGTGTAAAACAGAGTGTGTTTGTTGGTTTTTCCTTCCTTCTCGCAGCAGTAGAGCAACAGATTGATGTTGCTTTTTATGATATAAAAATACATGAGGTAGACTACTGAATTTCGCGGGAGAACCGCTCATACAGCAACTCAACTTTAATTCATGTATTCGAATTATATTTACGATCCTTAAACTAACCGTTGTATCAAATTATTCTAATACATGATTTAAGTTAGATTAGCCTATTCCGATCACTGGTGATAACATACGCGTCTGCCTTAGCACCCGCTTCAGCCTCTCAATGTGGACAAGCACTTAGAGAGATCGACTTTTCCCGTGCGAATCCTCGAGAAATACGCCGTTTTCTTATAAGTAATAGCAGTAAGTAATAAAGAAAACTGTTGCGGTCCTGAAAATAAATAGAAGTGACTTGTTACGACTTGAAACATTTTTAATTTAAGTAATATTCTGACTTTACAGGGACAAATGTACGTCTTTTGTTTTCCTGTTTATGAAACTTTTGAAATAAACTGACTTGGTCACAACATTGTTTATAAACTTTTATCTAATCTTCTGTAAAGATCTGTATTTGACTGAGAGGGTTGATTTATTATGTCAATATTCAGTCCTTACTTAGTACAATTTTAAGCAATTATCTTGGACCTGGCACTCTGTCTGAAAAATATAAGTAAGGTACCAAGAACAAGAAGAAATTACTTCTCAGAAATATTTGTATTTATATATAAACTGTCTAGAGGACGTAGACACTAAAGGTTGAAAGTTTGTGATTATAGTAATTAGGCATTATTTTGATCAACAAAATAAACCACAGTTACTTAAGTGGCTCAATATGAAAACTTTATCAAATACAATTTAGAATTTGATACTCATCATAATCAGCCCCGAATCACCCACTGCTGGGTATCGGCCTCCACTATTTTCTGCCACACTTCCCGGTTCAGTGCGTCCCTTATCCAAGTGTTTCCCGGGACTTTCCGATTCCTGTTCGGTTGTCGAAATACTATGATAGATACTGAGTTTGTTGGTGGCTATAAGAGTAGAGGAAGATCAAAGAAACGATGAATGGACTGTGTGAAGGATGATATGTCTAGAAAAGAGGTGTTTCGCGAGATGAGGAGAAATAGAGAAATATGGAAAATCAATCTAATCCTCAAATAAATTGGGCAAGGGCATAATGATACTGAGTTTGATAGTAAGTGGTACACACGAGATCCCTTTCATACCACAGCATAGCATACTTAAATCTTACTAATATTATAAATGCGAAAGTAACTGTGTCTGTGTGTTACGCAATCACGCCTAAGCTACTGAACCAGTTTAAATAAAATTTGGTACAGGGATAGTCTAGAGCCTGAGAAAGGACATAGACTACTTTTAAATGCGAAAAAAGGGCTGTAATGGTTTGAGATAGGCAATAAAAGTTTGTATGGAATTGACTTTATTTTTACGTTGTTTTTTTTTAAGTCGTTTTTTTTTAAGTCGTTTTTTTTACGTCTTCTTATTTTTAGGCTTTTGATTAGATATAAATAAATACGACATTCAAAGTTTGTAAAAATTTTACTCTATAGGGGATAAAAATTATGGGAAGAAATAAATTAAAGTTTTTGTGTGATGACGTCGGCAAAAAGCTTACGGCCCAGAAAATAAAAACATGGAAGAAATACAGAGAATTCCGGAGTAATCTTATGTTATTATACATATGTATATATATATTAAATGGTCAACTGACTGACTGGGTGATATACACACAGCCCAAGCCGCTGGTCCTTGAGACATGAAACTTGGAGGGTATGTTATTTGTGAAGAGTAAGTATCCACTATTTTATATTTTTGGGAGTTCCGTAGAGTTTAGTAGGTATCTTCAAATTATGTGTTTAGGCTGACGATTGAAAATTGATTTATGTGTCTCAGCGTTTTTGATAATTCTACCCCAGAAGGGTTAAAAAGGGGGATGAAGGTATGTAACTATGTTTGTTACCGTCACCTGGATTAACCTATTGGTTACTTTTTAATCCCGGTAGTACGTTCCCATCGGATATTTTTCGACATCCACGCGGGCGAAGCCACGGGCAAAAGCTAGTCGGCTATAAATCGGTAAGTTACTCTGTCTGTCTGAATACACTACATTATGTATTCACACATCAACAGCTTAAAGGATTTCAACAAAACTTTTGCACACAGGTAGACCATGACTTGGGTTCGTGTAATCATTTTCAACCTACAAGCGAGCGAAGCCGTAGGCAAAAGCAAGTCACCCATAGCGGAATCCACAGGGAAGAGGGAGACAGCTTTGTAACTATTTTGTAAACCACAAGCTACTTCACACAAGCAGTTTACTGAAGAGTTGCTCTAGCCGCTAGAATTTCAGTGGAATGGCAAAGTCTTACAGCCCGCCGAAATGTTTTAGTTTAGCGACGGCCAACAAAGTGATAAGGCTGATTTAAATGCTCATTAATTTCATCCAATACCTTTTCTTTGATAAAAGTTTAACTTTTAGCTTCGAACACGAAACAAAGTTATCTATCTATACATATAATAAATCTGTAGACGTGGCATTTCTGTACATTGAAAATATTTAGAAAAAAAGTAGTAGGGGTGTTAAAGGATCACAATCAGAACCCATTTCTACCATTTTTAGAATTTTTGTCTGTTTGTCGGTTTGTCTGTTTGTCGGTTTGTCTGTATGTTTGTGCGCGCATCACGTAAAAACCCCTCATTATATTCAAAATCGAAATATTGAAACATAAGAAACATTGTTCCGAGTAACATTTAGCGTATATTTCATCAAAATCGACCAACAGACGCAAAAGATATTAATGTTTAAAATTTAGTTAGTAACCTCATACGCCATTTCTATGATAAATTTAATTATTTACCTGAACGCGCCCCAAAAGGTGGTAGCCGTAAGGCTCATCCGTGGGTACCGCACGATCTCCCGCGAGGCGGCGAGCCTCCTTGCCGGATTGCCGCCATGGGATCTGGAGGCCATAGTCCTCGCGCGCCTGCACGAGTGGCGCGCGGAGGTACAGAGCCGGGGGGTAACTCCGCTGCCGCGGCATATTGTCGCGCGGCGGACAGACCTCCGCCGTGATCTCATGGCGACATGGAGAGAGCGACTATCACAACCCCGTGCAGGGCACGCCACGATAGTGGCGATAAGTCCCCTCTTTGAGGAGTGGCTTGAGAGGCGCCACGGCGCCCTCACCTTCCGCCTGACGCAGGTCCTCACCGGACATGGATGTTTCGGGAGGTACCTGCACCAAATCGGTGCTACAATTGCGAGGATCGACCGGAGGACACGGTGGAGCACACCATCGAGGTCTGCTCCGCTTGGGAGGAGCACCGCCGTGTCCTCGTAGCGGCGATTGGCGGCGGCGACCTCTCGCGCCCGGCCCTGGTTCAAGCCATGGTCCGGGGTGAGAGAGAATGGGAAGCCGTCGCCTCCTTCTGCGAAGCAGTCATGCTAGCGAAGGAGGCGGCGGAACGTGAGAGGGAGAGAACCTCCTCACGTCCCAGCCGCCGCGGGAGAAGCACCGGGCGTCGGGGGCCACGCCGTGATGGCTCTCGGCCACCGTAGGCGCGGGCCTGTGGACGGTGAGTAATGGGCTAGCTCGCCGTCCGTCCGTCGTATGACGACGGGCAGGCTGTGTCAACGGCGCGTTCGTGTTCCACGCGCGCCTCAAAGAGTTGTCAGCAAACGGGAGGGGCCCGCAAGGGCCGGTGCCTGCCAGGGCTGGGGGACTGTTCGAAAGAGATACCGCGGCCCTGGAACATAAAGGGCCAATGAAGGAACATGGGTGGTTTTTAGTCAGTAAGAGTCTGACACTCCCTTCCGCTCCGCCCAGAGCGGGAGGAGTCATTTGATGATTTCCCACCCTCCAAAAAAAAAAAAAAAAGGGTGGCCGGACTGCACATTCCATTTTCAAATTGCTGCTGAATTTTGCAAGCAAAGATACCCCAACATGCAACATCACAAAAACGGGGAAGTCCTTTGTTAGCGGTGGCGTCGTTCGGCGACTTCAGACCCTGTGGACGGTGAGTAATGGGCTAGCTCGCCGTCCGACCGTCTTATGATGACAGGCCGTGTCGACGGCGCGTTCGTGTTCCACGCGGGCCTCAAAGAGATCAAACCTTCGAATCAAACTCAGTAAAACGGAAGGGGACTTCCGTTTTGCTGAGTTTGATGAGTATGAGCAAGGGCCGATGCCTGCCGGGGCTGCGAGACTGTTCGGAAAAGATACCACGGCCCTGGATCACAAATGACTAAGAAGGAACATGACATGCACGTTTTTCTCAATTTCAAAGAGTGGTTGTGTGAGTTGGCAGTCCTGTCGCCACATAACGAGTGGATCAGTAAAATAAACAAATAAAAAAATTACATTGTCGTCGAAGATTCAAAAGTATACACATCCATAGACACTGTGATGGCTAATGATGATAGTACTGCCTACCCCATTGAATTTCTCAACTCCGTGGAGTTCAAAGGCGAGGCGTCCCATCAGCTGGAGCTTAAAGTTGGCGTTCCAGTTCTGGTGATGCGAAACCTTGATGCAACCAGACTGTGCAACGGCACCAGGCTTCTTATCACAGAGCTGGGCAGTAACATTATAAAAACGGAGCGACTAAAGGATAGAGCGTTTTAATTCCCCGCATACCCACTATTTCAAATAACTTGCCATTTCAATTTAAGAGGCTACAATTTCTCTTAAAATTGGTTTTTACAATGACGATAAACAGATCCCAGGCCCAAACCATAAAAGTGACAGGCATTCAATTGTACACTCCATCCTTTTCAGATGGACAATTATAAATGTTGGTGGTTCAGTGCCCAAAACTTGCAGTGCTTGCGGAAAATAATAAGTCATTTATTGTTGTATACAAAACGGTATTAGAATAAATAGTGCCCAACAAGGTGTGTGATGGTTCACTTTGGAAATAAAGTTGTATAACGCTAAAATAAACGGTTTATAAGCCATATCGTTGCCATTTAATTTTGTTTGGGACTTCTTTTTGTAGTCATCACCCACATTATCACATTTTGATCAGCCAGTCAGTTCTCACACATCACGCCATGTAATCCCCAAATGTTTAGGCAGAAGTGTACCTAATCGTACACCCACATTTCGCCAGTTATGTTGAACTCCCATGTGATAGGGGCCGAGCATATTCCACCAACTGGGTACAAATCCAGATTCCGTGGCTGCTAATGAGAAATTCCTGATGGAATAACCCAATAACACTATTATTTATAGTATTTTTTTCAATTGCATACATTGTTTAATGTTAAGTGGAAGAGCGGAGTCACACAAGCATCGCCTCGCTCAAAAGGTGATCTCTAAATCATGTGCGTTATAGCTTTATGTAAATAAAATAAACATTTTTTTTAACCTTGCCTGACCCGTGCATCGATCCCAGGACATGCTTAGTATTCGCACTTACGACCACTCGACCAACGAGGCAGTCTCTCACATACATACCAAAATTTCCACGCGAACGAAGTCGCGGGCAACAGCTAGTGTATTATATAAACCTTTATTATAGATTCCAGAAATTCAAAATGTATCTGTTTGTTTGCCTGTCTGCTGGTGCGCTTAATCCGATTAACGTTTTGTTTGAGGTCAGGAAAGTTTTGAGTATGAATGAGAATGGCTTTAAGAGTAGGGGAAAAGGCTTTGGATGAACTGTGTGAAAGATAATATGACCAAATAGGGAGTGACGACTGAGATGAGGACTAATAGACAAGTATAGAAGAAGAAGACTGCCTCATTGATCTAGTGGTCGCAATCGCAACTGCTGTGCATGAGATCCTGAGTTCGATTCTCGGGTCGGGCAAAGTGTCATTGGGTTTTTCCATCAGAAATTTCTCAGTAGCCGCCACGGAATCTGGATTTCTGCTCGGTTGATGGCAATAGGCCGCCCCCTGTCACCTTGAATATAACTGGCGAAATATGGGTGTACCATTAGGTACACCTCTGCAAAACTAGTTTTTTCTTTATAATTTAAACTCTAGCATAATAAGAGATTACAAAGACTTAGTAGTCACTCGTTCAACTTTAGTGAAAATAATAAAAAATGACTGAACTCGTTACGAAGCCTCCGCTTTTAATATTAAAAGGAACTTTTAGGAATTTAAACTTGAAAGCTGGCTTGGTATGAATAAACTTGAGTAGAATGTAAAAATAGTTTTATATAGTATCCATCTTAGTAGTTTATAGGGGATTCGATGTAGAACACTTGCTTAAATAAAATAGAGTTTGGTACACTTGTACGAAAAACATTACCACGAAATGCAATTGCGCGAAAGAACATTTGCGCAAAGGTACTTTTTGCGCGCAAGTGTCCTGCTACCATTAAAATGTTACAGGGAGGCTTTTGCAATAATAATTATAGTCAAAGCATCATTTCGGGTATCTTTTCTTAAAATGTTAAATGCTGTATTCTTGGATCTTGCCATGAGAGACCATTTTTCCATAGGTAAAAAAATCAAACAAACGAACGAAATGTATAAACATGGACGAGGCAAAAGGCCACTGGCCTAGGCCATGGAATTTCTTGTCCATTCTTCTCCATGAGCTCTACGCACCAGTCTATTCACAGTTATTTTCCCTGTGGCTGGACTGTAGGTAGTTTATTTTTGACTATGCAAAAGTGCCTGTCACGAGTCCATTTGAAATAAATGCTTTGAGTTTGAGGTGGTGTTCTGCGGTTTCTGCCTACCCCTTTGGGAAAAAGTTGTTAGTTTATGTATGTTAAAAATCGCCCTTATTAATAAAAATATTCTTCCAAAACTTACAAATATACTGCGGGTGGCTTCAGCAGGTACGATCCACGATCAGCATACGAGTCAATTTATCTAGTTTCTATTCATCCTTTGAGGCAATCCTCTGGGGGATGGCAGCGCTTGCAGAGAACCGGTCGATTTCTTTATACATTATGGATATTTTAATACAAAATTGAAATATAGGAATATAGACAAAGTTACATTTTATCAAAAATAATGATGATGAAGGAGCTTGTGTATAAATAATAAAAGGCGCTCGGATCGATCGGTTAAGCCTCACTTGCCTAAGTTAGTCCGAGGATGGGTGAATACCCATTTCATACCGAATTTAGGCCGTGCCTCGGAAAGCACGTTAAGCCGTTGGTTCCGACTATCATTTGTAGATCTTTGACAGTCGTTACAGGTAGTCAGTGGCCCAAAAAGTCTGACAACCAGTCTTACCAAGGATATCGTATTACCCAGTACTAACTGGGTTATGGAGGTCAGATAAGCAGTCGCTCCATATATAATACCGGTATTCAGCTGCATCCGATTAGACTGGAAGCCAACATATGTAGTTGGGAAAAGGCTTTGCAGATAATGATAACGATGGTGCTGATGTCGAAACGTATTGAATTGATTTAAACTACACAAAAACTTGTAACTCAATTCTCTTCAAATTCGTTATACAAAGTACTTTAAAAGCTATTCCCACTTGTCTAGGCCAAGTTTATTTTAATCGTTTGAGTGATTCAGTTTTTGTAGGCAAGCGGGCTCCACCTTAGGCCGCATCATCGCAACGCTATTATTAGTGTTAAAAAACTATCCACATAGAGACTGTGATTAAAAAACAGAATACCCACCTAATTCACACATTAGGGACGAGACTAACTGAAATTCTGTTAACAATACTGATGCTGGAAAAATAAAATATAACATGGTGGATTGACATAGCCCACCGAATGCAAAAAATAGTTGCCAAAAGTGCTTTCAAAGTGTCTGTCTACTCTCTCTCATTCTGATTTTAGAGTGTAAAATTATCACAGCCTCTACACATAATGTTTATTAAAACCTAAAACAATAACCGTAATTCTGCCTTGTTATCAGATCGTAATTCTCGAAGCTACTATTCCAAAAATTTCCGAATAATTTAACAACAGAACATTTATTTTCTGTAAAGACGGTATGCAATACAAATAAATTGTTTTATAAAATAAATTATACTGCCTCATTAACGGACGTTGGGGGTTGAAAGTGGGTGTAATTAATTATGTTTGTACATTTATATAAAGCCCTGTAAATTGTTTGGCATGCCATTATGTTTTGTAAGTTACAGGGTAAGAAGGGAAATTGACGTAGTCATAATTAGAATTTGTAAGATTTACATCCGGATTCTAAAAGGTAATGAACAGCGTGTCAAAATTAAAATCATGTTTTCATTGGCTTTTGTGATTTCAGTTAGCCAATCACAGCAGTTGTGTAGTGTGTTTGACAGTCCGTGAGGAATTTTTTGTGTTGATTGACATTTCAGGAGGAATTATAGGCCATTGGCCATAACCCCAACTTAAAAGTAGTGTCGTGGGTATGAACATAGGCACACTGCTCTCTAAACGATGAGCAAACCGGCGTGTCCTGGAACCAAAAAAATCGAAGACATGTGACATCTACAAATCCTGCATTGGGCTCAAGGCCTGTGTTCCAGAACTGGGAACATAAGAGGCTAATTATGCTAAAATATATCCAGTTTCTCAAAATGTGAAATGAATAACGTGTCAAAATTAAAGTCATGTTTTCGTTGGCTTTTATGATTTCCTTTAGCCAATGAGTGAGTAGTAAGTTGTGTGTAGTTGTGTTCAATTTTTTGTATTGATTGGCATTTCAGGAGGAGACCTAAGGAGGGACCCAGTGGTATTTGTGTAATTTATTTCACCACTACTCTCAAAACGGTAAAGGAAAACATTGTGAGGAAATCGGCATGCCCTGGAACCAAAAATTGCAGACATGTGACATCTACCAACCCACAGGGCCCGCGTAGTGTGCGGACTCCACCCCTGACAGACAGGAGGCCTATGTTTTCAGCAGTGGGTACGGTTAAGGGCGATTAAGGTTATACCAGAAAATACTATGATAAAGCTGCTGCTATGTATTATCTGTATTGTGTTGTACGGGACATCCAGAACCTAGATTTAAATCTTATTAGACATAAGTTTTATGTCCACGCAAACAGTAATAGAAATACAATTCCAGAACTTCAGTACACGAGCAAGTTAATTTTCACCCCATGCAAATTGTTAAGGATATGCTAGTTGCAACATGCAACAACTTGTAACTTGATAAGCAACTTATTTGCAGCATAACTTAGTATGAACATACCAATCTGCACGCATTTTGAATTACTATGTCTTGCGAACTTGAATGTAAGTTTGTAGTTCACACTACAGGTATTTAGTTCAGAATGTATGATTTAGTTCTGATGTTTATTCATGTACCTACGACGTCGCGAGACATGTATCGCAATTTGTTTCCGGACCTGTCTTCGCTGCCATGTTTGATCCGAGACAACCGTCCACATCAGACACAGGCACACATTTCACACACACACACATCACATTTGTGATGTCTCAGGAAAACACGAACGCATTGTCACGTAGGCGGTATTTTTACAAGAATCAATAGAAATTACCAACTTTCGAATTAGTGAGCATTAAGAAATATAAAAATAGACTGATGGTCCATCGGTATCAGGAACAAGGTCCAAGCTGACAGTGATCAGGGCTCCCGAGAGAGGAACCTCCTCACTATGCGTGTCGTGTCCAGGAGTACTGCTTTCTGAATAAAGCCCTTGACCCAGCTGCACAATGAGAGTCACCTAAGGGCGAGGCGCTTTGCTATTAGTCCATTAACCGTAACGACTATCGGTACAATGATTGCAGAGTCCACACCCCCATGTTGCCAACCTCGTGTGCTAAATCAAGATACTTGATTTTTTCATCATTCTTAGCTTTTAGGAGATTCTTCACGAGGGACAGTGACGTTAACAATAATTAGTTTAAAATTAGATTAAGATATTATTATGATAATTCAGTGACAATTCAAGTCTCTAAGTAACTGTGAACTGCGTATATACCTAGCGCAAAGGCCTCTTCAACATTGGGGCGTATTTTCCTTTATCCCGAGTTGATTTTTGGTTTGGTTCACAAGTATTTTTCTAACATTTTTGATAAACATAGGAGTATTTTTCAATCTTATTTTACAGAACCATTCCACGTGTACAATTTTAGGGTTCCGTAGTCAACAAACAAGGAACTCTTATAATAGTTTCGCCATGTCCGTCTGACTGTCCGCAGCTTAGCACAAAGACTCTCAGTACTAGAAAGCTGTAATTTGGCATGAATTGTGATAAGATTAGTTACACCGACAAAGTGGTAAAATAAAATCTCGAAAAGTATTTTTTTAGGGTATCTCCTGCACTTACACGTGAAATGGGGATTTTGTTTTCTCGAGTAGGTACCCCATGGTATGGGATGTCATTGAATAGGTATTTAAAAAACGTTGCGAGTTTGTTAAATGATTTTTAGAATAAGGGATTCGTTTGTGAAATATTAAACTTTAAAGTGCTAATTTTTGTTAGACTCCAGTGTCCCCCCCTCTACAAGCTAAATAGTTGTGTTTGGGTGCGCGAAAAAATTCACGGTGATAGTGTATATAAACAATGAAGTAAAAAGGAAAACTATCACACCTAAGCAGGCTTTCAAAGTTTACGAGTAATAATTGACCAACTTATAAAAGGTACTCGGATAACATATTTTACTAAACATAATGTATGGGAGCACAGGTTTTTCAACTGCAAATGTAAGTTTGTTTTTTATTGTTACAATAAAAATCATCGTTCGGAGGCAAATCAACCCACAGGAAGTGTCTGCATATTTTGATGGGCAACAACGGAACCCTACATTGTGCGTGGCCCGAAACGCACTTGGCCGGTTTTTTATTCTGGAATGGGAGTACCTATCATCTCATCTAATACTGAAATAGGGTGGTTGAAAAAACAAGTAGAAAAAGGTTTTGGTGTGAGAGAATCGTTTGCGATAATTTTTTTTAACATATTATCTCCACTCGTGTAAAAATAACATTACCTATATTTATTGTCTACTTTTTTATTCTCTTCTATACTGAAAAAGATAAGGTACATGAGTTATTTATGCTGATTGATAATATTAATGACTAAGTGTTGCCCACGACATGCGTCCGCGTGAAATTAATATAAACATAATTATTACTTCCATATTTGAATCTTTTGAATTATGTTAACAATTTTATGGGTTTTATTTTTTTTAATCTAATCATTTTTTAACCGACTTCAAAAAAGGAGGAGGTTTCTCAATTCGATCGTATATATATTTTTTTTTATGTGTGTTCGCGGATAACTTCGTCGTTTATGAACCGATTTTGATAAAAAAAAATTCTAAAATTAAAGTAACCTAAGTCACTCCTTATATCATCTGCTATCTGTCTCAATATCTAAAATCGGTCCAGCCGTTTCAGAGATTAGCCGGAACAAACCGACAAAAATTAAAAAAAAAACAGGTTATAGTACCGTATGAAAAAAAAAAAAAAAGATAAAAGCAATTACTTTGAAATTACAAACAGACATTTCAATTATCTTTATTTGTATCGATTAATGAGCTTCATTCTATAAACAAACATGTTGTCCCTACTGCCATTTGTGTCCGCCCACGGCCCAATCATTTCCATTTCCATGAAAACAACTTAACGAGTTAGTCCCTAACAGAAATAGGACGGCAGCACTTAAATAAGAACCTTAAAAAAGTGTGACGTAAACGCTAAGAAAGTGAAGAAGTAGAATAAAAACACGAAGCGTTTCGAAGACGGCACGAATCAAGTTGGATTAGTAAAGTTTGATTTATTTAGTTAATTACTCGACGCGTCTGGGCTTCGATGTTTAATTATAACCTAGGAGATAGGAATTTCGGCTACTAAGAAAAGACAATAATAAACATCTTAGAATTATAATTGTGAAAGTTTCTCGCTCAATTACCTACACATTAGCAGCTGAGATGGTAATGGAATTGTGTTTTTTCTTACGCCTCCGCTGTTTTTTTGTGATTAATTTCATTATACAATCCAAAACATTCGAATCATTTCTCCCACTCGTGCAGCCGCATTGGCTCGGCGTTTTCGCCACTTTTGATTCTGGTTTCCAGTGGTTGTGAATAGTGTCCATGCTTGTCCATGACAAAAGGCTGGTCTGGGTATGGGTGGTATGAGGCACTTTTTATCATGTCTGGAGTATTTGGATGTCTGCAAGTTATAGGAAGATGGACAGTACCTACTAACACTGTCAAACTCATAGCTAAATTCTGGGACGACTCAATTTACATAGATTGCCACACTTCGTGTGACCATAACAGACTCTCACCAGGGTCCAGGGCTAGGTCTTTCTTTGGCCAAAGAATCAGCATTGCCATTCAACGTGGCAATGCTGCCAGTCTTCTAGGCATGATCCCGGATGACGTAGGAGGTCTCAGTGACTTAATTTTAGTCTTAACAATTTATTTATTAGACATATTTACGTTACGAAAAAACTACGGGATTATGAGACACTTGAGGACAGAACTAAGCGAGAAGCTACCAGACGTATGGACTTACAAAATAAGATACAACCGCATTTGAAAGTCATCAAGTCATGTTGCATGCTATCAATCAATTAAACTATTTAATCAACTACCCGTGGAATTAAAGTCAATTTATAATATAAATCAGTTTAAGCACCAGCTGAAGTCAGTTCTGATAGAAAAATGCTATTATACACTTGATGAGTTTCTCAGTGATGTGAATTTCTAGACTACATAACTTGATAATTAACAATGTTTTGACAAGATCTATATTTTATTTTTGTATTGACATGATTATTTTTTGTTGACATGATTATCTTTATTGACATAATTTAATTTATTTACTTGGTTTATCTTTTATTGACATGATTTACTTCTTTATCAACATGATTTATTTTTATTGACATGATTCATTTTTAATAACATTTTGTTTTCTTTGCTAATGTACCGAATTTTAATTGGTTAACCCTAGAAGCCCGAGCCCGAGCCCGAGCTATTTCAGAAGTACACAAAGCCTTAACATACGTCTCAGAGGCGTACACATATAATTCAATTTTTTATGTAAAAATAGCCTCATTTTGTTTTGTTTTTGTAGTGGAAATTTAAATTTGGTATATAAGCTAAAACTAAAACAACACTGTTATGAATAATTACTATAATCACAGTTATTTATTACAAAAATAAAACTAGGTGAATAAATTGGAACAAAAAAATCAACTTCTTCAAAATCAACAGAAACATTATTTTTTCATAGAAAATTTTCTTTTTTTAACGCTAATTAGTTATTCTTAGATCAAATATTAAAACTAATCAGACAATTTGGTTTATACTTTCTCGCAAAGATCTTTTCAACGTCGGAACTTCTAGTCTCTTCTCCATGCAAGGCGTGACCAAATCTGTACTGAGTTGCTTCATGAATTTGCTTCTATTCAATGGTTTTCTATTATCCCTTATCATGTTATGCCTATATATTATAGCAGAATATAAAATAGACATACAATATACGAAAAACGAACAAAAGTAAAATCACATAAACCTAGTTAAAAGTTACGCAAAGCCTAAACATACATCTCGCAGGCGTGCAATACTTCTATAAATCAAAAATAGTGGGACTTTCCCTAACGATACAGGCATCGTACGCTAGCTCCCGGCGGCCATTGAGTTGGCGAAAGAGCACAACACGCTATATTCAACCGATAGAAAGAGACAAACGATATTCGGTTTCGTGTACGCCTCGCAGACGTAGGGTTAAGTGGGTTTTTTTTGTAAAGTAGCGTAAGTTTGTAACTGTAAAGCTAAAAAACGTGTTGTGTTATTTTTTAATGAGTTTTCGATACAATGCAAAAATTGTTTATGAAATAAATGAAATGAAATACGTTTACACTGCGCGCTCGTGCCTCTGGTTAGCTGCACGTATTGTTTTTCAGGACAGTTATTTTCTTGTCTTTATTTGTATTAGAATTTTCTTTACGCCCTTTTGAATCAGTAAATATTATCCTGTACTGCCCACACAAGAGGATATCCTGTTTCGAACATCAGTGAATGCTTTTGTTCACTAAACAAGATTGATGAAAAACGTGTTATGTGGTGTAATATTTGCATTTGAATTGAAGAACGTCAATGTGTATGTAAAAGCTACGTAAAACGATGTATTTCTGAATTAAAAATTAAAAATTGTAAATATCTGCTACTCTCAATTCTTTTAGCAAAGAATACAATAAATTATACTTATTAAGTTAACTTGGTATTAGGGCAGTTTTATTACCTAACTTAGAATTTTATTTAACAGTGACACGGGGTCGCGGCAAACCACGAAGGAGATGGCGGGACGAACTGGATGTCTTCCTTGAGAATTGGAAAGTAGTAGCACAGAATCGTGACCGTTGAAGTAATGGAGGGAGGCCTTTGCCCAACCGTGGGATAATATGGGCTAGCTATAATAATAACTAATATCCGAAATGTCATACTTCTTTTCGGTACATAAATCTGTAGAAAGTCTTAAACTGTATGATTTATTTAAACATAAAAACCACCCTAAGTATTCGTATTAAATAAAAATAAAGGAAATGAAAAAAGCAAGATTAATGTGCTCCAGTTTTTTACAATTTAAACAAGAAATAAACTGTGAATGCCTAAAACCTTTTTATATTAGATCTGGGACACCTAGGACTTTTAATAATATTTTAAGTGTCTTTATTTTGGCAAGTTCTACTACGAGCTGAACTCCATCGTATTTTTAAGTCGGTTCATTAAAATTTATGTCAACAATTCGTAAAGGTACAGAACATTTATGAAATAGTTTCAACTTGTTTAATTTCCATTGTGATTTTGTAACCAAAATGAACATCAAATTAACACTCAATAAAAATGAAATAAAATCTCAAGACACGAAATAAATTGAATGAAGCGAGAGCAATGAAAAGTAACGACAGTAGCTACCGATAGCCAATCCATTCAGACTTGTAATAAACCCTTTCAGAAGTTCAGAGCCTCACATTAATTGTACTAAAAACCTGACTGAAATTAATACTATCAGCAATTCTATTCCGGCTGCTGCAATTTGTCCTGGAACCTTTACAATTTAATTATATCCTCGAATATTTAAATCTTTGAGTTCAGACGAACTTTGAAAGTTCTCTGTGATTCGGTAGAGCAATATTATAAATTGCGCCATCTAATTGGTAGGACTTAATTGAATTCAGTTCAAATTGAGTACCGGAAAGTGAGACACCTCAGTTTGAATTTGCTAAAACCATCGATTGAATGGAATCTTTGATTTAGAAAGTTCGCCGTTGTACTTTTGTTCGAGAGCGGCGGATTTTCTTTTACAAAGACTAGGTACAAGTAGGTACAAAAGTATATACCTATGGACAAAAAGATCCCAGAGGGATTACTGTGAAAATTAACTTGTTCAAATAAAGAGCACTACATTGCGCAAGATATTCGCAATAACGAAGGGGAGAGAGAAGGAATAATTATTTTTTCCCATTTCTGAGAGAAGGTTCATTTAAGCCCATGGTCACGTCGGCTCGGAATCCCTAACAAGTTTTTTCTTGGTCAGCAGAAATTAATTCACGTAATCGAAACCCAGACGAACTTAATTTCGATTTGGTAAAAAGATAAAAGTTTTTTATTTGAACTCTAAGAATAACGTAGGTATTCCCGCAAATAAATTAACAAAAGTAATTTTTTGATGGAATAATAAACAAACGGGAAACTTTTACAAACGGCTGTGTTAAATAAATACGAAATGGGAAAGTTTTTGAATAAAATTCTGTGTCGGTAATATTAAAAGAGTTGTGGTTAGCAAATATTCATGATAATGAGTTTTATGAAAACAGAACTTTGCGGGAAAAAATAATATAATTGAAATTGGTGGTAATAAATCAAAAGTTGGACACTGTTACTTGCACAATAATGAAAACGGGATAACACGAGACGATAAAAGTAATCCTACTTACTTTATTCAGATTTGCCATTTGGCGCTTTTCGTAAAATATTACCCTAAGAGTAAATTGTAGTCTTCAAGCTTCAAGCGGATTAACCTGCGACAAGACAGGCAGAAGTAACTTTTGCTGAGTCAATTTACGAGCCAAATTTTACGTCTTCCACCGTACCCGCACGTCCGCGTCAAAAATCTCGTTAAAACGTAACTTGAAAAGTTAACCCATCTGCCGGTTGTAGTACAAAATGTTGGCTTCGAGTTGAATGAACCACACATCGGTAGCAACACCTTCACATTGAGCTGACCTAGGATAGTACGGACTTTCAATAGAATCAGAGGCCAGCATAAACTGTTTATTTTTACCAATGACGGCCTACGATTTACCTGTGTGATTCCATGAGGAATGAACCCATTGAACTAAATGTATGCAACACGCAATAGTTTGGTTCAATTAAATCATACCTCTGATAACTTTGCGTTCCGTAGACATTGTTTGAATACCAGAAATGTCTGAATTACTGTCTCGAGTCGAATCAATTGGTAGCAACTATGGGGTGATCGCCGGTCGTCCGCATTATACCGTATAATGTACACCAGATAATCAGTCTATAATTTCTCAATATAGGGCCATAATCCATCACGCGGGCCCAGAACGGTTTGGTGGATGTCACGTTTTAGATTTGTTGGTGCTAAGACATCTCTCTCGATGTTTTCCTTCACCGGTTCGTGATACAAGACACACTACCAATCTCAATGTTGCGACCGTTATCACCTAGCCACCATTACATATTATACTACAAACCATGTAATCTTGTTTTTAGGGTGTCGAAGGCAATCTAAATTGCGGCCCAGAACTGGGCCACAAGGTTCCGATAGGACACCATGACACGATATTAAGTACCTCATCAGTTGCAATGATATAAGCTTAATCTATAGCCATGTCTATATATTTACATGTCCACTGCTCCGACACAAACCTCTCTGAAAGAGCTAGCGGGCCGTAATTTACTAAGCGTACCCAGTGCAGGCTGAAATATGATAAGCAATGCAAATATTTCCAAACTTATATAAAACAAAGAATATACCTTATTCTTACTTTAAAGCAAACCATAAAAGAAACAGTGACGTATCCCACATTTATAATACTTGACTTTTTTATCTGCTATAACAGCAGTAACAAGCTCATTCCCCTTCATTAAACATTCCGCTTTCGTCTCTTCGCTTATTAGTTGTTCTTTATATGTTATTCCATGAACAAACATGTCCACATCAGAATAACAAGTATCTCTGTGGAAAATGAATACTTCTCCGACTTCTCCCTGAACAATTTCTCCTCTAATTAAAACCTTATCAACGTTTGCAGTCGCGTTAAGTCAAAATTTGGACGGGAAAGCGGAATGCCTTGTTTTCGTTTTAGAGTTTCGTAATTAGTGAAATAAAAGCCGATTTAGGAACTTAACAACAACGTGCAGAAGATGGAGGAAAGTTTTGGGAAATTAATTTTAAATGTGACCTTTGAATGCTTTGGAAGCAACCCACATTTATGTCTTTTGTTGTATAATAATTCAATTACTGAAATTAGGCGATAACTGTGTAAAGCAATTGTGTGTCGCGCTATCTATTTCTAGACCATTAGGTTTTTGGCACCCAACCTATGGAGACGAGGATAAAATGTTAATCCTTAGACGTTAGGTACCAAGTAGAGATTTTGGCAAGGTTTGTATAGGACTCCGTGCAATAACATTATCTTTAGACCAAATGAAAGGCTTGAAGCTAAAAACCTCTATTTTCTTCAAAGCTACTGCTGATGTTTCAAGGAAGTTCGTGAACCAGTTTCCTGAAAATAAAACGAAGAGTTTATTAGCTATCGCGGATATAACTTTCACTGCATGATACCCGTGTTTTCAATAGTATTTTACTTGTAGTTCGATAGGTGGAATTGATCGTTTTGAAAACTTTTTAGTTCACGAAGATAGAAGCTAATATTTATAGGGTAAAAAGAAAGCCCTCGTAAAATAAGGAAGTCAGTATATTCTGAGTTATAATAAATTATAAGTGGTATATTAAAGTGAAGAGATGATGAGCTAAGATAAAAACTTGAAAGTGCTAACAACATTCCTGCAGATGAAGTTTATTAATATTGAGGAAATTTCATTTTTATTTAATGGTATTCCATTAAATGAGGAGCTCGTGGCTAAATAATTACAGTCGTACGGATCGATCTTTAGGTTAAACAGCGCTAGCCTAGGTTGGTCCGTGGATGGGTGAACACCCATTACATACCGTGTTTCCTCCGTGCCTCGGAAAGCACGTTAACACGTTGGTCCCGGCTGTCATTTTTAGATGTTTTTTGATCTCTAACAGTCGTTACAGGCAGTGGTCTGAAAATCTGACAACCATTCTTACCAAGAGGTAACTTATTAGCCAGTACTAACTGGTTTGTGGAGGTCAAATGGCAGTCGCTCCATGTAAAATACTGGTATTCAGTTGTATCCGGTTAGACTGAAAGCGGAACCCGACATAGTTTATAAAAGGCTAGGCAGATGATGATGTTTTCCATTAAATAAATAGATTTATTCGGTATTAATTTATTTTAAAGAACTATTGTAAACATTAAACATATATTAGCCAAGTCGTCGAAAGCGCTGTTGCTAAGCAGTCCTGAATACATTTCCCAGGTTGGGCAAAGTACTTACTTATTGTGTCTCAATAGAAGCCGGGTGGTTGGCTTCGTGCCAATAGGCTTGCCCCATATTACATGGGTCTTAGACAAAACTGGTGACTAAACTCTAATATTTCCCTTTGCCCAACACAGGTGTGTTGTTAACCAAATGTTGCTTTTTGCATAAAGATCTAACTTTGCTTATACCTCACTACATTAACTTCATTCCTGTTCTAATCTTTTTCAAATCTTAATGAGATCTCGTTAAAAAGGGGTTCCTAACTACCAATCTTGTACCTACCTGCCTTGATTGTAACACTAGGCTTTGTCGGCGGCTTTGCTCGCTTTGCGGTCGGGAATTATCCCACAAGAACTCAAACTCAAAGCATTTATTTTAATTAGACCATAACAGGCACTTTTGAATGTCATAAAAACAAAGAAGGCGAAGCTACAGGCACAGACACAAGACATAATAACTTGAGAAAGTACTGTAGTTGCCCATTCCAAAGCGTAGATCTCTATGGAGAAGAATGGGCAAGAAACTCCATGGACACTCCTTTCAATTAAAATATTGTTAAAAAAAGTGTCTATGGAGTTTCTTGCCCGCTGAACGTTATGAATATAGCCAGAAAGAATTTTCGGACTTAATAGTTCCGAAGATTACCACCGCCATAAAAACTTACAAACATAGGTACAAACTTTACCTCTTTATAATATTAATACAGGGTGTGAGGGACAGCCCTCCGCAGACTGATGGGGTGAATTCAGTATATCATACTAAGATGACCGGTACAAGAAATTAATGGAATCCCATAATTTGAACTTATACTGGGATATCTTCCGTGATTATTCATGATTCCCGAACCCGATGACGAATCCCATTGTCGATGATCCCGTAAGTGACAGTATAAGTTTAGTTTTAAACCGTGAATGCTTAAAATATTGTCCAATAAATTTGATTTGTTTTATTTCCTCATACACAATGTATCGTTACCGTGTCAAAACGCACGTAGCGAACGGCAAGCGCGACGACGAGCTCGATGAACTCTGTATCTAGGCAGAAAGTAAACAGCTGATTTCACGCGTCGTTCGTTAGAGTTTTTCAACATCCAGTGTTTTTTTTAGCCGTATTATTTACATAAATTGAATGTTGCGTACCGAGAATGTACTTTAACATTTAAAAAAAGGAATAGTAACTGAAAAAACTATCAAAAATAAAAAAAATCCGAAGAAAAATTCCGGTAGAATATCATTCAAAATAAGGCGCTGAATGAACCCTGTCCGTTTTTGAAGGGCTGTCCCTTATACCCTGTATAGATTGCCTACTAGCCTAGGCCTACACTTAAACGTGCTACAAGTTTAGATGCCTACCTTTCAAAGATCCTCCTAAATCTTTTCATTCCTGTCCTCGTTGGTTCTGTCTTCGGTACAAAGAAGTTCCAGTGCAATAGTTATTATATGGCAAACACTTAATGATCAATTTCTAGTTGGTTGACTGTCAGGCACTTTGGAAGTTTTTCCAAAACTACAACAGTCAGAAGTTTTGTTACTTACCTTAACAACATAACATAACATCACGCTTGCAATCCAAGAAGGGTTAGACAGAGGTGTAAACAATAGTACACCCACATTTCGCCAGTTATATTTTTAAGTCCCATGTAATAGAGGGTGAGCCTATTGCCATCAACCGGGCACAAATCTAGATCCCGTGCTACTGAGAAATTCCTTTAGGAAAACCCAATAGCACTTGGCCCGACCCGTTATTTTTCAAGTGACAATATCAACAGCAGAACAAAGAGTGAAATTTCGTTTTCGAATGAAGCCTAAAATATATTTAAAAAAAAATACAAGTTTCAATTCATAGAAAAACCGTCGTTTATTTAGTATAAAAACATAAACGCTATTGTTGTCCTCGCTTTTAATAAAAACACCATTTATTATTTTAAGCCGTAAAATTGTTCGCTCGGTCTAGAAAAAACTATCAGTATTCAATTGGGGTTCACTTGACCTAAAATATAACAATGAGTATAAAAAACATAGATATTATTAACCAATATTGTGGAACGCCTCCTTCCATTTTGTCTGCCTATCTGATCGATCTCTACAACTCAGCTAGTACTGGGTAACACGATACCCCTTGGTAAGACTGGTTGTCCTACTTTTGGGCCACTGACTACAAATGACAGCTAAGTAAGTAAGTTTTAACACATAACATCACGCCTGTAATCCCCGAAGGGTAAGGCAGAGGTGTACCCATTATTAGTACACCCACATTTCGCCAGTTATGTTTAAGTCCCATGTAATAGGGGCGAGGACCATCAACCGGGCGCAAATCCAGACTTCGTGGCTGCTATCTGAGAAATTCCTGATGGGAAAACCCATTAACACTTTGCCCTACCTGGGAATCGAACCCAGGAACTCATGCTCAGCAGTCGCGCTTGCGACCACTTGACCAACGAGGCAGTCTCTAACTATTTTAGTACCTATTTTAGTTCAAGATGCGACAAGCACAATAGGTATCTATCACACATTATACCTATAATGTGTAATATGTGATGCGTGTGTAAGTCTTCAAACTAAATAAATGTGATGGGCGAAATAAAAAGATTATTACCAATTCAAAAATCATTCGAATTTACGTTTCGTTTATTTTGTGTTCGTTCAAGGCCCATCGTAGGTCAAAGTTGTAAGACCTTACATACATATATCATTCGACACGTTACGCCTACCAATGTTCGTGATGATTTACGATTACCTTCCAAACTTTTACGCACCTACAAACCCATAAGGACGAGAATCCTTTGAACAGAGGAGATTGGGAACCGAACCCGAACCTAATCGGTAGAACCTAAAAATTACTCAAGTGGAATGTACCAAACGTCACGTTACATACGTCATTCATGACCCTGAAGGCCGAAGGGGTAGGTTGATAAGCACATTGGTAGCATAATCAGCTTATAATGTTCCCACTTCTGGGACACACGGCCTCCTCTCTATGAGAGGGAATGGGCTATTCTCCACCACGCGGGCCCAGTGCGGGTTGGTAGTTGTCACATGTCTTCGAATTTTTGGTTCTAGGACTTGCCGGTTTCCTCAAGATGTTTTCCTTTACCGTTTTTGAGTGCCGGTGATGAAATAAATTACACAAAGTAATACGCCTGCCTGGGTTCGAATCCACGACTTACTGTTCGTAAGTCGAGGCCGCCAACATTGGGCCACCGCCGCTCACTACACATTGCACATTGGTACGCAGACAAAATTTCAAACTACGGTTTGGTACAGATCTTTTGTAATAGGAACCCTCAATTTCAAAATAAGAAGAGAACTTAGATATTCTATTTTCAAAGCCTTTCTCGGACTATTTAGCCTTCAAACTAGCCGAAAATATGACCCTCATTTGGGCGGGCCAGAGTGCAACTCCGATTCCTCATATCAATTGCATGCATTTTGTATGAACCATTGCACAAATCTACACTGTGGACCACACCACACTTATTTTTGTGTAGAAAAACGATGCCCTGCGGCTTGTTTTTTTTTAAGTGGGCCTGCTCTTAACCTCAGTCTAGTCCTGGTCGACGATGGAACGAGCTAACCCAAAAGAAGCCTATTAACTCGCGACTTAATGTAATCGTAATAAGCGTGCGCCTGTCTTAACCTTCGTATACTCGCGCCAAATTTTATAACACCTATACTCGGTCTATATAATCGGGTCGGGTTTTTTTAAATAATTAAACGTAGATATTATATTCTCTGACAATATACTACGATGTATCGTAAAACTGATAATTTACCGAGAATATACCGATCATTTACTGAGTATATCCTTTCATTGTAGTTTCTGAAAGATAGTTAGATTTTTGTAAGAGGTCGTAAAATGTTAAAGTTTTGTTTTCTCCTAACATACCTAATTACAAACCTAATAGATACATTATTAGCTAAACAAACGTAATTCGAGACATCATCATCTGCCTAGCCTTTTCCCAATTATTTTAGGGTCAGCTTCCAGTCTAACCGGATGCAGCTGAATACCAGTATTTTACGTGGAGCGACTGATATTATTGATATTATTAGCTATTATAAACAAACGTAATTCGAGACATAAATATCATAATTTAAGTTTCAGTACAAAATCACGGAAGACAAATTTTATAACACGTATACCCGCGTCGGTCTCACAGATCGATATTCGCCTAATACGGCTATATGCGCTATTCGCACCAATGCACTTCTAGTCCTGAAATTATCGTAGCAACTAATCCTCAGCTAACAAGAAGTACAAAATTCATTGATTATAGCAGAAAAAAATCACGATAGACTAAAATGCCATCATTGATGCAGAAAAAATCACGATAGACTGTTTTATCGGTCTCACAGACCAACGCACGAGTATAGGAAGGTTAAGACTGAGACTAAAATATAACAAGGTTTAAACAGACCTTTCAGGAAGTCGTCAACTAAGAATTCTGTACATCAAACTTTACTTAGTTTGTTGTTTAGTATGGTTGGTTCTACGCAATAAAAAAATTGCTGGAAATATACTTTTTTTTTTGGGGTGAAATATTATCACGGTTTTTGGTAAGACTTAATGTAAATAGTAGAATTAGGTATTCAAAGTAAACATGAGGGGCCCGCAAGGGCTGATGCCTGCCAGAGCTGCGGGACTGTTCGAAAGAGATACCGCGGCCCTGGAACATAAAGGACAAAAGAAGGAACATGGATGGGTTTTAGTCAGTAAAAGTCTGACACTCACACTAAAAAAAAAAGTAATTAAAGTAAAGTTATAACATTTAAAAAAACATGTCATGGGGGTATTTAAAGTAAAGTTGTAACATCAAAAAAATATTATTTTAAAGTTGTGAAAGCGTTGGAACTTTGACCTCTAATATCTCCATCTCCATAACTAGAAGGTTCCAGGGTATGGTCCAGAACAAAAAAAAAACGATCACAATAACAGGGAGACCAGCCCCTTCCGGCTTCGTTAAGGGTCTTTTTACACCCATTATGAGACTGATACGAATTTATGTTTGAATTCGCTCGCTCGTTATTTGTTTGACAAAAGTTCTGAGAGCTGGACCACTAGAGAAACTTTTGATGAATATTGTTAGCTCACTCGGCATCACACACTGGTCTTTCTTGCCTGTCCGTTTTATATCGTTCCTAACCAATCCGTTCAATGTTGAATATACATGAAGGCACAGGCAATAGCTATTTGAAATGTATTTTTGGATCGTTGACATTTACGTAGGTTTTCAGAGTTCCGTAACCAAAGGGTGCCAACCGAACTTTATGACTAAACCTTTGCTATCTGTCCGTATGTCTGTCACAGTGGTGTATCTTTGGAACCGTCTTAGTAAGTCTCCCAAAAAATTCACAGAGTGTGAATTACTATGGCCGCTATGCAAATAATAAAAAAAAAGACGGGTTGCACTCCGGGAGTGCCGGCAGAAGTGAAAACTTGATTATTAACGTTGAGCATGTTTGATATTTTGGAATGGTTAGGGAATAATTTTGCACCAATTGCTTTATCAGTATAAAGAACAGGGTGTACTATTCGGTGCACCCCTGCCTGAGCCTTCGGGGATTACAGGATGTTATGTTATCATTGAATCCTGCCTAAAGAATTTGTAATTAAAAGTGTGGAAGTAATCTGTCGCACATAAAAATGTGTGCGATACATCTTTTCACAGGCGCTTAGTAAGCACGTAAGCAGGAACGTCACATTCGATCTTACTACAGAATTAGCTGAGAATTTATCGGTTTCCTATACCAATAACACTCGTGCTTTTTAACTTACTTGTAAATACTTGTAATCAAATCATTTTTAAAGCAGGTTTTTAAATAAACTGAACTTTATTTTACCAAACAACAAACGCCTTAGTGAAAATGTTTAGCAATTTAATACTCGGAAGGTACTTATTGCGATTGAACGATTTCCTTTTTTATTTTATTATCATGATTGTGCTTGCATCTTAAAAGCCTTCACAAGTACTTTTAATAGCTACTAGATACTAAGAAAGCTGCAAACTCAAAGACAACACTGTCTTATTGATTTTAGAATCTCTTGTCATTATGCGTCAATCAATAAAATTGCAAGGAAATACGGAATTTTAGCTACACTAACATACCTACAGGTACGTAACGTTTGTAAATAGCACGTAAATTGCCTTCGTAGTTAGCACGGTGCGAATCCCCCAAAGACCACGGTTCTATCACAATCTTAAGGACGATGAAGATAGCCAGAGGACTAGGTTTCGCGGCGCTGCGCCGGCGCGCGGCGGGTGGCAATTTATTTAATAGATTTGTCAGCTTTATCCCTAAAGCATTAGGTTCAAAGTTGATTGGAAACATTTAAAAATTTCTTTAAATGATTTTAAACCATAAAATGTTGAAGGTTAAGTTCAAAATCGAATGAGAAAATTTGTCTTACGCTTTTTCGATCAGGTCACGTGTCCTGACGCGAGTTAAAGATTTTATACCCATTACAGAAAAAGTGCTCAACGCCGCTAAAGAAGTTTTCACTTCAATAATCGGGGTACCCATTTAAGAAACTTTTTCATTTTCGGCGTTTTAACGAAAATGTGCAGTGTTCTATATTATACGGTAGAACGGAAACCTTCCAGTGCGAGTCCAACTCCCATTTGGCCAGTTTTAATTGGACCACTTGATCACAATACTCGGTAATTGAAAGCTTACACCCGACATGACGACAGGATAAACAAAAAACGGCCGATGTCACACTGATGAACTGCGTTGTTTACACGATGGGGTAATCCGGATAATCCGCCGACAATGTCAGTTCCGTGTGGGAGGAGCTGATTGGATCATTGATTGGACCTGATTACCGCGATTTCGTCATCACCAGGCCGATATAAACTGTCGTAGCTTTACGTAAGATAGACTGACCACTTGATAGGCAGTGTAATTTTAGGGAATTGGATAATTGTTTTAAAATTGGTAGTAGTGTAAGTCTGCTATAGTATTAATTAATCCCATTGAATGACTCATCTTCTTCCTGCCCTTGTCCCATTCTACTTGGGGTCGGCGCAACACGTTTGCTTCTTCCATTCTCCCCTGTCAAACGTCACGGCATAATTTACTCCTTTCTGTTTCATATCAGTCTTCACACAATCCATCCATTCTTTCTTTGGCCTTCCTCTCCCTCTCCATCCATCAACATTTATCCCATTGAATGACTATTTCATGAAAAAGTCATTCAATGGGCATAGAGGGTTGCATTGATGATGTTAATTATCCCTACTTCCCTACTTTTCCCTACTAATATTACAAATGCGAAAGTAACTCTGTCTGTCTGTCTGTCTGTTACGCTTTCACGCTTTCACGTCTAAACCACTGAACTGATTTTAATGAAATTTGGTACAGAGATAGAGTTGACCTTGAGAAAGAACATAGGATAGTTTTTATCCCGGACTTTTGAAGAGTTCTCTTGGAAACGCGATATAACCGAACTCGACGCGGGCGAAGCCGCAGGCGGAAAACTAGTTAAAACTATATTTGTTACGGTCGCGGCAAATTGCAAAAAACAAGAAAATTTGAATTTAGCAAATTTGGCAAAATTAAATTTGGCGCTTCTACCTTAAGAGATCGCTTGATAGTTCAGAAAAGTTCACTGATGACTGTGTTCTGTGTGAAATTAATAGGACACCACTGCTAATTTTTTAACCTTAACTGCATATCCACAAACAAATTTAATTCATCTTTGATAATAATACCTTACAAACAGACAACTTTTCACATAAATCATGGTTTCACAGACAAAAAAACGACCAGTTGTTTACACACAGACAGTTCGGGGTAATCTACTGCGACTGTCACTTCCGTACGGGGGTAGCCGACCGGAGATAATCGGCGTGCCCTCGACAGGATTACGCGGCAGAGCCTGAAATCCATTTGAGTAGATCTATCGGCCAACTAGCGCTGTACTTTATCTGCGGCTAATTGTGTGAATTACTGATGTCGTTGTTTAAGACCACTTTGAGAGTGTTAGGATTGTGTGATAGACTCTTACACCCGTATCTATAAACAAGTGTGTGTGACAAATGAAAAGTGTTTACTTGAGCAAAAGCCATTATTTATGATACTACTAGTTTTCCGCCCGCGGCTTCGCCCACGTCGAGTTCGGTTATATCGCGTTTCCAAGAGAACTCTTCAAAAGTCCGGGATAAAAACTATCCTTTGTTCTTTCTCAAGGTCAACTCTATCTCTGTACCAAATTTCATTAAAATCAGTTCAGTGGTTTAGACGTGAAAGCGTAACAGACTGACAGACAGACAGAGTTACTTTAGCATTTATAATATTAAAACAAAATAAAGCAAAGTTAAGTTTGAAATATTAACTTTGCTTTATTTTGTTTTTTTTTTCTTAATTCGTTAAAGTTCTTGTCTATTGCATAAAAATGTTTGCATAGGTAATTAGTTAAACTCTAGTTATTACTTTAACTTGACTATAGATTGACTATAGACGCGGGTTTCTCAGTAACACTACTAGTCCCAGTTAGTCATAAATATATAGTCCTACACACATGATCACACACATTCACTGACACACACACCATACAGATACTCACACGTACACAGGCACACACAATCATTTTGAATGCCAATTAATTCGAATCACTCTCGGTTATCTTAAATTTTCTGTGTACTTCGTAATTGGCGTAATGTTTAAAATAATAATTTTAAGTTATTGTACTGTCAACTGTGAAGCTACCTTTAATAAAATAAATAGATGAGTGTCTTAAAGTTTTAGAATTGTTCTCTGCTGTTTTTTTTGTGATGCAGGTACTAAATTGTTACATATCATAATCATGGTCCCCAATGGTTATGCAGAGCTGTACCTGTAAGTAATACATCGACATTATTACATGGGCTATACTATATAGTTGTTGAGACGGGTTATATTATATTTTAATGTCCTTCATCATTTTAGCCCAGAATCGCCAACTGTTCGGTACATGCCCCCCCTTTCTTCTGCCACTCTTCTCTGTTCTGTGCGTCCCTTATCCATCCGTTTCCCGCGATCTTGACGGTATCGTTAACCCAACGCGCTTTTGGATGGCCCTGGTATCTTAGACCTTTCTGATGCCCTTAACCGAGCACAAATCCAGGCTACAGGTGATTTTTAATGAAGTTATTGTTTGACTGATGTCGTTGTCTAGGGTGACTTGATAGTGTTGAGATTGTGTGTTAGACTCATAAAGGTCTTAGAAATGTTCTCATCTGTTTTGTAAATTAGATAGTGTAAATCCTAACTTGTTACGTACAATTATCAACACGCTTGTTCCCAGGAATGTTAGTCAGAGCTGAAGTAGTACACCGACTTTCAATCCTATTTAAAAGGGGGTGAACCTTATGCCTCAATGGAACACAAATCGAGACTCCAGGCTACCACCAAGTAGGGAGATAACCTCACGTCCCAGCCGCCGCGGGAGACGCCCCGGGCGTCGTCGGGGGCCACGTGGTGGCTCTCGGCCAACGTAGGCGCGGGCCTGTGGACGGGGAGTAATGGGCTAGCTCGCCGTCCGCCTGTCTTATGACGATAGGCCGTGTCGACGGCGCGTTCGTGTTCCACGCGCGCCTCAAAGAGATGTCAGCAACAGGAGGGGCCCGCAAGGGCCGATGCCTGCCGGGGCTGCGGGACTGTTCGAAAGATATACCGCTGCCCTGGAACACAATGGGCAAAAGAAGGAACATGGATGGGTTTTAGTCAGTAAAAGTACGACACTCCCTTCCACTAGGCCCAGAGCGGGAGGAGTCATTTGATGATTGCACATGCCAAAAAAAAAAGGCTCCAAGTATCTTGTTATCATGTGTAATTTTATTAAGAAAAACATGTTTGTATCATCTGAAAGCCTTTTAATCTTTTCGTTCATTTTAAATCGTTTTTGGACGACGTTATTATTACCCGATCGCATAGAAGAGATGTTTTTTGGTAACTGTCACTACTTAATGGGTACGATCTATTGGCTAACTAGCGCCGTACTTTAACTACTAATTGTGTGAATGACTGATGTAGTTGTCTTGAGTTAATGGCGTAGCTTGATGTAGTGCCATTTTGCTGAACTGGGCTGGTATTTGGCGCAGCCGTGAGACACACATTTCTTTTTTAATTTTTTCTCTTTTTTGTTAGTATATTATTTTTCTTTTTATTGTGTGCACTTGTGGTATGTGCCAAATACATTTTTTTTTCTTGTGCTAAGTGAGTTTGTTTGTTGGAAAAAGAGATGTTAAAAAAATATAGAAAATCCTTTATGCTGCTATTGTTTTGTTTCACTGCATCTGCTTTGATTGCTATTAAGTGATGTGAATCTTGGTTCACTTGGATTCTTATTGATTGCAATTTAGATGAGATATTAGCTTTAAGCTTAATGGGATTCATGATGTAATAGAGACGTTTTGGACAAAGACATTAAAATGCAGCTATCATTATTAAAAGGCAACATTAACTTTATCTTTTTTTTTAGTATCTCCTTTTGCATGTATGCTGGAAGAGATTTCTGTAGAAATAATAAAAAAAAATCTTTTCTATAATTAGTGTTTACATAAATTGTTAAATAAATAAATACATTAATTTCGATTCTTTCTGATCTCTCGGAGTAACCACACAACCCTCCTCTTAGACATAGTGTCAATTTATGCAAAAGTCCTCATTTAATCCTACCAAAGCAGTTAGTTTCAGCTCACAGCTTTAAATCACAAGCAAGCAAACACCGAATCACTAATAAGGCATAACCACGACATCAACAACCCCCAGTTCACTCTACAAACAGGCTACGGATCTCAATCAATGCACCCACTATTTACTAAACACCCCCTAATCGTTCATACAAAGGGGAAAGTGGGGTAATTTCAGCCACTTCGCAACACGAGCGGCCAGCCGGATTTAATCGTTGTTCCCCGGCCAGGATTACGCGATGGACCCTGAAAATCGTTGGAGTGAATCTATCTACTAACTATCACTGAGCTAATAAGGATTTATGGGTGTCCAATTGTACGCGGGGCTTGTTTGCCGAAGTGCTTTTTTATTTGGAAGAGAAAGGGTTACACGGCTTTGTGAGGTGTGGTGTGTATTAGCAGTATGTAGAGGTATGAAGGAAAGTTATCAATGCTCAGTGAAAATATTGAGTGATTAGTGTATCACCTTTGTAATTAATATGTTATTAAGGACTGATTTTTCAATAGACTTATCTGTATATTGCAAAACAGATCTATGCCATTAACATTGATCTGAAAAATAGACACGTAATTTTGATATAACTTTCATACAAAACCTGCCATATTTATTTTTGAGCTAAAGATATCGGAATATTAAAAAATCGGAGCTAAGCTAAAATAAATATAATAGGCCCTATAAATAACCATAAGGAAAACTTCACGACGGATAAATATTATCGCTTTAGCCAGACTTCTTCTTCAAAACCTTCACCGGGAACTGAATATTTGTCAAAGTGAATCAATACCCTTACGAACCCAACATTTTCTACGCTAGCCAGATCGTCCCTTGATAACATTTTAGGTCACTTAAATATGGCACTAAAGCCTTATGTTATTTACTAGCTGTTACCCGACAACAACGCCCACGTGAAATTTTTATAAAAATATTACTTTGCCTTTTATAATCGGATTTTGTTAACAATTTCAAGGGTTTAATTTTTTTGCACGGAATTCTAATCCATTGTCTTAATTAAAAGTGGCCTTAGTTACTGCTTATAACATCAGCTATCTGCCAGTAAACGGACTGTCAAAATTGGTCCAGCTGTTTCAGCGTTTCAGCCAAGATTAGCCGGAACAAACAGACAGATAGACAGCCAGACGGACAGAAATTAAAAAAAAACTAAATGTTTGTTATGTTTTAAGTGCCGTATATACTTTCATATGCATTCAGTAAAACACTGTTATTTTGAAATAACAAACTTAAACTTAAATATTATTTATTTGTATAGATGTAACATTATGTACTCTACGAATCTTAGGCAGAGGTGTATTCCAGTGCCTACCTGAGAAAATATCTCATATTTTACTAGTTATTTGACATTTATAGCACAGCTAATAACTTAAGCTACAAGAAATGCAAAGCAACGAAATCAAAGAGTTCATGTGTAATGTGAAATATACACAGATATTATTTTTAAATCAACGAACGGGTTATTGCACTATTTTCATCGAAACACGAGAAAATATATTACAACCGAGAAAGTTCAACGACCTCTTTATTTTTGCAGATACGTTGAGTCTGTAAATAGCTTTAGAGAAAGTTTTTCGCACAAGTTGCTGAAAGATGTTGTTCTGAAATGTTACAATTTTGTTTTGAATCATGTTTTTCTGAACGAATGGGGTGTTGGCGAAATTGTTATTCTAAAAGGATTTGATAGACACGGTAACGATTTTTTTTAAAGTTACTGTTTTATACCTAAGTACACCTATATTGTACCTCGTTGGTGGAGTGGTCGCAAGCGCGACTGCTGAGCTTGAGCTCCTGGGTTCGATACCCGGATCGGGCAAAGTGTTAGTGGGTTTTTCCATCAGGAATTTCTCAGTAGCAGCCACGGAGTCTAGGTGTGGTCTGGATTTGTACCCGGTTGATCGTAATAGGCTCGCCTCCTATGACATGGGACTTAAAACATAACTGGCAAAATGTGGGTGTAGTTTTAAGTACACCTCTGCCTAACCCTTCTGGGATTACAGGCGTGATGTTATGTTATGTATATTAGATAGACCTCAATTCAAAGTTAATGAAATCTTTCTCTAAACAGAACTGAGTTCTACTCGAAGTCGTAGTCATAGTAGGAAAATGAACAGACTCATTAAGGCGACACTTCATAAATCTGTCACAATATTGCCTTAATTCGAAACTCCAACGTGAATTTCGAACGATGACCGAAATACTGCGCCGAAGTAGATAAGTACTGGTCAGAAACAAGCTCAAACCGACTGCCCGTAATTTTCATGGAAATCAGCAAAACCGGACAGTCGCAGAGAGAATGCGGTCATCTACCGCACGATACAGTCACCACCGTTAAAACTTGAAACTTCCGAAGCAATTTCGGTACAGTCACGTTTAATAAAGTATTACTTTACTTTGCGCCCTAAGTGAAGTTTAAATCTGTTTTAGACGATAATGGCTATTAGTAACTTTTCAAGCACGCTCACATTGATCTGTTCTATAGTTCTTTGTTCGAGCGGTATTTAGGTCGGGAAGAACAACTGGAATGTAATCTGGAAAGGACATTTGGTAACAATAGACCTTTTTGTTTAAATAGCAATAAGGAAGACAATACCGTGAACAGAGTAACTGTAAATACGAATGTTTGCGATGGAAGATATTGGAAAGCGTATTAGGTATCTTCCTTCCGGATAATGTGAAGAGAGAGGTTTTTTCTACTCATTCGTACTCAAGGCCCAGTTTCGGGTAAACGATACGAAACAAAAATATTTTCGAACCAATCGCTTAGGAAGCAGTAAAAATGTTCTTAGCGTCATTGTCGCTGTTACATGACGGAGGATATCTATTAATAAAAATACTATTTCTGTTTTATATAAGTTTACGTGAATTATGTTGTGACAATTTTTAAATTAAGTACCTAGATATCCAGAAAAGAATCTTGGAGGAGAAGCATAGCTGCCGAGTTGTTACACCTCGCAAAGGACAAGAAGAAATGTTTGGAGTTAATGGCCGACTTTCAGTAATTGGAGAGCCACTAAATGCAACAGAAAATCAATATTCCTTTTCTATCTTATCCTGGAATATCATTTATAACACTCAAAGTTGCCAACTAGTCTCATTCACACTTCATCCAATCGAGAACCAACCTCCATCAAATCGAACGATTTATTTTACTAGAATTTTTTATACCTACAGTTCTTTCACAGTTATTTTACCTTTGATTTTAAACCACCATCAAAATCACAGTTAACTTTATTCTAGTTCAAATAAGGCTGATATTAGGTTGTTGTCACTAACAAGACTATCAACATTACAATGATCTTTATTCCTGATACAATAAGGTTGTGGCTAGATTGTAGCTGTGAAAAGACTGTAGTCATTATCTCCCAGTTCAGTAAGTACTTGACCAGCAATCAGAATAATTGAGGTTCTAAATTTAAATTAAATCCTTGTATGTTCTAACCGCACTAAATGCTGGTTATAAATAAATCGAGCTTGTGATAGCCTCCTTGGAACGTCACTGTTTAGCCAAAGGTCAAGAGACTGAAGATTGGATTCAAAATTTATTTAGAGCTGAGGGCTTAAAACGACATTCTATCAATGATAATGATGATGAAAACTCAAAAATGTATCGAATTGATTTAAGCAACCGAAAGGAATATAATGAAATCATGAACTTTTAAATAAAGACATTGGAAATTATTTTGAAATGACGTTTTTTTTTCATGATAACAATCAAAATGTAACTTATGAAAATGATTTATGATAAACTTACACAATAAATTATTCTAAAATCCAAGACCAAAAGACTCGTCATTCTCTTGCCCTTATCCCAATTCATTTGGGGTCGGCGCAGCATGTCTTCTTCTACCATACTTCTCTATTACTCGTCATCTCATCAGACACCTCATTTCTTGCCATATCATCTTTTACACAGTCAATCCATCGTTGCTTTGGTCTTCTTCTACTCTTATACCCACAAGACCAAAGACTATTCATAAAAAAAAACTACGAGGAGGTTCAAAGGCCAGACACTGATGAAGACATAAAACCATACCCGTCACACTCCAAGTACACAACACAAAAAACCTAAATTGACACTACAACAAAAACAAATGAACGCCCGTACCCGTCGCCATACAAGAAAGAATAAGCGCCTTGTCAAATGGCGGCTTCACAAAATGTCCGTATGACAACATTTCTCAAACAGTTTCAACCCGCTCCATATAGCTGTTCCCGTTGGTAATTTGTACTGGCGAGGAGATAAATTGAGCTTCCCTTTTCGGGGACAACGGTTGAGGGGAATAAACTAGTCAGGCTAGGAGCAAAGGTGATTTATTTTCTTCTTGAATTGCCTAAGGGTCGTTTTGTAAGGAAGGTAGCTTGATGGAATGTGGTGAAGGATTACAGCAATGATTATTGTGCGGAGATGAAATATATTTTTGAAGATGACTTGCTGAAACGCTAGAATTATTATGGTTTGTTGTGGATTCTTACAATATCGGGTGGAAGGGACACGAACACGATCCACAAACGGTACCACGTATTTCTGTACATCATTCTGACCCCGCAAAATTTTAAATATTTGTTTTTAATATAAAGCTATGATTAAGATATCGGTAATTTAAAAAAAAAATCTGTTGTTTCCTTTAACAGTGACCAAAAACCCACCTACACGGCCAAAATGTTTAGAAATGCTGCCTTTTTTAAAAAAAAAATTGTAGACAACTGATTGTGCTTAGGTGGGGAGGCAGTCTTATTCAGCGGGTAAGTGCACTATTTATGAAGTTATCACCAAACTACTCATCGTTTCCACGAATGGTTAGGTCTTGTGTATACTTTTTAATAGCAACGAGTGGTATTTGTTTGCAATTTTTTCACAATGACTTTGAAACAAGCGATATCAGATGATGCGCGTTTATTGATGAAAGAGGAGGAATTATCTGATAGCGAAAATAAAGAAAATGTTGAGTTAGACGACTCTGAAAGCGATTCTTAAGACAAACCGTCCATCCATAGGGTAGCCAGCTAAATTCCACTTCAACCAACTCATCATCTGCCAAGTCTTTTCGCAACTGTGTTGGAGTCGGCATCTAGTATAACCGGATGCAGCTGAATACCGGTATTCTACATCGAGTGGCTGCCTATCTGATCTCCCTTGGTAAGACTGGTTGTCAGACTTTCGGGCCACGAAGTACCTGTAATGACTGTCAAAGATCTACAAATGACAACTGAGACCAACGGCTTAACGTGCTTTCTAGGCTTGGCGGAAACTCAGTACGTAATGGGTGGACATCGATCGACAGACCAACCAGGGCAAGCGTGGCTTAACCTGAAGATCTATCCGAGCGGCTTTTATTGTTTAGCCAGGAGCTCCTCAACTTTCAACCAGAAGATGCACGAAATGTGAAAAAAAAACGTTTGTGGACTTAATTCACATAAAAAGGCGCATAACGAAGACTGTTCAAAAAGAGTAACACCGCCTTTTAAACACAGACACACACACATTAAGTTGATTTTTACATAACTTGCGCTTCAAAAATATGTTTATATATTTTTATGATTAGTGAAAATGTTATAATTTTAGTTCGCCAAAGAAGAAAGGGCTACTGCACGGTATTTTTTTCATTTTAATTTTTAAGTCAGTTGTCAGATTTTGTTTTTTTAGATAAAACGTTTTATTTATCGATATAATCTTTGTTTCATAAATTGATGTAATAAACATTACAAAACTGTAACATTTTAGTTGTGAATATACACCTTAAAAATTGAGCGTTGAATCGACGAATGGTTAGGTATAAAGGGAACGTTAGGTGTCTAGGGTTAAACTAATTAATCAATATACACCCACGATTTCCTCTATAAAATTTGTCTACCTGAGCCCCCAACACTCAATCTTCTTGAATTTACTCAAACCAAGCGAAACAAAACCTGCAAACCGATACGGTACCCGGTACCCTCTGAAAGGCAGAATAGTTAATCCAATTTCAAAGGCATTTCAGTTTCTAGTGAAAAACCACAACAAGAACCGCAACAAACGACACATCTCCTAAAATAAAAGACGATCGAACGAACCCATCATTAATAAGCGAGCAACCACAGCGTAGGCACAAAAGCTAAAGTCCCAGTGTGCTCATTAGACTTGTGTCCATCTATGACCACAACAACCGTTTCGCCAGTTAGTTAGAGGGAACTGAATCACAATTCGCAACACTCCAACGCCGGATTTATCGCCGCAACTAATCGCTGGACCGTAATCCCACACAAAAATATTGATACAGAAGATTTATCAATTATCTTATCTTCCTATTATTATAAATGCGTTTTTTCTGAGGATGTATGGATGTTTGTTACTCTTACTGATAGTTTATAACCCAGTTTAACACATAGGGTACTTTTTAGAACAATAACCGAACTCAACGCGGGCGATGCCGCGGGCGACGCCGCAGGATTAAGCTCGGAGGAACATACATTACATATTATGTCGGAGACGGTCATTGATACTTAAAATGAATCGCAAGTACGCCTGTGGCAACATCACACGACCGATTTACAAGTCTGCGGTTCGAGTGGTGGAGCCACTGAGTGCTTTACAGAGCCCTGATGTCTTCAGCTCAAGGCGACAGTGGACAGTTGAGTGTCAGATCGCAGCGGAGTTAAGACGTCTTGGAACACGTGGTGTACGACTGTACGTGCCTAACGGAATAAATCCTGACAACTCGACACATACATTATTATTTCTCACAAAATACTAACACTAGGCACTAAAATTCAAAAATTTTCAAGATTTCACACAAAGGAGCGTAAACTCCTGAAGGGCTAATAAGATACTACATCAACGAGTTTGCCAAGCGCTAGTCCTTTTCTTCGAATCACTGGCAACTACTTCCATGACGTTGTCGGTGGTTGGAGATCACTTTGACTGTACGGTCAAGTGCTTTTTTCATATACTGTTAGATGGTATAACCCAACACTATTTTTGCTTATCATAGCAACTCATCATCATCTGCCTTGCCTTTATTCACAACTATGTTAGGGTCGGCTTCAGTCTAACCGGAATTTTACATGAAACGACTGCCTATCATACATAGCAACTATACCGTTAAACACAGGTGAGCCTTCTGTAAGTACCTACTCTGTGGCCATGTCCGTACTTTCATAGTAACCGGCTCGTACGGAAATGCGATTTTCGGTATTGAATACTAAAACGAGTATTTCCAAGTGAGTTACAATGACCGCAGGCTTCCTCTTTTGCTTCGATATATATTTTTCAAGTGCTCGGAATGAAAGTGGCCATATCTCTTTAGAATCGAGTTCTTCTATACTCGAGAATCGATGATTGCTTTGTTAACGGTTGGACTGACGATTAGAATTGATTAAATACAAAAATACAAAATACAAATCATTTATTTGCATAACACAGGTTCAGAAGATGTTGCACTGCATCATAACCATGCAAGGTGTACAAATATCGGTGCGCAAATATATTACGAACGGAGATTATAATTACTCATATTCATTAGTTATTAAATTACAATGTCATTCAGGATGTAGATGGTCAATTTCATTACACATAATTAAATCATTAAAATTAGTAAGTTTTAAGTAATAATAATGTCATTGTTGATGAAATTGTTGTTGATTGTTGAGAACTTTTGAGCTTACCCGCCTTTTCATTAGCTTCGTCAATAGTTTAAAGTTTGTCCGTAACTATGAAATGATTTACAAACTGCTCGCCATTTTATGCCCAAGGTCGGTTTGATTTTCGGAGTAAACATTTGGTGGTACGTTCTACAGTTTCTCCTTCGCTTCCATTGTTTATTTAAGTTATTAATTCATTTAGTAGACACAATCTTAGGTGTATAGCGTGTTTTCGTACCTTCCATGTGTTGGCTTGTTTGCTATTCCAACTTGTTACCAAAGTTTCGAAAATATAACAAAATAAACGTAAATTACCAGCTTATTAATAACGAATTTTTTTTTCTTCCTTCATTCCTTATATATCCTGATTCAAAAACTTTTAACAAAAGAAAAACTGGCCGAATATTCTAAAGAAACTTGGTGCCCAAAGGCGCACATATATAATATTCTTCCAAACTCGGGTCTCGCAGTTTGACACATAAATAAATGTCCGATCCACTGGTTCCTTTCAGAATACCATTATCCTTGAAACATACGCTCCAAATTCAAATCGTTAGCTCGATTTGTACTGACCACAGAGCATGTAATACAAAGAGAGGTGACAACAGATCTTTCCCTAAGAAACGCCTTCGTGATAAGTTAGTGGTCAGGCAAATTGAGAGTTGTACTAACAACAACTAGTAGCTGTTTAATTGTTTTAGGAAAAGTAAAACTGCAGCTTTACTAAAAAGGTAAGACTGAATATAATAGCTAACTAGTTGTCTGCTCTCAATTTTACCGCACCCTAAAGATGGCTGACATCATCATCAGGATTCTCATGACCTTATCACAATTTATTCAGGGTCAGTGCATCATATCTTTTCGTTCCATACTTCTCCATTAGTCGACACCCCCTTACTAGCCATATCTTAAAGCCTTCTAACTTCCACACATTTTCAAATCAAACATGGTTTTTTAATTCACGACTTTTGCTGTGTAAATAGCAAAAAATGGTTTGCCATGTAGTTATTGAAAGAAGACAGAAACATCAGTCTATTTGCTTTCAAAATAAAGAGTAAAGACACCTCTACCTCCTTTCAATTCCCTATGGAACTGACCCACATAAAGTTACGAATAGAAAATGAACTGTATTGAAAATTAAAATACTTTTCTAAAGTACTTTTGCATTAGGTATTGTGGGGACCGCACCCGAGTTTTTACTTCGTGCTATTTTTATTTGGAACGTCGGTCGTTTAATTAATTTATGCTACATTGTTGCGTGTGCCACTGCCTCTATTTGTGGAGTCTCCTAAACTAATTTACGTATACAACTTTCCCGTTTGCAGTTGGTTTTTGTTTGGACTGTACCTAGTCGCATTTATGTATATTAACTAACGTTACACTGTATTTCCCGAGGGAGTATGCAGAGGGATAGTGTACACATTTAGGCAATTATGTGTAAGTCAGTAATAGGTGGCAAGCCTATTGGCACCAAACGGGCACAAATCTAGACTCTGCACTGCTTCTGAGGAGTTCCTTAGGGAAAAACCCAATTACATTCCCCATTCTCGACCTGGGACCTAACCCAAGAGTCCACGCTCGTTATCCTTTTCTTTATCAATGGAATAACGTAAAAGAAGAATTAAGAATCCAATTAATAAATATCTACTGTTACATGACATGTGGCTCTCACCCCTATTACATGGGACTCAAACATACCTGGTGAAATGTGGGTGTACTATTAGGTACACCTCTGCCAAACACTTCGGGATTACAGGCGTGATAGAAACCCAATTATACTTTTCTCGACCTGGGATCTAACCCAAGACTCCAGGCTCATTGTCCTTGTCTATATCAATGGAATAACTTATTAGGAGTATTACGAATTCAATAAATAAATAGCACCCTATTACATAACATAATATGACTCTCGCCCCCTTTTTCATGGTGAAATGTGGGTGTACTATTAGGTACATCTCTGTCTAACACTTCGGGGATTTCAGGCGTGATGTTATGTTAAATAGAAGAAATGTTCCAAAGAAGTAATATACAACGAAAAATCTTACCTTCCAATCGACAAAATCGAACCAGTCATAAAAGCCAATTAAAGCCATTAATATGGCTAACAGGCCATGTGGCTATAAAACAGTCCACACAAGAACTTACATACGTAATAGTCATTATTATAATAGCGATGGATACTTCCTTCAACGCCTCGTATTGTTGATGGCAACTTGCCCAATGGCCGGGCAATATGTCTACATTAGCATTCAGTCAAAGTTACTCGCTGACTGAGCTTCTTCTAAAGACCAGAGGGCCTCAGATCAGAGATAACGTTAATGGAAAATGAAAATTGACTAATATAAGTATTTGCAAGTTGTTTGTAAATCTTTGACAGTTTTAGGCAATAGAAAGCCCGAAAGTCTGACAACCAGTCTCACCAAGGGGTAATGCATTAACCATTAAATGAGTCGTGGAGGTCAGACAGGCAGTTGCTCAATGTAATATACTGGTATTCAGCTGCGTCCGGTTAGACTGGAAGCCGACTCCAACATAATTCGGAAAGGCAAGGCAAATGATGATAGACCCGGTACCGGTAGGTAGTGTTATAAATAAACTCTTGCTCATTTTCTGGACAACTTTGCACTCACATTGTATTTCGGACGAGTCTGTAAAGTCTTCTAATTCTCTTACTGTCTTGGTCAACTTAAATGCCAGACATTTTGTTGGCATACACGGCTGCAAATGAACGTTTTATTTTATAATTTATTGGCTAAGGCTGGCTCTAGGTGGCGCATGAAAAGAGTACCTGGACAGATATGGGGAGTTCTTTAACCAGCAGTGGGACATTAATAGCTGATAAAAAAATGGCTGTGAAGTAGAAAAAGCTCTTAGAAATGTGAAAGTGACGAGAACATCGAAAATATCGCAGCAGTGTTTTCAGCATATACTGCATACTGGTGTCACTTGAAGTGACAGTTAAACTGTTTGGAATATTTATTTATTTATACCTCTCAGTTGTAACTATAGAGTTTTTAAGCATCCACGTGCCAGATGTAGGTACTTCTACAAAAAAAACCTAAAAAAAACCTTAAAAACCGTAAAAGAACCTTATAGGTCAGTTCAGAGAACTAGAACGGTGCTCAACCATTGATCTATGTTCAAATCGGATAGTTTACTACCAAACCCGACCGATTTGAGTTGAGAACAATGCCAATAAAGACAAGACTCAGATCCAGATTCATTTATTTGCCTGAAATATGGTATTTTATAGATATTGTAGCACATAGGTGTACAATAGTTCTTCATATTCCGCCTACTAAATTCGGCATGCAAATTTTGTGGCAATAAGAATGCTTCTAATTTATTCAATCTAAACAAAATAATTAAATTCCAATGTGAAAACAAAACAGTACTAAATTAAGAATTTTCTACATACAAAATTACAAATATTAAAGAAAAATGATTAAATAACAAATTTTCTAAATATCAACCAAAGAAATTACATTACAAATTTCAATAGCTTAAAAAATCAAATGTCAAAAAATCAAGAATTGTCTACATAACACTGACTGATTGAGTGGAACTCAATGTACCGTTCTTAAATAATGCATATTCTAACATAACCTCACACCTGTAATCTCCAAAGGGTTAGGCAGAGGTGTACCTAACAGTACAATCACATTTCGGCAAGCCTATTGCCAGCAACCAGGCACATATCCAGACTCCGTGCCTGCTACTGAGAAATTCTGGATGGAAAACCCAATAACACTTCGCATATTCTATTTTAGGTATAAGTTTAGGCTTTAAACCCTAAATCGCTCATTCATATAAATATGTTAATCTGAGTCATGAATTTCCCAAATAGCCATTGTTGTAATAAATATTCAGACAGTAAAATGCGTTTGTTGATGAGCTAATCCGAACTAATTTGAGCGAACACAATCCAACATACAGCCAGGACTAACGAACCGCGTTTGTTACAGTAATGGCCGCCACGGCCCATATATTCCACTTTAAACGTAAGCAAATACGCCAACTTTCTATCCAGTTTAAAAATGCTTTGATTTAATTGTCCGTAAGACCAAAAAGGCAATTTAAAAGGGAATCCAGCAAAGCGCTTCAAGCGAACTCCGTTACGCTTTGAGAAATTTATTGCGATCACAAATAATCTTTCGCTCAGTTTTCTTTTTACAGCATTCTTTTTAAATTCTTACACAAGACAAGTTCGTAGGCAGGCTCTTTGCATGTTTTTACGACAGACATAAATTACAATTATTTAGCTACTAACCTTAATAAAAACGTGAATAACTGGGAGCTTATATTTTTTTTTATTTGACGGATTAGTTTGTTGTGTCATACATAATATTCACAACAATGGATGGATGGAATCTGGATGAATCACATTCGATCTAGTCTTTTGGGTGACATAACTTTGAAATGTGCCTATTGTTAGGTTGATCCTCTATGTTTAGTTGCGATTGATTATATAGATATAGAAATGTAGACTATTCTTAAATATCAATAAGTTTTTTTTTAAATATTGGATTGTTTTTTTTTTAAACGTTTGGTCTGGGTCATCAATGTTTATTACTGCAGTCTATAAAATAAAAGCAATTTATTGGAATATGTTCCAATTTTCAACGTACACACGTTGTGCTATCAAACATATTTATATGGTTTATATACTGTATGTACAATTTTGAGCTTAATTTTGTTTCTCAAGTTAATCTGAAAGGAGATGTACTGAAAATGGACTTAGGTATATTAAACATGTTCTATCTGACTGAAAATTAATTCTATTTTTGTTTTATCATAATTTGATATCAATACCCATCTCGTCTAAAAAGTTCCGATAGCTAATTTAATTTGATCCGTATAAGCATATGAAAGGGTTCTTGTTTAAGAGGGGACAGGGGCTGCGATTCTACGTACAAATTTTGACGAGATCGACGTTCCGTATTCCCCTGTTTTCTTCCTGAGCAATGCCTCTAGAGCAATCTTTTTTTTTTCATAAAATCAAAGACTAGTGTCGACACGTCCCTGTCATTTCTTTTTTTTCAGCAACTTATAAGTAAAGAAAATATGACCCTGGAATACGAAACGTCGATCTCCTCAATTTTTTGTGACATAGTCGGTCTGAGCTGCAGCTGTCCCTATCGCATTCTTCGGGGGCAGACTTGACACAGCGCGACGGCAATAGTTTCTTCAAATACCTATTTTTCAAATTCCTCGCCCCTTACTGTTGTGCTTAACCCGCTTTTTATCTTTTTGCTTGGCTCCTAAGGATTGTAGCGTAATCTTGAATAGCTCATAAACTTCATCAATATAATATGCAAATAGTATTGATATAAGTGGGGAAACGCAGGCGAGGGAGGAAAAAAAATAGTTTCCTAATAATTCATGACAAAATACTTTTCGTTCTATCTTTTATTTCTTCGAAAGTGTATTGTGAAACGTCGTTTGATACTCGTATACGTGGGCATTTGATACTGCAGTTCTCCGCTCCACTTTTTCATTTCTAGAGATATTTTAATGTTTTTTTTTTCACATTTTTATTTCTTCTTATTTAATTTTTTTTTTTAAGAAGAATCAATTTATTGGTAGAATATCATAGATGTACATTATTAAATGTAGTTAAAATATTAATTATTTACAAACATAATATAAATAAATATGTACAAGTATAAAAGGGTTACAGGGCGTCCAAAACTTCGTCCGCATCGCTGTCAACAGGAAAAGTGCCCAGAAGGCTGGCAGCATTACCACGTTGGATGGCAATGCTGATTCTTTGGCCAAAAAATAGGCCCGCCCTCTGGTCACGTGAAGAGTCAACCAACCGCTTGGCGATTTCCCGAAAAACTAGGTGGGCACTCGGACCCCATGGCCCTAGTGTCTCAACCCCAAATGGCTCAAACACATAACTACCAATTAAATTATTGTATTTGCGCCGTTTGAGGTTTTCAGCACCTGCAGCAGCCGCCCCAGCGCAGCCCACTGTGCTAGGAAGATGGGATGGCGCAAGGGTATCGACGCAAGTTGCGTCCCACACCAAAGGCCTACCCAACTTCCATGGCATTATGGTCATACCATCTGGTATCTTCCCATCGACGCGTGCCAAGCCATTAGGTTCTAAGACAGCTGGCACCCCGGCGGTGGCAAGAGCACGACGGATGAGATCATTAATGCTAGCGTGCCGCGCATTCCGACCTGCACTCTTACTGCATGAAAGGCCATGGTGTCCGAGGCAGTCGACTACTTCACCACATTGACAGCGATGTGGAGCCCCACAAGGAGCGCCCAATCGCAAGCACGTAGCGAGCCGGAAGGTTGTGTCACCTAACATAGTGCCTATATTAGGTGACGGTAGTGCCTGAAGCCAGAGGCCCGACTCCCACTCACCCACAGCCAGTAGGCGGGCACGCAGCCGTATTGGTAGACGTATTAATAAGTTTATTCCGTACCAACCTGCAGAGCGGCTCATCCCACTGTCTCTGGGAAAACGGGTTCTCGGGCCGATCCGTATCCGGGCAAGTCACTTTCCAGCCGACCTCTGCGTCGGTCAAGCACGGCACTTCCGAGTCAACCAGGGAGAGAGCTAACTAATAACCTTATTCCAAAATGAATATGGAAACTTCTCCATTTTGATATTCTAGTGGAGTTTTCGTAAAACAAATCTTGAAACTCTCATTAAAAAAAATAGTTTAACGGGAAAAAGAAAAAAAAAACAACATTCTAATGAACTACGTAGATTTTTTTTAAATGCATTTAATTACGAAAGATGTTTTTAAGTCTTCCTCTGCTATTGCCGATGTCTGAATTGACTAATTAAAATTGAGAATTTACTCACATTTTGAATTTCGAGTGCTACATTTCACTGGCAATTTCCATGAGTAGAGCTTGATTAGTTACTGGCTAGGATTCCGATTACAATTCAATACGATGATCATTCTTTTTATGATAAGCCCTAAATTCTGTCAGTGCGTTAAGGACAACTTCAGAGAACACAACAGGGGCCTCGAGAGCGAAGAAGTGGCCATAGTTGTCAAGCTCTTTGTGACAAATTAGTTTCGAGAATTTGAACTTGAGCATGGCTGGTGACATGTAGATTATCTCATCTTTGGCGTGTACGGTGCATGTTGGTACAGATGTGGGGATTCTGAAAATAAAATAAATATAAACGTTTAGCAGACATAGTGTAGAACGCTAACAGGTGAGGTAAAGTTGCAGCATAATTAGTGTAGCTTACGATCGGGTAAAAACATAAGAGATACTCTTTTGTCGAGACTTGAAGTATATTCAATCTGGCAAACTCAAAAGAAGGACATCAGTCATGATCATCACCATCGCTGTGACAGAATCTGTAAGACTGAGCTCAACAGTGGTAAGTCGCAACGACAACCAAAATGGCTCTAAACTTTATAATACCATAAGTAGGAGAGTAAATATCTACCCTTTCACAAGCAATTCACTAAGAAAAAATTGACTGGATGGTTAAAATCCATGTCCTATGATACAACTGAACAACTTGTGAAAACAACAAACCAGTATAATCACAAAAATAGGCGCGAGCGCTCCTATACGCACATACACACACACATACGCATATATTCTACTACACAAGTGACTTACACATAAATGAAAAAAATGGATATTTTTTTAATAATTTAAAAGGTTTTTCATTTAATTTTTAATAGTCTATCTAACCTTTTCCCAACTACCTTAGTGTGGGCTTCGAGTATAAGTGGATGCAGCTGAACACCAGTATATGACGCCGAGCACCAGCCTATCTGACCTCCATAACCCAGTTTCTGGGTTAAAAACCAAGACTAAGTTGGGGTCAGGTTAAATATCTATCTAAATTACTAGTTAAAATAACAGAAAAAACTCGTGTTGTACTAACGAGCCAATTCCCATCCCAAGAGTCCTCTTATTAATGGACTCTGCGTAAACTCTGACAGCCGTTGTGAATTTATTCTCCGTCCAGTAGAACATGACGTCATCAATGAGGGCCTCGGGTGTATACAGGTCGTGTAGACCTCCATCGGCCTTGTACTTGTTAGATGCTCGGCTTCCACCAGAAACCGCCTGCATCAGCCACACGAACAGACCCATTGGAGAGTCAGACATGGCGATACCTGAAAGTATGTAGTAATAAATGATTAAGAAAATTGGGGCATGCATTATAGATAACTGCATCATCATCATCTACCACCACAGCCAACATCGCAAGCATCAGCCTGAATTCACCCACTGTTGGGTATAGGCCTCCCTTTTTTTGTGCCAATCTCAGCGTACTTGTGCGGCCTCAAACAAGTTTTTCCCCCAATGGCAACAATTTCAATTGCTCATCTCGTCACCGGATGCCAACATTCCTTTTCCCAGTATATGGACGCCGCTCCGTGACAGCCTTACTCCACCTGCCATCACCGCGTTTTGCTTGCATAACTCCATTCATCGATGACCTTTGTAAGTACAGACGCCAGCACTTCAAGCTACCCGAAACTGTCAAATTTTCCCAATCAACCTTGAACCTAAGGCTTTAGCAATAAAGTTAAGATCTATTAAAGAAATTTGACAGTTTATAGTAGCTTGATGTGCTGGCGTCTGTACATATAGGGTGTAAAATAACCCATCACATCTGACAGTGACAAAAAAAGAAAAGTTATAGATAATAGTGGTCGTAGACCACACTCTGTGGAGCATGCAATTTTGAAGCTGCTTGGAAAAAGACCTTCGTCTCACTAAGGGACAATACAGAATTCATATTTATTGTGACGTGGGGGTAACTTCTTGAAACCAATACGACAAAATTATACATTGCTGCAGCGTGAAACCGAAGGTATTAAGATGTAATAATATACTTACCAAGTGTATCTGGTTTAGTTGCTTGCACATGCAAGTACCCAGATTCTTCTGTGAGTCCCAAAACGACCTTTACAATTGGATACATCCTGTCAGCCAGAGCTGGATCCACGACCAATCGTTGGAGTAATGGATTGATTGATCCAGCCACATATGTTATTAAAGCACTAGGAGCGAGCGAAAGCGGGAAGTTTGTGTGGTAGCCAAGGATTTCCTGAAAGTAGAATGCGTTTATGGTATTGAACGACAGATCGAACTAAGATCATTTAAAGGCACTTTTGAACGTCAAACTTTACACACAAATATAATTGGTTTTAGTTGCCCATTCACAAAGGCGTTGGTCTACTTCTTCAGTCCTTAGCCAAATTTTCAAATAAATAACGAAGGAAATAACGTTCTTAAAGGAGTAACCGTGGTGTCTTTTATCAGTTCTTACGCTTTGGAGTGAGCCGCTTTTTGTTTTATTTTTATTAAACCGACAGACTTCTTAACAAGTCAAGTGCGTGTTTATAGTTTTATTTTAAATTTTTTGATGATAATATTTACCTCAGGATAGAAAGTGACCATATTGTTAGCAATCAAAGCACCGAAGTCTCCACCTTGAACATAGAATTTATCGAATTCTAGTCTGTGCATAAGGTTTCTAAACACTGCTGCAATTTCGATCTCTCCCAAACCTGGCCGAGTTGGTCCCTGCAAAAAAAGAACGATGAAAACAAAATTAAAACATCGACTGGCTAGCTGTTTCCTAAATATGGAATAGTCGCCTTCCAGCCGCACTACTATCTGTTACAACACGAATATCTGTTACAACTAAGCTTAACATGCTTTCCGTAGTACGGAAGGGTCTTGGTGTAATGGATGATGGTCACGCACCCTCAGGCTGATCATGGCAAGCGCAACTTTTCCTTGAAGATGGGGCGTGTAGCAGTTACCATTTAAGGGGCAAGCGCCAAGGTAGCCCGCGAAATTCAAATTTTCTTATATTTTTTCCAATTTGCTGGTCAGTGACAGGCTGTATATAACCCCATTGAATGTCTTTTTCATGACATAGTCACTCAATAAAATGAACTTAGAAGGTTGAATTGATGATTGTCATCATTATAATTTTGTAATTACAGACGTGTTACTGTCGCAAATTTGATTGGCCTGTTGGTCTAGTGGTTAGTGACCCTGACTGCTAGAACGGAGGTTGTGGGTTCGATTCCCACACAGGACAAATCTTTGTGCGATGAGTACGATTATTTGTTCTGTATCTGGGTGTGTAATTTATCTTTAATATGGATGTATTTAGAAATATATAAGTATGTTTATCAGTTGTCTGGTTGCCATAGTACAGGCTCTGCCTAGTTTGGTTTGGCGGTGTGTTGGTTGTCCCAAGATATATTTATTTATTTTAAATCATATTTTAATCAACATACAATCTGACACTGACCTGCTAATTGCAAATAACTTAATAAAATCTGAATTTCGCGGTCTACCTGACCGCATTATTCTTAACTACGAACCCCTTTCATAAAAAAAAGAAGGGGGTCTTTGAATCATGGAATAAATATGTGCTAGAGACAATCTTAAAACTTATAGGTAAAGTTCAGAAATCATAATAACAGCTAGAGGCCATTTCTAAACGATGCACGGTATCATTAGACATCCGGCGTTCGGTTAGTTAGCATAAGTTTGTAATAAATTGATAGCATTACAAGATATAGGTATATGAACAACTTGTTCTATAAATATATCGTATTTCGTTAAAAATCGGTTCTTAAAATATCTTTAATGGGATAATGGTTATTACTTCCCGCCGTCAACGGTCCACAGTTCATTCAACTATTCGCACTTTTGTCGAATCAAGACATCGTCTCACTCGGGACTACCTTTGTTTTTGTTACATAATTAGTCTACAATATTCCCAGTGTATCAAACCGTACGGTTTGATGGATGTCATTAATACATAACTTAACATCGCGCCTGTAATCCCCGAAGGGTAAGGCAGAGATGGACCCACATTTCGCTAGTTATGTTTAAGTTCCATGTAATAGGGGTCGAGTCTATTGCCATCAACCACGCACGAATACAGACTCCGTGGCTGCTACTGAGAAATTCCTAATGGAAAAACCCAATGACATTTTGCTCGACCTTGGAATCGAAGCCGGGACCCCAATCTCAGCAGTCGATGACATTGTTATGTCTTCGATGTTTGTTCTAGGACATTCCGATTTCCTAACGATCTTTTTCTTCACTGTTTTGAGAGCAGTGGTGATAAAATAAATCACCTACACCAAGTAATAGTAACCAAATACTTACATCAGAAAATCCAAATCCTGGCAGGCTCGGAACTATGACCTCAACAGCAAAACCTCTGTCTTCTGAATATTTTGTAATAATCGGAATGACTTCGTAGAATTCCCGAACGGATCCAGGCCAGCCGTGTAACATCAGAAGAGGTAGGACTGGAACGCCATTTGGTGCCTGAAATAACAAAAACCTATCGTTGGAGTTTTATTTTGAAACGGATTTAAAAAAGGAACGCTGAACGCGAATTCTTTTAATTTTTTTTTTTGCTTCAGTGCACCATCTTTGCGACATCTCCGTAACTCAACACGAATTTACAAATGCCAAAGTAAGTGAGTAGTAGTAATGTGTAAGTAGTCATCTGTCTTTTACATAATCTCTCTTTGATGGCCGAACGTGATTTGATGAAACTTGGCATCAAACTCAATTCAAAACACTTATTTCAATAAGACCGTTAGTGGGACTTTTGAAGGTAAAAAACAAAGGATGCAGATACAGTCCCAGCCACAAGCTATAATAATTTGTAAAAGTACTGTGTTTGCTCAATAAAAGAGATCTACTCTTTGGACAAGAATGGGCAAGAAACTCCATAGACACACAAAAATATTTTTACAAGATCTTGGTTACATCATTCATGTTGATATTTTATGTACACGTATGTGAGAACGATGTAGAAAGACGTGCACCTTAAAAGCGTCCAAAGTAATAGATTAATTAATCAAGAATGGAATAATAAAGTAATTAAATAGTACTTTACATAGGATACTTAAACAGTATCTAGAGAGACAAACTGTATGTCAAAACACATTTCGATTTCGTCGAATCGTACTCCTATATTACCTACCAAGAAGAACGTAAAAATAAAACTTACATCAGGTTTCACCCTTATGAAATGAATATCAAGCCCTTGAATATTCGTCTTGTACTGTGGAAACTGGTTCAGGTAGGCCTCACGTTCGGTAAAGTTGTATTCGTTGGCCCAGAAATTCATCCAGTAGTCCAGACTATCAGTGTTGAAGCCATACTCAAATGCTACGCCTTCCAGGGGCGGTGTTACTTCACGGCGGTTGTTCAAACGACTCCTTAGGTCTGTTACCATCTGAAATATTGGTTGAGAAAAAGTTAATACAAGATATCTAAGAATAGGAAGACCGAGGAAACGATGGTGACTGTATGAAGGATGGTATGGCTAGAAATGAGGTGACTGCTGAGATGACGAGTAATAGAGAAGTAAGGAAGGAGGAGACACGCTGCGCCGAACCCATATAAATTGGGATAAGCGCAGGAGAATGTTGATGATATAAGTTTTTAAACTGTCATGGTCACTAACATTATAAAAAAAAAAGTATTATTTTTTATTATATTTTTTTTTTGTTTATCCGTGATCATGGTACTTGCAACAGCGCCGAAATATCGGGAATTCAAAACAAACAGTGGACATGGTAAATATCCCGTTTCTAGTGTTAATTAGAATGATGATGATGATGTTGAGCCACCAACTGTAAAACGTCTATATCCAAATGTAATAAAAAACAACTTCAGCTGCAGACTGAATTCAGTAAGTTATTTCTGGGAAAGTGAGCACTATCAATAACCACATTAGGTTAAATTTTGGTCAACTTCACGGTACAAGCACAGAAAGTGTTATTGAATAAACAACATCGCAGTTTACTACATAATGTTGTGTTTAATAGTTTAGTTTCACGTTTAAACCTAAAATAATCTGTAAAGACTAGACAAAACTGATCGTGTATGCCAAATAGTTTTTGAAAAATCATGACAAGATATTGTCGAAAATAAGTATCTTCTATTTAAAACATGACTGTAAACACAGAATTAAAGAAAATTTTAGACAACTTAAGTGCCTACAACATGTAATTTAAAGGCTAAATATCAATCTCAAAAATAAATAGGAACACCAAAGAACAGTACAGTTTTAAACCGAAATAAAAAAACCTTACCTCATCAGTAAATTTGATTTCAAAAGGTCTGATTTCCGTGCTAGCGCTATCTTCCTCACCCAGGGGACCCCACCATTTATCACCTAGATCTATTGAGAAATCAGGCGACAAAACCTCCTTCGCTGTCAAACCCAATACCAGGGTCACATAAGCCGAAAGCACCAGTAATCTCACCAACAGACCCATCTTCGCAGACTATGAAAAATTTGGAGACACGGCTTATATACTTTCGCTTATTTCTTTATTATTCCCCATTAATTGAAACTTGTTTTATCACCTGTGATAATATTTAATTTAAACACAGTTCCAAGAGCATATGGTCAACTTCCTTTACATACAGAATTTATATACCTACATTTTTATGATTTAACACAACTAATTATATTTTGTGGGTTTGTGTGTATGATTAAAAACCAGCAAAAAGATAACATTTATTTATTTATTTATTAATAATGGCACATCAAAGACTTACTCACTAAAATATACATAAACATAAATCACAAACTATTTTAGGTATAGTGAATTTGTCACTTATAGAAGTGCACAGCACTCGCAGAATAATAAAAGGGCAAGTAAGATACCATTACATGATTTAAGTTATACAATAAAATAAAAAGGTCATTAAGAAGTTAAAAATGGGCTGTGTACATTAAGCCGGTGGGAAATACAGAATTATTTAACAAAAAAATATGTATAGAACAAAACATATACAAAGAAATAAATTAAAAGGCTGAAAATGAAGAGAATGGAACATGGTTTACTGTTTTCAGAACTTAAAGGAGATGGTATTATGTATTGTATTTATCTATGGAGATGGTATTCAAAATGTATAGCACCTACTCGTATTAAGGCTGAAGGATGATTTCTTCACACTTCTAAACGATCCCTGTTGTTTTTTACACAGTCCACAAAACCCCTACATTTTTTTTATAATTCTCCAACGTGATGAGAGTTAGTAGGTACCATGGTAAAAGTTGCTTACACATATAAGTAAGTTTAAATTCAAAGTCAGCTGGTACGTTATGACAGCCATATTGGTATGTATAATCATCTCCTTAAAAGGTTGTCAACTCAACAACCACAAATGGTTATGCTTATGGTCGCGTGGTCGGTTCATTTATATTATTTAACCTCGAACGACCAGTTTATTCGAATCCGATAAAAATCTGTGACAAACATACAGGAACAATTTTATTTTAGAATACAATACTTGACATATTTTCGGTCGGAAACATCAAATTCGTAATTTATTCTATTTGTTTCTTGGTAATTTGCATAATTTTATTAAAACACCTGTGCACTTATTTTGAGTATAAACTAAAAAAAGAGACGTGTAAAGTACCAATCTAAGCGGGATAAATTAAAACTAAATAGGTTTTTGACATTTCATAAGTTCCCACTGCAAGATCTTTAACAATGCTCACTCTTATTAGGAGTTACCATAGTTTTTTTTACAACAATATAATATTTTGAATTATAAAATGAAGAAAAAAAAGAATTGCAATTATATACATATGATAGTCTTGATTTAATAACTAATTAGCCATTTAAAATAGCAACATTGCTATTCCCGCATAATTTGCTAACTCATTAAGTACTGAGATTTTTTTAAAGTAAATTATCGCGGAGTTACAACTCGACGACGTTGGAGAAACATTTAATCTACCAAATCATCATCATCCAGACCCTGAATCATCATCTATAGCCACGTTCTTGTGCTAGCCTCATCGAGGTTTTTCCCACGAAAGTAACAAGGCATATTTATTTCATTTTCCCATAATTATGAAGAATTTAGGTCATTTATAAAAAAAAGCTTAATATTTATTTTCCTGACAACCTCAAACATAAGCATCATCATCTGTCTAGCCTTTTCTCAACTATGTTGGGTTCGGCTTCCAGTCTAACCGGATGCAGCTGAATATCAGTATTTTACATGGAGCGACTACCTATCTGACTTCCACAACCCAGTTAGCACTGGATAATACGATACCCCTTATAAAACTGGTCGTCAGCTGTAACCACTGTCAAAGATCTACAAATGACAGTCTGGACTAACGGCTTAACCCATCCACGAATCAACCTAGGCAAGCGCCGCTTAACCCAAAAATCGACCTGAGCGGCTGTTATTATTTAGCCACAAGCCTCAAACATAAGCATCACCCCATGAATCCATATTGAAACACTCCAAAACATCCATCGCGAGAAATTGAACGATTTTTTCATCGGGACCAAAGAAAATGGTATTCAACGCTTATAAGGAACGGGTCGGCATGATAAATTATGTGATTTGCAACAGACTCCTGCCTGGAGCAGCCGCAAAAACGTGATCTTAAATGGAGTGCCAACCGAAATGCGGTTCAGGGAAAATATCGGTGTATATCCCGGATATACGTGTATCTTTTATTACTTTTATCTTTTATGAAAGGTGGTTCGAGGTGTATTTGAAATATACGGTGTACCAATATTTAAACACTTTTCTAAATTTTAAAGCAATTTTCACGAGAAAGAACGAATGTAACTTGGAGATGGGATGTTTTTTTATAAAAATATGAGTTCCAGAATACTATGTTCGTAACAACATGAAATTTTAATTAGAACAGTAGGAGAAAACACATTTAAAAGTTGTTAAGTGTTTACATATTGGTGCTCGTGACTGTACTATTGAGATCGCGTTACTTAGTGTGTTTTAGGGATGGCGATTCTTTCCGAAAAAGATCGATTTTTAAATCGATTCGAATCGTAACTCGATGAATCGATTCATAAAAAATCGAGGTCTAAAAGATCGATTTCTAAAAAATCGATTATTTTTTATGTCTGCTTTTACAATGAAAATCCATTTTATGAAAAACAAGAAACCATAATAAACGATCACTTAGTAGTAAAATCAGGGATTTTTTTAGTTCAGGAAATTCATAATCATATCATATTTATAGTTATTTTTATTACCTTAACAAAGTATCGGGTAAAAAAAAAGACAATTTTACTTTTTAGATGTATTTGTTTGTCTGTCAAGTTGGTTTACGGACGATAGTTTAACGTGACAACGTCATTACAAGAGATAAATGAGGCGCAAGCGTACAATGAGCGTAACCGGACAATGAGCGAGCCCGTTCATCGATTTATTAGACGTTGTCACGTCAAAAACTGACTTAAAATTGTAACTATAAAACTACTGAACACATTTTGGTGGGCTGGGGAATTTAAATGATGGATCACAAACTTTTTTTTATTTTAAAGGCGAAATCAGGAAACTAAACACAGCCCAGTGAATAGAAAAAATCGAATTTCGATTCTCTAGGATGAAATATCGATTCACTGAATCGATTCAGTGTTACCTATCGATTTAAAAAATCGATTTATTTGGCTCGAAACATCGATATTTCGATTAATCGATCTCAGATCGCCATCCCTAGTGTGTTTTGCATTTATGATACCTAAACCCTTATTTTTTTGAGAATTTGTGTTAAAAAAGTCTAATAAAGACGTTGACGTTTGACGTTGATTTATTCCATTGTTTTCTGAGTGAGCGTGAATTCACAACAGCAGAAATGCATTGTTTGTAATTAGTTACAAAACCTAATATTTTTATTGTGTACACTATCGCATTAGGTAACTCTGTAATGATAGTCGTAAGATGGAGAAAATAAATTAATTTAATTTAATTTGCTTTGTTAAAATGTTATCTATGAAACATCGAAATATGTAGTAGGTATGAAGCTGCCTTATGGTTTAATTTACTTAAACATGCAATCTAGAGCGAGACCTGACAGCAAAAAGCAGTTGCAATCGCTTTCACATAATCATCTCGTAAATGAAAAGACAGAAATGCTTAGGTACTTCAGCCAGAAATGTTCAGGATATAGACGAGATAATCAAAAGTCATTTATTTCAACGGCCATTAAAGACAGGCTTTTGAAGTCGAACTTGATACTTAAGTACTCGTAGAATTGGTTCTAGTGATGAGATGCTTATCATTCACTTTTTTTTTAAATAATAAACTAAACAATCGAATACTAAATATCGTTACTTGTAGTAACTAAAGTCACTCAAGCACTATGATATCACACTGAAATTCAACAAAAATTATGTTAGAATATATTAAAACAAAACGTCAAGAATGAATAAGGTCAGGCTAACATAACATAACATCACGCTAATCCCCGAAGGGTTAGGCAGAGGTGTATCTAATAATACACCCACATTTCGCCAGTTGTTTAAGTCCCATGTAATAGGGGGCGAGTCTATTGTCATCAACCGGGCGCAACTCCGTAGCTGCTACTGAGAAATTCCTGATGGAAAAACCCAATAACACTTTGCCCAATCCGGGAATCCAATCCAGGACCTCATGCTCAGCAGTCGTGCTCGCGACCACTAGACCAACAAGGCAGTCTAACAAGGTCAGACTAATAGAGGGAACATTTCGAATCGTACAAATTCCACAGTCCACACGTAGTAGACGTCATATTTTATCAGTCTTCTCTCTGCATTAGCATAAATTGATAAGATAACATTATTACATAATATAAAATGTAGTAGGTATAATATCAATTGTTATTCTAATGCGATAAAATAATCAGACAGCACAGGAATATTCCATTCGATAAAATGATTGATTGATACTTCAATATCCGCCTAGCTTTTACCCAACTATCTCGGGGTCGGTTTCCGCTCTACTAGATGCAGCTGAATACTTCAATGGAGTCACTGCTTAACTGACCTCCACAACACAGCTACTCGGTAATATGTCCCATTGGTAAGACTGGTTGTCACACTTTCAGGCCACTGACTACCTGGACAGCCGGGTCCGACGGCTTAGCGTACTTTACGAGGCACGGAGGAAATTCAGTATGTAATGGGTGGTCACCCATCCACGGACCAACTAATCAAGCGCGGTTTAACATATATAACATAACATGAGGCCATGGTGGAGCCATGAATTTGACCCTAAATCTTGTTTCCCAGTGGGGTGACGACAATCTGGTCAAATTCAATGCTGTGAAAACACAGGCATGTCTCTTCACTGCAAAAAGGAGCCAGTTCCAGTTGTCTCCTGCTTTTCGAGGTACAGTTGTACCAGTTACCGACCGCCTACAGCTTTTGGGCATGGAGTTGACATCGGATCTCAACTTCGGCTCAACCATCGAGTCAAAAGCTCAGACCGCAGCTAAAAAGCTGGGCATCCTGAATAAGGTGAGGCGATACTTCACATCTGGACAGCTTTTAAATTTGTATAAAGCACAGGTCCGTTCCTGTATGGAGTATTGCAGTCACCTGTGGGATGGCTCAGCAAAATACCAGCTTGCTGCACTTGATTCGGTGGAACGCAGAGCTAAAAGGCTCATAGGCGACGAGTCTTTGGTAGCAACGCTTCACAGCCTAGCTCATCGGCGTAATGTCGCCTGCTTGTCGGTCTTCTACAGACTGTACTTCGGAGAGTGTGCGCAGGAGCTCCACGATCTAATCCCACCATCACCCTTTTACCACCTGACTAGCAGACGCACTGCGGCGTACCATCCACACTTGGTTGATATCCCGACAAGTCGTACTCGGCGCTTCTCCTCCACGTTTATTATGCGCACAGCCAAAGTGTGGAACTCTCTGCCGGCATCTGTGTTCCCTCCCACATATAACCCGTCTGCCTTCAAAGCAAGAGTGAACAGGCATCTTCTGGGCACGCTCGTTTCATCATAGACCTCATCCATCGCTTTCCACCAGGCGTGATCGAGGTCAAGAGCAGGCCCATTTTGTAATAAAAAAAAAAAAAAAAAATAAAGATCGGTCCGAGCGGCTGTTATTATGTAGCCACGAGTTTCTTCACTCAATATAAGATGAATTCGGCAAGAGGAGTATGCAAGAATCGAAGCAGTTGGCGTTCTATAGTCTTTGCTTGCCTCCACGGGAAAAAACGTTTATGTACGTTAAATAACCAATCATAATACCGACTACCATAAACATTCATCCAACACATTCAAGGCCATTCGCACCCATAAAACTGATAGCCTTGAAACAAATAAACTTTTACGAGTGAACGTATCAGAGGTTTGTCGTGGTCCTAACGAACCGTTCTTTATCTATGCTCCAGGGGACAATAAGCTGCATCCTCTTAGGAAATTAGTGGGTTTCGCGTACTAAAGTTTAGCGGTAAGTGGTATAACTACTGCGTGGAGGCGAATTAAAGACTTAACTTAGTGTATTAACGACTAACTGAGCTAATCAGATTTAGTTTAGAAGGCTGTTGATGTAAGTGATTTTTTTTCTATACTTTCAGCAGCGTGAATTAAAGGACCGACAGATTAAGAGGAAATGGTCAAAAGTATAAATTAACAACGTACACATAACATAGAGCCTCATTGGTGATAAAAATAGCCATGATGAAGATGATAGTCTAGTCGTGTTACCGTCGGACTGCCATGTCATAGGTCTCGAGTTCGAACTCAAGACACACGCACCTCTGATTTTTCGGATTCATGTGCGTATCGTATAATTATCACATGCTTCGGTGAAGGAAAACATCGTGAGGAAACCTGCATGCCTGAAAGATATTTCTCGATGGCTTGTAAAGCCAAGTCAGAGGCCCGTGGGCGGCATAAAAAATTTGACGCCAGGTTAGGCACTAACCACACGATAAAGAAAGCAGATTTGTACAGTGGTCACAAGCTATACCGATGAGAATGAGGTCCTGAGTTCAATTACCAGGTCGGCCAGTGTTATTAGGTTTTTCCATCAGGAATTTTTCAGTAGCAGCCAACAACAACAGAGTCTGGATTTGTGCCTGATTAATGGCAAATGGCTCGCCCCCTGTTACGTAGAACTTAAACATAACTGGCGACTCTTCTGGTGATTATGTTATTTTTCGTGTTTTTTGAGAGCAGCGGTGGCCCATTGGTGGCGGCCCCGACTTACGATTCTACGAACAGTAACTCGTGGTTTCGAATACAGGCAGGCGCATTACTTTGTGTAATTTATTTCATCACCACTGCTCTCAAAAACGGTGAAGGAAAACATGGCAAAAAACCGGCATGGCCTAGAACCAAAAATTCGAAGACATGTGACATCTACCAACCCGCACTGGGCCCGCGTGGTGGAATATAGCCCATTCCCTCTCTAGAGAGGAGGCCGTGTGTCCTAGCAGTGGCAACGTTGGGCTGATTATGCTATGTTATTTTTCTGAACTTTTTGTAGGTAACCGTGGGTTGAAGGACCAGTAGTCAAAAGATACGTAACAACGTAATGCAGCCTCAGTTCTTACAGCGAACAGTCAAGTTAAGAATGATTTATGCTAGACCGTGCCGTGTCCAAGCCGAGGTTTAGCAGCCTTAGGCCCTGGCACGAGCGCGCGGTGTAAATGTAACGTAAATACGTCGATTTTGGAATTGCAAATACAATAAATTATCCAATAGCATTTTAGTTAGTATACATATCAATAAATTCATGATGTTATGAAAATATTTGGGCCTCAAAGGCCACTATGAAAACATTACGGGAATCCGACCGATTATTATCGAATCTAAAATACAAGTCTCCTACCGCATTTTAGTTTTCTTTTTTTTTTGCTACAATCACATTTTGTATTACCCATGGACAAAAGTCTTAAAGCTAAGTACATTTTTGAATACAAAACAAGTATTTTTAATTTTAAAATCGTTTTTTCATTTACGCTACGTTTGCTTCGAACGCTCGTGCTACCGCCTCTGATGCGTTATTCTACGACCATTATGCTTGTCCGTGACGTGGATGTCTACATACCACACGGCGTAGCACTAAGCAATACTCATGACTCTAAAATGTTCACACAGTCTGTGCCACAGAAGTCCCACGGTTTGGTCTAGCATAAATTACGTCTCACAGGTTTTATCTCAATAAGAACCGTTATAATTAGATGTTGATTAGTCATGGTAGTGGCCAAGACTAAAAAAATAATTAAGAGTCATCTTTAGAGCTCAGAGCTGACATAACTATGTAAGTAGCGACTTCGTATATTCTGTTTCACATAGTGTTTCATCCTTGAAGGCCCAAGCTCTAGTTTTTTTTCTGTATCGTGTGGTTAGGGCCTAACCTCTCTAGTGGGGACGTAGCTAACGTGTGTAGGTACATCACAATTTCCCCCCTAAAGTACAGTGAACGTTCATCGTATAAGGTGTCGAAAACTCAACCAAACTAAACTAACTATCGCTACTGTTGAGAATTTCTTAAAATTCTATGATTTTACCAGTCTTGGGATCTTTCACACTACTACTTGGTTGGTACCCACGGTCAACGACGTCTTCTCTACTCAATAAATGGCCCGTTATATTAAATGATGTACTTATCCGAAATAAATAAGAAATAATGACTACTATTCTATCACATAAAAATCCTTATCACTTAACAAAACTGTAAATAATAATGTGTCTGAGATTACAATAGTAGTAAAGATAAATATTTACGAGTTTATATAAAGCGTTAGTCGCAAAGTTCTATAAAAGGACCTTCCTTCATCCGGCCCCGAAGGACCAATAGCAAGGCCTCCAAGGAAATTAGCGATGTACAGCTAAATGGTGAGTCGGAAGTAAACAGTGAATAGAATGTATTTCTAATAAAAGTATTATAAAATGGGATTGCTTTGTCTATTGATCGATAGCACAGCTGTTATAAAAAAAATGAAAATTATAAATGTAATAAATAAAAGTAAAAGTATTTATTTGTCTCGGACAGGACAAAACAAAATTATTAAAATATCAAAAAACAAAATCACACAGGAGGAAGGGACGCCGATGGGAAAACGGTTACCACGTATTCAGTGGGTATATCATTCTGAGCCCCCCCATCGAAATCTTTCATCGGTTATTAAAAAAAAATGCGTCGGACGTTTTCACGTCGGTGTCCCTTCCACCCTGTATTATAAAGTAAATATAAAAAAATAAAAAAAAAATGAGAAAAACGTTAAACTAAATTACCAGTGCGAGGTTAAAAGGCCATCTCTGCAGCATGGAGCTGTTACATTTAAAAAATATCTACTATATACTCTTTTTACGAATTGGTAACGTAATTCATATTATTATCCTATTATGAATCTGCTAAAGCGGCTATTTTAGGCCTGCTGGTCTTTGTGGATAAATGATATCTACTAAAAACATGACTTAAAAAATACAAATCTCACGTTTATTGTAACAATTTGAGATGGACAGTAATTCTTTTATATCATAACAGTACCTAAGGCAAGTTTTCGTGATGGCCTGTTGACGGTGAGTAATGGCCTAGCTCACCGTCCGTGCGCCTTATGACGACTCCACGTGTTCCACGCTGATGTCAGCAAACCGGAGGGGGTCCGCAAGAACCGATGCCTGCCAGGGCTGCAGGACTGTTCAAAAGAGATACCGCGGCCCTGGACCACAAGGGGCAAAGAAGGAACATGATGAGTTTTAGTCAGTACAAGTCTGACACTCCGTTCCGCTCCGCCAAGAGCGGGACGGATCTCAAAATAGGCAAGTTTTCGTAGTGTACGTGTTAACTGTACCTACCTTGTAACTTCAAGGTTAAGTTAAAAGTTTCCCAGCCTGGTTTTTTGTATTAGTATTTTGAACAAATGTACAAAATGATTATTTATGTATTTAATTGCGTTGCCTTATGGAATAATAGCCATTTGAATTCTGGGAAACGTAGCGAAATACCAACCGAATGATTAGCTCTTATGGAGTGCTATTAATTACAAGTAGTATCAAATATTTATATTAATTAAAATACGGCACAATTTCAATTATGAAGCTCATTTTAGTAATTTACGATCATTATGAACTCGTTTTTGCAATTAATTTTATTTGCACTATTTACTTTTAAGCCATATCGTATTACCCATTGCTAAGTGGGTTGTGGAGGTCAGATAGGCAGTCGCTCCAAGTAAAAACATTGGTATTCAGCAACACTCCGTTAGATTGGAAGCCGACCACCACATGGTTGCGAAACGACTAGGCAGATGAAGATGATGACGGTGTGCAAAGAATTTTACCAATGTCAATAAAGTTCTTGCTTTTCCAATTACGAAATTTTGCAAACCATCCATTTCCAAAATCCGTGCATATCCCAAAGATGAAGAAGTCTTCTTCCCCTCTCATTCTAAATAAGGTTCAACGACTCTTAGAACAGTTTCATTTTCTTTTGCCAACGTAAAAGCTTGCATGACATATTGAAACCTCTGAGAAGTTATAGCGTTCATATTGAGAGCTCTCTGATTGTGATAAGTCACGTTCACTACAGAGTGTGCCTGTATCTTTGTAGCTGGAGAAATATGGAACGGAATTAAAATGTTCTGTGTTTGAAATTGTTTTATTTTTTTAATAGTGTCACAACAACCTACCAGTATAATCAATGCCAAATGATGCGTCAGGAGATTTTAGTTCGAATTTTAAAAACAACATTTTGAAACTAGAAAAAAAATATTGAATCAAATCCCATTTCTACTAATACAAAAACAAAAGAAGGCGGAAAAAACTGCCGACTAATCGGCTCAAGTAATGTAAATGAAATTTATTATTAATAATCAATTTTATTATTTATCAAAAGAAACAATACAGTTGTGTCATACATAAATCAGTGAGGCATAAACTAAGTAGCTTGTACCTATCTTGTGGCTTAAAATTATGAAGAAACCTTTATTGTTACTCATTTTTGTTTCTTATTCAATCTTACAGTCTCTTAGTTAAACTAGGAATCGAAACTCTTCCTACAAAGGAAGAGTTTCGATTCAATAATTGAACAAAAAGTTTAAATTAATATTTTTCTTTATTTAAATAAAGCAAAATATTAATTTCAACTTTAAACAGAAAAGCGAAACTTGAGCGACTCAGCTGTACCTCAATACCACAGTCAAATTCCACCGTTACCGGACTAGTCCACCAATCGGCCAGTCATAATGCATTTTTTTTGCCAATAATGTCAGAATACTTTACGGCACTTTATTTAATTTTTCAGATCCTCTACTATGTACTTGTTATTTGCCACAACCCACATCCTATCTGTAGGATATGGTTCGCATTGCCGCTCTCGACTTTATAAAATGCAACAAGTAAATACCGAAATAGCAAATTCCATAAATTCACATTATTAAAAAAAAATATTAAGAAAAAAAAATTATTTCAGACTTTGATCCATTACATAACCTAAACCCAAATACATATATTTCTGAAAACACTCAATCCTGAAGCTGAAATCCTGTATTTCCTACGAAAACACAAACTGGCTTAGTCTGTAGTCTATTTATAGCTGAAACTTTACTGCCAGTCAGATTCAGAAGGCTATAAAAGTCCATTCACGTAACGCAAACCAGTGTTGCCACGTAAAACGTTTCAATTAATGACTACTAACGCAATCCGGGAGCAAACCATTATCGCGACTTTTGTCCGTTTTTCTTCCGCCCCGCTCATCCGGTTTTCATTTGCCGATTAATGATTCAAAGGTTTAATTCTCATTCAGGAATTAAGCTATTTTCATTGTAAGGATGGTTTTAAATGGATTGAATGGTTTTTACGTTTTGTGTTACACAATGGATTCGTTTTTGTAAGGAAGGTTGGGAAGTACCTACCTGGTAAATTAGCAAAATAATATCTTGGTTGTGGAATGTTACATACGAGATGTAAACAGATCCTTCGCGAAGCTGTCAACCAGGCATTCTGTACATCTAACTAAGTAACTCTACGCAAAAAAAAATATTATGCTGATAATAGATTCATTGAATAGTACAGAGGTCATGGAGGTCGTCGGGGGCGACGTGGTGGCTCTCGGTCACCGTAAGCGCGGGTCTGTGGACGGTGAGTTATGTGCTGGCTCGCCGTCCGTCTGTCTTATGACGACAGGCCGTGTCGACAGCGCGTTCGTGTTCCACGCGCGCCTCAAAGAGATGTCAGCAAACAGGAGGGGCACGCAAGGGCCGATGCCTGCCAGTGCTGCGGGACTGTTCAAAAGAGATACCGCGGCCCTGGAACACAAAGGGAAAAAGAAGGAACATGGATGGGTTTTAGTCAGTAAAAGTCTGACACTCCCTTCCGCTCCGCCCAGAGCGGGAGTCATATTGTTTTTTTTTAACTTGTGAAGAAGTTGGATCTCCACCTGCAATATCTCCGAAACTAAAAGATTCCCAGGTATCTTATCTTCCAGGGTCTTTTTACACCCATTATGAATACAATATTAATGACCGTTTCCATTAAATCTCATGCATTATAAGCTGTTGGACAGTATTTGGATAAGCCAGAAGCACTATCGACCAGACAGTAAAACATAACCTCCTTCCTTTTTAGAAGTCGGTTAAAAATGGAAATCTTAGTGAAACTAACTGTTACATTATTTAACTGGAAACGATTCTGTGATAAAATAACAATGAAGAATTTAACTTACTTTCTCCTATTCTTGACAAAAACAAAAGAAAACAGCTTCTTGCTTCATTTCCTTAGCAGAAAGAAAAACAATATCCTTAATTCGATCTTGAGCCGTGCTGAGTAGTCAATGGACTGTATACGGAACCCCGCAGGGCGCTCATTTGATAAGGAAAACTGTGGAAAAACGAACACAATATTACATAACACTTACACTATATATAACCACAGCTTCATACGCGTGAATGCTCCGATTTCTATAAACTTGAAACATTTTCTTGTTAGTTAATATACATAAAGATACATTTATATAACACCATGCCAGTAATAAGCAGACGTTGACCCAGTAAACCTACATTTCTATAGTAATACTAATAGGGGGCGAGCCTATTGCTTTCAACTATTCACAAAATGCTGATTTCGGGGTGGTACCGAAAAATTCTTAATAAAAACCAATAACACACTATTTGACCTCAAATTCAAACCAAGGACTTCTTGTTCAGCAGTAAACCACTAGGATAAGACTTACAGAGAAGTCCATTTTTTGTATAAGTTTCCATAATCATCATCACCATTTCAGCAAAAAAACCGTTAAGAGCTGAACGTGGCTCCATTAGGATTCGCCACTTTATTTTTGCAATGAATTACATAATTATACTTAACCCCGAAAACTGGGAACCTCTGTAATACCAGAAGGGTGCATATTTCAACCACATTCGCCAGTTATATTGAAGTCCTATCACCATCAACCGGGCCCAAATCTGGACTCCGCGGCTGCTACTGAGAAATTCCTAATGGAAAAACCCAATAACACTTTGCCCAACCTGAGATTTTTATCAAAATCAACACTATCAATCAACGTGCAATTTAGCAACATTATTATTGAATTAAATAGACTCTATTGAATAGGGTGGCATGAAAGGAAATGGTATGAAAAGGACCTGTTTGGGCCAATTTAGGACACCATTGAAATTCGTGCAGCTGTTACCATTGGAGGTAATTGAATAACAAAAACATTATTAGTTCAAAAAACACTCAATCCAAGAGCCGTTCAAAATTTTACTTCAACTTTATATGTAGCATCCGAATATTCTAGAAAAACAATGCGAAAAAAAAAACTAAACACGGGGTGGAAGGAACGGGGAAGACCCACAAACGTACCACGTAATCAATACATAATTCTGAACATTAACATTACCGCTGAAAAGTTTTTGTGGAGGGGTTCAGAATGATGTATTGATCACGTGGTAACCGTTTGTTCGTCGATATCCCTTCCACCCTGTATAGTCCATCTGACTGGCATTCTGGCAGCGACAACAATGATAGAGAACTCGAAAAATTATTGGATTGAGACTAACTACCGATAACCTTATAATAATATCAAAACTTATTAAAGTATTACAAAACGCTTTGAAAACGATATAAACCGGACCAACGGCTTAACGTGCTTTCCGAGGAACGCAGGAAACTCCATATATAATGGGAGGTGACCCATCCACGGACAACCCTAGGCAAGCACGGCATAACCTGAAGATCAACCCGAGCAGCTGTTATTATTTAGCCACAAGCTCCTCGACGAAAGGTTATCGGTATTCAATTAAATAACAAAAATATAGCATAGCATAATCAGCCTCTTATGTTCCCACTGCTGGGACACACGGCCTCTTCTCTATGAGAGGGAATGGGCTATAATCCAACACGCGGGCCCAGTGTGGGTTGGTAGATGTCACATGTCTTCGAATTATGGTTCTAGGACATACCGGTTTCCTCACGATGTTTTCCTTCACCGTTTTTGAGACCAGTGGTGGATGAAATAAATTACACAAAGTAATGCGCCTGCCTGGGTTCGAAACCACAACTTACTGTTCGTAGAATCGTAAGTCGTATAGTGCTTGGAAATAGCAATTTTCCACGTGCTCTTACCAACACATACGCTTTGCATTTATAGGTGTGACCCAAATCACAATTTGGAGGTTTAATATCGTGCGGCAGTAAGATACGCTCATATAGACTTTAATTACTAAATATAATTATGTTTCACACTAACATCCCAAGTTTATGTCACATGTAAATTGAAATACCAACTTTACGACTACTGGCTTATTTACAATTTAGATTAGAAGCTAAACGCTAGCGCTAAATAATCAAAATCATATTGTAAAATATCAGATATTACGATAACCGTTTTTCCCGCCCCTAACGCTATTAGCCGCAGGGTCATCACTCGCACATTCTAATTACCATAAATCCAGAAAAAAAACCTTTCCTAAAATTCTGTGCACAAACTAAATGAAACTCAGCATATTTTTTCGTACAATAAAGACTACAGTTCACTACACACCGTTGTTTATCTGAGGCACTGGAGTGCTGTGAGTGCCGTCATCATCAGTCAGCTCGTGCCGCGGTAATTACTTGTACAGCCCTACAGGACGACGGGACGTGCTTGTGGCAACCCTGATCTACGAGTAGGGTTGCCACCAAGTACCGTGAGAGCTCCAAAACTGAGGGTTGAAAAGTCCTGTGCAAAAGTAAACTTAATAATTTTGTGGCATTTAAAATTGAAATGATGATAATATTTTTGCGGGTTTTTAAATTGTGAATCGCGATGAGGCTTTTTCATGTTATTGCTGAGCAGTAAAAAAATATGAGGCGTTCCACAATTGCGTGATTCGTTACGATTAACTTATACAGCAGGTAATTTTATACAAACTGTGTTACATGCTTTATTTTTATCTGGTAGATAGTGCCGTTTCGGACTTTGCAAAATACAATTTATGATTTAGATGTTTATCCATTAAATAAATAATTTACAATTTCAGATAGATGGGTAAGATTTTTCGGTACTGTGAACACATAAGCCGCTGTCTTTACTTTCCCGAGAAAACGTTACTTAAAAAATACGATTATTTCAGAGACTACGAGACGCCTTTTTCTGGAAGTGTTTAACCTAAAATATAGTTGTAATGGTTACAAAATCATTATTTCTCGCGAAGCATTATACAAACACGTGCATTTTTAATAACATATTCAAAAGGGATTGATCTGTTTAAGGAGATACCAAATCGTTTTTCCACACGAACCACGTTGAAAACGTCCATCGTATCGAATGTGTAGCTGTTTACGCCGCTTAGATTGTAAACTACACTATTGATTTAGTCATGTCTTTTTTCATATGGAGCATTTATTTAGTTATGAAGAGTTCAGAGTTCATTTATTTGTTACAAACAAAAAAAAACAATCATAGAAAAAAATAAAAAAAAAAACAATCAATCAATGAATCAATGAAAGATTATTTGTATAGCACATTAATGTTTAACAAAAATATAGCACAGAAATATCGAGGTATTACCATGACACCATTACATCCAAGCGAAGCAAAAGGGTTATTCACCAACTCGACACAAGATACTGGACACACGTGTGTCCAGTTGGTGAAAATCAGAATTAATACAAGTATTATTTAGTCATCTGGACACGCCAAAATTTTTACACGTGTCCACATAGTGAAACTTAAATTAAATCACTTTTATGTTTTCGCCAACTGGACACATGTTCGCATTTTACGCGAATTCAAGATAAAGTACAGTCAAGCACATAAAGGTGTTTGTGTCACAATCATCATGATTTATTATTATAAATTATTATTTTAACTTTTTTTAATTAATTATTTTTATTATTTATTATTTATTTTGGTAATTAAGTATGTAATTTTAAAATTATTCACTATTTATGAATTTAAAGAATATATTTTTGACACTGACAGTATTAGAAAGTCACTATCTCTATGCTTGTCTTATAATCTTCAACATGTAACCAGTTTTATTACACTTTTTTGTATTCCCGGCGGCCGGCGACTAACAATGACGTAGTTTGCTCTGATTGGTTGGAGCAGGTAATAAATCCCAACCCGGTAACCCTTTGGTCATAATTCGTTATCTGTTTACTTCGTTTCACGTGTGCATTAAGTGCAGTATTTGTGCTATTAAAAAATGACGTGGATTTTAATATAGGTAAGTACTCAGTTAGTTTTAGATTCAACATTCTATTTTTTTAAGTTATTTTAGTTTAGCGATGCCGCTACATTTTATTTTTTCATAAAAAAACTTATTTATTGTTTCATGTAAAGACAAATATGTCTACAGAAGAAGTCGCAGGCCCATCATTGGCTAAAATAAATACATTTTCATTCATCAATTCTCAAAGATGTCGTCCAATTTTATTAAATGATGGATATAAATATGTTCACCTAAGGAAAAATAAAGATGGATCTTCTATGTGGCGTTGCTCGAAAAAGTCAACTTGTCGAGCTATGCTCAAATTAAATTTCAATAACACCACTATATTAAAAGCAACTGATCATAATCATGAAGGCGATGTGACAAATAACGAGATTCTAATGAATTTAAATGATTGCGAGGATCAAGTAAAGCATAATCTAGCTGCTTCTGTCTCAAGTCTATACTTTGATACTATTGAGCGAATAGAAGAGAAAAGACTCCATTTAGTTGCAAATATCCCACGTTTCCAAAGTGTGAAAAAATTATATAAACTACTCGATGTGATGATTTTAAATTATTAGGTATATTTATATTATATTGAATATTGTCACGCCATTGTAATAAAAGTACCTATAGGTAATCAAAAAAAGTAACATTAGCTAAGTATACTTTTCTTCACATTAATAAATCATCATAATATTATTTAATTGTTATGTATTTGTTTTATTTTTAAATTTGTCTGAAATAGAAGCTAATAAGGTTTTTCAAGTAAAAAGTGAGGCAGCTTTTTCATGAAATCGAGGCGATTATTAACCTGACTGTACTTTTTTTTGCAAATAAACTGGGTGTGTCCAGTTGGCGAAAACATAAAAGTCATTTAATTTAAGTTTCACTATGTGGACACGTGTAAAAATTTTGGCGTGTCCAGATGACGAAATAATAATTGTACTAATTCTGATTTTCACCAACTGGACACACGTGTGTCCAGTATCTTGTGTCGAGTTGGTGAATAACCCAAGCAAAAGCAGGTTGCTAGTTTCTAATAAACTATTCAAAAGGAATTGAGTCGCTAGAAACGATGCCGGAATTCTGTCAAATAGTTTGTTTTACAATTTATACGTATGTACAAGTACATATAACATTTTTTTTTGCACACAGCTCATTAAACACTCTCGACAATGAACTGAGTTCAACGTGGTTCTACCAATGTAGTCTGTGTAACTTAAACGACGAATAGCAACACTTGTAAAACTATTTAAATCATGTAAATAAATTAATGTATTTATTATGCTAATTCTCTTAACCTTGACGTCAATCGAACTTGTTTGCTTCAAATACACCAGGCTTTGTTTTTTTTTTTAATTCAATTCAATAGTGACAAGATTGAATTATCTAACGAAGAAAAAACTGCTATTTAGAATACTTCGTATCCTGCGTTAATGTTGAGATTGGACAGACTTACCCTACATATGAAGCAACACTTTTTCTAAACATTTCATTGTAGTCAGTCATCTCATCCACGATCTTTTAAAACTTTTACTTTTAAAAAGAAAAAACTCTTTGGCACGTTGTTCAGATTCCCGTATAGCCCCATCTCAAAAACCCATCCTGTACATCAACAGGCCTTTGGGATGTATCTTCAAATAGATGGCCCTAGTTTCAGGCGTTGCTGTAGGAATCTGAAAATACACTAAATTTCCATCAATGATGATGTAGCATTTAACGTACAATACAATATGGGTTACGTACCTGAAAAAAATGAATTTGATTTTGAATTTATGTTCTTTTTTCATAAATCTCTGCCAAACATCATCTCAGTAATAATACCCCTTCTCACCATGTGATCAACGTTAAATTATTCTTCTTAATGCAAATAATATAACATGTAATTGCAATCGCTTTCATGAAATTCTGGTGGATATTTACTTAGTAATCCAATGAATATTAAACGTCAATTAACATACGTTACATGTCGCACTCTGAAGTGATTAATTTCAATGTATAAATAATATGATAATATGTCTGTTTTACTTACGTTTAACGACTCAACGACCTAATATAACAACTGGGGGTCTAAAATGGCCGCTTTAGCAGAATCATATTAGGATAATAATATGAATTACGTTTAAATTCTTAAAATGGTCATAGATGTACCTACTACTATGAATTGTCACCTTGTGACCATTTTACGAATTTAAACGTTATTCATATTATTACCCTATTATGATTCTGCTAAAGCGGCCATTTTAGACCCTCTGTTTTGGTTAAAACGGATTTTTTTTATACAATTTCAATAATATAACAGAAAATCACGCCTAAAATACCCAGGTTTAAACAGGCAGTTAAGTTTTGGCCCCAGGTTACAGGCGGCCTATTGCCAACAACCGGGCCTAAATACTGGGAAATTCCTGATTTAATAACCCAAGAACACTTTGCCCGACCTGGGTTTCAAACCCAGGAATATGTTGTTAAATTATCAAAACGAATATCATTACGAACGTCAATTAGCCGTAGATTTGTATTCAGAATGCAGCATCGTCGGTGCGATAAATAAAATACAACATGCAACCCAAACCTATACTCATTACTCACATACTCGACACGTGTTTCTCCCCTCCGTGGCAGCATCAGGAGATGTTGACTCGATGATCGCACAGACGTGAATTAGTACTCGCTTTTCCATACTATAAGTAAGACTAAATGCCTGTTTCACTACCTACGATTAAGTGCAGGTTAATTTACTTGGCAGGTAATTTGATACAAATTCTGTTCCATTTCTGAATTTATTCGGTGAGTTGTGGCTATTCGGACATCGTTTAACTGACCCTAACAGTATACATTGTCCCCGCTAATTTATCAAGCCCCTTTTAAACTTACGAAAATCTTTGGAACTTTCCACTCAACGACGTAAGGTATTTTCAATTTATAAAAATAGTCCTGAAAAAAGTCAACATGGAAATCCCATTTACATTTCTAATTGAACTCGTATTTTTCTGATTCGCTCCATTTAACTTGCTTGAGGAAATCAGCTTGACACATTTTCGAGTACATGAAATTACGGAGAAAAATGTCCATTAAAATAATTAATTTTCCAGCACCTACCTACTGTTGCCCTATTTCCAATTAACGGAAAGGAAAGTAGAAACACGCAAGTACGCTCGCGAACGAAAGTCTTTCGTTTTAAATCACAATTTGGGGAGGGTTGTTAAATATTTTCGTTCAATTTAGACGTACTTTTGTTTGCCATTAAGAATTCTTGTTTACATTGCTTTTGTAAATAAGAAAATGTTGTTTGATAGGGATTTTGTAAGGTTTTAAGGAATTATAGGAAAGGTGATTAGATAACTTCTGAAGGATCGTGTGTTATGCAGTATATTCGATTTGAAGAATTATTTATCAATCCAGAAGGTTCTTTTTTTGTTGTCGATTAATGAAATCTACAATAAAATAAAGCCATAGAGACTATTTAGAACTTGATAAACTCACGCTACACAGTGAAGCTTCGAGGCGTATCGGAAGTCGCGTCGCTTGTATTGCTTCTTTTCGAAGTTTTTATTCTTGATATAGGTATTAAAATACAAATCTTGCCATTTACTTCCTTTTTATTTAAAAGTTAGTTCCGTATACCTAATATTATTCTCACATGTCCACGAAATTTCGGTTTTTGGATGTCTCGTTGTCTTCACGACGTTATTGTATGCTGTTACCATATAACCAAATTCATTAGTTTTAAAAACGGAGCAAAAATGCGAGAAAGCTTTTTAATAATTTCTCGACCAAAACATTCCGATACAGCTATTGATAATCCTATAAATCCGTATCCCATTAGTATAATTGTATTAACTAGATTAATTTGCATGCTGATTAGATAAATTGATTATGAAGAATGAATATTAATAGTTATGGAATAAACCTTTTCAATTAATTCGGAATTCCTGTCTATCTACAATGTAATTGACATTAATCATTGGTTGCATATTTATACGGGGTGGAAACGTTCCATACATTTTGACCGTGTAGATATTGCAGTTTTGTACGAAACAACTGTTTTTATTTAAATCGATAAAAAATTCTATGTGGGAGGGTTCAGAATAATATACTGAATACTAGGTAACCGTTTTCGCGTCGGTGTCTTTTCCACCCTGTCTGATTTGATGTCATACCCACCTGAATCCAGAACATCCAGATTACTTTTCTTAAAAAAAAAATGTTCTTAATAAATTTGTCAATTTTGTGTCTTATAAAAGAGTAACACTATCCAAAAGTTAAGTACGTGACTGTACCTATACCTCCAATTTGCTTTTCTACTAAATAACCTCGCCCGTTAATTTGAAAGGTGCATTTAGTTCTAATTGAAAACGAAAACATGGTCATAATTGTAAAAGAGCCCACTTATTACTCATTTAATAATATAAGTAACCCGACAACATCATCATCATTATAACTTCTCCAGGTTTTACCCGATTGTGACGGAGCCCAAAAGTAGGGTTATGCATTTCTCTAACATGTGACTACAACAGTATAGAAAGAAGAAAATCGTAACGCCTCCGACATGCTCTAAAACTAAAACTTTGAAGACATGTGACATCTACACTGGGCCCGGATTATCCGAGCAGTAGAGGGAACTATAAAGGCCAATTATGCTGTAATGTTTCGGTAACCCCCCGGTTTTATCTGCCGTCATATCTAACTCGCAGCATGGCTGGCAGGTGTTGCTAGCTAATGGCAAGCATTGATAAAAACTAATCAACTCATTTAACTAGTGATTTTATAAATAATAGATAATTCGATAACATGGGGTTTAAAATTCATGACAACAATATAAAAAGATTTTTGAAGGTTAGTAATACCTTTTCTATTAAGAAACCCATTTCAAATAGTTGACCTTACAGCCGTTATGTTGATCATAAAATAAAAAAAGAATATAAGAGGTGACCCCTTGGGAATTCGAAAAGTCTTAATTAAAAAAAAAATCTTTATAGTAAAATACATTCAAGAACTAGTGATAAATTAAATAGCAAGATTAAATCGTATTAATCGGATTAGTTTTGATAGTAATTTAATATTTGATTAGATGTTAGAAACAAACACAAAATAAAGACTATGGATATCACGAATTTGAACGTGAAATCAGCAGAATTGGCCCCGAGAAACATCCTTGTGGCACGCCAAATAGATTATATAGATTAAGAGTCGTAATTAAAATAGACTGATATAATTAAGACTATTATTAATGAGATATTCCTTAGATGATATTGAAACAGACAAAGTTTGTCTCGAACTGATCGGGTCATTCGTGACAAACGAAGTATAGTGTTGTATGGGATCGAACGCTTTCAATTATTTTTGGTAAACGAGTTATGCGAGAGCTGATGCTTTTCGCGATTTCAGGGTCACAAAATATTTTTTTTAACAAGCTAACTGCGGCAAAAAAAAATCATAAACTTTCATCTGGTGCGGTGACGGTCGAAACGCGCTTCCATCGACCTTTTAGACATTGCGTATCAGCCCTTTTTGACCTGACACTACTATACTGATAATCGTTCCGCACCAGCGATAAAGATATAGATTTCACCGTGCACAACAGCGGTTGAAGTTGCAGTGAAGGTCTTAAAAAAATTCTGGTGGAAAACGGTTGAAGACAAATCGTAGAACACTTGCTGATAAGATTGAAGATTCTCAGTATAATAGTGGTGTAGCGGGTATGGTAATGACGTAGGCTCAATATGAACAATTGGTTTATTCCCAGAACAATGTTGTACACAAACTAGGCTTAAAAGTATGTACGACGATTAATTACACGAACCACGATACGTTCCCAGCCAGTTCGTGACGCGAGGTGCGTCCCGACACAGTAGTGTTGTGTGGCTCGTGGCTGTAGGCGTTCCGCGTTCGGTGGTGCTACAGTGGTAGGTAAGTATTAAAACAATTTAATCATAATCACGTTTACTCTCAAATATTATCAATTCTTTAAAGATCGATCACATATTTCCTAACACGTGCATATATCAAGGTATTTAATGTACCTACTTATCACTCTAAGGTCTAAAACTATTTAAAATTTGTCTCTAAAATAACCTCACATCACAATGCAGGGCAATTTAATAGTATTGTAGCACTACAGATTGGTCATTTAACTAGTATTTCTATTCTGATCAGGACCAGACTAAGTAGAATGAACACAACGTTTGCACTAGCTAAAGTTTTCCGGAATTTGTAAATGTTATTAAAGCCTAGCCTTTTCTCAACTTTATTGGAGTCGGCTTGCAGACTTACTGGATGCAGCTAAAAACCAATATATTACATGGAGCGACTGACGATCTGACATCCAAAACCCAGTTAGTAATGGGTAATACGGTATCCCTTGGTAAGACTGGTATCAGACTTTCGGGTCATTGACTACCTGTAAGTGTAACGATGTAATTGTATCATCTGGCAATATACCTACCTAACCTTTAATAGTTTTTTTTTTTTGGAAGCTATAGGAAAACTGGAATATTAGAACAGTAATTATTAGTTGTTAGACAGTTGTATCATATGAGCAGACATGACTACATATTTGTTGAATAAATATTTTGTCTCAGACCCCCCGAATTGGACTGTCTAGTAAAAAAAATCCTCGCCCATGGTTTGCAACACCTGAAATACGTCTAAGCACTACAACAGCTCGTTCGTCACTGTGTTCACCGTGCGCCTGCATTAGGCCCTAGCCACCGCGCATTCACTGTGAACGCACACATGCCCGTCGCGCTAGGCGCCCACCTTAGTCACTACACTATGGACGTAAACGGCGGTTTCATATTTTTGATAATTCGCGCCCGTCGTCGCAACCGCGCTAGGTTCGCACTGTAGACGCGGGCTAAGCCGGATCATCACATCAGCCGAGTTGCGGCCAAACGCAAGTCTAAAAACACCTGTAATTTAATCTACAGCTTTAACTATGTGCGTAAGTACCAATCTCAATTCCGCAGTTTTATCAATTATCTAGATAGATACACAGGATATTATGAAGCTCGATTGAACAAGCTAATTAATCAAAGTTTGATGATTAGATAAAGAAAATTAATATTAAAATCTGAATTCTTCTCATTTTGCTGTTAATTGTCTGCAACGCGCAGCAGATGCCGTAGTGGCATATTATATTTAATTGAAAGATCTGAAAGTACTAAAGAATAAAAATTTAAAATGTGGCATAAAGTGATGTTAATTTTATTTTTAGGGTTATTTAGTTTAGTGTGTTGTTCCAAAGAAATGGGAAGATGACATAGCGCAGTAGATACCAGTTTATTGGATAATGCTTTGGATGCGCAAGAGTGTCACCGGCAAATGAGATTTATTAGAAGAAATGCAATGTTGTTACTTCAATGTGAGTAAAGAGTTACTTATATTTCGTATTGATGTTTGGGATTGCTTGTAGTAATTTAATGTAACGCTGAATACCTACAAATACTTGAGCCGGTTCCAAAATGGGGATAAATGTGATCATTAGCATGTTTCTAGAAATACTTATTTCTTTTAACTCCATTTGTTTGCTAAATTCTACGAAGGTACATACAGTATAAGTACCTAAATATTAAATAAATTGACAGACTTGATACTCATTTTAGATCAGAAATTATTTTTTTATAAGTTTAAATCCACGATGATTATAAATATTATTATTAATTACAAGTATAATATCTGTCACTGGTCTTTGGGAGCATTTTATACATGGATACAACAAATTCAGGAAGCACAGGTGATCTGAACGAAACCTAAGGCTACGTTAAGAGTTAAATTCAAACTAATTTTTTTATACTAAACTAATATTTTACAGTTACGGATTCCGGTTTAAGAACACCAAGAGGTGTACTAACGGGTAACTCAGTAGACCTGGGTAACTACCACCAATGCCTAGGCATCAACCATCACTTGGAAAACATGCACATTGAAGGCAAATACTGTTCAATCCTTGTGCCGTTCAACCAAACTTTTCATGTCCCTCATCCTCAAGATATGCAATCGATGCAATTCGACCCAACCACCTTGCGGTTAGACAACGAAACTATTTATAAGATTGCAGAATATCATCAAGAACGCAGAGAATTACTAGCCTTGAGTGGAGACTTTGATGGCTTTGAACACGATAATAGGTAAGAAAATTTTAACTAGTATTAACAAGCACAATTCTCATTTAAAAGAAGAGATGTACCAGTAGACCACGTGCAAGATGGAGAACCGTGTTGCTGTGCAACAGTACTTCAAAGCATCAGAGTAAATACCTATATAAACAGAGGACCTAGACTGTGACATTAATTCAGCGATAACGATGCTGGAAATATCGACACTGTATTGAACTGACATACTCGTAAGCTACCGAAAAGTTTATGTCAAATCGTGATGGAAATTCGAATGGGATTTTGAAGAGGCCCAAATGCTCAGCGTGGTGCTGTAAATAATTTAGAGCCCAAGTGTTTGTCAACTGTATAGGCCTTCAGGTCTTCGTCTTTTCCATTTAACGATCATGTCCAATGTAGTCAGTCAGATTATTCATTCATCCGTCTCAAGCTATTCTTTTTCTTTCAGGTCTATTCCAAATAATCCTCTTACAAGCATGGTGTTCAGACTGGGAGTTTGCGTACCTAAACCATGCACCACTCAACAAGCAATAACTTCATTCTTTTTCAACGTCACTGCAGTAGGCTTTCAATACAGAGAACACTATTGCCGTCTACCTGGTGATAAGCCATGGGCCACCGCTGATTACGTCGCAGTGTAAGTAGCAATTAATCGTTTCTTCGAATGGAATATTTCTGTCTTATCTGCTGATTTAAATCGCATTAGAATGGTCGTTTTTGGTATAAATAAGATTGATCTTATTAATTAATGGAAATGCAAAGAGAAGATTTTGATTAAATTTATGACGTAGAAGACTTCATGTTTTTGGTGATTCTCCTGCGTGTGGATATGGAATTTGTAACTTTCGAAGTTTTCCTTCGATTAGCCTGTGGTTATCGTATTCGTATAGTCGTCACATTTTCATATGATAAAGGTTACTATTAGATCTTTGACAGTCGTCACAGCTTGTCAGAGGCCCGAAATTCTGACAACCAGTCTTACCAAGGGTACCGTATTACCCAGTACTAACTGGGTTGTGGTGGTCAGATAGGCAGTCGCCCCATGTAAAATACTGGTATTCATCTGGTAAGACTGGAAGATGATGATGATGAAGGGTTATTATTAACTTAATCAGTTTTATTTCAGTGTTATATTTGCAATGCTCGGATTTGTAACTGCAGTTAGTACAAGTTACGATCTTTCCTATCGATTCGTATTTAAGAAAGGTGAGTGAAAATCATGTCGTCTATATCTACACAAATAAATAAAATCGAAGTCTGTTTTTAATTTCAAAATAACAGCTTTTTCATATGAAAGCAAGTACTGACATTCAGAAGTGACTGTTATGGCCTAATTGAAATAAATGGTTTGACTATTGAGTTCGAGTATATATGGTACTTTTAACACATTTTAGTCGGTCTGTCTGTCTGTTTGCTTGTGCCGGCTAATCTCCGAAACGCCTTTACCGATTTTGACGGGACTTTTACACCAGATAGCTAATGTTATAAGGAGTACCTTAGTACCTCCGTTTATTTTAGAATACGAATTAGGATTCCGTGCAAAAAATGAATACTCTTGAAAATGGTAACAAAATCCGATTCAAAAAGGGAAGTAATATTTTTTTACAATAATTGCACGCGAACGAAATTCGGGGGCAACAGTAAGTCTTGAATAAGAGTTAGCATTTCTGATTATGACTAAACGAGATGATTATATGCTTTAACAACAATATTATAGGATTACTTCTAATTTGCTCTACGCTGTATATTACTTAATCCATCAGAATCACCAACTTTGTTACTTTTTGCAGATGTCAAGCAAATGAGTACACTATGCCGATCGTTCTCTGTTTACACAAACGGGCAACGACTCACATCATTTAGCAATAGTGCTGGGAGCTTACAATGTCTTGACGGAATCAGGACCCTCGCTATGATATGGGTCGTCATTGGTCACTCGTTCAGTACAGAAATATTTATAGCAAACCCTTTTGATACACACATGGTAAGAAAAATTTAGTTAACTTTTAGACGATTACGATTAATCAGGATAAGTGAAAATTCTCGGTTATTAATTCTTTAATCATTTCAAATAATTATTAAATTAGAGATTCATGATTAAGCTAATCTTAAATTCAATTTGCATATCGTAATCAAGTACCTAATCTAATGTCCAAGAATGGACTTCGATAAACTGAGTTGATTGATTGATCCACTGCAACATCGATGCGATCAACAGGACAGCAACTATGATATCCAATTTTAATAAAATTATTAATTTTAGGATCGAAATAAGATGATCTTTGAAATAACATAACATCACACTACTTGTAATCTCCGAAGAGTTAGGCAAGGTATACGTAATAGTACACCCGCATTTCGCCATTTAGGTTTGAGTCCTACGTAATAGAGGGCGAGCCTATTGCCATAAACCGGCCAAAAATCCAGACTCCGTTGCTGGCGCCTACTGAGAAATCCCCTCGGGAACGGAAACCAGGACCTCATGCTCAACAGTCGTGCTTGCCACCACTAGACCAACCAGGTAGCTCTCTGGTATTAATACAATGGTTGTATGTCTTTCAGTGGATGTTTTCTGCCAATGCTTTATGGATAACCGCGGCCACAATGACTGTAGACACATTCTTCACGATAGCTGGAGTACTCTTAATGTATACGACTGCGGGAAAAATGAACCAAGGTGAGTTGGAGTTCAAATATTCATTCTCAATATACCTATGGTGCTTGATTGAGATGGGTTAGTTAGAAAAATATTGAAACTTATAAGAGTAAGATAGAGTAGCAAATTTCACATACAACATAAATAGGGCTGACCCTCTAACAGCAGGAGTTGTGTATGGTAGACCATCTCGCCAAAAAGCTATTCGTCGTTGAGAACATTTTATGGACAAATTTATTCAGGGCGTAGGAGTTCCAAGGAAACAAGTTTCCGGTAACAAAATTCTGCTGCAGACTACAATATAAATATATCCTGGTGTACCTGGATATATGTATGCTGCTATATGCTATGTGACATCTACCAACCCGCACTGATTATAGCCCATTCCCTCTCTAGAGAGGAGGCCGTGTGTCCCAGCAGTGGGAACATTATAGGCTGATTATGCTATTATGCTTATGCTATGGGCTACTGAATAATATGTACTTTCTTATCGACTTTTCTTTATTGTAAAAACCAATGAACAACCAATGTTTTTCATTGGTGTTCACAAGATCGCGAGTTAACAATTAAACAATCTTACGAATGATTGATGGATTTGAGCCATTGGGGCTTTTATCCGAGTTTAGCACGAGGATACGCAATTTATAATCTCTGCTATTGATTAAATTGCTCAATCTCAATACCTAATCATAAAATAATTTAGATACTGGTATCACAATGACATTCTGATAATTACTTAAATAATGATTTCTAATTTATATAAATAAAGGTGACTTGTACAAAATTGTTGTCAATATAATGTTGTAAGCTATGAGCGATGGCAGACGAATTTACTTGTAGTAGTTAACTTAGAATTCTATGATTTGATTTTAATTATGAAAATAGTAACTCAACAGACAAACCTTGAATTCTCTGGGGAACATGGGGATCCGAAGCTTCTACATGATCATTACAAACAAATTCAGAAGGAATTCATTTATTTTGGGTTCCTTGAACTTGATTGAAGCAAAAAATATTCATCAAGTACCTTTACATAAAGTCACAAGGACCACATACGTCATCGCTAAAATTAAAACATTGTTATCGAGCTTATCAAAATGGTGTTGTTTTTATAGTGTATGATAAAGCACGTGCATGCAGGTTCTTAAACTTAAGAAATTATCAATTAAATCCCGGATTCATTATCAAATTCACACGAAACAAAATCCGAAAAATCGAAGATACTACTAAGATAACTTCCGATAAATCCGGAATTCATGCAATAGTGACGTCAAATAAATCTTTCGATATTTTTTTTATGTTTTTTGACAATACTTTAGATAAGCTGAATCTATGCAGAAAATATTTTGATAAATAACTAAGGGTGTTAACCAGTTAAGATAGGCAGTCGCTCGCTGTAGACTTGAAGCCAACCACAACATAGTTAAATAAAGGCTAGGCCTGATGATAATAATTTTTATTTCCAGTAACGTTTCTCAAGAACCTCCATTGGTTCTACTTGAGTCGTTTCATTCGAGTGACACCACTGATGGCTATGACTGTACTCCTTCAAACTTCTTACTTCAACCACATCACTGATGGACCGCACTGGCAGTCAGTAATCGACCATACGGAAAGATGTAGACAAAATTGGTGGTCTACCTTGCTGCATATTCAAAATTTAGTACATGTCGATAACATGGTAAGTAACCTTTCTAATTATGCATAACTATAGGCTATCAAATAGGGTAGTAAGACACATTCAAATGCTTAAAAAAGTCAACTGCTTCAAAAAAAATTGTAAACGATAATAATGCACCGAACTATGACGGCTTGAAGAAATCTACGCTTTTATTAAACAATTGACTTAGAACCATCAAATTACTGAAGAATTTTATTCATTCTGCTCTAAAAAAAAATCATAACACGTGAATGCCAGATCGGACCAAAGATTTTACCTTGGAGGAGCCCTTAACAAGATACAAGGAAACAAAAATTTGGAATATTGTAGAAGTAATCATGGTTTTATTAAAATTTCAGTGTATCCCCCACTCCTGGTACGTCGCTATAGACTTCCAGCTGTACGTGGTATCACCTTTAGTTCTGGTCTGGGTGTTAACTGGCAAGAAATACCTCGCTTGGATGGGAGTTGTAGGTGGACTCGCTGCTGTGTTGATAGCTTCTACTATTTACAGTTTCCACTTAAATCTTCAAGCATGAAACCTTGTGCCAACGTAAGTACCCATAAAATATTTAAGTTAAAATGAAACATAAGTGCTTGAACCACAAGGATGTTTTTAGAATAGAAGATTAAAAAAATTAACAAGTAATAAATTACGTGAAATCTGCGAAATAAAGGATGTATATATGTCGCAGGCATTTTGTATGATTTCGCCATTTACATACGGCGTCGGCAATTTATAAACGCTTTTTTCATAACAGCGAGCGTTTATAAATTGCCGACGCCGTATGTAAATGGCGAAATCATACAAAATGCCTGCGACACGTACATAACAACAGAGAATCGAGGAGCCCCGCGCAGCGGGGATCCGTCGACCTGCTGACGGAAACGCTAACCCTAGAGGGTCGACGTCAGGGGCACCCCGAGGTTCGGTTAGTTAGGTTCCTGTAAACCTTGCAGACAGAAATAGGAGCCCCGCGCAGCGCGGATCCGTCGACCTGTGTTTCGGCATATTAGATAATGACACGGCATTATACATTTTGCCTTCGGCATTTTTCATAACAGCGAGCGTTTATAAATTGCCGACGCCGTATGTAAATGGCGAAATCATACAAAATGCCTGCGACATATACACAAATAACATCTATTTTATGAACAAGCTGAAAGAAATTGAAGTTTTTATCACTTCGTTAATATAATTATGTTTTGTTTTTTGCAGTCGGTTTTGGACCATGATGGAGTACATGGAAAAATATTATTTCAATACTTTGGCTCGAGCTTCCCCATTCTTCGTCGGGTTGCTCTTTGGATACATTCTCCACCTTTACCGCAAGAGTAAAATACAAATGCCGTGGGTAAGTTGATTCGGTCAAAGTAGGGAATTAATTCTTTTGTGTAGAACAAAATCGGGCCTTTCGTCACAAAAACTAGGGATGGTAAAGGTAAAAAAAGACTGAAAGACAACACTAGCCAGTGTTTTACGTGACTCACAACTATAATATTGGTCAGGATTTTCAGACATGAAAAACATTATCGGGATCGATATTTATGTCTGAAACTGCTACTAGGCTTCCCTTTTGACTCTGCAGCCATTTGAACTATCTCTTAATAGGTTCTTATTGGATATTTTCTTCTAACAAATAATGTATTTTCAGATCTTAGCTATCTTCTTCTGGGCATGTTCTGCTGGTATTTTGGGAGGAATATTTTACTTCAAGTACAGGATCAAGCAATTTGACTGGGACAACCAACTGATAGACAATCTGATGAATTCCTTCATGAGGCCTGCTTATGCATGTGGCATATGCTGGTTAATAGTTGCTTGCCAGCATGGTTATTCCGGTAAGTTTTCTATTATTTTCTTTTTAATTGTCTTAAGTGTATTATTTCCTTATAAGTTTTCATATTATTTGTTGTACCACTGAACCACCCAATTAATCTTGCTACTCTTTGTGCTTGAATAATATAGTGTTACTTTTCCATATCTACAGGTCCTATCAATTGGTTCCTGTCTCTAGACGCATGGCGACTACCAGCTCGACTATCATATGGAATGTTCTTATTCCACTATCCTCTGATGTTTTCTCTCAACTCTTCAATTGTTGCGCCCGTTTACTTCACAGTCGGCAGTTTTGTAAGTATCTCGATATCTATCAGATTATTTATCTTACGTTAAATATTAATTTGGAACTCTTTCAAATAAATTAATCTTTTTTCAACAGACGTTTAAATTCCTAGCATATTTGGTGTTGGCTGTGGTATATTCCTTCATCTTCACTCTATTTGTGGACTCTCCAATAACAGTTTTATTCAAACAGCTGATGGACTCAGGTATTCAAATAATTTAATTATTTTGCATTCTACCATTGTGTGTACCTAATACTGTACTGTGCTATTTCGTCTGAACGACAGTGTGTGTTTAATAATGTCGAATTTTTCTAGTAGTAAAACACAAAAGCTAACAGTTCCGATTATTAAGTTCATAATTATGATATACGAAATCCATCAAAAATATTCTAATAAGTACCCAAAATATGTAAAAACAACATTTCTGTTTCAGTAAAAGGAAAACCAGCAGTAAAGGGCAGCAATACAACGAAAGATAATAATTTAGATAAGAGTGATAGAGTTATCGATGATCTCAAAAGCACGAAAGATGTGAATGCAACCGGTATAAATAAAATCGAGTCAATCAAGTCCGATAGTGAAATCGAACCAAGAGATATAAAAGCTGATGCTAGTTCTAGTAAGTTCTTAGAAAAATCGGAACCAATTGACATTGTTGCTGACAAGGAATATGTTGTTTACGGCAAGGATTCTAATGAGGATAATAATGTAGTAGTTATTAATGACAGTGGTGTTAATATTAGTTCTAAAAGTGTACCTGAAGTCAAGTAGGTCAACGGTGAAGTTGATGAGGTGAGCAGTGAAAGAAATCTCTTAGATGTGGTTAGTAAATTAAATACAATTGAATAGTCCTTTACTCTATTTTTAAGACGATATGCTGCGCCGGCCCCAAATGAATTGGAATAAGGCCCAGTTCTCTGGGCTATACAATATGCAAAATAGAGTATCATCATTCTTGATGATACTCTATTTTGCATATTGTATAGCAACTGTAATTATAAGCTAAGGACTTGCGTCACAGAACATTATAAAAATAATCAATAAAATCAATCCTGTATTAAGATTATAATGGTGTATCCAGATTGCATGCGATCAACGTCATCCGGTCGATATTGATCGCCATAAAGCATAATTATTCGGTTTTCTCAATTGACCAATCGACGATATCACTAGTAAATTTCCCAATATCCATTGACCATTATCCAGTGGTCGACCATCGACATCCATGCACCGTACTGGATAAGCCTGAACGGTGAATAACATCGATTGACCAAAGTCTGGCTATGAATCTGTCATACTGCAGACGCAGCTTCAGACACGAGACTCTGCTATGTAGATACTGAAGTACCTGCTATAATCAGCCGGTCTGTAATCTGTCGGTTCAGGTTTGACCAGCTTATCATTATTAGCAACTTCTCATTATTATTAAATTAAGATTATCAGATAATTTATTTTAGCGTTAATGAGTTGATAATTTAATTAATAAGAAACGGAAAGATTATTTTTGTTAATTTCAACCGGAAATATATAATTAAATCTGCCTATCTGAATAGGTAGTTAAAAATTGGTTGTCTGTAAAGTTGGTTTACGGACGATAGTTTAACGTGACAACGTCATAACAAAACATTGATGAAATGATTGCATACTTGCATGCGGCGCGAGCGTACAATGAGCGTAACGGGATAATGAGTCATCATTTTTCGTGCATCGATTTATTAGACGTTGTCAAGTCAAAAATTAAGGGTTCGATAGATAGTATTATTATAGGTATAAGATTTAATTGTATATAAATAGAATAATACTGAATATACGAAATAATGAATGTACAAGTACAAATTAAAAAACTATAAATATTTACCTGTTTTTCATTTGTTGAAATCAAGACTCCGAAACGAAGTTTTACTTATGTTATAATAGCGACCTACCCCTATTTTGTACGTCACCACCTATCGGGTCCAAAACTATCTCATTTTTGAAGCTGGAACTTACCATACACATTCACAAAATTTCATTGAAATCGATTTTCGTGTCGTGATTTTATGTATATGAAGATTAACGAAAAGCTTAATGTGAATCTTTATTCGAATTAATTACTAGCCATAACATACACAAATGTGATGAATATAAATGTTGATGGATGGAGTGGAAGAGGAAGACCACGAATACGATGGAGGGATTGTGTAAGGAATGATATGAAAGAAAAAGGAGTAAATGATAGCGTGACGGTTGACAGAGGAGAATGGAAGAAAAAAACGTGTTGCGCCGATCCCAAGTATGGGCCAAGGGCAAGTAGATGATACACAACTTTTTACATACATATTTCACTGTAGCCCTGAAGCTCAGAATTCCCTCACTATTTATTATTTTCAGCCAGCTAATTCAATTCCATCAGCCCGCCAGAACTATGCGAAAAGAAAACTAGATCAACGTAATATTCTGAACGAAAATATAATAACATACATTCCGAGCCAAGCTCATTCTGCTCAGCACAATACTTTATCTACAAACAAACCACTCTTGCCTTTTATAATAAAATCCTTCTGCTCCTATTGTACCTACTTGAACTAAATACATTTAAAATATACCTTCGTTGTTGAATTATTCCACTCTGTCCCACGAAGTGGAATTTCAATATTTTTGGTGTCAACTTTGTTCGACTAATCGATTTGATGTCAAACATACAGGGTGGAAGGGACACCGACGCTAAAACGGTTACCACGTAATCATCATTCTGAACGTACATACAAATTTTTCATCGATATTTAAAAAAAACCAGTTGTTCCAAACATTTTGACGTGTACTGCAGTTTTTAATAACCGACGAAAAATTTCTATGTGAGGAGGTTCAGAATAGGGAGAGAACCTCACGTCCCAGCCGCCGCGGGAGAAGCACCGGACGTCGGGGGAACGTCGTGATGGCTCTCGGCCACCGTAGGCGCGGGCCTATGGACGGTGAGTAATGGGTTAGCTCGCCGTCCGTCCGTCTTATGACGACAGGTCGTGTCGACGGCGCGTTCGTGTTCCACGCGCGCCTCAAAGAGATGTCAGCAAACATGAGGGGCCCGCAAGGGCCAATGCCTGCCAGGGCTGCGGCCCTGGGACATAAAGGGCAAAAGAAAGAACATGGATGGTTTTTAGTCAGTAAAAGTCTGACACTCCCTTCCACTCCGCCCAGAGCGGGAGGAGTCATTTGATGATTTCCCATCAGAAAAAAAAGGGGGTTCAGAATGATGTACTGAATACGTGGTAACCGTTTTCGCGACGGTGTCCCTTCCACCCCGTATACTAGAGCAGGTAGTATTAGATTAAAGAGAATTTATAAATAAGTGGCTTCCGCCTTTTTATCATGATATTTTATAAATTATAGCTTGTGTTATTTTTTTTTTTTTTTTTTTTATTACAAAATGGGCCTGCTCTTGACCTCGATCACGCCTGGTGGAAAGCGATGGATGAGGTCTATGATGAAACGAGCGTGCCCAGAAGATGCCTGTTCACTCTTGCTTTGAAGGCAGACGGGTTATATGTGGGAGGGAACACAGAAGCCGGCAGAGAGTTCCACACCTTGGCTGTGCGCATGATAAACGTGGAGGAGAAGCGCCGAGTACGACTAGTCGGGATATCAACCAAGTGTGGATGGTACGCCGCAGTACGTCTGCTAGTCCGGTGGTAAAAGGGTGATGGTGGAATCAAATCGTGGAGCTCCTGTGCACACTCTCCGAAGTACAGTCTGTAGAAGACCGACAAGCAGGCGACATTACGCCTATGAGCTAGGCTGTGAAGCGAAGCTATCAAAGTCTCGTCGCCTATGAGTCTTTTAGCTCTGCGTTCCACCGAATCAAGTGCAGCGAGCTGGTATTTTGCTGAACCATCCCACAAGTGACTGCAATACTCCATACAGGAACGGACCTGTGCTTTATATAAACTTAAAAGCTGTCCAGATGTGAAGTATCGCCTCACCTTATTCAGGATGCCCAGCTTCTTAGCTGCGGTCTGAGCTTTCGACTCGATGGTTGAGCCGAAGTTGAGATCCGATGTCAACTCCATGCCCAAAAGCTGTAGGCGGTCGGTGACTGGTACAACTGTACCTCGGAAAGCTGGAGACAACTGGAACTGGCTCTTTTTAGCCGTAAAAAGACATGCCTGTGTTTTCAGAGCATTGAATCTGACCAGATTGTCGTCGCCCCACTTGGAAACGAGATTTAGGGTCAGATTCACTCGCTCCACCATGGCCTCTCTATTAGTAGCAGTTTCCTCTCTGCTGGCCCTTGCACTGGACAGGTATCTTTCCGCGACTGTGCTGTCATCAGCGTACCCGATTGCACCAAGCTGTAGCAGGTCGTTGATGTGTAGCAGAAATAAAGTTGCGGAAAGAACAGACCCCTGAGGAACACCGGCATCAATGGCCTTATGATCCGAAGAGCAGCCATCTATGACCACTCTGATCGAACGGCCACTCAGGAAGTCGGAAATCCAGTTGCAAAAGTCAGCAGAGATGCCAAATGCAGGAAGCTTAGCCAACAGACTAGCGTGCCAGACCCTGTCAAAGGCCTTTGAGATATCAAGCGATACAGCAAGGGCTTCGCCGTGTTTCTCAATGGCCTCGCCCCAGTAATGCGTAACATACACAAGAAGATCCCCAGTTGAACGACCACGACGGAAGCCGTACTGATGGTCACTGAGGAGCTCATTGTCTTCGAGGTATGTTAGCAGCTTATTGTTCAGTACCCTTTCCATCACTTTGCACAGTATGGAGGTTATGGCGATTGGTCTATAGTCAGCAGGATCGGCACGGTTACCCTTTTTGGGCACTGGCTGCACATTAGCAAGCTTCCAGGACTCCGGCACCACTCCGGTTTTTAGAGAAAGGCGAAACAAGCGCGTCAAGACAGGAGATAACTCAGGAGCACAGCTCTTCAGGACTCTTGCAGGTATTCCGTCAGGTCCGCTGGCTTTATTCACGTCTAGATTGCATAGGGTCTTACGGACCTCTTTTATGTGGATTGAGATCACCGGCATTGCGGAGCCACAGTGAGATATGTTAGGTGGTATGTTTGAGGCCGTGTCTAGGCGTGAATTTTCGGCAAAGATGGAGGCAAATAGATTTGCCTTCTCTAGAGCCGTATGAGCCAGCGTTCTATCAGACTTCAGCATAGGAGGCAGCGTAGGACGGCAGAAGTTCGTCTCGACTGATTTCGACAGGGTCCAGAACTCCTTACTACCCGAGGGGCAGGACGCCAGCTTAGCCCCAATTCGTCCAACATGATCGAAGCGCGCCTTCCGTAACACCCGTTTGCAATCCTTGGCGGCTGAATTGTACGCTTTTTTCGTTTCGCGAGCCCTCTGACTACTGCACCTGTCACTACGGGCCGTTATTCTGATGTATAAGCTATGTGATTCTAAGGTTTCATGAAAATCAGTGCAGTTGTTTTTGCATGAAAGAGTAACAAACATCCATCCATCCATCCTCGCAAATTGTCACGTTTATAATAATTAGTAAAATAATAATTAAACTTTTAAGGGTCATCCACCATCCATCTGATGGTGGATGACCCTTCAAAGTTTAATTAGTGGTACAAAGTGGACATCAAAGTTCCAAACATTTCACTTGTTCCCACTGGTGGGACAACATAGTGGGGCAGAGCGGAATAACCCTCGCTGTTGCAGATACCGAGATCGCATGCATTACGATTCCTTTTCTCCCCATTCTTATACAAGAGGGAAATGCATTACCCTTTGTAGGTTGACATCTGGAAGCATAAACGGTGCCTTGTTTGCATTTGCTTTTATGCTCTGTGAAAAAGTGTCCCGGCCATTATGCGGGGTTGTTGACCGCTGTATCGAGGGATGTTTAAGATTGAATGTGCGTATGTGTGTGTGATGTGTGATTCGTCGCTTTTATAAGGGTGTATGATTTCTTGTTGGATATCTTATACCTTCTCTACAATGATTGTGTAATTGAAGCTTATGAGTTGTTAAAGATTACTTATTTTTACCCGACTGAGGAGGGTGCTCTAGTGATTTTGCGAGTGTCCCTAAAGACATAAACAAAATTCAATATGGCGACCAGACGACATATTATGAAAAATGAAAGTCGACGAACTATGTTGAGTGGGGTATCATTGAATAGATATTTGAAAATTATCTGTAGGTTTCTCAAATAATTTTTCATTTCGAATTTCCATTTAGGATTTATAACGATTTAAAGTTTGTTGTGAAAGCTGGAAATTGTTTTTTTTTATTGAAATTGGAATACTACATTATATTGAAAGAATTACCATAGATGGAATTCAAATCAGTAACTGACAGAAAATAAAACTAACGTGGTGTTATAGTTTTATCTTCCATGTCATTAGCTATCAATAGGACATTAACGTCGCACTTATAATAACACTCCTAAAACTTCATAAATAAAAAAGTTTATAATACCTTTAATAAGCCAGTCTATTGTTTAAACAAAGGATAATCTTCCTAAGTTGATATTATTATCTACTTACTCTCAACTCAAACTAATAATACATGTTTTAAACTGCCTAAGCGTTTACGTAATTAAAATAGGTACACAACCCGTTTATTGTCTTGAAACTTACATAGCATTTACCAAGTTAGAAATGATGTTTACGAAATATTACATAATCTATTTACGCAGGCAAATATGTAGTAAGTAAATATTTTATGATTGGATTTATCGAGACTTCATTCTGTTGTCAATGTCAAATTATGTATCGAATTTGGAACAATGAAATATTGAAATTCTTAAGTTGATTTTACGTCGAGATTATGAAATGAAAAGGATGTGGAACATTAATGATAATGTTACACGTGTTTTGATAGGACTAGAAAGTATATGTTACTTTGGTTATGGAATTAGGTGTTAGTTTCGCGGAAATCCATGACATATATATACATCCATAACGGGACCGATATGATAGTATAGGTTTGGTGGTTTGGTTGCATAACATGCTAACTAGCTTTTCTTCCATGTGCATATTTTGCAGGGGGGAGCCTGGATCTTTTTCGCGAAATTAACACTATATAGTTTGCATGACATTTAACATATAACGGAAAAGCCAAGAAGACGTCTTCTGTGAATTTCGACCAAGCAATATTTATATATTTCAACCGAAATATGGGTTGAAGGTGTTGAAACGGTAGCCGGAAATATCGACAACCGATCGAAGCATAGCATTCAAAGAAAATTAGGCTTATATTATACAATATACACCAACTGTCTAGCCATTTCCCAACTGTGCATACTGGTGTCGGTTTCCAGTATTAACCGAAGTTAGCTAAAGACTAGTATTTTGATATACATGTATGGTCTCTCGGAACATGAAACTAAACCACTTTTATTCAACGATTTCTTGAAATTCACAAAAAAATAATTGTACTTTCTGTAGGAACTGACGCTAATCAACTTGTATGGTAAGATTAAAAAAAAGTTACGAATTTCCAAAAGACATAGAACAAAAGTTGGTCAGTTTCGTGGTCTGAGGCACCACAAGAGAGGTCTTGCGTTTTTTTATGTTACACCTTGTATAACTTTAGTAAGCTTTATAAGTTCATTCGGCCTCATTTACGGAGACGCGGGGCGTCTCGCGTCGCGTGTGGCGTGGCGTCTCGCGGCGCGTCGGACGTTTTTGCTGTTTACGGTGGGGCGGCGCGTGAAGCGGCACGCATCATCGCACGCGTAAACACAAAATTATAGCAATATACGACCATGTTCATAGAGAAGCGAGACGGGAAGCGTGGCGGTGCCCGCCGCGGCGCCCGCGGCGAATCCTCTAGCGTGTAGCGAAGCACGCGGCGGGCATCGCGGCTGCGCACGCTCGCCTCGATCAAATCGACTAGTTTTATGTTGGCGAGAGATGGGAGCGCATGATAGCTTCATCGAGAATGCCGCTGCGTGCGCCGCCGCGATAAACGCCGCGTGGGACGCGTCGGTGCCATCCGCGGGCTCGGCCGCAAAAAACGCCCTAATTCAAACAAACGCGTCTAAAATCGCTTCTCCGTAAACGCACTCATACAACGCCATATATTTGAATTCAGTGCGGGCCGCGCCGCTCAACGCAACGCGCGACGCCCCGCGTCTCCGTAAATGAGGCCAAGATACATAAAATGACGTTACAATGAGACACTGATTAATGTCTTTCCTCAAACTTCACTGTGACTACTTCTAAACTGTCAATACTTACTACAGCCGTAAGACAAAGCTTTCCTAACAACTGCCAAGGTAAACTTTACTATCATTTCATTTATTTACCGCTCGACTATTCCGAAAGAAGACACAATAATAAGTCCAAACTTTAGTTCTGAAACCCAGTGACTAAATTAGAAGTTCTACTTAACGAATTCACTAATTAAGTTGCTGAAGTTCGCTCCCAATAATTGGTGCCGTAAAGGAGTTCGGGACGATTAACACATCGATTTTCAAACCAAGTGCGATATTGAAAATGGGTTTACTTGTTTTTTGTACAATTTTCTGGATTGCCACGATTAATAATTGGAAGGTTTTATTTTGTGCTGTGTTTTTGTTATTGGGAAATCTGGAGTTAATATTTTTAATTTCAATTTAATTGGCTCCAAGTGGAATATTACTGTTGGGAAAAGTTGCTAATACGGAAATTGATGTTGAGGGAGAAAATACTAGTCATCATCATCATTCATATACTTTTTGACTACCTCATTGATACCTCATGCTCAGTAGTCGCAAAGTGGCACAGTGTAATTGGGTTTTTCATTAGAAATTTATCAGTAGAAACTACGAGTCTAGATTAGTGACCAATTGAAGGCAATAGGCTCGCCCATCAAAACATAACTGGTGAAATGTGGGTGTTCTTTTAGGTACACCTCTGCCTAACCCTTCGGGGATTACAGGCTTGATGTTATGTTTTGTATATTTTTTGTCTAATTGACATCTGTCAAAATACATATAAAAAAGGAAAGAAAAATAAAATCAACAACTCCATTTTAAAAGCAGGAGGTTGAGGTAATCATGTGAAAATTCCACAGTTCCTTTCATAGTTATTATGCCTTCTGGCTGGACAAGCTGGACTGTTAGCTTCGTCTTTTGTTTTTGACAATTCAAAAGTATCTTTAACTGGTTTATCTATACTACAAATAAATAAAATTGAAGTGTCTGTTTGTTATTTCAAAATAACAGCTTTTTACTTAATGCAAGAAAGTATATACGGCACTTATAACAAAACAACACTAATTTTTATTTTTGTCTGTCTATCGGTCTGTTTGTTCCGGCTAATCTCCGATACCTACAGCTGAACCGATTTTAACGGGAGTTTTACTGGCAGATAGCTGATGTTATATGGAGTAACTTTAGGTAGGTAGGTAGGTTTTAGAAAAAGGATTAGGGTTCCTTGAAAAAAATATTAAACCCTTGAAATTGTACATAAACTTCACGCGTATGAAGGTCGCGGGAAGCAGCTAGTTTTAAAATAAATGCTTTGTGTTAAGTTTGACTCAATCTCGGAAGCTGGCAGTGGGACACCTAAAGGTACTATTGGGAGTCAGGTACTTTTCATTGGTAAAGCTAAAATATATACAGCGACATCTTCAAAACATTTCCTTCGTTGGCATAAATTCCCCGAAACAATTACATTCAAAGTACGAAACAACTTACCTGACTTCACCACATTCAACCAAAGAACAAACTCACACACTCCCTTGTTCCCAAGTTCACTCACTCAATCACTCACAGTTTGTGCGTCGTTCCAACTCAACTCGTCTGCCCTTCGTCACGGTAAATCAAGACTCTGTCATCGTTATACATTTGTGTTTGTTTACTCTCTTTGAATGTCCTTCAAATGAATTATTGTTTATTTACGCTCCAGTTTAAATAAACAAGGCATAGATTAAGATGGGACGTACCTAATCATTTTTAATTGACGAAGTTTGTGTAGAATTACGTTTTCTTGTCACGATCAGAATTTTAATTTTGATTGATTATATTGAAGAGGAATACGGTATGATGTTTTACGAAATGGGAGATATTTTTGGTACTCCGACAAGGTAAATAGGTCCTGGTAACGGTCGTAAAGTACCTTTTCGGCAAATATGCATTACCTAATAAATAAATAAAAGACACATAACATCACGCCTGTAATCCCTGAAGGGTTAGGCAGAAGTGTACCTAATAGTACACCCACATTTCCTCAGCTATGTTGAAATCCCATGTAATAGAAAGTTAGCCTAATGCCATCAACCGGGCACAAATCCAGACTCCGTGGCTGCTAATGACAAAATTCCTAATGGAGAAACCCAATAAGGAAAAGGAAAAGTGTTCCTGACCCGGGAATCTAAACAAGGACCTCATGCTCAGCAGTCGTGCTTGCAACTCGACCATCGAGGCTGTCAAAAGAAACGTTACAGTGACGAAGAGTTCGCTTGTTTTTGCAAGCGTTACTGTGGTGGAAAGCACAATATGGGCTAGCTATAATAATAATATAACAATAATACTGTGTCTTTTAGTTACCAAAACAATTACCCAGCTCCACATATTATTTCTATATGTAGCTCATTAACATTTTCTACACAGGAATCGTTTACAAATAGTTTTGAAATTTCGATAACGATTTCGAGAACGACTTTCAATAGGATTTTAATAATAATATCTTGGGACAACCAACACACCGCCATCTGATCCCAAACTAGGCAGAGCCTGTACTATGGCAACCAGACAACTGATAAACATACTTATATATTTCAAAATACATACATATTATAGATAAATTACACACCCAGATACAGAACAAATAATCGTACTCATCGCACAAAGATTTGTCCTGTGTGGGAATCGAACCCACGACCTCCGTCCTAGCAGTCAGGGTCACTAACCACTAGACCAACAGGCCCATCAAATAGATGTAATATTTTAAGTTTTTTGGTGGCTTATGTCAACAACACATTTTGTCTTTTCAATCATCGTTATTTCTGTTATGACTGCCTCGTTTGCGTAGTGGTCGCAAGCGCGACTACTGAGCATGAGGTCCTGGGCTCGATTTCTAGATCGGGCAAAGTGTTATAGGATTTTTCCATCAGGAATTTCTCAGTAGCTGCCACGGACTCTGGATTTGTGCCCAGTTGACTGCAATAGGCTCGCCCTCTAGTACATGAGACTTAAACCTAACTGGCGAAATGTGGGTGTGTACTATTAGGTACACCACTGCCTAATCCTTCGGGTATTACAGGTGTGATGATGTTATTTCTGATAGAATTACACTTTATGTAGGCTCTCTGTGAATAACTTTTGAACGTTAAACAGATTCTACAGTACAGACAGTCTTAGCTGAATGTCATAAAAATTATACCAAAAAAAAACACAACTGTCAAGAAAAACCAGTTAACTTTTGCTTACCTAGCTTTATAGTTGGAGATTGTTAGAAACTGAGGTAGAACTACTTGAAAGCTGCGTCCGTTTCAATTCCATAAAGTGTACGCTTCAAAGCCGTTGGCGTATTGCCCCAGACCGTTTGGAAGTACGGATATAGTGTTACAAAAGTTAAGGTGTAAGCAGTAGGGTAGCCCGCGAAATTCAAATTTGCTTACGTTTTTTGTAATTTACTGGTCAGTGACAAGCTGTATGTTAAGGGGAATGCTCCAACTAGCCCACGAAATTCAAAATTTCTTGGGTTTTTTGCAATTTGCAGGCCAGTCCTAGGTTGTATGTTGATTAAAATATTATTCGCGGCTGTAAGACATATGTAGTTACAGAATTATAATCATCAAAATCATCAATAAAACGCTCTAAGTTCATAAAGCTGTAGGAATGACGGTTTCTGTTTTTTTTTTGGTTCCTACGCCTTTATGAACTTGGAGGGTTGTATTGGTGATTTTGATGATTGTAATTCTGTAACTACATACGTCTTACAGTCGCGAATAATATTTTAATCAACATACAAGCTAGCACTGGCCTGCAAATTGCAAAAAACGCAAGAAATTTTGAATTTCGCGGGCTGGTTGGAGCATTCACCTTAAACAAAATATGCTACGCTGACGCTTCCACCTTCATTGTGTTTCTACTTATTACTGTTGGTACACTTACCTTTACATAGGAAGAGACAAAAGTGTTAACGTACTAAAAATAATAAGTAAGGAAAAAAAACATTCGGGATTAAAATTATTGTAATTATTTATTTCACTCACAATATAATTTGTTGTTTCCTATTAAATAAAACAAAAAAGTTTTACAAGACATCAAAGAGAGCAAAAAATTAAATTTTCTTTTTTTCAAATGGATGATGGATTTTAAATAGCAATAGCTGGAGGGAATGGAGGTTTCAAATAGCTTTTATACCAAAGCTATTTGAAACCTCCATTGACATTAATTTGTTTCTTTTCTCCCCCAAATGGAAATTATAGCATACACTTCAACCAACTTATCTGTGCAGTGTGTACCAAGTTTGACATATCGCTGCAAATTCTCTTGACCATCAACGCCTTCTTGAATTGCACACGTAAAGTACAATACACGTAATATACAATGCATCTGTCACTAATATGCCCGCCAAATAAGGACGGAGGAGTTCTTATACCGATGCTATAAAATGGTAAATTACCAACTTCAATATCCTACAATAAATTTACTTCTATTACACTACAAAGACATCTCTAGCCACGTAATCTTCAGCGTCAGCTGTTAGTCAATACGAAATTCTATAAATCCTTTAGGCAAGATCTTAACCTTACCATAGACACGAAGGCGACGCATAAATCAAATAACTTTTCAAAGCACGTCCTCATGAGTTTTGACCATAGAGATACGAATGAATTGATATGGATATAGCCTTATGAATTCATGTCCTGCCTTCGAATAAATCTTTTAGACTGGTGGAGGAAAAACTTGCGTAGTAAGTTATTGTGTAGTTGCGAACTAGCTTTACGTAGGAAAATAGTTTTTTTGTATGTTCCAAACGGATTCTGGTCTTTGTTTCTTTTTCGTGTGGTTAGTGCCTAACCTGGTGTTAGAGTTTTTATGCTGTCTATGGGCCTCTGATCTCGCTTTACCTTTGCCATCGAGAAATATCTCTCAGACATGCTGGTTTGGTTTCCTCACGATGTTCTCCTCCACCGAAGCGATTGATATAATTAAACAATACGCACTTGAAACCGAAAATCACTTGGACTTGGCAGTCCGACGGTTACACCACTAAGCCATTTTAAAATCTTTTTCTATTTTCAATATCATAACTAATAATGGAAAGTTAAGTTCTAAAAGGGAGCATAAGTTCAAGGTAAATCTGCTTTTATTTGCTAAAGAAAAGCTTTTAGTAAGCCACCTAAAATAAACCTAAAAAAATTTAGTACAGTATCATACCAGTACTAAGACATTCTGTCCATGTCTGAACAGCTCTTCATAAATTCTGAATTCTTTGACCCGAGCGCTGAATATATTTCTGTGTGAACAACCCGGTAGCTGAATGTGTAATCATATCAGAGCAACCCTTATGTGCCACTGAAGCAGACCCTTACTCTCGAAATTGCAATCTATTTGGGTATGGGACGCACGAGGCTTTTTGCTACCCAACTTAGGCATGAATAAGGAAAAAATTAATTCTATAAAACATTTTGTATTCCAACACCTTCAAGAATCCCACGCATTTGGAGACGGGAAGCCAAACCGGATAGTTATCTGAATGAATTCTATGAAACTTAAAACAGGCTAACCACGAAATGCTTTCGCCGTTTCGACGCGAAACTTTTCTCTCAAATGTTTTCCACGGTCGGACGGACCGCGCCGCAACAAAGCCAAAATTAGCCTGTGTTGCAAACCACGGAACGTTCTTTGAACATTTTCTATAACAACGGTCTCACTGACCTATTTTTTGTTATAATCGTTGGGTGTTTTAATCAATCTTCAATGAATGGAAGGAGTTTTAACGTTGGAACAGTCCCCTTTTACGAAATTGTTTCAATTCTTGTAATTTGCAATTCATCTGTGAGCGCAGTGTTTGGAATATTTGAAGTTTTAATTTATACCGTTCTAGTGGCTCGCCAGTGGCTTTGCGAGCGTTGAATTAATACACCGAAATCTTTCTTTGGAGTTGTTTTTAATGATGGTGGAACCGTTCCTCGTGGTAGGATTAAGATTACCCTAAAGAGACAGAGGCCTTTGCAAAATGAAAGGGCTGTCACATTCAAAAGTATAGGTTGTTGGTTAACTTCAAACATTACTAACGATGAAAATAGATTCACAGTCTGTAGTGATCGAATTCTACGTGTACAATAATGAAAGCTCTGATAATAAAATGAGTTTCAATGTATATTTATAAATAATCTTAGGAAAAGCGCGAGTGTGCAAAAAGTGTTATTGTAGTCGGTGACAGACTAGTAATAAATCATTGCTTACTCTATTTACGATTCAGTTTGGATCTGTCGCTAGATGTATTTTACAGATAAAATCAGGACACAATTCTATTTGGGACAAATACAATACTTTCCATAGAAGACTCCTCAGTAATATTTTTAACTACTTGAGGGTTAGGGGTTTTCTTGTCGTTATTACGTAAATTTTCTTGATTTCTTCTTTTAGACGTAATTATTTCTCTCTTCTGGGTCAAAGCATTTTATCACGTCACAAATATTGACTGGCCTTCTATTACGTAGGTGCGACTTAAACATAACTGGTCAAATTTGGGTGTACACCACGATCAACCAACAGCACTCCTGCTGTCTCCGAAGCCTTAAGTATGCCTAAACCTTTAGAGATTCTTTACATTACAACTTTAAAACACAATCATGGTCTCGTCTTTCTCTGCCATTTTCCAACAAACTAACATTACCATTTAAATCAACAAACTCAATTCCTCATCTATTTGCGTAACCAGAATGGTTTCCAAGTGTTGAATATTTAGCGTTACCGAAATTTTAATACGTTCAGAGATAAGTCTATCTCGTTTCTAGTTTAGGAATTGGATTACAGCTCAGGAGCCCGAGGGACGTCTGCTACCTGCCCATAACATTTCAATCTCGTTAAATATTCAACGAATAGTTACAGAACCATTTTTGGCCAGTACTGCAAAGTTTAGATTAAGTTCGTATTTGGCCTTCGGCGTCAACAAGTCTTGGTGTGGAAAGCAAATAAAGTTCGTATTGTTAATAATGAAAGGCAGTTTTTAGTGGTAGGTTCTTAAAGTATTTTCTTCTACTTGCAAGGAAAACTGTGGGGAAATTAGCTGAAATGATGATGATGTGATGGCAGTTGATTTCAATATTTCTGCTCAAGGTCCTACAATTGATTTGCAACTTACAATCTCTATGAAGTCTTAGAAACGAACAAATAGTTCGATTATTGCTTCCTCTTGATAACATTGATAAAAACGGTTTATTTTTTTGTCTCGATGTTCTAATAGTCACTACTTACCGAATAAATTCAAAAATGAAACAGAATTTGTATGAAATTATCTGCCAAGTCAGTTAACAAAAACTTAATCGTGGTTGGTAAAACAAACCCTTAAGTAAATAGAATAGCACAACATTTGTTAATCAAATCATCTGAATCTATCTTAATTTGACGGCACGGTTGGTGCAGTGGCGATTCGCACCCCCGCACAACAAAACATTTGTATGACCTACAGGTATAGGTCTGGCTGTTGTTGTTCCGAGTCTGACTGTTTGTGGTCGGTTTCGAGGCTAACCGGATGCAGCTGGATACCAGTATTTACTGTAGTGCGTAATACGATATCCCTTCTTTCTCTTCATCAACTAATGGTGGTTTTCCCAATATAAAACACTAGCCCAAACATTTCATAAAACCTACTTTTAATCTAGATTAAGAAGACTATCAGATAGCAATCTACGTATAGTACCGAATTTTTAAATTACAATTTCGTTTAAGCTCACTATTAGAGGCAAAACGTAATTTAAATCTCAATAATCGCTGGTTTATAGATGGTATCCTATTTCCGTTCCACGAATAAAATTTCATCTGTAGGAATCAAATTTGTTGCAGGATGGACGACCAATCATTTTAGTTGGAATAGTTTTTTTTTTATTGCTAGCAATTACTCTTGATTTAATTACTAGCTTCTGGCTGCGACTTCGTTTATACATGGGAGCAACTAGGTAAAAACATAAAACCTATTGTAGTCGGGCAATAGGGAAACTTTCAATCAATGAAACACACTAACAGTAGTTCCAGGAATTACCTCTTACAGGAAAATTTACCAATTCGATTTTGATTTGTTTTAATTATTTTATGATAATCCCGATTAAATCATTTATTTGCGATTATTATTGGTTCTTAAACCAAACACTGACAAGTTTTTAACAAACAGAAAGTTTAAAATTAAACGGTCATCTGGAAAATTTAATTTAATTTATTTATTTATTTTTGTTTTTTAATTTATTTATTTTAATTTTATTTTTTTGAATGATTTTATTGATATTTTTATTTTATTTAATGATTTTTTGTAATGATTACTCAATGATTTTTAAACATTTATTCTTTTTCAATGATTTTAATGATACATTTTACTTTTTGTTGTCTGTGGGTATTTTGCCTGAAATAAAACACATTTTTTTTTTTAATTCTGTGAAGACTGACCCAGAAGACTGACTTCTGGGTTCGATTCCCGAAACGGGATTTTTTCAATAGGCTCGCCACCTATTACATGGGACTTAAATATAACCGCTAAAATGTGGGGAACTATCAGGTAGGTACACCCTGCTTAATCCTTCGGGGATTGCAGGCGTTATGTTCATGTTCATGACGCGCTCTGTCAGGATACACCTCAATACATTCACTTAAAGTAACCATAGTGACGAGACAAAGACGTAGGTGGCTGGAAAAATGGTTTTTACCCGAACAAAATGAAGTTTTCTTTTCACGACTTTCTTCCACATGACTAAAAGGCCATATCAGCCATTCAATAAAGTAATGGAGTACTTTCATTAGCTAAATACGAGACCAACCATAGAGTTAGATACAAAAGTGAGACTGCCGATAACATAATTATACCTAGGTACAATTACAAGCACTACTGATGTATTTGTTCATAAACATGTTGAAGTAGAATGAATGTTATGTTCGGGTATGAATTTGAAGTTAGCGAAAACATAAAATGCCTAGACTCACAGTAAATCTATACTTAACATTATTAAGACGTCATTTTTTTATAAGTTTATAAGAACTAACTAATGATCCAATTCTAAAAAATCTTTCACTGGCAGAAAGCTTCATTATTCGTGGATGGTCTAAGCTATAAAATTATATTTATATCATGCTTATTAGCCGAGTTATCTCAATTTTTGCGGACGAAGTCGCGGGCGAAGTGCTAGTATATCAAATTTAGCTATGGAAAGGGACTGACATGTCACACAAGTTACAGGGAGCGCTAGAGACGTCGTCGCGTCGCTCCACAAAACCGAACTTATTATGTTACAAGGTATTGTGTGCTAAATGAAAACACATATTAGTTCAACTTATGAGTAGGGTTTTGTTAAGTTTTCTACTGATTTATTTATTAGGTATTCTTTGCAAATTCCTCAAGAATCTAATTTAGGATTTTTTTTGTGTACATTTAAGAATGATAACATTCAACTCAATGATCCGTAAGGAAAAGCAAAATATATTAGAAAAAAAAAACATTTATATTCTTGTCCTGGTTTAAACCAGGTCAAGAAGGTTGACCAACCAACAGGTTGCAGGTTGGTGGCAGGTTGGAGGTTGGGGTTGGTTGGTTGGTGGTTGGTTGGTTGGTTGTTGAAGGTTGAAGGTTGGTTGGTTGTTGGTTGGTTGAGGTTGAAGGTTGGTTGGTTGGTTGAAGGTTGGTTGGTTGGTTGGTGGTTGGTTGGAGGTTGGTTGTTAGTATTATTCCAAAAATGTTAGGTTTTAATAAAAATCACAATGTTCCATAAATAGCGCAAGTGTAATGTTAGTGTAGAACGTTTACTACGTGCATTAACGTGACTTCGGTATTACGCATTCATTGCAGGCGGGGTCTTAGTTCGCTCGCTCCGCTTGCTCACTAGACCCCGCCATCTCCTTCGAACCTAACCTGTCCGTGTCGGGGTGCCCCAAGTCTGGGTGGCTCCGCTCCCTATGAACTGCTGAACTATTTATCCAACTGCCCATTCTATCATTTTTACTGGCTATTTATTTATTAGTCTGCTTACGTATTTTTAGTACTGACATTGTGAGACGAAATAACCGGCCAATTGTTTTTTTATTACTGTCTATGTTTTACTGTCGCACAAATTTACCAACCGCCATTAACCTTTCGTGTGCCGGAACGTAGATCTACACGAGACACAATAGCTTTTTAATTGTGTCTATATACTCGGCATACGAGTGGTTAAATTAAATAACTGCTCAATATGTTTTTCAACTGATCATAATAACATCTCGAATATTTAAATAACAGCTCAAAAAATTAGTTCCCATTATAAACTAGCTATTGCCAGCGTCCTTTGTTCGCGTGAAATTTATTATAAAAAATTACTTCCCTATTTGAATCGGATTTTGTTAACAATTTCAAGGGTTTTAAGTTTTTTGCACGGAACCCTAATCCTTTTTCTAAAATAAAAGTAGCCTTATTTACTCTTTATAACATCCATTTCCAACATTTATAATTATCCATTCCGTCACAATCGGTCTAACCATTTCGGGGATTAGTTGGAACGAACAACCAGACAAAAAATGTTTTATATGGACCGTATACACTTTACAAACAGACAATTCAATTTAATTTATTTGTATAGATTCGATAGTCACTTATCTGTCTGGCTGGTGCCTTTCCTCTCTTTGACGGCTGCAACGACTTCGATGAGACCTACTCAGATAGACCACGATTTTAGTAAAGGCTGGCCTGTTTACTCCGGTAGTACGGTAGTAAAGGAACTCATTTCAGCGGGCGAAAGTAATTGAGCAAAAATTTTTATTCTTCAAATGTTGTCAAATCAGTTGTTTAAAAAATAAACTCAATAATATCCGTACAGTTTTCAATTAAGAACATCTGTACGCACCTTTATTATTATCACAAAGGGCACTTCGCTTCAAATTGTTTGTCTAATTTTTGTTTACTTCCAGGCTTCACGGCTTTGGGCTATATCGTTATTCCGATCCGTAAATTCGACAACTTTAATAAAACAAACATGTGTTTTGTCTGGAATTCTAAATCAGGCGATATAATTTATTCTGAAATTGTAATGGAACGTGTCCAATCAGTTATGTAAATGGGTTCAATATCTCAAAAATATTTCATGATTTAATTTACAACATGATCTTTACGTATGTTTTATATATGTACATGTATTACGTAGGTTATATTGTGTGTATGTAGTTTAGTTGATAAAATAATTAATTTAAGTAGTAAAATGTACTAATTAATGCACGTAGGTATATCCTCTACTGCAAATCTCGGTATCGAAATAAGGTTTGCTGTATGAAAACCAAGTTCTGGCTTAAGCTCGTCATAGTCGTCATTGTACATAAGCTATATCATTGCAATTGTATGTAGGTATGTTTTTTATTTTGTGAGCAATATAGAATAAGAATGATTTAATTTAATATTATATGTTGACCAATTAAACAAAACAACAAGTTTTAGCGACGTATCAACTTTCAGAAAGCACTCCCTTCAACGGCGCTTGTGACAATGCGGTGTGAGTCACTCAGTCCGACGACGCCTGCGCAGCGCGTTGCCATCATCTAGGGTACCTAGTTCACCAATCACCTTAATTATACGCATGCGTGCCCTTTGATTTTTTAGTGCCGTTTTGATAGGTTTTATATTTTTAGTATAATTATTTTTTATTTAAATAGTTTGGGGTTGAAACTCTAGGACTGGTGGGGTCCGAGAGCTCACAGCCTGTGGTAGAAATTTTGAAAACGCTTAGTTGATACTTCTCGTGACCCGAGGGCTGGCTTTTACCATAGCCAGAGGCTATGTGTTGCCATACAAAGTGGCAAAAAAAATAATGACAATTATTTTAAGAACTTGTATCATCCGCTGTACTATCTAATGTGATAGAAAACCTGACCACACTGTATAATTTTTTTACAGAGCAGTCTTTCAAAATAATAGTAATAGTCGTCAAATTGAGTCTTGCACTCGTTATTGGACTTCCGAAGGCTGCAAGATAAACTGATTCGGAACTTTGTTCTCTCAAGTAAGTTGGGATTCGTTGTCTCTTACAACCAGCACAAGGTATAAACCGATGGCGTATCAGAGATGTCGATCCTTTGTATCAGCACGAGCTACACTCCATGTCATCGGTCTTGGAAACAAATTTAGCGCAGGCTAGCAACCGACCCTTAAAAAATTATAGTGCACAAATCTGTGCAGAACTGGAAGAAGTACGTTCGACAAATGTAGGGAGGTTTCGATCCTGCTCGTCCCAGGAGTGGGACGAGCAGGATCGAAAAAAAACTGTTAATAGTCTTTTCCCTTACTCTCACAATCCGAAGAAACAGTAATCCGACGAAACCGAACAGAGATCAGGCTCAGCACTAACATATTTTTCGGGGCACGGCTGTATTATATACCGCTAACAACTAAACTGCGGGCTTCTACTGAAAAATGTCTTTAAATAATGCTGTAAAAGGTAAAGACATCTCAGACCTGTAAAGCGAACCTCATGGGTTCGATTGCTAGGCTTGTAAGGACAATACGTGTTTCTGGCATTCTACTGCGATAATTATACGATACGATTTAGTCGGTTGGAAGGCACCCACGATACAGAAGTAATTCCTAATTTGGAGCAAAGTTAAAAAGAAAAATTCTTCGTCTTTCGACTTACACTTGGACCATAAACACAGTTTAGAGTTTCACAGCGAGACTGAAATTAGTTTCGCATTTCTGTTTAAACTATAAAGGTTTTGGCAGTCAATTTTGGTGTAAGAAGTCAGAAATAAATGCAATCTTTTACGGGCCAAAGTTTAGCCTGATGTGTAGTCCTGATATCAATGCACTATTTGGTCACAATACAGCATTATTAAGACAAGAGAAAGAAGAAATACTTACAGCTCTAAAGCACGCTCGTTCCATCATAGATCTCATCCATCGCTTTCCATCAAGCGTGATCGAGATCAAGAGCAGGCCCATTTAGTAATAAAATAAAAAACATGGTTTGAATTGGGATAGTCTATATTTATTTATTCTTTTAATACTTTGTCATTAATCATGTCATAACTGTTCATTGTTAATAAATTCTTTCACAAGTGCTCCCCCAGAGTAGAGTAGACCTTCACCATTGTAGCTATTACACATATATTATTAGACCTCACCCTTTTACACCACAATCGCACGACCGCTTGCACCAAACATATAGGCATTTGTATGGGCTGTGTAGCCGCTAGCTCATTCTCTATTCAACGCCGCCATGCAAGCTTCACGCGCCGAGCGGCTGATCGTGGCTTCAGGCCGGAACGATACGGTGTCGGAATTACGATTTTGACACGAAAATGTCCGGAAACAGGAGCTGAACTAACGGAGGTGTAGTTTAGAATTTAGTAGGTTTAGGTAAGCCTCATTGGAATAATGTTCCAATACATTAATACATAGGTCGACGTTTTTTTTTTGAACGTTGCCCTCCTCTAGGAATTTGTGCTTTATCGTGGGTGCGTTTACAAACATTTAAACTCACATACACAAAAAGCCAGGCCCGAAACAACTGTCTGTAGGCCATATAAGTATATGTTCCGTGCGTGGATGGAACCCGCGGCTGCGCCACGCAGCGCAGCAATCAGTCGCTCAACCACGGCGACAACCGTGCCGTCAAATATAAAAGTATAATAAGTTTTGCCAGTCGATCATCATTATATAAAAATGCGTTTTTTAAATACATATAGTTCTTCCTGATATATTTTTCATTAGAGCAATGGCGGCCCTGTGGTAGTGGTCGCGCCTTACGAGCTGTGGGTTCGAACCCGGAAAGACACTTTTGTAATTTATTTCATAACCACTGCTCTTAAGCTCTTAAACATCGCGAAAAATTTGGCAATCCCTAAAACTAACATTCTAAGACATGTCAAGACAAGACATTCACCAACGCGCATTTTACACACATCCCGCTCTCCCTCACAGACAAGGTCTATGTCCCAGCAGTGGGAACTATATAGACTGATAACTAATGCTCAATATTATACGTACATAAAATTTATTTTTTATTTTTATTTATTAAAACTTTATGCACATAATGTACAAAGGCGGACTTAATGCCTTGGGCATTTTCTGCCAGCCTACCTTAGGGTGATGCAGAGACAAAACAGTAGGTGCAATAATACAGAAAATTACAAATACTAAAATATAATAATAAAAACATTTATACATACATACAAACAAAATATACAAAGTAATAAAATTTATCCATTTTCACTTTACCCATTTTCCGTCTACACTCAACCAGAGCGGATTTGTAACATTGGTTCTTCAATACCTACTTAACCTTATAGGATAAGAGGTCAACGACTATTCAGATTTCAACTAACAGTCAAATCTATATACATATAATAAAACAGTAAAAAAACTGTGTCTGTACATTGAATATATTAAAAAAAAAATAATTGAGGGGGGTTTAGAAACAGTAATAGAGCACGAAACCAAAAAAAAAATTCTGTCTGTTTGTCTGTTTGTCTGTTTGTCTGTTTGTTTGTACACGCTAATCTTCGGAACTACTTGACGGATTTGAATGATTTTTGTTTTGTTGTATAGGTATAAAGTCTGAGCAACACATAGGCTATAATTTATCTTGGAAACTTGAACACCTGATGCAGAACCGCAACAGACCAGCTAAACTATAAGAGATACAAAAATGGTACCTTAGCAAAAAATATTCCACGTGATGAGCATTTTCTGCTAAGAGAATAAATTTGAAGATCTGGAACACCTGATGTGGAACTCCAAGAGCCCAGCCACACTATAACATATATAGGAATGAAGTCTTAGCAAGAGTTGTTCAGCCTGATGAGTACTCTCTGTTGTCGTATAAAATTTGAAGATCTGGAACAGCTTATGTGGAACTCCAAGAGCCTAGCTACACTATAACATATATAGGAATGACGTCTTAGCAAGAGTTGCTCAGCCTAATGAACACTCTCTGTTGTCGTATAAAATTTGAAGATCTGTAACAGCTGATATGGAACTCCAAGAGCCCAGCTACACTATAACCTATATAGGAATGACGTCTTAGCAAGAGTTGTTCAGCCTGATGAGCACTCTCTGTTGACGTATAAAGATTGTAGATCTGGAACACCTGTTGTGGAACTCCAAGAGTTCACTGTGTAATTATAAAATAACATAAGCTGGGAGTACCTCCACGCGGTGAGGCGGTAACAGTTTAGGACTGATTTTCGTCGATGAAAATTCTATGAATCATTGAAAATTTGACTCTACTGGCTAAAACTCCCATTTATTTCCTTTTCCATTTATCTTCGTGACACGGTAGCCTACCCGGTAACGCAGGGGAGCAGTCACTTAGATTTTAATTGATCAGGTATTTTCAGAATAAAACTATAACCATGCCTAGAAAGAGGTCAAATCTTTCCCAACGTTCCAAAGGAGCTAAAAGATTGAGGATCATAAGATCCCAAGAATCTAACGAAGAGCGTCAGGATAGACTTGATGCTGTTCGAGAACATCAGGCTGCAACTCGCTCTGTAGAAACCTCTTCGGGTCGCGAAGCTCGCTTGCGTTCTCAGCGTATTTATGCATCTACAGCCAGGTCTCTAGAGACCAGTGAAGAATATGATGCGCGACTCTCCGCTGATCGTGAACGTCATGCATCGTCTCGCGAGTCGGAGACATTCACGGATAGAGAATTGCGCTTGAGTTCTCAGCGTATCTACGCATCTGCTTCAAGGTCTCTAGAGACAAGTAAGGAACATGATGCGCGACTGTTCGCTGATCGTGAACGTCACGCATTGTCTCGCGAGTCGGAGACGTTCACGGATAGAGAATTGCGCTTGAGTTCTCAACGTATCTACGCATCTGCTTCAAGGTCTCTAGAGACAAGTAAGGAACATGATGCGCGACTGTCCGCTGATCGTAAACGTCACGCATTGTCTCGCGAGTCGGAGACGTTCACGGATAGAGAATTGCGCTTGAATTCTCAACGTATCTACGCATCTGCTTCAAGGTCTCTAGAGACAAGTGCGGAACATGATGCGCGACTGTCCGCTGATCGTAAACGTCACGCATTGTCTCGCGAGTCGGAGACGTTCACGGATAGAGAATTGCGCTTGAGTTCTCAACGTATCTACGCATCTGCTTCAAGGTCTCTAGAGACAAGTGCGGAACATGATGCGCGACTGTCCGCTGATCGTGAACGTCACGCATTGTCTCGCGAGTCGGAGACGTTCACGGATAGAGAATTGCGCTTGAGTTCTCAGCGTATCTAAGCATCTGCTGCTAGGTCTCTAGAGACAAGTGCGGAACATGATGCGCGACTGTCCGCTGATCGTGAACGTCACGCATTGTCTCGCGAGTTGGAGACGTTCACGGATAGAGAATTGCGCTTGAGTTCTCAGCGTATCTACGCATCTGCTTATAGGTCTCTAGAGACAAGTGCGGAACATGATGCGCGACTGTCCGCTGATCGTGAACGTCACGCATTGTCTCGCGAGTCGGAGACGTTCACGGATAGAGAATTGCGCTTGAGTTCTCAGCGTATCTAAGCATCTGCTGCTAGGTCTCTAGAGACAAGTGCGGAACATGATGCGCGACTGTCCGCTGATCGTGAACGTCACGCATTGTCTCGCGAGTCGGAGACGTTCACGGATAGAGAATTGCGCTTGAGTTCTCAACGTATCTACGCATCTGCTTCAAGGTCTCTAGAGACAAGTGCGGAACATGATGCGCGACTGTCCGCTGATCGTGAACGTCACGCATTGTCTCGCGAGTCGGAGACGTTCACGGATAGAGAATTGCGCTTGAGTTCTCAGCGTATCTAAGCATCTGCTGCTAGGTCTCTAGAGACAAGTGCGGAACATGATGCGCGACTGTCCGCTGATCGTGAACGTCACGCATTGTCTCGCGAGTTGGAGACGTTCACGGATAGAGAATTGCGCTTGAGTTCTCAGCGTATCTACGCATCTGCTTATAGGTCTCTAGAGACAAGTGCGGAACATGATGCGCGACTGTCCGCTGATCGTGAACGTCACGCATTGTCTCGCGAGTCGGAGACGTTCACGGATAGAGAATTGCGCTTGAGTTCTCAGCGTATCTAAGCATCTGCTGCTAGGTCTCTAGAGACAAGTGCGGAACATGATGCGCGACTGTCCGCTGATCGTGAACGTCACGCATTGTCTCGCGAGTCGGAGACGTTCACGGATAGAGAATTGCGCTTGAGTTCTCAGCGTATCTACGCATCTGCTGCTAGGTCTCTAGAGACAAGTGCAGTACGTGATGCGCGACTGTCTGCTGATCGTGAGCGACATGCATTGTCTCGCGAGTCAGAAACGTTTACCGATACAGAATCACGCTGAGTTCTCAGCGAATTCGCACATCTACTAACAGGTCTTTTGAAACGAGTGATGAACGTGATGCGCGACTGACTACTGCTTGAGATTATCATACATTGTCCCGAACACGCACACAACAAAATATTCATAATCAGTTAGAAAGTGAGAGAGAAATGATTGCTGGAGTACGGCATGAAGGGACAGAAGTTAATTCAGTGTACCCTTGGGATCAGCTGCGGAGTAACGGGAAGAAAAGTTTTTCGTTGTATAGTCTGGGTCTGAAAATTAATACCTGATGCAGAACCGCAACAGACCAGCTACAGTATAAGAGATATAAAAATGGTGCCATAGCTAAAAATATTCCACGTGAAGAGCATTTTCTGATGTGAGAATAAATTTAAAGATCTGGAACACCTGCTGTGGAACTCCAAAGCCCATGGCAGCGCTATAACAAATTAAGGAATGACGTCTTAGCAAAAGTTATTTAGTCTGATGGGCATTTCCTGTTGACATACAAAAATGAATGATCTGGAACAACTCCAATCGTCTCGCTCATCCCGTTGTTTTCCCGTCCCCGGGCCTTAGAATTCTTACTCTTATTATTCTTATTCTTATTCTTTATTGCACACAAAATAATAAAGGATACAAATTGCAATAATATAGCTTATGTACAATGGCGAGCTTAACCCAGAATTGGGTTTTCTTACAGCAAACCAAATTCTACATCAGACGTTTCAAATTTTCGATTTTGACGACCCCGTTGTCGCTGGCATAAGCAACGGGATCCGCGTACGAAGTCGCGGGCAGAAGCTAGTATCTTAATAATAAAACTTTACAACGTCATCAAAGAGTATTTATTTCATCAACGATCAAAACGGACGTATAAAAAACAAAATCCATTTTTATCCTCCCGCGTTTCAGAACGGAACGTAAAATCCGATGTGTTTTGAAAAAGGGCTTTAAAGGTCGATTTCGTTCGGAAACTGGCATTTGTTGGGTTCAACGATATCTCTGAGTATTATATTGTAACTGGATATACTCAAAACTATAGATATACAACAACAACAGCATTCATTTATTGTCACAGGCAACTTTTGCCCATAGATAGGTATGTATATTGCCAGAACAGAAAATATTTATATTGGTTTGTATTTCAAAAAGGGAAATTATTAATCGGGAGAATAAAAAAATAATTGGCGACTAATATACTGAATGGGTGACTATTATACCAAATAAGTAACTATTTATCCGGTAATTGCGGCAAGGACAACATAGGAAGCAAGAACGAGCGAAGCGAGCTCGGGACATGTAGCACCCCGACTCGGACAGGTTAGGTCCGAAGCGGATGGCGGTGTTTAGTGAGCGAGCGAAACGAGCGAACTAAGACCCGTATTAGGTTACTTTAAACCCTGCAACCAGAAAAAGGGGCTACGTCGACCACGCCTTTCTACAACGTAGTGGTTAAAAGCTTATCTTAGTTTCTTTTCTGAGTCCTTGAATTATCACAATGATCGTATTGAACAACTAGTAGCTCAAAGTATTTTCAAGTCGCCGTTTTAAACATTTGTATTCGCCCACTGTTTGTCGCCCACTTATTATTTCAGTAGCCCAGTTTTGACACCTTTAATTGGAATTAATTTTCGCTCGTTTAAATACCCTTTAAACAATAACTAGGCTCTTTTTTTGGCATTTTTTAAAGAAAATAGTTTTGGTTTGATTTGTTAAACGATAGCTTATTTCAGTCGTTATTGTAGCTGATTAATGATGGAGTTAATTACTAGCCTTGGAGTTGGGATTTGTGCCCAGTTGATGGCAATAGGCTCGCTCCCTATTACATGGGACTTAAACATAACTGGCGAAATGTGGGCGTACTTGTAAGGTACACCTCTGTTTAATCCTTCGGGGATTACAAGGCGTGAAATTATATTATGCAATTACTGGTTACTAACATTCGTTTTAGGTAGTGTGTAGTTGTGGAGGTCAGATAGACAGTCGCTCCATGTAAATACTGGTGTTCAGCTGCATCCGGTTAGACTGGAAGCCGATACCAACATATTTGGGAATCGGCTAAGTAAGTAAGTAATTTTTATTTTGCAAATATGGGTACAGTACAAGGTGATAGACAGATAAAAGGTAGGTTCAGCCATAGTTTACCAATAGGCACGCAAAAGTTATAATTTAGCTAGTATAGTCTAGTATTTTTAGGAGCTCGTGGCTAAATAAGAACAGCCGCTCGGGTCGATCTTTAGGTTCAGCCTTGCTTACCTAGGTTGCTCCGTGGATGGGTGACCACCCATTACATTCCGAGTTTCCTCCGTGCCTCGGAAAGCACGTTAAGCCGTTGGTCCTTTATTTTGTTGGTCATTTATAGATCTTTGACAGTCGTTACAGGTAGTCAGTGACCCGAAAGTCTGACAACCAGTCTTGCCAAGGGGTATCGTATTACCTAGCACTAACTGGGTTGTGGAGGTCAGATAAGCAGTCGCTCCATGTAAAATACTATAATAAATAATAATAAATATCTTTATTTCCCAAAAATACAGATAATAAGTTTACAATTTTGAATTCATGTTAGAGAACACTATACTAGACATTTGGATGCTTCGGAAATCTGTACACAATAGATTAAACTCTGTCTCTTATACTAGGGTATCCTGTATCTTAAGAGACAGGACTAGACCGGATGCAGCTGAATACCAGTATTCAGCTGCATCCGGTCTAGTCCGGTCTAGTCTAGTCTAGTCCGGTCTAGTCCGGTCTAGTCCGGTCTAGTAGACTGGAAGCCGACACCAACATAGTTGGGAAAAGGCTAGGCAGATGATGATGAGTGTAGTATTTTTTAGTTTTTAAGTTGTAATTTATTTTTGTTTTAATTTGGCAGGTTTAATTTAGAGATTTAGCTAGGCAGATGATGATGAATTTCGAATGACAAGTTTTATTTTATTTCATACCAATGCTGCCAGAATTCTTATAAAATATAACCCTACCATTAACCCTCATCATCATCATCATCATCATCCACAGCCCGATTTCACCCACTGCTGGGTATAGGCCTCTCTTTGCTTGTGCCAAGCTCCACGCTCCTGTGCCAGCCTCATCCAGGATATTCCCGCAATGGCAACAATGTCGTCTTCCCATCTCGACGCCGGACGACCAACACTCCTCTTTCCATTTCTTGGACGCCACTCGGTCACAGCTTTACTCCACCTGCCATCACCATTAACCCTACTCTTTGACAATTATGTAGATTGTAGTTTTGAGGTTACACTGACTAGGTACTGGGTCCTATTATAAACCATCTTACATTGATCTCAAGTTAATACATATGTTTACGTAGCTGTCTTCTTTACTTATTTATAACAATATACCAACGGAGTACACAATACCTACCTGTCTTTATAATTAACAAAATTATCTAAGCTTGTACCCCTTTATTTGTGTCAACTTGGTGATTGTTATCTTCTCAGTAATTTGGTGTTACGACGTCACAGTGTTCAATTCACTGAATTATTTCGGGACTGTTTTGTGTTGCCGCCTTTTCAGGAATGGAATATATGGCTCAGTCCAAAGAGTTAAATCGCTACATCTGCCTTCATGGTACTAGCGAGTTCACTGACGGTCTAACACTTTTCGACCTTATGCCCTAAGTAATAAGGTTGCAAAGTGTTCGACCTTCAGTGAACTCAGCAGTACCTCGGCCGCGTGAAAAGTGCTCACACTGAGTAGAGTGGGCTCGCACATCCGGCATGGAACTACTTATATCCACTTACGAAATGAATACGGCAGAAAGAAAGAATTTATACAAATAAATGAAATAAAAGTATCTGTTTGTAATTTAAAAATAATATTTTTTTATTGAATGCATATGAAAGTATGTGTACATATAACAAAAAAAAAACTTTTTTTTTCATTTTGTTTGTTCTGTTAGTCTGTTTGCCGATGCGAGTCCGACTCGAACTTTGCACGTCGGTTTATTTTTTATTTTTCATGCAGTTATAAATTCTTTGCTAACTGCACAGTTTTCTTGACTTTATTACTGTACAATGGGTGACAAACGATAATCAAGATGGCAGCCAAACTGTAGATACTGAGCCAAACAATTGCCGATCAAGATGCATACGAGCCAAGTTTAGCGAAATGTTAACTAACTTTGCTGTGTAGGTAATTTTGGGCTTACATTTGTGTTACTATCTTTGGGCTAATTTTCTTTGCAAACTGTGTTTAGCTTTCGAATTTTCGAGCGTGTCTGCTTATCCAATGTGACTGAAGATTATTCTAGGCAAGCCGTTGTTGTTTATCCTTCTTCAGCTGTAGGTAAGTATGGTCATCATCAACACATCAACATTTACAACTATTTTGGGGTCGGATTATAGGTATTTTTTATACAACGTTTCCTCGCACGAAGAATTTTTGCTGTATTGTGAGTGCATTTACAAACATTAAAACTCACAAACACAAACAACCAGACCCGGAACAACTACCTGTAGGCCATACTAATATTTGTTCCGTGCGGAAATCGAATCCGCGACACGCAGCGCATCAGCCAATCGCTCAGCCACTGCGTCAACTGAATATCATCACTTATTTGAACGACTGCCCTCCATAATACCACTAGCTGTGAAAAAGAAGCGATATTATTGATTAGCTTCACACACATCCCTCGCAATGCATCCTCGCTCACTGGAGCGCAGTAACACGATACCCCTTGAAAAAACTGGTTGTTAAATCTTCAGGCCTCTGACTACCTGTAACTTCATTAGATATATATGTTATCCATCAGTAATGTGATGAATACAAAATGTTGATAGATGGAGAGGGAGAGGAAGACCGAGGAAACGATGGAAGGATTGTGTGAGGAATGCTATGAAAGAAAAATAAGTAAATGATAGCGTGACGGTTCACTACGAAAAATGGAAGAAAAAAACGTGTTGTGCCGATCCCAATTAAAATGAGACAAGGGCAGGAAGATGATGATTGTTTGGAAAAAAACATGGGACCATAACCCAGACATTACTAACAAAATCCTACAATAGTTCCATATCAGAATTTCCTCATTTATTAATAATCCCAGCGAACCCAATATAACCCTAATTACGACACCTCCTAGTCTCAATCGCACTTGTTACTGAAGTCGAGCTCAATTACTAGTTAATTACAAGAAATAAGTGCCTTTTCATCCAGGGTTGAAACATAACCATTATAACCAAGTGTTATAACCGAGTGTCTTTGCAAAATAATACGGTTGATAACATTCGGGATGTTACAAGTCGGTTAAGATTAGAATTGTTGATAAGTGTATAATGACATTTTGGGTAGGCGGAGATAGCAGCATACGGCGTTTGAGACATCCCCAATCTCTTGGGGTCTCTTAAATGGTGTCTTATTTGATATTATTTGTGTTGACGATACCTGAGGGCTTAACCAAATGGCATTGGTATTTCTGATACGGCTCCCAACAAGATTGACATAAGTTTTTCGGGACGGAACTTACATCAATTCAAATTATATTCTAGAAGCTAAAAATTAAAACCACACTTGTCGATCTTCGAGGTATAGCAGCGCTTGTCAAGGTCGGTCTGAGGATGGGTGGCTATCCATTACATACAGAGTTTCCTCCGTGCCTCGGAAAGTACGTTAAACCATTGGACCCACCTGTCATTTCTATTATCTATGTCTATTTTTGACTGTCATTATTTTGTACCTTTGGCAGTCTTTACAGATAGACGTGAGCCGAAAGTCTGACAACCAGTCTAACCAAGGGGTAGTGTATTGCCTTGTCGACGGCGCATACGTATTCCACGCGTACCTCAAAGAGATGTCAGCAAGCCAGAAGGGGACCCCTTCTTGTTTTCTGCAAGGACCGATGCCTGCCGGGGCTGCGTGACTGTTCGAAAGAGATACCGCGGCCCTGGAACACAAAGCGCAAAGAAGGAACATGGATGGGTTTTAGTCAGTACAAGCCTAACACTCCCTTCCGCTTCGCCCAGAGCGGGAGGGGTCATTTGATGATATCCCACCCGAAAAAAAAGGGGGTTATCGTATTACGCACGTAGAGGTCAGATAGGCAGTCGCTCCATGTAAAATACTGATATTCAGCTAGATATAGATGGGAAAACGGCTAGGCAGATGATGTTTCTATCATCTGTCTAATCCGTCTGACTCGTAAAAACCTTGAGGGTTTTTTCAGACACCGAAGCTTATAGTGCATATAACTGATGAACTGTTACACCGACATTAATAAACATTGTGTCTTGTCTCTATCTTGCACTAGGAGTTTGACAGTCGTGCGACAGTGACAGGAATAGTACTAAGCCAAAGCACGTGTAACTATTGTTAACCAAGGTCTCATTATGACGTCAAAGATTGCAAACACTCATTTACAATATAAACATTGGCATGATTCTGAAAAAAAAGGTGTGGCTATGTGTTTTGAATGTGACATATATGATATTTAAATAGTTCGTTTCGTTGCTAATTTGCGACCAGCTGTTCAAAAAATATGATTTAAAAATATTGGCAAAATAATTATTATTTTAATATTTCCAGCAGTGAAATTGAACTAAACGGAAGTTAAGTAGATAACAACATCTGCAACGTTTCAGCATCATTTCAGCTAAAAGATGTCCTCTGCTGGACCTAACCTTACCTAACTGTCGCCGCATTGCCCGGTCGTGCGTCTCGCAACCTCCCCGCAACCTTCACCAGTCATCGGTCCACTTAGTGGGATAGGACAACGTTTACGTGATACAGTAGTTGGAACCAGACTCGGTGCTTCTTGTTAGGAGGTCTTGCTTTCTGAATTCAAGGACAGCCCAGATTTTTTATTTGTGCCTGGTTGATAGCAATATAGGCTCGTCGTACATAAAACTATATATACTTTTGGGGGTAATGAAGAACAGGGTGTAAAGTTCTTTATCCCCCATAGAAAAGGGAGGATCCTCCGACCAGACGGGTGTTATGTCTGGTGGGCTACTGCCCGACAGTTGTTGTCGGGTTCTTCTATATAATCTTAAGTCGCGAATATTTTTACTTGCGCGATGCAGGATTTCGATGTTTAGTTTGTCCTCTGCGTCATAGATGGCGCTGTAGTACTTTTTGTTATATGTTGCTGTAGTACTTTTTGTAGTACCGCTACATACTAATTACTGACGCAAGGTGGTGTAGGTAGGTTACACAAGTGCCTACGAGGAATACAAACATGATGTTATATTGTTCTCAGTATTTGCGGAACATTACATTACCAAAAATACCTCCTACTCCACACAACCATTCACCATTAATACCTCTTTTCGCAAAAGATTAGAGCAAAGTTGAGCGTTGCCGGAAACAAGCCGGAACACTGGACCGGACCGACGCTCGGCGTTTGTTAGAGGACTACTAACTGACCTCTTTAAGGTATATGTATTACTTGACCAACATAACTTAAGCCATCGGGGTGACGCTGCCTGCTTAGCAACACGTCATCATTATCATCCATAGCCAGACTTCACCCACTGCTGGGTATAGGCCAATCTCCACGTTCCTGTGCCAGCCTCATCCAGAATATTCCCGCGATGACAACAATGTTCTCTGCCCATAACTCCACCGGTTGACCAACACTTCTCTTTGCAGGAAAAAAACGCCATCCACCTGTCAAATTTCAATCCTAGTTCCAAATTCCACAGCGTCTCAAGTTATGTTGGTCATTTAATACATGGACATTGAGATCAGAGGTATACATAGGTTCTTACGGACACTGGGATTTAGGGTAAAGGTACTTAACGGTAAATGGTTGTAACAAGTGCCGGGTAGTGACTGATCAATCCGTGAGGACTGGGCGTAGAGAATGAATGAGACAAGAATAGCGATATATATTGATGGGAAAATAGAAAATAAACAAACATTTCCTGTGACGAAATGTGCAAAAAGTTGTGTTTTGCTGTCATCTGCAATAAAATAATTAGAAAAAAAGTGTAAACCTCAAACACTGCCTTAAAATTGTTAGACTAGCTTTGTTATTCAGTAAGTAAGACGGCCAAAAACGATGTACGGACTTTATGAAAGATCATGTACCTAGAAAGTAGGCGACGACTGTTACGGAGACTGAGTAATAGAGAAGTATGGGAGCAAAGTCGACCTTAATTAAATGGGGATAAAGACGGGAGAATTAAGAAGATGATGAGAGAATGCAATAATGTTTAAAAAAATTAATTCAACAGATCACAGTTTTTCAATCCCAGAATCTTTTACAGCTTACCTCATTCATACCCCAACGCACTAAGTAACCTACATATCAAACAAGGTAGCAACACGAAGTATTGGGGACTGCGAACCGTTCCGGTACTTTGAAAGGCAAGGGAGGACAACATACCTAATATATTACACGGGCTACGGGTACTTTACACTTCGAACTCAACTGGGTTTTTGCCCTCTGGCGTGATGTAGCGCAAAAGGTTGCTTTTGTATTATACTTGCATTTTCCCGTGGCTTCGCCCGCATATATGTTGGACATTATCGCACAGGAGCTTACTTCCGGGATAAAAGGTATGCTATATCTTAACCCAAGTCAAAATGCAAAATTTCATCAAAACTCGTCAAAAGGTCACAGACAGAAAAAGCTACTTTCGCATTTATAGTTCTTGTTGTATATGACATAATGAGGCTGAACTGCAGGCTACGATTCTTTGAATAAAATTTAAAGCAAAACGAATATTATGTAGGTGCAGCATGCTTGACCTCTAGACCTTACATAAATATCGCAAAAAGTGTTTAACATACAAACTGCTCATAACTTTACCTCCCGCATTATTTACAAACGCGATCACAAAATCGGGAACATTACTGCCATATCACACATAACTATCGAAAGATACTACGGTCCCAACTTTTATGTTACACCATTCGAAGTGAAATAGGCGTGACTGCACATACATATGTGAGTTTTGAGGAAAAATGGAGCGAATCTAGTAAATTATCGTTCCGTCATAACGGGCGGAATGTCCGAGGGTCGCACTCTTGGGACCTCCTTATCAAAAACTTGTCCGAAAACTTACTTATTTGTTTTTATCGTCGTTTGGTTTATATTCATGCTTTTAGTGCTGGCTGTAGGTATTCTGGTGTTTATTTGAATATAATATTTTTCATATCAAATCAGTATGAAATCGGATAACTTTGAGATCTATAACAAAGAGAACAATCAAATGGATAATTGTCATAATCGCTAGGCTTGGCAATCAGCTAGGTAATTGAGTAACACATGAACAAAACCAATGCCTTATATTTTAACAGTTCAACAACATTCAGCACCTTGCCAATCAGAAGATTTTTTCAAATATATGGAACAATATGTAAGCAAATTATTTCCTTCAAATCCTTTGGAAAGTGAATGAGTGACGATCGGGTGGTTGATTTTCGATTTCAGTTTATTTTGACGTGACAACGGCTAATAAATCGATGAACGCCGGTTGCATGCACGAAAAAGGAGGACTCATTGTCCCGTTACGTCATTGTACGCTTGCGCCACATGTAAGTATGCAATCATTTCATCAATGTTTTGTTATGACGTTGTCACGTTAAACTATCGTCCGTAAACCAACTTTACAGACAACCAATTTTTTAAACACAGTTTCAAAGGCCTAAAGGAAAAAAAGAGAGAAAGTACTTTGTTAAAACTTTATAAATTTAGTAAACCAGCTGACAAGGAAGAAAAAAAGCTATTGAAAAAATGCGGAATATTTTTATATAAAATATAAAAGATGCAAACCGACCGTCACATCAGAAGTGGGAAACAATAAAATTAATTCCAAAGAACAGTTCCGAAGCGCTGGACTATTCCTGAACAGTCCAACGCCATCTTAAAAATTAAAAAGCTGTAAAATATAAAGCTGGTCGTATTTTTACCGCTGCAAAATGAGAATCTGTAGGAAACAATGAGCATGCTCGCGTCTTTCAAACATTCCCCCTTTGAAATTCCCTCTTCAAAGCACGAACTGAAAACCGGGTTTTTTTTAAATATTGTTCACAACTACTAATGGAACATGAATTTTTAACCTACTTTGATAGAAGCGGCCTTACAAGCACCAGTTACAGAAACGTTGAAAGGGAATCGACTATCTTGGTATGAACATGTGATGAAGAGGGACGAATCGCATGAGACTAAAAAAGTGATGAATACAAATGTTGATGGATGGAGAGGGAGAAGAAGACCAAAGAAACCATGGATAGATTATGTGAAGAATGATACGAAAGAAAAATGAGTAAATAATAGCGTGACGGCTGACAGAGAACAATGGAAAACGTGTTGCGCCAACCCCAAGAAACATGGGACAATGCGAGGTAGATGATAATAGAAGCGGTCTTCTATCACATCAGTTCGTTTATTCCAGTTTGTCAAATAACTACAAACAAAAAGGCACCCAATAAATAAAGGGGCAATTAAGGGATTGCCCCATTATACAAAAACATGCCTGAAAAAATGTTTGTACTTTAGACCTCTGTCTATACCCTCAGTAAATACTGACGTAATGTTTTATCCATTATCAACAATGAGTTTATTATTAATATATACTGAAGTTTTAGTTATAGAAATTTTTAAACGCAACTTCGCAAGACCTCTCGTGTGGTGTCCCAACCCATGAAACTGAAAAACTTTTGTTCTATGACTTTTGGAAATTCATATTTTGTTTTTAGTTTTACCATAAATTTTGATCAGCTGATCGAGTCAGTTGCTATAGAAAGTCCAATTTTTTGGGTGAATTCCCAAAACTTGTCGAACGAAAGTTTTTCAGTTTAATAGATCTAGAGACCACACGGGAAGTCTTCGTTTATTATGTTACACCTTGTATGTCATAATTTTTGTTATATTATAAAAGTATTAGTTACTTACCCAGGTATCAACAATAATCAAAAGGTTTGGTAGGGTTTTATAAAAATTGACACAGGTTTTTTTTCGGATGGGAAATCATCAAGTGACCCCTCCCGCTCTAGGCGCAGAGGTAGGGAGTGTCAGACTTGTACTAAGTAAAACCCATCCATGTTCCTTCTTTGCCCTTTGTGTTCTAGGGCCGCGGTATCTCTTTCGAGCCCCTCCTGTTTGCTGACATCTCTTTGAGGCGCGCGTGGAACAAGAACGCGCCGTCGACACGGCCTGTCGTCATAAGACCGTCCACAGGCGCAGGCACCGCACACACAGCTGTACATTACGCCATGAAAAAAAAAACTCAATAAAAGCACCTATACTATTCTTCCGACTAAAACAGGTGAATACCCTTTATACTTTTCATCTCTGTAAAAAGGAGCTCAGACATCTCATCCCAGTAAATAAAATCCCTAGGAAATCCAACCCTATTTCAAATCAATAAGACCAAGATTACGTGAGAGTCGCTATTTAAAACCGCATTTGCCATAAATAGTTGATATAACTGCACTTTGTATTGGCAGCGCGCCAGACCGTTGCTTAGGTATTTACTTGTGTAGCTACAGTAATCTTTTGGCCTAGTTAGCTTGGCTTTTCAATCTAGTGCTGAAAAAATACTGTATTTTGAACTCTAATAACACATACCATAACATCCCGCCTGTAATCCCCGAAGGGTTAGGCACAGATGTACCTAATAGTATCCCCACATTTCGCCAGCTATGTGTAAGCTGCTTATCGTACATTTTAGATCTTCATTGTAAAGAAATAAATTAATGTTTTCGTATCCTGTTTCTCTGCATGAAAGCCTCTATGCTTGAAACCTTCCGATTCATTACTAGATTGAAACCTTATGTATTTCTTTAACTGTCAATTTTGCATCTATACAAATAAAATAAATTGAACAGCTTTTTACTGAATGCATATGAAACTATATACGGCACTTACAAAATCAAAATCAAAATCAAAGCATTTATTTCAAGTAGGCCAATTACAGGCACTTTTGAATTGTCGAAACAAAGACAACAATGAAATGTAGCTACAGTCCCAGTCACAAGGCATAAAAACTGTGAAAGTACTGTAGTTGCCCATTCCCTAACGTAGATCTCTATGGAGAAGAACGGGCAAGAAACTCCATGGACACTCTTTTAAATCAAAATATTGTTACAAAATCTGGTTACATCATTCATGTTGAGATTATACATATATGTGAGAACGATGTACAAAGACGTGCACATTAAGAGCGTCCAGAGTAAAAGGTAAAACCAACAATTTAAAAATAAAGTAATTAAAATAAACCGTGGCAGCTAAGAAATGACCAGTCCCAACTGACAGCGCCCGTTCACGAACATGACGCATGGATCAGCGCCATTCAACTCAACCATATTGAAGGGAATTAAATGACCCGACACACCCGCCACCATCAGCGAGACATTTGAGTGAGCATGACATTCTCTCAGCCACCAGGACACATTCAAGTCAATGAAAGATAACCCAATATAAATGGGAGCTTTACAGTACATAGTACTCACACATGTGTGTTATGCAATTATATAATTCTAGGAGATGGAATCTATACATTGCAAGGATATTTTTACAATCTTCAGCAGCTTCCACAATAATTGAAATGGTAATAAATTAGTTTGCACACGATGTGGAGATAAAACAGATAAGATATACAATTCAACCCCTAAGTTTCCAGAAGAGAAACAAGAAAGAAAATATGTATATATATATAATTAAAGAATTAAAGGGGGAGCATCTCTTCCAAACAATAAAATCTTAGTTCGTGAGCCCAAGTGGCTGTGGAGCAGGACCAGCATTGAGCCATGCATTTTTATCTACGAGATAGTCTTCCAACGTATAATATGCTCGTTTACATAGTGTGCGTTTTATGCATGTTTTAAATTTCTTCTCATTAAGTTGTAGAATGTCAAGTGGTATTTTATTGTAAAATTTTACACAGTACCCCATAAAAGAAGTGCGTACTTTTGACAATCTGAAACGTGGCTGATCTAATTTGTCCTTATTTCTAGTATTGAAATTATGCCTGTCGCTTATTTTACTAAAAAGATGTCTATTTTTCCGAACATACATAATGTTTTCATAAATATATTGACAAGGTACCGTCATGATGTTAATTTTTTTAAACAATTCTCTTAGAGACTCGCGTCTGCGTAGGTTATAGATGGCTCTTACAGCCCTCTTTTGCAGAATAAATATTGAGTCAATATCTGCAACAACAAAAACACATTTGTTCAATTTTTGTTTGTCTGTTTGTTCCGGCTAATCTCCGAAACGGCTGGACCGACGGGACTTTTACTGGCAAATAGGTGATGTTATAAGGTCTAACATAGGCTACTTTTATTTTATAATTTGAACTAGGGTTCCGTGCAAAAAAAAAATTAAAACCCTTGAAATTGGTAACAAAATCAGATTCAAAAAGGGAAGTAATATTTTTAGGGTTCCGTACCCAAAGGGTAAAATGGGACCCTATTACTAAGACTCCGCTGTCTGTCCATCCGTCTGTCACCAGGCTGTATCTCATGAACCGTGATAGTTATAGACAGTTGAAATTTTCACAGATGATATATTTTTGTTGCGGATATAACAACAAATACTAAAAAATAGAATAAAAAATATTTAAGTGGGGCCCCTATACAACAGACATGATTTGCCTTTTTTATACAGCGTGTAACGGAAGGGGGGTATCAACCCTGAAGGAGGTGAATGTGCTCATGAAACCTTTTTTTTATTTTTTTTTATTTTTTTATTACTATGACTCGCACTTAGCCGATGTATTATAATAATTTCACGCGAACGAAGGTTGCGGGTAACAGCCAGGTATTTTAATATATATTTTTTTTCTTTCAGATTTTAAAGTCGTGGAATTTACCATGTTAAAATCCCGTTGTTAGAACCATTTCAAAATCTTCCAGTTTTATTGTCTTAAAAAGGCATTTAAAGATTCAGTTTTTCAGCAAATACATATTACAACATACTGAAAAACAAAGTAAGCTTCGCCATTTTAAAATGCAATGGATATGAATTCCAATTCTTGCGGAAATAGTCCGCGAACAACAAGTTAATATGTATGCAAACAATTTCAAATCGCATGGAGCCATGAATGGAACTAAATATTTTAAAATAGTACTTATAAAGTTACAGGAGAGGATTCTATTGCCTAACTTTGACTAGGACGACTAACTCTAGCGGGGAAGCGTGGAAGCCTATTGTAGGAACTTTGTTACCTAATATGTATGTTAATTTTATGTTATGTTAATGGGCTTTTATGCCTACAGTTACGGGGAGTGTTATTAAAGCTGGCGTGTATTTAGTATCGTTGGCAAACGTTCTGAAGTAATAATATGGTAGTTATTAGATCAGACGAATATTAAAATTGTAAACTTAAACAAAAATTGTGTTTCCTTATAAACAGATTATTATATTCCTACACTTTATATTACCTTGCCTATCCTTTATTATGTAAGTAAGTTGTATCTAAGAATATAATATATTAATATCTAACTACTACTGAAAAAGTAACATTGATGAGTGCTTATTTGCGTAAAGTCTCTTGGCAAATTTATCGTCAACCCAACGAGCTTTAGGACGGCCATGGCTTCTTTGGCCTAACCTTGCCCACCACTCTGTCAAAGCCTTGCTCCATCGGCCATCTCCGCGTCTAGCCAGATGTCCAGCCCAAGTCCACTTGAAGCGCACTGCCCGGTCCCCGAGGTCATAGACTTTCACACTTTTGTACTCGGTGGACAGTCTAAATTTTTCATGCAATTATCCAAACAATTAAACTTTTGTAACAGTACAATACTAATTAATGTCAGAGATAGGTCAATGTGACAATAGAAGCCACTTTCACAGGTCAAAAGATACTTCACGAAATTGTGAGAGTTGTCAGAAAACAACTTATAACCTACAAGTTTATTCCTATTTTCGTACGTGCGCTTCTAAAGTTATAATTTGACGAGCAATAAAAAGCACTAACTTCTCTAGAAGTTTATTTTCTTTGAAATTGAAAATTCTGCATTAACGTTTCTATACCAAGAACGTGCTTTATTAGCCTAGTTCCTTTTACAATTTTTATTTTTGGTTTCGTTGTTGTAAATAGTTTTTTTTTTTTAACTTTTTCGTTTTATTTTGTGCAGTGGAGAGTTTCTGGGGCGTAAAAACAAGAAAGTATTCCAAAACAGCTAAAATGGAAAAATGAGAAAACAATTTAAAAAAAAATCAAAGAGTACGTAAATACATAGTTTACTGAAGTTAATATGACAAAGGTTAGGTTAAAACTTAAGGTTGATTGGTAGAGAAAGTCTTGAGGCATTAAGTCCGCCTATGTACCACTATTGTACATAAAATTTAAATAAATAACATAATGAACGCATACATGACATGTTTTTTCACCGAATGAATTTATTTAAATAATTTCATATGAAAATTTGGTTTGAATTTTCACACCACACCCAACGAAGTGCGAAACAGAATTCAAAAATTCACCGAAGTAAATCCTTAGTTGGACCGTATACATTACGTATTCGGTGGGCATGTCTTATTCATAGTTTATGTGCCTCAGGGTGCGTGGCGAGCTATGGTCAGCATTCAAGAATTGTGGCCACGATATACTGAAAGATCGGCGAATATTTATTGGTAGCTTTATTTCGCTTGGGTCTTGAATTGAAAGGTGAATTTGAATATTTTCGTTTTAATAAAAGTTTGGTGTTTGTGCGAAATACATAAGCGAACTTTTGTGCTGGAATAACGCTTCTGAAACGTTTGTTATTGCGCAAATACACTTGGTTGTTAGCCCGTATTCGAATGGTCGATTGACTTTAATCGAATTCGGGCACCCAATGCATTTATTACACTACGAGTAGTTTGAATGAAGTCGAACCTTGAAACCAAAGATTGCCCGAAGACGGGCGTACTCGACCCCGATCTTTTATACTTGGAGGTTTGTCGGGGCAGACTTGTTAAAAAACTTACACCTTCGAATTCAGCTATAAACAAAAGACTTGCATACACCAATACAAACAGAGTCGACGTTCTTCTAATCCAAACATTTTCTAAACTTCCATACCTTTTCTTAATACTTGGAAAATGTTCATCAACTTCATGGAATAATTGGTTAAGTTGCTATTTATACAATTTCCGTTATTATTTACAAGACAAATTCAGGATAACGAGTTTCCAACATTAACCTATTTATTTCTTAGTCCAGATGCTGCTCCTTCTTCGTAATCAAACACCCAAGACTTGTACCTACAGTTCAGTTGAAAAGAATGAGGTGCAACTCTTTGTGGATTTCTTAAGACTAAAGTTTTAACACAATTATCTTACCCGCTTGACTTACGGCGAAGGTGAGCTTTTTTTAAAAAAAACCTTTGTGGAGCTACATTTTACAAAATTGTTAAAGAAAATGTGGTTATGTTGCTAAATGTAAACAACAAAAATCTTCTGGATTATCATCATGAATGTATAGTTTACAAGTGACCCGCCTGGCCTCTGTGGAGGTCCAATTTACTAACAACAGTGCCACCTGTCAGGTCCAAAACTATCCTATCTTTGAAGCTGAACCTAACCATACAAATTCATTGAAGTCAGTTGGGTGGTTTCATAGATTAGCGCGTACGAACATAGTGACGCGTGATTTTTGTAGATTAATAATAAAATCATTTTGGAAGACTGGGTTAAGTATAATCACGTATGTGCTGCTGCCCAATGTTAATCCTACTGAAACGGTTACTAGCGACCCCTAGCAAAAATCAGTAACCTAGCTACTCTTGATTGGCTGACAGGTGTCCCATTTATTTCACCCATAATTTCAGCATTTAACGCTTGATTTGGTACTCAATTTCATGCTAAAATGTCCAGCGCAAGCTAACCAATAAAGGCTTTATGAATTCTCAATTATTCAATTCTCAAAGACACCACATTTGCCTTGGAAAGGAGCCTCACGACCAAACTTGCTAATTGATAGATTTGAAGAAGAGACAGTTTTCTTTTACGTATCCATACAAACAACTATCTGTTTGTAATAAAAAAAAACAGCTTTTTACTGAATGCATGTGAAAGTTTAAACGGTACCTAAAACAAAAAATATTTTATTTTTCTCTGTCTTTGTTTGTTCCGGCTAATCTCCGAAACGGTTGGACCAATTTTGACGGGACTTTTACTAGCAGCTAGCTGAATAAAAAAACCCATGAAATTATTAACAAAATTCGATTCAAATAGGGAAGTAATATTTTTATAATAATTTCACACGGACGGAGGTCGCGGCCCGCGGGCAACAGCTAGTAAGCTATAAAATCTCGCTTTACCCGCTTATCTCCCTCTACACTACCACACAAAATTCTCGATCACGCACCCGCGTATGATTTAGTCACGGCAAAGTGTCTTACTGGGTGAAATGTTACTAAAGTTGACGACACACCGAGAATACTAAAGACCCATGTAAATGTTGTTTTTGATATTTATATCGGTAAGTTCGCGAGCCGGGTTCGGCAACTTGGCCGTAATCGTGTCGGGAATTACGACCGTAAATCATGTTCGAAGTTTTTTTGTTCCTGATAAATTACTTGTGTGTGAGTGGATTATATTTGATGTGGGAATTAGTGGGGGGTGTAATGTGATGTGATATTTGGAGCTTTGTGTAATCAGTCTGTTTCTATTTGTTTTGATTGTAGAACATTTAATTTCTTTTCCGTGGCATCTCGTGGCACTGCGGCATCGCTTTGGGCCCTATCAGAATACTAGCGCTGTGACACATTTTTATAAAATGTTTCAGTTACCATGCTGAGATAGTGGCATTTTTGGCTTCGTACAGAAGTTAATTAGGTAAGTTTTTGTTATGTTCACTTTTTTTGTTAATTTTACTTATGTGGTTTCGTCCTGTGAGAGATAAATAAATACTTTTTCCTTTTTTTCTTTCTTTCTTTCTATCTTTCAGTGAGTAGTGACTGTAGGAAATAGCTCCATGAGGGATAAGTCAATGGGTATTCAGGACTACCATCGTTGCCTTGATTTCCTTAATCAATCATCCCTGTTCAAATGTTAGGATACACAGCGCCGCTTTCTGATACAATAACGAATGTAATTAAGACCTTTTTTTTTTTTTTTTTTGGGGGGTGAGAAATCATCAAATGACTCCTCCCGCTCTGGGCGGAGCGGAAGGGAGTGTCAGACTCTTACTGACTAAAAAACACCCATGTTCCTTCATTGGCTCTTTATGTTCCAGGGCCGCGGTATCTCTTTCGAACAGTCCCGCAGCCCTGGCAGGCACCGGCCCTTGCGGGCCCCTCCCGTTTGCTGACAACTCTTTGAGGCGCGCGTGGAACACGAACGCGCCGTCGACACGGCCTGCCCGTCGTCATACGACGGACGGACGGCGAGCTAGCCCATTACTCGCCGTCCACAGGCCCGCGCCTACGGTGGCCGAGAGCCATCACGGCGTGGCCCCCGACGCCCGGTGCTTCTCCCGCGGCGGCTGGGACGTGAGGAGGTTCTCTCCCTCTCACGTTCCGCCGCCTCCTTCGCTAGCATGACTGCTTCGCAGAAGGAGGCGACGGCTTCCCATTCCCTCTCGCCCCGGACCATGGCTTGAACCAGGGCCGGGCGCGAGAGGTCGCCGCCGCCAATCGCCGCTACGAGGACACGGCGGTGCTCCTCCCAAGCGGAGCAGACCTCGACGGTGTGCTCCACCGTGTCCTCCGGTCGATCCTCGCAATTGTAGCACCAGGGCGTTTCCTCCCGCCCGATTCGGTGCAGGTACCTCCCGAAGCACCCGTGTCCGGTGAGGACCTGCGTCAGGCGGAAGGTGAGGGCGCCGTGGCGCCTCCCTAGCCACTCCTCAAAGAGGGGACTTACCGCCACTATCGTGGCGTGCCCTATGTAATTAAGACCTTATTCAGAACTAAAAGTACCTTTGTAGGCAATATAAACACTGTACCTAAAAAAAAAAAATTGTTATTGATGGCGAAATTTTCGAATATAAGGTCATATAAAATATATAAGATCATCCTTACATTAAACTTTCTTGACTCATTATCATGTTCCTAGAAAAAACAAAACTTTTAAAAATAAAACTCACATGAGTATAAGGGTGGAAGGGACACCGACGCGAAAACGGTTACCACGTATTGAGTACATCATTCTGAACGTCCCCACATAGAAATTTTTTGTCGGTTATTAAAAAAAATCATCTGTTTACTACAATAGTGCAGTAGAGTGGGCTCGTAAGTACATCCCGCATGGATAGTTCCATCATATCCACTTACGAAATGAATACGGCAGAAAGGAAGAATTTATACAAATAAAAGAAATAGAAGTATATGTTTGTAATTTCAAAATAACAGCTTTTAAAACCAAATAGGTAAAATTAACAATAAAAAAATAAATAAAGTGAACATAAGAAAAACTTACATACTAAACTCCTGTACAAAGCCAAAAGGCCCCTATCTCAGCATGGTGCTGAAACATTAAAAAAAAAATGTGACAGCGCTGGTATTCTGATAGGGCCCAAAGTGATGCCGCAGTGGCTCGTACATCCCGCATGAAACTACTCATATCCACTTACGAAATGAATACGGCAGAAAGGAAGAATGTATACAAATAAATGAAATAGAAATATCTGTTTGCAATTTCAAAATAACAGCTTTTTATTGAATGCATATGAAAGTATACAGGGTGGAAGGGACATCAGCACGAAAACGGTTACCACGTATTCAGTACATCATTCTGAGCCACATAGAAATTTTTCAGCGGTTATTAAAAACAAATCAGCTGTTTCCTACAAAAGTGCAATACCTACACTGTCAAAATGTATGGAACAGCTGTTTTTTTTTAAATAGCCGAAGTAAACGTTATATGTGGGGGGACTCAGAATAATGCACTGAACACGTGGTAACCGTTTTCGCGTCGGTGTCCCTTCCACCCCGTATATCACAGTGTGCTCAAAACGTTAGAATACTTTAACCTCTCATCTAAAATTAAACTTGGAGGAAGACCTTTTCATAACACGCCATAAATTTATGTTTATACAATTATGAGTTCGCGCCCGGGATGAATATAAACAATTTCAGAACCATAATTATGTTACATTAAATTAAATAACCTTTCCCTATGACCTGAAGAATTATTTTGGGAAGTTAACTTACATTTACATTATTATGTTATTATGGTTCGCCAATAACTGCCAAATTATCCCCATTATTGCAATTAAAAGACTTAATTGCAATAATACCACACATATGCATGTTCGGGTTGACCTTATTGCCGGCAAAATCGAATATTTCATTTTGTTCTGTGCTGTACCGAATCAAGTCGTAAACTTGTAAAGCCTACTTAGCTGTGATAGTTTTCCTTTTAACTTCGTTATATTATTATATACCTACTATCACCGTGATTTTTTTCACGCATGCAAACACTTACGTTTAGTAGATGGGTGGGGGACACTTGAGTCTAACAAAAATTTGCACTTTAAAGCTTAATATTTCACAAACGAATACCTTAATCGAAAAATTACTGGAACAAACTTGCAAATTTTTTTAAAGACCTATTCAACGATACTCCACACTATGGAGTAAGCGAGAAAAAAAATCCCCACGTTACGGTACTGGAGAAACCCTAAAAAAAATACTTTTCGAAATTTTTATTTTATCACTTTGTTGGCCTAACTAATCTGTATATTCAAGCCAAATTAGAGCTTTCTAGTACCTACTAAGAGTCTTTGAGCTAAGCTGCGGACAGACAGACAGACAGAAAGACATGGCGAAACTATAAGGGTTCCTTGAATGTTGACTACGGTACCCTAAAAAGTGTGTCGTTGTCGAATAGTCAAACTTCAAGCTTTAACTGGATAATACAACGACACTTCTTGGTTAAACTAAATGAAACCTACTTTCCAGCATTCAGTCCCCTCGGTAACCCACCCGATAATTCGAAACACCGTTCAACTTCGCATAACCGTTTAAAAGTCGCGCAACCAAACGAGAAAACTTCGCATATTTAAAAATATTTTATTATTCCCAATGTTGAGTAAATCATACAGAAACTCACAATTACCTAATGTATTGTAAAACTTGACTTTCGTATCGTAAATTTTCTATAGAAGATACGTGCTTTGTATCGGATAGAAGGCCGATAAAATATTTTCTGATTTTGCGAAGTTAACCTAAATTATCCTTTATAACGATTTGGTAGCATCTGGGAGAATGCATAGTGGGATTTCTGAAACGATATCGGGGATGTGAGATAGCAATAAAATGGATTGCAATTGCAGTGTTCTATTTCCTATGTCTATACGAGTATTAGACAATGGACGGTAGAGAGAATTTAGTGATGTGGAGGTTCTTTGTTTTGAGTTAGGTACTATATTTTGTTTTACTGTAGGCATCTTACAGTATTGTATCGATAGATTACATGCTTAGTCGTTTCATCTAGTTGATTTGATAATTGATTCTGGAAGTCTAGTTGGGATTGAAATACATAAGTAGCCATAATATTTGTAGATGTTAAGATTCTGCCCTGTGATTAGTTTATTTTTTTCATTTTATTAGTTTTTTTTTTTCAGATGGGAATTCATCAAATGACACCGCTCTGGGTAGAGTGGAAGGGAGTATCAGACTTGTACTGACTAAAACCCATCATGTTCCTTCTTAGCCCTTTGTGTTCCAGAGGCAGGGGTAGTTCCTCCCTTGATGAGCTCTTACACCAAGCTCTAATAGGAATACTCAATTCGTTCCAAACCACATCCCAAATGTGCTAATGGTGTGGCGAGTACTATCGGTCGTGTTTGAGCTTTAGAGGAACTTTGTGTAATGTAACAATGCAATTGTGTTAGAGCAGACTTGCAGAGCTACGTTGGTAACAATAGGTTCTACTAATTTGAAGAAGAATGATCATTATATTGTAGTTCCATCCACATGAGTAAAGCGATTTTTGGTCGTATTCATTAGTTATGATTTCGAATTAGATATATTATTTCAGTCTTTATTTCAACTAATAATTTGTAATCTACGAAGTTCAAAATATAAAGAGAATACAACAAAGCAACGAAGAGTTAACATCTCATATTTCCAATATATGGCCGACTCACCGCCGGAAAATGATGACTTTCAATTCAACCATGGGTTTTTCTCAGTGTGTTTAACACATACTAGCAACCCGATATATCCCTCCTTTCACCTCAGAAGGAAAATATTAATGAGGATTTTGGGGTCATAGACAATTATGCAAATAAAAATGGAAAAATGAGGATTTTGCCACTGATAAAAAGGGGCAATTTACTCCCCCAAATTCTGTCTTCTAAATTTGGGAGAACGACTTCACGAAAACATTAATTCCACACGTGACGAAAACCAGATGAAAATTATATTTAAGACTAGCTGTTGGCCGCAACCTTCCTTTGCGTGAAATAATTATTATAAAATATTAATTCCCTTTTTTAATCGAATTTTGTTACCAATTTCAAGGCTTTCAATTTTTTCGCACGAAACCCTGATTATTTTTCTAAAACAAAAGTAGCGTATGTTAGACCTTATAACAATCTGGCAATAAAAGTCCCGTCCAAATTGGTCCAGCCGTTTCGAAGATTATCTGGAACAAACAGACAAAGAAAAACTGAAAAAAAATGTGTTTATGTTGTAAATGCCGTATACATTTTTATATGCATCCAGTAAAAAGCTGTTTTTTTGATGTACAAACAGACTCTTCAATTTTATTTCTTTGTACAGATAGATGAAAGCTTATCATAGTCATATTTCAACTAAGTAGTCGCACCAAAGTGCCATCCTCTTCCTGCCATGTTTACATACACCAGTATTTATGTACGGCAATTAACAAACTTAGTAGCACATATACTGTGCAAGTTCCGAGACAATTTGCTAAGTGAAAACATATAGTAAGGGTGTAATGTTTCAGTTTTAAGTAGATGCTGCAGTTTCAGGGTGGGGGTCTAATTTTCTGGTTATGTAAGAGTAAGTCTTCTTTGGTTGGAAGAAGTTTGGGTATTTTAAGACTACCTAATCATTTACCTAATCATTTTAAAAGAGTAACCATGGAGTTTCGTGCCGGTTCTTCTCCATAGGAAACGACCAACTCGAACCGTGCACCTTTTTATCGACGTTTCATAAGTGCCCATGTAGGCCGATGTGAAATAAAAATATTTTGATTGATTTTGATTGATTGATTGACCTGCAAAGAGATTTTCTTTTGGCCAATATAAAATCTGGCCTTGTCAGGTTGCTTTGATCCCAGCTGTTTCGATTTTCGATGTAGTGTTGACCGAACCTATCTTGGCAGATTTAAACCATAAACACACCACAACCCATCACCCCTGCAATCCTCGAAGGTTTACGCAGAGGTGTACCTAATATTACACCCACATTTTGCCAGTTGTGTTTGAGCCCCATGTAATAGGGGGCGAGTCTATTGCCATCAACCGGGCCCAATTCCAGACTACGTGGCGGCTAATGAGAAATCCCTGATGGAAAAACCCAATATCTCTTTGTCCCGACCTGGGAATCGAACGCAGGACCCCTTGCTCAGCAGTCGTGCTTGCGACCACTAGAGCAACGAGGCAGTTTAACCATAAAGTCCAGGTATTTTGATAAACATAACACCATTAGGTATGTATACGCATTGGGTCCGCTGATTTTATAATATGCTAAAGGAATAAAATGCGGACATTTCCAAATCTCATGTTTTCATAATCAAGCAGGTCATAAAATTATATTTTTATGGGTCGCGAGTTTCAGATCATGAAAAAATATATTCGTTAGGTCCAAACCAGGGTTTACGACGACCCGGGGATATACGTCATTCCGTATGCAAGGACATAAAAATATGTTAAACGAAACAAAGGCAAATATGTATGAAAATACAGAAACTCACTACACCCACGCGACACTTCCGAATTATGATGGTAATGTGACGTAACAATGTCCGCGTGGTTAGTGGAAAAGATAAAAGAAAACCTTTTCTTTTTATACAACATAATATGCATACGTGTTAAGAAATGTACAGACACCAGCACATCAAGCTACCCTAACTAAACTGTCAAATTTTCTCAATCAACCTTGAAACTAAATGCTTTAGCGATAATGTTGAAAATCTATTAAATAGATTTGACAGATTGTAGTAGCTAGATGTGCTGGCGTCTGTATTTAATTAGTTTTTTTATACTATAACATTCCGACTTGATTACTTAGTAAGCATCCTTCTATCAACTTAGATCATCGCAGTACATCAAGCGCCTAGCCTCTTCCCAACTGTGTTGGGGTCGGCTTCCAGTCTATCTGACCTCCACAACTCAGTAAGTACTGGGTAATATGATACCCGTACACGTCGTAAGACTGATTGTCAGACTTTCGGGCCACTGATTACAGATTGTTCACTGTACTTGTACAACTTTTAACAATCACTTGTTTTTGTGAAAAATAAAACATTACATAATTACATTCGAATGCGGTGAGGGAGCGTCTTACTAAGAGTTCTACCACGGTCCGCTTCGCTCAAAGAACAACTCCCGAACTCAACAGGGTTGCCAAGTTTAAAAAAATAATAATAATAAAGCATTTCAGATTTTAAGAGAAGGTAAATAAAGAGTACGGACTAATAAAAATGACTTTTTTTTAATTGTACTACTTGATATTCTGTTTCTGAGATCAAATTGATGAGAACCTTAATAATCAATTTAAATCATGGAGATGCCTCGGCGTATCAAGGCCAGCGCACACCAGAGACGGCAGGGCAGGGGATTTAAGGACCAGCTCACACTGATGATATCAGCGGTCTATTAGACACCGTGGCATGCCGCGGGCCGAGACCAGTAAATAATATTAATAATAGTAAACATTTAATCCAGAATCACTTCCATATTTGTTAGTAACAATGAAAACTTATATAATAGTGTTAGTAACATTTAATTTTTTTTTTTTTTTTTTTTTTTATTACAAAACGGGCCTGCTCTTGACCTCGATCACGCCTGGTGGAAAGCGATGGATGAGGTCTATGATGAAACGAGCGTGCCCAAAAGATGCCTGTTCACTCTTGCTTTGAAGGCAGACGGGTTATATGTGGGAGGGAACACAGATGCCGGGAGAGTTCCACACTTTGGCTGTGCGCATAATAAACGTGGAGGAACGTGGTTCTAGCTGCGTGAGGCACGCCGATCCTGGGGAATATCTACTTGACTGCGTGCAGTCGTATCCACTGCCCCAAGATCGGAGAGCACCACAAAAAAAGGCAAAACAGGGTAAAGCCAGGGCAGAGGATTTTGCCAGGACATGCTGGCAACTTGTCTCCGCTTGCCTCATATGTCGTATGGCGGACTCAAGCGCATACCGTTGTCTGTCTTGGCGTCTCTCAGCTTGCCTTCACGTCCCCAAGCATGCCGTTGCAAAGTGCCGTTACCTCCTGTCGGAACCCATCGCATCCCGCCAAAACATCCCCTGCCGCGCTCTTCACTGCCGCGAAGGGAATGATGATGACGATGCCTTTGATGCCTTCGGGTTGATCTCTAAACATTGGAATCTGTATACTATTACCACTAGCTAAGAATGAATTTAAGTTGGGTAAAGATAAAATGCTCTACCCTTCAGTCCCTAGTTTGCGCTGGCCTGAAATAGAGTATTTAAACATATTCTATTTTTTGTACATTATAAAGTACGCCTTCGTGAAATAGAGTACAATGAAAAAAATAAAAAAAGCACTAGTATGAAGTTTAAGATCCGATCTGTTAGAAAAAAAAACATTGTTATTTAAGAGGAATCAATGGACTCCCAAAATACAGGCATTCCTTGCTTAGTTTGGGGTTTTAAGGTATCAATTAAAATAATTATGATACTCTTTATAGAGTAAGGTTGTCAACCCTAACATTACCAAACTGAATAATTTACAATTTATTCCGAACAGCAGCCAACTCTTAACGACTCCAGCTATCGCTTCACACAGTTTATAATGCGATCATCACACATGTTGCCGACCTTTTACAGCTACAATTGAGTTGCTTTTGAACTCCAAAGTACCATTAAAACGTTTTAAAATCCCTTTTTAAAGTAAGGTCAGAGTTTTAATGGGTCTAAAGTAGGCTCATGTTGTGGATATGTGTTTGTAAGTAAGCCATTCTTTAGAAGAAGCGGCAGTAACTTACCTTTAAAATTTCAGGTTTCGTAAAAGGATGTTGTGTTGCCTGAACAGGTTGGTTTATTTGCTAGTTGTACTAGTAAATTTCTGAACATAATGGACTAAACAATACTATTGACGTTCTATGCTAGTACACCTTATACTTTAGGGAGTTACAGAGAAATATAGATTTTTTTAGAGTATTTAGGTAGCTCACAACTATTGAAAATCACGGAAGATATCCCGTAAGTGATAGTGACAGACAGTGTTAGTTCAAAGTATACAAGTACTTAAGTGCGGTTTCTACGTTTCCAAGAAATGAGAGCTAAGTAACAAAAACATATATTTGTGAAAACTGTTAGACAATAAATCAAGACCGGTTTACTAAAATCACAATAACATATTTTCGACGAGACCTGAAGCCGTTCTGGGAACGAAAATGTATTGAAAACTTATAAAAGCAAACATTATGGTGCAAAACAGTATCCAGTTTGCTATACCAGTATGAAATAACATGGAAAATTACTTTAATACTGCATACCCGGGTTTGTAAGAGTACAGTCATGAGCACTAATAAGTATACACTTAGCAAAATTCTAAAGCGTTATAATCGACAGCGAATATCCATTTCAAAACAAAGCATAGGTGTACCATAATAATAATCCCACATTTCGCCAGTTATGTTTAAGTCTCATGTAATAAGGGGCGAGCCTATTACTCCGTGGCTGCTACTGAGAAATTCCTAAAGGAAAACCCCTTTTTGCCCGACCTGGGTTTCGAACCCAGGACCTCGTGCTCTGCAGTTACACTTCAAGTTGAGAAAAGGCCTATTTCATAATAGCATGAGTTCAAAAATACTAAGTTCGTTATCAAAATAACAATCAATAAAGTAAGAGAACATCACTTTTTAAAATTAGCTACGCGTATACATATTATTGGCCTTGACTGTACCCACCTACGTGCTTCCGTGAAAATTTATGATTTGAAATCATTTATTCATTTCTGGACGCTGTCATGACACTTCTGAACGTTAAATAAATTATTACGGTAGGAGCAATATCTTCATTGAGAGTAACAGACGAGAAACGGGAACCGAGATATTGAAATAGCTCTGGAGAGGTAGATAATGTCACAATGGTTCGGAAGCTGCTAAAACCCTCATTTTCATAAGCATTTATTTAGTCCATACCTATTAGCATACAATTAATTTACTCAAAGAAACCAGCCGCGGTGGCCACATACCCGAAATCATATACAAACAAAAGTGATATTTAAAAATGATCTGTCAAACCAAGGCAATTTCATGAATATTAAAAACATTTTTCTGTTTTATTTCAATTAAATGTTTTCCGCCTCTAAAAAAACACCCCATACCCTTAAGCTAGCAACGATTTTCGAAATAAAAAAAATAGATTTTCACATATTTTATAATCTACACCTCGCATTTGTTTTGGATCGCCCAAAAAAATGGGATTTTTGGATCGCTTGCGGTCCGAGCGACATGGACCCTCATGCGGCTCAAACATCAAGCGATTCAAAAATAACTCACATTTTTGCATTACTACCTGCCAAATAAAGAATTTAATTTTAAGAATGGAGGGCAATATTTGAATTCCTCTCAATGAAGACTTCCGTATATTTTTTATTGCGACATTTTCAGTTCAAAATGTGTTTATTAAAATTGCCACCACCTCCGTTTCCTAGAAACAAATTGGAGACTTTTACATGTTTCGGAAAATAATACATATTAAAAAAGGTATTCGAGTAAATAACTTTGAAAAATAAAATCCAATATTTTCCGGATCTTTCATAACAGCTACATTGAGACGTGCGATTTTAAAACAGATATGGATTCTTCTGATAATGTCTCTTGAATTTATGTGAACCAGAAGTCTTTGACGAAGATATCATCACGGTTACATCCGTAGCAGGGTGTGTAGGGGTAATTAATGGAGGTAGCCTTGAGTTAATGTGTCCCCTAATGCCTGCCGGGTGATGTATCCATGCGGGCGGTAATGTTTGCCGCATATTATGTACTTACTTACTTAGTTGCGTTCACAATTTATTTTCTAAACATGTACCTAAACAAATATAACATACATCATAGCTCCACGCCTTGTAATTCCCGAAAGGTTAGGCAGAGGTGTATCTAACAACACACCCACAGTTCGCCAGTTACATTTAAGCCCCATGTAATAAGGGGTGAGCCTATTGCCAACGGGGCATCAAATTTTCTCAGTAACAGCCACAGAGTCTGGATTTGATCTAGACTCCGTGGCTGCTACTGAAAAAATCCTGTTGGAAAAACCCAATAACTTTTTGCCCGACCCGGGAATCGAACCCAGGACCTCATGCTCAGCATACACACAGCACTTATAAAGCTTAGTTAGCGCTTTGATAAACGAAAGACTTTTCAACAGTACCTACTAGTCATTCTGAAATAAAACATTAAAATAAAGTCAATGGAGTGGAAGTACTCATAACAACAATAAAGTTAAAAACAAGGATTCAAATAAGCAATACATTTTATGCTTTTCTGTCTTAAATAATGTTTCAAGTACAGTCCACCTCGAAATGCTTCACCACCCTAAAGTTAAGCGCAGCTAGCACATCCTAAGAAAACAAGGTTGATTTAAATATGTGACAGATAAATAATTTCAACTTTACAGAATTTTTCATTTTGTAGGAAATACTGTTTTAAACTAAACCTATACTGTCACTTACGGGATATCTTCCGTGATTGTTCATTGCAACCCGCAACCCGCGATCATGGCGTTTGCTACAGCATCGAAATATTGGAAGCTCAAAATCATGAACAATCACGGAAGATATCCCGTAAGTGACAGTAAAAGTTTAGTGGTAACTGGTTCCGAAAATGGTAAAATAATTATGAGCTCGACTGTACTTAACTTTCTTGCTTTAATAAATGAAAGCTTCGATTTATGCTGCATTTCCTAGTATTGGCTACCGCAAAAGTTCTTACTGTCATAAATAATGACCTTCATTTTGCTGAAATGCAGTGTTTTCTGGACCAAACTGCTTTTCTCATTCATTATTTTCTTTAAAGTATCTCTTTGCATGGAAATGTCAGTGCTTAGCTTTAAAAATTATCTAGCATTCGTCATGAATGTCTTTTAAGACTACTAAGACATCTAAAAAAATATTTTAATGAGCAATTAGTATTTAATGGTTTACCATTTCAAAAGCTTAGTACCAAACTATATTTAAATGTGGGTCAACGGTCCTTACATTGGGATCAGGTACTGATCGAATTATAAAGGTTCCATTAAAGAATTTGACCAAACCTCGTAACGTTGTACCCAAAGGTATTCAAAAATTCACCCATGGGTTGGTAGCCACTATAATAGGGTTTCCTCAATGGGATTTTGATTTATGGGATGGTTTTGTTTTTTTTTGCTTTTAGAGGACAATAGTGTGATTCTCTTAGGATTTAACTGTTGGTAAATGATATACATATATATATCGCTGATGTGGTTGAAGTGGGATTGGGCGGGTCGTGTCTATAGGATGCATCAGGACCGATGGGCCAGAGTCGTCACACAGTGGGTGCCAGAAGACGGGCGTCGTCGTCGAGGGAGGCCTAGAAAACGCTGGCGTGACGACCTAGACGCGTTTAGGAGAGATTGGCCAGAGAAAACCGCACCGAGAAGAGTGGAAGGCTATGGGGCAGCAGTGGGACAATAGAGGCTAAGAAAAAAAAATAAAAAAAATGATATACAGGCTTAGACTTATTTTAAGCTGCAGAGCTAGCGAAGAGAATTAGTACGATTGAATAGGACAACCATGACATAACATCACGCCTGTAATCCCCAAAGGGTTAAGCAGAGGTGTAAGTACCTAATAGTATATCCACATTTCGCTAGTTATGTTTAAGTCCCATGTTTTAGCGGGCGAGCCTATTACCATCAACCGGGCACAAATCCAGAGTCCGTGGCTGCTACTGAGAAATGCCTGATGGAAAAACTCGACTGACTCGGGAATCGAACTCAGGACCTCATGTTCAGCAGTCGCGCTTGTAGGACAAACATATAACAGTTATTCAGTTCGGGTTCAAAAATCGGGTTAAAAACAAGTTCTCAGTTTGGTGGTTAGAGAGAGAAATTTGTTCTGTGTACGCAATGCATATACTGAGTTAAAACTGTTGACTAAAATAATAAGACATCTAGTGTTTTATTTAATTTATTTTCATGTTGTTATGTGTATCAGATCAACTAGGAATATTGTATAATACTACCTTTTGCATTTAAACAATATGTTAAAAAAAAACTCTGTCCAATCCGTAAGGTTATTGTTAGGTATCGAGATTAGATTCTATTTATGTAATCCTTTTTGGAGAACAAGTAAAAAAAATACCACGATGAAAATTAAACAAAATGTACTAAAATGAGGAAACTTCTATGGCAACTCACGGGCGCGAGCGGGCGCTTCTCGGGTAGTGACATCATAAAAAACACGACGATCGAACATACTAATGCCGAAAATGGTGTTGTCACGTTTTAAAAACGTTTTGTTTGAATTTTGGAAAACGGATTTGGGACAAAAATCATGCATTTTAAAATTCATTAATATTTTTACTTTCATAAATATTTTATGTTCTTATTCTATTTGGCATTCATTGTCTTTGGTATACCTATATATTTTTATATATTATTTCTGTAGGTATCCCTACGCTATCAACCTACCTAAGAGAAACTATCTATCATATAGAAAAACAAGCGATAAAACGCCTTTAACAAAGATGTTGCTAGCTAACGTACATCTTCTAATGCCTATACAAATATAAGTATCGTGTTTCTGATTACCGAGATAACGGATTGGCTCTAATCCTCCATTGATTCGTTCGGAAAAAGGTCACGCACACAATAATCCAATTTATTTATCGTCTAAAAGAAAAACAGGTCAGACGGAAAATTATTTTGTGTAGGTAATGATCAAGAAGGCTTACTTCACCAGTTGGTGTTTATTTCTAAATAGTTCTAAGTAACATTGTCAATTAGGTACGGGATAAAGTCAGGTCTTTGTTTTTTACCTTGTTTTACTATCATCATCTGCTTAGCCTTTCCCAACTATGTTGGGGTCGGCTTCCAGTCTAACCGGATGCAGCTGAATACCTGTATTTTAAATGGAGCGACTGCCTATCTGACCTCCACAACCCAATTAGCACTGCATAACACGAAACCCCTTTGGTAAGACTGGTTGTCAGACTTTCAGGCCATAGAATACCAGTAACGACTGTCAAAGATCAACAGTTGATAGCTGGCACCAACGGCTTAACGTTTGTTCCGAGGCATGGAGGAAACTCGGTATATAATAGGGTGTTAACCCATCCACGGACCAACCTAGATAAGTGCGGCTTAACCTGAAGATCGACCCGGGTGGCTGTTATTATTTAGCCACGAGCTCCTCTAAACAATTTTTTACTATAAATTACTAGAAAATCTGTATTTTAACGACATGTATATGACTGTAATAGACTGCGGGATGATCAGTAATAGAGAAATATAGAAGAAAAACATACTGCGCCGACCCCATAAAAAGCAAAGAGGCAGGAGAATGATTATGATGATAATGATGTTTTTTTAACATAAAATAGATGACCAAAATAAAGTAAAAATCATTTTTTTTTTTTTGGTGAAACTTTATTCTTATTCTTTATTGCACACAAAATTAAAAGATATACACACAACATTACAATATATAGCTTATGTACAACGTCGAGCACTTAACTTGCTTGCTTGTTCACTTTGTTATTGCATTCGAGGCGGTATTGAAAACCGAGCCGCAGGCGAAGTTGTTATGGAGAATTGCAGTAACAAATTCCTACGTGTATCAAACGACGTTTTCCAATACACTTCGAAGAAATAAAATAATAGAACGAAACATATATTTGTCATGAATTAATAGGAAACTATGATTTAATTTGCTTTTTTCCACTCATTGCTTTCGCCATGTTGAAGGAGAAGGAAAAGTATGAAGCCGCTAAACAGCCTAATATGAAAAGAAAATTCAAATATTTTTGAATTTAGAACACAAATAAATGTTCATTTGTAAAAAAAAAGTACGGTACATTTTGATATAAGTGGGGAAACTTTGTTATTGCATTCGAGGCGGATTATGGAGCCGAGAACTGCAGTAACAATTTCCGACGCGTATCAAACGACGTTTTTCAATACAATTTCGAAGAAATAAAATATTAGAACTGAAAAGTATTTTTGTCAGGAATTATTAGGAAACTATGATTTAATTTGCTTCTTTTCCGCGATTTGCTTTCGCCAGGTTGAAGAAGAAGCAACGGTATGATGCCGCTAAACAGCCTAATATGAAAAATAGAATATTCAAATATTTTTGAATTTAGAACACAAATAAATGTTAATCTGTACAAAGTAAATATTTGTTTTAAATAATCAAGTTTATTTATGATATTCTATTTATAAACACTATTTAAATACTCAAAAAATATTTACGCCGTAAAGACGCATATCTCTTTGCCGAGATTTAAAAAAAGCAATCACCGCCAACTATAGTCATTGACCCCATTTGGATTTAGTATAAGTATAGTTATCTGTGGAAATTTTTATTTCGCACATAAATGATAAAAATCCACTGGCTTCAATGGAAATCGAAAGCACCAGCATTCTGTATTTTAGCGAAATTTTCAAACATTTACATGTTGTTAATACGATATTGGTAAATTCCCTCGTCTCCAAAAGTTTACACTGAATCATAAACTACGTGTGTTTTCATTTCGGTGACAAATTACACCGCTGCAAGTGATATAAAACTGAATTTTAATGTGCACCAGACTCGCCTTCATGGCGCTGCGATTTGTTGACCAAAATAAAGAACATTGCACACCACAAACTGCACACCATGTATATTTCGGTAAGCTCTCTATAAAAAATAGAGTATTGTAATAACCATAATTAGCTCTTATGTTGAAAGTCTAGTCATAGAGATAAGCAATCAATATTAATGTTTAAATAGATAAAGAACAATGGCGAATCCCATGCATGATATAATATATACATAGTTGAAGTAAACGAGTAGTGTTATGTATGTAGGAGTGGAGTGGAGCTAAAACTCCAACGAAGAAATAATACCATTACAGTACTTAGCAAGTTCCTACTGATATAAAATAAAACGATTTTATGATTGCTTTTCGAACAAACGATTACGAGAAATTCTCATGAATATTACAAATACTATCGGTAGCCGTCGGGAATATCGAATATCGGACATGTTAGGTTAGTCTTGAACACTTTAGTTTGCCAGGAATGTTGGATTTAGTTCTCGATTTGAAGTAGTTTGTTCTTTTAGTTTTGTTTGTTCACATTGGTTTCCCGAGCAGAGTCAGAATAGTGTTAACTGGTCTGATATATTCTTTTGGAGTTGATATTTAAGTAAAGTATTGACCTGAGAAATAGTTTCAAAAATTAAACATTGACATGAGAATACCAGCACTAATCCCAAATAATAATGAAAAAGATAATTTAACGGGATATTTCATTTCATTATTCATTAACAATTACATTGTGTCTGAATGTGTTACATAAAAAAAAAAGTAAATAGGCAAAAAAAAAACAAAACATAACTCGTAGAAATAGAAAAATACACCATCACTATCACAAATTAAATTAATAAAAATCACAATAAAAAAAAACAATTTCAACATAATCTATACATATAATAAAACAGTAAAAAACTGTGTCTGTACATTGAATATATTAAAAAAATAATAATTGAGGGGGGCTTAGAAACAGTAATAGAGCACGAAACCAAAAAAAAAATTCTGTCTGTTTGTCTGTTTGTCTGTTTGTTTGTACACGCTAATCTTCGGAACTACTTGACGGATTTGAATGATTTTTGTTTCGTTGTATAGGTATAAAGTCTGAGCAACACATAGGCTATAATTTATCTTGGAAACTTGAACACCTGATGCAGAACCGCAACAGACCAGCTAAACTATAAGAGATACAAAAATGGTACCATAGCAAAAATTGTTTCACGTGATGAGCATTTTCTGCTAAGAGAATAAATTTGAAGATCTGGAACACCTGATGTGGAACTCCAAGAGCCCAGCTACACTATAACATATATAGGAATGACGTCTTAGCAAGAGTTGTTCAGCCTGATGAGTACTCTCTGTTTTCGTATAAAATTTGAAGATCTGGAATAGCTTATGTGGAACTCCAAGAGCCTAGCTACACTATAACATATATAGGAATGACGTCTTAGCAAGAGTTGCTCAGCCTAATGAACACTCTCTGTTGTCGTATAAAATTTGAAGATCTGGAACAGCTGAAATGGAACTCCAAGAGCCCAGCTACACTATAACCTATATAGGAATGACGTCTTAGCAAGAGTTGTTCAGCCTGATGAGCACTCTCTGTTGACGTATAAAGATTGTAGATCTGGAAAACCTGTTGTGGAACTCCAAGAGTTCACTGTGTAATTATAAAATAACATAAGCTGGGAGTACCTCCACGCGGTGAGGCGGTAACAGTTTAGGACTGATTTTCGATGAAAATTCTATGAATCATTGAAAATTTGACTCTACTGGCTAGAACTCCCATTTATTTCCTTTTCCATTTATCTTCGCGACACGGTAGCCTACCCAGTAACGCAGGGGAGCAGTCACTTAGATTTTAATTGATCAAGTATTTTCAGAATAAAACTATAACCATGCCTAGAAAGAGGTCAAATCTTTCCCAACGTTCCAAAGGAGCTAAAAGATTGAGGATCATAAGATCCCAAGAATCTAACGAAGAGCGTCAGGATAGACTTGATGCTGTTCGAGAACTTCAGGCTGCAACTCGCTCTGTAGAAACCTCTTCGGGTCGCGAAGCTCGCTTACGTTCTCAGCGTATTTATGCATCTACATCCAGGTCTCTAGAGACCAGTGAAAAATATCGCGCGACTGTCCGCTGATCGTGAACGTCACGCATTGCCTCGCGAGTCGGAGACGTTCACGGATAGAGAATTGCGCTTGAGTTCTCAACGTATCTACGCATCTGCTTCAAGGTCTCTAGAGACAAGTAAGGAACATGATGCGCGACTGTCCGCTGATCGTGAACGTCACGCATTGTCTCGCGAGTCGGAGACGTTCACGGATAGAGAATTGCGCTTGAGTTCTCAGCGTATCTACGCATCTGCTTATAGGTCTCTAGAGACAAGTGCGGAACATGATGCGCGACTGTCCGCTGATCGTGAACGTCACGCATTGTCTCGCGAGTCGGAGACGTTCACGGATAGAGAATTGCGCTTGAATTCTCAGCGTATCTAAGCATCTGCTGCTAGGTCTCTAGAGACAAGTTAGGAACATGATGCGCGACTGTCCGCTGATCGTGAACGTCACGCATTGTCTCGCGAGTCGGAGACGTTCACGGATAGAGAATTGCGCTTGAGTTCTCAGCGTATCTACGCATCTGCTGCTAGGTCTCTAGAGACAAGTGCAGTACGTGATGCGCGACTGTCTGCTGATCGTGAACGTCACGCATTGTCTCGCGAGTCGGAGACGTTCACGGATAGAGAATTGCGCTTGAGTTCTCAGCGTATCTACGCATCTGCTGCTAGGTCTATAGAGACAAGTGCAGTACGTGATGCGCGACTGTCTGCTGATCGTGAGCGACATGCATTGTCTCGCGAGTCAGAAACGTTTACCGATACAGAATCACGCTTGAGTTCTCAACGAATTCGCACATCTACTAACAGGTTGTAGCCACCATCACCAGTCACTGCACATTACCACGTTTTTGACGTTCCGATAAGAAATATCGAAGCGAGCAGTTCTGATAAGAACTATTGTATCACGTTTCTGACGTTCTGATAAGAAACATCGAAGCAAGCAGTTCTGAAAAGAACTATTTCAACGTTTTAGACGATTCCGTAAAGAAATAGGAGTGCCGGGAGCTGTGAGGCCACTCTTCTAGCTTCGGTTCGACGTGTCTTCGATCTTCATCACTGCATCTTCAGTCTTCACTCGATGGAGGCCTGCCCGACACTAACGCGCGTGCGACATGGCACATATATTTATGCTTTCGTCGCGAGCGGCGAAATGGCGGGAAAAGTCGCCCGCCGCGCCGCCGCGCCGTGCCGCGCCGTGAGCACACTAGCGCCTCTCGTGGAAATAACACGACAACAGTGCTGTGACGCGATTGGTCAAAAATCCTTGGATTCTTATTGGATTTTTATTTTGTAAATAGTGTTTCAAATTTAATGTACAAGTTTCCATTGGCTATTGTTAATTTGTAAATTAGTATAAAAGACGACCCTTTTGTAAATAAATATACATTCAATATTCGTTCTTAAACGGAGTTTATCTTCAACATACCTTCTGATCTACAAGCAAGGACCCCAAACCATCAACTCCAAAGTGGTGACCTCTCCTGCCAGAACACTGAAGATCAAGAACGAAGCTCTGCCAGTATTGCCAAACGAAGCTCTGCCAGTATCGCCAAACGAAGCTCTGCCAGTCTCCAGCAAAATAATCAAGATGTCGAATCCCTGCCAAATTGAAGAACCACAATCAAGCTCAAATCCAGTCCAGAAGGCCGAAGCAGCTGGAATATCGCTCACCATGCGTATTCCACCTTTCTGGCGTGATCGACCACGGCTCTGGTTCATCAGTTTCGAAGCAGCAACCAACGACCTCAAGAAAGGCAAAGCCCAACTCGCACAGATGGTCATCGCACAGCTCGAGCGACAGGACATCGAGCAGATTATGGACCTACTCTACAACCCACCAGAGACTGATCTGTACAACGCGATCAAGAATAGGCTCATATCTGCCTACGAGGAATCCGAAAGCCGTCAGTTCCAGAAACTACTGTCCGACATGGAACTCGGCGATCAAAAGCCAACGCAACTACTCCGCCGCATGCGAAATCTCGCCAGAGACAAGGTTCCCGACTCCACCTTGCGACTTATGTGGACGAATCACCTCCCATCACACGTCCGGTCAGTCCTCGCAGTCAGCGAAACTTTCACCACCAAGACAACGCTCGACGAACTCGCGCTACTCGCCGACAAAATTATGGAGCAGACAGCATCAACAGAAGTCGCAGCCGTGCATGCACCCGCACCAGTTTCACTAGTCACACCGCAAGCTGATACGCAGTACCTCATCAACGAGATCAGGAAATTATCACTAGAAATAGCAGAATTGAAGTCAGATCGATATCACAACAACAATTATCGTCATAGTCGCCACTCATCTCGTCACCACAGCACGTCACGTCAACGAAGCCACGATGTTTCTCCATCACCAGTTTGTTACTATCACCGCCGTTTCAAGGAGCAAGCTAGACGCTGTACATCACCTTGCTCATTCAGCAAGCAGCAGAAACAGAACACGGAAAACTAGACGGAACGTTGGCAGTGGCGGACACCGGCGTTCAAGAAAAATCCCACCGCCTGTATATCACCGACAGAAACTCCAAATTATCATTCTTAGTCGACACTGGAGCCAACATATCCGTGCTACCGAGAAGTAAGGGACAAGTACCAACGCCGCTACCATTCCAGCTATACGCAGCGAACAACACGATTATAGCTACGTATGGCGAGAAAACATTATCCCTTGACCTCAATCTACGTCGCCCATACTTATGGAAATTCATCGTAGCTGACGTCTCAAAACCCATACTCGGAGCCGACTTCCTCAAACATCATCAACTCATCGTCGACCTAAAAAACCGAAGATTAATCGACGGTGTTACGAGTTTAAAGGTCAATGCCCCGGTACGAGTATCGAACGTACCTACGATACGCAGCATCGACATGTCGCAATCCTACCACGACATTTTAGCCCAATATCCCGGCATAACGAGATTAACATCGATGAAACTAAACTCCGATATCCAAGTACAACATTTCATCGAAACAAAAGGACCACCGATACACAGCCGCGCTCGACCAATTCCACCACATCGTTTCGAAATAGTGAAGAAGGAATTTGAAAACATGATCGAACAAGGACTATGTCGACCTAGTAAAAGCCCATGGTCATCACCTCTACACATCGTACCTAAGAAGAATGGCGACATAAGAGTTTGTGGTGACTATCGCCGACTCAACTCCATCACCATACCAGATCGCTACCCTGTTCCACGCATCAAAGACTTCACACATCACCTATCCGGAAAAACTATCTTCTCAACAATAGACCTCAACCGCGCCTATCAACAGCTGAGTGTAAGAGAAGAAGACATTGAAAAGACAGCCATCATCACCCCAATGGGATTATTTGAATTCCCACGTATGTGCCCCGGTTTGAAGAACGCGGGACAAACGTTTCAACGCTACATTCATGAAGTACTAAGAGGAGTAGATTTCGTCTTCCCATTCATAGACGACTTATTATTAGCATCAGAAAGCGAAGACCAACATAGAGAACACCTCCACATCGTACTAAAGAGATTAGAAGACAATGGCATCACTATTAACCCCGCCAAATGCAATCTAGGCAAGTCAGAAGCCCAGTTCCTAGGTTACACCGTATCAAAAGAAGGCATCAAACCTCCGCAACATAAAATTCAAGCAATCACCGATTATCCAATACCTACCACAATCGAAGAATTACGAAGATTTCTTGGAATGATCAACTTTTATCGCGATCATATATCGAACGCTGCAGCACTACAAGCCCCGCTGAATTCATACCTACATAACGTAAAGAAGCGAGACAAAACTCCGATCACGTTGTCCGACGAAGCAACTCAAGCATTCCAGCAATGTAAAGCTAGCATCATAAACGCAGCTTTATTAGCCCACCCATCACATCATGCTACACTCGCTTTATTCTGCGACGCATCCGATAACTCTGCTGGCGCCGTCTTACAACAATACATCGATGACACGTGGCAACCGCTCGGATATTTTTCCAAGAAATTCAACGACGCACAAAAGAAGTATTCTACCTACGACCGAGAGCTACTCGCAATCTACATGTCAGTCAAACATTTCCGCAAGACATTTGAAGGACGTCACCTTATTATATTCACCGACCATAAGCCGCTAACATATGTTATGTCTAAAACTCAATCGAGTACTGAAACACCGAGACGAACGAGACAACTCTTGTTTATCAGTGAATTCACCACCGACATACGTCACGTGAGCGGTCAACAAAATATCGTCGCCGACACACTCAGCCGCATCGAAACTATCTCATGCCCATCTACGATCAACTTCAAGGAAATAGCCAGCGCACAAGAAAAGGACAGCAACATTCAACAATTATTGCAAGAAACAAACATCACTCTCAAGAAAATAATAATACCAAACACTGACGTCGAGTTATACTGCGAAACATCTACGTCTTATATACGCCCTTATATACCAGAAGAACATAGACAAGAAGTTTTCAACAGCGTGCACAACATTAGTCATCCTGGTACGCGAACGACTCGAAAACTTATAACTCAAAAATACTTCTGGCCATCGATGAACTCCGACATCAGCCGTTTGACCCGAACTTGTTTACATTGTCAGAAAAGCAAGATACAACGTCACACATTCTCGAACATCTCTGCTTTCCCGCCAAGCGATCGTTTTCAACATCTACATGTGGACATTGTAGGACCTTTACCTACAACAGCTCAAGGACATCGCTACTTAGTAACAATGATCGACCGACTCACGAAATGGCCTGAAGCAATACCTACCGACGAAATATCAGCTGATCGAATCGCCGATATCGTCTACCAACACTGGATATCAAGATTTGGATGCCCGACTACACTCACAAGCGACCAAGGTCGCCAGTTCGAGAGTCACCTGTTTCAAAACCTAATGAAACAAATGGGTATTAAGAAGAATCGCACAACACCGTATCATCCTCAAAGCAACGGGATGGTCGAACGATGGCATCGCTCGCTCAAAACAGCATTACGCGCCAAACTATCCGACACGAGTACATGGATCGACGAGCTACCTACCGTGTTACTTGGTCTACGTGCCGCCTTACGCACCGACACCGGCGTGAGCGCAGCCGAACTTACCTACGGATACAACTTACGTCTGCCAGGCGATTTCTTCACACCAAATACCTACGCACCTACAATGGACTATAATTACGTGGAAAAACTTCGTGACGTCATACAAACGAACAAACCGCAAGCCGTCACAGAGCATCACAGCAACAACAAACGCGTATTCGTGCATCAAGATTTACGCAAGTGCAGTCACGTGTTTGTTAGAACCGATGCAGTCAAGAAACCACTCCAAGCTCCATATGAAGGCCCATATCGAGTCATAAGCCGAACAGATAAAGTGTACTCTATACAGCTACCGAATCGGCAAGCCAACATTTCAATCGATCGACTTAAGCCTGCATATGTCATCTCAGAGAATACCTGTACCTTACCTCCAAACAAGTTTACCATTACCAAGTTAACCCAAGCTGTTACCACACCAACCATTACCAAGGAAACCAGTACCACACCAACCATTACCAAGGAAACCAGTACCACACCAACCATTACCAAGAAAACCAGTACCACATCAGCTGTTACCAAGCAACAAGCAAAAGTACCTACGGTCAACGTGACGTCACAGCCCGCCATCAACAGGTCAACGCGCTCAGGCCGTGTCGTCAAGCTGCTGGTACGCTTCGCTTGAGGGGGAGTACTGTAGCCACCATCACCAGTCACTGCACATTACCACGTTTTTGACGTTCCGATAAGAAATATCGAAGCGAGCAGTTCTGATAAGAACTATTGTATCACGTTTCTGACGTTCTGATAAGAAACATCGAAGCAAGCAGTTCTGAAAAGAACTATTTCAACGTTTTAGACGATTCCGTAAAGAAATAGGAGTGTCGGGAGCTGTGAGGTCTTCTAGCTTCGGTTCGACGTGTCTTCGATCTTCATCACTGCATCTTCAGTCTTCACTCGATGGAGGCCTGCCCGACACTAACGCGCGCGCGACATGGCACATATATTTATGCTTTCGTCGCGAGCGGCGAAATGGCGGGAAAAGTCGCCCGCCGCGCCGCCGCGCCGTGCCGCGCCGTGAGCACACTAGCGCCTCTCGTGGAAATAACACGACAACAGTGCTGTGACGCGATTGGTCAAAAATCCTTGGATTCTTATTGGATTTTTATTTTGTAAATAGTGTTTCAAATTTAATGTACAAGTTTCCATTGGCTATTGTTAATTTGTAAATTAGTATAAAAGACGACCCTTTTGTAAATAAATATACATTCAATATTCGTTCTTAAACGGAGTTTATCTTCAACATACCTTCTGATCTACAAGCAAGGACCCCAAACCATCAACTCCAAAAGGTCTTTTGAAACGAGTGATGAACGTGATGCGCGACTAACTGCTGCTCGAGATTATCATACATTGTCCCGAACACGCACACAACAAAATATTCATAATCAGTTAGAAAGTGAGAGAGAAAGGATTGCTGGAGTACGGCATGAAGAGACAGAAGTTAATTCAGTGTACCCTTGGGATCTGCTGCGGAGTAACGGGAAGAAAAGTTTTTTGTTGTATAGTCTGGGCAACATAAAGGCTATAATTTATTTTGTAAAATTAATACCTGATGCAGAACCGCAACAGACCAGCTACAGTATAAGAGATATAAAAATGGTGCCATAGCTAAAAATATTCCACGTGAAGAACATTTTCTGCTGTGAGAATAAATTTGAAGATCTGGAACACCTGCTGTGGAACTCCAAAGCCCATGGCAGCGCTATAACAAATTAAGTAATGACGTCTTAGCAAAAGTTATTTAGTCTGATGGGCATTTCCTGTTGACATACAAAAATGAATGATCTGGAACAACTCCAATCGTCTCGCTCATCCCGTTGTTTTCCCGTCCCCGGGCCTTAGAATTCTACATCAGACGTTTCAAATTTTCGATTTTGACGACCCCGTTGTCGCTGGCATAAGCAACGGGATCCGCGTACGAAGTCGCGGGCAAAAGCTAGTAAGAAATATAACCATAATTCATTCGAGAAGAAAATCATAACTACAATTACAATTCATCTATTGTCAAAAATTCAAATCAGTTGCCTAAAAGTCATTAAAATACACTCGAGAGCAATGAATCCGGGTCACTTAAAGAATCCTAAAAATCTCGGAAACTAAAAATGCTAGGTTAATGCAATAAATTGTATTTAATAGACAATGTAATACTCCTTAAATGAAGGTATTAAAACTTCTTAGTTGTTGTAAAGTTATATCATAAAAAAATCAAATTTGAAAAAGGGCCACTTTCGAAGATGGAACTACGAAATTACAGCATTTGGTTTTGCTTTTGTTTGTAATCTGTCATTTATGTGGGTACATAAACCATGTTGATAGTGCTCTATATTCATTATTCAAGCTGAAATTATGTCGCTTACGCCTGAAGAATGCACCAGAATACTTACAATGCTGGAAACCGGCCGGAGTCAGCGCGATACAGCCAGGACTGTCGGTGTGTCGCTGTCAACAGTACAAAGAGTTCTCCGACGTTACGAAAAAACTGGTTCTAACCTACGCAGACCAGGAACGGGCAGAACCAGGTGTACCACAGCACGAGAAGACCGATACTTGGTGAACACCATGCTTCGAAATCGCTTTCTCACAGGAACTGAACTCACAAATCAGTTTCGACGCCTCGGAGGAAGTAACCCAAGTGCATGGACAGTAAGACGTCGGCTTGCTGAATCTAACTTAAAACCCCTTAGACCTGCAAACGGCCCTAAACTGGAGCGTGGGCATCGTATTCAAGACTAAGATATGCCCAGAGCCACGTAAATTGGAGTATTGAAGATTGGTCAAAAGTTATGTTCTCCGACGAATCAAAATTTATGCTCTACAAGCACGATGCAAAGACACAGAGTGTATCGAAGACCAGGGGAAAGATTCAAGCAAGCATGCATCGAAGAAAAAGTAGCCTACGGTGGTGGGTCTGTACTTGTGTGGGCCGGAATTTCTTCTGAAAGTCGCACAGAGCTGGTGATCATAGAAAACGGCTCTTTAACTAGCGTAAGATATGTGGAAGAAATCCTCAATGATCACGTTGGTCCATTTATGGTCAATTTAGGTGAGGATGCTATATTTATGCATGACAATGCCCGACCTCATACAGGTAGGATTGTGAATGACTACCTTCAAGAGATGAACATTACTCGTATGGAGTGGCCAGCGCGCAGCCCGGATATCAACCCGATCGAGCATGCTTGGGACGAGCTAGGCAGATGCGTAAAACAACGAAACCCTCCCCCAATCACGCTTCGTGAGCTCAAAATTGCTCTCACAGAGGAATGGGAAAATATTCCCCAAAATCATATAAGGAACTTGGTGTACAGCATGCCAAACCGCGTAAACGCAGTAATGGAAGCACGAGGAGGCAATACGAAGTAATAAAATTCAAGAAAATCGTAATAAAGTTCAAAAATTTCATGTTTCCTATTTTTGTTTTAAGGAGAGATCAGCAGTTTTTTTCTTTATGTAATTTTGTGTTAATAAAATGTATGGCGACTCATATTTTTTTTACTTTCATTTAAGGAGGATTACATTGTCTATTAAATACAATGTATTGCATTAACCTATCATTTTTAGTTTCCGAGATATTTAACATTCTTTAAGTGACCCGGATTCATTGCTCTCGAGTGTATTTAAACATGTCAGACTAAAACTTCCAAAGTGTTAAAAATTTAAATCATATTACAAATCCAATTATGATACTCAGATATATCAGCGTCGACGAAGCAAAACACACATACTCCAGGTAAGATTCGTAGCAGATGGCGTTCTGTGGTTTCTGCCTACCCCCATAGGAAAAAGCGTGACTTCATGTAAATATGTAACGAAATCTACATAGAAATGATAACAGGAAAGAACTTCTTTTTGAACCGATTGTATCCAGTCAATCCGTCTGGGCAGTTAAAGGAAAAAATTCTACCAGCAGCAATTAATCAATAGAAGTGGAAGATGATGATGATTATGAAAATGAAGTCCCTTGAACCAGTTCTAGGTGTGATGTTTCAAATTCCGAACAGAACACACGATAGGACTGGGCGATCTGATGTTCTTTGAAACCAGTTCTATCGTGTTTTAAGACAATATTATTAAGATTTCAGTGAGAAAACATTATTTGAAGCTGTCTGAAATGGCGCGCTGCTCTTTATTGTGAATTTAATTTGATTTAGTGGTGCTCAGTTTGAATGAGTGCCGCATTACCAGCAAGTGTTGCTTCTTCTTCATTTGTTGAATATTTGTGACGTTTATTTTTAGAATGTCTTGAATAAGTTAGCACTTTTGCTACGAGTTTATTCTTGTCTTGATTTTTTTGGGATTATGTGGCCATGCTTTTTTATTTGTTTCTTTACTTTTAATAAGTCAGTGTATCTAAACAGGTAATTATTATTAACTTCAAATTCGTGGTTTTTATGCCAGCGCCTAATTATTTGGTAATAATATACCAGCTGCATAAGTAAAAGGGGCGCATCTGAAGAAACGAAATGGAGAAAAATAAGCCCAAAGGGAATGCTACTTTTTAGGGTTCCGTACCCAAAGGGTAAAACGGGACCCTATTACTAAGACTTCGCTGTCTGTCTGTCTGTCGGTCTGTCTGTCTGTCTGTCTGTCTGTCTCCAGGCTGTATCTCATAAACCGTGATAGCTAGAAAGCTGAAATTTTCACAAATGATGTATTACTATTGCCGCTATAACAACAAATACTAAAAATTAAAAAAAATATATATTAAGGGGGGCTCCCATACAACAGATATGATTTTTTTGCCGTTTTTATAGATAATAGTACGGAACCCTTCGTGCGCGAGTCCGACTCGCACTTGGCCGGTTTTTTATTTAAATGCTGCTAATTTTTCTTTACATTTTTTTCCGCAGATGCGCCCTTTTTGCTAACGGTGGCAGTCTTGCTTTATTCAATTATGAAAAGTTTTCTTTTCTTACAATAATTTCTCATTGACTTTGTTGTTACAAAAGAAAACTCTTCACTCATGTCGTCAAATTTTCGTAACGGTTAATGAAGTCAAACAAACATGAATTTTATAAGCCATTCACATTTGCTTTTCAAATACATACCCCCACAGTGCCCATTATGTCAAACCCGAGAACCAGTCTTATTGGCTGTTAAGTAAAGTTATAATCATCAGGGAACTACGGTAAGCCAAACGGCGGTAACACTTTGAACATGAACTGGCGTGACGTACGATTTTAAAAGAATAAGAGGCCAGCTTACACTGGTGGTATTGGCACTGCCGTACGGTTCACTGTAGGATCATACATCAATTTCAGTATTTGTTCATTGTTAAGTTCACGATTCATTGAATCATTATTGGCTTTATTAGTCTTAGGTCCAATTAAGACGATATATTAAGGTTTAATTGTATTTCAATGTATCTCTCATGTAGAATTGCATTGTATTGTACAGTATGACTCGTTAAATGGACATACTCAAATGACGTGAGAAAGATTCGCAGTGTCTCACGCTCGCGTTACTATACTGTGGTAGTATCCTTTACTTACAATGTCGTTTGCCAATAATAAAACTGCGTTTGTCGGAGGAATGGTTTAGGTCAATCAACTTTAACCAAAGTTGTCCTCAATTGGACAGAATTTATTTCAGTGCATAACTGTGTGCATTACCAACAACGTCTACGTCAACGTCTTCGTGTACAATAATTGCATATATTTGCTGGTTTTTATAAATATGTATGATAGTCTATAAGGTATATATGTTACGGGTCTTTGTTACCTGAAATAAATGATATATTATATTATTATTATTTTATTATTATAACACATTAATAAGCCTATTATGTTAATATTGTCGGGACACAGACCACCTCGATCTGAAAGGGAGTGATATAACACCACGTGGGCCCAGTAAGGCTTGGTGGATGTCACATTATTTATTATTTCCGTATAATAGATTCTATTACATGCCGACCGATGTTTTTCTTCGGCATATTGAGAATGCTGTTAAAATCTTATCTTATCTTACTACTTTTATAAATAAACTAGCGACCCGCCCCGGCTTTGCACGGGTGCATGTATTATACACATAAACCTTCCTCTTGAATCACTCTATCTATTAAAAAAAAACCGCATCAAAATCCGTTGCGTAGTTTTAAAGATCTAAGCATACATAGGGATATAGGGACAGAGAAAGCGACTTTGTTTTATACTATGTGTAGTGATGCGAAAGTTCGAGAGGATGGATGGATGGATGTGTGAATGTTTGTTACTCTTTCACGCAAAACTGCTAAACGGATTTGGATGAAATTTAGTACACAGGTGGTTTAGAACTTATTTTAGTAAATAGGATACTTTTTTCCCGGTAGTACGATCCCGTGGGACAATTATCAATGTCCACGCGGGCGAAGTCGCGGAGCATAAATCAGTAATTACATAATTATATGCATTGAAACACCTTTGTTGTGTACCACATTCAACTTTCAACATAATTATAGCACCCAGTTCGCGCCTAAATAAGCAAACCTCAAAACCTTACACTAATAAACGTGAATATTTATACAAATATAAACGTTTTATAAACCAGTATTATGTCCTGAATGACTTTCACGTGGCATACAAAGCGTTCTATTAAGGCTGAGTCACATCTGAACGGGGGTGTCGGTAGTCACGTTGCCGCACTCCGTAAAGGAAGGAAGCAATTCAGCGCAGACTACTGTGTTCCCGCCTTTTTTGTCAACGCCCTGTAGCTTGTTAGATGTTTGGTGGGATCGTGACCGCTAGACTTTATTAGCAGTCATGTTTGATTTATCTTTAAGAGTTGTTTCTGCCGTTTAACATTTTGAAAGGATTTTTTGAGGTTTTCGATAATAAACTGTGAACTGTCTTCATCATCAACGGTTATTTCGATGCGGCTCCAACAACTGGCATGATAAGTTAATATGCTATAGTGCGTTTTATCCTTTTGAGTAAATAAGCAGTAGAAAATGGATGATGGTAACCCTCTATGTGTAAATCCATTCTTTCATACTAAACATTTCATACCATTAAGCCTGTAATCCCCGAAAGTTAGACAAAGTTGTGCCTATTACTACACCCACATATCGCCCGTTATGTTTAAGTCTCATGTACTTAATACGGGGCGGGTCTATTGCAATCCACCGGGCACAAATCCAGGCTGCTACTGAGATATTACTAATAGAAAAACCAAATAACAATTTGCCCGACCACATCCAACCCAGGACCTCATGTTCGCCGCCATGGGATCTGGAGGCGATAGTCCTCGCGCGCCTGCACGAGTGGCGCGCTATGTAGTGTGCAGCTCACCTAACCTTATATATGTAACTGCACACACTAATTATTGACATTATTATACGAATCGTGGAACTAAACAGTTCTCTTTTATTTCGACAACATCATTATAATACATGGCGACCCTTAGCCAGCAATTAAAATTTTGCAATCTACGCAATAAGAAAGACTGCGGACGAGTCAAATAAATTATGAAGATATACCGATAAAAGTTGAAGTTTGTGAAGACGGAAATTAGAAGAAAGGAAGCGAAGAAGATTTTAAAAATTTATAGAAGAATCAGAATCCCAACAGAAGAATTAGTTTGAAGAGGTGAAATCATTAATTAAGAAGACAGAAAAGGAACGTTGCTGCCGGGTGCTGGGAGAATGCTCAAGCCTTGTGATGAGAGGATATGCAGGGCGCTGGGAGTTGAATTGTACGGGTCCGATGTGGAGCAGCTGGGAGTCAGTTCCAGACCAGTGCTGAGGAGTTCATTCGTCCAAGCCACGTGAGACGTCGTGACCTACATAATCGTTGTCAGTAAAATAAGTAACTACTGCAATGTAAGTTTTGCAACGCTAACATTTTTTATATATTCTACTATATTTCATGTTATTGTAACTGGATCATACATTTTTTTATATTTTGTTCTGGAGATTAGGAATGTCCCAACAATTACAAGATGTGCACGCTAGATTAAAATATCTAAGAGAATATTTAGTAAAACTAGGTCCAGATAGGCGTAGAAAAGATTTAGCTTTAAAAAAGCAAGAAGAAGCAGAAAAAGAATATAGTAAATTGGATTGTATTTTGACTCAGTTGAACCAAGAAGTTATAGATCGCAAGTTAAGCAAAGATGCTCGTGAGGTTTTCCAAACATTAATTAATGAAACTCAATCAAATTATCAGAAAATAAAAAGTTTACTTTCTTTAGTAGATAGTAGTTGTCAAACTAGTTCTAAAGATTTAATAGAATACGAATATACTGATTGTCTTACAAAAATGGCTGACGCATTTGATATTAAAACTGCAATTTCCCTGTTGCCAGTGTTGAATGGTCAGGAGCAGGTGACAAATCAGCTTATAGATGGTATCTTACTTTATAGTTCGCTTATTAATGAAGCCAGTAAAAGTCAATTAATACAGTTTGTGTTAAAAACGCGTCTCTCGCCTAGTGCAAAATTGCGACTTAAAACTAACTACACAGATATAGAAAGTTTGGTAGAAGATATTCGTGTTTATTTGTTACCGAAGAAATCGTATGTAGCTTTACAAAGTCAATTGCTTACGGCGACTCAAGGCCGTAGAAGTATAGAAAAATTCGGTACGGAGATCGAAGAGTTATTTGTCAATCTCACGATTGCGCAGGCTAACGATAAGCGTGATGCATATGAGGTTTTGCGTCCACTCAATGAGAAGACTGCAATTAAACGGTTTAGTGATGGGTTGGCTGATAAGCGGCTAAGCACTATCATTGCCTCACGTCAGTTTGCATCATTGCCTGAAGCTATAACGGCTGCGGTAGATGAACAATCCCTGTCAGTCCAGCCACAAGATCAGGTTATGCAATTTAGGGCTAACCAAAATTATAGACGAGGTAGCTTTAGAGGCTCTCGAGGCCGGGGAAATAGACAATTTTACAACAGAAATAAAACGTATAACCATAATTATGATAAAAATAATGAAAATAGCACAGGTCAAAGAACTTTAAGCAGCGTTAATCGAGGTAAAAACTCAGGTGGACAACGTCAGCAGTTCCGCGGACGTCCGGTGCGTTGTCAGCGTATTCAACATAACGCGCAACAGTCCAATGTTCATGACAACTTGCGCAATGATCGCACAAGCCAAGCAAATGAAAGCCTAGAATTTTTTCGTACCTAAATCGTACACGCATTCTATTTTTAGTTTTTGTAATTTTTGTATTATTAATTGTCAATTAACAAATAGTGATGTTGATCTTAATTTACTGATAGATAGTGGAGCTAGCTTATGTGTGCTAAAGTATGAATGGTTGTCGCGACATAGGAATTTATTGAATTTAGTAAAACAGGATAAGATAGTCATTAAAGGAATTAGTGGTAATTTAGAGTCCATGGGATACATTTATTTAGATATTATGATTAATAATGTAACTTTTCAACAAAAGTTTTACATATTTGAACACTTATCTTGTGCTGCAGAAGGTATACTCGGACAAGATTTTTTCGAGCGGTATAACGCTGTATTAAACTATAAAGATGGTACTCTGAGTTTGGAAACCCGAGACCAGTCTGTTAGTGTTCATGTTAATAGGAATTTATTTACAATTCCGCCTCGTTGTGAAGTAATTAAACACATCCCGACGTCACACAACAGTGATTGCGTCGTTTTGTCAAAGGAAATTTATGAAGGTGTGTTTACAGCAGGTGTAGTATCGAAGCCACATAATGGACTTATTCCTGTTAGGATATTAAATACAACTGATAGTTCGGTTGACATAAATACTTCAGATTTAAGTATTAGTTGCTTAAATAATTTTTACGTTTGCAAGTTTGACCACGATAACATTTCTGTGGATAGAGTTAAAACTTTACTTACTACGTTACAACTAAATACCTATTTAAATAAAGAGGAACAAAGAGGTATTGAAAACGTATGTGCCAAATATGCAGATGTTTTCCATTTGCCAGGAGATACGCTCACAACAACTAATTTAATAGAGCACTCAATTAAACTAAAAGAAAATACTTCACCAGCATACGTTAAGCCATATCGATTGCCTAAAGCATTGAAAGGCGAAGTACAGAGACAAATAGATGAAATGGTTAAAAATGATATTATTGAAGAGACTATTTCAGAATGGTCAAGTCCAGTTCTATTAGTACCTAAAAAGACAGATAGGTCAGGAGAAAGGAAATGGAGACTTGTAGTGGACTATCGCCAACTCAATAATAGAATACAGGATGATAAATTTCCATTACCTAACATCACTGAGATACTAGATTCATTATCCAATAACATCTATTTTTCAAAATTAGATCTTAGTCAAGGTTACTATCAGCTATCCTTAGAAGAACAGTCTAGGAAGTACACTGCATTTACAACAGACAAGCAGTATCAAATGAAACGATGTCCAATGGGACTTAAAACATCGCCTAGTGCTTTTGCACGTCTCATGACAATAGCAATGTCAGGATTAAATTATAAATCATGCTTTTTATATCAAGATGATTGCATTGTCGTAGGAAATTGTCTCGAAACGCATAACAAGAATCTTATAAAAATTTTAGAATGCCTAAGAAGAGTGAATCTAAAACTAAATCCGCTAAAGTGTGAATTTTTACGTAAAGAAATCGTTTATTTAGGACATAAAATAACCTCAGAAGGAATATTTCCCGATCCATCGAAGGTAGAATGCCTACAAAAATATCCAGTCCCGCAAAATGTAGACGACGTCAAGAGATTTGTAGCATTCGCAAATTATTATAGACGTTTTATTCCAAAGTTTGCTGAAATAGCCTATCATTTGAATGCGTTATGTAAAAAAGATGTAGCATTCGTATGGAGTGATGAATGCGAGCGAGCATTTTACAAGTTAAAACAGATTCTTATTAGTCCGACAATACTTGACTATCCAGACTTTAGCGACAATAACACTTTCACGTTACAAACTGACGCATCAAAACTAGGATTAGGCGCCGTACTGTCTAATAGCAATGGCAAGGTAGTCGCGTACGCAAGCCGTAACTTGAAACCAGCTGAGACGCGGTACCCTGTGATTGAGTTAGAATTACTTGCTATTGTTTGGGCAGTTCGACATTTTAGACCTTATTTATATGGGAAAAAGTTTTACATAAAAACAGACCATAAGCCATTAATTTACTTATTTAATATGACCGATCCTTCAAGCCGGTTGACAAAGTTTAGATTATATCTTGAAGAATACGACTTTGAAATCAGCTATGTCCCAGGACGGCACAACGCAGCTGCAGATGCATTGAGCCGGATACCTATTACATCCAACAGTTTAAAGGATTTGAACAAACATGCAGTATCAGTCATGACAAGGGCACAGACTCGAAGGTTGCGCACTGACTGTGACAACAACGACATGACTACTGAGGTATCCTCTACTCCAAGGCCTGATCAACCTAAGGTAGTGGAAATCCTCAAACGACCGACTGACAGCATTGAATTGATATTATTTAGTAATAAAAATACTATACAGCAGATAGAAAAATCAAAATATTACACTAGTGACAATGGCAACTACAAATTCGTTCCAGAAAAATCAGCAATTTATGTGATATCTCGATCGTTATCGACCGTAAGTGTGTTAGCGAGAGAATTACAACGTTTTTGCAAGCAAATCAAAATAAATGAGCTCATAATAATTAAAACGAAGCGCTATGAAAATTATGTTAACCATTTTTTAGAGGAAATGAGTCATTTGAATGACATTCCGAAGCTACTTGTTATTAAAGATGTGACAAGAGTTTCTGACAAAGACACGAAAACAGTGATCTTGAATGACTTCCACTTATTACCCACCAGCGGCCACGCAGGAATAAACAGAATGTTAAATAATATTAAGAAGTACTATTACTGGCCAGGAATGACTAATGATGTAACAGAATTCGTAAAGAAATGTAGAAGTTGTCAGATTCAAAAGCATTCCAATAGACATACAAAGGAACCGATGGTTATAACATCAACGGCATCCACTGCTTTTGAAAGAGTAAGTTTAGATTTAATGGGTCCTTTAGATGTAGATAATTTAAATTATAAGTACGTACTGACATTACAGTGCGATTTAACAAAATACGTTGAAGCCTATCCTTTAGAGAGGAAAGATACTATTTCTGTAGCTAGGTTATTTGTAAACAATTTTATTCTGAGATATGGTATCCCTAAAGAAATAATAACAGACCAGGGAACAGAGTTTATGTCATCAGTTTTTACTGAGATTTGCAATTTGTTGCATATAAATAAACTGCATTCAACAGCCTATCATCATGAAACTCTGGGAGGATTGGAAAACACTCATAAGGTTCTAGGAGCTTATCTTAGGATTCAGTGTGACAACAATAAATCAGATTGGAGCAGTTGGCTTCCATTCTGGTGCTTTTCATTTAACACTGCAGTACACTCTGAGACAAAATACACTCCATTTGAGCTAGTATTTGGAAAGAATTGTAATTTACCATCCAATATTGCACAAAGTTCTTATGTTGATCCATTATATAATCCTGATTCTTACCCTTTGGAACTAAAATACAGACTACAAAGAGTACAAACTGAAGCTAGAAATAATTTATTATTTAGTAAGGAATTAAGAAAATATAATTTTGATAAAAATGAAAACGGATTAAAATATAAGAGTGGAGATTTAGTTCTAATTAAAAATCAAGTAGGAAATAAGTTAGATAAAATTTATTTAGGACCATATAGAGTGATTGAAGATGTATCACCAAATGTTAAAATTTTAAAAGGTGACAAAGAATTATTAATTCATAAAAACAATACAAAACTGTTTGTTACTTAATATACTTGGTTTTGATAAGATGTTATTTTTTTATATAATGAAATGGTAAAAAGTATAATTATTTAAAAATAAGTAGTCTTGAAAATATTGTAAAAAAAAAAAAATGTTTTATGTACTAAGATAACAAAGCCACTTTTTTTTTTTAAAAAAAGGGGAGGTGTAGTGTGCAGCTCACCTAACCTTATATATGTAACTGCACACACTAATTATTGACATTATTATACGAATCGTGGAACTAAACAGTTCTCTTTTATTTCGACAACATCATTATAATACAATTGCAATCCACCGGGCACAAATCCAGGCTGCTACTGAGATATTACTAATAGAAAAACCAAATAACAATTTGCCCGACCACATCCAACCCAGGACCTCATGTTCGCCGCCATGGGATCTGGAGGCGATAGTCCTCGCGCGCCTGCACGAGTGGCGCGCTACTACGCCGGGAGAAACTCCGCTGCCGCGGCAAATTGTCGCTCAGACCTCCGGCGCGATCTCATGGCGACATGGAGAGAGCGACTGTCGCAACCCCGTGCAGGGCACGCCACAATAATGGTGATAAGTCCCCTCTTTGTGGAGTGGCTAGAAAGGCGCCACGGCGCCCTCACCTTCCACCTGACGCAGGTCCTCACCGGACACGGTTGTTATTACGAGTTCATTACGAGGATCGCCCGCAGGACACTGTGGAGCACACCGTGGAGGTCTGCTCCGCCCAAGCGGAGCACCGCTGTGTATGGGCTAGCTCGCCGTCCGTCCGTCTTATGACGACAGGCCGTCTCGACGGCGCGTTCGTGTTCCACGCGCACCTCAAAGAGATGTCAGCAAACAGGAGGGGCCCGCATGGGCCGATGCCTGCCAGGGCTGCGGGACTGTTCGAATAAGATACCGCGGCCCTGAAACACAAAGAGTAAAAGAAGGAACATGGATGGGCTTTAGTCAGTAAAAGTCTGACAATCCCTTATAACATATTAATATACTGTTATGGTCTGTCTACTACATTCAATGAAATTGCTCTAAACAGCAGTTAAACAATCTCTCCTTCCGAAATTGACATACTTGAGCACCTTGATACTCATGTTACACTTCACTCAAATATTATGTCAAATAAAATACACGTTAATTTCGTCTTCCTTGTACTGTAAGCAATATTACTTTACACTACTGAATTTCACGACAAGTTTCCTCGCGTGACGTGCCTGTAAGCGTGAAAGCATCGTTTCATAGTATCGCTTACCTTTATGTAAGTAGGTACATAAACTACATAAATATATACATTACCTATTTACATGTTCGACTCGTCTCGATTTTCGTTGTTGACTGTCTCGTTGTGCTAGAAGTCGAATGCAACTGCTGCACATGGCGTCTCGGGTCTAACCCCCAGATTGGGCAGTGTGGTTTGCTTTTTCATTTGAAATGCCTCAAGAAGAGACTGGACTCTGCCTCGGACTTCTTGCCCAGTTATGGCAACTAGCACGGCTCCTTTCACATGTTTAATTTATAGTATACTAGCTTTTACCCGCGGCTTCGCTCGCGTTAATTTAGAATTTGACAAATAATTCGGGGTGTACTCTGCTTGAAATAATATAATTCAATCATGATTCGAGAGACACGTGGCGCCATCTATTTATCATAAGAGCGTTATTGTTGTTTTCCTCGGAAACAGTACTTTTCTTTGGTATGAAAGGTACCCTATGTCCGTTTCTGTACACCTGACAACGTAAATGCAAAATTTCTGGATGATCTGTTCAGTGGTTTAGGCGTGAAAAGGTAACAAACAAACAAAGTTACTTTCGCATCTATAATATTAGTAAGGATTTGGTATTGTAATAAAGTCCAAAGGCTTCCCTTTCTTCTTTAGAATTCTATCTACTTTGGGCTAGTGTAGACCAATCCTGCCGGTACATGTCAAGTTGGTCCCGCCACTTTTCGCCTGGGTCTGCTGCGATGCCGCCGGACTTATCCCGGGACCAACATCGTGGACAATTTTACATATGTAACTTAACCATTTCCCTTTTGTTCCCCTTCCCTATTTCGAGGAACACAGGAAGGCGTTATGTTAGCTACTTAATATATACATAAGAAATTACTTAATCAAAACACAATATACGAACGAATATCATCTTTGAATTAACGGAAACCTTCCTTTCATATAGCAATTGTGATGTGATATCTGAATCTAATTAAATGCTCAAGCTTTTACAAAGTGACCAATATAACTTGAAACTGCAGGGTAGCGCTAGTTGACGTAATTTTGAAACATCATAGATATGTCAAACACAATTTCCAGTTTAGTTCTGATTTTCGCCGCGTATCAAGTTATAATGGGTGCTTAGTACATCAAACAAGTAATGTTTCTTCGTTATTTGATTACATGCTATTAATTAAGTTTTATATGATGTAAACTTCACACGTTTAGGTGTTTTACTACTTTGACTAAGTGAGTTAGATAAGAGATTGGCGCTTAGAATAATTGGTTAATGTGGCTTTAACAGAAGACGTTTGAAGTCGAGTACCAATTAATAGTGGCTTTCGGCAATTTATGAGATCGTTAATAGTTCAGTGACATTTTGTGAAATAGAGTACTTTTGAATTCGCATAAATTGACAAAACATTAAAGAACTTTCCGCTTTCAAATTCGACCCAAAATACAGTTAAATCTTCAGCGACGACACTTCAAAATAATGTGTTAAAGAAGAGTGAGAAAACACTATAGATGACCAATACATGCAAAACAGGGACCGAATATCACGCCTGTCAAAAACTCGCTTAACGACTCGGGAACTCCGACGCATACTTCCCAAAGTCTTAAAAATCCATTTCGTACAGAATCTTTTAGAGTGGCGCCACACTTGTTAATTTTCTCATACCAACCAGCAGATTACCAGCGGTTACTTCGCAGACTTTGTACTTTATAATCCAGTCTTCTCCACTTTGTTCATAATTATGCGAAGCGCCCCTAACTGAATTAGTAAAGGAGGCGACATCGTCTTTGATTTACATTTGCACAGAATTTTCCTCGAACTAACTTCGTGACAGATTGTAGCTGCAAGCGTGGAGCGGGTACAGTGATATAAGTTCGTTATTTGTGAAGGCTGGATATGGCTTCATTTAATATAAGTAATGTTGATAGAGGAATAAGGGTTTGTGTGTATTTACTTAGGCCAGTAGTTACGATGACGGAGAATGCTAGGCTTAAGTGTTGAAGCCTTCGTTAGTTGACAACCACTGTTTTTAGGGTTCCGTACCCGAAGAGTAACCAACGGGACTCTATTACTAAGCCTCCCCTGTCCGTCCGTCCGTCCGGATGACTATCAGCGGGCTGTACCTCATGATCCGTATTAGGTAGACAGTTGAAATTATCACAGAATGTGTATATATATATATATATATGTATATAAATAAATTAAAATTTAAACGGGGCTCCCCTACTACAATGGCACGAGTCCGACTCGTACTTGGTAATTTTTTTTGACATTTTAAACATAAAACCAACGAATCTAGTCGTAATATTAGGTGAAAGCTAGCCATACGTTTATTTAATTCACGAAAACAGAAGAAAGAGACTTCCAATAAAATGATAAAGCACAGTTACAACTTTTATCTTAGATACGAGTAAGTGATAAAGGAGATATGCGAACAGCGTGTAAAATAAAGCATCCATCGTGCCCAAACAATCGCGATAACGGCACAAAACTAACACTCAATTCGTAACAATTGGTTAACTTGGAGAAATATCATTGGGTATCCAATCACACGTTTAATGGTCTAACTTTATATTTGGACCGAAGTTCCCCCTTTGTTATGTTCAAAAGATTATTTAGACAACGAAATGTGACGCAATTAGAACTTTCTGTTGAACAATAGGAAGGATTTACTGGGACCCTCATTGGGGCCTTTATTTAAAGAGTACCGCACGAATACGCGGGTGTAGATATGACAGATCGAACTTTAGAAAGAGAAACAGACTGTCACTAAAGCATGAGTGACAGGGACGACGCTCTACAAAGCGAACTTTTTAAGTTTCCGTAACCAAATAGCAAAAACGGAACCGTATCCGAGTACATGAAAATATTTTAACCGCAAAAGTAACTGTGTCTGTGTATCGGTTTGTTAGATTTTACGCCTTAACGGATTTTGATGAAATTTGGCAGACGGATAGACCCTGACCTGGTTAGCACATAGGATACTTTTTATCCTGGTTGCACGTTTCACGGACAATTTTGGCCTCCACAGGCCCACATGTGCGAAGCCGCGGGCCAAAGCTGTATTATTTCATCCTAACATCACGCTTTGTAATCCTTGAAGGGTTAGGCAAAGGTGTACTGTACTGTTAGTCCTATGTAATTGGGCACCTAATCCTACTAATACTCGTATTATAAATGCGAAACTTTGTGAGTATGGATGGATGGATGTTTGTTACTCTTTCATTGGATTTGGATTTGGATGAAATTTGGCACACAGATAGTTTATAACCTGGATTAACACATAGGATACTTTTTATCCCGGTAGTGCGATCCCGTGGGACAATTACCGAACTTACGCGGGTGAAGCCGCGGGCATGAGCTCGTTATTAAAAATATAAAAGCGAAAGTAAGTTTGTTTGTTACCTTTTCACGCCTAAACCACTGAACCGATCATCCTGAAATTTTGCTTATACGTTGTCAGGTGTACAGAAACGGACATAGGGCAACTTTCATCCCGAAAGTACAGTTCCCGAGGCCAACAATAACGTTCTTATGATAATAGATGGCGCCACGTGTCTTTAGAATCACGATTGAATTAATTATTACAAGCAGAGTACAACTCGAATTGATTGTCAAATTCTAAGTTAACGCGAGCTAAGCCGCGGCCAAAAGATAGTTATTTATATAATAGAATCCTCGTGCCATAGTTATAGTTGCATCTATTAGTTGGAAGGTGTTGTAAATGTCCGGACAGAGTGAGGAATGACACAAGGATGTGAGTGTGGATGGCTTTACATTAGGTGGACAAACGACCTGGTAAGGGGACGTTGTTTACAGTCGCCCGGCGTCGTTTGTTATGGAAATCTATGGGGACGCCTCCTGTCATGGCGGCAGGTCGTATTGTATGTAGCAAAACATTGCGGTGTTTGATTTTGTTAGTGGTAGAAAACCGAGTGTTATGGTGAACCTCAAAGACATGATATTTCTATGCAAGGATTAATATTATACAGAATCCTACTAATATTATAAATGCAAAAGTTTGTGATGTATGGATGTACAGATGTCTGGATGTTTGTCACTCTTTCACGCAAAAACTACTGACCGGATTTGCATGAAATTTGGAACACCGGTAGGTTAAAACCAGGATCAACACATAGGATACTTTTTATTCTAGCAATACGAGCCCGTGGGACAATGACCGAACTCCACGCGGACGAAGCCGCGAGCATAAGCTAGTATAACATAATTACATCGCACCTGTAAACCCCGTAAGATTAGCCAGAGGTGCTTTACAGGATGTACCGGCCGGTGTGTCCAACCAGATTACGAGTTATGTTTAAGTCCCATTAATAGGTGGCGAGCTTATATTAGCAAGATATAAATCCTGGCCCCCGGCTGTATTAACGAAAACGGCAATTCCACTTTGCCCGACCTGGAAATCAAACCCAGGATTTCATACTCTGCAGTATCACTTGTAACCACTACGCCAGGTAGCAGTATAATACAGGTGGGTTGGGTGCAACATATACCTGCAGAGAGTTTATTATCATAATATCCCGTAGTTACCGTTAAGCTATAGAATAGGTATAATCCTTTATCATCTTCGCGGATCGGTATTTATGGGGAAATACTAGAGGCATGTTCATGGAGTTTAGATATTAGTGTCTATGCAGGTGGATGACGTAAATGTCATGTACTTCATTTGTTTATTCACTAGAGGCTAGATCATAATGCCACTTAAAATGGCCGAAATATATGCAAGCTAAATGCAATAAAAACGTAAAAATTGCCAAAACATGTAGGTAACATAAAATAAACATAATTACATAATTAAGTACAACAAAATAATTTAACTAACTCAAATCATATTAAAATAATGTATGCCATTAAAAAAAATACTCAAACAAATTGCTCATAATTATTGCATGTTACTTAAACGTAACTGACGAAATGTGGGTGTACTCATGGGTACACCTCTGCCTAACTCTTCGGGGATTACAAACGTGATGTTATGTTATGTTGTTCATGAGAACTTTGTCGAGTTTTGTTCCAAATTCTCAGTAGTACGATTGGGTATTCTATCAAAGATTTTTTTTCTTTTAGGTAATGATTGTTTTATTTTGTATTCAGATTTTTTATTTGCAATGTACCTTCATTTTTGCACTTTTCTAGTTAGACACAGGAAAAATAATCAAACGAAATATTGCACAATCAGCTGATTTTAGCTAAAATAGGCAATATCCAGCTTTCAGACTAACCTGTAGTTTTTAGTTGTTTGAGTTTTACTTCAGTCTTAAACTTAAGTATCATGTATTACAAACTTCCTGATTACTTCTTCAAACCTCTGGTTTCTAAACCATTGCAAAAAAGACGTTCTTCTTCAACCTTTGGCCGCGCAATGATGAGTGTAGGTCTCTTCCAAATCTGTCCATTTTTCGCAGTTTTGTGTCATTTTTTCCGGCTTCTATAATAAGATTGTTTACAATCATGAAAATTGTTTTTTGATTTCCGATGTACATCTTTGTGTTCGAGCTTTAATGTCCACCATGTTTGTCAAGAAAGAAGAGATGTGTAAGGATTGAAAACATTAATGTGTGACATGTTAACGCTAAAGTAATTAATTGACCATTATTCAACGACTTGTTATAACAATTTATTCTGCATGAATTTTGATGAAAGGTGTTAATTTATATTTTAAAGTGGAACGCTAAGTTTGAGTTCAACTAAGTACTAACTTTCGTGTAGGTACAAAAGCTACATAATTCTCAAGTTACCCATGACTTACACTTAAATATTTTAGGTTTCTAGCACAGGCAAACACAAAGAAGTAAACTACCATATTCTATTCGCAATTGAGTAGAGTGCTTTAAAATGATGACAAATTGATTGTAACGTTTTTGGACAGTTCTATAGCTGTTAAAACAAAAACAGCCTAAATGCTCCTCGAAAGGTCTTTAGCAGTTGAGAGTTAATTGGACTGTCATTAACGTCAATACGATAAAATGAACTTAGAGCGTTGTATTGATGATTTTAATGATTATAACTCATTAAGCCATATTTTTTACGGTCGCGAATCATATTTTATTCAAGTAAGTTAATCCATGAATGTTTAACCCAAACATCACGCTTGTATATTCCCGAAGGCAGAGGCCTAACTATACAGGGTGACACCGACGCGAAAACGGTTACCACGTATTCAGTACATCATTCTGAGCCCCCCAACATAGAAATTTTTCATCGGTTATTAAAAAAAAACTGTTGTTTCCTACAAAAGCGCAACACGGTCAAAATGTATGCAATCCTCGATGGGTAAGGCGGAGGTGTACCTAATGGAACACCCACATTTCGCCAGTTATGTTCAAGTCCCATGTAATATGAGGCGAGCTTATTGCCAGCACCCGAGCACAAATCCAGACTCCGTGGCTGCTGAAAAATTCAACCGAAAAAAAAACCCAATTACAATTTGCCCGACCCGGGAATCGAACCCAAGACCTCATGCTCTGTAGTCGCGCAGTCGAACAACGAGGCAGTCCATCAGTTTTCAATGTAATATTAGTTTATCGATTACCTACTTTCTGAATTTTACCGTAGTAAACCAAAGTTTTACATAGCATAACATGTTTTGTATGAATGTAAAGTTTAAGGTGTTTCACTGTGTTCCAATTTTCTTAATCTTGTTATATGAAGTTCACATACCTACATGAGTGTAGATACGACAAACTGCACTTACTTTACTTGGGTCGTAAACTGAGCAGTTAAGCAGAATTTATTTCAGGAAACAACTCTTAATTCCTTATTTCCAAATGTTGCATATTTCTAATCAGTATACTAATGAATGTTTTACAAACACGTGCAGATAATAAATAGTTAGTTAATTTTCCTATATTACACATGCACAAGTTATCCTTCTTGTATTAAAAAATGAAAACTTCCCTGATATTGTTTCTGACATTGTTAATTAACTTTTCTGTAGTTCTGGCTACTTCTGTAATGTAACATATAACCTGAGTGAGAATTATTTCATTTTGAGCTTTATCTATATGAATGTTATAAACTCGAAAAGAACGCAGTTTGACTATTAATTTTCACAAATCATCGGATAAGCTGATAATTTCGTGCTATAAATTGTACTTCGCCAAAGTTCTCATCTCTTTCTCAATGGAATCTTCTAGCTTTTCAGCAATATTATAATAGTAACCCATAGTGATGATAAAATATTTAACGAGCTTTAGATGAGTTGAAGCTATTGGTTTACACTTTGTTTTAAAGTAGTTTCATTTCGGATCAAAAGATCCAATCATTTTAAGTAAAATTTCACGTTCATTGAATATGAAAAGGAGTAATATTAGAGAATTTATTAATAGCTAGCTAGCTTCCACCCGCGGTTTCACTCGCGTATTCTCAATTTTTCCACAATCTTCATTAATTATAGCCTATGTATTGTATTCTGATGTATAAGCTTGCTTACTGCAAGGTTTCATCAAAATCCATCAACCCTTTCAGCGTTAAGATGTAACAAACGCACACACACATACATTAATAATCATAATTTCAGTGTGATAGAACTCATTAAGAACGAAAGGTCAGTGCTGTGTAATTACACCGAGTTTATTATAAAATTAATTATGTTTAGAATTAACGAAGCGTATGTCGTTAACGAAAATAATTATGCTAAGTATTTCGCCGTCCTTTATTTTAGTCTTTTTATTTTTACTCTTTTCAGGTTCATTACGATAATTAAACAAAACGAGATTATAATGGCTTTTAGCTGATTGTGTTTGTTGATGTGCAGTTAAATTAGGAAAACTTATATGTTGGTACACTGGTAATTTTTCAGAAGGTACTAAGTGGTCTTAGGGGAGTTAAATGGCCGCTTCAGTAGAATCATAAATTATAGGTTATTAATATGAATTACGTTACAATTCGTAAAATGGTCACAAAGTGACAATTCATAATATTAACTGCGTCTGTGAACATTTTACAAATTATATCGTCATCGTCATTCATATTATTATCGGTTTAAAGAAATTTATTTCTCATGAACATACAGCCCGCTTATAATGAGATACAAAGTAATAAGTATGATAATACAGTACAATTCAATTTCCTCCAGAGTACGACGTTATAATGTACATTTATTTTTCTTAAGCTTATTTTTAAATGTATTCACGTTATCGCACTCATTAATATCCCGGTAATCCATAGAACAGATGAACTCGTTCAAATAATATGGTCTTTCTACAGCAATTAGTGTGTACGCGACTAGTTCAAGTTTGTTTTTATATCTATTTCTCAGGTTATGTGACATTGTTTTTGAAAAGAATTTAAATTAGTTACTGCTGCGGAACCTCATATCTCAATTAAATATTCTAAATGCGATTTGACTAACGAGTTATAAATCAAAGTGCGCACTTTATTTGGAATACAGTTTGCTACTTTCCGTAATGCTCCCAATAACGATGTTAAGGACATGGCCAAAAAAGTACATTCCATGTACACTTACATAGTCAATTAAGAAAAATAGAGAAGTGAATTGTTGCGTAGTTTTTAACCTCTCTGCACTTATCAGTATTGATTACAATATAATAAGTAATGCAAGTTGAATTCAAAGTCTCATTTGTCAACTTTCGCCACTATGGACCGTTCGTAGACGAACACGTTCTACACCACGCATAATAAACTCAATAAAACAAGACAAAATAATAAACTCAATAAAACCAGTCTAGTATCTGTTTAAAAGTGTTTTATTTATAATAATAATATATTATATTAACTTAAATTACTAAACCCTAACTCTATTCTTAGCCTCTGCCAATGCTTGCAGTCCTTTCCCCACTGCAGCCAAAGCTTCAGCTAAAATCCTGTCTCTCTCTGCACTCCTTTCGTCCATGGCCCTTTCTCTTTCCGCACTCCTCTCCAGAACGGACTGCAGGATTTGTGCATTTAGTCGTTGTATCTCCAGCTGCTGTTCTTCCACCCTCAGGAATCTCTCAGTAGTGGTGGAGAACTCCGTTCGCCGTTGAGATGATGGAAGAGCAGCAACTGAAGACATGTGACGTGATGCTGAAAACAGAACACCGATTACAATGATGCGTAAATAAAAAATCTTAAATAGCAGCTTTTCGTTGTCATTTGTTTGAAATATGAAGTTTTGAACTTTTGATAGTTATTTTTATTTTGTACTTACACACGGAACCAGCTCCTCGGCTAGCACGAGCCATATTTGTCCTGGGGCGGCGAGAAGGGGAAGCAATTGGCGTTGCGTGACGTGAAGCTAAAAAGATAAATATTTACCTAATTACATGAAGGTTTTTTCCTAAATTAAATGGATATAAAATGAGAGTACAAATCAACTCAGATTATGTTTATGAACTAAGTTCATCATTGAGCATGAGCAAAACGACATAGTATTGGGTTCTCACCTATGAAATTGGCGTTTTTTTCTCACAAATAGAGAACCTCGTCACTTCTATGAATTAAAATATTCATCAATTGCTTGATATTATATCGAATAATGACCCTCATAGACAACTACCAATAGTAAAAATTAAACCTTAAACCGTTTTTAAACCTTATTCATGTCAATGAATAAGGTTTAAATTTTTTTGCCTCCTTTGAACTTCAGCAATTATTTGAAGCTCTTCTAGTCTCTCTTCTTCTGAAATTGTGAATGCCGGCATTCCTACGCGGTAATTAAACCTTAAACCGTTTTTAAACCTTATTCATGTCAATGAATAAGGTTTAAATTTTTTTGCCTCCTTTGAACTTCAGCAATTATTTGAAGCTCTTCTAGTCTCTCTTCTTCTGAAATTGTGAATGCCGGCATTCCTACGCGGTTGCAAATGTTGTGCAAAACACAACATGCAATAACTATTTTTGCAACCATGTCTGGATGATAATTAAACACTCTGTGTACTAACAAGCACCTAAATCGTCCATTTAGGAGACCAATAATTGTTCTCTCTACTGAGTTCCGAGCAGTTAAGTGACGGTCATTGTAAAAAGCTTCTGGGGAATTATCTTCAGCACCACTAATTGGCGTCATAAGGTAGGCGCGCTGAGCATATCCTGAATCACCTGAAAAAATTAATAATTATCAAATAATTATTTAGTTTTTATAAGTACATAATTAGGCTTATATTCTGAAGTACCGTAAGGAGGGATTAACTTACCAAGCAAAACAACTTCTTCACCAGCATTTCTTAATGCCTCTAAGTGGGCTTTTATAACACTATAGTTAAAAATGAAGCTATCATGAGTAGCTCCACCATACGTTGGATCCACATTTAAAATATTCAGATCTGCATCTGTTATCTGAAAAAAAATATATAAAAAAGAAATATTAGTAGACTAATTGAATAGGTTCCTAATAGTAATAGATTACAACAATGAAATCCATTATACCAATTGCACATTTCTTGCATTTGCGGCAGTAGAAACGTTCTTCATTCTCTACTGGTTTTTTCAATGCCACCAGAGTGCCATCGACACAACCAAGAGCTGCTGGAAAGCCAAACTTCTTGTAGAACCTGCAATTAAAAGTAACCACTAACATTATTAACTATCACAAAAATGTAAAAATCAAAGAAGTCTCTTTAATATACCCACTAACCTTTCTTTTAACATTTGTCTTTCTTGTATATTTTGAGGGAACCTTATATATTTGTTTACTATTGCCGGATTATTGAGAGCTTCCACTACTTCATTTATGCAACGAGATGCTGATGGTTGCGATAAATATGTCCGTATGTTTTCTTTAATTATTTTCAGATAACTGCCATTAGCCAAGAATGACAAGGTGCATAATATCTGTGAAACAGCAATTCAATAAAAAATTAAGTAATTTAGATCTAGTCAAAACAAAATAGGGACCTATATGGTTATTACATGCATAATAATAATACCAAGTACCTATATTATAACTATATTAATATAGGGACATAGGGTCCTTAGACTAACATGAAAACATAGCTAGCAGGGAAACAACCTAAATGGAATAGTCCTTATTATGAAGTGTTTTCCTGAGGTTTAAGCGATAAATTATGTTGGTGTGCTTGGTTACAAATCTATCAGCTATAAACTGTGTAAATACTTATAAAGTCACTTTATACTTAGTTTACTAAAATGAAGCACTTACTTTTACACGAGTTGAAAGTCCTTTGCCTCGACGTTTTGTGGGCTTTATCAGAGGCAGTAACTCATACTCTAGTTGGTCAATTAGTTCCTTTGACAATCTATATACGCTCACATAGTCGTCATCTCGGGTTAATAAAGATAAACTTCGAATTTGGTTCGATTGTCGACGTTTTTCTTGTTTATCCAAAGCATGAGCCTCTTCTAATAAAGATTTAAACAAAAACATTCTTGCCATCGTATTCACTTTACACAAACACCCAAAAAGAAGTTGTAAACCATATTGTTAAAAATTTATAACACTATTTTTAAAGGATTTCGTCTATTTTCACTCGTAAAATAGATGCGTTTTATTTGACACTTTGAATCGTGTTCGAGCGCGAAGTGAGCGTCGAAGTGACGGGGGAATTACCTTACAGAATGCTACTTCTTATGTCATCTCATACTTTATATGTCAAAAACTCCTTGTTAATTTAGTTCAACTCACAGACGCGCTCGCAAGAGTGGCGCTAGTGTTAATTCGAATTATCAACCGAGTTTTTAGAATGCCAATCAAGAAACTCACAGCGGATTCATATTCGAAGTTTAAAATGAGGTCTTACAGAATTGCACTGCTGAAACATTTGATAAACAAAACTGTTTCATTGGTATCTTACATGTTACATGTAATTAAATTATATTTTGAAGTGTTGATACGTAAGATATATCTATTTCACACAATTATAGTAATAACGTAGGTAACCGTACCATAAAACGGAACGCGTTTTACAATGTGTCATTGTTTATGTCAAAATGGCGGTACTGCGATTGCACAGATCCTCCGTTGCGTACGAACTGTTTGTTTTTTGCGATTATCTTCTAATATTTTTGACTCCTGCTTATCTCTATGGAAAAAAATATTGTTACTTATTTTTACCAACAAATGAGTAATTATTTAGAATCATTTGTTATATTTCGTGTTTCCCTGTCAATTAGTAGTTAAACTGTTGAAGAAAACCGTCACTTTCGGAGTCTCAATAAATGTGACAATAATAACATATACTTTGTCTCAGTTTTCTGTCAGACTTTCTCAGTTCAGTAAATGTTAATCAATATATGGTTAAAAATCCTTAGTTCAGGTAGAATGACCACCTAAAAAAAAAAAAAAAAAAAAACACCCAGGATTTTGGATTTTGATGAAATACCTAATAATTCTTAAACCCTAGAATTATTAACTAGGGTTTAAGAATTATTAGGTATTTCAACAACACTTTACTACATATTTTAAAACGCCTTGAGGTTTTTAATAGAAAAATCATTATTCATACACTTATTGCCAGAAATCTGATAGAAGGTAATATGAAACTGTTTACGTCTAGTTATTTGTAATTCCAAGTTCTTTGAGCTTTTTATTTTTTGCAATTTAATATGGCAATATTCACGATTATGAAATACCAAAAAATATCGTTGTACACTAAATTTGATAACTATGCAAACGCCCATACAGAAATTGGCCATGTCCTTTACTTCTTAGATGGTCGATGTGTAAATTCCAAGTTAGTTTCTCATCTACCCTTTTTTTCGGACGGGAAATCATCAAATGACCCCTCCCTCTCTGGGCGGAGCGGAAGGGAGTGTCAGACTTTTACTGACTAAAACCCATCCATGCTCCTTCTTTTGCCCTAAGTGTTCCAGGGCCCGGATATCTCTTTCGAACAGTCCCGCAGCCCTTGCGGTCCCCTCCGTTTGGCTGACATCTCTTTGAGGAGCGCGTGGAACACGAACGCGCCGTCGACACGGCCTTAATCCAAGATATTTTTCATTCGTTGATCCTATTATGATTCTGCTAAAGCGGCCATTTTTAGCGCCCTGGTGTCAGCTGTAAAAATATCAATAGAAAATTGGAATGTTTTAATTGCAAGTAATGTTTGTTGGTGAGAGTTATGGTCATAGGGAGGGGAGCATGCCTATCATATTTATTTTCTCTAATTTTATACAGTTTACACCTAGTTCCATGTGTATGCTATGGTCTCCATTAATTGAAGGAGCATACACGAAGGAACCATTTGTATAATTGTGATGTCTATTGTATAAGGAGTGGAAGGGACACCAACGCAAAAATGGTTACCACGTATTTAGTACATCATTCTGAGCACACATAGAAATTTTTCATCGTTTATTAAAAAAAAACAGCTGTTTCCTACAAAAGTGCAATACCTAGACGGTCAAAATGTATGGAACAGTTGATTTAATTTTTTTTCGCGTCGGTGTCGCTTCCACCCTGTTTAGACTTTGTTGGAGATCCCAAACACATTAATAAAAAGTCCTGATTCATCCAATACTATAAGGGCCTTATTAATTCACACCCTATTTTTCTTTTCGTCTTCTATTACTCTGAAATGATTACCATTACCAGCTAAACGAAGAAGTGCCACACTACACCTTTACCCCAATACCCACTCTCACTCATCAAATTCCTCGCACAATTTCAAGCAGCATTAAGTAGGTCAGCAGAGCTCTAAGCCACGTGGAACAGTCAAGAGAGATCTTTTTATCTAACTCGTTACCACTGAGCGAGTGCCAGAGGAACATCGGTAACGAGAGCGGTAAATCTTTTCCTTTAGCGGTAAATATACTAGTTTATGTGGTAGAGATTTACTCTTTATTTACTGACACTACGGAACACGTCGAAAGTAACAGGGATGGAGAAAATGTGAGGAAGAAGGATCAATGTTATTTATTTTTTTTCCATAGGACCAAGTACTTAAAGGCGTGTCACTTTTCAAAGTGATTTTGAATCACTCATTTATTTTATCGTTTCGGCGACCATAATCGTCCACACATGCTAAACGTAACATACATAATCAGCCTATAATGTTCCCACTACTGGAACACACGACTTCCTCTCTAGAGATGGAATGGGTTATAATCCACCACGCGGTCCCAGTGCCGGTTGGTAGATATATGTCACATGTCTTCGAATGTTTGGTTCTAAGACATGCCGGTTTCCTCACGATGTTTTCCTTCACCGTTTTTGAGAGCAGTGGTGATGAAATAAATTACACAAAGTAATGCACCTGCCTGGGTTCGAACCCACGATCGTAAGTCGGGGCCTCCACCACTGGGCCACCGCTGCTTTGTACACGTAACATACAAATTATTAATATAACACAATGATATAACATTAATTATTGTACATCGTGTTGAGCGAAATCAACAAGCTGTTTAGATTTAATTAGAGAGCAGAAACTGTGTTTAATGTTGTTATATTTCTGCTATGCACAATAAATTACGAATAATCACACTTTAAACTCAACCTATTTCCTGGGTACAGCTTAGAGATGAGCTGAGTCCTGTATCTTCAAAACCAGTAACTTCAGCTTTTGTTTTTTCTCCTATCTTAAGACCTGAGTGCCTAAATCGAAAAAGCAAAACCCATTCAACATTTTGGCAAAACAAGAAGCGTCAAAAATGAGAACCTCCCATCTCAGAATGTCGGGAAACAAACTCGTTAAAAACTTTGCTAAAAGGGGGGAAGTCTGAATTGGCGACTGGCCAAATTAAATGTTGATAAAAAAATTAAGCCCCTATTTGCGTTGGGCCATGCAATTATACAGACGATAAGATTAGGCCCATTTTAGACGACACCAGGCTTCATTTGCATGAATTAGTTTGAGTTGACATGACAAAAACGGTCCAAGTGTGAGTTGGATTCGCGCACTATGGGTTCCGTACCACGATGCCATTTTAATTTTTCCTTTACTTGGCATGATAGAAACCATAGTTGCCAGTAGTAGCTAACTACACAGTTGTAATTATTGATAGATCGTATTCTGTAAGTGCAATTTTCCACATAGCATAATCACTTTATACACATGGCTCCTTTCTGCGATAGCGGCCATAATCAAACCCTCGGTTTCAGTGAAAATTGGTGGAAGTGACAGGTCTTTCAATATTTCGTTTTTTTTTCTTTGTCTTTTTCTTTTAAAAAAACTTTGCTCCAGACTAGGAATTTCACTAGTGTTGTGGGTGCGTTTACAAACATTCAAACTCACATAGACGAACGGGAATCGAACCCGCGACACGCAGCGCAGCAGTCAATCGCTCAGCCACTGCGCGAACCGTGCCGTCAATTAAGAACTTATGGTCGCCCGTTACAGTTAAAAAGACAAGATACAGTCCTGTGACGTAGACAAGCAAACAAACGATACCAGCTAAAAAACTATGACACCAGGTACTAACCACACGACAAAGAAGAAGAAGCTAAGTAATAGGATGCCCTCGACACTCACTAGGTAATTAGGTACGGAACCCTAAATTGTAGCGAAGTCGCGACAGACGTGACGGGGAAACGAATGGCGAATCACGACGCCTCCTACTGTTCTACGATAATTAAAAAGCTTTATGATTTTATTTTTATTTAAATAAAGTCGTGGGAGGGAATCTTTATTATTGTTCGATTGGGGAAAGTTTTGGGAGAGTTGTTTATCTGGAGTAATTGGATCAATAGAACAATTTTGAAGAATGGCAAGAAATTATATTTCAATGATTTCAATTAATGTTAAATAAAATTGGTTAATAATTTTCAACTAGGCATTAGTATTATCTAATGAAATGGTCATTAATATTATCAAGTTGTTTATTGAACAACGCCCCATCATTGTAAGAACATGATTTTTTCATTCGTTTCAAGGAAATTTTCCAAGAACAGTGGAATTAAACGAAATTGCTCGACTATTTAAACTATTGTATGAACTTTGAAGTACAAAATCTAGACCTAGCGACACCCTTCTTTCTAGTAAACCAGGTAGAAAACCTACCTACTTTTATATATTGAGTGCTAGAAGCATTTTAAAGAACACTTTTAAAGAAATGGCTACTCACACTCAACACTTTATTCGTGTTCTCATTCCATTGCTGAAATGGTAAACTAAAACAATTTTTTATTTTTTATTAAGTGTCCTCAAGCTGTCTCTGCCCCGTGCCATGTTCACTATGATCAGCCTTTTTTTTTGGGATGGGAAATCATCAAATGACCTCCCGCTCTGGGCGGAGCGGAAGGGAGTGTCAGACTTTTATAGACCAATCCATGTTCCTTCTTTTGCCCTTTGTATTCCAGGGCCGCTTCTTCTGCTGACATCTCTTTGAGGCGCGCGTGGAACACGAACGCGCCGTCCACACGGCCTGTCGTCATAAAACGGACGGACGGCGAGCTAGCTCATTACTCACCGTCCACAGGCCCGAGCCATGTTCACCCTGCAAACAAGATTAGATCATCAGTATATAGTGTATATCTACGATCGTCATACCATCTTCGCCAAATATGCATATTACTGAATCGACGAAATCAGTTCCTGTATTAAGAGGCAACCTTAAAGTGAAAGCTTCAACTACAATTATTAAAACTATTTTGTGACTAAAGTGATAGAAGAAAAGTAAAATAAATTGCATCTACAAACAAATAACATTTGACCGTGCAAACCCACTAGCAAAATACGAAAACTCGGCTAAGTGCGAGTCGGACTCGCACACAATGTTTTAAACATTGATTTTTTTTTAACCTTCAATTACATGTATGGAGATCCACACCTATTTTTATTTTTTCATAATTTCACATCACTTTCGAGTAGAGGTTCATAGAAAACACTTACTTTCCAAATTTCAACTGTGTGGTGTCAACAGTTTCGGAGTAAAATGACTGTGACTTACGCCCGGACAGACAAACAGACATACAGGGTGAACCTATGAGGGTACCGTTTAACCCAACCTTTGATTTTATTGGCTAAGGAACCCTAAAAAGGATGTCGCTAAAAATGCAACATTTCTGACGTCCTTATCGGAAACCACCACTATTCCCTAATTCCCTATATCACCTCCCCTAATTCATAGCTCAAGGGTGAAACTATATTAAGACAAATCGAAACCGATTCAAGGATGTTAGAATCGGGAAAAGTGAGCCAATATCGGAATCCTCTCGTATATACGGAGATTGTGGATAGCCAGTGTTATCCTACGGTTTATTTTTCAAAGATTTTGCAGAGATCTGTCTAGACTCGAACAAAATAAAGAAAGTGCAAAATTCTTTTACTTTCGACTTTGAATCAAAACTGAAAAATATTTGCAGTTTATTCAATCAGGAACTTGTATTTTGCGGCACATTACTATTGTTTTAAAGTATAAAATGTGAATGCGAATCTGTTTGTAAAAAAAAAACAATTAATTCAATTTCGAAATTTTCAAATTTTAATAACCTTACACGTATTCCCAAATGCTCTCATTAACACTGAAAACGGGATATTTACCATGTTTATACCTCACATATTAATAACAATATGTATAACAAGAAAATATTCCTCAATTCAGAGCTTCAGCATGACATGAAAGCTCTCGTCACTATAATGAAAGATCTCATTTGTCATGAGTTGCAATTTTTCGCGAATATGAATTTTTCATGCAACGGCAACGTATCTTTTACTAATCATCACCATTTTGCAGTTATTTGCGTCCTGAAAAATTTCATCATCATCATAATTCTCTTGCCCGTAGGCAGCATGTCTTCTTCTTCCATACTTTTCTATTACTTATCATCTCATCAGACACCTCCGTTCTTGCCGTATCATCCTTCTCACAGTCCGTCCATCGCTTCATCTTTTGTTTCTTCAGTAATTTCATCGTCACTACTATTTAATGTTGAAGTAAAACATAGTGAAGAAATCTATGTCTTGGACCTAAACTAAAATTCGAAGACGAGTGTCATCCACCCAGACTGGGCCCGCGTGGTGGATTACAGCCCACTAGCTCTCATAGAGAGGAGGCCTGTTTACCAGCAGAATGACCGTTACAGGCTGATTATGTTTTGCAGAAAAATTAAAATACCACTGCCTTGTTAGTCTAGTGGTCGCAAGCGCAACTGCTTAGCATGAGGTCCTGGGTTCGATTTCCGGGTCGGGCAAAGTGTTATTTGGTTGTTTACATCAGGAATTTTTCAATAGCAGTCATGGAGTCTAGATTTGGGCCCAGTTGCCCAATCCCCCCCCCAAAAGGTGGGGCAATCGCCCCCTATTACGTGGAGAACGTAGTGGGTAGCATAATTGTTTTAAAATGTTATATTTAAGATATCATGACTAATTCTTATTGTGCTACTGTTTGTTTTTCCTTAAATAACTAAAATAAAAAAAATAAAATAGACTTAAACATAATTAAACTTCCGCCCCAAATCTTGTTATTTATTTAAAAGGGGTCTTAGTATAGATTCCTTTGTTTCCTTAGGGAAAATAAACGAGAATCAACAATTTCTAAGTCTTTGTTAGTTTTAGGATAAACAAGGCATTTTCCTTTTAACTAGACATCTAGTTAAATCGAGACAAAGGAAATTCTTTGACTAGGTTAGGAAAAAGGCAGTCTAGAATACCTAATGCTTTAGTTCAAAGGGTGGACCTAAAAATGCTTTTGCTGATAATAATATTATGCTCACATTGGAGGTGAGAGGGATCACTTGGGGTAATAGCTATTTAGGAGGCCCTAACACAAGCACACGGTGTTAAGGTGGAGGCATCAGGGTAGCCCGCGAAATTCAAATTTTCTTAGGTTTTTTGCAATTTGCAAGTCAGTGTCAGGTTGTGTTGATGAAAAATGAGTCGCGCTAGTAAAACGTATGTAGTTACAGAATTATAATGATTAAAATCATCAATACAACCCTCCAAGTTCTTTTAACCCCGTTGACTGACTTTTTCATGAAATAGTTATTGAATGGGGTTAAATGAGTTCTAACGGTTGAGTTCATGATTTTAATGATTATAATACTTGTTACTGGCGCGACTCAACTTTTCATCAACATACAACCTGACACTGACTTACAAATTGCAAAAAACCAAAGATAATTTGAATTTCCTTCGCAATTCTGGCGCTTCCGCCTTAACACAAGTCAATTTCAGCCAGGCAGCCTTACGTCAATTTTAAACTTAAAAAATTTACTCGTTTCACATACTTTTATTTTCATAATTTTAATTATTCATACATATGATTCATATGAGCTACATAGCTGATACTGAATTTATTGTGCTTGTTGCAATCAATTTGACTAAAATGATGCAGGATAATTGTATATTTTATTAAAAAATCTACGTACGGCCTCTGATCAACCGACAAAAACCTTTTATTTAGCTAGGGTTCCGTACCCAAAGGGTAAAACGGGACCCTATTACTAAGACTTCGCTGTCTATCTGTCTGTCTCCAGGCTGTATCTCATAAACCGTGATAGCTAGAAAGCTGAAATTTGAATTGCCGCTATAACAACAAATACTAAAAATTAAAAAAAAAATATTAAGGGGGGCTCCCATACAACAGATATGATTTTTTTTCCGTTTTTATAGATAATGGTGCGGAACCCTTCGTGCGCGAGTCCGACTTGCACTTGGCCGGTTTTTGTATTATTCTTCTTGCTTCTTCTTCCACTTCTCATACGAATAAAATACGTCAAGCATATTCTTCAACAATGATCAAGCATGAATAAGTATTTCAACTTTTTCACGCGAAATACGCGCATTTGACGTGGAGTTGCGGACACCAGCCCGTTATACAATACAATACAATACAAGTATTTCAACTGATATATACCGTTGTACTCAATTCTAATTTTAAAACTACATGGATGTTATAGCATAATTCTTGAATCGTGCGCCAAATTGCATAGGGACAAAAAACATGTCAAAAAAACTGATTAACTTACTAAATAAAACGTGTAAAACTGGTGTTGCATCCAAAATAACGCTAAAATAAGCTATCCAATTTTCATATTCTCCTGTTCTTGATAAAACTCCGTCTTTAGGCCAAGACACGACTTTCTTTGATGGATGATCTTTTCAAGCTGATTACTGATTGTTGAACTCAATATTATCTAAGGATTTCGATGCAAGGCGCCTGTGAAAGAGATTTTGAATCGACAGGGCTCGCCTTGAGATTTATTAATGTTATGGTAAGTTCTTTGTTTGTCGAGCACCTTTAAGCTTTCATCCGGTTTCCTGTTTATACAGCAAGGTAAATGCGGCTTTTGTAAGTTTCTAGGTATGAAAAATGAAAAATAAATAGGTATGAAAAATAAAAATAGGAAAAATGTGCGCTTGCTTAATCTAACAACCAAGGAGTTGGTTCGGTCATTATTTATTTATTTATTTAAACTTCATGTACAATAGTGGTACATAGACGGACTTAATGCCACAAGGCATTCTCTACCAGTCAACCTTTGGGTTAAATAAGAAAACTTTGTGATAGAGTACAAAATAAATATCTAAAAAAAATAACTAACATTATTGACATCATTGAAATTTTTTTTCAACATGAAAGGTAAACTTACTGATCCCACCACATTTGCAATGAAAATTTAAAAGAAAATAATCAACAACATTTCTTCATGTTTAAAGAACACTCAGAAACAGGAAATTCATATTGAATTTACGGTACAATTCGATTTCAATCGACCTCCTCCATCTAATTCTTAGCAGCGAGCCCGAGAGTTCCTCAGCCTCTCAATTTTCCAAAACAAAAGCTGACGTATTTTAAACAGGAATGTTCATTAAAAACACCTATTTTAAAGACTGGTTTATATTACACTTGTTTATATTTACCTAGTTAATTAATTTGGGTTTAATTATCTGTCTTCCAAAATTATTTCCTCTTAAATTATCTCGTACAAGACAAACGAGGTTTTAGGGCCTTATGCGAGTAATTTGCGAACCGTCGGCAAGTCCAAATAAAATATGCGAGGGCCTAATGAAAACTGTCTACATTATTAACCTAGGTAGGACTCCTTTGCAACCCTTCTGCCCTGAACTGCTTCTTAGTTAAGTGAGGTTTTGAATCGTAACATACAACTTAACTACGTTTGTGAACGCAATTTTGGACTGTAATGTGAACTTTATGCCCACATTAAAGCGTTCTGATAACGCCTAATGTAGAGGTGTGTAACGCCAAATGTGACTTCAAACGAGGGGTCACATTTGTGAAAAAAATGCTCATATCTCTATAACATGACCTACATGACGATTGTCGCAATTAAGGCTCGAACTGTAGCAATTATTTTTACAATCCGTTGCCTGCGGATTTTCATCCGCGTGAAATAATTATAAAAATATTACTTTCCTATTTGAATTGAATTTTTTGTTAACAGTTTCAAGGGTTTTAATTTTTTTGAACGGAAACCTAATCCTTTTTCTAAAATAAAAGTAACCTAGTACTAGTTACTCTTTATAACAACAGCTATCTGTCAGTAAAAGTACCGTAAAAATTGGTCCAGCCATTTCGGAGATTAGCCGGAACAAACAGATAGACAGTCAGAGAAAAATTTAATTATAAGTTTTTTTAGTATGAGTATATACTTTAATTTGCATTCAGTAAAAATCCGTTATTTTGAAATAACAAACAGACACTTCAATTTTATTTATTTGTATAGATTTGTCCGATTAGCTGGTCACCTGTGAAAAGAGTTTTAAACGTCAATGAATGGGCTTAAAAACGTTTTCAATGGTTGACGTTTCGAATAAAATTTAATGGATAAATGTGGATAAACGTTTTTTAAGCGGAAAGTAAATACATTGGAGTCGGGCGGTTGTTTTTCGTGTAACTGTTTCAATAAAGTTACTATATACTTGTCGCTTATTTGGACACTTTGTTGAACCGACAACAGAATTGAGTTTGTTAACAAACATTTTACACTTTGTTTACGTAACGTTTGTTTACGTCTATTTAGCACTACTGAAATTTCGCAACGTTAATCTGGTTTCAGTTAATATTGAGTGGTATGGCATTACAAGCAATCATGAAGATCATCATCAACAATAAAAATAAAGGTTTTATATTTGCTCTTACCGGTCTAACCCTACCCTGCACTGTGCCCTTGCATCTTTCCCTCTTGAAGCGTGAAAATATGAGATAAAAAATATACCTACCAAGTATTAAATCAACACATCCCACGGCAACGTGCGTGCTTGCAAATAAATTAATAAACACTGGTTGTATACTATACGCAGCCTTTCGTAAACAACTATTCAACTTTATATTTTTTGCTTCAACTGAACAGCGAACGCGACCAGAATCCTAATGAAAACCTTAATAAATTATTTTGTTTTTGTTTTCACAACATTTCTTAGTACGATTTAATTTTGCACTCTGGCCCCGAGCGGTAAATCAAGTTGCAAACTTTTTGGTTTTTGGAAAGCGCCACCCAATGCTGGATTGTTTTCGATCCAAATGGCATAATAAATTATTACTTGACCTCTGGTCTTTAGACTGAATATGGAGGAAACTTAGCTTCGGAAGATAAATGGTAGACGCCTAGTTGAGGAATGTGAGTGATATAAGCCTCGGGATTCTAATAATAGGAGCTGTGTTGGAGCTGGAGTCATGATCGTGTCTAACTTTGTAGGTAAGTGACTATATTTCTTCGTGGCTGTTTAAATTGCATTGAAGAGGGTCATTTAATGCTTGGAGCTTAGACTATAAGTACGGTGACAACTTATGGCGCATAATTATGGCAATCTACAGAAGGTATGATTTGCGTCCTGTATGATTCGTGTCCAGGGCGTCTGCACGTTGCAAGAACCAAGGAACATTACTAAAGATGCTAAACTCGTAGCCGAATTCTGGACCAAGTAAAATTAAATTCATCAACACACTATGAAAAATATGATTTACATTAAATTCGACCAAACAATAGTGGCGGTTTACGGAGTCACCATTATGAATTAAGAGCAAACTGTGCTATGAAATGCTGAGAAATGGCGTGTATCTGAGAGAGATGTGCCCCCGAAGTGCCGGTCAGACAAGAGACGTCGATCCTGACAGATTGATATGATTGATTGACGTGTCATCCCGGCTGCTCTACGTCCTGTTTTGATAGAAATTAATGATGGTATTGGTTACGAGTGCAGAGATTTTATGGGGCCGTGTTATCTGTCGTATTGTCGGTGTATCAATCACCAAGTGCTAAATCCTTACTAAGCCGCGACGTAAACGTAACGTAATTTCTAATTATTTTTTTAATCTTCTTTTTCTTTAATTTTGAATCTAAAATACAAATATCTTATAGCATTTTGTTTATTTTTTTCCGACAAGCCTACAATAAATATCGACCATAGATATTTACTATGTCATAAACTATGAAAGTATAACGTACGAAATGAGTATTTCAATTAATACGTTTACTACACATGTTCGTGCTAGGCCCATTGAAAGAACAGGCTTGAAGTTATCCTGTCCTAATAACATCACCACCAATCCGGGAACCGAAGTAAGACCTACTTCATAAAATCCGATCCAAGAATTTCGTTATCCCCTTATACGTAATACTTTGAAACATTATCGCCTTATATCTAAAAGAAAAAGCTAAAAAGGAAAACATTTATCCTGCCAGTGAGGGATCGAAATACCGACAAGGGTCTAGATGGATGGGTCCTGAAGACGTCTTAATCTAGCGTCTTTAGGATCGTATTAACTTGTACTTTCTGCTTAGCACTTATACGTCAATTGGTGTTTTTATATTTGGGTTACTTTCAGATATTGACAGCGTAAAATAAAAACCACAAGTGCTAGTAGCATGTGAATTATTTAATTTATCTGTGCCATTAGTATGTAAGGCTAAGTTAGTTATATTCTCAGCAAGCTTTGAAAGATAACTCAGCATCATCCTCAGGTTTATCGAAGAGGCTGACGCAACAAAGGCGAAATAAATTTCTGTCAAGTCTGGTCTGTATAGTCTTCTCACCATTCATGCTAGGAACTTGTGAATTACCGACAGTACTCCAACAATAGAAACATATCATTACACCTGTAATCCCCGAAGGGTTAGGCAGAGCCGGGCCTATTGCCACCAACTGGACATAAATTCAGACTCCGTGGCTGCTACTGAGAAATTCTTGATGTAAAATCCCAATAATACTTTGCCCGACCCGAGAATCGAACTAAAAACCTCATGCACAGCAGTCACGCTTGTGACCACTAGACCAACGAGGCTAGTACCCAGAAAAGCAGGAAGAAATCAAGAACACGCACAAGTGTCTATTTCTTTTCATAATCCTAATCCACATGGCCACCCTCCGAAGTCCTTCCGTAATCGAGACCAACCCAAACCTTTGATTTTGTTCCGACCAAATCGCGCAGAAAATAGTAATAAAATGCGGTCAGCACTCATAGAGGCTTAACCACATAAATTAATATCAATTTAGGACGAAAATGCGGTCCAGTCCCCATGGAATATGTTGATTGAAGATAATCAGGGCTTGCCCGATCCAGAAAGGGTCGATGTGTTCCGTACATTATGGGAGTTTATACCTTCGGATTTTTGGACACGCGATTAATCCATTGGCGGGCTTAAGCCGGTGGTACAGGCATCTGTTCCACCGCTCGGCGAGGAAACGAGTAGCTATCAAATATTTTCGCGCCCAAGAAACGTGCAATAGAAATTTAATGTGATGTTTGAGTCTCGTGTCAGTAAAAGAAATACATACATACATAAACTCGTCGTCTTTTTCCCAAGGGAGTAGGCAGAAATCACTGAACGCCTGCTACGGTCCTTTCATACTCCTTTTGCGTCATTCACGTTCATGCATCATACATACGTACAAATCGTTTTCAATTTAATAGTTGATCGTATAGTACAAATAGTTTTCAATTTAATAGTTGATCGCTGACTGTTCACACTGCCGCTAATATATCTCTCTCAACTTTGCCACAGCTACAAGAGCTATCAAAGAACTCGTTCAGCGACGCTCGCTTGACGGACAAAACACTCGCTGAAATTCTCGCGCACTCGCTCATATCCGAGCGACAAATCTATCAAACTACACATTCGCTGCTCGGTGCTCGCCAACTCGGTTCTAGTTGCTAGCTCTACTTACAACTGCAATCGTTGTCAGGTAATCGTGAACCGTGGTGGCGTGGTAATACGGCTGTAAGTTACGAGTTGTATGTCACGGCTTCGAACCCAGGCAGGCGCATTCATCATCATCAGCCTACACATATAGATCTCTTCAATTTTTGGGTGTCGATGATTGTATTGAATTAGTATCGTGACACTCAAATCGATTCTCGACAACTCTCATCCAGTTGCTACCAGCCACCCTGCGTAGATCGTCTCCCCACTGAGCCTGACGGCGCGGTGTCCACTCAAGAACACGTCTACCCCAACGATTATCGGTACTACGGTTAATATAGCCGGTCCATTGCCACTTCATACGCATCGGTTCATTACTTTTTGTAATTTATTTCATCACCATTGCCCTCCAAAACGATTAAAGAAAACACGAAGGAGTGAGGAGTCACTGGCCACAGGAGTGAGGTAATCGGCATGTCCTAGAACCAAAAATTCGAAGGCATGTGACATCTACCAACCCGCACTGGGCTAGCGTGGTAGCGTATTATAGGTCATTCCCTCTCATAAAGAGGAGGCCTATGTACCAGCAGTGGGAACATATACCTACTGGTTATACTATGCTTATGCTATTCGTCGTCGGGCGGTGAGACAGATGCCTAGTGAACCTAAGAGAAAGGAAGCAATCTGTGTCAAATAAGATTCGTGTTTATTTAGTGTTTGCGGTATCCCTGATTGGTCTCAAGGTTCTACCTAGCCAGACCAGCTAACTGCAATAAGTAATCCTATTATATCGAGCAACGGGAAATGAAAAACGGAACAATAATTTGTCTAGGGAACTATCTCGTTAGTGAGTGTGGGTTTTTTGTGTTTGTGAGCCAGATTTATTGCTAGTCAAGGCTCAGTAGGGTAACTATGATGAATCACGGACGTTGTTTTTTTTATATTGAGAAAGTTATGTCATGTAATAGTGCTGATGTGAAGTTCGTGAGACACTCTTGTTTTTTTGATGAGTAAATTGTGTTGATAAATATATAATCTAGAAAGTACTCTAAATTAATATAGAATATTGTCTTCAAGCACTAAGCATAAAATTAGGTCTTAAATCCCATTAAACATAACATCACGCATGTAATCTCCAAATGGTTAGGCAGAGGTACCTAATAGTACATCCACATTTCGCCACTTATGGTTAAGTTTCATGTAATAGGGGCCGAGCCTATTGTCATCAACCGGGCACAAATCTAGACTCCGTGGCTGCTACTGAGATATTCCAGATGAAAAAACCCAATAACTATTTGCCCGTCCCGGGAATCGAACCCAGGACCTCATGCTCAGCAGTGGCGAACCGACCTCTAGAGCAACGAGGCAGACCCATTTATTTCATTAAAACCTTATGACAACCGTGGCAAACAAATTAACCGACTGTACAATACACGAAGATGTCCCGAAGTGTGCAAGGGCAGCATAACCTAATACACCTCCACCAATTATCAGATGTTGTAGAAAATCAAGGAAAGTCGATTGATTTTATCATCACGTCCTTCCATTTCATTGACCTCTTTGGTAACGAGATCAAGTCTACTACATTAAGCAATAACTTCGAAATAATAATAACACATACAACACCACAATCAACCATTTTTCTTTATGGACTTTTATTTACTAACCCAAAACAATAAGTAGCTTTCTTGATTTATTGCTCCTAGATTCAATATGAAATATATAACTCTCTTTCTAAGATAGGTCCAGTAATACTGTGTGATTGGGGTTATTGGGATACATTTATTGTTAGTCGAAATGGTAAAGTAATCTGAAATATTCTCTCGGCAATGTCCATGTAATTTGTTGGCCTTTAAAAAAAATATTCAACCGTTCCGCACTCTGCTTGCCGCCATTTTAACTCTCTAATGGTTTTTAGACAATTTTATTTATTTTTATAAAGAATTTGTGGAGAAGATGAGTGAAAGGCGACTAACAAAAGGTATTTACAAGGCAGATGTGAGTGGCAACACCGGGATGGGAAGCCCTAGAAGGACATACACTGACCTTATTGGTGAGGTTCTTCAGAATGGTCAGGTGCGTAGTACTCGCAAACGGCGTGCGTGTAAGACCAGATGTATGGACATGAACGAGGTAAAAGGAGTATGTAAGGATCGTAGCAGATGGCGTTCTGTGGTTTCTGCCTACCCCCATGGGAAAAAGGCGTGAGTTTATGTATGTATATTTTAAAAAGAAACCAAAAAATACAGGTTCTTTATATTTTAATATCCGGTGTCTCTGCAACATACACTAGACTAAACGCAAGTCAAGTGCTACTAATTTTAAATGGCTTTTAAGTACACGTATCTTCTTCATTCTCTTGACGTAAACAGATCTCCTTTCTAAAAAGTCAGAGAAAACTCAATATGTAAACTAAATAAAGGCTCAAAGGTTACATGAATCTATTTTATTTTTTATTTACATTAAACCTTTTCGCACCACGCGAAACTCAGCAAGTTTGTTCTTTCAATAAATATCGGCGGTTCAAATAGCCGACACGTAGCTGCAAATAAATTTATTTGAAACGTGATAAACATTTAAAATGCTTACAGATATCTTGTATTAAGACGAGCTTTTTGTAAGCATATTTATATATGAATTGAACTATTTTTAAAAAGTGTGTTTATATATGAGTCGTGTTTTGAAAATAAAAGAAAGAAATAGTACTCGTATTTATTTGTCTCGCACAGGACATAACAAAATGATTAAAATAACAAAATAAAAAAATTATATAAAAAGAAGTAAACAAAGAAAGAAAGTAAAACATACACATTTTGTTGAAAACATAAGAAACAAAAAAAGAAGAACACTGAAGTTCATTTGTTTTTTTTTTTGTTGCGAAACACGAGCTCAAATTCATTATGAAAAATTCTATCACACTGCAGCGTTGGTGTCACCAACATGCATTTTGTAAAAAAATAACAAATAAAAATTCAAAGCGTCACTATACATATATTACTGGCTTTATTCAACCCATGGCTTCGTTCACATTATGGTCGGAAATCATGCCAAGTGAAAATTTTAATAATAATATAACCTATAACTATTGTAGCCAATAAGCCTGATATAGTGGTGGTGGATCGATCAGAGCGGCGCGCAATGATTGTTGACATTACGGTCCCGCATGACGAGAACCTCGTGAAAGCCGAGAAAGATAAGCAAGTCAAGTATTTTGACTTGGCTCGCGAGGTTGTCGACATGTGGGATGTGGACTCAGCGATCATTGTGCCGATAGTCGTGTCGGCCAATGGTTTAATAGCCAATAGCCTCGACCAACATCTGAAGATGCTCTCGCTTGGCAGCTGGATCAAGGGCTTGATTCAGAAAGCAGTACATTTGGACACGGCGCGTATTGTTAGGTTCCTCTCTCAAGAGCCCTGACCACCGGTAGCTCGGACTCTGTTCCCGATGCTGGTGGGCTACTATTTTTTATATTTTTAAATGTGTTTTTTCAAAATCAAATTCAAAATCAAAATATTTTTTATTTCACATGGGCCTACATGGGCACTTATGAAACGTCGGCAAAAAGGTGCACAGTTCGGGTTGGTCGTTTCCTATGGAGAAGAACCGGCAAGAAACTCCATGGTTATTCTTTTAAAATGATTAGATTTTACAATATTATCATGTTACAGCATTAGTACTCAAGTATGGGGGGACAGCATAGGCCCGATAAGTCGTTGCTTACTACACAAAAAAACGTAAAACAAGATAAGAGGTTAACAAAAGTTATCACACCTCTAGGAATCTACATTTTTTATATTGTTTTATATTTGAATATTTAAAAATGTAAATAATATGTTAACAATTGAATAAATGAAATTACAATATAACCTATGACTTGGGAATAACGTAGCTTCCCATTAGTGAAAGAATTTCGGAATCGGATCAGTAGTTCCGAAGATTACCCCCTACATCCAAACTTACAAACAAACGAACAATCTCTGTCTCTGTGAATAAAGTACAGATCACGATTTTATTTATTTAGTAAAAAGTAAAAGAAATACAGCGTCCATATGCAAATCCTGACTCAAAACGCAAACTTTTACGAGACCGTTTGCAACCACTATTCAAATAATAAAATTGCGTTGAAAATTCGTACAATAATAAGTTAAATATAAACATTTTTATATCTCCTTTTATCTCAAATTCATTGTGAGGATAAAGTTCCCCACTATCGTAAATGTGCACTAATATATAACTGAATGCCAGATATTTTTGGAATCTTCTCTTTTTGCATAACTATTTTATTTTTATAGTTCCATCAATGCTTTGTTTTCGTTAGTTTGCGGTGATATTTTTGTGTGAAATATAAATACACGCTGCACGAGACATCGACGTACGAACTGTTACGGTGAATTTCGGCACATTATTCTAGATCCCCAGCGTGAGTCTGGTGTTTCTATTTTCTATGGTCTATAATCGTGTACTAAATCCAAGGTAACATTTAGCCCGTCTAGGCTACCTCATTGGTCTAGTAGTTACAAGCGCTACTACTGCGCATGAGGTCCTGAATTCGATTCCCAGGTCGGACAAAGTGTAAATGGGTTTTTGCATCAGGAATTTTTAGTAACAGCTACGGAGTCTGGATTTGTGCCCGGTTGATGGCAGTAGGCTCGCCCCGTATTATAAGGGACTTAAACATAACTGGTGAAATTTGGATGTACCTACTATTACTTTTTTTTTTCGGATTGTAAATTATCAAATGACTCCTCCCGCTCTGGGCGGAGCGGGATTGTCAGAGTTTTACTTACTAAAAACCATCCATGTTCCTACTTTTGCCCTTTATGTTCCAGGGCCGCGGTATCCCTTTCGAACAGTCCCACAGGCGCGCCGCAGCCTAACTCTTCGGGGATTCCAGGCATGGTGTTATGTTCTTATGTATAATCATCGTCGTCGTCATTAACATCACCGTGTATAGCAAGAATATCTATTCAGAAATTAAATCTAGCAAGAATTGTATTGAGGTAGAACTTGTTACTATAAAATTGGACATGATCGTAAATAAATAGCAACAGTATTCATTTGTCTACAAGACATTTAAGTCTAACCGACCAAAACATTGTTATAAACACAATCAATTTCATAGCTAAGCCTTTAAATTAAAACTAAAGCGCATAATAGCCCGGTAATGTTAGCTCAAATTGTAAGTAACAATGCAAATTATTGCCCATAACACGTTACAAAGAATTTATTGCCCCTCACTCCAATATAATGGGCTATAAACAATGTCGCGAAGTATTCATAAAATATATTTGTTTATTTCGTGGAAAATTAGGCGTAACCCTCCAAATGATTCACCTGTATACAAGTTGATCAGCTGAAAAGTATCTTTATTTATCTTCACAAATATTTCATACATTTTAAATATCCTCGTTGGTCGAGTGGTCGCAAGAGCGACGGCCGAGTATGAGGTCCTGGGTTCGATTCCCGGGTCGGCCAAAATATTATTGGGTTTTTCCAATAGGAATTTCTCAATAGCAGCCACGGAGTCTGTATTTGTGCTCGGTCGATGGCAATAGGCTCGTCGCGTATTACATGGGATTTCAGTATAATAGGCGTTATGTGGGTGTACTATATGTACAGGTACAAGTGTTTTGTTTATTTCAAAGTAGTTACTAAGATGCCGCTATTTTTAGGTAAAATGCAAATATCTGAGAGATGTAATTTAGTCATGTACCCATTCTGCAGTGTACCTATTTAGTATTAAATTGTATTGTCATTTACTTGAATATTGAGAAGGCAAGTAATATCATTATCTTCAGTCTAGTGGCGCCGAGGAGATTGCTGTCAGTTAAAGGTAATCACATTTTTATTCGATATTTTTATAAGCGAACACAAAATTGGACGACGTGGATTTTAAATATATACTGAAATAGCAAACAAAAGCGGCATAGACTTCTTTTTTATATTAAAAATCATGTTTTTATTTATTTTTCACATTGTGCCGTTACAGTGAGAGTTTATTTTTCGTTTGTTTGTTTTCATAGTTTTTAATTTTTCTGTTTCATATCGTTTGCTTTTTAAATACATGTCACAACAAATGGCTTTGGAATTACTTTTTGCAACGTTTTACTGGCTGACTGGACTATGTGCTTTTTTAATTAGTACATACTCGTTGAAGTTTTTTATGATACATGGTTTGTATAAATTATAGTCTCTATCTGTATGAAATGGAAAAATAAAACGTAACAGTTTTTTGTTCATATTTCATTAGCAGATGTGCTGAGTTTGTACTTAAATAAAGAAAACAAAAATTTTATTTAATTAAGTAGTTTGTTTTACCACAGCAAGATGCGCTTATTGTCAACTAGTACATACGCACAACGTCCAATCAAGCTATTTAACCAGTATACGCTGATCTCTCATTGTAACGGAAGCTCAAACAAAGCGAGGTCAGGTTATACTGGATATATAGCTTGATGTGTCGCTGTGTGTACCATGTCTAATCAATAATTTTAATATAACTGTTACTGTTTTCGTAAATGAGTTTCAGTCAAAGTTAATTTTTTTATTGATTAATGTCAAAAAAATAAAGTGACTAAGTCAAAATTGAAATGTAATATGAATTTCAAACATGGCTCTACATGAGGTCTCAGAACTTTTTACAGCAAAGAGTCGTGATATTTGACATGATTATAATTATGAATGTTTTTGATGGGATTTCACTTTTAATTCACAAATATTTTTCATTACAAAGTAATTACAGTTTCATCAGTTTGTCTTTAAGTACTTTACAGTCAAAGCTAAACTGATCAAATCCATTATAATTAAAATAAAGAAAACCATTAAAAGTTTTTGAAACTCAAAAAATCTTTAATGATAATAACCGACCCTTTGATTTTCTGAAATTAATTCCGGGCAGGGTTTGAGACGTTAATTTATTTTGATTAAGCTTCTTTCGTGTTCTACTTCAGAATTAAGCTGAGATAACTTTTTCTTTAGGACATTAGGACTGGCTGTTAAGTATTAATAAGACAAGCTGACACCAAAAAACCGGCCAATTGCGAGTCGGACTCGCGCACGAAGGGTTCCGTACCATTATCTATAAAAACGGCAAAAAAATCATATCTGTTGTATGGGAGGCCCCTTAATTATTTTTTTTTTAATTTTTAGTATTTGATGTTATAGCGGCAATAGTAATACATCATTTGTGAAAATTTCAGCTTTCTAGCTATCACGGTTTATGAGATAGGTACAGCCTGGAGACAGACAGACATACAGACAGCGAAGTCTTAGTAATAGGGTTCCGTTTTACCCTTTGGGTACGGAACCCTAAAAAGAGCTGTATAACAATGTTGGTGTGCAATAAGGTATAGATACATTATCTATCTAAGCTGCTTTTTTGGTGATGCGGTTTTCTATTTCTAATTCGATCTTTTAATCTTCAGACTCTCATCATCATCATCATCATTTCAGCCCGGAATCACCACCTGCTGGGTATAGACCTCCCCTTTCTTCTACCACACTCTCCGGTTCTGTTCGTCCCTCATCCAGGTGTTTCCCACAATTTACACGACGGCCCTGGTTTCTTTGGCCTAACACGAACACTAATGATGTTCTTGTTTAATTATCCTATTGACTTACACAAGCATCATAGCATACCAAGGGATTATATTTATTACCTTGTTTTGGTTGAGCGTCGGAACTTATTTTACACATGTATTTTCTAAACTTATTTTCTACTAACTCCGTTCAAAACATTGTCTTATTTATACTTTAGGACAATGCCTTCCGAAAAGAAAAGAGGTTGTAGGAGTGTCGCCTTTGATCTAGGTCTTCAATGACTAATTGGTAGAATTTTTTACCACTTCGCTCTTTAGATTTGGGGACAAAAAACAAATCTTGAACTCATTTCCATGCTAATTTTGGAGTGGGCGCGAAATAAATTCATCAGCCTGATGTTTGTACAAGTTACTAGGGAAAATAAATTAATGTGGCAGTATTTCGCATAGCGTAGGGCTTTACGTTGCTTTAAATGAACCTCGTTTTTAGTATGAAAAAAGTTTGCGGTTTCTTAAAATATATTTTTTTATTTATAAACTTAGCGAAACTTTAGGTATCTATATGACTCGTCTTGATTCTCAACAAAAGCTTATAAATAAAACAATACAATTTTGGGCATGAGGTTAAAACCTGAAACACACGACGCAATATGTATTTGGGTTTACAGAAATAAAAGATGGAATTTTGAGGGAAATCACACTTTCCTGTGGGATTTTCTTTCGAGATATCCTTCACCAACGACAAATAAAGAAAACAAAAACTCAGGTTTATCTTTAAAAATAATCTAAAACATCTCAATTTGAAATTATCAGTTAAGAAAGAGAATTAAAAAATACAAAAAACTGTAATAGGTATAATCGCGTCGCTAAATGCGGAATTTCAAACCCAGTAATGCTACTTATTAGGTACGCAATGAGTACCTACGTTTTTCCGGATTTCATTCTCTTATTTAAGGATCAGTCGAAAAGGTGGCATACAATGATGTCTTTAAGGTTCATAACGATAATAGAATCTGATAGCTTCGTTCTTTTCAAGTCACGGTAGTTGTAAAATAAACTTTGTACTAAAGATCTTTAAGCAGGCTCTTACTTTGTAACAAGGACATAGACGTTCTGAAGAGGAAACGCAGCTGTTTATTATTATGTATCTATTTATACTGGGTGATCCAAATAGTGAAGTCATGAAAAATTAATGCCTGCTTCCGAAAATACCCCATGTATGTTCCACGATTCTTTATAGTTTTCCAGTGATAGCTTCTTAAAAATTGTATGGGAACCGCTTAAAAAAAATGATGTTATTCTTATTCTTTATTGCACACAAAATAACAAATTTGGATACAAATTGCAATAATATAGCTTATGTACAATGGCGAGCTTAACCCAGAATTGGGTTTTCTTACAACAAACCTACTTTTGACTGCGATATTTGCAGAAGAGGGTATACTTGTGGTGCAATAACATTTACAAATTAATTAATTTTATATACTAAACTACATACCGACATACAATATTATTTATATGATCTTTATTTTTACAGGGTGTTGTGTTACTCTTGATGCTAATGAGATTTAAAAAACGCCTCTAGTTAACGTTAAAGAATGTGAAAAAGCAGTGTAAAAATAAAGATAGAGTTTATTTGAAGTGGTTACTGAAAGATCTATGACAGTCGGGACCAGCGGCTTAACAAGCTTTCCGAGGTACGTACGAATTATCAGCCTAATTTAAATAACTGAAACTTTTTATTTTGAAACAACCTATTACATCAAGAAGTATTTGCGGTGTGCGATGTCATCCGCATATATTTGACGTAAACGTGACCAATGGATTTCACAAACAAAAAATAAACGTAAATAAGCGTAAAATATTAAAAAATAACATCATTTCACTTTCCTTATAACGTTCATTCCTGCAGGGTTACTGTGACGTCTGAAAACAGTAGTAATACCAGTGTGGGAAAGAGACAGAGCTATACAGGTCGTCTAGCACTATCTCTTTCCCACACTGGACGTCATGGTAGACCACCAGTTTACTGCCTTGATTTTATTTGTTGTTTACAAAATCCAGTGTGATTGTTTCTCCTAAATCTAACTTCCCGTTATTCTCTAATTAATTTTCGATACACGTGTACCACTAGACCGAAATCATTTTAAACTTTACTTACATAATTGTTTACGGTTGAAATTCACTTGTAAAGGTTTATTATTTGTAGCAATACTGATTTTGAAGTTGAAGCATTTTACCGTCAAGTTTCACTGAGACTTAAACATAACTAGCGAAATGTGGGTGCAATATTAGGTACATCTCAGCCTTGCCCTTCTGGGATTACAGGCGTGATGCTATGAATATTATATTTATCTTATACGATTATTTAAAGTTGAAATTTACTCAAGAAAGTTTTATCATGTGTGATTTAGAAGTTGAAGCGTTTTTATCATCGACGCCTTTTCCATTCATTCTCTCGCCTTTGTGACGTCGTACATCCCTAACAGATCGTAAATGATTCCGATTTTACTGCAGTAACATATTGCTGGAACAACCCTACGTATGCTTATACACAAATAGACAAAACGTTGAATTAGTGAGCAGATGTTCCAGTCGTAAATGCTGAGGAAAAAGCTGGTGGGACGTGGTTTGTTAGGGTTGTTCTGTAAATATGTACCTTGTGAGATGTACTTAGTTTTACGCTTGTTTATTGAATCTTTATCTTTAAGTGTTACGAGTTTCCTCCGTGCCTCGGAAAGCACGTTAAACCGTTGGTCCCGGCTGTCATTTGGAGATCTTTGACAGTTGTAACAGGTAGTCAGTGACCCGAAAGTGTGACAATCAGTCTTACCAAGGGTCATCGTATTACCCAGTACTAACTGGGTTGTGGAGGTCAGATAGTCGGTCGCTCAATGTAAAATATTGCTTTTCAGCTGCATCCGGTTAAACTGGAAGCCGACCCCAACATAGTTGGGAAAAGGCAGGCATATGATGATCTTTAGGTGTTACAAATTAAATTCGCCATTGTGACTGTTTAGTTCTCTAAAGTACACAATGGTTTTTGAAACCGTTGCTTTACAAGACCGTGCAAAGCCGTGGCTAAGAAAATAACCACAAATATATAAAATAATAACGATGTCATGAATAATTCTGTCCAAAGACACGTTTACTCAATTGACGTTAAGTTATATTGAAAACAAAGGAATAAACACTGTTTCAAACATGAAAGTGGATTGCATAATCACTAATCAACATTCTACGAAGTGAAAATTAACTCCGGTTAAGTGATAATGCCGTTGATTAGAGTTGCAGCAATCGATTGGTGAAACGAGCCTTTGTAGTACGTGTTGTGTATAGCCGTTCGTTTGTCGGGGGTAAACGAACGGTTAAGCATACACATAAATGTTGGTGCAACTGACCCCGGTTAGTTTTAATTACTTAGTGAAATGAGACGAGAATGAATAGGTTTTGGCGATGAATAAAATACTTTTTGGTAATGCACTACTGAGATTAGTGTATAATAGTATTCATATTATTTAAAAGTTTCAATGTTTGGTTCTTAGGAGCGAGCTTCGAGGTGCCTGTAGCTAAATAATAACAGCCACTCGGGTCGATCTTAAGGTTAAGCCCTGCTTGCCTGGGTAGGTACGTCGATAGGTGACCACCCATTACATAACATAAAGTTTCCTCTGTTCCTCGGAAAGCACGGTCCCAGCTGTCATTTGTAGATCTTTGACAGTCTTTACAGGTAGTCAGTGGCCCGAAAGTCTGACAACCAGTCTTACCAAAGGGTATCGTATTACCCAGTACTAACTGGGTTGTGGAGGTCCGATAGGCAGTCGCCCCATGTAAAATACTGGTATTCAGTTTCGTTCGGTTAGACTGGAAACCGACCCCAACAAAGTTGGGAAAAGGCTAGGCAGATGATGATGAATGTTTGATTCTTATAACTGACTTTAATAAACTAGCTCAGTATTTGTATTACTTGTAGGTAACACATAATTTTTCTGACTCAGTAGTTCATTGTAACTCATTATACTGGTGTACCATAGTTAGTTTCGAAACCAAAACACAGTTTTTCGCACAAAACAATTCACTAAATAAAGCAACCATAATTCTTCTCAGTAAGACCTTTCAACACGAAGAATTTTTCTTTAATAAAAAATGCAAAACCACAAAAAGTCGGAACTCATTAAGACTGAATAGATTTGCATGATTTTTCTTCTCTTTCTCATTTTAAAAGCCTTTAAAATTCACTAATGGTGGCTTTTCTTTAAAAAAATATGCCCTTTAAAAAAAGATTTTCCTTAAGATCTATCGATAACAGACATTCAATTACAGAAACATTGATAAAATGTACAGAAATTAAAACGATAAGTCCCAAGTTTTGCACTGTACAGTGTATAGTACAGTCGCCAGCATATCAAGTTAGCACAAACTGTCAAATTACTCCAAATGATTTTAAACCATAAAATGTTGTTGTTTAAGTTCAAAATCGAATGAGAAAGACAGTTTGTGGACGTTTGATGCCCTGTCGACTGTAAAATGCAGTTTGCTAAATTGATTTAATGTGTTCATAATATTTAGTCAATTAACTAAAAATTAAATCTTAATCCCTCGTTGCCAAAACTTTAAACCAAACCCACCGTCAGCAGTTTACCTCGCTTCTTTTGTTCCGTAAACAAAACAGTCGAATAAATCTCCAAAGGGGAACACCCAAAAGTGTCCTGAAAACAGCTTCGTAGACTAGGGTAGTCTGTGAAGCTATTTTCAGGCCTTAACAAGCCGATCTACGTCCTATTTCGCGAATAAACGTCCGTCTGTCGGTCCGTCTGACCGCTACAGAGAAAAGGCATGGCTTGCTTTAAGCTCAGCTTTAATGCTAAACCGCACATCAGCCCCAACTTGCTATCTTAAATGCATTTCCGTACGAGTTTAATGGGAACATCCGCGTCTCTTTTAGACTAAATGGGATTACGTAACGTTGAGGTAAACGGCGGTTTAAAAGGGAGATGGCAGGTTTTTTTTAATTACGTTTCTTTTTAGTTACCGGTGATTTATAGAGGGAAGTTTGTAGCGATGTTTTATGAACTTACTAGCTTTTGCCGGCGGCTTTGCTCGCGTTAATTTATAATTCGACAATTAAACTCTTAACATACCTACTACTAAAGTTTCATTCGCTCCATGTAAAATACACGTATTTAGCTACAGCCGGTTAGACTGGGATCCGACCCCAAGATAGTTGGGAAAAGGCTAGGCAGCTGATGATACTACTAAAGTTTCTTTATTAATATTAATTCAATCATGATTCGATAGACACGTGGCGCCATCTATTATTATGAGAACGTTATTGTTGTTTTTCTCGGGAACAGTATTTTTTTCGGGATGAAAGGAACCCTATGTCCGTTTCTGTACACCTGACAACGTATATGCAAAATTTCAGGATGATCGGTTCAGTGGTCGAAAAGGTAACAAACTTACTCTCGCATTTATAATATTAGTCGGGATAGTTGGGATTGGGATTTATATAAAAAGGTAAGCAAATGGTCGTGTTATAAAAAGCCCGAAAGAGCTACAGTATTAAGCATTCGAGCTAGGGTATTCAACCACGGTGTCCTACTGACTATATAAGGTGTAAAAAAATTAACTGCAAGAACTTCGTCCACATACTCGACATCGAAAAACAAACACATTACAAAAAAAAAAAAAATTTTTTGAGCACTTTCTATATTTTCACATTAATAAAACAATTTAGTATCATATTTTTTGTGCACTGTACGCAGGGCTGCGCTAGCGGCTCGCTCCAATACCGCGCGCGAGCGTCGTACCCCCGCTGCCGCCGGCGGCCGGTTGCGGAGGCTACGCGTGCGGTGTACAGTGCGCATATTCAATAATTTTGTGCAAAGTGAAAATATTGATTAACTCTGAAACGTTATTTTGAAATCTTGTAGCTTTTTTGTAATGTGTTTGTTTTTCGATGTCGAGTATGTGGACGAAGTTCTTGCAGTTAATTTTTTTACACCTTATATAGCTAATCATGGCTATGATTCGTACCAACACAAGACTAAAATAATTACGTATAATGCTCGATTTCGTACATACATAGACACTCAATCATATTAAACTCCACGTACAAAGTACATACGACTAAACAAACTTATTATTTATATAGAACAACGAAGTAAACAACGAAAAACAACGTGTGGAAAATTCGCACATAAATATTAGATTTTCAGTCGACGTTGCTTGTAAGTAATGCGTCTCAAAAATACGAGAAGCTTTCTCTGACTGTGAGAACGAGCAACTGGCATGATACGGAGGATTTCCACCTATGACTGGCATCCAAGTAAATAATATATTTGACCCAGAAAACATTAAAATCCCCGTGACGTTTCATATTTGCCGGTCTCTTGATCTGATGGTCGGTTTCTGAGGACGAAAAAATATTATATGAAAAATAATTGTGTGATTTTATTTGAGTAGCATCTTTGCAAAAATGCAAAGCCATGGGAATATTTATTTAAAGTCTCAAACTAACGCTGATTTCATTCTAACCCAGTCGTTTCGCTTTTTTTTTAAAACATTATACTTCTTTTTTGAAGAGTGACGTATCACGTGTATTATTTACCAATTTAGAAAGAAACAACATTTTATTTAGCACCGACTTAAAGATCCAAATTTTCTGCAAATTATAAACGCATTTAATAACTGTGTCTTCTGTTACAGTTTAGTTGGACTTTTTGATGCTATTTCAGTTTTCAGATTTGTTGTTTAACTAAGGGTAAATGTTTATCCGTCTAAACGGTCGACAGCATTACAAATAACGGTCACTACTACAAAATCCATGGCATTCGGCATTAAGTCCGCGTCTGTACTGTGTGCTTGAAGCGTTAAATAAATAAATATCCAGCCATCTTCTGAAAGAGTAGAGGCAGTACAAAAACACTACAGCAGCATAGTACAAAAATAACTACAGCGCCATCTATGCCACATTTTGGAGAACAATCAATTCATCAATTTCTAAATGGCAATATTAAAGTTCTCTGCGACTTAAGAACATAATAGAAAAAAGGCCCACCAGATAAAAGTATTCTGATAAAAACTTAACACTCTCTGAACAGGAAAACAAATATGAAATGCTGCGGTATGCTTCGCAAAAACATCATACTATGGTCATCGACCCGTGTGCAAAGCCCAGCTATGTCTTTCGTTTATGATAACAATCATTATGATTTATGATATGCTATTATAATGTATTTGCATATGAATAGGGAGATTTAATGTATTATTTTTCTGCTGCGTCTGTATATTTTCGTACCCATTTTAGTGCTACAAAAGACGAAAGGGTTTCAAACGAGATCCCAAGTCATCAACGGTACCTACGTGTAACTCTCAATAATATATATACTTGACTGGAAGAATGAAAAAACAACAGCCAATCAAATCACTTGCCAAAGACTATAAAATAATTCACTTTCTGAAACCGAGTTTAACCAACTCTAGTTTTATATCCATCTTTAGTCAAGAAAACCAAAGGATCTAGAAAATTCATCATCATCACTAACAGCCCGGCTTTACCCACTGCTGGATTAGACCTCTCCATGCTTGCTCCAATCTCGAAATTCGAACAGTATTATTCGATACCAAATTGGAGCTTATCCCGAAAATAATTTTACACGAAAGAAACAAAATGGACGTGCATAATTTTAGTAAGCCAAGAAAGCTTCTTTAAACCTTGTGTGACCCAGAATAAGGTAAATCTTTTTGTCGAATAACATTTTAGTAGCTTTGCAAGATCTTTCACTGATTCAAAAAAGCCATTTACAATGTTATCTATGTAGTACGATGTCGATGTAGTACTCAAAATCGGAGAGCATGTATGACCAGACTTATGAAACTGGACAAAGCATAAAGAGTATCTAAGGTGGATCGTAGCGGGTGGTATTCTGCACTTTCTGCCTACCAATGGCGAAGGTTGCATACAACTCGAATCCTACCGGCTTCCCTTTGAAAAATGGCACAGTCAGTATATCTATATGTAGATAAATAATATAATCACATTAATGATATGTACTCGGGCTTATCTCTTACAACCCTTCGCAACTGCTGCCTATACCAATATAAAAAAGACGTGGGTTTATGTATGTGTGAACTAGGTACCTCCGACTCAGACGATTACCTTCACAAGAAAGCTCTATCCCATCACACTAATCAATTCAGGCTATCGCATCCATTGCCGGACATAGGCCTCTCCCGAGCCTCGTCACAAGACCAAGAACATCCAGTCTAGCCCAGCTATTTGTAGTCTTCGTAACTCGTTTGTTCCACCAACTATAGTTCTTGCGATTCGCATTGTCAGCCCACTGCCAATTCAGCTAGCTATGAATTTGGGTAAATCCAGTTTATAGTACACACTGGATTTACCCGTACTTTTCCAAACAAAACGAACATCACATTGTCACGACTAAGTGAAACATTTTTACAATGCGACTGTATCCATGTACACGTATGTATGTTGTGTTGCATCCATTGATTGCAACGTTGCACGTAGCTTGTTATAGCATCACCCCGAGCGTTATGGAATTCGTCTTGTTTGTTTTTGCTTGCGAGGAACACCTCTTTTGTTACGAGTCAAAATGTTTGTCGAGAAAATGTTAACACGAGATTCTCGTATTAAAAAGACTGATTAAAATACAGTGTGTATGTGATAAGTTTTTGAAGCGAAATGTTATATTGTTATGGTTTGTAATGCAGACAGCGCTGAGGCGATTCTCACACGATGCCGATGAAGCTGATCTACGTCGCATTGGTTAGTATAAGTCCGTTGATGCCGAACCACGCGCATCGCCTAATTGGTTCAGCTCATTTTATCAATTTATTTTTGACGTCGAACTGCTTGGAACGTTGTTATAGGCCAGAGGGTTTAGGCAAAGTAACCTTTCCCTTCAGCGAAAACTATAATGAGAAAGTCTAAAAAATGAATTGACGTAAGTTACCAAAAAGCAGATACGAATCCTGTTGAAAGTTGCTAAAGTAATACGAAACGCCTTGAAAGCGATTGCAACCTTATTTAATATTATAAGGTTAATCAAATAAAATGAATTACGCCTACTATAACCAGTTGCAATCGCTTTCAAGGTGTTTCAAGTCATAAATAGTTATTTCCTTTCCTCCTTCACTTGAAATCTAACCCATAATAATGTCGCTAGCAAAATATTCTGGTTAAGTTTAATCCGCTGCCAAATATAGTGACCAACAACAAAAACTTTTTCGCAATAAAACTCGTACCATGGGGTGTTGCATCTATTGATTGCAACGTTGCTTGCAACTTGTTACCGCAGCGCCCCGAGCGCTATGCTAATCCACTTCGCCCAGTTAACTGAACTTGCTCGACAAGATAAACTTATGCTGCACTTTTTCATTCTTCGTGTTTTTCTTTAATACCAGTTTGATTTTATTTTTTATTTGCAAGTCGTGGGAATTTTATTTAATCTCGGACTTAAGTTAGGAATTTATTGAAAAACTAGCTTTAGCCCGCGGCTTCGCTCGCATTAATTTAGAATTTGATAATTAAACTCTTAACATTCTACTCAAATTTCTATAATAATATTAATTCAATCATGATTCGAAAGACATAGACATTTTTATGATCATCTATGATCATAAAAATGTTATTGTTGTTTTCCTCGGGAACAGTACTTTTTTAAAGTAAAGTAAAAGTAAAATTTCAGGACGATCGGTTCAGTGGTTTAGGCGTGAAGGTAACAAACAAACTTACTTTCGCATTTATAATATTAGTCAGGATTACGCCAGTTGTTTCCGTAAACAATTTAGAATTTGATTTTGTGATCAACAATAATGTTGATAGTCGTAGGGCACAAACTTCCAAAAAAGTCACTAGATGCTACGGCATCGCTACGATCGCGTAGCGAGCTTGCTACGCCGTAGCAGCTACGTACCTTCGTTATGATGTGAAGCTTATACGCATGGCAAAAGTAGGTATTTTTAAAAAACAGTTTATTTACATGTAATACATAATAATCCAGGGAATTCAAATGCAACACCAGCAGTATAGTTTAATTTACTCTCAAACAAGTTATTTTAATTTTAATTCGTATTCATCTGGACTACCTGTATAAATTGCCACTAACTTAGTGTTAAAATAATTAATTTGTTACTAACAACATATGGACATTAGCTAGTCTGAAATAAACAATTTTTAATAAAACCCTTGCTTAAAATTTTAACCGCACTTGTTAAAAAAAACGCACTTGTAGCAGTGATAGTCTAGTGGTGTGACCGTCGTACTCCTAAGTCATAGGTCTCGAGTTCGAGCCCAAGACACGCACCTCTGATTTTTTGGATTCATATTCGTATTGTATAAATCACTTGCTGCGTTGAAGGAAAACATCGTGAGGAAACCAGCATGACTGGGAGATATTTTTGCCGACGGTATGTTAAGCCAAGTTAGATGACCATGGGCAGCTCAAAAACTCTCACACCAAGTTAGGCACTAACCACTCGATAAAGAAAATAAACCGCACTAAACTTGTTAAAAAAGTTACAGAACCCGGACCCGCTAAAGCCAAAATAACTTCATAACCAAAACAAATGATTGACATAACCAATAACCGCTAACATACGATTACGGACCAAGTTTCTAAGTTAAAGAATAATCCACAGCGGTTGAGTGGCTCCAGGGATTATCTCCGAAAGTTTCTTCACTGATATTGTAAGTACCCTCAGCGTCGCGTCTTTAATGTTTACAAGTTTATACACACTTTGTTTGGATACTACTAAGTTTGTTTGGTTTAATAATTTTAGGCTCACAGTGGCCTCTTCGCTGCCTATTAGTGCCCAGATGTGGTTTATAATGAAGTCATTTTGATCTAATTTATTTATAGGAGCTCGTAGCTAAATGACAGCCGTTCGGGTCGATCTTCAGGTCAAGCCGCGCTTGCCTAGGTTAGTCCGTGGATGGGTGACCACCCATTACATACCGAGTTTCCTCCGAGCCTCGGAAAGCACGTTAAGCCGTTGGTCCCGGCTGTCATTTGCAGATCGTCACAGTCGTTTCAGTCGACAGTCGTTACAGTTCGTCAGTGGCCCGAAAGTCTGACAACCAGTCTTACCAAGGGGTAACGTATTACCCAGTACTAACTGGGTTGTGCAGGTCAGATGGGCAATCGCTCCATGTAAAATATTGGTACTCAGCTGCATCCAGTTACACTGGAAACTGGCCCCAACATAGTTGGGAAAAAGGGCTAAGCAGATGATGAATTTGATGTGTTTTTTTTTTGTTGTTATGGAGCTGTCTCGGTATAATCAGCCCACGGCTGGGCTACCTCTTAGTGAGAAGGACCGGGCTGTAATCTACCAACCAGGCCACATGCTTTCTACTTTTTGGCTCTAGGACATGCTAGTTTCCTCACGATAACCCACAACTCTTAAGTCAGGACTCGTGAGTCAACATATTAATTCAATCATTTTAATTTTAATAACTTAATTGAATCATTTTTCCAACCTCGTAGGACTTGTTTTCTTCAAGATTGAGGAGTTTGGGAACGTATCGGGAAAGCTCATTACTCAGTACTCCAGCTTCAACTTTCATTGCCCAGTCTTAGTTTGGGATCCTTTTCTCCGGATCTCGCGCACTCCACGGCCACGACCACGAATTTTGGCCGCAGAAGCTTTGACTAGGAAGTCGCACAACCGGGCGGGAGACCGACCAGTTTTGTGCAAGATAGCGGGTGGTCGTGCGACAAGTCGTGGTCGTGGCCACGTATTGTTTGATATCCCTTATTCCGTAATTATTTAACTTCCCATAATCACCTGAGGGAACTCGTTAAAAACAAAAAAATTACAATATGCACCCCAACATTTTGAAAAACAGCGCCAAAACGATATAATATACAAAAAAACGACACTCGTAAACCGTAAGTCTCCTCACAAGGGAAATTGCTCCAAGTGACGGAGACACTAAAACAAGACATACGACACAAAATTTCGAACACCTAAAAATCGTTCAGAAACTCCATACGAACCGGTAAGCAGTTTATTTTAGTACCGAACTCTGCAACTGTGTACCGAATACACTCGCCTGAAACTTGGCCCACTAACAATATCCGATACCGCATGCTACTTTACTTTTTAGGGTTCCGTACCCAAAGGGTAAAACGGGACCCTATTACTAAGACTTCGCTGTCTGTCTGTCTGTCTCCAGGCTGTATCTCATAACCGTGATAGCTAGAAAGCTGAAATTTTCACAAATGATGTATTACTATTGCCGCTATAACAACAAATACAAAAAATTTAAAAAAATTAAATATTAAAGGGGGCTCCCACATACAACAGATATGATTTTTTTGCCGTTTTTATAGATAATGGTACGGAACCCTTCGTGCGCGAGTCCGACTCGCACTTGGCCGGTTTTTCTACTTTTATTTTACCGATTTTATTTTTTCGAGCTCTCTCCATGCAACGGAACTTTAGTGTTGTTTGAAAAGGACCAAGTATACACGTTTCGTTTTACGCGCGACTCGTCTTATTCTCCTAATTTTCCGCCATAATAACTTGAAATTATTCCGTCGGCTGCTCTGGAAGGAAATAGCGTAATATTAATATAACCGCATCGGGTAACCCTATTTAGTTTCGAACGCCATTTCGGATGGCGAATTTTTGGCATTTTGTTTTAAAAACTTGGGATCCCAGAAAAAAAGAAAAAATGTATGGAGTAAGAAAAGTATGCCCATTATTTTCTTAATCATATACAACTAAATTAATGGTTCTGTTCTGGATTGATCCTTAGTCCTTATTCGCTCCATGAAAAATACCGGTATTCAGCTGCATCCGATTATACTGGAAGTCAACCATAACATAATTGGTAAAAGGCTACGATGATGATGGTTTTGTTTGAGAAATCGCTAATGAAAATGACATTGAACAACATGACAATTCCTAAATAACCTACACCGATAGCACGTTACACAGTCGCACCCTTCATCTATGGCTGGTTCTAAAAAAATTAACTCACCGATGAACTGTTCGCCGAAAGGGCTCTTCGTTTTATCAGAAATAACAAAGAATATAATCCAAACTTGCTCGCTTTGGCAGTCTGTGGAGCCAAGGCAATCTTCTATTTAATTTACCGAATGACAATTCGTAATATTAATAAAATTACAGATTACTTTGGCCTTATGCAATTCAATATATGCTAGAACAAGAGAACTAAACAATAGATGCTGGCAAATTGCAGCTCCCGAAACTCCTACTTCCCTAGTACAAATGCAGCGTTTGTAATGGAGTTTAGACAGATGTAACTTGTGTTGCCATCCGTACCCGACATAGATAGGTTATATAAATACTGTTGCACTTTGACGACGTGAAACATTAGGTGCAGAACTTCCACTTTAAAGTGACCTTATAGAGTTTTGATGATTATTTTAGTTTTTAATATCCAACCTTAGTTATGTTTGGGGACGAACCCTGAAATCGCAAAAAAAAATATTTAGTTCCCATATATTTGTGTTCCTGAAAATGGGCGAAATGTAGGGAACAGCTGTTTTTTTGCGATTGCAGGATTGGTGCCATGGTTAATAGGTTTAAGGTAAACCAAAACTAAGCTTGTATAACACTTTGTTGTGACCCTTAGAAATCGTCTCTGCATGTCTACCAAACTATTGAAATCAGATACTGAACAATCATTTAAGTGTCTTTTCTATTCAACAAAACAATTTTTTTTTTAAAAAGCAAATCAAAGTAAATGAATAATCCGTGCGGTGTTGAATCGCGTCGTCCGAATCCGAACTAGCCTCTTTTGCTTTTATCGCATGGACATAGACACTTCTAAACCGGCTCAAACCGAGTCTGCATCGATAAGTTTGACTGGCCTGTTGGTCTAGTGATTAGTGACCCTGACTGCTAGGACGGAGGTCGTGGGTTCGATTCCCACACAGGACAAATCTTTGTGCGATGAGTACGATTATTTGTTATGTATCTGGGTGTTTAATTTATTTATAATATGTATGTATTTAGAAATATATAAGTATGTTTATCAGTTTTGTGGTTGCCTCGTAGTACAGGCTCTGCCTAGTTTGGAATCAGATGGCGGTGTGTTGGTTGTCCCCAGATGTCATTTATATTTATTTATTTATAAGTGTGGTCACTCTGTACATCGACCGGTGGGATTCTATGACCACTTCTTCTTCTCGATTCGATGACTCAGATTTTGTCCGATAACCAATTTAAATTGCGTATTATAGATGTACTTCTTACATGACCTTCTGAGTCGACTATTCACTACAGTTCCATCCGACTTAGACGTTGATCAGAGCTTTGCACTGCACATTCTGTTTTGTGGCTCAGTTGAAGGTCCGATCTTTGTGTTGTAGTCCGCTTAAACACGAGCAGAGTTTGTCTAAAGTCAGACGAGTTTCGACGACTGTTGTGTATTTAGGAGGACGTAGATTGAACCTGCAATATCCAGTCTTACAAAGGGAAATTACACTACCCATTACCAGCTTTGTTGTAGAGGTTAGATAGGCAGTCCATCCATGTAAAATACTGGTATTCAGCTGCACCCAGTTGGACTGGAAGCCAACCCGAATATGGTTGGGAAAAGGCTAAGCAGATGATGAAGAATGTTTGATTCTTAGAACTGGCATTAATTAACTAGCTAAATATTTTTATTACTTGTAGGTAACACATAATTTTGCCTAGCCTGTTCCCAAATGTTGTAGAAAAAAATATCTCTTGGCCCTCATATCAATTAAATTTATAACAGCAAACATTAAAACTTTACCCCTATTTAACGTCGTATTACGCTACATTAGAACTGCAGCAACGCATTGCCGGCGATGAATATTCACTCGCTATCAGCATAAACGAAGTTAAACCAATTCCTGCTTAATATGCCATGTGAGAGGCCAGCAGGGACCAAATATTATGAGCATGGATGATGGAAAATAGATAGATAGGTCATTGCATTAATATTCATTCAAATGTTCTATCAATAATCAACAGGAAACAGCCAATAGAATATTGACACCGATGTTGAAGTAACGAGGATCAAGTCGAGCAAAGGTATTTTCGGTTCCCAACAAGCATATATATAGATGCCTAAATTATTGGCTCTGCAAGACCTGCCATTTACATTTGCGTCTTGTATGTGCTGGCGTATGTACATGGAACATTTAAAACGTTTTTAATTATGCGTCAAGAACGAGTAACTGAAAAAAATGTAGATGGATGAGCCATGAACAAACTTTGTCCAAAAATACATTCGACATCATCATCATCTTCCTGCCCTTGTCCCATAGTTATCAGGGACACACTCGTAACCTTAGTAAAATAATTACAAAGAATTCTTCATGATCATTTTGAGCATATTCATGCTACAAATAATATGCTTCCATTCCTCCATTGCATAATCCAAAAGTTACGCCACAGTGAGATAACTGGCCTGCACACTGCATGCATGTTGATTTTAATAATATCTTAATTGAATAACCTCCATTTTAAATTAGAATGCTGCGTCCACCGCTAAAATAGTTTTAGTTCTAGTTAATTCTAAAATATTGTGTAACATAATTTATTGTTTTAATTTAGCTTGTGAAAATTAAGGCATGCGTTGAAATATTTTACTAACACAGTTTAAATGTTACGTGTACCGAATTAGAGGTTTTGGTCGTGACTAAAATATAGAGAGCGTGGTTATGATTTCAAATAAACCACTGGCCGATACTGACTTTTAGTACCTAGTGGCTTCATGACAATACAATTTGGACGTAAAAGCGGTTTTTGGCTGATGAAAAAAGTATAAGGTTCTCAAGTCAACAGTTTTTCTTATAACATAACATGCTCACGCCAGTAATCTCCGAAGGGTTAGGCAGAGATGTACCTAATAGTACACCCTAATTTCGAAAGTTCAATTTTAAGTTTCACATACTAGGGAGCGAGCCTATTGCCATCAGTCGGGCACAAATCCAGACTCCGTGGCTGCTACTGAAAAATTCAAGATAGAAAAACACAATAATACTTTGCCCGACCCGGGAATCAAACCCAGGACCTAATGCATCAGCAGTCGCGCTTGCGACCACTCGACCAACGAGGCAGTTTGTCTTATCTGGTTCTATATACTAGTCGATGTGCTAACTAAAATTCCAAATACCTACGTTCATATTTTAGAATGTCATTAGTAAAATATGGGGCTTATCTTCATAATACCTAAGTCTTACAAGATAATATTGTGGCAGTATTTTAAAAAAGAGAACCGTTTTTAAACTGAAATTCGTATAATTATGATATAATAATTTATTTATAAAATATTTAGGTACCGGTACAAGTAGCAGGATATGGCTACATAATTTAATTTTAAAAGTAAATTATTTTAAACTGTTTTTTCAACATCTTTCTTCGGTTCTTCGTCTTCTTCCTTCTTTATTGGCTTCTTTTGACCTGAGAAAAAAATGAGTTTGTAGATAATGAAATATAATCACTTCAAACATCACACCTGTAATCTCCGTAGGGTTAGGCAAAGGTGTACGATAATTAATTCGCTAGTTATAACTGTGGCACGCACATATCGTATTGCTATCAACCAGGCACAAATTCTAACTCAGGGATTCTACTGATTATTTCTAATAAAACAACCGAGTAACACTTTGCCCGAACGGGCAATCGTACCCTGGGCGAAATAATATTATTCGTTGAAAATTAAAATAATATCAATAATGGAGATTCATGGACGAGGCGACTGAGTACCGTAAGGTATTTTTTATATGAAGAGGAAATCATCACCAATAGGTAATAACATGACAACCAATGGCAACAACTGGCAACATGCCTAAGATTTAAAACTCATTTAAAAAGTAGGTTTAACATAGTTTTCATCTTACCTCCCAATAAAAGTTTGAATAATGTCGAGCAAGGAGCATCTATCACTACCACCATAACGAATGTGAAGATAAACGCAAGTGTGTAGTGTGCCAGGAACTTGAATACCTGTAAAAAAGATCGAGACGTGAGATTGACGGAATGCTCAAAGGTTTATTAGATTTTTTCACACAATTAAGTATCTAACTATTAGTTACTACCCGAGTTCACTGACGGTCTGCCACTTTTCACCCTTATGCTTTAAGTAATAAGATTGAAAAGAGGTCGACCGTCAGTTTACTCCAATTAATTACCAACTTAAGTTGTTACTTCAATAAATTCAATTAACCTAGTTGTTGTCAAACCCAACATTTCATTCAAATTTTCTTTCATCATATCAATTTAATGATCACTTCTTATACATTCATTCAATACTTACCACTGATCTGACAGAGAAGAACGCTGGGGCAATCGCACTCATATTGACGGCAGTCATCAGTCCGAAGTGGAACAAATATATTCCGTAAGACATTCTAGATTGGAGTTTCCATACATCCAGTGATAAGAACCAGTTAATAGGACCTAGAAAATAATAATTAACAATTATACTTGTCAATATCATTAACTTCACAATCACTCAAAATGGGTGCATGGGAAAACTATGGTCTATTCTCGTCCTAACCCAAGCGGTCGATGGCGCGAATATACCACAGTCGCGTTCACATGTCACTTATTTGTTCGGTAAACCGGAAGGCGCCCTCTGTCGGCGGGATCGGTTGCATTTTCGTTCTACTATCGCTTTGGTTAGGACGCAGCTGTGGGTTGCGCCTGCAGAGCGATCAGTTATTAACATCAATGGTGATTCAGGAATACCATTAAATAGAATATTGCGCTCTGACAGACCGCAATAATAACCGGTCTAACAAAGAATTCTAACATAACGATGATACATCTCCTACTTTTAAGTCAGAAGAAAATATTTTTTAAGAACATTCCACTATCGAGAGGCATGGAGTTGAGCTCAAAATAACCCAAGTTGGAAAAACTTACCACCATATCCGTTAACGCATGCGAACACTATACATCCTACGAAGAGTGCCCAGAGAGGTCTGATGAAGGAATTGAACAGACTGTCAACCAGCTGATTGTCCCAGTCCGGTTGACCGATAGGGTAGTTGGAGTACACGATGAAGGTTGACAAAGCAAAGGCTGCGATCCAGTAAATTGCCGTCATAATCTGGGAATACATGTTTTCTTTTAAGAGAGTTGGTTGAAAACAGTTCATTAATAACGCTTAAACAATCAATAAGTAGGCCATATCTTTTGTAGTTCAATCTACGTCAATAAATTATCACAAAACAATCAATCAAATTGCATTCAGGTAATGATTTCTTAAAATTATATGGAATATTTACGGCTTAAAAACGTTTTTTTAACATGATTTAGCGATCAATCTGACCACGCCCAAATGTTTGTTTGTAATAAAGAATTGGTTCTCGATAAAATAATGATAAATTGCACGTGAACAAAGTCTTATAATATATCCGTGTTTTAAATTTACATTACTGAGTAATATTTTTACCGTGGCATAAGCTATTCTCATACAAGGTGTAAATGGACCCGAAGCCAACCAAGCATTCTGAACATCTAATTAAGTAACTCTACGCTAAAATAATTGCTAGGAAACCATTTTTTGGGTGTATTTTAAACCCAAAAATATGAACACCTTTTACTATGAGATCACCCATGAAATCGCTAAAATATTAACAATTGACCCATACATTCAAATATATGGTCGCATATCTGAAAAAAAATTAGGAAACAGCTGTTTTTTTTTTCATATTTTGAAGAGTGTATGGTAAAAGATGTTCATATTTATTACTACTTCACCCTTAAAGTATTGCCCACGTTTAACTAATCACCTGTATAGTTCGTGACTATACACCATGACCTTTTAGGCGTCTTACAACGGCAGCCCACTTCATGCATCCAATGACCACTAAACATACATTAAAAAAAAATGATGGGTAGTTATGAGATTTATATAGATTTATAATTTAAAAATAAAAATAATATTGATTATTATGATACGTTAACATTATTAGCAGCACACAACAATATAATTATGCATTACATAATTATTGGAATTATGTAATGCATAATTATGTTGTTGTTTTATTTATTTTGCTTTATGCCTATTATTTTAAATAATGGTAAAAAAAAATTGCGTCTAGTATTTCATGGAGGTTACATTGAGCGGATCACCTTTGTAAGATGGCTAAAAAGTCACGGCGTATAAAAGAAGACGTAGTATTATGTGATTAAACGTACCTTTGACATAACCAGCTTCTGTGTTTTAACAATATACCCGAAGAGCATGCCAACGAAGAATGGAGAGCCTCGAGTCAAAGTGTTCATGTAATAGTTGACTGAGTAGTACAGCATGTCTTCAGGACGACTGCGAATAAAAGGTAGAGTTACACTTTTATAAATGTAATTTATGGAGAACAATGACAAGAAACAATCAATAAAGAAGATAATAGAGGCAGCACTTCAAAACAGCGATCATCAGTCCATTTGTAAATTCTGTCATACATATTTTAGTGACAATTTCCTGATCGCCTACTGATATACTATTCCGACTCTTAGCTCAGATTAATAGCTCATCGACATTCTCTTGCCCTTATCCCATTTATTTGGGGTCGGCGCAGCATGGCTTCTTCTTCCTCACTTCTCCATTACTCGCCATCTCAGCAATCACCTCCCTTCTAGACGTATCATCCTTCACATAGTATATCTATCGTTTCTTTGGTCTTCCTCTACTCTAAAGCCACTACACACTAGATTTCTTCATTCCTCCGCATCGTATGTCTACACCACAAAACCGATTCATCATCTGCCTTGCCTTTTCCCAACTATTTTGAGGTCGGCTTCCAGTCTAACCGGATGTAGCTGAATACGAGTATTTTACGTGGAGCAACTGCCTATCTGACCTCCGCAACCCAGTTAGTCCTGGGTAATACAATACTCTTAGGTAAGAGACTGGTTGTCAGACTTTCGGGCCACTGACTACCTGTGACGACTATCGATCTACAAATGACAGCCGGGACTAACGGCTTAACGTGCTTTCCAAGGCATGGAGGAAACTCAGTATGTAATGAGTGGTCACCCATCCACGGAGCAACCTAGGCAAGCGCAGCTTAACCAAAAGATCGACCCGAGTGGCAGTTATTATTTAGCCACGAGCTCTCTCACCACGAAAACCGATTATCAGAGATTAATAACTAATTGCGAAATTATTGAGCTTTAGAAAGTTTGTTGTACAAAACGAAATAAATATTTAATCCAACTTCTTACTAATACGTACCCCATCATCGTAGATGGAAATTCCATGATGAAGTTGAAAGTGGTGGAAGCTACCAGGATACCGACCAAACCAGTAAATAACGCTGCCCAGGCTATCCTCTTATTGCCCAGGAGAACCCAGAATAACATCAGTGGTGACAAAACATGAAGTTGGACATCTATGGCCAAGTACCAAGTCTGGCCCACACACTGAAAAATATAAAAAAATATTGTTACTGTAATTTTTAATTGTTTTGGTATAAAGTACGCATTGCAACCAATCAAGCGATGCAAAACCAGTATAAGGTGATCTCTCATTGTACGGAAAATCTATACCCAGCGAGGCATGTTATACTGGAAATGTATAGCTTGATGGGTCGCCGTGTGTACAACACTTGTGAAACTGGTAAGGACAAATTGCGGACTAGAGTGACAGCGGACACTGATAGATACTTTGTTGAAATATCCGTCAGTGTCCGGATTCCGGAGCCGCGTCTGCTATTAGCCAGTCCGTACTAGGATGACCGAATCTTTACTGACAAATATAAGAGATATCCTGCGTAACATTCGGCTACGCCGTAGGCAACATCATTGCTACGAGCTACGCTTTCGTAGCAAACGTTACGGCACATAAATAAATTATTCGTGCTAGGCATATCACTCTACACTACGCTTTGGACATACTCACCGCCTCTGGATAAGTTATGGTAAACTTATTTAACAGATAAATTTGTAAAATTTAATTTCCATTTTTAAATGAATGAAGTGAATGTCATAATTTAAAATGACCAAAAACATATTAATTAAAAATTCTGTCTCAACTAACCGTATTAACAGGGTTCATATAGTTCTGCATGTGCAATAAAGTGGCCCACCATGTGGTCCTGCACCTTTCCACATGGCCTTCCACAACGGTCCATATTGGACCATCCGTCGCACGGTTGAGGAACGTCGTTTCTAGGAGAACAGCTGTGGCCAGTAAGGGAAACATGCGCAGGAGTCGATTGAGCCAGAACAAGTGAATGTTCTTGAGCAGCTGCCCTGGAATTATTAAAATTAAGTATTAACTAAATGTAGCTTTTGGTGTAATAGACAAAATAGGATTAACATAATTACAGTATTGCAAACACATGCAAAGTGTTTACACAAAATCTTGGCATGCTTCAGTACTTTTACAAAAAAAAATATAAAATAACGTTGACAACCCGCGTTTGATTTCACAAAAAGTGCCTAGCACCACCCCCAAAGTCTGTTTCGGGCTAGAATACTTTCTATCGCGCCTCCACACTGTGTAAGGTCGTCAAACAATTCACTGTCTTTAGGGAGAGACTTGGCAGAGGGTATCCTCTGCTAAGTCTCGAGAAAACATTAAAAGTAGATACTTTGGGTGATCTTTGCAAATTAACATTAAACACTAATGTTTTAATACAATTCAAATCAAATAATTTATTTTGGCTGAATTAGTGCCTGGTTATCTTTATAACGTTTTTTTGAGTTTTAAAATGGTAGACTATTTTAATTTTCGCGTAAGTTATTTTTAAAGCCTTTTTTTTAATATTTCAAAAATATTAGGTAAAATACTAACAACAATAGGTATTTTATTAAAACATTAGTGATGCCCTACATTGATCGAATATTGTTTACGAAATAATAAATTCGATAAATAGAAAGAATGACTTTCAACAGTTATCGAATAAATACGCAGGTGGGTTTAGATTAAATAATCTCTGTAGGTGAATAAAGTAATTTCTATGTGTCAAAATGATAAAAATCTCACACGATAAAAATTAGATGACATTTTTTAATCGTATTGTTTTTACGGAATTAACAAAATTGATTATATCGGTTTATTTCAGAGAAAAGTGATTACGTATTTATTTTGTTAGGGTTCCGTAGCCAAATATTGTTTTTTCTGAAAACCTGTAACATACAAATGAACTCATTTTCGCTGTATAAAATGATTATTGTGCATGTTTTAATATTTATCCTGGCTACGGAATCCTTCACTGTACGTGGTCAACAATGTACTATGACTGCAGCTGTTCAGTATTATATCATCTAATTTCAGACTATCCTATGCAAGCCCCGCTAAATAGAAAAGAATGTTTCTAACGGTAATAACAATAACAGGAATTTATTAACATACAAATCTACATTCGTGTGTGTCATACTAGCTGGTATGATACACACAAGGATGTAGGGTTATATACATAAAGGCGAATCTACACTTGTAAATGTGATGATAGACATCACGTTTACAAAACCCTCGCCCCTAGAAACCACCTACATTTTTTTATAATAGTCCATAGAAACCTAAAAATCACACAGTTTTACGCGAAAACCATTTATTTGATACCGTACCAAGGCGAATCATTAAACGCGCACGATTGACCGTGTTACGCTTAACGCCAAGTGAGGTGAGCTCCAACATAAATTTCATTGAAGTCATGATTACTTACTTGAATTTAATTTTCCAACGGTAGTGTAGACCACGAGAAAACCACTCAGCATGAAAAATGTGTCCACTGTTACAGTCGCTGATAACACCCACAATGCTTGCCAGGAAGTCATCCACTGGAGTGAAAAAAAAAATCGTTTAGAAACAATTAATACAAACTTTTGCCTCCGTTTTCTTGGATACAATTTTATGTAAATATCACTGATTCAAATATAATTTCGACTATATGTTGCCTGCAACTTTGTTTACTTGTTTTTGGCTTTGAATACAAAAAATAAGTAACTTGTTCAGGTCACTGGAACAACTTGCGACCCACGGATGGTCCTCAAGTTAAAGGGGAAAATAAACAAGTCCGTGATTAGACCTGTCGTACTGTATGGATCGGAATGCTGAGCTGTGAAGAAGATGCATGAAAAACGATTTCATGCATGTGGCGTGAGAAGAATGAATAAAGTAGGTATTGAATATATATGAAGAAGTTTGAAAGTGGCGCCTGTTGCAGAGAAATTGAAAGAAAATCGTGTTACTTGCTATGGACATGTAATAAGGAGGTATGAAACGCATGTGACTAAAACAGTGATGGACATGAATGTTGATGGATGGAGAGAGAGAGGAGGACCAAAGAAAAGATGGATGGATTGTGTGAGGAATGATATGAAAGAGAAAGTAGTAAATGATGCCGTGACGCCTGACAAGGGAGGATGGAAGAAGAAAACGTGTTGCGCCGACCCCAAATAGAATGAACAAGGGCAGAACGATGATGTCCCAGTTCTAAAAGGCTTTATGAGAATGGAAGTTTTAATTAATTTGACTTTGAAATCGTCCTTGAGTACAATGCACTATCTTTAGTATCGCCTAATTGTGATTAAAATAAGTAATTTTAAAGATAAAACGTGAACAAGTAATATTAATATAATAACCTAAATACCAAAGAGGAGCTCGTGGCCAAAAATAACAGCCGCTCGGATCGATCTTACAATTAAGCTGCGCTTGCCTAGGTTGGTCCGAGGACGGATGACCACCCATTACATACCGAGTGTCCTCCGTGCCTCGGAAAGCATCTTAAGCCATTGATCCCGGCTGTCAATTGTAGATCTTTGACAGTCGTTACAGGTAGTCAGTGGCCCGAAAGTCTGACACCGAATCTTACCAAGGAGTATCGTATTATCTAGCACCAACTGGGTCGGGGAGGTCAAATACGCAGTCACTCCATGTAAAATACAGGTATTCAGCTGCATCCGGTTAGACTGGAAACCGATCCCAACATAGTTGGGACAAGGCTAATCATATAAGCGTAAATACCAAAATTACTTACCATAAAGGTATCGATAGGGTTTGCCCAATGTGCTTCCGATGAGAACGAATGGCCGAGGACCACCCACATCATAGCCAAAGCCCTGATGCCGTCCAAACACTCGATGCTGTTAGGACTCGATTGGAAATTCATGACACGACGACCATTAGTGTATACTGAGAACGCCCTGCCAATTACGCTAACTGTTTTTGGATCTGAAAGAGAAATGAAATTTATTATCAAAGGACGATTTACAAATGAAATAGGTACCAATAACTAATTAGCCTATAAGGTCCCCACAGCTGGCATACACGCCTCCTTTCACGGAGAGAGGGCAGTCCGTAATCCACCACACGGGGCCAGTGTTTGATGGTGGAAGTCGCCTGTCTTCGATTTTTTTTTTTCGTTATTCAACTGCATCACAACATAGATAAGTAAAAAAACGGACATACCTTTTTTCAAAATTTTCGTTTGCCAAATATCAAATGATGTACTCAGCACAGTTATCAATCCAATTAGAGAAAAGACGACTCTGCAAAATAAAAATAATAATATTAATTCTGAAACTCAAGTAACGCATTCTGCTCCCGAATTTATTTATTTAAGTAGTTTCTCTTACACGGCGACAGTATCTCCTGGTACCCAAGGCTTATCATCGGCCAGACGACAGAATTCATCAGTATATTCAAACCCTACCGATGAGATATTGAACAAAAATGAATTTAGAGCTTGTTCCGTGGTACAGGGCTTGGGTATACAGATGGCTAGTCTGAATGTCATTGCGGCGAGAGGGTTGTCTGTTATGGTCCTAGAAAAATAAAACAATTATTAACGACAAGGTTATTGGTCCTATTAAAATCAACAGCAACAAGTGATTATATAAATGAATGTAGACGAGGTCAGGGCAGTGAATATGCGTATATAGTGTGGCAATCCCTTCGAGAACCGAAAAAGTGGCACTGCCTCTGAAAAACCTTTTTAGAGTTCCGTACCTCAAAAGAAATAAACGGAACCCTTACATCTAAGATCGCTTTGTTGTTCGTCGGTCAGAACCCTTTTCTCAGAAATGTCGAATTGAAATTAATATTTAAAAAAAACACGTCACTTTAATGACCGTGAATCATTCTGGCCCTAGTGCGGGTTTTATAGTCAGACAAGCTTGCTACACTACAGTAACTAGAAAATTACCTGTCATCAACAACTCCTGCCATCGCATGTAGCCCTGTCCTCGCAGCATTAATCTCTTCTAAAGCCTTCACGGTTTCGCCATCCATACGTAAGAGATTTGGATTGAAATTTGCAGACATGGGAATATCCCAAGGAAAATCAAATGTTTGGTTCATTGGAACTTGTATCATACAATATTTTCCCTGAATTTCGGTATTAGGTTGGACAAGTTGGTTAAATCCGATGCATTGGTGATAGTTGCCCATGTCTAACATGTTGCCTTCCAAGATCCCTCTAGGAACCCGGATGCCAGCATCGGCGACTGTTTGACAGAAAGAATTACATTTAGGTACTTTTTAAATTTTGTAGTGTAGGTTTATTTATTAGTTCCTTCAACAGTATTACACAATACACCAATTGAAATAACTTGTATAGATTAATCATAGCGTAATGTAAATGTTTAAAGGTAATCTTACCAACTAATTATTATGTTACTAGTTTATAACAGACCTCAAGAAAATTAATGTTATAATTTGTATGTTTTATTAATACTAAGCACATATTTTAAAATTGTAAATTGAATCCGTATTAATTTTATTTCACACATAAATTTTATACTTCTATACTTTTTGCTGTGCCCTACAGGGTCCGTAATTGTACCTTAGCTGTAAGCCCATTGTAAGATCTTCACACATTATGGAATGCAAATAAAGATATGAATATGAATAAAATTTTAATGAGCCTCCAATAGGTGTTCGTAAAACTTAATTACCGGATATAACGGGAGAATACTACGCAGGATAGAATTGAGGGCAAATTTTGATAGGGATTTTAAATTTGAATTCATATGATATGTTTCCAACAAGTATATTATTTAAGGTGACTGGCGCTTCACCTTAAATAATGTACTTGTAGGTAGCCCGCGCAATTCAAATTTTCTTGTTTTCTTATCAGTGTCCGGCTGTATGTTGAACAAAATATGATTAGCGGCCGTAACACGTGTATTTACAGGATTATAATCATTAAAATCATCAATACAACCCCTTTAAGTTCATTTAATCCCATTGACTATATATATCATGAAAAAGTCAAAAAGCCTGTAAACCTATAATTATTACGGCCGCAAATCATATTTTAATCATATAACCTGACACTGACCGGAAAATTGTAAAAAAAAACGTAAGAAAATTTGAATTACGCAGGCCACCTTGGCGCAAAGAATTAAGTAAATTAAGGGGGAACTTTAATTTACTTCATTCTTTAGAGGTATTGTTGGCAACATACCGTATTAATTCACCCCTGCGTTCCTTCTTACCCCGTTTTACGTATACAAGAAAACAGAGCCTGATCTAGACAAATGAAAATCGTTTTCAAATCGCTGTCAAAGTTTCATAATTTGCGGCTTTCGACAGAATAGACTTATTTTAATTCATATTCATTTATTCATTTCACATCAATTAATTTCATAATCTTATCTTTTCCACTATCGATATCGCTTTTATAAGGTCATTTGGGACCCTCAGAAATGAATGTGACTTTTATAATCTAAAGAGTTAATTCAAGTCTGCACAACATCGAATATTATAATTTCTGCTAGAAAATTATTCGGACCATATTAGCCCACATTTTGCATATTACTCAAGTGCATATATAAACATCAAAATAATACTTACAGAACAAGGCGAAATACGTGATATTTCTAATAATATTTATTTGTTCAAGACATTGCTCTGGATCCAACACATCTTCGTAAAGACTCTGGTCTAACGCTTCATTTGGTACCGGCTGTTCAAGGTGCCCTTTAACTAAACCAACTGATACTAAATTAACCAAAAATAAACTTAAAATCACTTTAAAAATCATTTTAGTATCAACGATATTTTTTATGTCACAATTTTTTTCATAAGGAATTTTTGAAATGATCAACTAGCTCAAGCAAAATCGGAAGTAATGTTAAAATGACGGGAGCATTATTTTTATAATTATGTCAGCTAATCTAATCAAGGTGTTGCGTCAAAATATTAATGAAGATAGGTGATCAGGAAAATTGATTAGTTATTCGTTAATCAGAGGTTGTTGACCGATGTTTACGTGGTCTTACGTATACCTAGATTAAATCGTAAAATGTTACGCGGTGGCATGATATTGCAACCATGTCGAATGGTGTGACACATGGGTTCACTGACCGGGCAAGGTCACACAAATTAATCATCTCATAACCTATCTGGTTCTCACATGAGCTGACCCAAATAATGTCAGGGGGTTTAAAACGACCGCTTTAGTGGAATAATAAGAATTACATTACAATTCGCAAAATGATCACAAAGTACTGGTAACAATTCATAATCTGTGACCATTTTAAGAATTGTAACGTAATTCATATTATTGAAAAGATACTGTGACCTCTAAGTTTGTTTAGGTGATTCTTCTCGGAGATGTTCGATAGAAAACACTGGCCTGATCTAGATTTATACAATACTAGCTTTTGCCCGCGGCTTCGCCCGCGTGCAGTTCGGGAATTGCCCACGGGATCTTGCCTACTTCTGGGATGATAAGTAATCTACATCTATTTGTATCAGACTAATCTATCTCTGTGCCAAGTTTCATCCAGATCTGATCAGCCGTTCTGGCGTGATTGAGTAACAAAGATCCATTCATCCAAACTTTCGCATTAATAAATAGTTAAAGTAAGATATATATGTAATATAAGTATTTAGGGTTCCGCGCCTCAAAGGGAAAAACGGAACCCTTATAGGATCACTCGCGTGTCTGTCTGTCTGCCTGTCCGTCTGTCACAGCCAATTTACTCTGAAACTACCGGACCGATGGAGTTGAAATTTGGTACATAATTATATGTAAGTCATTAATTCAAAGACGGACGTATAAATTAATTTTAAACAGGGGAGCCACTTTTGGGTCGTAAATTAAAAAATGAAAATAAAAATATTTCTAAACTACATCGTGTTATATCAAAAACTGTGATACACGTGTCTCATAATTTTAATTGAAGAGTGATGTGAACATTAAGTTTTGAGTCAACCGACCCAGAGAATATTAAGTTTCACAGAAAATTCAACCCCCATTTCAAAACAAAGAATACATCCTTCAAATTTCATGTCATTAAGACCAGTGGTTGATATATCAGTCAGTCAGTCAGGACTTCGATTTAATATTGCGGGATGATATTGGAAAAACTGTAAGTAGAGTATGTAGACTTTCAAGTCTATCGACACCTAGAATAGAAAGTTTCACAGAAAACTCAGCACCCCATTTTGTCCTCTTAGGGGTGGAATTTCGGTGCTATCATTGCGAGGATCGCCCGGAGGACACGGTGGAGCACACCGTGGAGGTCTGCTCCGCTTGGGCGGAGCACCGCCGTGTCCTCGTAGCGGCGATTGGCGGCGACGACCTCTCGCGTCCGGCCCTGGTTCAAGCCATGGTCCGGGGCGAGAGGGAATCGAAAGCCGTCGCCTCCTCCTGCGAAGCAGACATGCTAGCGAAGGAGGCGGCGGAACGTGAGAAGGAGAGAGCCTCACGTCCCAGCCGCCGCGGGAGGAGAAGCACCGGGCGTCGGGGGCCACGCCGTGATGGGTCTCGGCCACCGTAGGCGCGGGCCTGTGGACGGTGAGTAATGGGCTAGCTCGCCGTCCGTACGTCGTATGACGACAGGCCGTGTCGACGGCGCGTTCGTGTTCCACGCGCGCCTCAAAGAGATGTCAGCAAACGGGAGGGGCCCGCAAGGGCCGATGCCTGCCAGGGCTGCGGGACTGTTCGAAAGAGATACCGCGGCCCTGGAACATAAAGGGCAAAAGAAGGAACATGGGTGGATTTTAGTCAGTAAGAGTCTGACACTCCCTTCCGCTCCGCCCAGAGCGGGAGGGGTCATTTGATGATTTCCCACCCTCCAAAAAAACAAAAAAAAGGGGTGGAATTTCGAAAAACCCTTTCTAAGTGGACCCTTTGCCACTGGTAGGTACCAGTGGCGAAGAGTGAAAATTGAGTCAGGGGAAACCGAAGAAAAAAATGAGAATTGTTTTTTTTTCCTATGTTTATTTGGACCCCATTTTCGTTATCAGTGACCTCAAAAACTATGAAAATGATAACCATGATGAAAAATCTAAAAAAAATGGTTGGTGCCATTTAGAATTTTCATTTTGACCTAATTTTCGATATCAGCGACCCTGAAAACCATGAAAATGACATCCATGACGAAAAAACCAAATATTTTCATCGGCGCCATCCTGAATTTCATTTTGACCTAATTTTCGTTATCAGTGACCCCAAAAACCACGAAAATGACACTCATGACGAAATAACTGAATTTTTTTGCTGGCGCCATCATCGATTTACATTTTGGCCACATTTTCGTTATCAGCGACCCCAAAAGCCATGAAAATGACACCCATGACGAAAAAACCTAAAATCTTCATGGGCGTCGTGTTGAATTTTTATATTTTGATCTCATTTTCGTCATTGGCGGCCCCAAAAACCACGAAAATGACACCCATGACGAAAAAACCGAAAAAAAACAGGACGGAATTTCATACTGGGGGATGATTTTGGAAAAACTGTGATACACGTTTCTCATAATTAATCTCTTCTTAACTGAAGAGTATGTACACAAATTTTCAATTCAATCGACCTCGAGAATAAAAAGTTTCATAGAAAACTCAACACTCATTTTTACCCTCTTAGGGGTAGAATTTCGAAAAACCTTTTCATAGAGGATACCTACTCTTCACAAAGAATACGCCCTCCAAATTTCATTTCTCTAGGACCAGCGGTTTGGGCTCTGCGTTGATATATCAGTCAGCCAGGACTTTGAATTTTATATTGGGGGATGATTTTGGAAAAACTGTGATACACATCTCTCACAATTTTAACTGCAGAGTATGTACACAAACTTTCAAGTCAATCGACCCCGAGAATAAAAAGTTTGACAGAAAATTCAACACCCCAATTTACCCTCTTAGGGGTGGAATTTCGAAGAACCTTTTCTTATTAGATATCTACTCTTCACAAAGAATACACCCTCCAAATTTCATTTCTCTAGGGCCAGGGGTTTGGACTGTGCGTTGATATATCAGTCAGTCAGGACTTTGAATTTTATATTGGGGGATGATTTTGGAAAAACTGTGGTATACATTTCTCATAGTTTTAATTGAAGAGTATGTAGACTTTTAAGTCAATCGACCCGAGAATAAAAAGTTTTACCGAAAATTCAACACCCCATTTCTCCCCTTTAGGGATGGAATTTCGAAAAACCCTTTCTTAGTGGATACCTACTCTTCACAAAGAATACACCCTTTAAATTTCATGTCTTTAACACCAACAGCTTAGGCTGTAAGTTGATATATCAGTCAGTCAGTCAGGACTTTGAATTTCATATTGAGGGATGATTTTGGAAAAACTTTGATACACGTTTCTCATAATTGTAACTGCAGAGTAGGTACACAAATTTTTAAGTCCATCGACCGCGAGAGTAAAAAGTTTCATAGAAAACTCAACACCCCATTTTACCCTCGTAGGGGTAGAATTTCGAAAAACCCTTTCTTAGTGGATACCTACTCTTCACAAAGAATACACACTCCAAATTTCATTGCTCTAGGACCAGCGGTTTGGGCTGTGCGTTGATATCTCTGTCAGTCAGTCAGGACTTTGAATTTTATATATACAGATACTAGCGCCCGCGTCTTCGCCCTTGTGGAGTTCGGTAATTGTCCCACGGGATCGTACTACCGGGATAAAAAGTATCCTATGTATTAATCCAGGTTATAAACTATCTCGCCATGGGATCTGGAGGCCATAGTCCTCGCGCGCCTGCACGAGTGGCGCGCGGAGGTACAGAGCCGGGGGGTAACTCCGCTGCCGCGGCATATTGTCGCGCGGCGGACTGACCTCCGCCATGATCTCATGGCGACATGGAGAGAGCGACTATCGCAACCCCGTGCAGGGCACGCCACTATAGTGGCGATAAGTCCCCTCTTTGAGGAGTGGCTAGGGAGGCGCCACGGCGCCCTCACCTTCCGCCTGACGCAGGTCCTCACCGGACACGGGTGCTTCGGGAGGTACCTGCACCGAATCGGGGGGGAGGAAACGCCCGGGTGCTTTCATTGCGAGGATCGACCGGAGGACACGGTGGAGCACACCGTGGAGGTCTGCTCCGCTTGGGCGGAGCACCGCCGTGTCCTCGTAGCGGCGATTGGCGGCGGCGACCTCTCTCGTCCGGCCCTGGTTCAAGCCATGGTCCGGGGCGAGAGGGAATGGGAAGCCGTCGCCTCCTTCTGCGAAGCAGTGATGCTAGCGAAGGAGGCGGCGGAACGTGAGAGGGAGATAGCCTCAGCCTCACGTCCCTGCCGCCGCGGGAGGAGAAGCACCGGGCGTCGGGGGCCACGCCGTGATGGCTCTCGGCCACCGTAGGCGCGGGCCTGTGGACGGCGAGTAATGGGCTAGCTCGCCGTCCGTCCGTCGTATGACGACGGGCAGGCCGTGTCGACGGCGCGTTCGTGTTCCACGCGCGCCTCAAAGAGTTGTCAGCAAACGGGAGGGGCCCGCAAGGGCCGGTGCCTGCCAGGGCTGCGGGACTGTTCGAAAGAGATACCGCGGCCCTGGAACATAAAGGGCCAATGAAGGAACATGGGTGGTTTTTAGTCAGTAAGAGTCTGACACTCCCTTCCGCTCCGCCCAGGGCGGGGGGGGTCATTTGATGATTTCCCACCCACCAAAAAAAAAAAAAAAAAAAGGTTATAAACTATCTATGTGCCAAATTCTATCCAAATGCGGTCGTTAGTTTTTGGGTGAAAATGTAGCAAACATCCATACATCCTCACAAACTTTCGCATTTATAATAATACATATTAGACTAAGATTTTTTTGATGATCAAACACCGTTTATCATTTCTGGAAATTATAGTATCTGAACAAGAGCGAAGTGACTAAAAGTCTAAGGAATAGGCTGGCTATGTATTACAATCCTTTACAAATATTGATACAGATGCAGTACTTAGATGCAGCGAACCATGGCCACTGTACAATCCTAATTGATTGGCTACTCATCTTACCATGACTAACTGCTGACTACAAGCTAAACGATGGATGGACTGTGTGAGGACTGTTATGAGAGAAAAAAGAGTAAATGATAGCGCAAATGTTGACAGAGGAGAATGGAAGGAAAAAAAAACCGGCCAAGTGCGAGTCAGACTCGCGCACGAAGGGTTCCGTACCATTATCTATAAAAAAGGCAAAAAAATCATACTGTTGTATGGGAGCCCCCCTTAATATATTTTTTTTTAATTTTTAGTATTTGTTGTTATAGCGGCAATAGTAATACATCATTTGTGAAAATTTCAGCTTTCTAGCTATCACGGTTTATGAGATACAGCCCGGAGATAGACAGACAGACAGACAGACAGACAGCGAAGTCTTAGTAATAGGGTCCCGTTTTACCCTTTGGGTACGGAACCCTAAAAACGTGTTGGGCCGACCCCAAGTAACATGGGATAAGAGCAGCTGGCCTACCATGACGTCTTAAAGCAGTAGGTATTGTTTTAATCTTATTTCAGAGTGGGAAAAAGATGGTGCTAGACGTCCTCTATAGCTCCGTCTTTCCCACACCGAAGTGATATTAAAACAACACTGCTTTAAGACGTCATGGTAACCCCCCAGGATGATGATGATAGCCTAAAACGACTCTATTTTTGATGAAAACAGAAACGATCCCAATACCTTTTTAGTTCCGATTTAAAGTTTAGACCCTATTCACCCTCGCATCCCTATTCACCCCGTTTTACAGTACCTACTGGTGCCGACTATGACAGCCACGCTTGCTGGCTGGGCCGCGCTACCAATCTGTTTGGTGAGGCGCCATTGACGCGTACTCTCCGCACTCTCAACCTCATAGCAGTGACGTTGATGTATTCCATTGTTTTCTGAGTCACTACAGAAAATATGCATTTTTTATTATAAATTTTAGAATTTAATATTGTTATTAGATAAACCCTGTAATTATAGTCATAAGATGGAGAAATAATTGAATTTTCCGTGCGAAGAACGAATGAACCCTTCACAAATGTCCTCCACCCAGGACGGACAGGACGAAGGATATATCAGACTGAACCACACGGTGTTCTTCGACTATCTTTAGACGAGGCGCTGAAAGATTTGTGCAGTTCCTCACACTCCCCCGGCCAGGTATTGGTCAGCATGACTTCCATGAGATCCCCGTCACCGCAGTTCGTCTTGAATGAGAGATGCACCGTCAAGAGCCTGTGTCTGTTCAGGCACGGAACTCATAAGTGTATCCCCCTGCATATTCCTGTATCTCACTGAATATCTGCCCCATAGTGGCTGGGAACATACGGCGTCCCAAGGAAGAGCCCATGAGTAGCATAATTTTCGCAGCATTTACCATGTGAAGCACCCACACTTTAGACTGATATCAATTCGAAGGACCTTGCATTTATTTGAAATAAAAATACTTTGATGTTCTTATAATTCTTTATTACTTTTCAAATTATAAACTGTATATAAGAAAAGATCTCTTAAGGCTGACACTTATAAATACACTATTTACATAATAATGTTACATTATATGTTCGACAATTGGTCAAAAATACCATGGGCACACAGGGTTTTAACTATCAATTATGATTAAGGGCTGATTTGTCCATTCAAACGGTAACAAAAGTCAATTTTATTCTAAAAAATTAACTGATGTTGGAAAAATGAAAATACCCTAATAACCTACACTAAAATGATTAGAGTACATTAACCTGCAAAATAATCCGTTTGATACAAATCTTATCATTTTATTTGTAGATCAGTAGGAACACAGCTCCATTAAGTAGTTACCCCTCCAAAAGACATGTGCGTTCAAATCCGTGATTTGCCCAAGTTGGTTTTTGTATTTTGCAAAAACTTTTTATTATAATGAATACTTAGTAAATTTTAGTGCACAAATAAGTTTAAGTTAGTATTTTTTTAATCTGTTTTTAATATTGTTTATTTTTTCAATAAAACGTCAATACTTTTATTATTGCGTTTAACGACAAGCAAAATAGATTGATAACCAATGATTCGATGGTTGGAATCTCGTCCGTGATAAGAATACTTTTTGTATTATTGTTAAGGATGTATATGTTTGAATTGCAAAGTTAATTTAATACAATTGGGATAACTAAGTCGTTTTAAGTGAACTACTTACATCAAACGTTGTAGTAATTTAAGGGTATGGACTAATTTTATAAAGAAAAAATAAATAAGTAAAATTAATGGATACCCTCAAATTAAAACATCTATCTATTATTAGACAGTTATTAGACAGAGACCTAAAGATAAAGTAACTCGGACGATATTAGATAACAATTTCATAGTAATTCATATGGGCTCGCTGGCTAGTTCGTTAAACTGCCAGTATGAGTATGACGACATTCGGTGATGCGATAGTCCGAATCCAGTTCGAAACAATGAACCCTTTTTGAAGTATTCTTTAGATTATTCGGAACAAATTCAATGTTGTAGCAGAGTAACATTTTAAAACTTGAGGGGTTAGCACATACTGATGCTGTGTACAAAGATCAATGGTAATTCAATGTCAAATCTCTTGATGTTAATCAGCAAAGCAGTACTTAAATATTCTGTATTTTATAAGCAAATATGAACAGATGACTAAATCATCAACTAAAGTCACCTGAATCCATCAAAGGGGTGATTCTGCCCGTCTTACTAAATAATGTTCGCTATAATCGCCACCTTGTATTTTAACCTTACTATTACTGCTCGATAGCCTCTACTACTCTACTCTACTTTTGTGGCAGTGTCATGTACATTATCAGAAGTTAAATTTGTATTACTGGCAACCATACTGTTATCATTGCTACTAGAATCAATACGAGTAGTGCTTGGCTCAACATTTCTATCACTAGAGTTAACACGAGACGTACTAGGGTCAGCAAGACTATTACTAGAGTCTGTACTAGCCGCATTTGGCTCATCAATTTTACGTCTAGAGCCACCACGAGAACCACTAGGCTCAGCAAGACTATCACTAGACTTAATAGTAGCAACATTTGGCTCAACAATCTTATCACTAGAGTTTATACTAGACGTATTTGGCTCACCAATTTTATGACTAGAGTCACTACGAGAAGCGCCAGGTTCAACAATACTATCACTAGAATGAGATTTCACTTCATTAGGATTAGATACAGAGGGTTCAAAATTTACAACATTAGAACTAGCCTCAGAGGCGATTTCATTTGTTTCAGAATTTACGTCATTGGAACTATATTGAGAGACGTCGTCATCTGATTCAGAACTTTCATCATCAGAATCTACAATATCGTCGTCATCTTCATCAATAGTTGCCATATTTCTTTGAGTACCCTCAATATTATCATTATTTACTTCCATATCCTCTTCTGTCGCTTCGTCAATCACAATTCTGGGTGGTGTATTCTTTCCTGGAAATTGTACATTTTGATATAAGTGGGGAAACTTTGTTGAAGAAGAAGCAAAGGTATGATGCCGATAAACAGCCTAATATGAAAAATAGAAAATTCAAATATTTATGAATTTAGAAAACAAATAAATGTTTTGTTCATAAAAGTAAATATTTGTTTTAAATAATAATGTTTATCTATGATGTTCTATTTATAAACACAATATAAATACTCAAAAAATATTTACGCCGTAAAGACGCATATCTCTTTGCCGAGATTTAAAAAAATACATTCACCGCCGACTGTAGTCATTGAACCCATTTGGACTTAGTCTAAGTATAGTTATCTGTGGAAATTTTTACTACCGCACGTGTGCGGAAAAATATTAAAAATCGTATTGCGATAAGAGCAAGTTTTCGAGAAAGTGTATTAAATTTTTTTTTTTTTATCTTTAAATAAGATTTAATAAAAGTTAAGGCACACAGGAGTATGCTGCGGGACGAGTATACTAGGAGCATTATTTGCACATCACTATTCTAAGTTACTTTTGTGATATTATTGTGGCGGAGTTCTTTTTGAAAAATACAAAGCAACGTAGTATACCTGAGTTCATCAGCTGTTTGAAGAGTACTGTAATTGGGGAGTCCACAAGTAGAGTAAATATAAAGGACCACACCACAGCCAACACAGTATGGGCCACAAACTTGAATGCCTGTAGAAGAATTTTAAAATTAATGAAAGTGGACAGTAAAGACAGAAGTTCATTGTTACCTGAAACATTCCTTTCAGTGTCATTGTGAAATGTTGTGAAAACTTTTGTCACTAAAAGAGAAAAAGAAATTAGAGCTATTCAATTACAGTGAATGCTAAATAATTATTCTTGTCAATACTTGCACAAGTCTTCCAGCAATGTACAGGGTGGAAGAGACATCGACGCGCAATGTATTACGTACAATATTGAATACAATACTCCTTTAGATTCGTCCGCGTATATTCTGGTCATACACGCACGCTTTTTGCAGTTGCGAGTACTACGCACCTGAATGTTTTGAAGGAAATCACCAATAAGGTCGCGTTTCAAGCGTTTCCACCTGTATTGATTTTTATTAATAACATATGAAAAAATGCAGAGAAGAGCAGGGGTGCCCAGTGGTGGCGGCCCAGACTTACGCACAGTAAGTCGTGGGTTCGATCCCAGGTAGGAGTATTACTTTGTTTAATTTATTTCATCACCACTGCTCTCAAAAAGGTGAAGGAAAACATCGTGAGGAAATCGGCATGTCCTAGAACCAATTCAACAATTCGAAGACATGTGACATCTACCAACCCGCACTGGGCCCGCGTGGTGGATTATAGCCCATTCCCTCTCATAGAGAGGAGGCCGTATGTTCCACCAGTGCGGACATTATAGGCTGATTATGCTATGCAATGAAAAATGTATTCTGGGTCTAGAAATATATATGTATCCTTTTTGCATTATTTGATAATACTCACAAACCGTTCAGGTGAGAAGAATGTTGGCGATATGGCAGCGCCATTGAGGCTGATCATGAGAGGATAGTGGAACAAGTACATCCCATATGTCAGACGAGCCGGTAACCGCCATGTTTTATGGGATAAAAACCAGTTTATTGGACCTGTGAATGCAAAAATGTAATTACGTCACAACATCACGTCTAAAATGTCCGTAGGATTATGCAGTGGTGTAACATAGGTATATTACATCCACATTTCATCATGTAGGTATGTTCAAAAATGAAATTAGCTACGAAAAATCTTTTTATAAAAAGTTCCTTCGTTATGAAAACATTTTAAGGGTGATTCTGTAGAGTGTGCGCAAATAACAGGTAGTAAAAAATAAAGTCTTACCACCATACCCATGTACGCAAGCAGTAACTATCCAGCATATGGTACATGCATAAGCAGGCCTCATGAAAGAATTCATCAGATTGTCCATCAACTCGTTGTTCCAGTCATACTGCTTGACCATGAACTTGAAGTAGAAGATACCTCCCAAAACACCAAGGGCGTTTGCCCAAAACAATATGGCGATGGGCTGAAAAAAATTGTTTATATTAACTAATCAGCATTGGTCGATGCAAGCCAGTGTCGGGGTACACATAGCCCTATATTCATTTACGTTTTTTTTTTCTTTTTTTCGATCGGAAGCATAAACGTGCGGGACTGGGCGCATTCGCCTGAAATGTAACTGTTCTGATTCACTTGTTTTTGTACAAAAAAGAATCTTGGGTTGTTACATATTACGTTACAGACGGCACGGTTGGCGCAGTGGCTGAGCGATTGACTGCTGCGTTGCGTGTCGCGGGTTCGATCCCCGCACGGAACAATTATTTGTATGGCCTACAGATTGTTGTTCCGGGTCTGGCAGTTTGTGTATGTGATTTTAAATGTTTGTAAACGCACCCACGATACAGGAGAAATTCCTAGTGTGGGGCAACTTTAAAAAAAAAAAAAAAAAAAAAAAATTATAGGCGGCACTCCTGAAATTCAAATTTTCTTTGGTGTTTTGCAATTTGTCAGTATCAGGTTGTATGTTGATTAAAATATGATTTGCGACCTTAACAAATATGGCTTTACATAGTTATAATAGTTAAATCACCAATACAACCCTCTTACCCCCTAAGTTCATTTAATCCCATTGAATGACTTTTTCATGAAAAAGTCACAGTCAAAGAAAATTTGAATTTCGCGGGCTACCCTAGCGCTTCCACCTTAAGTGAAGACCCTTGCTGTGCAAGCAAGGATCTTCGTTTAATATGAGTAGCGCAGCTAGAACACTAAGTGACAAATTAAACATGACTCATGCACCACGCGTTAGTGTGGCTATTGCAAGAGTCAAAGTATGCGTTAGTTAGTTCGATAGTTGTTAGTTAGATAGCACATAGGCGAAGCGACCGGTCCTTAAACGCTTAGGCAAATTCGGCTGCGGACATTATTCTGTCAGAGTCCGATGACTGGAGCCGTATCCGCTCTGTACCAGCTTAACCGGGACCTCTACTCTTTGCCGCAGAAATATTCGACCAGGAAGAAGGTTTGCTCCCACAAACGGGCGTCCGACCAGTTTCGTTCAATATAGCGGCCGACCATGCATGCGACAAGTCTTGGTCTTGGCCACGTAGTGCGAGGTCCCTTGAGGGAAACATCTGGCTATGAGGCTTCGACCTTACAGTTAGCCATATTGATAACCAGGTTATCTACACGATGTCCATCATATAATACAGGGTGCGAGGAAGTTTTCTACTATTTTATGCATCACACAACAGAATTTATGTTGAATAGAATATTATACTTGCCTCATTATTGGTTTCATTAAATTGGCCGAACTTATTAAGTCATAAAAACCAACTTACCCACGGAAGGTACAATTTTTCATTTCGGTAAAGGTGGAGAATATACCCGAAGAGAAGACCAACGAAAAATGGAGAAGCTCGGGTCAGCGCATTAAAGTAATATAACTTCATGTAATCTCCCATTTCCGTATACCGACTGAAAAAAAAAATGTTATAATGTCAAATGATTGTCTAAACAAATCTCTCTATAAACTCCACTGAATGTCTAACATATCTTAGCATTGGTCCAAGTCGAATACTTTTATTGTACATTACATACTTTGCAAGCAACTCCTTTGCCGACTTTATACGAAAACGTCTTTGTTTTTCTGTACAACGTAATATTATGAAATATTGCGGACATTACTTGATCGGTATTTCATTTAGCGCCCGTAATTCCTAAAATATTAGGCAAAGTTGTCCTCACACCCGCATTTGGCCAGTTTTGTTTGTCTCTTGTAATAGGGGTGAGCCTATTGCCTTCAACCGGACACAAGACTTGATTCCGAGCTGCTACTGAAAAATTCCAGGTGGAAAACCCCAATTTCACTTTACCCGACCTGGGAATCGAACCCCAGACCTCGTTGCGATTGCGACTCGAGCGACCTCGCTAAGCAATAACACTTGTGACCAAAGAAATACATAATGGGTGTAAAAGACCCCTAATGAAGCCGGAAGGCAAATACTTTTTGACGGCTTCGTGGACGGTCGTTTACACCTTATATTTATAATTATATAATTAACGGTTTTATATAATTATGGTAACAATAGTTTTCCTCACCTTGGCACAAGATGCCCAGCTGGCACATTTATAATGAAACTATAAATAGTCGAGCCTGCCAGCACAGCTGCTAGTCCACCTACCACACCGATCCAAGCGTAGCGTTTCTTGCCAGATAACACCCAAAGGAGAACCAGAGGTGATATAACGTGCAGCTGGAAATCTATGGCGACGTACCAGGAGTGGGCTACACACTGTAATGTAAAAAAATCAAATTAATGTTACTCGTAATAAAATTCAAGCAAGGGTCCAAGTCCAAGGAATCAGTATGAGTGCAAGTAGAGTTGGACCCATGATGTTACCTTGAGGGACCCACGAATATCTATACTAATATTATAAAGCTAAAGAGTATGTTTGTTTGTTTGGTTAAACGCGCTAATCTCAGGAACTACTAGTTCGAATCGAAAAATTCTGAAAAAATCTATAGGATTTATAACATCACGCTACAACCAATAGGAGCGGAGCATCAATGAAAAATGTTGCAAAAACGAGGAAAATTTATTCCTTTTGAGAGCTTCTGTTGCGTGCGCTGCGTAAACGGTTAAAGTTACGCAACAATCATAATTATGACGGAATTGTTCCTCTTAAAAAGTTCTAAAAAAGCACGTCTATCCTTTAAGGTTGACTCATTATAACATTTATTATGGTAATGAAATTTGTTCTAAAATAATGCATTATTTGCGAAGGTGTTTTTGTAAACATGGTATTAATCCTTATACAAATAAATACGGTATTAATCACATGTATTTAATTTTGAACAACATTGCCCTTACATCATTTGATTTCAATGCATATCTTTGGAGATATCACAGTTTTAAAATAACTCCGCAGCAAAACATTGATCAAGTACCGCGCGTGCATTTTCATTATGGGGAATGATATGTGTGATGTGCTCTTTTAGAATTGTATTATAGGTTCCTACGACCTGTAGCGGCACTACAAAAAGTACTTCAGCAATATCATAAAACAAAAAATAATAATAGAATAATAGAACAAAAAATAATAATATCATAGAACAAAAAGTACCACAGCGCCATCTATGACGTAGAGGACAAACTAAACATCGAAATCCTGCATCGCGCAAGTAAAATTATTCGCGACTAACAACTGTCGGGCAGTAGCCCACCAGACATAACATGCGTCTGGTCGGAGGATCCTCCCTTTTCAATGGGGGATGAAGAACTTTACACCCTGTTCTTCATACCCCCAAAGACCCACTCTCTCTAACCCTCTCTGTCTTATGTGACGCAGACGAAGTCGTGAGGAGCAGCTAGTATTGAATATATACAGGGTGCAAACGGACCCTTCACGAAGCAGTCAACCAAGCATTATGTACAGACGCCAGCACAACAAGCTACTACAATATGTCAAATGTCTTTAATAGATTTTCAACTTTATCTCTAAAGCATTAGGTTCAAGGCTGGTTTGGAAAATCTGACAGTTTTGGGTAGGTTGATCTGCTGGCGTCTGTACATCAAACTTAAGTAACTTTACGCAAAAATTATTGCTGGGAAACGACTTTTTTTTGGGGGAAAAATCTTGTTTTACGGTAGGACTCAATGTAACGCACTCAAAACATTGTGCTGATGGATGGATTGAATAGTACGGGGTCGTCGAGGTGTTTAAAGTAAAAAGCTTACTTAAAAAAATGTATTTAAAAAAAAACTTGTGAAAAAGTTGGAACTTTGTTCCCCAATATCTCCGTAACTAGATGGTTCCCAGCATGCGTAGCATGACAACTGTAGAAATGGGTTTTGTCGACGGCAGATACGACAAAATGACAGATCAACAAAAGACATCTGTCGTTTTGTCATTCTTTCAGCAATTCGTTCAGTCGTTCTTTGTGCAGAATGGTCTAGAACAGTGATCGCAATTACAGGGAGAACAAGTGCCTTTCGGCATCGTTAAGGGTCTTGTCACACCCTTTAATATGTACATTAAATCAATCAATTTGTTTTTGACAGATCATAGCATTTAAACCGTAGACAGAGTATCCTATAGACACCGGCAAAGCGTGTCGCAAAAAGAGACAAAAAATAAATACGTCACGAATTTAGGGTTACCGGGTGAGGAAAAATTTACCCACAATTTATGAGAATTGGAAATTAGTACGTAAGAGAAAGCCTGAATAATGCCAATGACATATCCATTACCATCGGTACGCAAAGGCATGCGATGCGGAGAAGACATGCTGCCGAACTCAAATTAATTGCGATGAGGGCAGGAGTGACGATGGATGATGATGATGTGGTTCTAAATTACTGCCATTTCTGATGTGATAGTAGGTTCTGGGTTTGTGGGTAAATAATAGAACATGTTTATTTTTAATAAGCTTTTATTGATTTAACACATTATTGTCCTTTAAATGAAACAAGCTTCGTATGTTTCTAATTTTTTGCTTAGGTTCAAATCCTTTTGTTGCGTGATGTATACGCAGTTCAAAATAGTGCATGGCAATTGCCTTAATAAGTAAAACTTTGTGGTTTCCAATAAAAGGTTGACTTTCAAAATGGTTATTTATGAATTCTTCCTTCTAATTAACTTATATTCTTCTTTTTAATTCTCAAAATGTTTGCTGCAAAATTTTGATGACGGTTTTGGTGTCCAATCTATTCGTCCTGTAGCTACAATCCAATTCTGACGTAAATTATCAGGTTCAGGAAAACTGCAAAAAGTCATTAAATATTTCAGATATTTAATTAATACTCACTGCAGAAGCCATCATATTATTATTTCCCATAATAGTGGGTAATAATTTATAGAAAAGTTGGCAACACCAACGTTTTTAGGTTAGAATTTATAATTGAATAATAATTGTTATTTTTGTGCTTTTTAACGATGAATTTACGTCTAGCGTACATTATACACAATATATGAACATAATAAAATGTTACTGAATGCCTAGAACTGATAAAGAGTGGCATACTTACGAATGAAAAGACAATCCTCGGATTTTCGTTCCACTATCACTTTTACACCCTTTAACGCTACACCACACCATTTTTTTTGTATAAATGGTTGAAATAGTAAGTCTAAATTGTTCAAAACAAAATATAACATAAATTACTTAACATATACCACGTAAAAACTGTATTTTAAAGGTAGACGATGGCTAGCTGCACGTCAGCTGTCAAACTTTGTTTAGCAAACTAGTGTGCTGACCTTGAAAAAACGTGGCACGCTCGATGAAACAAAAAATTTTATCGTTCTGTTTCATTTCTTTACACGACATCGGCATAAGTTGTTCTTTTTCTTGTGTGAATGCGACAAAACATATCAATTAGTCTATAGCATTCTCTGTCTACGATTTAAACTCATTTTTTTCTCTATTTTAACTTATGAACGATCGTAAAAAATATCAGAGCAATTGTTTTGACGATCAGTCAACTTTTTTAGTTCATGAAACGTGAATTGCTATTATAAATCTTAAAGGGTTGAAACGTTGATAAATATTTCACCACTCAGAAGTTTAATGTAAAACATAACATAACACCTGCAAACCACCACCTTTGCACCTTTGGTACATTACTGTAATCTGCGAAGTCATCTACTGGACAAATTGCAGTATCATAGAGGAAAACAACTAAGCAGATGAGAGGGCGATATAAAACTTAGTACAGGCCCTTTCTGTAGGAAAGTGTCTCGCGATAGAATTCAATGGAAACAGCTAGAGGATCTTTTGTCAAGAGGCGAAATGAATTGAGAGACATACTTTAACAACAAAGAAAACGATTCAATAACATGACTAATCTTACCATATCATCAACGTTAACGTAATTCTGTACATGAAGTAAGGTAGTCCACCAGTTGGTCCTGCATGTTTCTGTTGCGTGCACGACTGACTGCCAATATGGCCCATCTGTGATGCGGTTGAAGAAAGAAGCTTGCAGAAGCACAGCCACGGCCAAAAGTGGCGTCAGCCGGATGTAACGGTTCAAGTAGAACCAGTGAATGTTCTTCAGAAACGTTTCTGGAAAAAACGAAAGAGCTGATTACTTCATGATCTTAATTTTTATAACTACGTACATGAAACTGCGGCAAGTACGGCACTGTACAGCAAGCGACCTTACCAAGGTGGCTGGATCAGACTAGAAACGGAAGGCAGAGTACAGGGTATTCTGGAGCAACTTTAACGAGGCTGTCATGCATGTCCAGAAATGGACTACGATAGAATGACTTGATTGATTGATTCATGAAATTAAAACCATAATTTTCAGTTTACTTCTCTTGTTGAACGAATGAATGAACCGTGGATCTTAATAAATTCTGTACCTTGAGGAGTAGTTCAAAAATGACTTAATCGATGCCTTTAACAATGATTTCCAAATTAATATTTTAAATTCTGACTTACTTGTCTTCATTCTCCCTGCAGTCGTATACACTAGAAGTACACCAGTTATCGTGAAGAACGTATCTACTGTCATTGTTGAAGCAGTTATCCAGAGAGCTTTGCCAGAAAACAACCACTGAAAAAAGGGACTCATTTTATTACTTTTAAAAGATTTCATTCATACTGTTTCATTTCTTCTACTTAATACCAGTTGTCATCTCATATTTCGCATATTAGCCAAATCAACTTTCGCACAATCCGTTGAATACACTAGCATATTGTTCGTTCCGACTCTTTTCTCATAACCATCCACATTTATAACACAATAACATTTGCATGTTCCCACTGCTGGGACGGGCATTCTCTCTGTGCTTTTATTTAAGTTGCACATAAGAGGTCCGCTTCAAAATTTGCAAAACATTTCCGATTGAGCTGAAATTTTGCACACACACTTTGGTTCTGGTGATACATTTTTATGACACACATGAATTGATCCTTTTTTTTTTTTTTGGTGGGTGGGAAATCATCAAATGACCCCCCCCCCCCCGCTCTGGGCGGAGCGGAAGGGAGTGTCAGACTCTTACTGACTAAAAACCACCCATGTTCCTTCTTTGGCCCTTTATGTTCCAGGGCCGCGGTATCTCTTTCGAACAGTCCCGCAGCTCTGGCAGGCACCGGCCCTTGCGGGCCCCTCCCTTTTGCTGACAACTCTTTGAGGCGCGCGTGGAACACGAACGCGCCGTCGACACGGCCTGCCCGTCGTCATACGACGGACGGACGGCGAGCTAGCCCATTACTCACCGTCCACAGGCCCGCGCCTACGGTGGCCGAGAGCCATCACGGCGTGGCCCCCGAGCATGAATTGATCCTGCAGCCAGAATCTCCTCTTCACGAGAGAATTCCTCAACGGTTAATAGCACGGACACGAAACGCGTTCAATGTTGATAGATAAACCTAATTAATTTCTTCTCATTTTAAAAGGAGGTTCCACTTTCATATTTACAGATTTTGTATGTACCTACCTCCCATGAATCAAAAGGATTCGCTATAAATGATTCTAAACTGTATGAGTGTGCAATTATGACCCATAATATAGCGAGCGTCCTGATTCCATCAATACATTGTAAGTTTCCGCCAATATTGCTAAATGTTGTGAGTCGAATACCGTTTGTGTAAACAGAAAACGATCGCCCAAGTGTGCTTATTTGCTTGAGATCTGTAATTGTATTAAAGAAAGTATTAGTTTATTTGTAACGGACATAGTTAAGTTGACAAAAATAACGCTAGCGACATCTATGACGCAGCTGAAACATCAAAACTTGACTCACGATATTAAAATTATCCACAAGTTAAAACTACATCAAAAACCTGACTATTGCCCCCCCCCCCCCCCGGACACAACACCCGTCTGGTCGAAGAATCCTCCCAGTGTGGGATGAAGGACTTAGCACCCTGTTCTTCATACCTTTAAATATTCTCTTGTTTTAATTTTTGGCGCTGCTAAAGGTAACTTTGTCAACATTTTCCAGACGAAACAAACATGTAACTTATACTAATGTATTCTAATATAATGAAGTTTGTTTGTTTGTTTGAACGAGGTAATATCTGGAAAAACTAGAACCACCAGACGGGTTTGAAAATTTCTTTTTACATTTAATAGCCCTATTCTTGAGGAAGGTTCTTCCTTTACATTGTATTACTAACCTTTCTTCAGTAGAAATCGATAGCAAAGATCATAGCATGTACTCAAAAAAGTCAATAATCCAAGTGCCCCAAATATACATCTGAAATTCCAAAAGTGTAGGGTATATAACAGATAGATAATAAAGATTTTAAAAGGTAAATCTAGAAAGCAAAAAGATTAATAGCAGTCACACTTCATTGAACCTTGCCTGTATTTGTTCATCGATAAGATATGAATTCAATTTTAACAAACTAGCGCTCCGCCCTTGAATTGCACGGATGCAATGGCAACATGTCAAATCATCGACATTTCTGTGCAATTAGTACTTCCAAGTTCACTGAGGGTCGACCAATTTTCAACCTTATTACTTAGATCATAAAAAAGTACGTTAAAATGTAACTTAGGTATCTACTACCGAGTTCACTGAAAACCTTCCGGAACAAATGAAAGAAAAGAAAGATATAATATTTATTTGTCGCAGGCACATGCAGCAGGCATGACGTGCATATAAAATGACCAATGCTCTAAAACATAGTGCAGTCTACGTCAAAATACAATATTAAGTTTAAGTTTAAGCGGTCACACAGAGATTAAAATTGATTTTGTTTTATATTATTTTACGGATGTTATTGATAAAGCAAATATTATTATCAATAAACGATTATCCTTCATATAACAAGATAAAAATGGCTGAAATATTCTTCGAATTATTAGTTGTTAGGTACCTACTTACACAGCAGTATAATCAGCTGGAACCCAGGTCTTATCACCTGGAAGACGACAATAGTCTTCGTGGTAGCGCAAGCCAAATTCATCAGTGACGTTAAATATTGAATCCATTGCCTGCTTGGCTGTACACGGCTTTGGTACGCAAACTCCTAGTCGAAATACTAATATCTCCTCAGGCCAGTCTGGATTAAAGATCCTGAAAATAAAAGTGGTTGAGTTTGAGTTTTGAGTACGAAAAAATAATTTTAATTACTCGTAGGCACACAAGCACTCCTACTATTTAGGGGGAGAGGTCAAACAACTTCATGGTAATAATTAAACCATGTCAGAAATTGACCAGAATATCACTGCGGATTATGACAGCGCCTCTGGCGGGTAACATACTCAAATAGGTATTAGCAAACCTAGAATAAGAATAAACCGGCCAAATGCGAGGCGGACTCGCGCACGAAGGGTTCCGTACCATTATCTATTAAAACGGCAATAAAATCATGTCTGTTGTATGGGAGCCACACTTAAATATAAAAAAACATAATAAAAAATTGTTCTGTTTTTTGTATTTGTTGTTATAGCGGCAACAGAAATAAATACATCATGTGTGAAAATGTCAACTGTCTAACTATCACAGTTATGAGATATAGCCTGGTGACAGACGGACAGACAGACAGACAGATATACAGCGGAGTCTTAATAATAGGGTCCCGTTTTACCCTTTGGGTACGGAACTCTAAAAATCAGCCAAGTGCGAGTCGGACTCGCATTAAACTAAGGGAGCTAGCGGCGTGCACAGCGAGGGTAAAGGGTGCAATATCACTATTATAGTAAACTAGCGGTCCGTCCCGGCTTCGCACGGGTGGACTTAAAAATTTTACCTTTTATTTATATGTTTTTTTTTATCGCGAAGCTTTTTGAAGATATTAATATGTTCTTTAATATTGTAGAACATACTTTTGTTCTATCATCAATAATTTCCGCAGCGCATGCGACGAAAGACTTTTAGGGCACTTTTTTACACCTTGGGTTACGTTACTTAAGTTTTAGTAAGGATCCCTAATCTTTTCTAGCAATAAATATAGCCTATGTTACTCAGGGTGAATGTAGCTTTCCAACGGTGAAATAATTTTTTTAATCGGCACAGTAGTTTTTGAGTTTATTCATTACAAACATACACACACACACAAAAATACAAATTTTTCCTGTTTATAATATTAGTGTAGATAGAACTTGCGGGTACTCGAACGGTGATACTCAAACTCACGCTTTCCTCATGGGGTAATGCAGGAATATGGACAAAAAGTAAGTTCGAAAAAAGAAAATCGAAGCAGATGGCGCCAGCTATCCATAGTTACATAGATTTAAGCTTTATTTTATTTTGCTATGGTTTAAGGTTTGTACCAGTAGATACATACATTATAAAATATACATATAAATGTATAACTCCTTTTGCTTTAAAAACAAAAGATTAGTCATGGATTTTATTTATCGAAACACCGAAGTAAACAATCAACACACCGGTCATATTTTTAGCGCGTGTGTTGTTTCTAGAAGATTGCTAGAAGTCATAGCTCACGCCGCATGTCATGCAACGCACTACGTATAGGTAGGTACGACAAAGTTTCCCGCTCAATGCAGCGTACAAACTTACGCCAATAGCTTAGACAGTGCGTTTTCCGTTACTGCAGTCCTTAATAACACTAATTCCAAGAAGCAAAATAGTCATCCAAACATTTGGACCCGTAAAAAAATTTACCACTTTATACGCCTACCCGGCAATACAAAATTATTTTACGAAATTCAAGGAAAAATGGACCCATACTTACCCCTACGATGTTGTCGAATAATCGTGAGTGGTTCTAGGAGTTATCCTCGCAACGCACAAATAAATAGGTACAATGCAATGTTTACAAACAAATAGCTCACCTTTCATGCTGAAAGTCATCAAATTTTCCACTCAAAGCCAATATTTCTCGACGTCTGAGATTATATTCCTCAATCTTACTAATAGTTTCGTTGCCCAAACGCAAGGAGCTTGGATCGAACTGCATCCCTCTGTCTTGAGGAAGAATTATGTCATCTTGTTCAAAAGGAATAACGATTGAACAGTACTTTCCTTCGACGTGCATATCTTCGATTTCTTGCTTCATTGCTAAACACTGATGATAATTTCCCAGATCTACAGTATTGCCTGTGAATACTCCTCTTGGGATCCTTAAACCGGCATCCATAACTGTGAATAAGAAAATCAAATATCTTACATATCTTGAGCGTCATAAAACGAAATGCTTTTCCCTGCCTGTTGCTTTTCTCTTTTAAGTGGCTGATCATTGATTCAGTAATTCAATCAGCACCAGAATCCAGAGTCATTAGATCGATATTGGGTATCAATATTACTATTTTTGAATCCAATGCGGCATCCAGTCTCTCCAGTACAGTATCTGTGCTTCTGGATTCAAACGCTGGATCAATGTAAATCAGTCACCAAGTATTTGTAGGCACAGACACCAGCACATCAAGCTGTCAATTTTTTTTAATATTTTCAACTTTATCGCTATAGCTATAGCTAAAGCATTAGGTTCAAGGTGGTTTTGGGAAAATTTGACGGCTTCGTATAACTTGATGTGCTGGCATCTGAACATGAGTAAAGCTTTTTCTGCTATCTAGATGTGCTGCGTTGACTCTTGGGGAAGTTTTTTTTTTCTTAAACTGTGCCACAATAATTGGGTAGCTTTAAAAAGGAGAAGGTTCCTGTCATGTGCATTTCTTTGGAATTCTACAGGGTTATTTGTAAAACACCAGCAACCTCTTAAGAGGTCATTGTACTCATCAATATGAACAACTTTTACTATGGGACCAAACCTGAAATCGCGAAAAAAAATCAGCTGTTCCCTACATTTTGACGAGTTAATCGATCATAAATGTAGGGAACAGCTGATTTTTTTTTCGCGATTTCAGGTTTGGTCCCATAAACAATTAGTGCTAAAACTTTTATCACTGTATAATTGTCTTACTTCAAAAGGTACTAATATAGTAAATATTAGTACCTTTTGAAGTTGTGAAGATTAAAAAAATGTAGGTAACAACAGATATACATTATCAGAAATCAATACCATACGCAAAATAAGCGCTTTGGACGTGGCCTTGCGGACATCAACCCGTTATAAAACACAATACAATACTTACATTCAAGTAAATGCAATCGGCTGCTTTTAATAGCTTCTATTTGATGGTCACACTCTTCCTCATCCAACACATTTTGCAGAAAGCTTGAGTCAATCGCTTCACTAGTTCTTACTTCTCCGTTTGAACAACTCACAAAACTTAGCGCACCTAAAACTAAAAGCACTTTGAACACCATTTTAGATTTTAAGCCCGTTTATTGTTTTTAAAGCTAAGCGCCATTAATTCCATATACTGCGTGGTGGACACTATTTACAAATTAAGACGCTTTTTTGACGCTAATTTTTGTTACATTCGCTTAATCTAATCGCGAAGCCTTGATTAACTGAGATATGGATAGATACCTATAAATATAACAATATAAGAACAACGTTCATAAAAAGCAAGTTAGGTATTTATCTGTCTTAGTCACCTGGTAATTAGGATAAAGCATGATAACTGCTCTAAATATTTCCTGTATTGTTGCAATTTCTATGTACATAATATGTTTTTTTTTGTGTGTGTCATAACATAAGGAAAAATAATTATTTTGAATTCCATTTAGGTACTAAATTATTAGTTTCGTTTAGCCGTTTAGGCGTGAAAAGGTAACAGGATTACCTACTTAGGCTTACTTTCGCTTAAGTGATATCTTTTTATCGTCCCTGAATGAATGGCAACATTCCAATTTGGTAAGTACCTACATGGCAGAGCATCTCTAACATAGGTAACTACCATGCGTATGCAAAAAAAAGCCTAATTAAAATTGCTTTTCAGACTTTTTTTAGATTTTTTCGACGAAACAAATAAAAAATCCATGAAGATTTTCTAGACTTCTTTAATGAATTTCGTGAGAGAGATATCTACGTAAACTATAAACAAAGATGCTATCAATTAGGTGCTATCTGACGAAGAATAAATCTTTAGTTCTTGAATCATTTTCAACTGGGCGACCGTGAAAAATACACTGAATTTATTATTCACATCAATTTATCTTTTCACTAACTATAGTATTATACTAGGTACGTTCTATAATTATTTAAACACCGAGCTACTTTAAGAAAAGCATAATACCTATAAGTATAGGATAAGGTGCAACTCACGAGTCAAGCGCCTATTAATAACAAATAAGCAAGCCGATACATACCTCATATTTTACTAGACTGATAGAGTAAGATCCCAGGACCACCAGACGTCACGTATTTTCTGACGAAGGAAATGTGGACGATTGAGTAGTGTTAGTATGTACTAAGAACGCATGCCTACCTGCTAGCTTGCTTAGCCGGCCAATTTTCAGGTATCAGGTAATCAAGGTACGTAAAAACATTACTTACCTCACGTAAATTCTCCAAGCTGATTTTTACGTATATTCTAGGCAATATCCTTAAAAATAAGTCGCCAATACTCCCAGACACTTTCCGTCGGCCGTATTGCTTTGCAGACGCTTTAAAGCTCCCAAAATAATTACTTAACTTCACGTAAATTCTGATGCTCCATTTTTATATATGTCCACCAGACAACTATTTTAAAACCTTTTACAAGAAGACAGACCGATCCAAGGGGCCAATCATCCCCTAATTCAATTTTAATGCCTCTATGGGTAGGAGCGCGAGGGCATTATCTACGCGCATGAGACTGAGTGAGTCATGTATTAGGATATATTGACTTCTCTCTCTCACTCTCTTACAGTTTACTCATATCAATTAATTATTAATTTAAAAAAAAATCAGCTAAAAATTAAAATATCCGGTAAATAATTAAAAATTAACTTGTAAAAAAATGCTCATTTCACTACAATAATTCTAGAATTTTATCCTGCACGCTGTTTTGATAAATTCGAAAAAACTTCAATTTTTTTTTAAGAAATGTCAAAAACTCACAACATTTTTTTAAAATTAATTATTTATTGGGAGTTAATCATTAAAAAAAGACTAGCAATATAGTTAGCCCGTCGGAACTGTTGCCAAAGCTCACTTTTGCAAGGTGGTAAGTTGCTAGCATCGAAGTTTTTCAAATTTTTCTGACTGAATTCTTCATTAATGTCAGTAACCATATAATTGTTAATAAACAGTTGGAGTCTGGCAGCATCTACATCAATTATTCCAGGAACGTTGTATATCAGATCATCATCACAGATAAATTTTTGTATTATGTTGAATACACGTTCTTCTTCATCTACATCACCAACAAAATTCAAGGAACCAAAACGGTGAAATGCTTGTTGGTATTCTTCATTTTTCTTCAAAATATTATACGGCCTTTGTTTGCCCTTTTTGAAAAATGCTGGATTAAAATCACATCCTGTGATAGCATGGAATGCTGGTAAACTTCGACACAACGACGGTCCGAATTGTTTGCAGATAGTATTCAAGTCGACATACCTCTGCTTGTTACCAGTGCCGGTCAAAATCCAAACGTGGGAATCACCATTTTTCAAATGATGCATATTTCCCAGCATTATGACCGCTATATCAGTATCTGAGCATCGTATCACAAAATTAGCCTGGGCATCGATGTTGCATACATGGTACACGATCTTTGCATCAGCTTCCTCATGCTCGGAACATACAACATGCGTACAACATGCGTAGATAATGCCCTCGCGCTCCTATCCATAGAGGCATTAAAATTGAATTAGGGGATGATTGGCCCCTTGGATCGGTCTGTCTTCTTGTAAAAGGTTTTAAAATAGTTGTCTGGTGGACATATATAAAAATGGAGCATCAGAATTTACGTGAAGTTAAGTAATTATTTTGGGAGCTTTAAAGCGTCTGCAAAGCAATACGGCCGACGGAAAGTGTCTGGGAGTATTGGCGACTTATTTTTAAGGATATTGCCTAGAATATACGTAAAAATCAGCTTGGAGAATTTACGTGAGGTAAGTAATGTTTTTACGTACCTTGATTACCTGATACCTGAAAATTGGCCGGCTAAGCAAGCTAGCAGGTAGGCATGCGTTCTTAGTACATACTAACACTACTTAATCGTCCACATTTCGTTCGTCAGAAAATACGTGACGTCTGGTGGCCCTGGGATCTTGGACTATGATTGCTCTATCGAAATCTTCAGAGCAATACTGATGAATAATCGACGGCGTCACATGCATTTAGTACGTATACGTACAGTGAAGCCTCATAGGTTTAGTGGTCGCAAACTACTTCTCAACATTAAGAAGGGAAATGGGCTGCGGTTTCTCCATACAAATTTTGACGAAATTGAAGTTCCGTATTCCCCTTTTTTCTTCCTGAATAATATCACTAGAAGTCTAGAGCGGTATTTTTTTTCATAAAATCAAGAACTAGTGTAGACACGTCCCTGTCATTTCCATTTTAACCGACTTCCAAAAAGGAGGAGGTTCTATGTTCGACTGTATGTATTTTCACCGATATCTCAGTCAATTGTAGACCGATTTTCAAAATTCTTTTTTTATTCGAAAGAGTATACTCCCGAAGTGGTCCCATTGTCACCATGTCAGGATATGATGATGGAATCTCAGGGAAATCGATGGCAAACTTCAAATTTTATAGGCGTACTACGCATTAGTTTCGTTTCATGTTTTTTCTAAAGCTATTCAAGTATACGCATATGAGAGTCATCACCTCATGTTGATGAGCTGATGATGGAAGGTATAACTCCTTAAAGGTTAGGAGTTGGAGGATAATTCTTTAGTAAAATATTAACTGCAATCGCTTGGATGTTTATTGTTTACATAACATCACGCCTGTATGCTCTGAGGGGTTTCGCAGATGTGTACTTGACAATACACATTTCGACAGTTAGGTATGTTAAGTTCCATTTTATTGAGGATAAGCCTATTACCATGAAATGTGTGTATAACAATGTAAAATAAATGCATAGCAAATATTTGTATAGGAAAATGTGTATGAATACTTTTAAAAGTTGATATGTGTGTATACAACTTTTAAAAGTATTCGAACACATTTTTACGAAAAAGATCCTATCTCCAAGTTACAATCGTTACCTATTTCTCGCGAAAACTGCTTATAAATTTAGGAAAATGTATCCATATTGGTGCTCGTGGTTGAACCTATCAGGGGCTATAACTTAGTTTTCTTTGCTATTCATCCATCCTTGCATTTAATGATAAATAATATCAAAAGTTAATACAGTCACGATAACTTACAACAGACAGGTCGAACTCGTGACCTCATAGACATTACCTAGACATCTCATACCTAGGCATTTGATAATGCTACCTAAATGAAATCACATCCTCCTCCAATGTAGCTACCTAGCAGGCGGCAGGGGGGTCACAGGGGTCATGACCCCCCCTCCAAAATCATACACGCCAATTTGAAAAACCTGCTAAAATTGCTTTTTTCGAATATAGGTAAATTATTAACTTCCTGCTTAATCATTCAACAAGAGAAACCAACCTCTCCAAGACAGAATGCTAAAATTTTCGAGCTCGCTTCGCTCACTGCCTCTTGCCCTTTTGAGTTACTTTTATTCTCATCTCTGTATGAATGAACAAAAATAACCTAAGAAACGAAGCGGAGGTGGGCTGCTTTAACTGGGCCTAGGTCGACCGTGATCATGTTTCTGAACTTATTGATTTATTTTTGATAGGCCTGTTGGTCTAGTGATTATAGTGACCCTGACTGCTAGGACGGAGGTCGTGGGTTCGATTCCCACACAGGCCAAATCTTTGTGCGATGAGTACGATTATTTGTTCTGTATCTGGGTGTGTAATTTATCTATAATATGTATGTATTTAGAAATATATAAGTATGTTTATCAGTTGTCTGGTTGCCATAGTACAGGCTCTGCCTAGTTTGGGATCAGATGGCGGTGTTGGTTGTCCCAAGATATTTAGATTTAGTACCTATAACATGTATGTATGTACAATATAACAGATAAATCTAAGCTAATGCACAGGCAAAACACAGATTAAAAAAAAAACATATTTACAACAAGGATTGATTAAAATCCCTACTTCCCTACTATTTCTTATTATAAATGCGAAAGTAACTCTGTATGTCTGTCTGTTACGCTTTGACGTCTAAACCACTGAACTGATTTTAATGAAATTTGGTACAGATAGAGTTGACCTTGAGAAAGAACAGGATAGTTTTTATCCCGGACTTTTGAAGAGTTCTCTTGGAAACGCGATATAACCGAACCCGACGCGGGCGAAGCCGCGGGCGGAAAACTAGTAAGTAGTATTAAATAAAATACTTAAAAATAACAAGAAAAAGTCCAGAACAAGCAGAAGGAAAAATCATCTTTCATTCATCTTCTCACAGAAACACAAACATCCACGACATACTGATTTAAATAAACCAACTATCTTTGGAGTCGTCGCTTTGGGGTCCTTGCTTGTAGATCAGAAGGTATGTTGAAGATAAACTCCGTTTAAGAACGAATATTGAATGTATATTTATTTACAAAAAGGGTCGTCTTTTATACTATTTTACAAACTAACAATAGCCAATAAAAACATGTACATTAAATTTGAAACACTATTTACAAAATTAAAATCCAATAAGAATCCAAGGATTTTTGACCAATCGCGTCACAGCACTGTTGACGTGTTATTTCCACGAGAGGCGCTGGTGTGCTCACGGCGCGGCACGGCGCGGCGGCGCGGCGGGCGACTTTTCCCGCCATTTCGCCGCTCGCGACGAAAGCATAAATATATGTGCCACGTCGCGCGCGCGTTAGTGTCGGGCAGGCCTCCGTCGAGTGAAGACTGAAGATGCAGTGATGAAGATCGAAGACACGTCGAACCGAAGCTAGAAGAGTGGCCTCACAGCTCCCGACACTCCTATTTCTTTACGGAATCGTCAAAACGTTGAAATAGTTCTTTTCAGAACTGCTTGCTTCGATGTTTCTTATCAGAACGTCAGAAACGTTATACCAAAGTTCTTATCAGAACTGCTCGCTTCAATGTTTCTTATCAGAGCGTCAAAAACGTGGTAATGTGCAGTGACTGGTGCATGGTGGCTACAGTACTCCCCCTCAAGCGAAGCGTACCGGCAGCTTGACGACACGGCCTGAGCGCGTTGACCTGTTGATGGCGGGCTGTGACGTCATGTTGACCGTAGGTACTTTGGCTTGTTGCTTGGTAACAGCTGATGTGGTACTGGTTTTCTTGGTAATGGTTGGTGTGGTACTGGTTTCCTTGGTAATGGTTGGTGTGGTACTGGTTTCCTTGGTAATGGTTGGTGTGGTAACAGCTTGGGTTAACTTGGTAATGGTAAACTTGTTTGGAGGTAAGGTACAGGTATTCTCTGAGATAACATATGCAGGCTTAAGTCGATCAATGGAAATGTTGGCTTGCCGATTCGGTAGCTGTATAGAGTACACTTTATCTGTTCGGCTTATAACTCGATATGGGCCTTCATATGGAGCTTGGAGTGGTTTCTTGACTGCATCGGTTCTAACAAACACGTGACTGCACTTGCGTAAATCTTGATGCACGAATACGCGTTTGTTGTTGCTGTGATGTTCGGTGACGGATTGCGGTTTGTTTGCTTGGATGACGTCACGAAGTTTTTCCACGTAATTATAGTCCATTGTAGGTACGTAGGTATTTGACGTGAAGAAATCGCCTGGCAGACGTCAGTTGTATCCGTAGGTAAGTTCAGCTGCGCTCACACCTGTGTCGGTGCGTAGCGCGGCGCGTAAACCAAGTAACACGGTAGGTAGCTCGTCGATCCATGTACTTGTGTCGGATAGCTTGGCGCGTAATGCTGTTTTGAGCGAGCGATGCCATCGTTCGACCATCCCGTTGCTTTGAGGATGATACGGTGTTGTGCGATTCTTCTTAATACCCATTTGTTTCATTAGGTTTTGAAACAGCTGACTCTCGAACTGGCGACCTTGGTCGCTTGTGAGTGTAGTCGGGCATCCAAATCTTGATATCCAGTGTTGGTAGACGATTTCGGCTATTCGATCAGCTGATATTTCGTCGGTAGGTATTGCTTCAGGCCATTTCGTGAGTCGGTCGATCATTGTTACTAAGTAGCGATGTCCTTGAGCTGTTGTAGGTAAAGGTCCTACAATGTCCACATGTAGATGTTGAAAACGATCGCTTGGCGGGAAAGCAGAGATGTTCGAGAATGTGTGACGTTGTATCTTGCTTTTCTGACAATGTAAACAAGTTTGGGTCAAACGGCTGATGTCGGAGTTCATCGATGGCCAGAAGTATTTTTGAGTTATAAGTTTTCGAGTCGTTCGCGTACCAGGATGACTGATGTTGTGCACGTTGTTGAAAACTTCTTGTCTATGTTCTTCTGGTATATAAGGGCGTATATAAGACGTAGATGTTTCGCAGTATAACTCGACGTCAGTGTTTGGTATTATTATTTTCTTGAGAGTGATGTTTGTTTCTTGCAATAATTGTTGAATGTTGCTGTCCTTTTCTTGTGCGCTGGCTATTTCCTTGAAGTTTATTGTAGATGGGCATGAGATAGTTTCGATGCGGCTGAGTGTGTCGGCGACGATATTTTGTTTACCGCTCACGTGACGTATGTCGGTGGTGAATTCACTGATAAACAAGAGTTGTCTCGTTCGTCTCGGTGTTTCAGTACTCGATTGAGTTTTAGACATAGCATATGTTAGCGGCTTATGGTCGGTGAATATAATAAGGTGACGTCCTTCAAATGTCTTGCGGAAATGTTTGACTGACATGTACCTAGATTGCGAGTAGCTCTCGGTCGTAGGTAGAATACTTCTTTTGTGCGTCGTTGAATTTCTTAGAAAAATATCCGAGCGGTTGCCACGTGTCATCGATGTATTGTTGTAAGACGGCGCCAGCAGAGTTATCGGATGCGTCGCAGAATAAAGCAAGTGTATCATGATGTGATGGGTGGGCGAGTAGAGCTGCGTTTATGATGCTAGCTTTACATTGCTGGAATGCTTGAGTTGCTTCGTCGGACAACGTGATCGGAGTTTTGTCTCGCTTCTTTACGTTATGTAGGTATGAATTTAACGGGGCTTGTAGGGCTGCGGCGTTAGGTATATGATCGCGATAAAAGTTGATCATTCCAAGAAATCTTCGTAATTCTTCGATTGTGGTAGGTATTGGATAATCGGTGATTGCTTGAATTTTATGTTGCGGAGGTTTGATGCCTTCTTTTGATACGGTGTAACCTAGGAACTGGGCTTCTGACTTGCCTAGATTGCATTTGGCGGGGTTGATAGTGATGCCATTGTCTTCTAATCTCTTTAGTACGATGTGGAGGTGTTCTCTGTGTTGGTCTTCGCTTTCTGATGCTAATAATAAGTCGTCTATGAATGGGAAGACGAAATCTAATCCTCGTAGTACTTCATGAATGTAGCGTTGAAACGTTTGTCCCGCGTTCTTCAAACCGGGGCACATACGTGGGAATTCAAATAATCCCATTGGGGTGATGATGGCTGTCTTCTCAATGTCTTCTTCTCTTACGCTCAGCTGTTGATAGGCGCGGTTGAGGTCTATTGTTGAGAAGATAGTTTTTCCGGATAGGTGATGTGTGAAGTCTTTGATGCGTGGAACAGGGTATCGGTCTGGTATGGTGATGGAGTTGAGTCGACGATAGTCACCACAAACTCTTATGTCGCCATTCTTCTTAGGGACGATGTGTAGAGGTGATGACCATGGGCTTTTACTAGGTCGACATAGTCCTTGTTCGATCATGTTTTCAAATTCCTTCTTCACTATTTCGAAACGATGTGGTGGAATTGGTCGAGCGCGGCTGTGTATCGGTGGTCCTTTTGTTTCGATGAAATGTTGCACTTGGATATTGGAGTTTAGTTTCATCGATGTTAATCTCGTTATGCCGGGATATTGGGCTAAAATGTCGTGGTAGGATTGCGACATGTCGATGCTGCGTATCGTAGGTACGTTCGATACTCGTACCGGGGCATTGACCTTTAAACTCGTAACACCGTCGATTAATCTTCGGTTTTTCAGGTCGACGATGAGTTGATGATGCTTGAGGAAATCGGCTCCGAGTATAGGTTTTGAGACGTCAGCTACGATGAATTTCCATAAGTATGGGCGACGTAGATTGAGGTCAAGGGATAATGTTTTCTCGCCATACGTAGCTATAGTCGTGTTGTTCGCTGCGTATAGCTGGAATGGTAACGGCGTTGGTACTTGTCCCTTACTTCTCGGTAGCACGGATATGTTGGCTCCAGTGTCGACTAAGAATGATAATTTGGAGTTTCTGTCGGTGATATACAGGCGGTGGGATTTTTCTTGAACGCCGGTGTCCGCCACTGCCAACGTTCCGTCTAGTTTTCCGTGTTCTGTTTCTGTTGCTTGCTGAATGAGCAAGGTGATGTACAGCGTCTAGCTTTCTCCTTGAAACGGCGGTGATAGTAACAAAATGGTGATGGAGAAACATCGTGGCTTCGTTGACGTGATGTGCTGCGGTGACGAGATGAGTGACGACTACGACGATAATTGTTGTTGTGATATCGATCTGACTTCAATTCTGCTATTTCTAGTGATAGTTTTCTTATCTCGCTGATTAGGTACTGCGTGTCAGCTTGAGGTGCGGCTATTGAAACTGGTGCGGGTGCATGCACGGCTGCGACTTCTGTTGGTGCTGTCTGCTCCATGATTTTGTCGGCGAGTAGCGCGAGTTCGTCGAGCGTTGTCTTGGTGGTGAAAGTTTCGCTGACTGCGAGGACTGACCGGACGTGTGATGGAAGGTGATTCGTCCACATAAGTCGCAAGGTGGAGTCGGGAACCTTGTCTCTGGCGAGATTTCGCATGCGGCGGAGTAGTTGCGTTGGCTTTTGATCGCCGAGTTCCATGTCGGACAGTAGTTTCTGGAACTGACGGCTGTCGGATTCCTCGTAGGCAGATATGAGCCTATTTTTGATCGCGTTGTACTGATCAGTCTCTGGTGGGTTGTAGAGTAGGTCCATAATCTGCTCGATATCCTGTCGCTCGAGCTGTGCGATGACCATCTGTGCGAGTTGGGCTTGGCCTTTCTTGAGATCGTTGGTTGCTGCTTCGAAACTGATGAACCAGAGCCTTGGTCGATCACGCCAGAAAGGTGGAATACGCATGGTGAGCGATATTCCAGCTGCTTCGGCCTCGCCGTGCCGCGCCGTGAGCACACCAGCGCCTCTCGTGGAAATAACACGTCAACAGTGCTGTGACGCGATTGGTCAAAAATCCTTGGATTCTTATTGGATTTTTATTTTGTAAATAGTGTTTCTAAATTAATGTACATGTTTCTATTGGTTATTGTTTATGAGTAAAATTGTATAAAAGACGACCCATTTTGAAAATAAATATACATTCAATATTCGTTCTTAAACGGAGTTTATCTTCAATTGAATGTATATTTATTTACAAAAAGGGTCGTCTTTTATACTATTTTACAAACTAACAATAGCCAATAAAAACATGTACATTAAATTTGAAACACTATTTACAAAATTAAAATCCAATAAGAATCCAAGGATTTTTGACCAATCGCGTCACAGCACTGTTGACGTGTTATTTCCACGAGAGGCGCTGGTGTGCTCACGGCGCGGCACGGCGCGGCGGCGCGGCGGGCGACTTTTCCCGCCATTTCGCCGCTCGCGACGAAAGCATAAATATATGTGCCACGTCGCGCGCGCGTTAGTGTCGGGCAGGCCTCCGTCGAGTGAAGACTGAAGATGCAGTGATGAAGATCGAAGACACGTCGAACCGAAGCTAGAAGAGTGGCCTCACAGCTCCCGACACTCCTATTTCTTTACGGAATCGTCAAAACGTTGAAATAGTTCTTTTCAGAACTGCTTGCTTCGATGTTTCTTATCAGAACGTCAGAAACGTTATACCAAAGTTCTTATCAGAACTGCTCGCTTCAATGTTTCTTATCAGAGCGTCAAAAACGTGGTAATGTGCAGTGACTGGTGCATGGTGGCTACATATCTATATCTACCCTTTTGATTTAAATAAATAGAGGCCCGGCTCGCTACGTTTGTTCTTGCGTTCTTTTCGTCTTTAGAACTTGAGAATCTAACTATCTCAGGGGCAGGCCTTTGTATAGACAAATACAGAGATAGTTGATATAATTTCGTTCTTGAAAAGTTGTTCTTAATAAATTAACAGCCCCCCCCCCCCCTCTAATCTGCCTTTTTTTTCGGGGTAAAAATCATCATCTGCCTGCCTTTTCCCAACTAGGTATGTTGGGGTCGGCTTCCAGTCTAACCGGATGGAGCTGAATACCAGTATTTTACATGGAGCGACTGCCTATCTGACCTCCACTTACCAAGGGGTATCGTATTACCTAGCGCTAACTGAGCGCTAGGTAATACGATACCCCTTGGTAAGACTGGTTGTCAGACTTTCGGGTCACTGACTACCTGTAACGACTGTCAAAGATCTACAAATGACAGCCGGGACCAACGGCTTAGCGTGCTTTCCGAGGCACGGAGAAAACTCGGTATGTAATGGGTGGTCACCCATCCACGGACAAACCTAGGTAAGCACGGCTTAAACTAAAGATCGACCCGAGCGGCTGTTTTTATTTAGCCACGAGCTCCTCACGCTGGCTGGCTACGGCGGCCCTATGTGGCCCCCCTAAGTCTTAGGCTGGAACCGCGCCTGCTACCTAGGGACCTACCTGTTTTATCACCTCTCTCCAACTCAAAATATCTATGAAATTACCTACAACCTACATAATTTTGTATGGTCTTCCTACTCCAATAAAATTTTTATATCTTTTCCTGCTTATACCTTTCGGGCACGAAAATGGACTAGATCGTTCCAATGACTGGCCATGCGGTAATATTTTCTTAGTCAATTTACGTTATTGATAATAGAATAGTCAATGCAGTTTATCGCACAAGATTTAGAATAGAAACTATAGCATTTATATCTATAATAAAATACGTTTTCATTATTTCTGATCACGGTCACAGATTACTGAATAGTTACTGTGCTAGTCAATAATCCATTACATTCTTATCCTTACGCTAATTTATCAAAAACAATCATTTATATAATTATCACTTAAGTAGGTACCTATAGGTACTTAAGTGACCGTGGTATATAACACATACGTCAAATAAAATAGTGAATCTGGAATTCTAGATCATAGATACTTTTACTTTAAGATAATATTAAATTATCGATGATAATCAAATGTCGCACACGCAGGTCGATGATATTGAAATATTGTACGTACAATAGTTGCTTTGGTATGTATAAATTACAATTTGTCTAATACTTAAGTAGCTAATTTACATGTAAGGTCGAACGTCTATAAGGTTCAAGGTCCTATAAATTAAATGTTAGAAGTAGGTATTCTCTCTTGCTTTCTAAATCAAGTTTGAAATTATTTTCTCCTTATTTCAATCAACTATTATAGGACAGATAATTCTCAGCCAACTTTGCACTATGCTGGACATTTGTGGGATGGACAATCCACATCGCTAAGAAAAAAACTTGTGACGCAGAACATCGCCGGTTGCATAACTGAGTTTATTGGATTCTAAAGTCTAATGCAGACATGGGTAGGACCGCACGCACGTACGATTTATAAATCATGTATGACATGTGTTTAGTAACAATAATCTTTATTTACAGTGACCTTCATCAAGCAATGAATGTTATCAATTTATAACTAACAGAAAACATGAAGATAACAGAATAGACAACAATTTATTATGACGTAAATAACATACAAAATCAAGTGCATTAAAATAAAATAAAAGTCTCAAAAATATGACGTAATTTTTATATAATATAAATGCTCTTATAATATGAAAATAAAAAACAGTTTATTCAAAACCATAATAAAGAAATGCATAACAGTAAAGTTGTTTTTGTGAGTCTGATGATATGATACTTTGGACAGATTCATTAAATTCTGACCTTGAAAATTAAAAGTGTGACCACAATTAAATAAGCCGTTTTCTGTGGTAAAAAATAATATTGTAGTGGCTACAGATCGTAAATATGTATTAACTAAGGCTACTATATTGCTTATAGTTTCATTTATATGCTAGGTCAATCCTTGCAGACCTCCAAAGCTTCCTGCTTTTCTTCAGAAAGTTCCTTGCCTGTAGCATCAAGCATTTGGCGCGCGAAGTCTGAGATGGTCAGACCCTGAACAATCTTCCACTTGCCATTGGCAGTTGTGACAGGGAATGAGAACACAACGTCACGAGGTGTGCCGTATGATCCGTCGGAGACAACACCCATGCTCACCCAGCGGTCTCCACTTCCCAGGAACCAATCTCTCATGTGATCAGATGCGGCCTTAGCTGCAGAGAGAGCTGAGGACATCTTTCTTGCGGCAATGACGGCAGCTCCACGCTTCTGAACTGTCGTGACGAAGGCAGACTTCAAGTAAGCATCATCATTGATAGCAGCAGGCACAGGCTTCTGTGCTCCACCAACAGTCGCAACTGCATTTGACGCATCAGGGAACTGGGTGGATGAGTGGTTACCCCAGATGATAACATTCTTAACATTCTGTACAGGGACACCAATTTTAGCTGCCAACTGAGATTGAGCACGATTCTGGTCAAGACGAGTCATAGCTGTAAAGTTCTCTTTAGGAATGGAAGGAGCATACTTAGAGCAAATGAGAGCATTTGTGTTGGCTGGGTTGCCAACAACAAGGACTTTCACATCCTTACGGGCAACTTTGTCCAGGGCTTGACCTTGCTCCTTGAAAATGCGAACATTCGCGGCAAGGAGATCTTTCCTTTCCATACCCTCTTTCCTGGGCATGGCACCAACTAGGAATGCAGCAACAACATCTTTAAATGCTTCCTCAGGCTTGAAAGTCGGCAATACACCGGCCAACAGGGGCAGGGCACAGTCTGCCAGTTCCATGACCACACCTTCCAGGACTCCCATCATGGGGGCGATATCAAGAAGGTGAAGGTACACAGGCTGACTTGGACCGAACACGGCACCAGATGCAATCTGGTAGATCAGCGAGTAGGCGATCTGGCCTGCAGCTCCGGTGACAACAACTTTGACAGGTTCAGCCTGAAAATGAGCAATTAATACAATGTAGTTTCAAGTTTATTATAGCATCACCTAGCTATTCATTCCAGTCTATTAAAGTATCCCTATTTTGGGTACAAATTGATAAGATTAATTTACATTGCTTTCTGGTTATTTAATAATTTTATTATGTCATACACCACAAAAAGAAGATAGCATCATCCTTTAACCCTTTATAAGGCAGAGAAAACGAAATTTATGTATGTTATTAAGGATATTTTTATATGAATTTTAAAAAATACATAATATATTTACATTTTTTTTTTTATCGCTTGAAATTATGTAGAAAATTTTGTGGCAGTATAATGCCACTGCCCATACTAAAGTGATGATATTTCTGTATACTTTTTTTTTTGGTGGTACTTACACTGCTTTTACCTTAAAACGGGTTAACTTCCTACTTATAAAATTAGGAATAATTTGTGCATTTGCACCTACTACCCACATATTACCAAAATAAGCATACAAAATTATCTACATTTAGAAACTTGAGCTCTTTCCAACAGAAAATTAATACTAACTCCTTCAGTAGTCATGTTTGTGCCAATGTTATTATTATGTAATAGGTACAAAACAAGATCACTGCCAATGAGCTGTTAGCCCTGGTTACCATAGCTACAAAGGATATAATCAAATTAAGAACTTTCAAAAAGTTAAGGAGTTTAAATTGCAATTAAGTTTGAAGTTGTTGGTTACGACAAATTCAATATACATATTAAAATTACTATAGCATAAAGGCTATGGATAACTGTTTTTTTCAACAAAACCTGTTATTTATAGGCTAGGCTAAATTAGCCTAAAGGTAGCCTGCAAATGTATTAATAAATTTGTATCTAGTCTTCTTTTTCTAATTAGATAAAAATCCATCAATAGACGTAACAATCTAACATAATTATTGATAAAGAATCCCCGCAACCAACACGAAAGGTCAAACCAAAGTCAAAGGAAGTTAACAATTTTAATAGGTACTCACCATTTTTATGTTTTATTAGTAGATTGTTTATTTCTTTAACTCTAGGAGATTTTTATTGCTTTTAATATCAACCGGCTGCCAGACCTTCTGTTCGAAATCTACTGTGCCGAATCCCGCGCCAGGTAAAATGCGTCGTGTGAACTCGTGTATCTACAAGCCCGGTGCCCGAAATTGACAAAACAGCTGACAGTTGTCACTTTTGACAGCCGCTAATGATCGCCAGATTTTTTGACTCCACGCAGTGGCGCTGCTTGCATCGGAAAATGCAAAAATCGTGTCAAATCCAGTACACTATTTTAGTTCCATAAATCGCCGTCTGTCAAGATTCGCTGGCTTCGTTATGTTATGTCGATGGTGTTTGGGAGTTTTATGTCATCATGGTGTGGTTCGTGTTCGTGCGCAAATCGTTGTTAACATGAAACGAGTGCAAAACGATCACACAAAACAAAAAAAAAGGTATCGAGTGCAAAATATAAAATACAATTAAAAAAAAAGTATTTTAACACTAGAAATGGGATATTTACCATGTCCACTGTTTGTTTTGAGTTCCCTATATTTCGGTGCTGTTGCAAGCACCTTGTAAAAAAAAGTATATTGTCTTCATGCTTAGCTACTGCATAAGTATGCATAATCAGCCTCAAATATTTCCCCCACTGCTGGGATGGATGAAAAAAATCATGTCGCGAGCTACTGCGCTGCTACCGCTCGCGTGATGTTTAGCGTAATGGTGTGATGCTTATTTTAGTCGAGTAATGTGTCATGTTACAGTACGCGCTCGGGTGATATTACGCGTGACGGCGTGATGCATCAGTCGCATTACTTACACATCTCTAAGTAAGAGCTCTTGAGAGAGGAACCTCGTAACAATAGGCCCCATGTCCAGAACAGACTGCTGTACTCACGTGATCACGTCCCATATGTCGAAAATCTCGCGAGCCAGGATCCTACTGATTCGACAAGGTTGTACTTCAAAGCAAGTTGCTGGTGAATAATACTGGTAAAGTGGTTGTGTGAGTTATGTTTACGTAAATACTCTCCATTTAGGCCAGATGTATGCCTGAAGAGAACATCCAGTATACTTAAAAAAATATTATTAATAATATTGCGTAGAGCAACACTGACTTGAAATGCCAAGTGACATAACTATAACCTCAAAGTTCTTTTTAGGGAGTTATAGCTGCTCTGATAGCTTTGTCATAAAAGTTCAGTGATTCTTCCCGATATTGAGGCGGGATAACTACGTTTTTTTAATGATTTAAAGACCCGCAGCAACAAAATGTCGTCGCTTTTAAGGTCTACGAAGTTTGTGCGGTACTTCACTGGTGCGGCCCGAACACTTATCCTCAACACAGCCAAGACCGCTGAGGCCAATTCTTTAATCAATTCTAAAGCCATTAGTGCCGCTAACAAGTGAGTAAAATACAATTTTATTAATGGTGTAACTTAGCTTAACATTATGTCGATAATCTCCCTATCCTAGAAACACTCAAATAAATTACAAAAGTTGAGAAGGTGCTAATTTTGTTTTTTTTTTAATCAAATGTTAAATCAATATGAGCTATAGATTTAGCTCTTTCATTGTTTAGAATTTGCAAATCCTTAATTGCATTTTTATTTACTTTTTCATTGAAACAGAATTGGGTAAAAATTAAGGTTATGTTTGAAGCACTAAAGTTGTACCTATAAAAATAAAATAACACCACATCTCCATGAATTGAATTAAAATAGCTCATATCAGTGGAGAAACTTATAGGTATATCCCACTCAAACTGGGATGGCAGAACTGTTTGTATCTTTATAAACTGGAGGAAGAAGAGACACTCATATTCATAGCTAAGTTCAAAAAATATACAAAATTGTGACTTACTAATTGTAGACAATTCTTTCTACATTTAATTTTCTTTTAATTTGCAGTGTTTTGATGAGAGACTATGCAACAAAGAAAAAGGAAAATTTAGAACCGCTGTTACAAAAACTAGACGCTGAAGTGCGGAGGTTTGGAAGAATCACTAAAAAGGACATTGATGAAGTTTTTGACGAAATCAAATCTAAAAATGACATTACTAGCTCACAATCCCTGCTGGTCATTAGATGTTGCGGTAAGATAACTGCATAAGCTTATGCTTGATGCGAAAAAGTTTAAAATTTGTTATATATGTGTGTGTGTTAACATTGTGTATGCGTCCAGTGTGCTTATAGCTTAGGGTTGCCATACGTCCCGGTACGCCGGGACATGTCCCGGTACGCCGGGACATGTCCCGGTTTGAAGCATGGTGTCCCGGCGTCCCGGGCGATAAGCAAATTGTCCCGGTTTAAAAATCATAGTTATTTAATAGAGGGCTGGACTTGGTAAACAGTAATATAAGTACCTCCAATAAACGCGCTCTAACTAGCTAGGCTAATCGTACGTGGATAGAACGACGTAAGCGCTGACACTTGTCCGTTCACGTTTCACGAATTTACGTTAACAGTGTCAACGCATTTCGAGATCGCAGACTCTCAGCGTTGACAGAGCAAGAGCGCATTGGCACGAACACTGTCCCACACTGTCACGCATGAAAATGAAATGTCAAATGTCTGATGAAAGGAAATGTAAAAACGTACAAGATAGACGGAATTATTTTTTTCAAAATTTACTCAAAGTATGTCAATATCTCTTTGCAATCCCTGGCCATAATGCACATGTGGAATGGGTATTTTCATTGATAACCTCGCAGTGGACTAAAGAGAGGAACCAGCTCGCTGTGGGGACAGTTGAGAGTATAATTCAGTGCTTAAACAACTACAAGATGACATGCATTGAGTTTTACAAATACGTGAAGTCCCAAAATTATTATTAAAAAAAAAAAAAAAAAAAAAAAAATGCGGGAACTTCTGACAAGTATGAATGGGCCCAGAAAAGCGGCAACAATTAGGTTAAGAAACTTCCTTACCGCTGGATTTTATATTTGTTGATTAATTAATTATATTTTGTAATAAGAATAAGACAAAAATGTCATGCATAAATGAGGATTTTTGATGATTATATTTTGTGTCAATTTAAAAAATAACAATGCCATGGATAGATGAGAATGTTATATTTAATTTTGTTGATTATATTTTAGGTTTATTAAAAAAAATACATTGTGATAATTTTGTGTTTGTTGATTACATAGTGTGCTAATTAAAAAAATGAACTTTAGTTAATGTTGATTTCGTACAAATATTTTTTTTTTATCAATATTTTGTAAAATTATCAGAACTATTGAATTGGCATTGAATGGCTGTGTTAAAAGTTGTTCTGTGTTTAGGCAAGGACTAAACCTTTTAGTTGCCTATTGTTGTAACAAGTTCCGTTTTTTCTACCTTTACTAGCTTTTCTTGAAATGTCCCGGTCTGAGTCCTCACACTTATGGCAACCCTATTATAGCTATTAGTAGTATCACTTGTGTCCCTACATACCTACATAACAGTGGCGACGAGTGTACCCACAATCGTAAAAAAAATCCTTTGTTTAAAAATGGCACAGTCATTTTGTGGGATGTCATCGACTTTCGATCATAACGACAATGATTGGAAAACATACAAAAGTCGGATTACACAGTGGTTCTTTGCAAATAACATCGATGCGAAAAATGATGCGGCAGGAACCAGGAGGCAAGCCATACTACTTAGCGAACTCAATGATAGAACCTACAAGTTGGCAGCAGAGTTAGCCCTGCCCAAAGACGTCCAAGAGGTGCCATATAAGGATCTAGTTGTGTTATTGGAAAACCATTTCACTCCAGGATTTTATAGTTACATGGGAAACAAGATGCAGTGTGCAGGTTATGTGCGTTTAGCAACGCACACATTTTTTATACGTTACGGCGGGCCACCGCTGCTAGGCCGCGATTTTATATCAACATTAAAATTTACTCTATCCCGCACGCAAAATACGCGCATTAGACGAGGAGTTGTGGACACCAGCCCGTTATACAATACAATACAATTATACAAAATTAACTCTAGTTAATTTTCTAAACGACAGTCAAAGCATTATTGAGCGGTTGTCAATATGGTTCCCGGAAGTATTTTCAGACAAGCTAGGCGCTTTCAAATATTATATACGGTGGCTAGCGATTTTCGAAAATTGATTTATCCATTGCTTACAATCAATTTCTACTCGATGATGAGTAGAAATTGATTGTAACCTGTATTAACACTCCTCAGGGTTTATTCAACTATACACGTCTTGAATTCGGTTTGTCGAGCGCACCGTCTATTTTCCAGCGCACAATGGAAACCTTTTTGTCTGGATTAGACAGTGTTATGTGTGTTAGATGACGTGTTAATATCAGCAAAGACTGAAGATTTGCATATGGAAAAACTACAAATTGCTTTTTGAGAGCAATATGTAGTTTTTTGACTGACTTCAGGATGCAGGACTAACGTTGCGAAAAGACACATGTGAATTTTTTAAAGACGAAATAAATTACTAAGTCTATGTCTACATCAACAAGGACGGACTAAAGAATGTTCCGTCTAAAGTAAAGGCCCCCATTCCTACTAATGTCATCACCTTGCAACAATTTTTAAGACTTAACTAGTCATACTATCGGAATTTCGTTCCTCGAGCATCAAGCATACATAGTCCTTCGTATGATTTATTAAAGAAAGGAGTAATGTGGCATTGGTGGCATTTGCAGCAATTCATCAGAATGCATTCAATGAAATAAAAAATGCTTAAAGTCGGAACAAGTCTTAACACATTTTTATCCAAACTCTAAAATAATAAATAAATAGAAATGATAAATAAATAGTTCACTCTAAAATTGAAGCTACCTAGAAAAAAGCTTTTATATATATACAACTGTATTGCAAAAATAAGCTAGCAGCCACAGTAAACCACAGACAGTAGATTAATCACAATCCTTATCAGATCTAAGTGTGCTGACAAAGAACTTATAAGAACAATTACTATAATTTTTTCATAGTAAAATCTGAACAGGATGTCTGCACTGATCTGTTACTTGACAAAAACGATATGTGAGATACGCGCACCCTTTACACTGTTGTACTATCTTTAATATTCCTTATTTTCATAAACAGGTGAGCTGGTACCTGAAGAGTTACCAGAACAGAGAACACTTTTGGTACAAAAGATATGGAGTGTGCTCACTGAGAGGGGGATTCCTATGGATATCTCGCACTACAATGCTTTGCTTAGGGTTTACATTGAAAATGAGCACCAATTCTCTCCTGCCAAATTCCTTGAAGAGTTGGAGAGGAAAGGTTTACAGCCTAACAGGTAATTTCTCAATTTAAAAGATTTTAGGCTTTCACAACTTGCATTGATCCAGTGTAAGCGGCTGCAAAACATATACACTGATACTGAAAATGCGAAACTAAAGCATGAGGGATAGTGATTCATACTTTTGAATAAAATTTGTAAATTTATTAATTCACGAGATGAACATATAGAGCAATAAAAATGCAAATGGTACTAATAAAAATCTTTGTTTATTTTATTTACAGGGTTACATACCAAAGACTGATGTGGCGTTACTGCCAGGAGGGTGATGTGGAAGGTGCTACAAAAGTGTTGGAAAAGATGCGTGAACTCAGCATGCCTGTCTCAGAACCTGTGCTAAATGCCCTAGTAATGGGCCATGCCTTCCATGGGGACACTGATGGGGCTAAAGCTGTTCTTCAGACAATGGCTGGTGCTGGGCTTGAACCTTCAAATCGCACATACACACTGCTGGCCTGTGGATATGCTAAAAAGGGTGATATTGAAGGCATTCATGCAACAATCAAAACTGCAAATGGAAAAGAAGCTCTATTGACAGACAGGGTAAAGTTAATTTTTTATTATATCTATGAATTTAAATGAGGTCTGCTTTAGGCAGTCGAGGCGGCATTGAGGGATGGGCGCGCAAGCGCTAGCTTTTCTTTAAAAATAAAAGGCAGTGCGCTAAAATACTGGAGTCGAGGTGCAGGTTTGGAAATGAGTCCGCGCCGCGACCCCGATGTGCGTATGAAAAAGAGTTGAAGCACCAGAGTTGAAAGACCTCTACCTCGCCTCGACTCTACATACAGACTACGACTCGGCCGTGCCACAACGCCGCCTTGACTTACCAGTGAGGCCCTTATAATAATATTTTATCTATGTTCTCATGATATTTCTAATTTAACCATTAACATTTTTCAATTCCAGGATGTTCTAGAAATCATTGAACATCTAGCCATCAGTGGACATGGAAATGAAGTGGAGCAAATGATACCCCACTTACAAAAAGGTATTGGATACAACCAAGATGTATGCAATGTCATACTGAGACTACTCAATAAGGGTCAAGAAGAAACAGCCAAAAAAATCATGAAAACAATGCCAAAATCAACCAACATAGAAGATACTCCGTTCAAGGGCGCATTCTTTGTGAAGCAACTACTTAGACTTAACAAACCTGCTGATCAAGTTATAGAGACATGCAGGGAATTACAGAACGAAGGTCTGGTACCAAATGCCTTCTTCATTGCAACTGAAGGAGCTTTGCAACATGGCCAAGCAGAGTTAGCACAAAAACTGTTCAAAGAATTGAAGAAAGAAGGTCGAGAAATCAGACAACATTACTACTGGCCATTGTTGGTGCAAAAAGGAAAGGAAAATGATGAAGAGGGACTTCTACAAATCCTAAAAGAGATGTCCAGTGATGGCATTACTGTTACTGGGGAAGCTCTGAGAGATTATGTAATTCCCTTCTTGGTCAAAAAAAATACCCCGCAAAATGTGTTAACCAAACTGCAAATCGCGAATGTACCAGCTATACACGGAGCAAGAAACTTGATGGTGGAGCTTTTAGATGAGGGAAACCTTAAAGATGCAGCTGAGGTTGCTGTGTCGTATCGTCCGTGGGGCAACTACTCTCTTGTGGCTAGGTCGCTCATCCATTCAGTGTCTAAATCAAAAGATATTGATTCTTTTGCGACAGTACTTCATGTCATCAGTAGCAAACCCCCAGCACAGACTGAAGAAGACTCCGTCGCCCAAGAAGAAGGTCAAGGTGAAGAAACTAGTGACCTTCACGAAATCAGCCGCATTGTTAGATCATCAGTCAAAGGTTTGGCAAAGCCAGACTTGGCAGAAAAGCTGTTGGAAGCCATTTACTCGAAAGGCTTGAGAATAACCACTGCCACAGCAGAATCCATAGAACAATTTCTTGGAGAAAGCATGACTACGAATCTGTCGCAGTTATTAACCAAGCTTTCGACGTCCGACATGGAACCGGTTCCGCTTGAAAGTCAGCGCAGGCAGGGCGTCGTGCGCACCACTGCTCAGTTGGAGGCTCAACTAGCACAGCTGAAGGCCAAGGGTCAGACCAATGTGACTCGCTTACAGAAGCAGTTGCTTGTAGCTTACGTAAAAGATAATAATGTAAACAAGCTAAACAGTTTCTTAGAGGAGTTGAAAGCATCGGACTTTGAATTAACACCGGCGACCCTGGCACAGTTATTTGAGTTTTACTGTGAAAACGATGAAATTGAGAGGGCTGAAGCATGTAAACAAGAGCTTGCCAACAAAGAGCCAGATTTTCTATTGAACAAGTATAAACTAGTGCTGATGGCGTATGCTTTCATTAGAGCCAACAGGTTTGACGAAGCTGTAGCTTATTTGAAGAATAACAAACAGGCGGATGAAGGCGTAGGCTTCATGTTAACTTCTAAATGCTGGCAGGTCTTAAACACATTAGCAGAGATGAAAAATGCTGCTCAGGTAAGTCAGTTACTTGAATTTAACACTTAAAAGCTGCTAAAAACTATGGTAAATTCGCCTAAAAACGTGCGTGTACACGCGGCCTTATATTAGAGTCGACTTTCGTTCCCCTTTTTAAAACTATACAAACAACTACATTAATTTTATACTTATCAATTTTGTTCTCTGGTACAAATCAAAGAAGTAAACAGGTGATAACAACCTATTTTAATTTCAGGTAAAAGAAATGACAGAAACCCTCATTGAGCAAAAATACATTGACCCATCTAACGTCATCCTGGGACCTTCAATCAAAGTGCACTTACTGCAAGATGATATAGACGGTGCCCTCAAAGAGTTCGAGAACAGCTGTAAACAATACAGAAGTACTCCTTGGAAGGGCGAACTGATGAAGGCACTGATCATGAAGGAGGATGCTACTAAACTGCAGTGGTTGGCAGATCTTAGTACTCAGGTATGGTATTTTTTCCGTTTGATCTAGACCCTTGAGTAGTGAAAACTTTTGTCAAGTATGTGGAGGTAAGGAGTTCCTCATCTTCCATTGAAAAAGGAATCCTCTCTGTCCCCGTCTGACCCAGATGTTTGTTGTCTTGTGGGCTAGTATGTAACGGTTGTTGTTAGACTGTTCTGTTCTGTTGCTTGGCAATGCTTGCCAAGCAACAGAATTTTGTCTATTATAAATTAACTATTACAAATACTTTCTGATATTCTAAAAACCTCATGCTGAATTTGTCTTGTTTATGTACTTTCAGGTGCACGGCGAAGTGAACATTCTGCACGACTTGGTTCTCGCATTCATCGAGTGCGGCCGCCTGCGACAGGCGCGTCGCATCCTCGAGACTCCCGGCCTGCAGACCCGCCACCGACGCTTGGATGACGCCTGCCAGAGATACGTTGAGGTAGTCTTCTTGTTTTTCACTTAATCTAAATCAAATAAAAAGTCCTGGAAATCATCCGAATCCTCCAGCCCGCTACCCCAATTTATTTGAAATATAACCGCGTCTTATACTTTCGTATATTTCTAAGTATGTATTCACCTCCTTTTTAGCCAAATCCTCTTTCACAAAATGCGTCTGTCGTTTCTTTCGTCATCCTCTGTTTCTTAAACCCAAGAAAATAACAGCGTTTTTATTTTGTTATAGGAAGGAAAATCTGAATATCTGGAAGGTTTACTCGAAGCTACCAAGGAGTTGTCACACATTGACCGCTCTAACATATTCTACCACCTGCTTATCACCTACTGCAAAGCTAACGAAACTGACAAGGCTCTCGGACTTTGGACCCTCCTACAAGAAGAAGACGAAATCCCCAGCGATCAATTCCTTTCATATCTCGGCAAGCATTTGAAATCGCAGAATAGAGAAGTACCATTTATAATACCCGAAGAAAGCGCTAGCAAAACGATTCAGAAACAAGGCGACCTTGTTAAGAAGATCGTAACACGAAAGGAACCACCGAAACCGACCAAAAACGACGTATCCACTCACATTGAGACCATGACGAAAGACGGACAGTTGTCACAAGCAATGGATGTCGCTTTGACATCAATCGAACATGGAGTAATTCCAAAGACCAGTGTCCTCAAATACTTACTGAAATCTTTGGCTGAAGCTGGCGATGTGGAAAAAATACAACAATTGGGCAAATATGTAAATGATTCACTGAAACGCCGTATCACGTACGATGACAAGTTGACTTTGGCTGTATTCACTAGGGGCGCCGGTGCACAACATATCGACAATTTACTGGAGTCAGTGAAGACTGCTAAAACAGAAGAGGAATTAGACAGTTTCCTGAGAAAGTTCCCAAGAAGTGGCGCACTCTCTGCTGCCATTAAGGATAGCGAACTTGTTACTAAATGTAAGTTTTGAGGTGGAATTATAGCACTATAGATGGGCCGACTATGACTTGCCGACTGGCCGACTAATCGGTTGCATAACGGCCACCTTATCGGCCAAGCCGATCATTGCTTTCGGTGTGGGTCAGGGGGCATCGGCAATGTCTGTGACGTTTCTTATCTACAGTTTAGGAGTTTGTACATCATACAACACAATGCCTTACACTTGCCGTACGGTTATAGAAGTTCTAAATTAATTTTTCCGATGAAAGTCGAATTTATATTTTCCTTGATATAAGTTCAATTATTATACCTAAGGAAGACTTCCGATTCCTAGATAACATAACAAAATTTAAGGCTAATTATAGAATAATATTGTTAAAACTTCATTTCAATTACTTTAGCCAACTATTCGGCGCTTTTCGTCGACTACAAATATGGACAATTAATGTGCACCTACTTCTATAATACCAGTTAAATTAACTTCTTTTTCAAATTTTCAACATATAAAACTGTTCGCCCAACTCTTACTACTTTACAAATCCAAAGCTTAAAATGATCTGTCTCTTTTACAGGTACAGAAATAGCCGACTTTGCCGCAGAAAAGGGAAAGTTCCTGCCAGCCAATCTGTTATGGATGGAACTTATACTAGCCGGACAGGACAAAGAAGCTGAAAAGATTTGGTCAAAATGGCTGAGCACTGCACCCGTCGTCGTATTCAGAAGATTATTACAAGAGAGTCACACTAGAAAAGAGCCAGAAGTCATCGTAAAACTTATCGCGTTACTGAAAACAAACAAAGTAATATCATTGGCGTCTTTGGGAAATGCGTACTCGCGCCTTATTAATTATTATCTGGTTGAAAATCAGTCGCAAGAAGCCGAACAAGCTTTATCCGCGGCATTAAAATTGGGCCTGAAGTCTGAGCACTTGAACAAAACCACTCTAACAAGACTGAAGTCTGCGATAGAAGAATCTGGGAAGGTGTTCAACTACTCTTTCTGATTCTAAATAATAATAAGTCACGTTGCTTCGCATTTCAATATCAGCGTTCATCTTCGAAAAAGTATTGTATTTGTAGAATATTGTACACTGTTTACTACTTTGTTGATATGTTAATATAATGCTGTCATTATTCAGTTTCCAAAGTATGTTTTTCTACTACTACTTAAATATCAGAATTTTGTTTTTAAGATATCTTGTTTATTGTCGCTTGTTTATAAAGAATGTACCTAGATGATTATTCACTAACTATGGACATTAAAATTATGGATGTGAACTGAGTATTGAATTGCATCTGTAGTAGTTAATTTTAGTTTTTAATAAATTATTAGTTATTACTTTGCAAGTATTATTTTGAACACATAAACCTGCCAAATGACTGCCTATGTCTATTTTATCAATGGTTCCTAAATTATACTCTGAACCCTAAGCAGTACACACAACGGTACCCAGGTAACAGTAGGTATTCTAAGCATGATTGCCAGTCGCCTGGACTGTGTTTATATGGGTCGCTGTTGTGCAATTACTTATGCGTTGTCCCAGCAGCGATCAACCGTTATTACAAATACAAAACGTTATTTTTTGTGTGGTTTGTTTTATCAGTGCTTACTAACACAGTCGTAAGTAAACCAGATGGATAAAGAAAGGTACAGTTAAAACTTTGTTACCGCTCCGAGGACGCAAATCCTGCCAGATGTTGGCTTGTTAGGCTAGTCATAACTCAATGATTAACGATACTCGTAGCCTTCTTATAAGTAAAATATTTCTATCCGAAAGCAAGCAATCCTCAGGCAGAGGCCGTGTGCGATAACCTCTCAAGTGCACCGCACTATGGTACAAAAACCAAAGGCAACAAACCACCACCACAAGCACTCATTGCTCTAGTAAGTAGTCCCAAGCACGACTACTGAGGATGAGGTGAGGCCCTGGGTTTGATTCCCAGATCAGACAGTGTTATTATATTGTATTTTCCAAATATTAGGTGGACACACAGACCCCATGGCCCTAGTGTTGCAACCCCAAACGGCTCAAACACATAACTACCAATTAAGTACCTAGTTGTATTTGCGCCGTTTGAGATTTTCAGCACTTGCAGCAGCCGCCCCAGCGCAACCCACCGTGCTAGGATAATGGGGTGGTGCAAGGGTATCGACGCAAGTTGCGATTGCCACACCTAAATCCTGTACACTACAATTTATTCCGTACTTACTAATTCTGTGGTATCAGGCAGGAAAAGTTAAATTATTACTTTCAGAAATCCTGAGTTTTAGGGGTAACACATAACCTTGTGAATATTTCCAAAAATTTGCTCCTGCGACATTAAAATCATATAAGCAGTGATTTTAATGTCGCAGGAGAAAAAGTTTTGGCGTAGTTGTGTAATTTTTAGCATAGTAGATCAAAGTCGCTACTTGTGTATCTGGCTTTATACTCAGCTCGCTGACGGCGAATACGACATGTAACTTATTATTTAAAAAAGAATTATTAAAGAATTATTATTGAAAATCTCTTTTCCATAGGCTGCATGAGCTAATTTCTGAACGAGTTGGAAGTTACGGCGGGAAAGTTAGCGTCACTTTGAGTGTGAATGTGAAAGTTTCCTTTCTTTTCGCGCCACGCTCGTTACCGAAGCACCTGCTCAGGAAAAGTCGAAAAATAATTTCATTGTTCTGATTTTTATCTTAGAAAAATGTTTTATCCGGTAGATTCCTTAAAAAGAGGCGGTCGTTTTTATTTGTGTTGGGTCGCAGATTCATGGCCATTGCGGTTTGCAACCATTACCCACAGGCAACTATGGTCTCAAGATATTCGAAGAATATGGTAAATATATTATTTCTCAATTTGAATCTATTGATTCGCCTATAATAAAATTATTAACATAACTGTATTTTCCCTTTTAGTGACGATTTATTAGAAGTCATGACGAATGAATCCGGTCGTCCCGCAAACAGATTTTCTCTTCGCCTTAGCTCTCAACTTCTTCGAGGATTAGTCAGACTTTACCAAAGAAAAGTTACTGTCTTTTTAGGTAAGCTTCTTGGGAATATGAATACTAGTTATTGTATGTAAGTATTGACAAATTTGGTGTATTAAGGATTTACAATGTTCTGTTTCAGGTGAACTATGTATGATCAACGCAAATGTAATGAAACATTCCAACAAGAAGTAAGAAGAAATAATTGTTTATTATATTACATACATAGCTAATCAACAATTTAAACTTAACAATTATAAAAGAATTTAAATGAACTATAATATCCTATTATCACAAATGATTGAAGTAGTTAGTTCTTAATTCTAGTGGTTATTTACAAATGGCATGACGTTTTCTTAGATGGAATATCCTTGTTGAAGGAGAGGAAGAAGAAGTGAGGCAGCCACAGCTTCAGCCGCTGGTGATTCAAGAGATAATTGAAGAACTACCTGAAAATGAACAGAGGATTGAGGATATGATACAGGTTTGGTCTGAGTTCTTATAAGGGAAACAGTACTCTAGGTACGTAACTCAGGATAAGTAACCCCAGTATTGTAGGATAACTATTCAAGGTACAGTCACAGCATGTAAAATAAACTATTAATTGAATAGTAGTTAGTGCTGTACTTCAAAATGCACAAATATCTATAATCTCACACCTTTTGCCCATGGTGTAAAGCAGAAACTAGGAAATGAGACCTGCTACAATCCTAGAAAAAAAAACCCATAAACATTTTTTGTCTCCAAGTACTCTCTTCAATAAAAGTCCTGGTAACTTTCTCCTATATTAATTTGACTTATCAATATATTGTTTACAGCAAAGTGGCAATGTGGTCTCAAACATAGCTGATATAACACTAAAAGAAGCAACCATAGCTGAAGTGCTACTGCCACCAAATGTAAGTACCTAGGTTATCTCTTAACTCTTGTATTCTTCATAAAGTAGGTTATTATGTCCTATCTTCAATCAAAGTCATCAGAAAGGCAAACAGGGCATGCTGAAATGTAAAAAAAAGGATAATGAAGACACACACATGAACCTGTTCTCTTTTTGGGGTAAGCAAATATGTAGGTACTAACAAACCAGAATGTGAGCAGAAACTATTACAACACAACACTGCCTTTTTCTCTAATGATTTACTATAAAGCAGGGTGAGGTGAAGGTTACTATAAAGGGTAAATTATTAAATATATATTATTGTCGGTTTTGTAACATATCTCCTTCATTTCTTTCCTGCTCCAATACCTGAACGTATTTTTGAGCAATGCGAGACCGTGTGCCCTCGTTTTCTTCGATTTTTAGGTACCTACATGATTAAAGTGCTGGCTGGGAATTTACGTCATACAGAACTCACGATTTCTCATTCGCTATATTATCGTTCGTCTGATATCACCCCTGTATATTCCCGAGCTAGGCAGAGGTGTGCCTATAATATTACACCTACGTTTCGCTCGTTATGTTCAAATTACTTCTTTATAGTACTGTAGCGGTACTAAAAAAAGTACTACAGCAACATAGAACAAAAAGTACTACAGCGCCATCTATGACGCAGAGGATAAACTAAACACCGAAATACATCTAAATCCTGCATCGCGCAAGTAAAGTTATTCGCGACTTAAGAGTAGGTATATAGAAGAACCCGACAACAACCGTCGGGCAGTAGCCCACCAGACAATAACACCCGTCTGGTCGGAGGATCCTCCTTTTTCTATGGGGGATGAAGAACTTTACACCCTGTTCTTCATACCCCCAAAGTACTACTAATAGGTAGGTAAAGTCTATTTAAAATTAGGTAGGTACTTATGTCTCACGATACCACCCCACACTGGACCTGCGTGTGCGTGGTAAATCACGGCTACTTCATCACAGATTACGCTTGAATCCCAGTGGTAGGTAGGTATTGGTTATTTAATTTGTATTTTATGTTCCTTCTGTCTTAGGACGGTTTCGGGGAAGAGAATGCGGACCAAGCTCTCCAGTTCCTTCAAGATCGTACTCTCGAGCAGATGTTGGTACAGCCAGACCAGTCCACGGCGCATAGCGGTCTAGAAATGGCACTCGACATCACCGACAAGTCGCATGACAAATCGCGATTTCTACACGAGCCCGCGCAGATGGAGAGGATTTCGGAACATGACGTCACGTTGTTCAGAAAATGTAATGATTTCTTATGTCTTGAAAAATATAACTTCCATAATAAAACAATCATGAAAATAACTCTTAATACTCCTATAAATGAGTCCTGCCTGTCCTATGTTTAGTTATTTACCTGTGAATGAATTCAAGCTTTTTGTTTTAGCCACTGGAGAAGAATTGATGCCTGAATTTGAGAAAGGTAATTTTGCTTTCCAAATGACAATCCATTTTTCAATTCATGGTAGACACGTCATTATAATTTTATCAACTATAGGTGTAATTTCAACAGCTCAAACCAATATCCACAGTGCATCCTTCATCCCATAACCATTATTCATTAATCTCATACCCCATCCTTTAATTTATTATGATTTCCTTCTTGATATTACAACCTTAGCATTCCTACAGACATTCCCGAAATACCTGAAATCCCGCTTCCCGAATTACCTGTTCCTGAACCAGATAAGTTGGTGTTGTTTTTTTTTTTTTAAATACAGAATTAATGGGTATAAAAATACCCATAACGAAGCCGAAGGGCATGTGTTCTCATAGCGATATTTTTTTGTTCTGGACTATTATAAACCTAGACCTTCGCGACCCCTGTACTATTCAATGCATCCATCAGCACATTGTTTTGAGTGCATTACATTTCCAACCGTAAAACATGAGTTTTCTCCCGAAAAAAAAGGTTTCCCAGCAATAATTTTAGCGTTTGATGTGCAGAATGCTTGGTTGACGGCTTCGTGAAGGGTCCGTTTACACCTTGTATAAATGTCATAGTGTTTCTACAATCTTTCCACAGCTAAAACTATCACGACATAGGTAATCAAGCCTATATTCCACGAAAGCTTAGGCAGGTACTACACGCCTACTCTTTGCGAGGATGTCAGACAACGAGTGACGTCATCGCTTCAATACCCAGAATAGACCTCTGGTATTGAACTCAGGACTTCACACTCGGATGCGTTTACAAGCCACTAAATTAGAGCCCCGTATTTATTAAGTTTTACTCTATCTAGGCCTCAAGAAGAGCCCGCCGCGGAAGCTCCTAGCAATGTTGTCGAAATAGAGCCACCAAAAGCACAGGAGCCCATGGACATTGAACTAGAGGTAGGCATAGTCTGCAAGTAAATGTAAGGCAAATTGGTTCCCGATTTGCAAAATGTATGTTTGTTTATAGGTTCGGCCTTATAAGCGGAGAACAGACATGGCCTGACAATGCGTGTCTTAGAGACTAAGGCCTCATTTACGGAGACGCGGGGCGTCGCGCGTTGCGTTGAGCGGCGCGGCCCGCACTGAATTCAAATATATGGAATTGTATGAGTGCGTTTACGGAGAAGCGATTTTAGACGCGTTTGTTTGAATTAGGGCGTTTTTTGCGGCCGAGCCCGCGGATGGCACCGACGCGTCCCACGCGGCGTTTATCGCGGCGGCGCACGCAGCGGCAATTCTCGATGAAGCTATCGTGCGCTCCCATCTCTCGCCAACATAAAACTAGTCGATTTGATCGAGGCGAGCGTGCGCCGCCGCGTGCTTCGCTACACGCTAGAGGATTCGCCGCGGGCGCCGCGGCGGGCACCGCCACGCTTCCCGTCTCGCTTCTCTATGAACATGGTCGTATATTGCTATAAGTTTGTGTTTACGCGTGCGATGATGCGTGCCGCTTCACGCGCCGCCCCACCGTAAACAGAAAAAACGTCCGACGCGCCGCGAGACGCCACGCCACACGCGACGCGAGACGCCCCGCGTCTCCGTAAATGAGGCCTTATTGAATAGGTTGAAGTCGCACCATCTATAGCGCATCAGATACTGCAAAATTTATTGTAACTGGACCTTATGAGCATTGTTTGGTTTAGTGGTATACAAGGGTCGACCCTGACCACTACTATAAACAGACGCAGTCTTTCCGTAATTTATAGCGAAACCTTTATAATGTTTTACAGAGCTTTGGAGCTAAAAAGATCTTTAGCCCTGGATCTCATGACAGAACTGGAAATAATGGGGGGAGGGCCTTTGCCCCGCAGTGGTATGACGCAGGGTAACGGTAACAGGTATATTTTGGTGCTTGAATGGCATTGATAGAGCTTTATTAGTGATGTTTTGAGAAATTGTACTAATAAACAAGATGGCGGCACTAGTTTCGATGTGGGCCACGCGCTAACCAGTCCTCGAGGCTCGAACAACTATACATTAATTTTTCGAAACGTTGCCCCATATTGGGAATTTCTCCAGTATCGAGGGTGCGTTTTGGTAGGTACATACATTTAAGTCACATACACAAACAGCCAGACCCGGAACAACGACCTGAAGGCCAAACAGATATTTGTTCCGTGTGGAAATCAAGCCCGCGACACGTTGCGCAGCAGCCAATTACGACAGCCAACTGTGCTGAAATTGTCTTAATATCCTTTTATTACATTTTGCTATGTTTAATTTAGGAATTGGAAGAAGCAGCACCACAAGCAAAGAAGCGCAAGATCAGAAATAAGTTGATTGTCGATAAGAAGATAAAAATTGCCACAAATTCTTTTCGAGCTAGGATTGAAAATCCGTTGGTGGAATTACGATGCGAGGTAAGTGCTTTAATATAATAAAAGAAAAATGTGATTGTGTGTCCTGAATGTTGTACACAGACTTAAAAAAAAAGATTTATATGTTACCTGTGGTCCCCAAAAGCTTCTATCAATATCCTGTTGTAAAACTACCCTCATTTTCTTTACAAAGGACAGTTCAGACGACATCATCTTGATACGCGTGCCTGTGGAGACATATTTTCGGCGACCTTGCCACGGAGGTGAAAAGATTGTGTCTAATTTTGGATTCCCTATTTATCACCTTTTCTCCCGAAATCTTGGAGTCATATCAGTACAGCCTCTAGCGGATAGAGAAGGCCAGGTAAGAGAACTATCGGTGCTCATTTATGAATTTAGATTTATCTCAGTTTTGAATAGAGATTCACCGTGACCGAGGGGTGAGTTTCGATGAATAAACTTGCTCTTAATTTATTTTTGTAATGATCAAATGATAATGATCCGTACCCGAAGGGTAACCATCGGGACCATATTACTAAGCCTCCGCTGGCCGTCCGTCCGTCCGTTTGTCAGCGGGCTGTATCTCATGATCCGTAATAAGTAGACGGTTGAAATTTTCATAGAATGTGTATTTCTGTTGCCGCTATAACAACAAATAATAAAAAATAAAGGACCCCCTACTACGATGGTACTCGAAAAACATACCTAGATTCCTCAAATATTGCAGTATCAACCTGCTAACTTTAACACTCAGTTCCGACACTACTTATCCTTTGAACGTCTTTGTAGCAATCCGCAGAAGCCATACGACAGAAATCCCCTCGTACTCTCCCGAGATCAACACTCCAAAATATACAAGAGGAACAAGAGGCACTCATCGTTCAAGACAGGCTCGAGTGTCAGGTTGAACCGCCCATTCCCGAAGCGAACGTGACTATGAATGAAATGCTGCACGTGTCTGAACCGCCACGCGTCAGTGTTCCGATGGATCTGGATATCGCGGATATGCTCACTCAGAAGGTGGAGACGTTGCCGCAAGCTAGCAAGCGGATGGGCTCACCTGAAATTATTGTTACAAGCGTAAGTTCCTGGTGCTCATTTTATATCAGGAGTAAAGCCGCGTTGACACGATCAGAGTATGCTCGGACCGAGAGGACTCGGATACCTACTCGGTCTCAACTCTTATTGTGGCAACCCATAATCCAAGCGCACTCGGATGGGTTGGTATGGGTTGCCATAATACGAGTAGAGTGTGTAGGTATCCGAGTTAACTCGGTCCGAGTATACTGTGATCGTGTCAACGCGGCATAAGACATTTTTTTGTGATTAAGTGTTAGACATTTGAACTGACACAAATGGCTAAGGTTACATGCAGTAATGTTTGCATTTTGCAGCCGAAAAGACAATGCTCTGTTGGCTATGTGTCCTTTCGAGAGAGTCAGCTAGCTAAGGAGCAGTCACATGCTGGACCACCCGCACTATGTCCCGTGTCTATCACAGGTAATAAACACACTAAATAACTTTCACAAATTGTAAAGTGTTTCATATTTACCAAGATCATCATATCACTAAGCCTTCAGAGTTCAGATTAGTTCCATTTGGTAGTTCCAACCTATTACCATAAATAATTAATAGAATAATGCAACATAACGCTTTACGTGTCGCGGGGATTGAACCAGAGCTAAGCAGTTATGCGACCATCAGACAAAGCCAGCATTCCTTCATTTCAAATTTTAAGTTACAAAATTTTATACAACTTTTTTCAGATTTAGAGAGCGATAAAGAAAATGTACCGGCCAATTTACAACAACCCCAAGACGCGGAGTTGATTCTTTCATCAAAACTGCAAGAGGCTGGTTTAGCAGATATTATACAGCCCGTGGTTCCAGATGTAGAAGCACACACACAAAGCCAGCGACCTCTGGCCGACTCTCGGAAGAGTGGGAGTGATCGATCTGAAACTCCTTTGGGAAGCTTGGATAGGACGAAGGTGTCGCTCGGTGATTCCGAACAGACTACCGACTCGAAAAGATTTATACGGTATGTACTCTTATAAGTTTTTTGTAGCCATGGTTGTGCTTTTTTTAGGCAGTGGCCACAATCATAAGTTTTTGTAGCTACACGTCCATAAAAATAGAAAACGCAATGTCCGTTTTTGAGTTTATAAACAAACTAAGTTAATCGTACTTATTATCATTTATAGATATAATAACATTTTGTTTTGTAGATCTTTGACAACCAGTCTTACCAAGTAGTATCGTATTACTGAGTACTAACTTGGTTGTGGGGGTCAGATAGGTTAGACTGGAAGCCGACCCCAGAGTTGGGAAAAGGCTAGGCAGATGATAAATTTTACTATCAGTTTTTTTTTTTCTTTCTGACCAGACTATTGCTAGTAGCACATACAGTCCTCAATGGCTCTCTTTTGCGGGTCTTAGGGGCTGTCTCCACGAGCGAGAGAATCGCGACGATATTATCGTCGTTGCCACGTATTTCTATACACTCTCTTAGAGAAATCATAAGGGGCCGTCTCCACGAGTGAGAGAATCGCGGCGATATTACGTATTTGTATGGGATAATATCGCCGCGATTCTCTCGCTCGTGGAGACGGCCCCTTATGATTTCTTATGTTTGTTACAGCGACCAGTGGGGAACAGAAGGAACAATGATCAAAATCCTGAAACACATCAAAGCTGGCCTTCAACCAGTGACAGTGGCAAGTCTCCTTCAAAAAGGTCCGGTCATATCCGGGTACAGGCGCATAATAGCCGCGCGGTGCTTTTCGTCAATACTCAGTAAGTGCTTTTACCCAATATTCTTCAAAACTTTTAACTAAACTCAATAACCTTCATGACATCAACAACTACAGTTCAAATTCTTTTGCAACCAAAAAAATAATTCGAGGGCTTTTTATTACTCAAAACTTAAAGACAAAAAATAACGATAAAATAGATAGTTAAAAATAGGTGATGAATGTTAAATAATCTTCTATTCTAAATAGACTGATTGATCACTAAAACCTTATGTACTCTTTTCAGAGTTAAAGCAGCACGGCTTCATCGATGTAAAGAAAAAGACAGATACATTGGAAATAGCTGATATAACTTTGGGGCCAAAGTTGACTAGCTTAAATGATCTTTAGATTTTCAACACTCAGTTTGATTAACTATAATGTTGATTTTGTATTATTTTTATTATTTGTTGTAATATTTTTATAACTGTAGCAAGTGTAACTGACTGTACATAAAAAAATACGGATGTTAATGACTACCAAGACCACGAAGATTGCTGTGTGTAGTGTATTTTTACCAAATAAAATACGCTAAATTCAGTTGAAAAAAAAAGTTTTTTTTATAACCTTGTGTAGAATAATAGGAAGCCCTACGTAGCTTAATCCTACTATCCTACCAGCTGTTTTTTTTTAATAACCAAGGACAAATTTCTATGCGGGAGGGGTCCAGAATGATGTACTGAATACGTGATAACCGTTTTAGCGTCCCTTCCACCCTGTATTACATAGGTAGTAAGGCAATCATTATCTTTATAGGCGGTTATAGATTAACAGTCATTTTTGACTTTCATAAGCTTCAATAGTTTGGGGGATTTTTCTGATTTATTTACTCATGATTTACTCTATTTTTGATTGACTGTAGTGTAGGGGATCTCAAAATTTATTTTGGTTGTTAATAATATTACACATTTTATACAGGGTGTAAGGGACAGTCCTCTGCAAACTGGCAGGGTGCATTCAGCTCCCTATTTTGAATGATATCTCCGGAAAATTTAAATTTTTTAGTGTTCCGTAGTCAACAAACAAGGAACCCTTATAGTTTCGCCATGTCCGTCTGTCCGCTGCTTAGCTCAAAGGGTCTTGGTACTAGAAAGCTGTAATTTGGCATGAATATACTCGTACAGATTAGTTACACCGACGAATTGGTAAAATAAAATCTCGAAAAGTACATATTTATTTCTAGGGTATCTCTAGTATCTACTTTTCTCGACTCAAGTGCCCCCCCCCCCCCCCGTCTACCAACTAAACGGTTGTATTTGGGTGCGTGAAAAAAATCATGGTGATAGTATAAATAACGAACTTAAAAGGAATACTATCACAAATCATCGTTCGGAGGCAAATCGGATCGTAGGAAGTGGATTAAATTAACATTGTAAGACTATGGAACCCTAAATTGTGCGTGGCCCGACACGCACTTGGCCGGTTTTTTATCGTTTTTCAGTTACTATTCCTTTATTTCAATGTAAAATTACATTCCCTATACGCAGCACTCCATTTATGTAAATAATAGGGCTAAAATAAAACCAACAATGGATGTTGAAATACTCTAACGAACGACGCGTGAAATCAGCTGTTCACTTCCTGCCTAGTTACAGAGTTCATCGAACTCGTCGTCGCGCTTGCCGTTCGCTACGTGCGTTTTGCCACGGTAACGATATATTGCGTATGAGGAAATTAAACACATCAAATTTTTTGGATTCCAAACGTTCCTGAAATAATTTCATGTACCAGTCATCTTTAAGCAAGATTTACTGAATTCAACCTCAGTTGATACAATCATACAATAAAGGGATAAATAAATTTGGTACAACAAATAAATGACTGAAGTTGTTTTGAAATAAAAGATATTTTTGATATGAACAATTTTATTTACGATCTGTATATAATGATATGATTTCTGTACACTTTACATAATAAGTCATCAACTAGATTCAAGCTAACTAGATATATTTATGAGTATCTTAATAATAGGTAGGTAATGGCTTAATAATTTACAAATTCTAATAGTATAATCGAATGCTGTACAATATACAGTCGACGTAAATAACTAATCTAGACATTTATCCTTAATTACATAAAATACAGCCATTTACATTATAGAATTGGTATGTTATTATTAGTATTAAATCTTTAAGAGCTTAATTGGTAGTACAATTTTACACATTATTCTTAAAACAGAGAAGGAAATACTAAATTACGGTCATTTATATGGGGGTTCCCTACATTGGTAAAGCATTTCTAATTTTTATTTATACAAAATCAGTCTCCTACTATTTGTTAAGTCCGCCGTATGAAATGTACACTAGTAAAAGGAATTAACATAGTAATCTTATAACTCAAGGCAGTCACGCGTTGTCTCATAGGACGTACACCACTGGACGATTGGAATATGTTTAACAACAATAGTATGTATTGAACCGCAGCACACACACTAAGCACTACATTTTATTACTTCTGATTTATTGATTACATCAGAAACAACTTCAAGCACACTTCAGTGTTTCACAGCCTTGCTAACAGTCGTTCCAAGCTCTCACTCAATTTATATTAAATAATTACAGTCTGTCCTTATAGGTTTAGGAATGACAATACTTAGGTTAAGAATAGCTACCATTATTTGTTGATTTATCATTTCATGTAATACTTTCAAGACAACTGGAACGAATTATTGATAAATTCTTATAAAATCAACCCAAATAATTATAGTGAGTAAATATTTAAATTTATCATTTCATGAATTAAAAAACATTTACCTTCTTGGCTCCACAACATTAAAGCCAAAGGCCATGGATATATATTATATATTAATAGTACAGAAAATTATACCTAATTTCATATCATGCATAACACTTAGATATTAGATTCAAAAAAGGTTTTTAAAAATGAAAAATAAAATCTCATTCACCCAGCGACAGGCCGTGTAATACGAACAAAGGATTCCAAAACTGGTAGTTAACATTTAAAACGGTGACATATCACAGATCACTCGAGACATTCTATAGAGCCTTTAAAAAGTGGAATGATACTCAATAGAGAAGTTAGAAGCACGCAGCACAGTACACACAGAGTGACTCAGGGCGCGAGGGAGTCGCTGTCATACTCTTTGGGTGCTTCGTCGTCGGAGGGCGCGCGCTCGCCGTAGTTCATGCTCTCAAAGTATTGCTGTGGCTTACCGTTCCACAGCGAGTCGTCGTCTCGCGAGCCGGGCTCGGCGGGCGGCGAGTGCGACGTGAGCTCGCGCAGCTTAGCGTCCACGGAGTCGGCGCGCTCGTACAGGATGGAGCGCGATAGCTCCAGCGCCAGGTTGTGCGGTGGTGTGAGCGCGGGCGGGTAGTAGGGCGCGTAGGCCGGGTAGGGCGGGTAGGCCGCGCAGTGCGCCGGCAGCGGGCGCGCGCGCGGGAACAGCGGCGCCAGGCGGTCTGCGCGCGCGACGTACTCGGCCGCCAGCGCCGCCACGCGCCAGCGCTCCGACTCATCTTCGGATCTCTGTCGAAAGGCCCAACCGTTGTTACGTACACCGGACGCTCGTTAAACGTCGCGGTGCCTCCGTGCGGCCTGTGCGGGCGAGGTGTTGCGAGCTGACCTTTAATGAGTGTCCGAGTCCGCGAAGTGCCCGCGAGCTGCCAGCAGTCATCCTCGAGGCGTCCTCGGACCGCACGAATGCGAGTGAATGAGGAACTATTGATAATTTTAATTATTAATAAAATATAATGTTAACTTAGTTATTTTCATTGTGAGAACCGAACCATACTTGTGAGGATGACTACTGACGACTTCGTGATTCGAATAAAAGGTACACAGGTACTGCATTTTTTGTGATATCTACTGCTACGACTCCACCGTGTCAATAAACATGAACTACCGGGTATTATTTTATGAGAAGGTACAACATCTGTGCATAACTTATTAATACTCTATTAGTTACCAAACCAATTACCAACAGTGTATAGGCCATGTGAGAGCATCGGTATTTGCTTTGTTAATAGCCAATTATTCTGTGCCATTATGCCACTATGTCAATACAAACATACAAATAAAAAAAATACAAAAATCATAAATAACCAAATTAACACACTCAAAACTAACATATAATGTGTCGTATAGTGAGTAGTGGCGAAAATAATTATACAATTTATTAAAATGTATTTTTATCTTGCACTTACCACAGTCTTCATTTTGTCCAGAAGTCACAACAAATGTTAAAATGTGCACGGAATAAATAACACTTGAAAATGTATAAGTTTAATAATGGATTTTTAAACGTTATGGTTTATAGTTTGATTTTGTTCGCATGTAAAATCCCACGCCATTGAAAGATGTCGCACAAAAGAAATGTGAGTAAAAGATTAAAAATAAAATATCAAATAATTTAAAACAACTCACAAGGTTCGGAGTACGACACCTTTTACAAACAAAATGTGTCAATTGATATTAACATGAATATGTGGGCTGGTGACATGAAAATCGATCCAAATACTGATTTATTATAATGTAAGTAATCAAAATAATGATTGAGCTAAGTTAAAATTTTGATACATTAACAAATACTCCTATAAGTATTTCAGTACTTTAAGAAAGATGTTGACGCCACCCGAACCGTCGCTATAGTTAGTGACGAGGACACACAATCGTTAGCACATGCTCGCCTACACTACGGACCGACTCGCTCTACGTAAAACTAAACCAAACTAGAATCGGGGCGGGCCCGGCGGTAAAGTAACCGAAGCGAAACGAAACGACGGGGAAACAAAACTTACGATCGACATAATGGCATGCGAGACGCGGCCCGACACGAGAAACTACGAGAACGTCAGGTCCGGCGCGCGCGGGCACTCACACGGCTATGAGCCGGAATCTTTAAAGAACCACGCGTTCCAGAACGAGCGGGCGCGCACCTTGGGGTCGGGCGCGGCCGGCGAGCGCCGCACCGGCACGCCGGACTTGGGCTCGCGCTCCTTGCGGCCCGGCGCCGACCCGGACCGGCCCGACGCCGCCGAGCGCGCCGAGCGCACCGAGTGCGCCGACGGCGGCCGGGCCGGCGCGCGCGGGCCGGGCGGGCCGGCCGGGCCGGGCGGCCGCGCCGTGTGCAGCGGGATGCGCGACGGCCGGCGGCGCGGCGTGTCGGCGATGCGCGCCTCGTCGTCGTCGGGCTCGTCCGGCATGTGCAGCGGCTCCATGTCGCGCATGCTGGAGTGCGCGTCGCGCGCGGGCGAGGCGGAGCGCGCGGGACTGCGCCGCTTGCCCTCCAGCTGCCGCACGCGAGCGCGCGCTCCTTCCAGTTCAATGCTTTTCTCCTCCAGCTGTGAACAGGATGCGTCCTGATTTAGTCAAGAAGCAAATTGCGCTAGTTATTTTATGGAAATTCCAGAATATCGATGAAAAAACCTGGAAAACAACCTGTCTAATCTTTAAAATGAATTAGGTACGGCGGTAAAAAGACGCAAATGTTATTGCGAGAATTGTAGAGGAAGCCTGTCACGACTTCATGAGTCAACGACACACTAATTTGTTATCCTTCGTCGACGCAAATACTTGTGGATTTCCGTCTCATTAGTAAGTAATAAAACTTTACGACTCAGACGGAATTAAGATTCATATCCGAGTCAGGACCTGATAAACTTGACAATTCCGTTAACCGTGAAGATAAGGAAAACTTGCATACCTAACTTACTACACACGCTAGCAATATTTAACACTTATTATAACTTAGAGGCAACTTGAGTTTTAATTGAAGATAATGTTTTGTTTTATTTATCCCTTCTAATAGTCGAGAAAACGATTGAATACTCACTCTAAATTTGAGGTCTTCGTTGAAGTCGCTTGTGCGCTCCAGTCTTTCTAACAGCAATGTGCGCTGCGCGGCCGCGCGTCTCAGGCGTTCGCTCAATACCTGAAATGCACATCATACTAATAAGTACTAAATAGTAACAGGGAATAATTATTATCAGTCATAGAACATAAAACAGGCCCGAACCGAGCTTTTTTAAAATTGATTATAGTGATATATAGTTTAATCTAATGGCGTTCGATGACGCTATATTTTATCAAAACTTATTTTCAGGAAGAGAACTTGCAACTTTAATTATATCCTTTTTATTAATTATTTCTCTTATCTAATACATTTTTAAATATTTTTATTAAAAAAAATGTAAGTATAAAAACATTTAAAAATATTACAAAAATGATAAAGATATGTCAGAGTTGAGTTATGGCTTAATAAAAAGTTATGACGAATTCAAAAGAAAATAACGTTATTTACACGTGTTTAGTTTCCGTTACCGAATATTGAAGCAAAATGCATAAAAACCTGCAAGATAGGTGCCAAACTCCTAAATCAATTAAAATTCGGCCATTATTTCATTTTGCAACTTCGAAAAACCTTTTGTGTAACAACTAAATCAGTTTCTTTTTTATTTTGCAGTAGTGCACAAGTTCCTTGTTTTTACATACATGCTTCCGTCTAGTTCAGTGGTTCTCAACCGGTGGTCCGCGGACCACTGGTGGTCCCTGGAAGCATCCCAAGTGGTCCGCGGAGCCATCCTATTAATAAGGTAAGTGACAACGAGCGCGAACAATTTGCAATCACAAAAATCTCATTAAAATCTGTAACTGTAGAATTCATCGTAAAAAAATGGGCTTTGAATAATTTTATACGTGTTTTATTTATTTATAGATTCCAAAACCCATTATTTATTTAGGTGCTGTATATTACCTCCAAAGCAATAAACCAACTGGTCCATGGCAAGACAGATGGTTCCCGACTAAAAGGTTAAGAACCACTGGTCTAGTTACTGCAGCGCTTAAGAACATCTCAGTTTTTCCCCAAATGACCTGATATAATGGGTTAGGGGAAGCAATGCAGAAATAATTATCTCAATTAATACACACTTCGAATATATAAACATGATTCTATTTATATAAAATACATGTGGGTACGTATATCAAGCAATGCAATAAAATTAGCCTCCATGACATTACTAATTACATACTGGGATGATTTATTTACATGAACATAAGTGAACTTCCTTCTGACGGAGGTGATATTTTAATAAAGAAGATAGGCCGTAAAGAAAAAGCAAATCATAAAAAGGAAACGCACTAGTCACCGATTAAATTGCTATCAATCATTTAGAATAGGCCAAGGATTATGACGCATGCGTTGCCAAAGCCTATGGTATTGTTTTCAAGTGTTTTGCGATAGGCTTTGCATATGAACGTGATGCAAACAAAAAAGCGCAATATACCGAGGACGTAAAACATGTGACGAAAATGATATCTAAACACATAGATGTCCACGATTAAAAATACTTAATTTAAACAGGGATTTTGGAGTTTAATGGCGGTGTCCGCACGGTCGCGGACACACTCCATTAGCTGCACAGATCTGCGTAATTCTGCCGAAATATCTGAGATTACGTCATAGCCGTCACAGCATCAGGCAGCTCGTTAGTGCAACGACAGCCTGTTTTGAAGAACGACAAGCACGTACTTCGTTACCTCACTCGTTCTGCAATTAACAGCTTGAACTGTTTTTTTATCTCTTTCTTAATGCAACACAGATTTCTAACGACCCAAAAGGCGAGAAATTTCCTAAAATTGACACCTTACCGAAAGTTCCATGCACGTCTGAGAAGATCAAATCGGCACACTAAACAATACGATTGATGATTAAATACAACAGAGTTAAAGACAAACTGATTCAAGTAGGATAAATCTTAAATTTTTATAGGAACTTAGAACTTGGTCCGGCTATCGTTTTGTACGTTCTCACTTACTCATGTGTTCACTTATGTCAAATCATAGTAGATATGTCAGTCAACAAATAAAAGCATACCTGATTTTGAACGGTGGAGGTGAGCAGCTGCCTCTGAAGTTCGACAGGATTGCTCTCGAGGAGAATCGCCGCGAACTTCTTGGAGTCAGGCGTGGTGACGCACGGCGGGCGCGAGGGCGTGTCAAGCGCGGAGTCCAGGCGGCCCAGAGGAGTGCTCGCCGTCGGCGCGGGCGGGCTGGAGGCCGCCGCCGCCTCCAGCTGTGCGGCGCGCAGCAGCAACGCGTCCCGCTCGGCCCGCAGCCGCGACGTGTCGGCGCACGAGCCGCACGCACCTTCAGTGAGGGCTCGTGCGAACGACTCCTCCACGGTGTCGACGGGTTGCCGGTCATCGAGTTCGCCACGTAGCTGTTCGGCTTCGTCACGTAGCCGCACTCCTTTTCTCTGGATAACATCGAGCAACGCCCACAGTTCGTCTTCGAGCGGGCGCGAGCGTGTGGCGGACGCGGATGCCGACGCTGACGAGGAGTGCGCGTCTTTCCCGCAGGAGGTCTCTGTACTGAAGCCGGAGTCCTGCACGGAGGGCTGCGGCTTGGCCCGCGCGGCGTCTCCAGCGCCAGCCGCCAGCTTGCGGCGCACGCGTACGCCGGGCTCCCAGTCGCGACGTGTGCCGCTCGCAGGCGTCGACGGCGCCATCTTGGAGCGCAGGTTTGGGAATGTCTCGATGACGAGGTCGCGAAACTCAAGCAAAGCTCCGACTTCATTCTGGAGTTCCTAATTAATAGGAAATATTCATAAATAATAATCGGAAAACGTATTCGCCAAGCATAAACTAAGTGGGATCAGGCGGCTCACAGAGTTTGCAAAAATATTTGCTATGAACGCTAGGCCAAATGGTAATGCGAGCCATCATCTTTATAATCTCTGATAATAAAATACAATAAAATCAGTTAAATTAAGATAGCTGAACCTGTGGACGAACAAGTAGCCAGATCGTTACATGACTAACCTGTAGAGCGACGAGGGACTTAGCCTGCTCCGAGATGAGGTAGTGAAATGGTCCGGGTGGCGAGCGTAGTTGCAGACACTCCATGCCCGAGCCACCTGACCCGCCGCTGGCGCTGTCTGCACCGCCCGTCTGGAAACAACAACAACCAAGTTATTGAAATTGCTCATAATCAACTAACACAAACTCCATTATCGAATGGTTTAAGGGAAATCAACCAGTCTCCCAGACAAATAGAGAAAATCAGCAGAATGATGACGGCAGTATTAACATGCTAAATGTCAGGTTTTCGCAAGATCACATTGTCTAAGACGAGTCAATATGCCAAATCTAAGGACCGTATTTTACCTTTAGCCAGCTAAAGCGAGCATCGCACACAATACTGTAGCAATTTAGTAAATCACACAGTCATTAGCAGGTAGGTTTTTTTTAAAGGAACACAAGTAATGTCGCCGTGCGCCCCAGCGTAAAATTGAGTTATGGTCGAGTGCGCCCCGGACACAGCGTCCACAATAAATTCACGACTCTCTTCCTTCGCGACCATTGTGTGCTGTTGCATTATAAAAAACTCTATTGCTAAATCTCTTTGAATTGGTTTTACTTCCAACCAAATGTTATTAAGGTAGGTTCTATTCTATAGTGTCTCGTCTCGAACCGGATTAAATTAATCGGCATTTACAACGGACCAGTTTATCGTGTTCTTTTGGGTATCAAATCATCACCTCATGCTGCATTTCGTTTTTTTTGACCCGATTAAAAACCTTTTACTAACGCTCGATTGCGATCCATCACTATTAATCATAAAATTCGGCAAAATATCAATATTTGGTGTTAGTATGCTGGCACGAGTCTCCAGGACCTCTTACTCTTATTTGCAATCTGTATTTTTCATCGGTTTCCGCGACAAGACCTAGTTTAGTAATCAGATGTTTCGTAAACTTTGTACTTAGATGCTCGACGATGCTTCTCAGTCCTCGCTAACAGTTAATGCCTGCAATTGACATTTCAAACCTAAATTGGAAACTTTGCGATCATTAACGGCACGATTAGGCTATTAACAAAGTTAAATGTTTTATTAGTAGATACATTACACTGTATCCTTGATAAAAACTGATGTTCATGTAGTGCAACAGGAGCAGTTAACTCGTACTCGTATACTGGCCTGTTTTGTGCAAATTAATCCAGTTTCAACGGACTACAATTAGCAACATGCACAGCATAATCAGCCTATAATGTTCCCACTGCTGGGACACACGGCCTCCTCTCTAGAGAGGGAATGGGCTATAATCCACCACGCGGGCCCAGTGCGGATTGGGGGTTGGCAATTAGCAACATGACTCGTAATTAATTAGTGTTACGACTTACGAGCAGTTACAACGCTTAACGAAACTCCACAGGAACAGTACCTAGTATAGTAGTATCATAATCAAAGACAGAATTATGACATAAGCACTTTTCCATATAAGTCAATGTTTCACACAACGGTTTTGACAGTTTAGTCAATAACTTACTAAACCTTTATCAGTTTGATAAGAGTGCTTATGCTACATACCAGAGACCAGACAGAATGTCGATGTCGTTTTCAAAGTGCTGATAATGGTGCAGTGTAGAATTTCAACACTACATTGTGAGTTTGCGACATACCATTGTTATCGAGATACGAAAAAATTTCGAATCTCTTAAGATAAAATAAATGTGCATCTGTAGATGCGATAGACAGACATAGTTTTTTTTTTGTGATTAATATAATAACGTTATTGAATCGAATTCGTATTATGTATGTATGCATGATATGTTCTCTATTGTTACTGTAAACAATACGGACTCACAGAGTTCCACATTCAGTCGTTGTTATAATTGACAGGCTGTCCGAACCACTGCTTTCTCGTTTTGTGTCAGTTGCTAAAAAGACATCATCTGGTAACATACAGAAACAGATACATTGACTGACATATTATTATTGGACTGGAGACTTTTGTTCTAACTTCGATGGGTCTTACGGCCCTTTATTTAACGTTGATGTCCGTAGTCATATTGAGCACTGAAGGCTATTAGGCTTAAAGTTTAGTCATTTTAGATAACTGAATGACGCACGCGTCTCCATCTGAAAACAGAATGAAACAGCTGGGAAGATAGATGAGTCACATATGAATTTATCAATCTTTGAGTCAGCTTAGGGATTGTATGAAACTAAGTAACTACCTAACTTAGGTTTCTATAGAGAATAAAGTTGAAATGTGAATGAACTATCTCAACGGTGTCATTCGGGTTGGTTGGGACAATAGCTTAGCCTTACTATGCTATAACAATATTAAAGTGTCTGGCACCAAATTTGGAAAATAGCAGCGCGTTCTCTTGGCATTCGCAATGAATTGCGTTACTTGCTGGACTCTAGAAAAGGAAAGTTAGCAGGATTGTATAAAATCGTTTCCGCTCGAGGTGTAGGTTTACGATTTTGAATAATTCTAAGTCAATTAATGAAAACTAGTTATGTTATCTACAATAACAGTACGGCACGCTATCGAGAAAGCGCGTAGTGGCGGTAATGGCCGGCCTATAGACTGTTGACAAACGATCGCAACAATCGACGGACTTTTCATTCAATGACACTACGTTTTGGCAGTTTCTTAGTTTCACTTTCTTTAGCATTGCGTCAAAACAAGGCCGTGTCTACATCTACACCATCTGCGTGTTATTATAATAGCAATTCACTAATGTGTTATGACATTAAGCTGCCCGGTGTGATTAGATGTTAGTGCCGGATCTGTCGATTGTTTATTTTCACCCGGCGAGACGTAACAATATGCAAATTATGGACGCGTGCACATGTAGTATGTACATAACATAATGACACTTTCATAAAAGCGAGTAATGATGAGTATTTAGATTGCACAGACTGTCGGATGTCTAAATGTTTATACAATCACGACGGCACTGCCGGTCGATTCAGCGGAAGATTTCACCATCTCCAAATACCTACCACCAATACATAAAATATATCACATGTTTTCAAATATTCAATAACATATTCTTATTTGAAACAAATCAAACGAATGTGCGAATGAGGCATTGCCAAATTGAAGTAGGTACTTATTGAGCAAAGATTGATAAATCACGTAGATCTGAAAACGAGGACAATGACTCAAAAGTTTTTAAGTTGAAAAATACAGCTGTTGGGACTCTTACTACGACTCTGTCTAGACTCTTCCCATATTATTACGTTTATGTCGGCTTTCAGTCTATCAAAAGCCCAAATACGTAGGTGTTTCGATAAGAGATTGAAAGCCTGCAACTGATTTGATGAAATCAGTAACGTTTGACGCGGTCGACTGCCATTTGACCAGACCAGATGTCAACTTATGAATTTCAGTGTAGGAACGTTCGGGCACCATAACAAATGTGTATTCTACTAGATTTACCAACAATCGTTATAACTGTCGTGACAACACATTCAAAAGTTGTATTGTCATTGGTTTAAACAATGTTGCTATAAGTAAGTTACTAGATAATGATTAATTTCGCAATCTAGGTGCTGTACAAGGACAAACGCTTGTGAAGTACGCAGTAGGTTGAGTTGAGTATGGCCAACTTCCACGGCATGACTGATATAATTCTGATAAAAAATAATACAATGAAGATTTTTCATCTAACATAGATGTTATTGCGATAAAGCTTAAACCAATTTTTTGTGTAGGTAATGCTCTGAGTCACACTGAATGTTTTTTATAACATCAATGTCCATTCTTAGATCAAACTTTGACATTAGAGAATTGTTGAAGATATTTTATTTCAGTATTTTCAAACTCAATTTTAGACCGAGAGCTAAGTCTGTTTTTTGTTTCTGTCAACAGTTTTCCAAGTTCGTGACAAAGGTGGCAAAACAATCAGGTGTTCCATTATCAGTTGATGGCCCAATCACTGAACGTGATACACCACGTCCATACGTTTTACGAGACGAATTCGTTTCGATGGCCGCTCTACATGCGCGATGAATAACAACCAGCATTATCTTACCGTTAGAGTTAGCCACATTCTCGGGTACTTATTTTTTATTATCATTTCTATAACCACTTATTACATCTGTGTAGTCGGCCAAACGTGACGAGTAATCTGCATCGATTAAAATAAATGTTACTATTACGAATACAAATTATTTTCGTCTGTGAATAGGGACAAGGATGGCATTCTGAACAATGAGGCGGAAAATTGTTATAAGAGATCCGGTCGGTTCATTAGGTAATCGGTTAATGAGTGAGGCATTTCCTGCGTTTTTATGTCATAGAAAATCATTGAGAACGGTTTCGAGGTAGTTTAAATGTTATTCGTATTAAACCGTACAACGTTTTTTAATGATGAGAACTTAAGATTAGGTAAGTGTGTAATAGAATTTGCAGAGGATGACTGCCGAAGTGCCAATCTTCAATAATGAGAGGCACAGCAACAAAAAGTTGATATTCGTGCTAAATCACATTTGTTTGGATGCTTCAGCACGATTGTACCGAGAATCGCGACTGTTCTGCTATGTGATGTAATTGAGAAGCGAATCGATGAAGTGAACACGATCAAAATATCGAATCGATTATGTCTACATGATCGATGTTTACCTTTCCATCATTGCCGCAAAAAACTCTCCACGTGCCCTAATTTTCACTTTACAGCGTTCAAGTGAAAACCACGAGTAATAATTTACTAATCAATCAACCACAAAGGTTTTCAATAAAATCTAAACTTACCACAAGTGATAGAAAGCTCGTGAAACCTAAGATTTAAACAAGATAATTACAAACTTGTAAAAGTTATAGCTGTGGTAATTGTGGATGAAAAAGACATTACACGAAGCGAGTGCTATTCACATTCACTGTGCGTTTACTGTGCCCACGGCGAAAGAAATTTTGAGGTGCTTAATTACAAAGATCAACAACAACGGTACATTTGGGCAATCTACGGGCCGCTGTGGAATTTTAAGTTCTAATTTTATTAACGCACGCCCCTTTTGTTTTGTAGACAGTGCATCGTTTATTTCTGTACGATATTAAGCTGATGGGAGGTAAACAGTTAAACACGCGTCAGTGTCGAACTTTGTTGATGTTGCGTATGTTCAGAAACATCTGATGTTGGATGAGTACCTATGTTACATTCTTAGCGCGCTGCGCTGTGTGTGGTCTTTGCTTAAGAATAAGGTCATCTCATCTCTTCCTGGCTTCTGTGAGCGTGGTAATAGGTTCTTAAAAGATAATATCAGTTGGAAGGAAAGCATTTTCTACATGGAAACTGATAAGATCTGCTAAAACTTGGGTTTCTGCATGGAACAAAGGGCAGCCGTTGTTAGAATTTTCAGTTGTTTTTACTTGAGTTTTGCAGTTATTGTACGAAGGGTTCTGAAAGGCTAGATGCTCGAGAAATTTCTAAGGTTTATTTTCCCAACATTCTAGTTTCCTCGTCTATTGTTATTTAGTTATCATCTTGGGGTTAGTCTCAAGTTGATTCTTTTCTTTCTAGAAAACATGATTGAGCTGTCTGGTGGGTTATAGCATGAATAATTATACAACCTTTTGTATTTAATACGTGCCTCAGGTATCTTCACATCGATTACAAACGCTCACGACTTAGAAGTCACATCAACCATTCCCTATACATAATGTGTATAAAAACACATGTACCTGATGTACCTCGTATATCTAGAACATTTGTCATACAAACGAGATAATATTAGGAACATTCGTGGTCCCACGTTTTTACACAATCTAACTTCTTCACGTAATTGACAAATACATAACTACTATGTTACGTGTTTTGTCGACAATTTACTGAACTGAGAAAAGTTATGTTCTTTTAAAATTATAGATGTAATAAAATGGTCATAAAATTAAGCCAAACTTAAATGAATTAGTTATTGTTTCGTATTTGTGTTTGTATGCGACAGCATAAGCGCAGTTCATTTAGTTATAATTAGGCCAGAAGGGTTTTCAGCGCCTGCTGATTTTGTAGCGAACTTGGTAAACGCCCGATTTTTTGTGTCACTATTTAATGATGTGAAGCAAGTTTTCTGTGTAATATTGATGAGTGAGAAACATTGATGCAAGTAAATTAATACCTATAAACCAATGAGTGTAATGCAATTTATGTGTAGTTTACTGCAACTTTTAATGAAGCGGTTAGCACAGCTTCTTATAGCGTTTGCTGGAACCGCTTGATGGCAACCACTTAAACGTTCGTCATATGGGTAGATATGATATAAGTAGGTACTGGCAGTAATAATAAACAGGGAAAACGTCATAAATTACGCACTGTTATAAAGGAGATTCCGAACATTGACGTGTTTTCATGGAATTCATAACGTAAGCTCGTAACCCAATTTACACTACATACAATACAAATGCTTATGTAGAAAGCGATTAATGTTACAAAAGGTATTAAATCCTGAACCATGAAAAAAAATCACTACAAATAAAACATAAATAAAAAAATCTGCTGTTTGTATTCAGACTTTCAGAACATTCCAACAGTTAAAACAATGATAGTATTTAGGTCGCATTAAAAGAAATCTATTCATGTTGTAGCCAACTATTATTTTAAAGAAAGCCTTTTATGGAAACCATAATAACGCGAGTCGCGACACAGAAAGGAGACACTATTTGCATGATAATACGAAACCAACTCTTTAGGCATAAACAGAAAAAGTTTGCCTGAAGCGGAGTGGTGACAAGCATTTTGCACTTGGGAAAACATTGCACCGTTGAAGCAGAACCAACAGATAGTTTGCGAAACACATACAATACAGTAGAAATTGGCTGTTGCATGTGACACTGCAAATAGGAGGGGCAACTGTGAACATTTCAACTGTGATATAATATATAATTTATATACTTTGATGTCACGTCCGTCACTCGGAATTCAGAATCAGACACATCACTGGCTGGTCTGGTAGCTCAACCGGTAAATTATTAAAATTCGCTCTTCGCAAAAAATGAAACCGTGCACACTATCGTATTCATTGTCCTATTTCGAGAGGTAAATGTAAACCGCATATTATGTGCACGCGTACCTACATGCGAATGCAAATTGCTACACTACACTTAAATTCTGCGTTCACGTTCAATGAAGAACGAAATTTTAAGAGCAAATGAAGTTATTCGTTGCGTTTTTAAAATAGAAAACATCATCATCATCATCTCCCTAGCCTTGTCCTAACTATGTTGGGGTCAGCTTCTAGTCTAACCGGATGCAGCTAAATACCGGGGTCAACAGCTTAACATGCTGTCCGAGGTACGGAGGAAACTCGATATGTAGTGGTCATCCATCCACGGACCAACCTAGGCAAACGTGGCCGAACGTAAACATCGACCCAAGCGCTATTATATGTATAGCCACGTGCTCCTTAAAAATGTCTTCAAAAAGCTCTTTAAAATAGAAATATGCAAACTGCACATCACTGAAGCAGTAAGTAGGTATTTGTAACTTGTAAATATTTTCCCTTTCTTTAATAGCTCTCACTTTTCGCATAGGTCAAGTATTTGGATTTGAAAAACATGTTAAAACAATTAGGTAACTCTATTGTAAGCATTGTAATTTATTTGTAAAGCGAAGCCACAAAAGTCCTTCATTGTATACAAAGAGGTTTTAATAAACGAAGTTGGCTTCGACTTTGCAAATTGGATAAATTGGTATAACAAATACAAAATATAAGATGATTTAAATTAGAAAGATCAAGGTACCCAAAATGGGAGAAACAAGGCTGAGCAGCTGAGTCATTTCATGAAAAACACTAGTTATAATTATGAGCATATCATTAGCAATGCCCATATTTTGCGTGTCGTGTGTACGAAGAATTATGTTAGAACACGCGATTAATAACAATAATAAGCGTAAGTCATCAAATGGCAAGTACAAAAAATAGGACAAACGTATGATAACCGAGTGTACGGACAAAGATACAAAAAAGTAATGGACTACCCGAGCAAAAACATTATTTTTAAAGTTGCCTAACACGCTATGCATAGAGGGCATACTGGTAGAGGCAAAAAAAACTTCCATAACGCCATAACTATAAATATAAACGAATTGAATGGTCTGATTCCCCCAACTATACCTAGGTACTGTAGCTACCTACCTAATTTATACCTTCAATATAATTTCTATTATTCATTAATATACAGAATTCGAGACAGTGTACACTATTGTGACACCAGAACTGACCACATTTGTCATTTTGGTGGCACAGTTACGGAATCTACTTGTTGAATCAGCATTATTCTAGATCCTGGATGAATAATACAATTACCTGGGATACCTACTAAACAGGACAATTATCAGGACAAAGACTTGTGCCTAATTTTGTTGTTAGGTATCGACTTGGTTAAGGCGGATCGAATTTAAAGTTTATAAATAAAAAAATAAAAAAATACGTTTAATTCAGGCTAATAAAATGTCCATAAGTTGTTAGCAACATTATCTTAAAACTATTTTAGTCAGAAAACAAAACTAAGACAACATGCAGCCTGATAAGTCATCCTACAATTGCAGATTCAGATCTCTCTGCAATCATCCTTAGGATTCCGTTGCCACTACCTCGAATTCGGCATTCGCATTATAGCGTAAAAGTCATCCACCCTCGCGTCGGCAAACGCGCTTGCGTTGGCCGAGGCGCTGCAAAACCGAGGCAGTCACACCAGAATCTTAAAGGCGTTGTTATATTGCACTTTATGAGCATTGTAGGCCCGCTGCGTATAGTTGGTAAATAGGGCGCTGGAGCTTTGACACTATGCTCTGAACAAAGTTACGTTAAGTTTATGCATCTACAGATTTTTTTCCCGTCAGCAAAGGTGACAACCACATTCGAATATGGTAAAGCAACCTCGTTAGACATTCAATGAAACTAGACAAGAAAAAACAACTGTATCAAGTCATAAGAAAAAGATCTAACAAGAACGGATTCCAGGTTGCAGAAAAATAAAGTTGATTAGTGAACAAAAAATTCCGAGGTGAACAAACAAATAAATTGTTGCGAAGTCCGTAGATTGTAGGTACACCTTTAGCAACACCAGTGGATTACAGCAATTACTGTGTTATTAATTACTTTGCATTATTTTACGATTCTAGTAATAACTGGGATGATGGTTTTATTGCATTGAAAAACCCTGAACTCTGTGCTCAGCCAGTAGCCAGAATTATTCTGTAAAAGGAAAATGCTTCAACAATTTCAATCAAAGTTTCCTAATTCTTCTTCGCTGTTTGTATCCTTGTTTATTCGGTCTCTCAAGCTGTGGCAAAAGATCTTAACTTTGTAAATACGCAAGAAAAATTGACGATAGCAACCGTGTCTAAATTAGACGTTGGCAAACTGTTGACACTTGCCAATAAATAAAACAAAACAAGCGAGGAGCAACGTGATCCAATCAACCGTTGCGTGCTTTCACTCTCTGCCTTGCTCGCTCCATTTTAGGGTTAATTTTCGGTATTATGAGACCTCGAGATCCGTTGCAATGGATTTCACTATCGATATCTAGTCGCACATGATCCTCATCAACTTTTTGTTGCGACAGCGCATGATGGGCCAAACCAAAACTAACTTCAGATAATAGAGCAACAAAAAATGTAAGAAGATCACGGATTTTTATACTATGGTAATTTGAAACAGATTTTCTTCATGACGGAGTAACGGTGTTAATAGAGGAAGAGTGAATATAGAGTGAGATGTATCTTAATTGTTTTAACGTTAATGAGGAAGCGTTGTGTAAAAGGAAATGGGTCGACCTATCAAATGAATGAAAGAAACATTTAACACTAATCCTTGAGAATGAATACATACAACATAGTGGGTTTATTCAATATGCGGACGAGCATACTTCAAGTTTATATTTTGCATATTAGGCACATTAGTCACACCTTTGACTTTGAAAGGAAGCTTTCTGACAGCAATTTTTAATTATAGACAGTTTTGTAACTGTACATACAGTATGCGATGATAACTGAAGTGCAACAGAAAAAGATAAAAGGTTTAAAATTAATTACTTTATTATTTCAAAAGTGCATATTAACCATTATGTGTGCATGTGATGATAGGCGTTAATTAAAATGACTAACAATAGGAATTAATTACGTAAATTGTCTGGGATTGAAATTGAATGAGCATAGGAACTTTGATTTCTCTTGGATATGATCTTTCTTTTCACTTGATGACACTTTATCGGTTGTGAACTAGTATTATGATCACAATTCGATACTGTTTAGTTGCCCTACAATTTAGCTTATTTCAAATCACATCAAACCCAGACATGTCTAACAAAAGGGTGTATAATCAAATGTGGAAACCTAACATAACACAAAAAGCTTGTAACAATACGATAAAGCGAACTCAGAGTATTAAATTATACATGTATGTATTTTAGTTGGAAACTAGTGCACGCATACGGAAAAGGCCCGCATGCCGGTGAACAGCCAAGCGTAGTCGAGCACCGCCCAATCGCCCACAATGCGTGAAACCAAACCGGTGCATGCGGTCATTAAAAAAAAAACACAATTGCATGCTAAGGGACCAATTTTAACGCATTTCCTTCACGGATCTAATCAAATCATTGCGCGGCAATAATTGTATCGATCGAAAAACCGTTGTTACCCGACTTAATTGCAAAGCAACAGCAAATTAAGTAGAATGTATAGTTGCATATAAAAGAGAGTCCATTCCCATAGCTAGACAACTCAATATTACCAATATCGAAATCGTTCTTCGTATGTTTTTCTTGAATCCAATTACACTAAGACTATGAGTGAGTACACAATAGCGACACTCGAAGCAGATATAAGAAACCCGAGTAATACTGACAAGACAAACGCTGGGGAAGTTTTTACGAATAGTCCCAATGACAATAATAAATTGAACAATGTAATTGACACATACAATCATTTCGTACGACGAGTTTGCAAAATAAGCTATTCAGTTCACATAATGACGCAAACATCGAGTTCAATCATTGAATTAATTATAAAACAACCCTTTGTGAACTATCTAACAATAACTTCTAGGGCATAGTTCTCGTGGTCATTCAGTTTATGTGAACAGCGCAGTGCTCCTATAATAATGGAAAAGTTCTAGCTATCTTTGCTTTAAATGCCTCTTTGAAAAGTCAGGTCTTCGTTGTTTGGGGGCTTGTAAATGGCTTGTGGTTGATTGCCTCACTATAAATTTTTGTGTTGTAGCTGTAAGCCACCCAAAAAAATAAAAAAGAATGCCCGTATTGATGCATATCATTATGACTATCTCCAATAGAACTGCATTCATTCCATACTCCATAGACATCCTTTGGACACTATTTGATTTTATGAATTTGTGTTTCCTCGTCTCTATTTCGCAGCAGCAAGTACTAAAGTATTCCTAATAGCCCCGATGTTATTTCTAAACTAATCGCCTCTTATTTGAACATTCGACCCCTCACGTACGTAAAATATCGACGCACGTGCACGTACACATATGGCCTCCACATACTATGTGCAATCTAATTAGGCTCATAATCTTGATAATCTTCACTCCAGACATGTCATCCTTATTGACATTTAAAGGTCAGCGTGTGCAGCTGTCCCATAAATTGTAGGAACAATGTACCTGTAGCACCTGTGATCAGAGGAAGAAAGGTCTGGTAACGGTGCTTGCCTATCTTTCTTTGATGACAGTCCGATTGAAGAGAATTTTGAAGAGTATAATTAGAGCCATTCAGGTTCTAAACTCATAAATTCTACATAATTATAAGAAAGTTTTTCTAAAAATACGTTCAATTCTGTCTGGAAAGTCACATTCTGTTGTTGTTGTGGCTGAATAATACAATGTTGACTCGACTAAAATTGCAATTTCAAACTTTCCATTTCACAATGTTGAACAAAAGAACATAGTTTGTGTTTATATACAAGCAATAAATTAGTAGAATTGACTCGTAGGATGTTGTGCCATACATGGCTGTGTTTAGCGGCTCATTCACGACTCATTGTTTCAGAGCTGGTGTGGGCGCATGATTGTTGCACCCACCCATCTATTCCGAATGGCTGATGAATTGCAACGTGCGAAGCGTATTTATCCCAATTAATCTCGTACGGTGCGGTGGAACGGATGCGTTTCAATCAAGTAAATATTGGATAAAATTTACTAATTGCAGTCACGAGTCGGTAAGTTGCTGAAGTGTTAAATTATGTGGAACGAAATTATTGAAATCCATACAGATTCTGTACAAGATATGAAATGAGAAATGTATGAAGGTTACGAAAGCAATGCGAACAGTATATCTAGATATAAACAATAATACCAAGCACTAGCCAAAGAATAATCATGAACAGATAACGCACAAGCAGCCAGGTGCGCTAACCAACGAATAGGGCGTGCCCAAGTTACGGCTGAGTGTCTGCCGTAACCCGGCCTAGTGCGTCATGCATTAGGCACATTATACCGCCCGTAATAAAACCACTAATGCCATACCGATCCACATGACAGGACACATCAAAACAAGAGATCGTTAGACATTTTGTAACTAGATTCCATTAAACACGATGAATAATTGCTGAAACGTTTCACCACGTTCATTATCTTTCACAATGGCCCGAAACGAAACGTATCAATTACAAAGATTACACGAAATATAGGTGGTATATTTGTGGTTACTTACTATTACGATGTTCACAATTGATTACATACTGGTGTTCCGTGCAACTCAGTATGCAAATGAAATGAAAGGGTTACTGTCCGTGAGTTATTCAATAATTGTTATCAAACAAGTTTCAAAATTTAACTGGTAGCATTCGTTATTGGTAACTTTTTTATGTGCATCATAACCATAACAAGTTGGAATATTGAAGAAATACCATTATAATAGCTGTCTATATAATCAAAGCATGTAAATTGAGAGTCGTTTATCAAAAAAAGCAACAAATTATTCAAATTGATCCATTGTATTATTCATATCCATTTATTCATAATGAAATGACAGTTGCATATATTAATGCTAACTTAACGGGACACAAGACACCATTGAATGCACTTGCAGTGATTCACCTTTGTAATACAAGCTTAATTAACTATTTGTAATATTATTTAATTATAATTCCTAGTGCAGCGTATATTATGTGGTATAATCTTATGTATTGCATAAATTCTTAATTTTGCTGCTTAGTTTAAATTCAACGAATGCAATTTGTATGTGCTAAGTCTTGTATATGTCAGTATTGGAGTAAGCGTTCGCATTTTTAACATGTTTGAAAAAAATGTGTACTATGCAATATTTAATGGAGTACAATTTAGTGAACAGCAAACGTTGATACAAATTGGCAATTCTGTTGTTGCAATTTCAACGTGCGAAGCCATTTTCAAATAGCACTAAACAAAAACAAATTTAACCAACAAAAACGAAACGTCAATCTGTTTTTAGGCATAAACATCTGAAAATCTAAAGAGAAAGTAATTGAAATATCGTAGACATTGAAGATTAAAACAACATTAGCGATTTCACTTAAGTCCTAGATAATACCTATATCTGAAAATGTTGTAAAAAAGCTATTCGCTGCGATGAAACGCACTCCAACAGCGGTTCTATTGTTTGAATTGAAAACAGCGAGTAAACGTGCGAAAAGTTTTGTCTAACATAATGAAATGTTTGACATCAGTTAGATTATGTATGTCTACCCATGTCAAGCTAAACCTAGCAGGATCTTCTTTGCATTCATAGATTTACTTACCAAGTACCTACGTACCTTTAAGTCGAAGTCCCAACAGATTTCAAATATCTATTGCCACGATATATTGATAAAAATGTTTGGTATTAATCGTACCGCTCCAATAGAAGAGTTGATTTCAAATCTACTGATATTGATAAAGGATTCGATTTTTTTCATAACTTCTTTGAAGATCTTTTTTTCATAACTTCTTTGAAGATCAACAGCTGCGAGTGATAGACATAAATATAATTTAATTCGAGCAACCAGACTCAGTGTTAGTAATAATAGTGGGGTGTTAGAACAGAATGTAGAAAACTAACGAAACGCAGCTTCCGTTCTCAGCAATCAATATCATATAAAAACATAATCGAACCAGTAAATTACGGAAAGAAAAACATACTGAATATTGAGGAAATATTGTCACTTTCATCCGATCATCGATCAGTCTAGAATCTAGATGTTTCCTAGTCAATCATTGCAGAATAAATAACATTGGTCATACCATTGAAAAGCACTTCACGGTACAATAACAGCAAAGATTGAATGGTCTGCAATACAATGAAATATTTCCAGTTTAAACCTAAAACACAATTACACATTCTAATCACCGCAAGGCCAACAGGGCAATATTACGGATATTGACCTAAACCTGACCAAGTTGAATGCACAAGAATTTTTGAACCAATCAAATATTTAGTTTAAACAAAGAAAAGCGGGAATAGAGGAAACTAAGACGTAAGCGTATGTTACTTAACGTCTAGATACTGATCTTTCACAGTTAAGTATTGTGTCTGTGTAGTGTGAAACACATTGGTTTATTGCACGAACGAAAAGCGCTCACAGATGCACTCGGCCGAGATAACACCAATTGGTGTAATTGATGTTAGAAGTCGGGGAACGACTCGTAAGTGCCGGCAATATACGCACCCAACTGTAATTATGTATGATTCATTAAATATACTACTTAAAGAGATGCCTCTAATGGCTCAGATGTCTGTCCATCCTCGGTCTTAGCACCTATTCAAATGAAGATAAAACCATTAAACATGATTGATAACCTTATTTATTGCTTTCGTATTAATTTAAGAGCTTTACATTGATATCGGGAGCACATGACATGTCCTATTTTGTTTAACAACACATTGATATATTTGCTTTCCTAGAGACAAATCGTGCGTCAAGACTTAACTGTATTCTTCATTAGGTTGGCCAATGAGTCAATGTTACTGGTATTTTAATGTATAATTGCTACATTTAGTGCATTAGCGTCAGCTGTACAGTTGCACTGGCACGCTTAAGTCTCCTTAACGGAACTAATGAGACCGGCCCCTCAGTCACTCAGGCCACTGCCTTTTCCGTCAGCTATTTGTGTCACTCTGATCCTGTACTAGATGTGTCTTCAAGTGGTATAACGGAGCCTTTTTCACACCCTGCGGCAATTTGTAATTCATAAAAAATAACAGAAAAGTATTGGACAAAAAAGCTTGACGAAGGTTTCTCTTGCAATACAAAAGATAAACGATCGCTTTCGGCACATTGAAGTGGGTCGGCTTGTGTCGGCACTGTCTAAGTAAGAACATTGATAACACATGGCCGGGAGTCTAGACTTCTAGAGAGTTTAAGTGTGGGCGCGAACAATGCAGTGAATCATCACAGCTGTGAATGAAGTGTATTCGACAATGGGTCGGTGCTCCCGAAACAGAAATAGACGTTGTTGCATCGCTTTAACTATTTCAACACGCTAGATGTTTCAGGTGAACCCAAGTATACAAACTTGGAACACCGTGTTTGGTTGTAACTTAAAAATAACTCCCGGAGGAGTGACTGTAAAACTTTAACTTTTAGCTTGCGACCTGACGCGTCCATGTGCACGTAAGAAGAAGATAATGACTTCTCATGTTGTCTCAAGCTACAAAGTATCTTATAAAGAATTCCGCTGCCGTATTATCTTTAAACAAGCCTGTTTTTGTTGTAAAAGTAACAATTCATATAATGACACAGACTCACAGACATGATTATTCATCATTCGTCGAGGGGGTCCTTTTCCAATTAAATCTAACAGTTCTTATTTGTCTGTCCATAAACATAACGAGTGTTGTGGAACGGCATTATCGTATAAACAAGGAAACGTCCACGACCGGCGCCATGGTCGGTAATCTGGGTCGGCTTTAAACTTTTTACCATAATTCTTTCACCTCCCGCAACCGCCGTACGTTTATTTACTCCAGCACAAATTTAATCAGATCCTGTAAAATTCAACGTAATTACATCTGTTTTCTTTTCTACTGAATGTGGATTGTGTCGAGTTGGACTCTGATCGACGTAATCTAGGTACCCTGATGTGTTGAAAGTGTGCATACTTATATTGCAACATAAGCTTCTAGGAAGTCTTAGATATCTATCATATATCTTAGTGACACTTCAAAGAACGACAATCGATTGTTCTGAGAGTGGGACACTTTCACCTCAGCCCTGGCTCACGCCTCTTAATTCAAAATCCTATGTAATTCATTTCGTTATCGGCAGAGCGGATTAAAATCGAGCTGTACAATAAATAATTCACATGCACGACACGTTTCGTAAAAGGTTACACGAAACTCAATGATATCGTCAGTCAACACTTTCTATCGTCGAAGTGTTTGATGGCTTTAATCCATGACTCATAGAATGTCAATTTATCGGACTATCGGTGTTGATAAGTAGAGATAATGGAGTGATGCAACTCCAATATTATAATTAACCGTGAACTCTAAAATAAAAGATTATATAATCAGGAAATCACCGATTCCTACGTGAAACAACTTTCCGTTTTGTTTCTGGTAAATAAATCCGTCACTTTTAAATTGCCCCATTAAGGCGTTGCCAAACCAGCTTTGTTTCTCATTAAGATTAAATAAAAATTTTGAGGTTTCATGAGTAAAATAAAATGGCAGCTAAATGTATAAAACGAAGTCCAAAAGTAAATCTGTCCAATTTCTAAGAAATAGGACTTGGAGATAAAATATTTTATAGTCCCATATATTCTGGTTAAGAAGAATTTTCAACTGAAGAATGAGATAAGCAGAATTTTCATTTCAGTGCGCGGCTGAAGTGCTGAATGGTGGGATTTGATGAATGGTGTATTTAATGGAGCCCGTCTAGCCTAATCTGAAACTCACTATTTTGGGGCGGTATTTGGAAGGGATTTTAGATTTAAATCCTATTTGTATTTAGTCCTATGTAAGCCTTTTATATCGATTTTGTATACCGTCCAGCTAATCGCTTAAAGGGTCAGTAAACTTGTATGGTAAAACTTTACACAATGCAGTACCGGCTTTTGAATGAGTCATCAACGTGTATGTTTAACATTACCAAGCTTGTTGAGACGGAAGGAAGAATATACATAGGTGAAGGTATTGCGTAATCTTATTAGCATTTGTACTGTCTTGAGCTAGGATTCGAGTTTATATTCTGCTCATTCACCCCGACTTAGATGTTAAATTTTCATTCTGAATAGTTAGACAGAAGCAAAAAATACAACAAACGAGGAAACTAGATTATTCATTCATAACTGCAGCTTCCCTTAATTAGGTATGCGCACATGAGAGTGCACAATGGAACGGCCAAACGCCCGTTAAACTCAAAACGAGGCCTCACAGCTATCCGCATTCATATTTAGACCAGAAATATGGTTTAGATGAAGTGATATCACGGGCCAAGCAAGCATTTCTCTACGCGCTAATTAAAGTGCACGACGAAATCCGATAATGCCGTATCATGTGGCAATATGTCACTCGAAACGACATCAGGCGAGGCGCGGCCGTCGGACCCGACCAGCTCTGGTTTCTTGTGGTTCAATAATGTCTTGTTTTATAAAGTAATACAAGTATCGACTTTCTGTTGACTTCCCCGAGCTATGATTCATGTTTTAATTAATCTAACGGCCACTGCAATGATTCGCTTCGGCCGATGCAATAGAAACCTTCCTTTCATAAAAACAATATTTGACACAGATCACGTTCGTGTTCCAAATACATAATGAGAGTTTTTTGCACTAGTCCACGATATGAAGCAAACAAAGCTTGAATATTCTTGACCTTCTTCATAATGTAGGACTAGGATCCAATAAGACAGAACAGTCGTTCTAGTAGCTAGTCATTGAAGACATTACCCGTTTTAAAGTTTATTACGAAATTAAATCCGATTGAACAGTTCACATAATTCTGTGGTGGAAGGCGGAAACAGCGGCGGAAGCGGCGTCACGGTCCACGGCGCGCGCGCACACTATGAAGTGACGTCATCGACGGGGACCCAGCTGGATGTTACAATAGATTCCAAACAGGTTTTATTTGATTAAGGTGAATGCTCCAACCAGCCCGCGTAATTCAAAATTTCTTGCGTTTTTTGCAATTTGCAGGCCAGTGCTAGGTTGTATGTTGATTAAAATATTATTCGCGGCTGTAAGACGTATGTAGTTACAGAATTATAATCATCAAAATCACCAATACAACCCTCCAAGTTCATAAAGGCGTAGGAAGAAAAAAAAGTCATTCCTACAGCTTTATGAACTTAGAGCGTTTTATTGATGATTTTGATGATTATAATTCTGTAACTACATATGTCTTACAGCCGCGAATAATATTTTAATCAACATACAACCTAGCACTGGCCTGCAAATTGCAAAAAACCCAAGAAATTTTGAATTTCGCGGGCTGGTTGGAGCATTCCCCTTAACAACATTATTCATTTTAATACGTAACTGAAAGGTATGACAGTGGGTTTATGCAGAATAGTATACTTGGATTTTGAAAATCCAACCCAACGAGTAAGAAGATAGAAAATAGAGTTATTATATCTTCTTCTCCATAGAGATCTACACTTTGGAATGGGCAACTACAGTACTTTCACAAGTTATTATGCTTTGTGTCTGTGACTATAGCTTCGCCTTCTTTGTATTTCTGACATTCAAAATTGCCTGTTAGGTCTAATTGAAATAAATGCTTTGAGTTTTAAGTTTGAGTATAGCACACACCAAATTGAACTGAACCGGTCCAATGGCCACCTGATGTAATTGGAAGTATGGAAGGTCAAGTTTGTTCTAAGCTCACTTATGTAAAGGCAAACACTGTAAGAGCGACAATGACAAAAGAGAGATGGCGCACATTATGGGAAGATCTATGCTCCTCATTCTTTTATAACCAGGTATCATTAAAACTGCTCGATAACCAAAGTGACTTAAATTGGGAACAACGACAATTGAGAAATAATAAAAGACACCGGAAACACCGAAACCTTACGCCAAAATTGGAACAAAGAAGGCTGAATAAAATAACAATCTGTTTTAATATAAAGCTGAAAATATCCAGTTGAATTGAAATCCGATACATGATACTTTTAGTTCTCCTTTATCAAATGACAGCCGTATCATGTGACATTTCAAGGCGATTACACTTTTGATACTAGAGAGATAAAAAATTCTGCTAAGAATTGTATAAATATAAGTTTGATAGTGTTCCCGATGCGTCAGATAAATATTATATTTTGAAATATGTTTAAACGTATCGAATTATAGTTAATAAGATGAACTGTAAAAACTAAGACGGACATTAAAGTTTTTTGCATCCGGAATTATGTCCCGTAACGTCCGCCGATGTCATCCGTTGTTTTATGTGATTGTAAAAACGGATTTAAAATAAAACTACGACAAAAAATTGTTTTGACGAATGTTCTGGGCGATTGATAGTTGGTGCGTGACGTGACGTAAGGAAAATGGCTCGACCAAAATAAAAATAGGAAAGGGTGTTACAGTGAGTTTTGGCCTTAGGACCTGCGCAGACGAGGATTTGTCCGCCGGATAGAAATGACCGTTCCTGTACTATGGTAGTTGTGTTGTTTTTAGGGTTCCGTACCCAAAGGGTAAAACGGGACCCTATTACTAAGACTTCGCTGTCTGTCCGTCTGTCTCCAGGCTGTATCTCATAAACCGTGATAGCTAGAAAGCTGAAAAGAGAATGCTCATGGAAGTATGGAATCCCGTACCATGCTGCATCAAAATCAAACCTTGTTTTTTATAGACTACACTGATCGTATTAACTCCTACAAAAATTATTTTTGAAAAAAAAACCCGCGTTTCAGAGTTATTTTATAAAATCGCAACTAACCTAAAAAGTAGGTCTATTTTTTCGACGCTACCAACGACGTATTTTAACACACATACATTACATTATTGCTCTAAAAACAGCGTAATACACTAATATTAGTAAGAATTACGAGTTAAAGTAACATCCACAGTATGCTTGACTGAAACTCGATTTTATTTTAGACCTTTACATTGCCAATAGTCAGTCAGTACAGTACAAATGTCAGATGCCACAGATAAGATAACTATAAACCATAGAGTATAGTAAGTGCTATAAACTAGTCGGGATTTAGGGATGTAATCGATAAATCAAAATCTTTAGGCTGAGAAAATCTATTTTGTTGCAAATAGCAATAAACCAAACTAAATCGATTTGGTGTACTGATCTTACTTAATTGTAATTAATTTTAGAGTCCGCTCGACAGACAAGGGTTTGTTCAATTGAAACGGAACGTCATTTATATTCAGTTGAAACGGAACGTCATATAAAGGGAGTAAAACAATATTCGTACTTTTAAACTCGAAAAGTATAATTCCAGTTCAAAAATCAAATCCCCGACGCGTAATGCCGTAAAAAAATATGAAACTAATTACTATAATATTTTGGTTTTGAGGCGCGAGACTTTTTGGTACCAACTTTGGTCATTGTCCTTTCACAAATGATGTATTACTATTGCCGCTATAACAACAAATACTAAAAATTAAAAAAAATATATTAAGGGGGGCTCCCATACAACAGATATGACTTTTTTGCCGTTTTTATAGATAATGGTACGGAACCCTTCGTGCGCGAGTCCGACTCGCACACTGGCCGGTTTTTTCATCTATTTGTTGACGTCCATTGGTTGTTGCAAATTGTTCGCGGACAAATAATCCCTCGTCTGCACAGGCCTTTAGTGTTTCTTTATTTTCTTTTTTACTACAGTTATGGGATAGGCAAAGATCGCTGTGCTAAACTGATAATAGAATTATGAATAGGTAATTGAAGAGCCAGGATCAAAATAAGATAATCTTTACTAAAAAAAATTACGTCAATTTTCTTATTCATGAAAGAATTGCACCATTTTAATGAATAAGAAAAGTGACGTAATTTTCCTGTCTTATCGGATTTCCAGTAAGTATCATGTATAGAAAATTTCGCAACTCAAAGTGAGTTTCAATTTGGATTCTAGTATCATCTCAATGTCGGCCCAAGTAAACATCGTCCATCAAAGAGTTTCACACAGTTTTTTCCTTACCAAGTCTACCTAAAACAATAAAACCCGCTTGCACAGCCCGCATAGCGAGAGATCGCGTGATCTGAATTAATCGCATTGCCTGCATTAAATGGACCTATACACATATGAACTGACAATACTGGTTTATTATAAACTAGGTGTACGAAAAAGTAGCAATACCTTTTATCCATATCGATTTAAGGAAAACGTCCGATGATATTCCAAACATCCAAACTACCAAAAGCAAACAACATTTAAATCGAATATTTTGAATCAGCTAATTATGCACAAACAGATGCTTTCTCGCGATTTCCAAGGAGATAAAAAGTAGAAAGTTATTGGTTCGAGACCGGCGTCCAACGCACGTTATATCGAATTCAAATCGCTGCGTTCCATATCTCCTCCCGAATGTGGCGATCCACGCGAGCTGTTATTTCGTATGGCATGCGGCATAGCGATCAAATGCCATCTATACACGTAATAGTGGATACTAAAAAAGAAATTAGACGTCAGTCGACTTTGATTTCCACTTTCGACTGTGTCAGGAAGAAGCTGTTAGTTAGGCCCATTAGCCAAGTCCTAAAGCATCAGCTAAGTGCAGTGCTTATGGCCTGGTAATTAAACGAAATAGAAAAAGCATAATTGGAATACATTTTATATGCCCAGTCAGGTCCAGTAAGAAGTATGTAATATGAACATTTCTTTTAGTAATAGGAGACACTCAGATATGTTTCGGATAAAATTAAATCATAGCTGTTGGGGGAGCATAACAGCTTCCCTGTTGATTTACACCCCTGAGCTGACAATAAATATCACTTAATATGATGAATGGCCGAACGAATTGGTTGACATTGCTCCCTTCCGTTGCTTATTTTTGTTGTTTGTTTGATGTTGAGTAATATCCGATACTATTAAGAGTTTATCCTAAGAACATGGAGGGCTAACAACTTCAACAGGATTTGGTTCAACGTTCCTTGTTTTCCACAAACATTCAAGTTGAAGAAGATCTAACAAGGACTTGACCAACGACATTTCTCTTATTTCTTACTTTTCAACTGGTGCAATGGAGATAAACAAACCAATATGTCACCACAATTCTAATCATTGATCGGTCACAAGGCTGATATTTTCTCCTTAAAATATATTTTATTTGACTTGGTCATAGTTACTTGAAGAAACCATTATTACAAAATAATACCGATTTCTAAGAAACGGCTGCTTGAGGAAATCCACCTGCAAAAACCTTATTTGATTCGGGATTTCTTATTATTGTAGCCACGACAAAACACCTATTTCTTTATTAGCTGATATGACTGGTATGCTATTAGGAACATAAAAGGCTAATATTGTTTACAATTTAAAAGTTGCGATAAGAACTTTATTTATGGCAATATTTTCACACGGTGCTGACCGTGTAAACCTTGGAAAAGATTATAAATGTGTTGTGTACCTGTGTGTGTATCCTGCTTGCGTAAAATTAAACGCATTGGCCTCATTTTGATTCTGGGCAATAAATTAATGGCTCTCGGAAAAAATAAGGTCTGAATGTGTGGCTGAACTTTTAATGTGTTCAGTGGAACACAAGGAGGTATTTATTACGTTATCAAAACATAGTTTTGATTCGACAATTAATAGTTTTATTCATACTTTGAAACAATCATTATGAGACATAGAGACCAAGAAAGGATAGGATGAAGGCAAGAATATATTAGAGGCTAACCTAACAGCCCCAATGATAACGTAGAACAAAGGCCTATCTATATTCAGTATTATCGTTCCCCTGACAACTGTCATAAGTCATAACTCATATTCTCCAGTTTAATCAGGAAACATTTTCCAGAGAAGGTCGCAAGAGAAAACAACATAACTGGTAATGTGATAATGACATGACGTCTGTTACTGCTGTGTAGCGGGGAAGCCGGGCCACTAACCCATTTATGAGGTGCCGGTAATTGAATTACACTCGTCTCTGACGCGACTGAACGTTCAATCGTACTCTTGTGAGTTCATTGTGAGGGTAGCTCTATGATCGGTGTATTTTATTTCTTTTTATGATGGTTTGAACTGGCTGGTCGTAAAGTTCTGTTGTATGATCAAGAAATGCATTGGTTTCCACACAAGGTTTCCGATTCTCCCAGAAGAAGAATGTTAAGTATTTTTGGGATACGCTACGTAGATATTAGAGAGAAAACAATATGTCCGACAGTGAAATGAGATATGTAAATATGCTACGGACATGACCATAAGGTTACTCCAAAAAGCGAAGTCATGGAAGGAACCTCGTCTAAGCCATGTTTATAGCCGAAGCCCTAAAGCTTAAGTGAAAGTGCCATAAAAACAAGCAGGACGTGAGTCCGGTCGTTAGGATTACATATCTTGCTCGTAAAATTATAAAGATACGACTATTTTTAGTCCAAGTGCAGCTAATCGTTTCAAAGAAAAATAAACAGATGCATGTAATTGTTGGCACAAAGGTTAATTATTTTGTTTACGTGATAAAGTAAACCATAACATTATTTTTATTAGGTACTTACAAACGCTTTTCAACACAGTATTTGGATATGCTTACCTGAAAATAAGAATAACAATTAGCCAAATATTTACATGACAAAGTAAACAAAATTAAAAGCCACCTAAAATACTGAAACAAAAGACTTAAATTATAACGCCCCAAAATATTACAATTATAAATTCATAACATAAGGCTTGGAATTGCTTAAGTTTTATAAAGATGATGGCTCTAAACAAAACTGCACTGCAAAATACGAAAGCTAGGCGAAAAAAACCTCGTATTCAATGTAAATTGTCTTTGAAGACATTCTATAATTTATTCATTACATATCTGTAATTCCAAGTGCCTTGGTGTACAACAGACCTGGGAATTGAAATAAAGACCCCAGGGGTTCAGAAATAGGAGCCACAATGTCCATGTATTTCCATAGTAGTTAGAGAAAAATAAATTGAATCACGGATCGGCTATTTCTCTACAGCATTTGTGAGAGTCAAATAGAATAAAACAGGGTTAATGGTCACTTTGTAAATGGCCTACCGAGTAGCAATTAAGCTGAATAACTTGAAATTGAAACATAACCGTATTTAAGCAATCTATTAGTAGTTTATGTTAACATTGTATTCATTACGGCTCTCAGCTAAGGCTTAGCTGCAGACGCCTAGGATGACCTGAAGAAGATCACTGATGTAAGGAATGCTTGATTGTTCCTAAGTATGCTTATGTGGACGCTTTTACACCTCATAGGTTTTATGTGTTAGCAAGCCGTATTGGCCTAGTCAAAGAGTCCCCCCTTCGGCTAAGACGAAAATGAGATTTTTGCCAATATCGTAGTTTTCATAGTCCAGACGGCATCTGAAGACCCCTTAACTTATGATGCCCATCTAGGGAGTTAATTAGCATTCAAAGCCTTCTCAGCAGACGAACAAAGCCCCAACCCTAGGATTGATAACAATAGAAATAGGACATTATTCAAACGAGTTCATGTGCATGACAACCTGTTATGTTTTAATCTAGAACGTTCAACGTAACGAACTTTAACTGCTGATCATGTTGTGCAACTCATCGCAACACGATCCGCTTGCGTCCTTACATCCTTTCGTAGTAAAGTTAATTTAGTTAGGTAGTGTCGCCATATCGCTGAGTCAACAATTTGCACGCGGGTGGAGCCGTGGGAGTCACAAGCGCTAATGTCAATTCCAATTAATCGCTGGAACTCTATAGGGCTTATTGTTCTGTTTAATAAATGTCACATAATATGTATGAAGGCTTGACAAGTGGAACCTGAATATCAGATCGTGGTATATCTGCGCAACGCATCGCTACGCGACCTGCATACGTCCTTTTATGCTTCCATATAAGATGGCGTTACTGTTGCTATGGAACTTCTGTTCAACGATTTTGATGAGCAAGCGAATCTTGAGGTCCGCGTTATTAAATCTCAGATTACGTCAATTTTTATTGATTTTATGACCCATTTAAATCTTCATGTTAGAAGTTATGTGTTATTTTATTTTCAATTGATCGTTAGACATTAAGACTGATTTGGCTTTCTCAGTTAAATGTTAATAAAAGGGTAAACTTCCCGGCTTCTCCATAAAAGTTTATGAGTTTATCAAGAAACTTACAAGGTACTAAACCTATACTTTCCAACCAAAGATTTCCACATGGAAGTTTCACTTGTTGACATAAACCAAAGTGTAAATGATTACACGAGTAATTGAACAGGTAATGAACCAGTTCCACACTTGAGTAATTAAGAAACTGCTATAACTGCTATATCACTACCATCTAGCCAGCTTATCTAACGTGATCTATAAAACTTAATTAATATTACCAGAGCAGAATATCTCAAAAACAAAATACCAAAACAGTCAGCAGATATAAAACGCTGACCAGTAATTAATATGGCATAGTTTCATTTAAGGTTGCAAAATATGGGAAATGCTTACATCACCGCTATTCTATTATTATACTTTATGTAACGGTAGGTACAATGTTACATTTACGGTTATTATTTTAATAATACCATCAAAATATATTATTGTCGTCGTGATGCAATGGATCGAAATTTATAGCAATAAATAAATGTAACTCATTCGCGTTATACGATTTCTGAATTACGTGATGTCAATATTGTCGTATGTGGTTGCAAAACTTTATTATCATTATTGCATTGAACTTCTTGCTACAAACAACTTCAATCATGAATCAATAGCAATCAATACATTAAACAGTCAATATTGAACAAGCTCTTTAGTACAAGAGTGACGATGATATAATTGAAAACATTCTAGATCCATCCGATCAAATGAAAACAAAAGGTTCGGTGATCTGTGTGGAATTTGGTAGAGAATCAGACAGCTTTAAATTTAAAGGTCTTAACTTCATAAGTATAAAATTTGCAGAACTTTACGAAAATGACTATGAGCATGAGATGTGCACTGAGAGAGGCACATGCATGATTTTAGCATAGACGAAGGTATCAGTATAGTTATCTTCGTTTTCATGAAGCTAATAAATAAATCAATACTAGACCTGAAACTGCTAAAGACACCAAATAACAAGCATAATTTTCAACGTCAAGCTGAACAAGAAACAATGATTAGCATAGAATTTTAATGTGGTATCAGACTCAATATGCATAGTTAGGTGCAGTTTACATGACAGCGGTTCGCAGAAGTCGCAATGTCAAATTGTTCCATGAACCGTATTGTTGGCTCGCTTATGTAAACATCGACCGATATGCGCTCAAAGCAAACAATAACCGTACATGAGTATAACAATCGTTGGCTACGATCTGTGATTACAAGTGTATCTGGCCAGACAACTAAACAATGGAAACAGATTGTTCCAGACTTATCTCAGAAAAAAAGGAGGTTTCAGGTTTTGAGAGACGTATGTTTGCGGCAATTAGCTCAGTGTTAGGTTTAGTAACTTTTTCATGCTAGTAGTCGCAGAAATGCCTGTTCAAAGCTAACTGCTAAAACCAACATCTATTCACACTTGTTTGCTTGAAAGTTCCATTTTATGGTCAGTTTGGTTTGCAAGCAGCGCGAACGCAAACATTTGAAAACATTTTTCCTTTGTAAAATTTAACACACACTAGGAAAACGTTATAGCTGAACCAATACCACAAAAACAAATACAAGCTATGTACATTTGTGAATATTGCAACTAAAATTGCGTCAAAACACGAAATTACCGTATGCGGTTTCGTTGTCATTGAAATCAATGTTTTAGAACGTAGACAGAAAAATGTTGGGTTATATTACTGTAACTAAAGTTTACATTGAGTATGGAGTGGAAGTCGGTTCTGCATGAGCGGTATCCTCGTCTCGGGCAATCAAACGTGAACCGTCCACCAAGCCACCAACGAAAAATCGTATCACCCTTCACGACGGATATAATATTATTAAGCTCCACGTAGGTACTATGTCGCCGATTGAATTGCTTTATGTGAGACCGGATAAAAACTTGTCTCGACTTCGCCATGTTTTTATGTCCCATTAATAACTTCATTGCAGACAGACTGATATCAGAAATGTACAAAGACAATCGCATTTCACATCTCCGCGGCGGTTACAGACCGTCTGACCTTACCCCAAATTCAGTTACAGCCAGCCAAAAATCTTGATTTCCTTGAAAATCATAAAAGGTGACTTTAAATGGATGATGCGCTTTCCACAACGAGTTTCAAGTAATACAGAAGCAATTGCAACTATGTACTATAGCAAACCACCTTTGAAATGTAACAAGAAATAATTAGGAAGGTACAATGAACAGCAGGAGTGTCAGTTATTCAGCACAACGAACGTATGCGAAGCATTTGACACTTTCTATTTATATTGAAGCGTAAGCTCGCGTGACTGTTGCCATATTGAATGACATCATTTTAAATCCTTTGGGTACCATAGTTTATTTCCTGTAAATAGATGAATTATTTAAAACCCGCCTAAGGTTACTTAATATATTTGCTGTTATTAATTATTTACATAGTTACTGCCAGTATCGCAAACTCAAAGGACAAAATAATTTACTTCTATACTTCAAATACCATGATTCCTATTATTTTTTAAACACAAAATAAAACCTTATTTTAACGAAGCCGAAGCCACAGCTGATTTTATAAATCATAGAAAATCTTAGGTCGTCGGTCGTTCGAGACGAATGCACCGTAGATGGCAAACAACCGCAGCACTTCGCATGCGGTTGGTAGCATTAGCCTGGAACATGAAAATGGATGCCATATAACGTGACTTTATCGATACCCACATAAAATACTAAGTGGTAAACTTGAGCCTATACTTTCTACTTATATCAGGAGTCACAACTCCAGCACACCGGTCGGATAAATCTAACAAAGATAACGTCGACAACAGCTCTGGTGACCGAGAAAGGGGCAGAGTAAGCGATCAACAAGCAGTTTAATAGGATTATTAGCTTTACAACATTTAATCAACAAGTCCCTAATCGTACCCGGCATCGGCTACTGGGACTAAATTGGTGGTGATCTCGAGATAACCGATAGAAAGCCGTTGGAACAACACCAACCGCGTTACGCGCGTTGAGCAAATTCAAAACGGAACCCACCACCGTACTGTGGTAAGGTGCGAGCGGTTACCCGTCACTTGTGCAATGCTTGGTAAGTCTACCTCGGATTCAAAAACCTTGAGCTCACCGTAAATCTGACGAGAACTTTTTATAATAAAATCGTTGCTAATGTTTTCTTTGAAGTCAAGCAGCAGCATCAGTCATAACGAGATAAACCACACGATAGTTGCGTTGCTCACGCTATAAAATGATTTTGGTTGCTGCGCGGGCGCAGAGGTGTAGTGAGCAACAAAACCCGATTCGAAATCGACGCGCCCAATGTCAGACCGCACAAGGTCGCCTCTCACGATAAACGCCTCTGCAAACCGTTCAAACCCAACAAAGCCAGCAAATCTGCGATCTGGTCGCTTCACAACTATTCATCTGTACTTATTTGGCTCGAAACTACACATGGGAACATCTATTGTTCTGTAATTCGTTTTTAAGTACTGACATTTAGGACTAGCATTTGCGTCGGCGGCGTAGCGTTTGAACTGATAGCCGATCGATATATGCGTCAGACTATGTAATGGATACGAATAAAGATTTAATGTTAACGACGGCATCGGTAGATTAAATTGATATGGCAGAACTGGATGAACGGCGTACCGTTAATACCTGATCGTCGCCTATAACCGCATCTGTATTAATCAGTAGGGTGGCTATCGAAGCGTTGCTCACTTTATAAGGGACGGGCTTTTTATGCAATCATGTTTCTACGAACACGTTTTATATGCAGGATGTTTTAGTTGAGTTTTAAACGGACAACAACCTTTAACGAACGTAATAAATATGAAATAACTTGACATATTTGATATGGTGGATTGGTGGCTGTGAATAATCCATCACGTACGGCGATGCCTTATCGTGATTCGAACGACAGAGCCTTGCTTCCACGTGCCAGTTAGTACCACCGGTATTGCATAAACGTGTAACAAGTCGATAAGTGCATAATAATAATTTATGAAATGCTTCTAATCGATTTAGTAACACTTTCTCCTGGTTAAAACTCCATAGGTTAGTTAAACCTTTCCGTTATACTTTCTTTGCAATTACCGAGTCCATCCATTGAAGAGTATACGTATTAATTTTGTAGATCATAAAAATAATATGCGATCACGGCCAAAGCTATTGGTAGCATAAAATTGGATTTTCGTAGAAAAAATCTTTGCGAGTGAAACTCGCTGTTCGTGCTGTGCTCTCGATTTTAACGTCACGACGGAAAGAACCGCACTGGTTCACAAAACATGGGTTAATTGAGCACACAAAAAACCATTTGGGCAACCAAGGACACTGATACCGTGGTAAGAAGTTACAATGCTATAACTAACTGCGTTCCAAAACGATTTAGATATTTAATACAAAATGACTCTGATTTGTATGATAAACGTATTATAGTAGAAGTTTGAAGCGTTTGGTTTTTATCTCGTGCAACCTGCTGCTGCAGTTTGGTCCCTACTAGTGTATTTTAAACTCGTTCACCGGAAATTATTTATTTTGTCATGGCGCCCACCTGCCACACAAAAGGAACGATAAAAGAAGTCGATGACGTTGCGGACTTGCGGCAGATGATAAATTAAGATTTAATCTTCATTTCATTTTTTGCCGACTGCAGTTAACAAAATTTTTGTTGGGTTGTTTGCTAGATGCTATTCAATTTCAATGCAAGTGCAGACGAATAGAAATTCCTGATTTTCAATTTAAATCCGTAGGCGACAAACTTGTCGCGGGCAACTATTTGTGGACTTTGTGGCAACCTTTTCACAATTCAAAATGTTATTGCAGCACGTGGCCTAAAGCTCGAATTACTCAATAACATGCTTAAAGGTAAACGTGAGTTTACTCACATAAACATCAGAGGTTTTAGTGCCGGCACTACGGAATTAATATTTGTCACAAATTATAAAATGCGTTAATCATTTAACAGTTGGTGTTTGTTTCTGAAACATCAGTCATCACACATCATTATCTAATCTTTAGTGATTTCGTCACTCAGCAATACAATCTTTAGAATTGGTAAGGGAATATTGCTTTATTTGAAGAGATACGGATAAGGCACTGCAGAAGTCAGAATGAGATAAACGGCTATCTAAAGATAAGGCGGGATCAATGAAGAAATAGGAACCGATTCAGACATTTTGGCCACAAAATCTTCACGAGTATGACATGTTCTTAACAAATTATACAGTAAAGGCAAGCAAATTAAGTCTACCTCTTACTACTTTGATGGACTTTTTTTAGCTGTGGGCATAAAGTACCTAGTAAAAAAGTAACCGATAATGATTTTTTGGCCAATGTTCGACTCCAATAATTAACTTCTCAATTTTTGCTCCTGTTTATGAAACAAAAACTTCTGGAAATGTTTCACAAAAGGTGCTCTATAAATTGAACACACTAGTAACCAACATAAGAAAGTAATTTTGAAAGAAGCTCTGGAGTCTTTGGGTGCTATATTTATTTGTAACCAAAACACAACATCAGGAGAAAATATTCTACACCAGTTTTACTTTCAATTCCGCCGAGCAAAGTCGGTTTGAAACGTGTGGTTAGGTTAAAGAAGTTAAAAACGTGTGTAGTCTTCTAGGAGTGCTAAATTGCAACTGACACGTCGAGCACGAACTACTGATGCAGTCGGATACATCGAGTGGCAACTCACGACGGTGTATCATAATGAAAATGCAAATTTTCTTACGGCACAAAGGCAAATAATGTGGTAATCGGATGAACTAACATTACAACGACAACTAAATCCAGTTTGATAGAGACCCTTTCCAAGTGGAAACGGGTGCAGATAAATTAGGACGATAAACTACTCTACGTGCATTGGTCGAATTAAATTCGGATCCCAAATAAGTGCCCCGCGGCAAAGGGAAGCGTGGCCAAAACGAAGTATCGAAGCACCAGACCGATGTCTATTTGGACGACCTAATTTCGAAAACTACTGGGTGGACCTTCAGTACTATTCCGCTACCAATTAAAATGTTTTAAGGCTCTTTTTGCTTTATTATTCGTACGAATGAGAGGTTGCCTGTAGCTAGCTACACCACCAGTTTTTATTAATTTGTAGCGGCACTACAAAAAGTACTACAGCAGCATAGAACAAAAAGTACTACAGTGCCATCTATGACACAGATGATGAACTAAACATCAAAATACATCTAAATCCTACATCGCACAAATAAAATTATCCTTACTTAGACTTAAGACATAGAAGAACAAACAACTGTCGGGCGGTCGTGGGCTACTGCCCGACATTTGTTTGTCTTGTGGGCCAGACATAACAACCGTCAGGTCGGAGGATCCTCCCTTTTATATGGGGGATGAAGAACTTTACACTCTGTTCCTAAAAAAATATTATTTCAAGTAGTTTTTATTGCTGCAGAGCTTGTATTTTAATTGCACTACTGGCAAATTCGGTTTAAAATTGAGATCCAGTGGCTAGTCAAATAAGTGGGCATGACTAGTTTACGCGTGAATTGAAATTGTAACAAAGATTATGCTCAGTCTCTATCTGCTTGAAGAACTGATTCGCTTAACAAAAGACCGAGACCAGATAACGAAATCAACCTTCAGCAGTCAAGAGGTACAAAAAAAACAAAACGTACCATAATTTACCTTAATTCCATTGCCTACCTTGAAACATAATGCGTGTTGTTAAGTAAGTTTAATCTATCAAACCACTAATGTCCGCCATTTCGCAGTCCTAAATTCTGTTTTGGAAAACGCTACTGTCCCCTAACCTACATTCTGACAGTAATAAGTGACTTATGTAACCAAACACAATACGGCGTTTTGAAAAAGTAAGGTAATGACTGTTAAAGGCAAACCGACTGGGAAATGACTTCTTTGGTCTTGCATCTTTCCGGCCTATTGCCAAAGAGACGTGGATGGCCGAAAAAAATGCTTAATGCCTTGATAATATCTAAGCATGGAAGAATTACCACGTGGGTTAGAACAGTTCGAAACCAAAACAGGTGCAATGATAGATAAAACTGATCAGTACAGTGCTAGCGTAGTAATTATGACTATAAGGATTACTCTTCTCGGTACCGATTTATTAGGATTTAGTATTGGGATTGCTATAACAAAAACTCGATCTCTCCGATTTGGAAGAGACCTACTCTCAACATTGGGTGGCCAAAGGTTAAAGAAGAGAGAGATAGTATTGCAATTTCGTATGAATATTTTGATCAATACTTTTTGAAAATTTATGAAAATTCCAGGAACCAAATGTATATGTATTGTATAAATGTGTATGTATTCAGCGTTCGAGATTATATTTCTTAATCCAGTACAGCTTTAAATGTTGATGAACCTCATTCGTTATTCTTTTATGTATGGTTATAGTTAGTTCTATTTGGGTGCAGTAAGCAGATAATCTTGAGCTCATTGGCAAGCTTATAACACAATTTCTTGTTATGACGTGATCTACTGATTAAATCGTATTAAAAGTAGTCGGAATGCAGGTGGTTAACCTTTCGAAATATATGGCTATATGTGCCGACATGTCAAGGATAATAGGTATGTTTAGACAAAGTTCATGCACGATCAGGAATTTAGTAATACGGACATAGACAAAACTAAAACACGCCACAAATCTGCTTTTAAAATGATCATCTTTCATTTGCAGATTAGTTTCAACTGGGGATACTAACAATACTGCATAAGGTGGCAAAGCAGTTTCTGACTGTAGAAGCGAACTGTCTAGAAGGAAATTGTAGCCATCCTTCCTTATCAGCCTGGGAAAGATTTGTTTTTGAACCTAAAGCAATGTAACATTCACTTTGAATAGGTAATCTGTCTTCTGTCACCCAAGCACCCGTATTAAGTTGGACAAAAGTATTGCTACAACTTTCTGTTAATAACACAGTACCCAGATGAATCGCATCAATTACTGGAGAATTTCAAATCTATTGTTTTCACGTATTTGTGTTCAATACTATGGTGAATATTCCGTTAAAAAACAACTTAAAGCGTGTACACATAGCAGACAATAATTACGGAAACTACTTTCTAGTGTGAGTCATGCCAACTTTGCCAATGACTAAAATATAATGCCTTGTTACAACTTTTTGTGTAAAATACGTATTCAAATATTCTAGCTGTTGCCTGTTTACTAGTTTTGGGTGACGGACTAAAGTGAAAACAACCATTTATCGTTAGTGGTGAGACATTCACTCCAACTTGCTTATCGTCCTCGACGATAACATTTGATCTAAACATGGCTTAGTTTACTTAACGCTTACCAGTTTTATAACTACTAATTCGACTTCAGCCCGTAAGCATTATCAATCCAATAGCTTAACTGTTAAACCCTTCACAATTTACCTTGGAAACTTGTCCATAAATTGTTGAATATGCACGACCGAACACTGTAGTATTTGACAAGCAATTATTCAAAAGTTTAGAAAATCAGTTGCCAGTAAACAAGTATTAAGTAAACGTTTGTACGTAAAGAAAGCGAACCTGTGGTGCGAGTACCGGGGCTGTCTCTGTAGCCGCCGTTTTGCCGGAGTCTGCGTACACTAGACACAAGCACGCGGGCCAGCATGACGCCCGCTCTTAGCAACCTCCTTCCCAATGTTAGCACAATTCTCCATCAGTCACTTGCTCCTCAATAGAATTGATACCGCGACTTGTAACTCAACACTGGAGACACACGAGAGGGGCCCGGCGATTCACTGGGCCGTATCCAACACACGCACTCACAATATAATTGTTACCGCTCCCTGTTTTCAGTCACTACGTACACTTTCGGTGACATGTCAGCAAATCATATGTTTTGAAAACAATAGTGGCCGTTTCATACTAATCGAAATGTGAAGTTTCCAATATGATAATCTTTATTCGTTTATCAATTAATATACATATCACTAAAGGCACTGCAAGATTATTGGAATGGACAGTTATTACTGCAATCGTAACAGATCACGTCGTCAATTATTCGATTTGCTCGGGTTCGGTTACGGGTTCAGCTGCACGTCACTACGTGACAGTCCGTATCGCTTCAAAGCTTTTACCGTACTGGCTAGAAGGCAGTAGTGCGAGCTCGGAAAAAAGAGAAAGAACGATTATGACGTACTAGAATCACAAGTCCATAACCGGCCATGTTGTGTCTGTGGATATGCACCTTACGGCGATCGGTATAAGGTGCAAATTCTCAATGGCGTTGGTACCAGCTGTGTCAGTTTCCTCGAATGTTGCGTGTGGAAATTCGAGACGGATTGAGCAGCGCAGTCATTGGGTGTAAAAGAGATAAAAGCAAATATCGAATGCTAACGACGTTAGCCGATTGGAGTCCGACCGCCAAGGCCGACTCACGTCACGTTTCGCGAGACTAGACGTGCCTCCTGTATACAATAGGTATGTGCACGATTGTAGTTTATTGCACTTTGTTTGACTGTTTGAAAACTTACTCTAAGCAGACCCAAAATATATCATGACTATTATCTCATTAAGTTAGTCGTAATGAGTTGACGTGCAGCTCAACAATAAAGGGTTATTATCGCTCATTATCACTCAATGTTATTGTTTCTTGGTGCTAATTGTTAGGATTTTAGTAAACTCTGTACATATTTGTCATTTATTTTATCAACTACCGCCTTCTTGTTTGGATTCACCTAACGGTTGGCTAGCGACGCCTGTCTGTGCGCGCGAAACAAGGTTATTTAAACGATGAAACGGCCGTGCACAGCCAGTTGTTCGTGCGACGCCGAAGTGTAAAGACCTTAGTGTATCATTACTCCGTGAAGAAATATTGCTATCCGCTGGAGCAAGGCCAGGTCAGTTAAATTAATATTTAAATATGTGATTTCTACTAACGTGTACTCTTTTGCTATTTCTGTGCTATTTTTATGTGTTGTGTATTCTTACTAAATTACTATTACACCATGAAACTTATTTAAGCCTATGATATAATGTTATTGCTGATGTTAAATGATATCCCGTTGAATAAAATGTCTTAGTTTCCAATAAATGCTTGTATGATTATTCAAATCTTTTATTCCGTACACTACCCTACATAACCTAAAGTTAACTAATAGTCCAGTTCTAACAAATGCTTGTATGATTATTCAAATCTTTTGTTCCACACGCTACCGTACATAACCTAAAGTTAAGTAATAGTCCAGTGCTAACAACTCAGAAGTGTGATGAACGAGTAAAAAGTCAAAACAAAAACTATCTACTCGTTTATCCTGCCCACGGATCGTTTGTCGGTTGAAAATCTTGTTTTTACTTTTTTTTTTTTTCTCTTTCTCTCTTTTCTTCTATTAAAATATAACTGTCATAAGAATGGGAATTGAATGATATTACAAAACAAGTATGTCAGTAATTAATAAGTTTTATCAAAACAGGCAATGAAATTATATCTTAGTGAACTCATACTGTGTTTATTTTTCTTAATTTATTAAATATTGTGTAAATAATATTCAGAATATTGGTCAGTGGGTTTTTTTTTTTTATTCAATATTTAATTCAAATATTTAGTTGCAATGTGCAAGCATTTCATCATAACACAGCTTTGCCAGGGCTACCTACCCTCGGAGACACTTCATCATAACACAAAACAGCCCTGCCAGGGTCACCCCCCTGAAAACACATCATCATAACACAGCTTTGCCAGGGCTACCCTCTGGAAGCAATTCATCATAACACAGCTTTGCCAGGGCTACCTTCTGGAAGCACTTCATCATAACACAGCTTTGCCAGGGCTACCCTCTGGAAGCACTTCATCATAACACAGCTTTACCAGGGCTACCTTCTGGAAGCATTTCATCATAACACAGCTTTGCCAGGGCTACCCTCTGGAAGCATTACATCACTACTCAGCTTTATCAGGGTTACCCTCTGGAAATGTTTTCACTATTGCAGCGCTTTATCATTTGAAAATATGTTCTTATTCTATCAGTATGCATACTCACCAATGTTGATCACTTTCAGCTAAGGGTTTCCCCAAACCATTAGAACGATATCAACGTTATCAATATTTACGAATCGTTTAATTTCAGTTAGTTATCGTAGTGCTGCTATCAAGTGTAAGGCTTGGGCGCGTTAATAATCGGTGCTGCTATCAAATATAAAGCTTGGGTACGTTAAACATCGGTACTGCTATCAAGTATAAGGCTTCGGCATATTAATCGACGGTGCTGTTATCAAGTCGAATGTAAGGCTTGGGCACGTTAATTATCGGTACTGCCATCAAGTATAAGGCTTTGGCATATTAATCGTCGGTGCTGTTATCAAGTCAAGTGTAAGGCTTGGGCACGTTAACCATCAGTGCTGCTATCAAGTGCAAAACTTGGGCACAAGTGCTGTTATCAAGTATAAGAAACTTGGGCACGGTGCCGCTGTCAAGTGAGCACGAAGTCATGTCTACCAGGGGTGCGGCTGCAAGCGCAGATCAGCAACAGGTGAATTCACCGTATGCTTCAAGCAACGAGTCCATGATTATCTGCCCTCGTAACGGCCAACCGCGAGTATCAAGAACGTCTTCGTCCAAACGCTGTCGCCAGTCACTCTTGTCGGAACGCGCATCTAGGCAACGTAGTAAGCCCCGGGAGTTACGGGTACGCCGACGCGTAAATTCACGAAATTTAAGATGCGTAGATAATTCTAGTAGTAGTTCAGACGGTCGGTCTTCATCACGTAAACGACTTAATCAACAAACGCGTCAAACTAACGATAATATAATACGCGACCAACGTGCGGGGAATAAAAGACTGCGAACTGGTAGCAATTCTGATCATTCAACTAATGATAAACAAAGAAAACGACGTCATTATTCCCCGAATGTTCAGTCGCACAAACGTGTAAACACTAATGTAGATGATAAAGATAATACTAACAGTATCTTAGATAAGTTTTTAGAAATTCTTAAAGATGTAAAAGGTCGATCTAGTTCTAAACTTTCTTTAAATAATGTTATTCCAGAATTTGATCCAATGACCAAAGATCAGACCATCTTGATGTGGCTTACTAAAGTGGAGGAGTGTGCAGAGATCTATGGTTGGGACGAAAGAGAAACTATCCATTTTGCCCTACCAAAATTAACCGGTGTTGCAAAGATTTGGTACCAGGGTCTCAGCACAGTCCTTTACTCATGGACCGAATGGAAAAGAAAATTGGTAGAAAATTTTCCTTGTCGGGACGATTACGCGGAACTTTTAATAGCCATGCTAGCTAAAAAAGCCCGTTATGGCGAATCATTGGAGCATTACTTCTACGAAAAAACTAATTTACTAAATAGGTGCGGTATAAAAGGTCGTAAAGCGGTCGACTGTATTCTAAACGGGATTGATGATCGCGCTGTCAGAGTCGGTGCGCAAGCTGCTCAGTTTCGGGAGCCGGAAGAGGTACTAAAGTACATAAAAACTGTTAAAATAGGTTCTATTAGAGATGCTGGGGAAAAGGGTCGAAAACAGGAGAGGAGAGCTACTGGAACGACCGCTCCCACTAGACGCAATGGTCCTGAATCTAAAAGGTTAGTATGTCACAACTGTAATGAAGAAGGTCACAAGAGTATCCAATGCCAGAAAACACCAACAACGTGCACTAATTGTAGTAAGTTGGGCCATTTAAGTACTTATTGTAGATTCAGGAAACAAAAGCCACAAGACAGCAGCCAAAAGGAAACTGTTGAAGAAAAATTAGTGTCAGAACTAACGTCAGGTGAGTCTAACTCTAAATATATTTTTAAAATTCTAATCAACAATGCCGAATTAGTATGTCACGTTGATTTAGGTAGCCAATGTAGCCTTATTAGGGAAAGCGAAGCTAAAAGTTTAAAACTATCTGTTGACACCAAAAATTTACCCTTGATGAGGGCAATAGGTGGAAACTATGTTAGCCCATTAGGTAGGTCTAAAGTTGATGTTAACATTCAAGGTATTGAAGCAAATATTGAAATTCTGATCGTTGAAAATCACGCTCTAAAATATCCTGTGCTATTGGGACACACTTTTACGGAATTACCTGACATAGTTATTACCAAAACACCTAGTGAAATAATTTTTGAAAAGATTGGTGTAGATCGTAAACTATTTTTGAGGGTTTCGGAAGTAATTTCTTTAGCACCATGCGAAATAGTTACTGTTCCAGTAAATTCATGCAATCATTACAATGGGAAAATTTATGTCAATGGTTCTGTGAGAGGTACCCTCGATAGAGAATATTATTTATTTCCGGGAGAATACGATCTTAAATCGGGTATAGGTAAAGTAATAGTGTTCAATATGAGCAATTCACAAATAAATTTTGCCAAAAATATATTGTTGACACGTGCCTTTCCTAGTAACACCATTCGAGAGGTTTCCTTGGTGTCTTCTGACAAATCGGATTTAGATGAACGCTTGCTCGTTGGTCCCACAATTACGAATGAACAAAAAGTTCAATTACAATGTTTACTCGATAGATTTAAAGATTGTTTTTCTACTAATTTAAAAGAGTTAGGACTTACATCTGCGGGAGAAATGATAATAGAGTTAGAAAATTCTGAACCGGTAGTTTACAGACCTTATCGAATGTCAATGGCGGAGAGGTCCCTTGTTCGCGATATGGTTAACGAAATGCTTGACGCAGGCATAGTCCGAGAGTCCTCGTCGCCGTACGCGAGTCCGATCGTGCTTGTTAAGAAAAAGACCGGGGAAAAACGACTATGCGTCGATTACCGCGCCCTAAATAAACGAACTAAAAAGGATCATTATCCTCTCCCCAGAGTTGAAGACCAGTTAGATCAACTTGCTGGCAGTAAATTATTCATTTCCCTTGATTTGGCATCAGGCTACTATCAAATTCCAATTTCCACATCTTCACAAGATAAAACTGCATTCGTTACCCCTGATGGTCAGTATGAATATACTCGGATGCCGTTTGGCTTGGTGAATGCGCCTTCAGTTTTTCAAAGGACAATAAATAAAATACTTTCCGAAGCAAAGATAAAATACGCTCTGGTCTATATGGATGACATCCTCATTCCAGCACGAACGTTTGAAGAAGGTCTTGTAAGGCTACAGGAAGTGCTAATTCTTTTACGTAAAGGAAAACTAACATTAAAACTTTCCAAATGCCATTTCTTCTTTGACAAAATAGATTTCTTAGGTTTTGAAGTCAGCCCTATAGGTATTAAACCAGGCACTCGCAAAATCGAAGCAGTGGCCAAATTCCCGGTTCCAAAGAACCAACACGAAGCGAGGCAGTTTATCGGGTTAGCTAGTTTTTTTTCGTAGATTTGTAAAAGGTTTCGCCGTCATTTGTAAACCATTGACGGATCTTTTAAAAAAGGACTGTCAGTGGAAATGGTCTAAAGAACAAAATGACTCATTCGATTCTTTGAAGAAAGCTCTTATTTCTCGTCCAATATTAGCTCTTTACGATTCGAAAAGAGAGACTCAGTTACACACTGACGCGTGCAAATATGGCATTGCGGGGATCCTAATGCAAAAATGCAATGAAGGTCTTTTCAAACCCGTTTCTTACTTCAGTCGGAAAACGACTCCAGAGGAGCAACGAATGCATTCCTTTGAACTAGAAACACTTGCGGTTGTAGCTTCTCTAAGCAGATTCCGTGTTTATCTTCTTGGAATTCCATTTAAAATATTAACGGATTGCAACGCGCTTCGTACGACACTAATAAAGCGTGATCTAGTTTCACGAATCGCTCGTTGGTGGGTCCAACTTCAAGAGTTCGATTGCGACATAGAGTATAGGCCGGGTTCAGGTATGATGCACGCAGACGCTGTAAGTAGAAACCCGGTGGACAAGGCGGTTTTAGAAGATCACATACTTGACGTTCTATCAACTGAATCGGAAGATTGGATCGCAACGGTCCAATCCACCGACGAAGAGATCTCCCGGATTAAACGAATTTTGGCTGATCCGGAATCCGAAAACGTTTTGGAAATAGTCAAGAATTACAAACTAAAAAACGGTAAGGTGTACCGTATATTAAATTATAACGGAGTTGATTGTGTTCGATGGGTAGTACCGAAAGGAGTGCGTTGGCAAGTCGTTAAAATGAACCATGATGACATTGGTCATTTTGGTTTCGAAAAAACCCTTTCTAGAATTCAACAAACATTTTGGTTTCCAAAGATGAGACGCTTTGTGAAAAAATACGTCCGATCATGTTTAGAGTGTGCACACCACAAGGGCACGACGGGGAAACAGCAAGGTGAGTTACACCCAATTCCAAAGGTAGAGATACCTTTCCATACTATCCATGCTGATCACCTGGGGCCGTTCGTTCGGAGCAAACGAGGTAACGTTTATATTCTAGTTATAATAGATGGTTTTACAAAGTTTATTAACATTTCACCGGTCAAGAATACAAAGACATCGACTACAATAAGAGTTCTACGAGAACACGTAAGTTATTTTGGAACACCTGTTAGGTTAATCACCGATCAAGGTACCTCCTTTACTAGTAATAACTTTCGATCATTTATAAAATCGTTGGGTATAAAACATATCCTAAACGCAGTCGCCACGCCGAGAGCCAATGGTCAGGTGGAACGATTTAATAGGACAATCATCGATGCCCTATCTACCAAAACGCATGGTAAGGATGAAAGGACTTGGGACGAATTTGTCCCTGACGTGCAAATTGGACTGAACACTACAGTGCACAAAACCACAGGTAAGAGCCCTTCAGAGCTATTATTTGGCGTACGATTAAAAAGTCAGAGTGAGAACAGGCTCAGTGAAGTCATCGACGAAGTCATAGAAAGTATTTCGTCAGAAGATCTGGAAAAAGAAAGGAGCAAAGCGGGAGAAAGAATCAATAACCAACAGATAAAAGATAAGGTAAGGTTTGATTCAAAGCGTATTAAGAACAAATCATATGTAGTCGGAGATTTGGTAAGTGTGAGAAGGGACATACCGAATACTGGTAAGTCCAAGAAATTAATAATGAAATTTCAAGGACCCTACAGGATCGTTAAAGTTTTGCCCAATGATCGTTATTTAGTAACAGATACCCCTCTCACGCGAAAAAAGGGCTGTCGTAATTACGAAAACATTATTGCAATAGATAAAATGAAACCATGGCTTAGTTTTAATCAAAACTTTGTTAGTTCGGATTCCGAATGCGCTAACGTTGCATCGGAATCTGAGCAATCGAACGATACAGCATAGGAAATAGTGTTTAGTTACCAGCTGCAAGTTATAAATAAAATGAACATGTAAAGAATTGATTTATATTAAGTTAAAATTCTAATATTGTATTTCCCATGCTAAACCTAAAACCAAATATTGTATATGTATTTATTTAACATCACATCTTTGTTATTAGTTCTGCATTTGTAATTAGTGATAAGTTTTCTTTTACTTTACATTGTGTTTTTATAAATTATTTTGAATTTATTATCTAAATTATTTCTAAATGTAATATTCGTTGTAATACTAATTTGCCTCTCATTTCATTTAAACTGAAATAATTTGATTAATGGATTTGATAACTTTTATGGCTGAAAATATAAGAGCGAAGGGACTTGCTCTAGCAGGATGGCCGAGCTGTTAGGATTTTAGTAAACTCTGTACATATTTGTCATTTATTTTATCAACTACCGCCTTCTTGTTTGGATTCACCTAACGGTTGGCTAGCGACGCCTGTCTGTGCGCGCGAAACAAGGTTATTTAAACGATGAAACGGCCGTGCACAGCCAGTTGTTCGTGCGACGCCGAAGTGTAAAGACCTTAGTGTATCATTACTCCGTGAAGAAATATTGCTATCCGCTGGAGCAAGGCCAGGTCAGTTAAATTAATATTTAAATATGTGATTTCTACTAACGTGTACTCTTTTGCTATTTCTGTGCTATTTTTATGTGTTGTGTATTCTTACTAAATTACTATTACACCATGAAACTTATTTAAGCCTATGATATAATGTTATTGCTGATGTTAAATGATATCCCGTTGAATAAAATGTCTTAGTTTCCAATAAATGCTTGTATGATTATTCAAATCTTTTATTCCGTACACTACCCTACATAACCTAAAGTTAACTAATAGTCCAGTTCTAACAAATGCTTGTATGATTATTCAAATCTTTTGTTCCACACGCTACCGTACATAACCTAAAGTTAAGTAATAGTCCAGTGCTAACATAATGATAACACATACCATTGACAGATAATTTGATATTAACATTGTGATTAATTTTGATAAGATAATTCTTGCGAATACGTTACTTAGTCAATAGTAGTTCGTATCTAAACAGCTGACAACAATACTCATAATAATGTCTCGTAGAAACAAATTGACGTCAATGAAGTGCAAATAGGCACAATGTAAGATATTGTTATGTTGTAAACAATGACCGTTCAATCAGAGTATGATGCTTTGAAGTTTCAAGTGGACAATATCATGCCGCGTCATTTTTTTTCAGGATCTTTACAATTTACCAGCCAAAGTATAACTGTTTCGATTTTCCAAACATAGGTAAGGATGTTTGGAAAATATTTGCCAGATGTTAGATTAAATAACAGCTTTCAATGTGTGTTTGAAATTACATACTTAACATAACATCACGCCTCTAATCTCCGAAGGGTTAGGCAGATGTGTACCTAATAGTACACCCATATTTCGCCAGTTATGTTTAAGTCCCATGTAATAGGAGGCGAGCCTATTGCCATCAACTGGGCGAACAAATTAATAGTTTTTTTTGTCTTTATTTGTTTTGGGGTTTTTATCTAAACAAATAAGTATGTTAATTGGAAAAAAAATGGAATTAATTTCAAGATAAAGGCATTTAATCGCATCCTGCTTTTTAAACAAACCTATTACCCAACATTTGAGCACTAAACCCAATCGTATCATATTTAATATGCATAAATTCGCCGTAAACATGAGTGTTGCGTCAACTTGCGTCGCGACGTGAATGGAGATGGACGCGGATATGTCATGTACGAAAACACATAAAACATCAAAGTTTTCTCCACCGACATCCGTTTGCGCTGGAGCGTGGAGAGACAGATATGCGAATAATCTACAATAGTAACTATGTTGTGAATTTGATCTCTACGCCACATTTCTCTTTGATGCTATCTGATATGGATTTACTCGATAATTAAACAGGAGGCTCGTCTGTGTAACTGATTCTAAGTAATTTACTTGCACGGCTGAAGAAAGAAATGTGCAAGTCAAAAGAAAGTCCCAAGACGACTCTCAAGACGGAATACATTTGATTGATAAAGGTAGTTGATACTGAACTGGAATATGATGATGTAAGTTATTAATGCAATAAAGGAAGCACACACTCGGCGTTGGGTGACATAGATGAGGCTGAGGAAGACAAAGATGATAAAAACAAATACGGTAGGCAGCCGAAAAAAGAAGAAAGCTATGGTGACACAATCAATGCAGAAGGGTTATGTTAGAGCAGAATAGTTATATTCAAGCACTTGAAACCTCAAAATTTTATTTCTCGGGAATAGTCGGGACTAACGCCTTGGTCTTATTTTCCTGGCATATGACCAATAAGTTAGAAAAGCTATTTAAACGTACAAGGTAAATAAAACTTAGTTCCTAGTAGTAACTCGGCTAACTTTGCAGCAAGTTCCGGAGGAGAGTTCCGGTTGGAACAAATATTGACTCAAGATAAGATTAAGCTGCATGCGACTATTTGAGCTCACCTTGTCCTCAATCTCAGATGATAACTGGCAATATCGTGACAGCTTGAAACCTCGTCTAAATAAAAAAGCAACAAAACCACTTTTTCAAATAAATTGCTACTGGATTTGTTAAGATTTTATCTTTAATGTTATGCAAAATGAAACAAAACAGGCCAATGTGACAAGAGGTCCCTGAACAGGATCTGCCGGCTTTCGTGGTTTCCAATGACGTCAGCCAGCATTTACACCTTCTTGCGTATAAAGACAGCAGTTTATTTGACAATTATTTCCACTAAGTAAACGTTTGGGAAATGGTGGCAATCAATATAAGATCTGTAGGCGGCAGATAAACGACCATCTTTGCATATGTGTATTTTAGCCCGAGTTGCAAAACTGGAGGGTAAGAATTCATGGCATGTATTCTTCCGAGTCCAAGTCTAAACCAGTTACATTTTCTAGAGTTTAAGTGAAGGTTTTTGACCCGTGGTCTTACTCGTCTATTCCTAAAATGGTCAGTTGCCATAATCCCGATACGGTCTGACGACATTAAATCTAGGAGGGTATTTAAAAATATTTTCGTTTAAGTCTTTTATTGATGACTAATTAACCGAAATTGGCAGTCACGTAATCAAACCTTTGCGGAGAATTTAATATGTCTGACTATACCAATTTTCCGCCCACTTAACTAACCTTAATAGCATCTGTAGGAAAATAAACTTTTTACGGCGGGTAGTATCTACGCAGTTTTTTATTGCTATGCAAACGACTTCGGGAGTTTGATCTGAAATTATGAAACATAAATTCATGCCACGGAATAAACTTCCATACTTCTGAAGGAGAAAATAACCACATCACGCAACAAAATAATATTCCATATGGCTCCTGATTGAAGTTCTAAGTTTCCGATATCAAGTAGATTTCTGACATGTCGTCGGAGTTAAAACATTTCAAGAGCATAACGATACCGACTCTAACGCATGAACTGATCGTATAAGTTGGTATCAGCTTGTATGACTGCGAGATTAACTACTTTCTTTTTACATCCCGAGGCAGAGGTGACTCGTCCAGTTTGTTAACATTAATGTAAATGTCATTGAATGCTGTCCAACCGGTTACGATGAATTTTTTTAATCGACAACTGCCTCTGGTGTTATTTTGAAAGCTGCAAATTAACTTTAGCGATCCTTGTAGTCCCCACGACTTGCCTATTAAAGCTTCTAGTGACCTTTTCATCGTCCATTGTGCAAGGAATTTATTAACGAACGTTATTAGCGGGGAATAACTGCATCTATAATACGATGATTTTCAGAATTACTTCTATATTTAACTTAATAACAGGTAGTTTCCTTGCATCGATTAGCAGAATCGCCATGTGTGTAGAGAAGAAACGACTACTTCAAACATACAACAAGCTCATCATTAACATAAGTCTGATTAACACAATACCCTCTTTCGCTTGGATTCAGTCGAATAATTAAAATGAATATTAATGATGTTGACTTGCTAATGGAGAGTAAGATTTGAAATTATATTTCCAATGCGTCGAGCAATCTATTATTTTTTTCATAAACACTCTCACATAAACACCGATCAAAATATGTAAAGTGATTTGCGAATAGTATTGTTTCGAGTTTATCGTAGAACAACATCTACCGCATGTATAGAAAGGTGGTCATACTGCATGACTGCGTGCACGTTCGCAAAGCACATTTTTTAAAATCATTTAACAATCAACAAACAGACACTAGAGCAGCCTCGACTCAATTGAAATCCAATCAAACCGCATCGTATCACGAGACGGACGTTTGTTACGATGTTTAAAGTGCGCACAGCACTATTACCACAGCGATGGAGGCAATGAGTTGAATTGACAATGCTGAACACAATTGACAGGCAGGCAGTGACCTGACGGCTAACGATGTGCACTGCGCACGAACACTCTTTATTTGTAATGCAAAACTGCAAACATCCTATCGGCACGACGACTGCGCATACAACACCCATCACAATACCTGTAACGTAATTTATAAAATCATAAACCCCATATTTATTAATGACGTTATACGTACGACTCCTGGAGTTTTTATTATTATTTTAGATTGGTCTATCAAGGAAGTAAAACACACATAAGGTCACGATGACTCAATGCTCGGCTTTTTGCTACAGTAACAAATTACAATGGAGTTCCTGTGATATCATAATATTACATATTTATATCATTCATTACAGACATATGTTACTTTAAAAAGTAACGATCCTTGGAATTGCTCCTTTGATGCACGACATTGTTTATTAATGAGAAACAGACTTTGAATATGTATAAGGAACAGGTTAATAAAATGAGCAGCAGTTGTTAACCTAAAGAAATAGTCTTCCCATGATGACGTATCATAAGTGACTCACAACTATTTAATTAGGGTTAAAGTAAAACATTTGGTTCTATCAAATACATCTTTAATATTATAACTTCCACTTGATTAAAAAGGGGCCACTCCATTGTAGGAAGTAATTACACGATAGTGTAACACATTCTTTAGAACGCCCAATGACAGGGCAAAATCGAGATCCATATCCATTTCATCATCTTCGATGAGTGACGGACTGGTGTCGACATAACACATATTTGTTAAGTTCTGCAAGGCACGGACGTAACTACTCAACAGAATGATGAGCTGATGAATGGAATCGATGATATGGGCGGAGGCGTCAGTTAATCAACAGTATTTCCATATATTTAAGTATCCAGAACATACAATTATTCCGTCAAACAAAACCTTACATCATCAGCAATTAGATTATGTAATTGTCAGTATGAACACCGCCGCCAAACTTATGTAGCTCGTCTTTTGTTAGATTAGATAGAATCATTGTTATAGTTCTCATTTTACGTAATGTTCAAGCATCGCGAAAAGCTGCACACGTGTTTTTGTCCTGCATGTGAAAATCGTAGAATAATACTGTTATCTTATCCAGCCAGATATTGTAGTGAAGCAAGACTTTCATGCGTCACTCAAGAGTCAATATTGATCCAAATGTACAGCACGATCAAATAGAAAACTTGCAAAATAAGAAACAATCACCGTCTTATTATAAAACTTCCGTTAGTACCAGGTTTAAACCAAGACTAAAAGGTCTAGGTTTGTTACGGTACTAACGTTAATTCTGTCATTCGTATTACAAATCGTAGACCAACAAAGGACTACTTAATACCAAAGATAGTCCATGGTCTAAACATTATACACAGATTATAAGCAACAAAATATTGAAACTATTCAATCATTCGTTCAGCGTTCTATGCGCCGTTCCTTTTTACAAAATGTTGTTACGTAATTGAAAGAAAAAATATTCTATAAATTGCTATTTGTAGTGGTAAAATATAAAGTTTTGCTATTTAAAGGTAGTTAAATAATCCAACTTTTAATTTTTTGAATGCATGTTCACAATTTAATTGTTCTGGCTTGGATCATCTATCGAGATAACACGTATAACGAAGTGAACTTGACAGCGCGCGTAATTCGAGTAATGTTATCGAAATGTTTATGTTACAACTTAAAAGCAAACTAGATGTCCGGTTTCACATCAAGATTAATAATCTAAATAAAGGCACAGTTCTTTGAGCACTTTGTGGTGAGATCGTGTGTGCATCGTTTTAAGAAAATGGAACAACCAAAGAAAAAAAGGGGTGTTAATTGGACTCCAGAAGAAAAGGTTAGTGATAACGGACATGTTAGATTGCGTACACACAAATCTTCACGTAGTAAATCGACAATCCTTTCGCCAAAACGTTTACTAAATCTTTATTTATACCGAAAATCTTCGTCAGGTAACCCAAATGGATTTCGTAGTTGACGAACTCTGTTAGGCCCCGGGCACTCTCAAGTGTATCCAACAACTCCAAATCTTCCAAATCAACTATATCAATCATGTCAATATCCATTTTTGGTTAAAATCACAAAATAATAATTTCCGAAAGCTAACCTCAAAATTAAGAATTTGACGTGTAACAATTTAGTACCATAGTTAAACTAGGGGTCACGATGGTCTAACTTTGGTACCATAGATAGTTCTAGGACTAGCGATAAACTTCTTTTTGTAATAACGTTTATTCAAGTTCATGGTTTAAACCTAGTACTAAACCCGGTACTTTTTTAAAACCACGTTTTATAATAAGAGGGTCAGTGTTTAAAAAAGTTTAATGATGTTGCAGTTGGAGCGCAGACCAAAAACTCAGCAGCTGCACGATTTGTAATCTGTATCTGGACACTGAATGGGGCAACCTGATGATATTTAAACATGGCGTGGCGGCGTTAAATAACACAATGAAATATACCAGTGTTTCAAATGTCTCAGCTGTCAGAGCATTGTATACTGAAACGAATTTGGTGGAAACAATCACTGTTGACGAGCTAGGTGCAACAGTCGTAGACTACGAGAGTTCTAATCACTTGTAAAATTAAAAACGCATTTCTTATTTTTAAATTTGCTTTGTTGGTTGGTAGATTTGAGAATAATTGATTGGAAAGTAAAGTAAATGTCCGGGTCAGTTGGTTGACAAATCTTCTTGCCCACTGAATGGGTCTATGCGTACCCTGCTTGGTGCTTACCTGTCGTCACTGAAGCAACGGTAATCAATCCATCAGCGGACATTTGCAAAGCAGTTATGCTCCAGTTTCGGATAATTGCGTTTGCACTTGTTATGCGAAATCAAGCTAGAAGCCAACATCGTTTACCACTATTAGCCAACATGTAACATAAATAATGCGTGAAAATCTGCCGGTTTGTAGTTGCGTGTACAAGCATTAACATTCGGAGCTTGTCTCATTATAAGAATTGCCACACGAATTCATTGCTACCGGACACAGTAGCTTGGAAAGGAAGATGTAGGAAGCAATTATTTTTCTTAAACACGTATTGTTGTATGAGATAACGAGTTGGATGTGGTGGTTGACACTTGAGTTATGGTTATGTATGAATTACACTTAAACTAACGATGCGAGATACAATTTTTGTAGTTTATAAGATACTCTAGCCATTTTCAAATATATTAAAGATAAGACACCGACTCAAATGAAGATAAGGTCTTGGCATTTAGCCGGGATAATTCGAGCGCACTTTTTGAATTTTACTTAGAAGTATATTGGATTAGAATGAAAGGCGGAAAATCCCACGTTCTTTAAACATGGACGGAAAATTTCCAGTGCCGAAAAGCTGATTCAGAGATTAGTTCTCTTTCTGATTTTAACCCAAGTAGGTATTATAAAGAATAGAAAAACGATTTCCGTGTGTTTTTTCTCGCGATCTCGCGACATCGCGTGACTTAGTATTTATTACCTGTATAATTAGGACGTAGACGTTCCACTTAGCTCAGCAGTTCAGTAAGAAGATCTTACGTAGCTATCTCATCCATGCTTTTTACCAACTTAAAATATGTATTGAGGGTACCCAGAAGAAAGTTTAATCATGTACAGTAGAAAATGGTAGCTATAACACTTTGTCAACGCGAGCAAAGAGTAATGAAGCAGAAAGGTCTGTAAAGAAAATCTAACAATGAGCCTACGTGAAGAAAAATTACACAGCAGCTACGTCAACTGAATAATGAAGACCCACAATAGGTTTCAGAATACAATATGGAATGGTAATTAACACATTAGCAGTCCACGATTGGCTGTCTGTCTTCCTCAATCCCACGCTGTATCTTCTCATCAAGTGTCGATGCTCATAGGTTGCATTGGCCGTGTTTATCGTTCCGTGTGGTTGGCAAAGCTGGGAGTTCACGAGACAATCAATATTTGACGAAAACAGTCACCGTCGTGAGGTTATCTGATGGCATTGTGAATTATGGCGCATCGGTACCAGCCACCAACGTCACCGCCTACGAAAATTACAATAATTTCGTGTAAACCTTAGTAGAATGTTCAGAGATAGTATTGCATATTGAAAGTATATAATTGTATAATTCTGATTTTACAGTAATCTTCTGCTTTATGGTTATCGTGGCCTTAGTACCAGCCACCAGGGTCAGGGTAGGTTTATGTAAATAGCAGAACTATTTACGATTGAAATAACGTCGATATTCAGTAGGATCTTATTAATACGAGTTACGGTGGTTTTTAAACCTTTTGTGGCTTAAAATAACTTGCTGTAAGACCTAGAACATAAAGTAACTATGAACATTTTGAAACTATTCAACACATAATAGGTTACATAATCACATACTTAGAAAACTCAACACCAAATTGAGCATAACTGCCCAAGTCACCTTGGAGCTCCGATCATTCTCAATAGCAACTAATTTTCAAAGTTGGGGTCAAACAACTTGCCAGCGGCATGGTAATTACTTCCTTGTAATAACAGCCAGGTATCGTGATGGCTTTTTGTTGACTTTTTCTAATGGTGCACGTGCGAATCGCTCTAACCTCGGACGCGAGGGCGCTGTCCAGCAACCGTGAACGAGCAGTTTGTGCCCTTCCAACAATTCATTTTTTTTAGAACGTGTACTTAACTATTCAATTTATTACCTCATACCGAACAGAATAACCAAACTTCGCTATAATCAGTTTAAGAGTAAGATGTTTTAAGTTCAAATCTTGCACTAAGTTTTTTGCACACATCGGAAGTTTTTTGAAGAACGTCGCGTTACACGCCCTTCTGCTATTTCAACTTTTACATCTTAAGTGAGCGCGCTGATAAGCAGTTTATATATGGTGTTTTCTTTGACCCCAAGAAGCGTGGAAGCAAACCTCACATAAAAAAGATATATTTCGAAGTGTCCACCCTCGCAACATTACGCAAGACAAAGATGTCCACTAAAACATAATTTCACTTTCTTTCGGACCACAGTCGGCGTAGGATGGGCGTGACGACCGGCCGCCTCCAGCGGCACGTAGATTGCATACTTTCCCTGTTTTTATGGGAATCATGGGGCGCCAATGATATAACAATAATGTGAAAGCTTTAGAGAAATATGTCACTTTTTGTATGCAAAGAAAATGCTTCCAAAAATCTCGGCTATATCAACTTACACGAACAATTGTTACAAAAGCCTGTAACTTGTTTGGAAATGGCTCACTTCCATTTACGAAAGGCAAATAACGAACGTTTGTCTTTCATTCTATAAAAGGGAGTCAAAAAAGTAAATGTAGAACGTAGAAACCAATGCATTGAAGTCTTTATTTACGAGTACTGCGTTTAAACGAGAAAGTTTTTATGCAAAGTTTACAGACAAGTAGGTACTTCGTAAAAGTCTTGGAAGACTAAGAGGGTAAAAAATTACTTTTATGTAAATCTAGAAATGGTATAACTAACCAATGGGTATGGAAGTAGCGTGTTGCTGAACACGGGCCTCTCCCAGTTTCCACGCCGGCTATCGCAATGGTAATCGGGATATGACGCCATTAGCAAACAGGTGGGTGTGACAGCCAATCCTTCAGACATAGTGATAGGGGTTTACCTATTTCTAACCTACACAGCTTTGTGATATAACATGAAGATTTCATGTGATATGAGTTCATCAAAGTCAGTGCTTTCAAAATGTATCTCCACCTAAACTTCGACCTTAAGTGTAGAGTGGGTGTTCGCCAGTTGTTATTAGCATTGACACACATAATGCTTTGCAATTGCAACGACATTCTCGGCAATTCGACTCGAAGAATAATTATAATGAGCATGTGGATATTGCGACAGCTAAGGTTAATTCGTGGGTAAAGCGGAACTTAATACAATATTGTAACAAAAGAGAATACAAAGGAAACGTATTCAGCTGTATTTTTGAAGGTGTACCGTAGAATTATCTTGGCTTAAGACTTTTGCCTCCCATGGGTTCCGTTAGAACTGACTGGATAAAATAAGATAAAAACGGACAATCTCATCACTGTGATACCATTTACAAAGAAAAAAAAACAATTCTATAAAAGGTTGTGGATAAAGGAAATAGACCGGTTATTCCAAGCAGACTCTCGCAATAGGCCGAGGAAACTCAAGATGAAGCAATTAACCAATTTAAAAATAAAAAGATTAATGTTTGTTTTCCATCAAACCGAATACACACATGCCCGTCACGCTTTTTACCTTCAAAAATAAGTAGAATTTCAAGCGTAGCAGTTTTAGGATATTCTGACACAAATCATGCGGGCTTGAAAAGATTCATATTATTAAGAAAAATCTGATACGCTGGAAATATCTGCTTATTTTCTTCGCAAAAAAACAAAATCATGAAAAGATAGTAATTTTCTTTTCATCATATTAGTATGAAAATTCATTCAAATAAGCAGTTAATTCAAACAACCTACAGCTATTTGAATTATGCATAGAGATGTCAGTGGTAATTCTCAAGTGATTGACGACTTTATGGATAACGTCTATTAAAAAACATTTAGCGGTTATCCAACGCCAATCATCAACTGGATATAACAGTTCAGCTAGGTCAAGTTTGCTCGGCGTCCACGCAAGGTTGGCTGTTGGAGGTTTAAAAGGTCTATGATAAAGGACAAGCTTATGCCACATCTAGCACCGATTTCGTCTTCTATGCCTTTTAGTGTCATCACCACATGGCCATACTGAAAACATGTTCTAATCAACAGACTGACGATGTGTTTGCTCGTAGAGCGAAACAAGTAAGCTTGCAGGAAGTTTGCAAAGAAGCGATTACCCTGTCACCACTTAGACAGTTTTCTAATTTACAAAGTCAGCACGTTATAGTTTTGCACGTGCAGTTCCAGTAATCTGTTGACATTTTACACTTTGTCTATATCAACACTAAAGGCTACTTAGACTGCATTCATTTAATTGTATTACACTGCAGTCTGCGGTCTTGTGGATCCAGATTTCCAGATGGGCCCATATTGGCCCAAAATGGGCCCATATTGACAAAAATGCCCCTTTATTAAATAAAATTGGCTCATTAATACGCAGCTGTTTTTTAAAGTTTTCTGTACAATTTAGAGGAGAGCTGTAATTATGGAAGTTCTCGACTTGAGTGTTAACAATAGCAGATGGAAACACACTAATTTATCCATTGTGCCGACTACCAAGAGACTGGCACGCGTTCTTGCGAAGAGAAATTTGACAATGCACTTATAAAGAAAGTTTTATAAGTCATCAGAACGTGATTAAAACAAACGAAACGTGTTTGCCTCGCTAATTAACCAATGAAACAGTTGGTGAGCTGATATATATAGCGAGACGCACGCATCCGATATCTTTGAGAACGGGATGTTGGTCTTTATGTGTTTAGCTTTTGTAGACCGCGTTCTTGATTGTGCTTCCCTTACTCGTTTAATGAGTGCTTTTATATTGCAACAAAATAATCACGGGATTGGATTTTCACTTATTCAATTTTACTAAATTATATTGATTTCCTTTGAAGACGTAACTTAGAATACAAATACTACCCCAATTTCATTAATGCCGTCAGGTCATCTTAATGATCCGATCTCCTGATTTACTGTTGACATTTTAGTGTCACTTCCCTCCGGAAAGGCCTGGTTTGCTAGCGTTTAACGTGACGTATACTCATTTAAATATATTTTGCATAATGTAACATATAAGTATTGATAAAATCAGTGGCGGAAGGCGAAGAAAGTGACACAGTAACCCGCTTGTGTCGGAGTGGAAAGAAGCGAGAGTAATCGGTGACGTCTGCGATCATAGCGGGCGTGATTGTTGACCTCAAGCCTTAAACCACAGGAACTTGTCAATTTATAGTCTCCAGGGGTAATTAAGCAGCGTACATTTAGATCGCTTTCCATAAATTAGAACATTTGACAAAATTAGGTGAGGCATCGTCGAAATTGCTATTTCATTAATTTAATGAATGTCCAACAGTCACGCCATACAAGTGCTGCTAAGGCAAAAAATTTTGTGTAAGTACACAAATTGTTGTTATGTATTGAAGGTAGGAACATAATAACACAATTACTGTCAATGGGAGTAGACGTAACATGGAATCAAAATCTATGTTATTACGTCTGTGTATAACACACCTGTCAGTTTTGACGGTTATTTACTAAATCATATGACGAAAAGCAATTTAACAACGATCTAATTTCGCAATTCGTACTGACAATGTTCAATTGTGTAAATGTGGTAATGAAAGCGCGTTAGCGATTTCAGCTCGCAGAACAGATAGACGCGGTTTGATCGCGTAATGACTTTACAGCACCGACTCAATCAGGACAATTATACATTTCGACCCGAAATAGTCCATCTAATCGAATTGTTTCGATATTTTCAATTACGGTTCTCTGCGGAGTAAATTGTTATTTCAAAATGAATTTATCGTGTGGTTACATGAAAAACTAGAGCGATTTTCAGGAAAGAATATTGAATATTTTTCTGTTTGTGATACTTTTTTTTGTAATCACACCTTTATTAGATTATTTCTCCGAAAGACTTAATTTCCATTGTACTGCTTCTTTACCATTCCATATTTCTGTACAACCCCAAACATACTGCATCATCACGACCACGACCATGAATCAATAAGATTGAACGTAACAGCATTGCCTTTGCCTGCTTCTCCATTTAATCTACATACATTAACATTCAATTCCTCTATGTTAACTTGAAAGGGGAAACAGTTGTTTAACACTAGGAAAGGCAAATTGCTGACATTTATTGCGTCGGTTACTACAAAATGACGCTTTTACCCATACGAATAGTGTAGTAGCCACCATAAATGCAAACACCGAAGGACCACCCTCAAAACTAAACTCTGAAAAAATCGTGAACTTCGCTTGGAAATTAGAAGAATAATTAGAATTCCTGAAGGTAATTGCTTAGTTATCGAAATTCATCGATTTAGACATCAGGCCATTTGGGTCTTGGAGATAATTTGACGTGTGATGTTCTTGACACACAAAACTCTTGTGTTAATATAAGTCTACCTTCTGTTCTCTGAAACATAGCGGCAACGATCAAACTTCTGCGCACGCGCAACACGCAACGCAACTACTTTCGCCGATTAAAATCCGACGCCGTCCGAGATATTGTACGTGACAGACGTTTAACGCGTACCTATTACGAAAGGACGTCACGATTCATACGAATAATTTATTTGATACCTAATGATGTTTCGTGATGCCCTCACGATGTATTCGCGTGTACCTCCTAAACGATTTAAGACCGTAGGTAATTGAAATTTTCCATGCCGATTGAATACCCGAAGCATAAAAAATTAGGGCGTTTTCTTTTGTTGTACAAAAATTCAGCAAAAAGTAAATAACTTTACACGTACAAATACTATCACTTTCAAATTCTGAGGCGTGCCTGGCCAATTGAGACCCCATCATAACCGAGACGCCAACTTATTCAGAAGCAATTTAAATATTTATTAAAAACGACTCGTTATTAAACAAACATGCCCAGTTGTATCATAAATAAACGGGTTCTTAATTTAGGCAATCCTGTCTATGGCGACTGATTGATGAAAGCCGTGAACTATGGCAAAGGATTACTTTCCGGTGTCATCGCTTTCTCCTTTAATATCGATTATAAAATACCAACCAATAATTCAATATTAACAAGCAAATTGTTGCCGGGGGCAATGTATAGACATATGCACAAAAGCTATACACTTATACAGATTATAAATTTCAATCGATACCGGAGTGAAATTGGACCGGAACATCGAAAAGAAATCGATACCTAGCGATGTGGTTTAAGGCAATTTTGAAAGCTTATGTCTTACTCCGCAGCCCATATATTGGCTATAAAAGAATAATTTTATTGATACTGCACTTCTGGTAAGTACTTCCGAGTCTGCGGTGTGGAGAAACCGCATTGGTTTTTATAATATCGTCCGTATAATGTGATTGTATCATGTTCTGCAGAAATAGGGATCCTTTGAAGCAATGAAGTATTTTTAATTTGCGCACAGAATTATAATTTGATAGAAAATTACTGTAAATCTTGTATCTTCCATTCTTGAGGCTAAAGTATTGCGACAGATAAAAGCGTTTTTCAAAAAAAAAAAAACGTTTCAGAGAAAAATCAAACAACGCCACAAGTGGTCCCTGGTCGACTTGAACTTTACACAAAACAAGTTGGTCTCTTCTCGAGGATAGCAATATGGAGGTGACGAAATAAATTATTTGAAGTGACGTCAAAGATTCTTATGTGAAATTAATCGCATCGTATCGAAAGTGATAAACTCACGATTATCAATTACGGAACCGAAAGACAAAGAGATTTGGTAATACACACATAATATGCACCACAAGCCGATAATATCAACTAAATTGGCATTAGCGATCAAGTCGTGAACATTAATGTACGCTCGTGTGCACATAATTAAGTAACGTTTGTTATAGGGAAAGTTATGTAACACAGCGAAAGCTCTCGATATTTGAACATCGATTCGAAAAAACTAACACTACATTTACTAGTATCAAGCTAATAAGACATGGCTACAAATCGGCCATAAGTGTGACTGTCACGATTTTTAAATTGATCATGGTTACGGTTAATTGTCACGAATTTGTCTTAAAATTAGCGTACTACGTTCAGTGGGTAAGTAGAGCGCGTCGCGTCGAATAAAAAGTGTCTATTGCAGCGGCTGTCAATCAAGCGATGTGCAGTTTTATTTTGTGTGTTTTTTCAACTTTTTTCAAGTTTACTGTGACTTTCTGCTGCGCAGAAAACACTTTCCATCAATTAGCTGGCGAATGGAAAGTCTAACGCACATTGTGCACTTTTCACATCGTGTCGATAAACAATAAATAAATGCAAGTCAAACTTGCATAATTACTGTTCTGCACCATAAACTTTTATTTGACGTAGTTTCAAACCGCAAAGCCAAGTTTGACGACAACCACTAAATATCTTTTAGGAGGCGAATTGTAAAGGATGTATATCTACATGGCGACTGTCTTAGTTCCCAGTTACCACTAACAATAACCGAGCCAAAATGCTGCATAGACAAATCAACTTAAAGTTTACTGCAGGAAAATGCACTGACTTTGAAATTACTGCAGGAAAGAACTAGGTAATGCACTGTGTTTGAAATTGTTCTCCACCCCTGTTTCGCGTGCTACAAAAGGGTTGGTCGTGTTTAGGGATCCGCAGGGTGGGGCCTCGTGAAAACGCGACTATCTTTCCCAAAAATAGGTTAACGACGTGTCACGTCGCCTATTCCATAACAAAATATGTAATCACCTCGTATCACGAACAACGAAAATAATTGTCACTATTTACGAGCATCGTTGAGCTGAATTAGGAGGTGAACTAGTTCCATATAACAGGCTATTAGTCTATTTGCACATTTAGATGTTCCTTTTCACATTTCGCTTTCATTTACCTTTCGCTATTAGTGACTGTTCGCTTATCGCTAGAGTTCCACAGCAAGAAGGTCCGAAATAATTTGTATTATCTGATGCACTAATAAACAGTTCGGTGTGGCAGGATAAAAGACAAGTCACAACATAATATTACTGGCGTCTACTGCTATTAACATTAATAACAGTGTTAGTATAACATTGAGTGGCGTAGTGTGACCAGTTACTGTGAATTATACGCGCCAGTCAAAATATATCGATAAGGTACAGACAGTAAATTTATCGAGCGAGGACGCAAGTTTGTTTGTCGGAACAGTATAGCCAACTAGACCCCTATTGGCACTTAGTGGATTTCTCTATTTCTCTCAGTTTGATCGTTCGAGCACTAATTCTAAGAAACTCGATCGGCAATGTCAACTAGTTTTTCGAAAGTTCTACAATATCAGGCTTCAATCATTAGTTATCAACAATACAAACCGCAAATTAGTCGATTGTAAATCAATCCAAACTGATATCAATTGTTTCGAAGATAATGTCTGTAACAACTCGACAACTTTCTGACATTATAGACATATTATTGTGAAATCAGAAAACGACCTGTTATATGCTTATGAAGTATCTATTGGTTTATCGTGGTATAATCACAACAGTGGCAAGTGTCCTAAATAAAACCTGGTCACAACGTAGTAGCATTGGAGTCGGCTCGGCGAAATGAAACCCCGACCGGACGCGATCGTCGATATCACATTAGAAAACAGCTGGGTAGGTACACACCTCGATGCATATTGGTTACACCAGTCGAGTTCACAACCATGGCAGCTAATTTGTTCGAGTCAAGATCAACTCGAATAAAAATAGAGCGATCTAGATCTGCTAAGGTTTCTACTTAAACTAGCGTAGCAGCGTCATTAGGTAAGATGTTGATAGGAAAACTGCAATTAGTTTATTTATACCTTATAGGATGAATCAGTTTCTAATTTGCACGTGTAATCACTCAAACGTTTTCATTCTCATTGGATGAGTCAACTGAAAGTAATCTGAATAGCACCAGTTACAGAGCAAATATTTATTAACGTGATTGCCTATCTAGTGTGATTTTCTATTTAAGTCTCTAAAGCTGAGATTTCTAATTGATATCTCTACGAGGTGGAAGGGACACCGACGTAAAAACAGTTACCACTAGAGATGGGCGGGTGGGTAAAAAATGGGAAGGTAAAAATTGGAAGGAAAGGTAAAAAAAGGTAAAAAAGAAAAAATACCCTTTTTTACCGGGTATCAATAAAAAATACCGGGTAAAAAATGAGTACTGTCTTTATATATTATTTAAATGGCTGTCATGAAATGAATACTGTCTTTATATTATTTAATTGGCTTCGCCATCAATACTACGATCTACCATGTTAATTTAGACCTTGACCATTGAAGATAAAATATTGATTTTAAATGAAAACAAGTTAATATCTTTTAAATCTTTAATCAACTCAAATAAAATAAACTGTTTAGAATAAAAACAAACATTGAGTTCTGTCCTGATTGCACACGTCTTAAAGTTACTAACTTAACTCAACTTAAAGTAAAATCATCAATTCAAAAAATATATTAAAATCCTACAATATGATTGTGGTATGTTCTATGTTAGGGATTTTGGTTTCCGCTCTTCGTCCCTAAAGTGGACCATTGTGCGTGAGCCATGGTGGCCGTTACTCCATCCAGCCCACCTCCCTCCAGAAGCAGATCAAACTTACCGGTCTTCTCAGGGCATCCGTAAGAGATCTTGGTGTTCCAAGAGTCTCCTCGCGGATCTGGGTGACGCCAGTGCACTCGAGGAGTACGTGCGCTACCGTTTCCTCCGCCTCCATGCACACCCTGCACAGGGGACTGTCAGTGATACCTAGGGTGTGGAAGTGTTTGTTTAGTGAGCAGTGTCCAGTGATGGTCCCCGCCACCAGTCGCAGCTCCAGAGTTCCAGACGCAGAAGGCGCTTGGTCAGCTTTCTATCCAGGAATGGCATAGCTTCCTTGGATTGCCTACACCCTGGTGTCAAGGTCCACCACTTCTCCGCTTGTTTTTCAGTGTGATCCTTTAGCCAACTTCTTAGCTGCTTGAAGGGAATGGGTTCGGGTCCGAAGGCTTTTGTGCTGGATCCCCTTCTGGCGAGTTCGTCAGCTGCATCGTTACCAAGTGATCCACTGTGTCCTTTAATCCATTGTAGTATACCGTGTTGCGGTTTAGTACCGTAACTCGTTCTAGGGCATTATGGCATTCTAGTATTAGTCTCGACGTGATCTGGTTTCTCTTTAAAGATTGGAGAACTGAGGCACTGTTGGAAGGTATGCGAATATGGGTAACCGTAACTTCCCTGGCCTTTATGGCATGTGCCGCTTGGATAATGCCTATGCACTCCGCTTGATATACAGAGTTGAGCATTCCCAGGGGTCTGGATATTTTGATGTTTAGGTCGTCGGAGAAAACTCCAACACCTGTCCCATCGTCGGTCTTTGATCCATCAGTGTAGATCCTTAGCTCTTTTCGACCTGAGTAGTCACACATCTCCGCTGTGAGCTCTATGTTGTAGTGCTTTTGGAAGCAGTGGGTCTTCAAGGTTCTGTCGCAGGGTGATGCCATCATGGGCTGTTGTTTGATTGCATCGTCTTTTATGCGCGTATGTTTGATTCTGGAATCCTTACTTAGGGTGCCGGCTACTTCCGAGCCTGAAGGTAGCTAGGGCCGCCCCCTCTCTTACGATGAGGTGTAGAGGTGGTAACCCCAGCATTACCTGTAACGCGGCAGTGGGTGATGTTCTCATGCTGCAGGCAAATCTTTGTAGCTTCTCGAGATCCTTCTGGTCTGTACTTAGGTTGGTCCTGGGCCACCAAACTAGGGAGCCGTATGCTGCCATGCTTTCTGAACGATCGCTCTGTTGCTGCCGATGAGCATGGGGCAGTTAAAATGCGTACTGCTATTTTGCTAAGGTTTTTAGACGAGCAAAGTCCCTTCGACCATGTTACGGGACTTATATCTTCAACTTTTTCCCAAATGAAGCGCTTTCTCCAAAATCCATCTCTGGCTTTGTAATTAGCTAAATCTGTGACTGGACACACAATTCCGTTGAAAAAACTGAATATAAATTGTAAACGTACTCGTATAACTCGGAAGTTAGCCACACGAAAACAGAACAGAAGCGCGACTGCGCGGCGCGTGCGCAACAAAATGGCGGAGGTCTAGCCAGTTGATGAAATGCACCCTCCCTCCCCGCCTCGTCGTCTCTCATTGAACAGTCTGTTATAGTGCTATGAGAAAATAATGTCCGCGTATGTTGTGCTAACGACGGTCTCAAATAAAAATAAATTATAAAATTCTGTGTATCAAAGTACCAAGTATGTATTAAAAAACTAGAGAGGTGTCAAGGGACACCCGGATGAAACGAAGTTCCTTTCGATTAAGTAGTGAAGGAACTGTAAAAAAAAACCACCACCACCACCACCACCACCACCATCATCATCATCATCGTCATCATCACCATCATCGCCATCATCATCATCATCACCACCACCACCACCACCACCACCACCACCACCACCACCACCACCACCACCACCACCACCACCACCACCACCACCACCACCATCATCATCATCATCATCACCACCCATCCATCCACAGACAGACCTGGGCAGTCGTTGCTTAACCTTGCTCACCCATCCACAGACCAAAGACGAAACGAAAATATCTGGCTTGCTTTCTATAACATGCGCACGCCGCACGGCTTACAATAGCTTACTATAGCAAAAACACATTACCCTCCTTTGCGTCGCGCAGTCGGGTAAAAGTGTCGTACACACTTTTCGTCTGAATTTTTTCCGTCTAGCCTCCTTTCGCAACGCGCCATAAGGAACTTCGTTCCAAAAATACAATTATTAGTTTAAACTAAACTGATTTTAATTTTTACCCGGTATAAATTAAAAACGGGAAGGTAAAAATGGGTATAAATGGGTATTTACCCGAAACTTGGGTTTTTACCGGGTATACGCCCATCTCTAGTTACCACTTATTTAGTACATTATTTGGAGCCCATGGAAAACTTTCCGCGGTTATTCAAATCAGCTGATCCATAAATTTTGACTGTGCAGATATTGCACTTTCATAGGAAACACCTGTTTTTTTTTTTAATAACTGATGAAAAAATTTCCCCCATTGAAATTTTTTCTCAGGGTCTCGGAATGATGTACTCAATACGTGGTAACCATTTTCGCATCGATGTCCGTTCCACCCTGTATATGTTCTCAAGATCCAGTTAATTCTCGCCAGGGAAAAAAGTATTACCGAGACCGTAGAGCAAAATTAATGGACTCAACCAAATGAGAATTTATTCTACTATCTCTGTCGTAAATTAATTTGCTATGCGGAGCCGGGACACATTTTCTTACAATAATTTTCTTCTGGATCTAGATCCTAGTTTTCCTAAATGATGTCCCAGTATAAACTTATATTAGGTGAATTGAATGACGAATAATTTTACTTGTGTTTTCAGAGGATGAGGCAGAATTAAAAGTACAGATAAAATATGACCGATATTAATCGAAGATACTTAAATAAATAAATTAAATCACGCAAAATACGCGCTTGGACGTTGAGTTGCAAACACCAGCCACTTATACAATACAATAAATCATATAATATGCAAACGTAATAAAATTACCACCATTAACAACCCATCAATAAGAGATGTCTTTCGAATCATGAAATGCTAGAACCGATTAAATCGATATTAAGATAGGATCAGTATGAAGATAGTTTTGGTAGCAGAACCAGTGTCCATTAAAAATCATCGGTAATGCTGATGATCGAGATAAAATCATTTGTAAGTGGATTGCATAATGAGTTATTGTTCAACCTATTGTTGGACATACCGGTTTGGCTTATTCATTATGACAAACGCCATTATGAATGTTATTGATATCTATGGGTTATCTCTTCGTAAGTCATCTTATGTCATTACTTATCGTGCTTATCAATTGGCTTGGGAGTGTATAAACAAACTTTCCGGAATGTACGTGTTATTTATGTCCAAGAAGAAAGATATTTTCTTTATCGGCGTAGTGGTTTTACGCTGGCTAAATAATGACATGTTAGATGACCATCATTAACAACCATCGAGTGTAGAAATCATGATCAGGACATGGTATTTTCCAGTTACTTCACAGTGACTCCTGTAATACAAGCACATCATTAATACGTGACGTTACTGAAATACAAAAAGTCGATAAGAGTAATTTCAAGGTACTTCAATTTCTTAATACACCTTCCAGCAAAATTACAAAAGAAACCTCAAACCCAATTATAAATAATGTAGCAAGGTACACCCATTTTGTTTTTCAAAGGTTACATGTTTAAGTAAATTGTAGAGACGTTCGTTCGTCGGTTGCCTGAAGCTTTCATGTTTTCTTCATTTTATTTCATCTTAATTATATTCTAAAATATTGAGTACCTCTGTATAGTTATTACTATCGTTTGTGGAAAAGAAATCCCTCAAAAGGCAAGGAATAAATGAAGATTTCTTAAATAACTGAACAGTATTCCAATAAAGAATAGAACAATCAGCTACATCATTTCTAAGGCTGGTATTTAAGTCTTTATTCTCATTAAGTCACATGATATCACTGTTGACCAAATGGTTTGTTATTATGATACCTATGTGTTAACCCTCCATTGGCACGATTAATGACTTCATCAGAAATAACTATCAGGTGGCCAGCACTACGCCTGTAATTGTTATTCCTTGAGACAATAGGTACCTTGTTGATAATACTATTACATGATTTATTTAATACGAAATACCTTCGCAAGGAACACTCGACGTTGAATGTCTAGCAGTCTTGGCCTTTTCAAATTCTTTATTAAAAAGACAAGCGCGTGGGTAGAATAAAATAACTAAAACTATATAAGCTAGGCTTTATGTCTCGAGGTCTAAAAAAACAAATGGTATCTAAGTAACGACTTTCGTCACACGACATGGCCAAATGTATCTAGTACGTAGGCAGGTAATCACAAATGAGTCAATTTAGATCCGACTTACAGAACTGAAGGATAAATAAAAACACGAGTAATGTCGTTTTCTTAAAATAAATTTGTAACAGACTAATTTCGTCTGACAGGGTCTAAAAAGGTCCTGTTTCATTGTTTTAGGTTCTGAATAAAATCTACTTCAAATTGCACGCATCGTTACCCTTAAATATTACCAAACAATCGCGCTTTGTATTTTTAAATGCGACCTTACCCTTCAAACCTTTTTGTTTACGAAGTAAACAAAAAGGGAAAAGCTTGGCCATTAAATAAATTTCTATTTCAATTCTACCGTGCGTTCTGGAAAATTCCAACACTTAGGCACAGACGGCACAAAGGATAATAAGGACGCTAACGATAGCTAAATAATACCTAAACATACTATTTGTGTTTACTAAAAATAACTTTAGTGGTTTATGTTTATGAGTCTTATGTACTTACATGAATGTTGCTTTAGTCACGTTCACACGGGGATGCCCAAATCCGCGTCACACGTGGAAGCGTGCGATCAGCAGCTCATGTAGGGGCTCCGGTTTATGTCCGAAATTAGAAGACATTCCCAGAATAAGAACGTGAGCAAAGCTAAAAACTTCTACTGCACATGTTGCAATCAATGTTCGATTGATAGAAAGAATATTCTTTATTTTACAATTAATCAATCAGTTCTGTATACTAGAGGAGTATGTAAGCCAATCAACAAGGCACCCAAGGCCCTGGACGTTCATAATTGATAATAATATTCCCACTAGTGAGGCTATTTAAATTAATGAAACAACATCCAAATTCAATTATGATAAACATAAAACTAAGTTATTCAATGTAGGGTCTTGTAGGCCCTGTAGGGTATGGCACCAAGAATGTAGGCTACCTACATCTCTGCACCTTTCTATCAATTGGGTTTGAACTGTGCATAATTGCCATATCAGTAATTCTGCTGGTCAGTCAGTGCCAACGTTAATTGGCTACATCGAGGGTACTCGAATATTATAGTAGTGGTGCTGGTGACCACTCTGCGGTGACAACAGTGCGCAACAAGCGTGACGACACGGAAATGCGGGCTGCGTTTAGAAAGCAGTTTCGTTATTTGGTACGCATATGTGCACATTATTGCTATTTGATCATAGTATGTTTTGCACAATGAATCATGGGCAAAGTTTAGGAGTCGGGCCGCATGAAAAAAAAAAAACATTTAGATTTACAGTTCTTTTTTGTCTTTTGGGAAGCAACGAAAATCGGAGCGAATGCCGCCATTTTGTTTTGATGATGTCAACGTCATTCAAGCGTCATAAGAGCCTCCAAACACGTTACATGTAAAAATGATTTTTAAGTCCTGAGATAATGATATAGTGGAAAAGTAAATACCATTCATAATAGATTTGATAAAACATGATATTTATCAAACATTTATACAATGTCAATGTAATATAATTAAAAAAAAAATAGTTTTCTCTTCCGCAGACGGCTGCCCTTGCAAACTAGGGTTTCAAGGTATAAGCAAGCCCAACAAGTGAGCTGCTAGGAATACTGCCAATTATGTAAACTATAGCTGTAAGTAATCAATTTTACCAAGATTCGAGGAATAGTTTTATGTCATTACGATCAATATTTACCTACGCCAGCGTTTAATGTCACAGACTAAAGCAACTATTTTATAGACTTAATAAACGGTGACTAATACCTTGTTTGAGCCGTGTATCAGTCAGCTTTGTACTTTCCCGTTCCTAGATTCCACTTTACGACTCAGTTCTTCCCATCTATTCCGATTAAAAATTCATTCGCAGGAGATACAGGTTGTCTCCATTAGCTTTGCATAAAGTGTACACGAGTTAGCACTGCAAATGCAAATAAGTACCAACGATAGAAGTGTTTAACTATTCACTTATCGCATCTGTTTTTAAGCATCTACCTGTTTTCTTTAAATAAAATTCTCGAGCGGAGATAATATTCATTAATTTTAATTCGAAGTCAAAGGTGAAGGTCAAAACAACGAAAATACTTATTTGGCTGTCAGAACAATCTATTAGCAGTTTGGAAACATAACCGGAGAAAGTAACTAATTATCGTTGAAAAGCGAATAATGTAGTCGTACACTAGACATGCAACAAATATGAGTGGCAAAGCTTTCATCTTTGCATTCGATACGGGCTCTAATGAGTGTATACCACACCAGAAATGAGCAATCGATTACACACCAATTCAAATCGATTTAAAGTCGAATCGATATAAAACGTAACAGTGTACGATTTAGCGGTTAGAAATCTCAACTTAGAAGCCGTAAGGAGGAAAGAATATTATAGACTTTTCCATTGTTGCATTCGTAATGACGGTGATTAAGTGTTTAAGATCTGTAATCGGCCCCAACTTGGCTGCAAGTCGTTTCGCGTCTTAATGACGTGATTGGTAGACCTCGAAATTAAACAATGTTATGACGATATTAAAAGTTGATTTACGTATAGATAAATAGAGGTTACGTTTCTGAATTTGCGTTCCTTAAAAAGTTGGGAAATAATTTAGAGTGACGGACAAGACAAATAATTTCAACATGTCTCCTTTGTACTGGTAAAAGGCAATTGATAAAATTTTTACAACAGAATTATTATCAGAATAAAGTGTTTATTGTAACATCGTGTTGTATTGAGATGGAACTGTCCGTTGCGATATCAGAAGTCAAAGATAAACATCTGATTAGATGGAAGACTTCTTAACCCGTCAATAGTCTATTATAACGTTGCGCAAAATGAACATTACGTTTTAATGGAAATTCTTCCATCTTCACAAAACTTCTGGTATCGATGTAACGCGAAATTAGTTGATGTAATCGAAATAAGGTAAAAAAGCGATTGGACTAGAACGAGCGAATGACGCAAGCCGAATGGATGACGGTATGTCACAGACAGCAGCACTCTACGATTCGACGCAAATTATGGTAGAAAAAATGCATATTTTGAAACTGTTTTCCTGCTCCAAGTTTTTCCTGCATTACAAATTGAGCATACCTGTCAAGTATTCGCGAAATAAGTTTTTGCTACCGTTTAGGTAATGCGCAAGGCGCAATACTGAGTACGGGTCGGATTTTGCAGGAGTAACAAGAATACAGTTTTCTTATAAAAATAAAAACTGAATGAATTTCTATTCGGCTCAAGTACAAATGTATATGAGATAATGTATCTGATTAGCTTACCCGTGCAATGTTCTCGCTAAGTGCACCACTACACGTTATCTATAACATTACATTATAACACGCACCGTTTTCCTCACTTTCTTTTTTGGAAACAAGATTTTTTTCATCGTTTTTCTTTCACGAGACACTATGGCACATGTTTGTAGATAAATTGTACGTAAAAGTAACAATGGTAAGCGTGGAGGTCGCGACTTGCGAGCTGCAAAATATTTCGCAACTCTCTGAAACAGACTGGCTGACAGAACCGAACATTGAGCATTGCCAACTAGGTAGATAGGTTTTGCCACAAGCACGCGATCGGTAGTTACGTACCTTATACAATTTTAATATCGAGTGTACACGAAACAATGTCTGAAAACTATAACAATTGTGTTGTCGATAGCAATGAATTATATCAAGATAATCGTTAATTGATTTAGTAATCTCTTAAGAAATTACATAGGTTCTTGATAAAGAAAAATATATTTAGGCACAGACATGGCGTCGACATTTCCGTTCATAAAATTAACCTTTCATTTGGATAGACGTACGTACGTACGTTTGGAGAAAAGGATTATACAGCAAAAGTCTCCAGAAAAGTTTGTAATGGATGGTAGTGAATCCAAAAACTTCCGAATTTCTAGTAGATACTTTAGTCACGTAGTGTTAAGAAAATGGCTAGGTTCTTCTTATTTTCTTAACTATGCCAAAGGTTTTGATTTATTACAAAAACATGATAATATTCGTAGCTAACGAATGCAATTCGACGTGCTTTCGAGTCCCATACAAAATGTAAGTATCGTAGTGAGGGGACGGTTCACGCGAGCGACGTCCCTGGTACCCTGGCACCGACAGCAGCTACACTGAACATGCGACCTTAGACGCTATAAAAAATCGTTTTATCTTTCTTTATTATAGTTAGAAAAACAAAATTACTCTGAAAAGAAAGTTTTGTATTTTCTTTCAGGCTGTTCGGGTTTACAGTGAAAACGCAACGTCACTCTCTCTTACGAACTGTGTACTATAAAACTTGACATCATTGTAACTTGAGGGACTTATCTTGCCTTGAGATTGACTTAATCCAGTATCATATAAATTATGAGGCGGTGTATCAAACTGATCCGTTTAACCTCTGCAAACACGACCTCGTGTTGGCAAACCCTTGATATTGATGCCGTAATCAACTCATGAAAGAAAATACATGAGTAATACAAACATGGATGCAATTAATTCGATAACCTATTCTTCCATCCATTTAAACATACGATTATAAATCATATTGCCGATTATTTAAGACAAGTTTCTTTATACAGGCTCCGAAATAAGTGGCTTCTTGCAACATACACGACAGCTGCGCGGTGGCAGATGCTGTGCGAATTCTTTATGTGGCGAGGCTCCTACATCCTTATGTAAATGAGTTATTTACACAGAACAAGCTACACTACGTACATGGATGCATAAACGATCGCATCCCACAGGTGGAAGCGTGGGAGTAAAAAGTAGATATTACTTTACAGCACAATTAATACAGCGGTGGTGTCGTGGCGGTTCGTGCAAATTAAATTGTGTCAGCTGCTTGGCCCACATCGCATTGTCTCGTCGTGGGATCAAGATACTATTATTGTTCATCGGCAAACTGTTGGCAAAATAGAAAATTGTGAACAATGGCGTGTTATTTTTTAACTTCCCGTGCCGAAGCTCTCGGAACCAGGCGAAGAATAACGCCTATACGTAAGAGCATGCGACGTTAATATCAGCAGCATTTCTAGTCTGACTGTACCTACATACTTTCACGAAGCAAACATCGGTTCATATCAACAGTCGTAACTTCTAATTAAAATGTTTACAAAACGTTTTCGAGTTCAGTCAGTACATGTAAACAATAGCAAATCTGAAGTTTCACATTGCTTTCTTCGCCACTTATGGACTTGCATTTTTGTATGCATATAAAAGGTGATGATAAAGCATGGCGGAGGCAGGCGTCGCGAAACTGAGGAACCTAACGTTCGTCGATCGCTATAAAGATAAGTTCATACTTCGTTCTTATCTCAGCATGTAGTAGACATTGCATATCAACAATAATTTTACATAAATAAGTAGGTTGCTGGTCATCTCATGGCGAAATCTTACGGAATCTGGCAGTAAAGGTGGAGACGTACTACGTTTCGTTGGAACGAGTTTCATGGAGGCATTTAATTCAAATATTCTTGCATATTTTGTAAGCACATGTTGGTAAATTGCCACATATGTATTACTTTGACGTGCTTAATGTTGCGAGTAGCTCCTTGTATGTTCATATTAATATGTTGTAATGTCATTAGATACAGCAAATTATGTTTAAACTGTTGTAACACTTTTTTCTGCAGTTTTGATGATGTCAGGTGTAACTTACTAACTTTTGTTTCAATGCAGAAATTACTTCGTTTTCTAAACATAGCATCATCAAGTAGAAAAAATTCAATCATAATAAATGTAGAGTGGGAAAACATTTTAATAGTTTTCTCGTAAATTAATTAAGTATCTATTGTCTTACCTCTTTATAAATTAAAAAATAAACAGGCTCACATAGTAATATCCAGTTAAATTGTTGCTCGGAATAACTAAATAAAACAGGAAAAACAATGATAGTTATGTTTAGGCATGAAAAAAAAAATGGCTATAAACAAATAGATAAAATAACATCCCAAAAATAATTAAATAAAGCGATATCTTAAACATTTCTAGAATCAAACAGTAGCTACTGTAGCTAGATAAAACATTCTTAAGTAAACAAATAAATACTTGGAAGGTAGAGTGCAAGTAAGCAAGCACTTGGATGCAACTTATGTTATGTAAACTAAGCAAAGTGCAGTTTGAAATTATTCTGTGAGTCCAGGCATAGGTTGGTTGATACTTTGAATTCTGTTATCTTGTGAACAAAAGAATGATGAATATAAATGTTGATTGAGAGAGATGCCGAGGTTGCCTAAGCCCTCGGTCCCGGATGTCATTTGTTTGTTTGGCAGTTTTTACAGATAGTCATTGGTCTGAAAGTCTGACAACCAGGCATAACAAGAGGTATTGTAGTACCTTGTACTAACTGGGTTGTGGAGGTCAGATAGGCAGTTGCTTCATGTTAAGTACTGGTATTCAGCTGTATTGGTATACAGCTGGTAGCCAACCTCAACATAGTTGGAAATGGGCTAGGCTGATGATGCAGATGTAGAACTTGTACCGAATCCAAGTAACATGGGAGAAGGGCTGATGAATGATGATGCAGATGATATCTTGAAGTTGTGTCCCAGCGTGAAGGGATCATGTTCAGGAATTTATTTCCAGTTGGGCAATTTGTTATTGTACCAGTGTGGTCATGCTGCATCTAATTCCCTCCATTATTTCAAATTATTATAGCTGTTTTCCATCAGATTACTTTAAGATGTACTGATCTGGATGAAATAACACAAGCAAGGCATGCTTCAATGTTCACACATTAGGCAGTGGCCATGACTGAGTGATATTATGGATCTTTCTATAAAAGGAGACAATCCTTTCTCTTCAGCAAAAGGGGATAAAATAGTAGAAGATTCAATACATCAGATTCTAACAAAACACACCTGCAGTGGATCAATAACAGGTTGGTAATTAACACGTTCACTGTCCGCAAAGCAGACACAATAGCTAAACAATCGCCCTGAACCATATGTGGTTCATGGGACAGGGAATGGGTTAAAGTATAATGTTCACATAATACACGACATGATGCGTAAACCCCAAATAAATTGGGATACAAGAGAATAATGCTGATGATGTTCACACAATACTTAAATCAGAAGGTGTAAAGGGTCATGAGGGTATGATTTTTTTGGTATACACAATTACACATATAATTCAGCAATACATAGAATCTTTCTATAAAGGAGACTGTATCCCTTCTGCTCTGTAAGGAAGAAAACAGTAGAAGTTTGGAAAACTGCACAACTCGGAGAACTCCCTGACCAAACTACACCTTGCAGTGGACCAATAGGCAGGTAATATACACACTGGACACAGGGTTCAACAGTAATTTATACTCTAAGATACTAATAAGCAAGTCTTGTGATAACATTTACTTGATAAATACATGTTGAAGGTAACAATCCAACAAGTAAATATTTTATATTTAAACGGCAAAGGACATGGCTATAGATATGCAATTTTATTACAATTTCCTGGTAGGTATACAAAACACTAGAAGGTTTAAGTTTCAATGTTTTTGCAGTAAGTCTAGTGATATCTTGTTTTTGTGATTAACTTGATTCATTTCATAGCAATGATAAAAAATAAGTCAATAAGTGCAGGCCCAAAGGGGTTTCAACCTTGGAATTAGACGGCTTTAAATGTTTAAAGAATTAAGCCAATATACCACTCAATCAATAAAGTGAAAGAATTTCAAAAGATTCAAATAGTCACCATCTTGTGAAATAAATAGGGTACCCAACACTAAACTCACTGGGGGGTAATCTGGCTTCCAGAAAGTACAGTCAACCTTTAGCAATAAGCTAAGTACCCACTATTGCAAATATCTTTGTTTCAGTAAGTTAGATTACTCCAAGGTTAATTCTGACAAGTACCGAGTACAATTTAATAGAAAGAATATTATTTAGTGCATAATTTGTTCAGAATGTCGACTATAGGGCTTCTTCTCGACATGGTAAATTAGATTCATTGTTTATAATTACATGGGTTCATTGATTTTCATTGTGTTTAAAGGTAAAAGTGAAGCAATAATTATTACTTACCACATTATTGTAGTTGAAGGCTGTGGCCTCTGGCTCGAAGTATTCTCTATTCATTTTGTCCCCCATCTTGGCGAAGGCAATCACTAACTTTTTAAAGTTTTAGGTACACACACAACCTTAGTAAACAACAACATTATTTATTTTTATATTGCTTAGAACATTTTTTAGGATTTAAAGGAAATTCAATGACCGTTAGGAGCGTCCGAACCAGCATCATTAATTTCATCTAATAGTGTCGGAATTTATTTTATTTTTTGACTTTCACGCATTTGTTATGTACAATGGAATGATAATGAAACGAAACACGAAATATTTTAATATTTTCCTAGATAACACGAATTACTAATTATTTTATTTTACTACTTCTTGACAATTTACCTTGACACATAAAAATGTCAAAGTCGCCATGTTTACTCCACAGATTATAAGAAAAATACTTGGTTGCTTATTAAACCAAGACTTGCATTCTCGATACTATGTTTTTAAGGTTTGACCAAAGAGTAAAGTAATATAATGGGTAGGTTTGACGTCGGGTATCACTAATGTGCCGTCGTTACAGACCACATCTGAAAACAAGAACATGGATCTAAAATCTAACAAACGTGACGAAAGAATTAAAAAAAAACTATTCTGTAGATCGTGACCGGGATTCAAACCCTACTTGGCTTCTTGGTGGTTGGTTTATCTGTGTATTTTTTTACAAAGTGTTACAAATGTACAGACACCAGCACATCAAGCTACTACAATCTGTCAAATTTCTTTAATAGAAATCTTTAAAGCACTAGGCTCAAGGCTGGTTGGGAAAATCTGACAGTTTCAATACACTATCATCCGTATTTAGAGTTAACATTCATTTTAATTCAGTATTACAAACGACTACTACAATCTGTCTTTAAGCGATTTCTCTAATCATATATGTTTTTCGCATCATTACACCATTTTTTTAATATATTTTTATGCAAGTCAAAAACAACCTGCACCTTTTGTCTAGACATATTTATAAAGTCCTTAATTCATCAGAATTAAATTAGATTATACATTTTATCTGTATTATGAGATATTCTAATAAAATTAAGATTCTTTGTAGGTACTAAAAAATACACGTGGGGAGGGGGGGTGTGCATGTGTATGACTGTCATATTCCCTTAGTGTACAGTACGTGTTTACAATTCGCTTCTTGCTTTCTCCATAGCTTATTCCTCTATGTCCAACGCTATGTTTGCCGATATGCAGCCTACTGTTTACAGTAGACTGCTCTCAATAATTACGTCGAAATCAACAAATATTTCAAAGATTGAGCAGAAACTGCCCAATTTAGAATTCAGAACTTAGAGCATTTATGTAAATTTCAATGCTCTAAAGATTCCCTACTTAGGCAAATGAAAGGAGTTTTGAAGTGCTCCTTTCAATATCATCTATACATATAATAAAACAGTAAAAAAACTGTGTCTGTACATTGAATATATTAAAAAAATAATAATTGAGGAGGGTTTAGAAACAGTAATAGAGCACGAAACCAAAAAAAAAATTCTGTCTGTTTGTCTGTTTGTTTGTACACGCTAATCTTCGGAACTACTTGACGGATTTGAATGATTTTTGTTTTGTTGTATAGGTATAAAGTCTGAGCAACACATAGGCTATAATTTATCTTGGAAACTTGAACACCTGATGCAGAACCGCAACAGACCAGCTAAACTATAAGAGATACAAAAATGGTACCTTAGCAAAAAATATTCCACGTGATGAGCATTTTCTGCTAAGAGAATAAATTTGAAGATCTGGAACACCTGATGTGGAACTCCAAGAGCCCAGCTACACTATAACATATATAGGAATGAAGTCTTAGCAAGAGTTGTTCAGCCTGATGAGTACTCTCTGTTGTCGTATAAAATTTGAAGATCTGGAACAGCTTATGTGGAACTCCAAGAGCCTAGCTACACTATAACATATATAGGAATGACGTCTTAGCAAGAGTTGCTCAGCCTAATGAACACTCTCTGTTGTCGTATAAAATTTGAAGATCTGTAACAGCTGATATGGAACTCCAAGAGCCCAGCTACACTATAACCTATATAGGAATGACGTCTTAGCAAGAGTTGTTCAGCCTGATGAGCACTCTCTGTTGACGTATAAAGATTGTAGATCTGGAACACCTGTTGTGGAACTCCAAGAGTTCACTGTGTAATTATAAAATAACATAAGCTGGGAGTACCTCCACGCGGTGAGGCGGTAACAGTTTAGGACTGATTTTCGTCGATGAAAATTCTATGAATCATTGAAAATTTGACTCTACTGGCTAAAACTCCCATTTATTTCCTTTTCCATTTATCTTCGTGACACGGTAGCCTACCCGGTAACGCAGGGGAGCAGTCACTTAGATTTTAATTGATCAGGTATTTTCAGAATAAAACTATAACCATGCCTAGAAAGAGGTCAAATCTTTCCCAACGTTCCAAAGGAGCTAAAAGATTGAGGATCATAAGATCCCAAGAATCTAACGAAGAGCGTCAGGATAGACTTGATGCTGTTCGAGAACATCAGGCTGCAACTCGCTCTGTAGAAACCTCTTCGGGTCGCGAAGCTCGCTTGCGTTCTCAGCGTATTTATGCATCTACAGCCAGGTCTCTAGAGACCAGTGAAGAATATGATGCGCGACTCTCCGCTGATCGTGAACGTCATGCATCGTCTCGCGAGTCGGAGACATTCACGGATAGAGAATTGCGCTTGAGTTCTCAGCGTATCTACGCATCTGCTTCAAGGTCTCTAGAGACAAGTAAGGAACATGATGCGCGACTGTTCGCTGATCGTGAACGTCACGCATTGTCTCGCGAGTCGGAGACGTTCACGGATAGAGAATTGCGCTTGAGTTCTCAACGTATCTACGCATCTGCTTCAAGGTCTCTAGAGACAAGTAAGGAACATGATGCGCGACTGTCCGCTGATCGTAAACGTCACGCATTGTCTCGCGAGTCGGAGACGTTCACGGATAGAGAATTGCGCTTGAATTCTCAACGTATCTACGCATCTGCTTCAAGGTCTCTAGAGACAAGTGCGGAACATGATGCGCGACTGTCCGCTGATCGTAAACGTCACGCATTGTCTCGCGAGTCGGAGACGTTCACGGATAGAGAATTGCGCTTGAGTTCTCAACGTATCTACGCATCTGCTTCAAGGTCTCTAGAGACAAGTGCGGAACATGATGCGCGACTGTCCGCTGATCGTGAACGTCACGCATTGTCTCGCGAGTCGGAGACGTTCACGGATAGAGAATTGCGCTTGAGTTCTCAGCGTATCTAAGCATCTGCTGCTAGGTCTCTAGAGACAAGTGCGGAACATGATGCGCGACTGTCCGCTGATCGTGAACGTCACGCATTGTCTCGCGAGTTGGAGACGTTCACGGATAGAGAATTGCGCTTGAGTTCTCAGCGTATCTACGCATCTGCTTATAGGTCTCTAGAGACAAGTGCGGAACATGATGCGCGACTGTCCGCTGATCGTGAACGTCACGCATTGTCTCGCGAGTCGGAGACGTTCACGGATAGAGAATTGCGCTTGAGTTCTCAGCGTATCTAAGCATCTGCTGCTAGGTCTCTAGAGACAAGTGCGGAACATGATGCGCGACTGTCCGCTGATCGTGAACGTCACGCATTGTCTCGCGAGTCGGAGACGTTCACGGATAGAGAATTGCGCTTGAGTTCTCAGCGTATCTACGCATCTGCTGCTAGGTCTCTAGAGACAAGTGCAGTACGTGATGCGCGACTGTCTGCTGATCGTGAGCGACATGCATTGTCTCGCGAGTCAGAAACGTTTACCGATACAGAATCACGCTGAGTTCTCAGCGAATTCGCACATCTACTAACAGGTCTTTTGAAACGAGTGATGAACGTGATGCGCGACTGACTACTGCTTGAGATTATCATACATTGTCCCGAACACGCACACAACAAAATATTCATAATCAGTTAGAAAGTGAGAGAGAAATGATTGCTGGAGTACGGCATGAAGGGACAGAAGTTAATTCAGTGTACCCTTGGGATCAGCTGCGGAGTAACGGGAAGAAAAGTTTTTCGTTGTATAGTCTGGGTCTGAAAATTAATACCTGATGCAGAACCGCAACAGACCAGCTACAGTATAAGAGATATAAAAATGGTGCCATAGCTAAAAATATTCCACGTGAAGAGCATTTTCTGCTGTGAGAATAAATTTAAAGATCTGGAACACCTGCTGTGGAACTCCAAAGCCCATGGCAGCGCTATAACAAATTAAGGAATGACGTCTTAGCAAAAGTTATTTAGTCTGATGGGCATTTCCTGTTGACATACAAAAATGAATGATCTGGAACGACTCCAATCGTCTCGCTCATCCCGTTGTTTTCCCGTCCCCGGGCCTTAGAATTCTTACTCTTATTATTCTTATTCTTTATTGCACACAAAATAATAAAGGATACAAATTGCAATAATATAGCTTATGTACAATGGCGAGCTTAACCCAGAATTGGGTTTTCTTACAGCAAACCAAATTCTACATCAGACGTTTCAAATTTTCGATTTTGTCGCTGGCATAAGCAACGGGATCCGCGTACGAAGTCGCGGGCAGAAGCTAGTTTTACATAAGACCTTTATTCATCACCTTCCTGTCCTTGTCCCATTCTACTTCGGGTTAGCGCAGCAACTTTTTTTTATCCATGCTTCCCTGTGACTGTGAGACATCACGGCTTCAAATTCTCCCTTCTCATCATTCCTCATACAACCCATTCTTCTTTTTTTGGACCTGATTTTGATTCCTGGGGTAAAATAATCTGTTTGGCATTCCAGTACTTCTCTCTGTCTCGTAAATACGATAAGGTATTTTTGAACACTTTTTGCTTCCTTTTCACAGGAAATTACAAAATATTACTATGCCATCAGTTAATACGAAAACCGCTATGGAAAATGAACCGAGTTGTATGAGGAAACAATAGGAGGATTTTTGAGAAGGAGCCGGGGATAAAAAGGCCTGCTCTTTTCTGCGGCACCTCAGGAGTCTTGCTGGTTCGTCGTTCCCTCTCCCAGAGCAGCTTCTCTAAACTATTTGGGTGAATAGATTGTCTCATCTTCCTAGCCTGCTCTTTGTGCAACTCCACCTGCGCTTTGAGTGACCCGTCGAAGCCGCTACCAATGCCGTCGATGTGGCAGTAAATAATTATGGGAATGATCGACACGACGAAGAACTCCTTTTTTCCGTACTTTCGGGTACCTACATACCTATACATGGGGTGTGTTACGTGACTTCGAAAAGTGTAACACCGAATAACACGTCCCCGTAAGTTTACGAATACGAAACACTTAACAACGAATGCACGCTACCACGAAACACTTAACAACGAATGCACGCTACCACGAAACACTTAACAACGAATGCACGCTACCACGAAACACTTAACAACGAATGCACGCTACCACGAAACACTTAACAACGAATGCACGCTACCAAGAAAAACTTAACAACGAATGCACGCTACCACGAAAAACTTAACGCCGTAGCCATGCGATCTCGAATAACTAAATCTCTAATTCACCTATTCGAAACACTCAACAAATAATGCACGCTACCACTAAAAACTGAACACCGTAGCCATGTCATCTCGAATAACTAAACCTCTAAAAGTCATCGTAAAAAGTCCTTATTCATTAACAATGCAATCAAACAAAACAAAAATTTGAGAAAAAAAGCCATATTATATTACTCGTATGTGTCAATCAACCAAATAATTATATTTTACCTTAGAGGGTACATGGGAAAAAATATTACCTGTATTACGCGTTCTTATAATACTTTTACGTATAAGTTTAAGATTCTCCCAGAAAACAAATAGCTATGACACGGTTCAGTACCATCCAACTCAAGGAAACCAAAACTAATGTCTGTGTAAGCGAATTTGGTTAAAACACTTCACACGGGGCTAAATAATAACAGCCGCTCGGTTCAAACGCCACGTTAAGCCGCGCATACCTAGGTTGGTCCGTGGATGGGTGACCACCCTTTACATACTAAAATTCCTCCGTGCCTTGGAAAGCAAGTTAAGACGTTGGGTCCTGGTGGTCCACTGTAGATCTTTGACAGTGGCCCGAAATTCTAACCACCAGTCTTACCAAGGGATATCATATTACCCGGCTAACTGGGTTGTGGAGGTCAGATAGGCAGTCACTCCATTGTAAGAACGTACTACTGTTTTTTTTCAATTTTTTGTTTTGTTTGATTGTTAATGAATAAGGACTTTTTACGATGACTTTTAGAGGTTTAGTTATTCGAGAGGACATGGCTACGGTGTTCAGTTTTTAGTGGTAGTGTGCATTATTTGTTGAGTGTTTCGAATAGGTGAATTAGAGATTTAGTTATTCGAGATCGCATGGCTACGGCGTTAAGTTTTTAGTGGTAGCGTGCATTATTTGTTGAGTGTTTCGAATAGGTGAATTAGAGATTTAGTTATTCGAGATCGCATGGCTACGGCGTTAAGTTTTTAGTGGTAGCGTGCATTATTTGTTGAGTGTTTCGAATAGGTGAATTAGAGATTTAGTTATTCGAGATCGCATGGCTACGGCGTTAAGTTTTTCTTGGTAGCGTGCATTCGATGTTAAGTGTTTCGTGGTAGCGTGCATTCGTTGTTAAGTGTTTCGTGGTAGCGTGCATTCGTTGTTAAGTTTTTCGTGGTAGCGTGCATTCGTTGTTAAGTGTTTCGTATTCGTAAACTTACGGGGACGTGTTATTCGGTGTGACACTTTTCGAAGTCACGTAACACTTAACACACCCCTATACATGTCGTAGGCGGTCATTGATACGGGCTTAAAATCGCAAGTACGCCAGTGGTCACACGACCGAGTTAAAAGTCTGCGGTGTGAGTGGTGGGGCCACTGCGAGCTTAACAGAGCCCTGATGTCTTCAGCTAGAAGAGACAGTGGACATTGAGTGTCAGATCGCAGCGGAGTTGAGACGTCCTGGAACTGTTCCCCGATTCATTGTGCTCCGTGTTATTGTGTTAAGTTGTAATGTCAAGTAATTTGTTAGTTTAATAGAAAGAGTGTATCGCACCCAGTGTATTTTCATTGCACGAAATCCATCTGCTGCCCACATGATGTACGTGCCTAATGGAATAAATCCTGACAACCCGACATACATATTATCACTGCGTATCCAAAGTCATCAAAAATTCCCTCAAGTACAGAAACAAATACCAAAAGATGCCTTAGGCCCGAAAGTGTTCCACGCGCGCCTCAAAGAGTTGTCAGCAACGGGAGGGGCCGTAAGGGCCGGTGCCTGCCAGGGCTGCGGGACTGTTCGAAAGAGATACCGCGGCCCTGGAACATAAAGGGCCAATGAAGGAACATGGGTGGTTTTTAGTCAGCAAGAGTCTGACACTCCCTTCCGCTCCGCCCAGGGCGGGGGGGGGGGGGTCATTTGATGATTTCCCACCCACCAAAAAAAAAAAAAGTCCCATTTGTTCAATTCTCTTTATTTTTTTAACATATTATTTACATTTTTATTAACAAAAATTATTAAATAATCATTTAAAAATATTGAAAATACTAGCCCACCGGCATCGGGAACAGGGTCCAAGCTACCGGTGGTCAGAACTCTTGAGAGAGGAACCTCTTAACAATACGCGCCGTGTCCAGAAGAACTGCCTTCTGAATCAAGCCCTTGATCTAGCTGCCAAGGGAGAGCCTACTCAGATGTTGGTCATCGTAGGTCGATCCCAATACTACAACGTGATATTACCATCATCGAGAACTGGGTCGGGCACATACATAACGTATGGCCGGTATGGCACTTCTGATTCCACAAGGTTGTACTTCAAAGCAGATAATCCTGGCAACGAGGTTGTGTCTATGCAAGTACTCTCCGTTAGCCAGACGAGAACACCCAGAAATAATGTGTCGGATCGATTCTCCCGGACGGTGGCATGCCCGACATAATATGTCAACCGTGCTATCCTTCACAATGTATTTCCGGTAGGTATTCGTCATCATTTTGTTTAATTTATTATTATTATATATTTATTTAATTTATTTGTTGTGCCCTAAGGCTTAGAGCATTTAACTTTTTTACATACATAATAGGTAACTGCTTGAAAATAAAATAATAACTAGGAGGATTTAGCCTTTTACGTCTTATGGTCAATATTTATTTACGAGTTCCTCAGAATCTAGTTGGATTGATATATTACGATGAATCCTCAGCAGCCCAGTGAGTCGTTCATCGTCCATCAGTCGTCACGTTTGGGAGAACCATCAAAGTTACAATCTTCGCCATCCGTACGTTAAGTACGTAAGTTTGATTATATTAGCCACTCATAAAACCTGTATGAATCAATATCTGGCCGAAATACAAACGAGTATTGCATGAGCGAAAATGTTCCAAAGCGTCACGTTTCCAAGATATAAGTAATCAAAGTTACAATCTGCGCCAGCAGCACAATTTTGATAGCTCATAAGGAAATGGGACGCTTTAGATGATTTTGTGTTATTCAAAACTTGTTTCTATTGATACCAGCTATTGAAACCCTTTTTAAGATAGAGGCAGTATACTCGTACGTGCCACCAACAAAATTATTTTTTATACAGAATTATCACCACTTTATTATGGGCAGTGGCACATATATTGCTACCATATTTTCCGGCGATAAAAAAAATAAAAAGATTTTTTGTGTTAAAAATAATTAAATCTTAAAAATCATGTATAAATATCCTTATTAGCATACATAAATTTCGTTTTTAGGGTTCCGTACCCAAAGGGTAAAACGGGACCCTATTACTAAGACTTCGCTGTCTGTCTGTCTCCAGGCTGTATCTCATAAACCGTGATAGCTAGAAAGCTGAAATTTTCACAAATGATGTATTACTATTGCCGCTATAACAACAAATACTAAAAATTAAAAAAAATATATATTAAGGGGGGCTCCAATACAACAGATATGATTTATTTGCCGTTTTTATAGATAATGGTACGGATCCCTTCGTGCGCGAGTCCGACTCGCACTTGGCCGGTTTTATTCTACCACTTCCGGCTTTCTCTGCCTTATAAAGGGTTAATAGGTTTTATGCGTGGCCGCTATTTTGTAAATAAAAAAAATGGCGGAATTTAGGTAGGCCACGCTTCATGCAAAAATCTTCCAACCCCTCTGGTATTTATTTATTAATAATTAAGTAACCTTAAACAAGTAAGCTTTAAACTCATAAAATATAAAGTAAGTTAACATTATACAATGCGTAAATCGTAACCTGAGTTTAAATCTTGGATTTAAACTCACGATTTTTTTTCAAGACAAATACTTTAGCAATAAACCATAACCATTAGACTTACCCACTACCAACTGAACTTGTCATCGATTGTTTCAGAGAAACAAATAAATGCTACCCATCTGATCTTGAGAGCATACTTCACACTAAAGTACAGATGTCAACACATCAAGCTACTACAATCTATCAAATTTCTTTAATGGATTTTCAACTTTGTCGCTAAAGCATCAGGTCCAAGGTTGATTGGATTTTTTTTACAGTTTCGAGTAGCTTGATGTGCTGGCGTCTGTACAAACAGTATTTTATTCATTGATATAATTATTTTAATACAAAAATCTTCCTCTTTGGATTCACAATGAACCATTACACAGGCCTACATAAAAAAAAGGTTTTTTTTGGTGCAGTTAAAATTCGTTTAGATATTGTTTTTGGACGTGTTTCTGATGAGTTAACAACAACTATCATACTTTTATCAGATCCAATTTAACAACTACCCTCAATTTTAAAATTTCAGCAAGGTTTCACAAGTTTTATATTTTCAACTATTTCGTTGTTTTTGTGCTACAGCGAGCTCTTCAAGATGTTGTTTGACCAATCCAGGTGCATTTAGTTATGCGGTGAATATACCTTTGAGGAATATCCAAAAACCATAACAGGTTCGTGAAAAAAGCATATTTCGCTTACTTCAACTTGAGTTTTGAGCATCAAGAAAAGCCTTGGGTGTATCATTTTGTGTATAAAACATTCACTGCATGTTTGACAAATTGCAGAACAAGGTGTACGAAGTTTGGGACACCGATGATTTGGAGATAACAACAAAATCGCTTCGACGACTTATAGTTCTATTTGGTTAGGATCTTCGGCATAAACCGTCAAAATCGAAGCAAATGGACTAATGATTGTAGTGGTAATGGATGAATGGTTTTTTTGTGAAATAATGAGAATCGATCGATGAATGAATTTTTCAATGGGTATCGTTCGCATGTGTTGCCGATCGTGGATACGTTATACACACACATATGCATTCGAGTTCTCATTATTTCTCAAAAAAAAAACATTACATTTATTCTTTCATGTTTTTTTTATTGTTACTTTTTGAAAAAAATAGTCCCAATCGTTTCGAGTTCGATGATCGAGTTAATGGTATTCGGTTCCAGAACGACCTAAAAATAATGGTGTATATGTTGTTGTTGTTTATTATCCCTTAATAAATAAAATAAAACCCCTACATCTAAATACCCTTATTGTTTAGTTGCCTTCTGCTCCGTCCCGCCTGACGTTTCATCTTTACTAAGAGGTTGTGTAGTCGTATATTTATTCAGGTATTTCTGCAGACCGTCTGTGCCGACACGAGCGGCAATCATTTTGAGCGTCATGGCGAATAGTTCGTGGGCTATGTTCTTGTCGCGAGCCATTGCGGATTCTTCGCAGTAGAAACAGTTGTTGAAGTACAAACCGGTGACGCCTTCTAGCTCAGCTGCGGTCGCTGCGTAAACCGTTGTTGCTGCTCCTTGTTGCTGTACCAGAATATGTATTATTTAGATTAGGTAATAAAATGGCTGTTGGAGAGCTAATAAACATACCATCTTGATGTTTGCCTTGAAAGGGTAGGCAGATTTGTATGTATACAAAGCACATTTCGACAGATATGGTGATGATATATTTTGTAGTATTTTAAACAGGAAGTGGCAATGCTTTGGAGAGCTCAGTATTGGATGTTTTTAGGTGAGTTTACAAAACAAAACCAGCGAGTGACTTACCAAAGATTTAGTAAAAGGTCTGACTAAAAAGAATGCTAGTCTGAACAGCCACCATGACTTGCAGAGATTTGTGTACACCATGTTTCCAGGATGAAGGGAGTTCACGTATATACCCTTACTTCTCCATTCTTCACTTAACACCTGAAACAATATTTTTTAAACTTTTAGTACTATTATTGTACAAAGATCTGTAAGATACTGACAACTAGGTCCTGGAACAAATATTTTCGAGGTGGCAACATTACACGCAAGTCAAGTGATGCGATTGGCTGCTGAGAATTAGTTAGCTAATTATTGTGTTGATTTTAATTTAAGAAACCAGGTGAAAGTTATGTGGCATGTTACAAAAATAAATATTCAAATACCTTTGCAGTTATAACATTATACAATTTAGAATTGTTGTAGGCCATCATAGAGCTGTAAGCGTCTTTTGGCATCGCAATATTTTGTAATGTAAAAACATTCTTGAGGTCAGCAAACCTGAAAAATTGAGAATTCTGATTTAAGATGGGATATTTAAATCATAAATCAAACAGATATTATTACGAGTTACCATTTTTATGCTTAGAGTATACCTTTGTGCATACCTTCAACATAGTTAGTAGGTACACTAAATTATCTAATGTGCTGAATTACAGCTTAAATTATGTTGAAGGTGAAGGGTAAAGTGCAACAATAGGTCATAAATCAACGCAAATTCATGTCAATTTAACATAACATCTCGCTTGACATCTTTAAAAGGTTCGCCAGAGGAGTACCTATAGCACATACACATTTGTTTTTTATGTTCATAGAGATAGTAATAGGTGGAGTTTATTTGCCTAAACAGTAAGTAACATGTGGATAATACGTCCCTATAAAATCCTGGGGCGATTAATAAGTTCCGAAATAAAGCTGTTAAATTAGAGGGAGGTATTTATTCACATGTACACAAGTAATGAAACATATACATTTAGCAAAATTCACTAAATAAATTAATTTTTTCTTTATTTTTAATTGTGAAATAACCGTTTCTCTTTCGAGATAAGATCTTTATCGTATTAGTATTGGTTCCAAAATACTATGTTTGTGAAAACGTAAAACTTTAATCAATACAGTTGAAGAAAATCACTTTTAAATGTTGCTGCATGTATATGTTATGGCTAAATATGGGTGTGAACATAAACGATTAGGCGGCTAGGTGTGAAAATAAACTTAAGATTAGCCGGCTAAACTTTACATAACCTAACGTAAGTTTAGCGAGCTAATGTTAAGGTAATGTTCACACCCGTCTTTAGCCATAACATATACTTTTCATTGTTCGTGACTGAACTGTACATCCTTGAAATTTAGGCAAATAAACTGTACTGTAAGTACCTACCTATACCAATTTCTGGTTGTTTCTTGTAAATTATTGTCTATTATTCGTAACGAAACAAGTGATAACTACATTTACCTGTGTGACTCTGAAGAAACAAATACAACTCGGGAGCCTTTCCTCAACAGTGGCTCCAACAATATGGCCAAGTACAAGTGACTGACATGGTTGACTTGGCAAGTTGTCTCTATGTTATCCTCTGTCTCAGTGTATGGCAAGCCAAATACTCCTGCATTCAGGATTACGATATGTAGGTGGCTGGAAAAAACAATATTAAAATTATTTTGTAAGTATTGTATATTGGAAAGGCTTCCATAACACCAATGTCCAAAGCGGATATCTTGCATACAATCATTTTTTTTTTGTGTAGATAGTAGTATTGAGTGAGAGAGAAGTAGTGTCTGAGAGAGAAAGGAGAAGTAAGAAGATGGTGGTGGGGCACAAGCACATGGATGGATATGTTATGTAAAGATTTTATGATATGAAGACAATTTAAACACAGATTATTTTGTAACCTATCTGGGAGAGCAGTACGGCACCCACTAACTAGATTAAGAAACTATTTGCTTGAGCTTTATTTTATACAACTTTGCCATGTAATCTAGTTCTAATTTGACAATAAATCTTTATTATTACTTATTTATTATTTAATTTAAGGTTTAAAAATTCAGTTGTTTCCATTCCTGGCATTTAATTTAGATAATTTTTAATTAGAAGTATATAATTACGGCGGCACAGTTTGCGGAGTGGGTTGGCTGTTGCGCTGAGTATTCGATTCCCGCACGGAACAAATATTTGTATGACCTACAGGTGTTCCGGGCCTGGCTGTTTGTGTATGTGAGTATAAATGTTTGTAAATGCTGGGTGCATTGATACAGGAGAAATAGTGTGTGCTTAAAAAAAGTCCCCAGTTCCAACAGGTGTTTTATTTAATATGCCACTGTCTTGTAGGTTACTATCTGAAGAGTAACTCATAAAGTAAAGTCATAATAATCTCAGTGAAAATTGCAATTTTAGTACCTACTAAACCAGCAATTGTGTGATCTATTAGCAATGCATTCATTCACAATGGTCTGACAATTACATTGTTTCAAATAAACATTGTGTGACAGTAGATAGTCATGGTAGCAGTATGTAGGAAAACAATAAATATACTACTAGAAAAATGTTGAATCATTCTTTTATAAGAAGAATAACATTGTATTATGAGATAAAAGGAAACCGTTATAGCCATAGTGTATTTTCCAAGAAAATAATGAAGTTTTCCTTGAACCGCATAGTAAAATAAGTAAGCAATAGAATACTTACTCTGAGAACACTGTTTTTATTGCAGCTGCACATTTCTTAACACTTTGTAGTGAAGTTAAATCCAAATGAATGGATTTTAAGTCATCTTCTGAAGCTTTGGTTTCCTGCACAATAGTCTGTATGGCCTGCTGAGTAGATTCCATATTACGGTTTGCAAATAAAACATTGCAGCCATGCCTTGCAAGTGACTTTGCAGTTTCATATCCAATGCCAGCATTGGAACCTGTTACAAGTGCGTATTTTCCAGACAAGTCCACACCATGGAGTACCTAGTAAATGAAAGTTTTCATTTATTTAAATGAAAAATCGAGGAGATGCATTATAGGCATTAATTATGGTTTCAAAAGAAAAGGCATAATTAGAGAGTGAGAGAGTACGTATTAGATAATTACTTTAGATTTATAGTGTAAACAGCACCATCTTTAACTAATTGGAGGCCCTGGGCACTTCAGAATAATGAGGCCCTTGTAGGATGCAAGAGCGAGCGAAGCAAGCTCGAATTTTTTTGCAACCCGCCTCATATAGGTTAGGTTTTCTTGTGATAGTTCATACAGAAATAATGGGTGTTTTTTTAGCAGCGGAGAACTAATGACTTAATTTGAAATAAACCACAGAAATTTATACACAATAAAATTTTTGATATCCATGAAATTGGTTTTATTTTACAGATAATTTTATGTGACAAATGTATAAATATGGTTTCGGTCATGTGACCACTGAGGAGGGCGAGAAGCCGAAAAAAAAAAATATTAGTATCCTTCGGGCCTGCCTGGGATAAGTAAGATTTTTTTTGACAGCCTCTAGCTTAGACAGTTACAGGACCTTGGGGCCCCCTTGTATCATGGGGCCCTGGCCACGTGGCCAGTGGAAGATGACCCTGTGTAAAGAATTGTTGGTTGACCAACAAAGGAAAATCAAAAATCATTATTAATAGTCAAAGTATTCTCCTTAGACTGTGACACCTAAGTATCTTAAAAGATCATGTTTATATTTGAAACTGTTACACTCCGCAATATGAGCTAGTTTTAACTTAGTACAAAAAAGGACTAATTTATGTAAAACTAAAATTGATTAAAAAGATTCAAAGCTATTAAGTTTAGTCTTGTTTAGCCTAAAAATTAAGCATTTAAAGGAAAGGAAAATGCTAGTGAATAATTCTGCTGCTAAACTGACCTGAAAAGCAGTGGAAGAAGCATCAAATCTCTGTCGAAAGTCATGCACATGTTCTTTAGCATCCGTAGCGAACGCTAACCTGGGATCCACGTAGGTTTTTTGGCCAGTATCCTTCTGAACATACACAGGTTTGTCTTCTTCATCCACAGTTTTCGTCCAGCCGAATGGTAATTCTTTTGGTATTTCCTTCTTCCGTCCTGTTCTTGGGTGTGTCCATTGCGTTTTATTCGTACAGGTGCTGAAGTGTAAAGTTCAAACAGGCTCTGTTTTAATAATTATTGTACGAAAACCCGACCTTAAGGTTTTAGCTACTTACTTTATAAAGTAAACGCTTCCATCCTCTGTTGACTTTTGCTCCCATCCTGAAGGCAACTCATCTTCACTATCACTGTCTATGTTATGCATGTTACTTAATAATTATCTCAAAATTAGAAGACAACTGGCTAAACGATTATTGATTGAATGTAAAAAAAATCGCCAGTTCCCCTCTGTTGATTGGATTGACTTAATGTTTACAATAATATTTTCCCGTGATGATAGATAATTTAACCTGACCAGACTAAAAAAATAAAAAAGAAGTTCGAAAACTTAGTCTTTTAAGCCAAATCCGGATGGCCTAATGAACCGTGGGGTTCTATTAATGTGTCGAATTTCTAGAGCGTACGAAAAGTCACTCGACTCGCTGCTGAAGCTGAAGGGTTGACTAACGAACTTATAGCCCAAGTTTAATAATAAACTGTAAACCATATGTAGACTGCATCGTGGTGCTTTTGCCGCGTGGCCATAGTCAGAAATACAGTCCCCGGCACAAAACTTGGCAAGAGTTGTTAGATGTGCACAATTCGTTTTTAGGTCTCTTTGGTGGTCAAGCGTGACGCGGGGTATGAGGTAGCGCCATTGAGATATAAATAGGTCTATGGGTAGCGCCGATCCGAGCGCGCGATTCGTCCGTCCCGTCGGCCGTCAGTCAACCCTTGCCTCCCGCACCGCGTTTACATTCCGTTCGCTCCCGATTACACTTTTAAGTGTACGAAAGTTGAACCCTTTGTTTTTGTTTAGTTTTTGTTACGAGTTGTTGTTGTTGTTTTAAATTTAGTTTTTGTAACGTTGATTACAATGCCAGGACCAAATACCGTTATACGCAGACATGCCAGAGAAATGGTATACGATGTGTATTGTTTCATGGAGAAAGAAGTTCGAACTGAAAAAGAGACGGTAAAACGGACTGCAGAAGCTACTAAAACGTCAAGGCACGAAAGAACCATGAAAGAACTGACAATAGACGTATAGTCAAGGAAGGCAGAAATTCTGAATTCCTCACTGTTTACACAATTACTACCTAACAAATAAAGAGCTGCCCACAGTAGAAAAACTAAAAGATGACATCAATTTTAATGGGTCAGAACGCAGTCTACGCAGGATTTTAAATAACTTAGGCTTCCGGTGGAAAAAAGCCGAAAACAATAGAAAAATTTGAATAGAAAAATCTAATATTAGATTACTAAGGATAGAGTTCCTTAGAACTATTACTAGAAATAGGGAAGAAGGAAGACCGATTCTTTACACAGATGAGTCGTATGTTGATTCATCTCATTCAGGTATGCATCATACTTTGTCTCGCATTATTGTGTCCTGTGAAATTGTCTGGACGTTAAGAGAGAACTTTATAAAAAATAATCATTATATCTCTTTTATAGGTTCTCAAGCGTGGTCAGATGGATCACTTAAAACTTGGGCTTAAAAAGCCCATTTCGAAAGGACAACGTATTGTGATAGTGCATGCTGGATCCGAAGCTGGATTTGTTCCCAATGCGCTGCTCTTATTTAAAGCTGGAACAAAGTCGGGGGACTTACATGACAACATGAATTATAATAACTACACAAAGTGGCTTCGCAGCCAACTAATACCGAACCTGCCGCCAAATGCGGTGTTAGTGGTAGACAACGCATCGTACCATAATAAACAGTACGATCCTGCACCTACCTCGAATGCCAAGAAATGGTTGGCGGAAAGGGGCATAGCATACGAGGAAAGTATGCTCAAACCCCAGTTGTACAAATTAATTAAATTGTACAAACCACAACACAAAAAGTACAGTATTGACCAAATACTGGCAGAACACAACCATAGTGTTCTGCGATTGCCGCCCTACCATCCGTACTTAAATTCTATAGAAATGGCATGGGTGGGCGGCAATTAAAGGTTAAGTAGCCACCAAAAATATTATGTGGAATGTGACCAGTGCAATGGAGTTAGTTAGGGAGAAAGTGGCATTAATGGGCACCGATGAATGGTCGAAATTATGTGGGAAGGTTAAGAAAATTGAGGCGGACTACATCGAAAGCGACCATATAGTCGACACAGTCACTGAAAGTTTTATTATTTACACCGGTGACGATAGCGACTCCTCCGACGAGAGTGAAGATAGTTTTGTCGAGGATGAGGAGCCAACTCCTTCCACCAGCTCAGGTGGTACTTTTAATTTGATGCCAGGCGTAACAGTTTTATCAACTGATAGTGACGAAACCACCTAATTTTTAATAAAACTTAATTTTGTTTAAATACATTTTTTTTACTTTGCATAGTTATATATTTTATTTATAACACCTAATAAACTTTACGAATTCCTCTCCTTTCTTTAATAATGACAAGCAAAAAAAGTGACCAGTTTGTTAATACCTACCTTGCAAAGTTACGTGCCGAGGACTATAAGGCTCTATACTATGTAATGGTCTGTGATGACATGGAACTATAGTGGATCGTAATTAATATGTGTATCGTGTCGTGTGCCTGGCACACAGGTCACATGGAAGTTTTATGAACATTAAATTACTATTTTGAAATAGTTTATTTGGTAATATTGAAAAACTTTTAAAGAAAACAACAACTATTTGTTAACAAATTTAATTCATAACAAAATAGAAACCTTTTACATACATGTGTAAGGCAAAGGTGTGCCCATATCACATTTTGACATTGTCCCATGTTAGCGAATAGGAACGATCCTTTTACCATTAATCCGGCACAAATTCAGATTCAGGCTGCTCTGCAGAAAGCCCTGATGGAAAAACTCATTAACACTAACTTGCAAGCACAGCAAGCAATAGTGCGACTTCTGCGACTCCAAGACCACTGAGGCAGTCTCTGTTATGCATATATCTTAAAATTAGATTCTTTGCAATTATTATAGTCTGGTATCTTCTATTTGTGGCGACTTCTTATTAGTAGGCGGTCCTTGTGTACTTGGTAGTAAAAATGCGAGTAATCCGCAAACTGAAAAAGGAAAAAAAATGTAGATTATTTTGTTTTTGATTACATTTTGGTCTGTTTCACTTCTGGGTATCTCCTTGGGTAAGTACAATAAAGTTATAATAAAATACTTACGAATTAATAAACCTCCAAACAGGTAGAAAGTCAATTCGCAGAATGCATTTAGAAGAATGCCTGCGACGTTGGTACCAATTATTGAGCCCGTACGACCCAACATCATGGTTAAACTAACCGCCATGCCCCTGAAATTATGAGATGGTTAGACAGGTAGGTACAAGTTACATAGTGCGCACACTATTATTTGGCGAATCAAATCCCAGATTTCAGCTATGAGTTAGCTTAGGTTACTAGTTCCCATGATCCCCTGTGCAAGTGTGGGAAGGGAACACCGGGGTGGTTTTTAGTCGGTTAGAGTCCGACAGACCTCTCCGCCCGCTCTAGGGCGGAGGACATCAGTGTGGATTTTGTAACCCGGGAACAAAAAAAAAGGTTAGCGTCCATCAGTTCCAGTAATAAAGTACCTAATAAGCAATACTGTTATTAATAAGAGTACTGACAATACTGACCAAAACGGACACGATCAAAGCGGATAAGAGACGTGCGGGTATTAACCAATCATATTCGTTGAAATGTACATACATTTCGTCTATCGTCTGTCCTGTGATTGGTTGAATCTTGCACGTCTCGGTACCGCTCCCCTTGTCTAAGCTTTATTTACCTCAAGTTTGTAGGGAAAAATTCCACAGAATATGCATTCACGGGTCCAATAGCGAGACCCATGATCGGGAACGAAGACATGAGAACAGCGAAGATCATGTCTTGCGTTATGAAGTTGATGAGCACAACGAAAGTTCCTATAACGAGGAACACTATGATGAGAAGCCTCTTCTTGCCGATGAACTTGACTGTACTACTGACCGCCACGGCTATTACGGCACAGCTTACATTTGCTACTGAATTTATAACAAATGTTATTGTTTCTATTGTGTCTACGCATTCAGCGTCTTCTGCTACTGTCTGAAACAAAGGAAGACATGGTATTTTACGAATTTATCAAAATCTAAAGTCTATTTTAATTAGGCTGGGAGTCTTTCAACTCTCTTTTTAAATTTCAAAACAAAAGAAAGTCTCCAAAACTCCCTCCCTTCACCACTTCCTAGTGTTTAGCTGGAAAGAAGTGGCGTAATAAACTCCCCAGCAAAAATTATGCTCGTAATACTAACCTGATTGAGTCGTTCAAAGATGACGTCACAGGCCGTCATGCCTTCCCCGTCTCCGGTCATCACCCTGTTTAGCACATCTGGGACCCACATGTATAGACCGTTTAATCTGAAATACAAGTACTTACATAACAATGATGCTATCTAAGTAGGTAGGTTTGTAACATTTTGTAGTTACCGACATTCTGCCTGTCTGTATGATAAAATCTGTCTGACTTTTAGCGGTTAGTTATCAGCTGAATGTTGAAAAAAAAAACAATTAATTTGACTTAGTTAAGGTTACTACTTCACAAGCAAAGCCATTTCTTATTTATTTTGTGGTCACCCCTGTTCCAGAACGGTATTTTGTATCAACGGAGATATGAATTTTCAATTCGTTTCAGTTAAACCTTGGTTAAACCAGGTCCACGATGATTGGTGCCGTCGTCAGACAAAGACAATTAACTAGTTCCAATTCCTATTGTTTTTTTTTATGTCATATTCCAAACTTACACTGAGAATATTCCGAACATAAGAAATCCGTTCAAGGCAAACCATTTTAAATATGGAGCCCTGAGTAACGGTAAGCTCTGTACTTTTAATGATTTCAGGAAACTTTTCTTTGTGTTGTCATAGGGAGGTGCATCCAGACGCTTAATCTGAAACCATAGACATTTGTTTTATTATTATGGAGCTATAGTTTGGATGAGAAAAGTTGGATGGATTATGTGAGGAATAATATGAAAGAAGAGGGAAGGGAGTGCATGATATTTGTGACGGTTGGCAGTGGCGAATAGAAGAAGGAAACATGGGGCATCTGGCAAGGATAGGAGACATGATGATGATGATAGGGATTTGGTCATTACCGGAAAATTTTCGGGAGATGTTTTCTTGTTCCCAGCGTATATTGTTTGCAGCACTTTAAGGGCCTCATCCAATTTGCCTTGAGAAACCAAATATTTTGGACTTTCCGGACCGAAAGACAGTAGAATAGCAGCTATGATGAATATGGTTGCGTATATCATCGTTAGCAGTCTCCATGGCCTGAACAGGTATGCTCCGAAGTCTATCCGGAAATCGAGCGGCAGTATTCCCCATGCTATTACTGTAAAATATCAAGAAAATGTTTTATTGTTCGCAAACAAAAACATTCATACAAGCTAGGGGGGCAGTTTTGTACAGGACTGTCATGTATGTTTAGAACCCTATTACGACTTAGTGGGAATTTTCGCTTTCTCTACCAACGAATAGGTTGTAAGTATGTCCTATAAGGCTGAGCGACTGTTATAAATGAGTAGGTACTCATTTACAACAGTATTGTCGACGAAAAAACCCAAGGATAGAAAAAACACAAAGTTCATTCGTATTTATTACCAATAAATAAGTACTTAGATATATTTTATTAATGTTATCATAATTAATAAATAGTTTTTAAGTGGGTATCATAAACGTATTAAGATAAACAGGATTCCAGTGCGGTGATACAATCATGGATGACTGGGAATACTTAATCAAAACATTTTTAATGTTGTCAACCGGAGATCAAGTGTCACTAGAATTCACATAACATTACATAATTATCACAGCTGCATTGAGAAAGTTTGCCCACTTGTATCAAAATGTACTGTATATTCTTCGTTGTCGTGTGGTTAGTGCCTAACCTGGCGTCAGAGTTTTTATATCGCCCATGGGCCATGGGCTCATGGCCCTCTGACTTGGCTTTACATGCCGTCGAGAAATATCTCTCAGGCATGCTGGTTTCCTCACGATGTTTTTCTTCGCCGAAGCAAGTGATAATTATACAATACGCAAATGAATCCGAAAAATCAGAGGTGCTGGTGCGAACTTGAGACCTATGACTTGGCAGTCCGAAGGACACATCACTAGGCTTTCACTGCTTTAAAAAAAATAAGTAGTGTTACATGGAGCGACTGCGTACCTATCTAACCTTGGTAGGTCCGACCTTCGGGTTTCTGATTAGCCGTTACGACTGTCAAAGATCTACGAATAACAGCTGGGACCAACGGGTTAACGTGCTTTCCCGGGCACGAAGATGCCTCAAAATGTAACGGATGGGTACCCACGAAAGACCTTGGCCAGCATAGCTTAACCTTTGATCAACTCGTACGGCTGTTACAACGGTTTTAGGTAATAAAGATGTCTATAATACTTACGAGGTACTAAAGCAGAGCCGCTAATCTGAAGAGCGTTGGTGATGGACAGGACCACATCCCTGTTCTTTCCCGGTAGGATCTCGCCGATGAATGTATAGGGCACTGCCGCCGGGCAAGCTATGCTGGCCAACAGTAATATTCATATGTTAAGATTGAAAAAATAGATAATATTCCATGAGGTATATACAATGCAGAAACAAGTTTCAAAAAAGTAATCGGGAAGATACATTAGTTAATTCAGCAACAGCTCTGAGAATGACCGGTCCAGCGTAACACGCATTTAACGAATTCTTGCAACCATTAAAAGTTTAATAATTCAAGAGACGGGGTGGGCGCAACAAGTTTTCTTCTTCCATTGTCCTCTGTCAACCGTCACGCTATCATTTACTCCTTTTTCTTTCATATCATTCCTCACAAATCCATCCATCGTTTCCTTAGTCGTCCTCTTCTTCTCCATCCATCAACATTTCTGAGCTCGAGAGTGGAAATTAATTTTATTCTGGAACTGCTAATATACGTTTAAATTTAAAGTCCATATCTTACCAAAGAGACGTGAGAAACTTGCAAATCGCAAAGCTGATGAGGTTTGGCATAAACCCAGAAACTATGCCAAATACTCCAGCAAGCAGAGACGCGTATATAACGACCATCTTGCGGCCCCTAGTGTCCACGAGGTAGCCCCATGGAAACGAAGTGGCAACGATACCTGAAAATTTATATTCAATGTTATGTTGATGAACCAGTCAACGTTTATGAGTTTATTGACTTATTAGTCGGTACCTATAAAGGTAGGTACATTTTTTTTGCCAGAGAACGCTAATGGCCATTAGTAAGCTTTAAGTTAGCCAACGCCTACCGGAAACAACGCCTTCCCTTCCTAAAACGACATTGACTGACTCATGACTTAAAAAAAAACAATTTAATTCAGAACTCCAATAATGCTGGAAGTTAGCCCCATTGGTCTTCCTAGTTTATCCAAATCAGCTGTTTTAATGGTCCTCCTGATTAGTTTTCCGTAACGGCTGACAATTTCAACATAGATATTAGCCATGGGCGCGGATATGCATAATGGGAGTAAAAATACCCACAACGAAGCCGAAAGTTTAAGGCACTAGTTCTCCCCGTCATTGCGATCATTTTTTTGTTTTGGATTATCCTTGGGAACCTTACAGTTACGGAGATGTTGGGGGTCAAAGTTCCAACTTTTCACTAGTTTTTTTTTTAATACAAGTTTTTAGTCATAACATTTACTTTAAATACCGCCATGACCCCCAAACTATTCCATGCATCCATTATAGCACATTGTTTTGAGTGCGTTACATTGATTCCTGCCCTTAAAGTGATATTACCTACACCCCAAAAAAGAAGTCGTTTCCCAGCAATAATTTTTGCGTAGAGTTACTTAGTTTGATGTACAGAATCAGTGGTGTAGCTAGTCCTAGTAGGGCCCTATATCAATTTTTTTGGGTGCCCTTTAGGGCACCTTTTATTTTTTCAAAACTAAGTAAATAGCATCTTGACTTGTATCGCTTTAGCTGTCATTCATTTTCCTAAGAGAATATGTGAGCGAGCAAAGTGAGACAAAAAAATGTGTAACAGCTAGGATGCTGTAATTTTTTAGCTTCATCGAAAAGCGTGCTAAGCGAGCTCGAAAAATAGGTGCTTTCTGGACCGCGATTGGAGAAGCGTTCATCAAAGAGCGAGCAAAGCGAGCTCGAAAAATTGTAGCTTTTTGGACAATGATAATATAAGTTATATAATTTTCATTTTGTCTTTTATCAAGAAGAATATTTCCTCATCAAGGGCCCTTGTTACTCGGGGGCCCCGTATCATTGATACGGCGGTAGCTACGCCCCTGTACAGAATGAACGGCTTCGTGAAGGGTCCGTTATAGTGCACAAGTGTGTGCGTAGGCACAGGTGCACTCTCTTTTCCCTCACTCTCGTAGGAGAGATAAGACGCAGAACCACAGCCACGGGGGTATAGTAATAACAAGCAGACGAAGAAAGTATGGCGTTTTCCTAACAACGACCATGACTTACTATGGCCATAGGGACAATTATCGAGAAATATAAACAGTTTTCATTAAAATTACTAATTCCAAGATAATAGAAGATAACGATTACCCCAGTAACACATAAATTACCTCCCAGTACCCGTTTTATATTTTCAATAATTAAGGTAAATGCGTTGCTGATTTTAATTGATCAATTGCTTTGACCTAAATCGGGGTTTTTTTGTTTGAATTAAATTAGTTATTTTCTTCGCCTTCTGCTAATGTGGCTAGCATTTTCTTGGTAGGTGGTGGTCCTATATAATTGGCGATACCTATAGGAATAACTGAAGTTAAATATTTCGTGCTGAAAATGATTGATCGTTTGGTTGTTTGCAGTATGATGTTGGTAAGCCTATGTGTGGTGGTGTGGCGCCTCTCTCACATGTGATACGGTTGTCTGGTTATTTTTCATCGAATTTGCAAAATGCAGATAGATAAATCTGTATCATTGACTGCTTTCATTTAGCAAGTTCGATTAACTTATCAAATTAATGTGTATTTTATCAATTTTGTGATTTTTTTAGATAAGTTCTCAAGGGTGCGGTAGATACTCGTATTACTGTCACTACAGAGTTGGAATTGGAATACTGACTGTTACTAATTAGATAAACGATAATTTTGAAATAAAAGCAGTAATTAAACGGATTTACACACTTACGTATTGTAGTAGACCCTTCTTCTTTATCAAACAACAACTTTCTTTATCAAGAAACAACTCATGATGTGGTAAAAACATAGTACGACGCTTCAAAGGCAATATTTACCAAGCGACATGTCGGCAACTTTACAGTACGTTTTACGTTAAAATTATGTAGTTATGACAAGTAGGCGATTTTTTACGTTTTTTTTTTCAGAAATGAAAACTGACCATTTTCAAGTTTTTATTAAGTAGTTGTTTTTATATGTCACTTGGTACATACTACCTAAGCGTCGATATATCAAATCAACCTTACATCAAGATAGCGAAGTGTACAGACGCCAGCATATCAAGCTACAACAATCTGTCGAATTTCTATCATAGAATTTTAAATTTATCACTAAAGTAATAGGTTCAAGGTTGATTGGGAAAATATGACAGTTTCGGGTAGCTTGATGTGCTGGTGTCTCTACCTGACGTTCATTTATTTAGTACCAGACGCTACTAAGTACCACCATTTAGGAGTACATTGGTGGGATTTATTACTATGTGAAGGATTTAAGGTACCTATTGTAATTCTGTATCTTACCTATATAAGGTATTGAAGCTATGAATCCTCGCTGTCCATCAGTCATGTCCAGATCGCACATCGCAGCTGGTAACACGAAGGAGTATCCCACCGGTTCCACGATAGCTGCTATCAGGAACAAGGCCAACACAAAGCAGTACTTTAAGTTGTAAAATCCGATCCCTGGAACGAACGTTTTTATGTTATATAACGCCAAATACCTACATATTAACAATACATTTTACATTGGATTCTATAATTATGTTAAAAGTGTTAAAACCAAATGTGGCTATGAGTATAGCGGTTACACACAAAATCCGACATCTCACAAGCTGAGCTATCTCGAGGCTAAACAAATAGGTACAACAGCAAGCCTACAACTGTTAAGCAGTACCACAACCAGCACATCCGTCTGGTGAGAGGATCTTAATAGAGGATCTAATACTGGGTAAGTCACAGAGAGTAGTCTCTCCTCAATTCATGAATTTCCATTAAATAAATACTTGATTAGAAACAGCGATTCTTGTAATCAGTTATTGCTATGAATGACCTGATGAGATCATCTTTGGTCGAGAAAGATTCGTAGAACAGAATATTGATTGTTGGTGTACAAATAAAGTCGTTTCTTGCATGATGATTAACGGGCGGCGACTCCCTGTGGTCCTCGAATTTGTGTCAGATTTATTGCTGTTTGTGGCCCGGCCTTTGAGGTTTACCCCATGTTTTTTTTTTACATTCGCAATTTGGAAGAGATTCAATGAAATTTGGAAGTGATGAAATGAAAAACGCATTTGACTAAAAGTGTGATGGATAAAAATGTTGACGGATGGCGAGGGAATGGAAGACCACAGAACAGGTGGATCGATTGTGTGAGGAATGATATAATAGAAAGCCGTGTATTAATGATAACGGGACGGTAGCGGACGACAGGGGAAAATGGAAGAATATTTTTTTTTTTTTTTTTTTATATAATGAGAATTGATCGATGAATTAATTTTTCAATGGGTATCGTTCGCATGTGTTGCCGATCGTGGATACGTTTTACACACACATATGCATTTGAGTTGCCATTATTTAAAAAAAAAAACATTAAATTTATTTTTTCGTGTTTTTTTTTTAATTTTATTTTTTGAAAAAAAATAGTCCCAATCTTTTCGAGTTCGATGATCGAGTTCATGGTATTCGGTTCCAGAACGACCTTAAAACAATGGTGTATAGTTGGTACGGAAATAAATATATTAATCACAATTATGGACCCTGGCGGGCAAAGTATAGATCAAGTAGGAGAGAGGAGGAACACTGGGTGCTTGTTGTGATAAATTTTCTTATTATTGACGTAGATAGTAAGTTATACTGTTTTATTAATAATACAGAATTGAATTTAAGAATTAAGTATAATTAACGTCTTGATAATTATAATTTCCTTTATTCATTTTTACACAAATTTCATGCATTTTTAAATATTCCTTTAAAAAAAAATACAAAAAAAAAACATTTAAAAATATAAAACATCGTAGCCCACCGGTTTCGGGAACAGGGTCCAAGCTACCGGCGGACTCGGCTTCAGAGAGAGGAACCTCCTAATAATACGAGCCGTGTCCAGGAGTACCTACTGCTTTCTGAATCAAGCCCTTGATCTAGCTGCCTAACGAGAGCCTCCTCTGATATTGGTCAAGGCTCTTGGCAATAAAGCCATGGGCTGATACGACTATCGGCACAATGATCGCTTAGTCCACATTCCACATGTCGACATCTTGCGATTATTAATAAAATATTATTATCTTAGTATGGCACTAAATTGAAGCTGCGTTATAATCATATTTAATCACATGGTTCACATCATCACATGTGTTGCTTGAATTACTTCGCATGTGTTTCTGTAGGATTTTGGAGCAAACAACTAATTGTTATGTGGTTGTAATAACTTAATAATGTCCATAAAACTGTTGACCTACTTTGACATGAAGAATGATGATGGATTACTTTGTCTAATAAAATTATAATGAAGAGTGCATTTTAGATATATTTAGATACATCATTATGGATCTAAAGACTTTATGATGGAAGGCCAAAAATGTTTATGGCATTGATGGAGAATACTAACTTGGACAGAATAAGTGACTATTTGTCCAATGAAGAAATGTTATAGAGATATGAGATAAGTACCACCAAAATAGAAGATAATGATGAAAATAGTAATTCAAGGGAAATAGTCTCAAAAAGAAAAGTATTTTATTTAGCGAGATATTGCAGGCATGTTATTCTTTTTTTGGATAAGACCGGATCGGAACAAAGTTAACGTCATATATATGACGTTAACTGTATATATCTATATCAATGTTGCCCACTGATAAGCACTCAGTGTGGTTGGAAATGAGGAAGAATTAGATTATTATAATTGTGTAGAACGGCTTATCTAACAAATTGTTTATTTTGCGTTTGTACCTATGTAAAACTACAAAATCAAATATTAGCATAACGTGCAAGCACGGTTTATTGATGGCATTAACATTAATCGTTGCTATTGTGTCTGATAAATCTTCTTTATCTTCTAGTATGTTATCATTATTTATTGGTACCTGTGATACAGGATTATGTTTACATTGAACTACGTTTAAGGCCGAAGCACACCAGATGCGTGGCGTGACGTGGTGCGTGCACGCACGAGTTGTAATGTATGAAACTGTAAGAAAGGTGTTAGACCAGATGCGCGACGTGTGTACGCGCGTGACCCACGCACGCAGAGCCGCATCTTGTCACAAACCGAGTCCGTGCGCGTGTGTAGCGGATCGGCAACGTCGCACACGCGCCTGCAGTGATGACGTTGTATTATATGGCGCTCCCTGTTAGATGCCAGACCGGGCACGCACGCATACGCATCGGTCATTGATGCACGTGCGCACGCACGCAAAGTTGTATTTATTTACAAACAGAAAGCAGTTTATGTTTTTTTTCGCAATGGAGACAATTTTAAAGGAAAAACTAATAGAAATCGTCCGCAAATATGAGTGCCTCTACAACACCAAACATAAAGAGTACAAAAATAGCAGCAATAAAGCTTCTTCATCAGAAGAACTGCTGTTGTCTAACATCTTTTCGCTAAATGATCTCAACTCCAAATGCCTGCTGGCAAGGCGGCTCGCACGTGCGTGCAGCAGTTCTGCGTAACGTGATGCGTGCGCGCGCGACGTGTGCTGCACCGGTCTTGGCCGGTGTGACAGTGCTCGCACGCGCGTGTGCACGTCACGTCACGCGTCACGTCACGCCACGCATCCGGTGTGACCCGGCCTTTAACAGGTTTTCCCTCTCTTTTGTGGAGTTGAGCCAAACGATCCAACGTACCTAACACACGTTTCTTACGTAACATATCTTATCCCCTGGTCACATTATAACCACCGCTTTAAGAGTCTAATCCCCGTAAATTGATGAACAGACTTAGGGCAAAGGATCAGCATATGATATGGGGCAATGAGTACGAGCCACAGGGAAAGTGTTGAGAAAGAATTGATGGATTGTGTGAAAGATGACACATGGCTAACGAAGTAGGTATAGTGTGCAGCTTAAGAATGCAGTTCAAGGTGGTGTTGCGTGTTAAGAAAATTTGCATCGATATGTCAAATTTGGTACTTTATTTTAATTATGTATTTTGCCGCATATACAGATAAGTTAGTTGAAGGGCTTGAGAGCCTTGATGTGTCGGCTGGTAGAGATTATTTGAATAATAAGGCAACCGTAAATAAATTGTGCATTCGCATAATATACGCAATTAGGAATAAATTACGACGACTACTGACGAAAACGATAAATAAAATTGATTCGAATGTGGGTCAACGTCAAGCTCTTTTTACGTGCCCCGTGACTTTTAGTGTCTTGAAAGAATGTCGAATTATGAAGCCAACATTTTAACTAACAAGCTATAAAGGGCCGAAGAATAATATAAATGGTCCTAGTGACTTAGACAAGTGATGAACGCTTTGAAAGTGTTTTGTACTTCTACAAGGACTGGGTTTTCAGTAGCTAATGTGTCAATCTATCATAGGTACTCAATCAAAATCAAAATATTTTATTTCACATAGGCCTAGGTACATGGACACTTATAAAACGTCGACAAAAAGGTGCACGGTTCGGGTTTGTAGTTTCCTATGGAGAAGAACCGGCAAGAATCTCCATGGTTATTCTTTTAGAATGATTAGTACTCAAGTATGGGGGGACAGTATAGGCCCGGCAGTAAGTCGTTGCTTAGCATAAGTATAATCAGCCTATAATGTTCCCACTGCTGGGACACACGGCCTCCTCTCTATGAGAGGGAATGGGCTAGAATCCACCACACTGGCCCAGTGCGGGTTGGTAGATGTCATATGTCTTCGAATTTTTGGTTCTAGGACATGCCGGTTTCCTCACGATGTTTTCCTTCACCGTTTTTTAGAGCAGTGGTGATGAAATAAATTACACAAAGTAATGCGCCTGCCTGGGTTCGAACCCACGACTACTGTTCGTAAGTCGGGGCCGCCAACACTGGGCCACTGCTGCTCTAGTCATTGCTTACTACACAAAAAACATAAATCAAGATAAGAGGTAAACAAAAGTTAACATGCATCTAGGAATCTACAAGGCCTACACTGTTCACACATTTACAAACAATCGTTAAAAAGAATCTATATAAAGGTAAGAAAATATTATAATAGACTAAATTAAACATGTGACACAAATATTGTCATCAGTGCTCTAACTATCCTGAACAAAAGGTGTTTAAAAACAGTACTTTTTATAAGAAAAGACTTGCTATTTTTTAACCGACTTAAAAAAAAGGAGGAGTTTCTCAATTCGGCCGGTATATTTTATTTTTATTTTTTTATATATGTACACCGATTTTGCCGAGGTTTCTGAACCGATTTACGTAATTCTTTTTTTGTTTGATGCGGAATAGTTTTGAATTGGTCCCATAAAAAGTTGATTCAGGTAGGCCCATTAGTTTTTATTTTATGAGCATTTTTTTATCTACTTTCACCTATATGTCTATTTAAATCAAATCTCGCAAGTTTTGATCCACTTTCCGGTTACCGATTGAGTTGAAATTTGATTTGATATCAAATCTTTGAAAACTTTTATATCCTGACTGACTGACTAATATATATCAGTCAGTCAGTCAGGGCCTCGAATTTTATATGTATAGATAAGCCTATTACCACGAAATGTATGGTTAACAGTGTAAAATAAACGCAAAAATATTTGTATGGGATATTGCAACTAAAAATGAAAAAATAAAAAAACTTTTTTGCAAGAAATAAAACCGACTCCAAAAAACACAAAAAAGTGAAAAATAATTCTAGCTTCAGAAGTCGGTGACTTTCGTTTGTTTGATTCAGTTTTTTGTCACCGACTTCTGAAGCTAAAATTATTTTCACTTTTTTGTGTTTTTGGAGTCGGTTTTATTTTTTTCAAAAAAGTTTTTTGTTAATCTTTATTTAGGTATTACAATCTCAAGATATCAGTTAATAATCTACTAGCTTTTGCCCGCTCTCGTTAATTTAGAATTTGACAATCAATTCGGGTTTGACTCTGCTTGTAATAATAACTCAATCATGATTCGAAAGACACGTGGCGCTATCTATTATCATAAGAACGTTATTGTTGTTTTTCCTCGGGAACAGTACTTTATTTCGGGACAAAGGTACCCTATGTTCGTTTCTGTCCACCTGACAACGTTGATACAGAATTTCAGGATGATCGGTTCAGTGGTTTAGGCGTGAAAAGGTAACAAACAAACAAACTTACTTTCGCATTTATAATATTGGTATGGATAGTATGGATGGACGATGGATGGATTGTTCTCTTATTATATTTGAATCTCAGTAGTTGAGGCTCTCTTGTTTGGTCCTCTCAAGCACGAAGGTATTTTATAGTAGTTTCTATTAAACTTACAGACTAATCTGGACTTAAGTCTAGGGCGGCTAGGCTTGGGTCTAGAGGAATGTGCGTTAATAACAGCCGCACGGGTCAATTTTCTAGTTTAAGCCGTGCTTGCCAAGGTCGTACGGATGAAACTAAGTATATAATTATACTGAGTTTCCTCCGTGCCTCGGAAAGCACGAAAATAAAATTTCTCTTTGGTAAGAAAAAACATCGCTTACACTAGTAAAATTCATATAACAGGAAAACTCACAAAAAAATGAAGCGGTACCTAATAAATAAGGTAAACTTTACTACCTATATTATGTCACAAATAATCTACTGAGTTCTCTGACGATCTACCACTTTTCACCGCCGTTTTGGTCCCGGCAATCATTTGTAGGTCTTTGGCAGTCGTTATAGGTAGTCAGTGACCCAGAAGTCTGACCAGTCTTAGGTTATTGTAATTTAGCCAGTACTAACTGGGTTGTGGAGGTCAGATAGGCAGTCGCTCCGTGTAAAATACTGGTATTTCGCTGCATCTGGTAAGACTGGCGGCCGACACCAACATAGTTGGGAAAAGGCTAGGCAGATAATGATAGGTGGGATTGGTCTATATTGGCTTGAGATGGAGTTTAGCGGGAAAAGGAAAGGCCTTAGCCCTGCAGTGGGACAACACAGGTACACAATAATAATAGCAATTCAAGTATCTCGATCTGGCTCGCGAGGTTGTCGAAATGTGGGACGTGAGTACAGCAGTCATTGTACCATTAGTCGTGTCGGCCTGGCTTTATAGCCAATAGTCTCGATCAACATCTGAGGAGGTACTCGCTTCTCAGCTGGATCAAGGGCTTCATTCAGAAAGCAGTACTTCTGGAAACGGCGCGTATTGTTACTAGGTTCCTCTCTCAAGCGCCCTGGCCACTGAGAACTCGGACCCTGTTCCCGATGCTGGTGGGCTACTATGTTGAATGTTTTTGATATTTTAATGTTTAAAAATGTAATTATTATAGTTGATAAATGAATAAAGGAAATGAAAATTTATTGCCAACAGTTTTGTTAAAATTTCCTGATTTTCAACTTTTGTTTTCGCGCAATTCGATAATGTCACGAGGTATTTACTAGAATGTAATATTCTAGTAAGCCTTGACAGAAATCGTGTGCCTACCTAGAGGTTTTAGTATTTACCAAAATTATTCTAAAAATCATACCAATCTCGTTTTAAACTTGTTCTCAAAGGGATCTCGGCGTTTGGCCAAGTACATAATAGTTTACGAATCCGGTTTAGGACGACTGTCCATCCTGTTTTAAACCTTTAACTAGTGCCAAACTGACCTAAGGCTCGGTAAAGTTTTTTTCTCATTTAGAGAAGAAACTAAACGATTTCGCAAAAATCGTTGTACTTAGATGACACATTTTTATCTTATCAATTTATACGTGATATTAGTGAACTTTTGGATTGTTATTCACATTGATTTTTATTTAAAAAAAAACGTAGCACTCGTATTTTTGGGCAGTTGTGTAATAAACAAATAAACTTTTGTTTGTAAATATGATAAAAAATCGAGATGTATTTTATTGAAGACTGATGAACTGAAATGTGTGTGACCGTGAATTTTGTTCTATTATTATCTTCTTTAATTGAAGTTTCGCGTGTTTATTTATGTAATACAGAGTTCGAGCTGTGTCGTCTACAATATCTGTTATCAATGTCTCGGTTAACATTAATAACTTCCTGGGGCACTAAGACACTTTAAAATTATTGTAAAAATAATGAAATTTAATTAGTTATCTTGCTTACCTGCCACAGCCAGGGCCTGATCCAGATCCGCTGAATATTGTTCCTTATTGTACACATCCTCAGTAATTGTATTAATTTTATTTTCCATTTTTATAAACACATAAAACTTAAACTAAAAAATTATTTAAAAAAACACAATTCACCATCCGCACCGATATCAACAAGCATAGTTTTTAGTCGCCATGGCTCGACTGCAGATAAAAATGTATTGATGAACGAAAACACGCGATAATTATTTCAACTAATTAACTGATTAATGCTGAAACTCGTCCGATTTACTCGAGCGATACGATGCAAAGCCGTAATTAGCGTAATAGTGTGAATTATACACTAGTGCATTTATCAGGAATAAATTTGTAACTCAGTCCGGCACGAGGATCCAATTCCGTACCCCTTCCCACACTACACGATTTTAAGTGATGTTCCAGTGTTTTATTTTCGCAAACGAAACGACATTGCAGCTTTCACCCGGCTAAGGACCGATACGCATTTATCCTTTTGTGCAAGTGATTCAATGTTATTTTATTAACCTTCGCCGATAAAATTCGGCAATAAATATTTATAAGACATAAACATATTGTGAAAACACTTTTATTTTAATTTTCTTTTGTATTTTTAAGACAACATTGAATGAGTTGAAAACAACAGGGAAGAGCGAGACAAAATACGGTTAACTTTATCGATAAAATAAATTCTAAACACGACATAGCCTTGATTGTAGAATCAGTCCTTGAAATCTATACTCACATTTATGAATTAGGTGAAAAGAATGGGTAGAAAATAAGCTTTTCGGTTTTGAAAACCCGTGTGGTGTTTAGGGGCTGGCTTAGGAATAGGATCTATTAGCTTAAATAAATAAGTATGCCAAAATTGTTAAGGATATAATATACCTTCCGAAAAAGAAATTAACTTCCAAAGATCTGTGGTTGACCGTAATACGGTAATCCTAGGCTTGGTTAAAATGAATTACCGAAAAATTAATACAATATTAACCGACAAAAAATGTTGTATACAAACAAACATGAGCTTATTAAAATTACAATTCTACGAAAAATAATAAACTAAATTTCCAAAAAACTACCAAACTTCTGAAAAAAATACTAAGTTTCCGAAAAAAATACAGTTTCCGAAAAAATACAAAGTTTCCGAAAAAATGTTCTGCTGAAATAGTCGTTTTCTTAAGCTCTATAACTTATGATGCAAGAGCGAAGCTACGTCGACTATTATTACAACATTTTGATATTTAACTTGACGTTGAACCTATTCCTGTTTTATTTATTTTATAGCTTAATTCTAAATTAATAATGGGAAAATTTATAAATTTAAGCTGGTGGAAAAAAAATTTTACGTCAGTAAATGCTGTACCTATGCTCATTATTTTTTCGGAGGTTTTATTACTACCCAATTGGCCAAGTGCGCGTCGTACTCACCCGCACACAGGGTTCCGTGGCACCAAACAATATAATAAAAATATTTTGAAGGGTCATTCATAATATTATGTTGTATTGTATTACATTCAACAGCAAAACTAAATTTGTTTTCATAGTATTTTAATGAAAAACAGAGTTACTGCTGCAGTTTGATTAAAAAGTCCTTAAGTCCTATATCTCAAAACTAAACGTCAAATCTTAATCAAACCAATTTTCGTTGATAGTTTTTTTTACGTTACAATTCTACATTTATTCAGAATTTTCCTCCTCTTACTATAGAAATTAGAGGGGTGGAACACACATTTTACCACTTTGGAAGTGTCTATCTTTCAAACGAATGACTTTGAGAAAGAATGGTTTTAGAAACCTCAATATCATTTTTAAAGTTTGAAGTGTTTTTTTTAGTTTCAGTTGCATATGGAGCAGTAGCGAAGGGTCAATTTTTGTAAGCGGCAAGCCGGAGTACAGATCTTTAATGTGATTATAATATTTGTCTATAGAATGCTGACTGTGCCATTTTTCAAGGGAAGCCGGTAGGAATTGGGTTGTATGGAACCTTCGCCACTTATATGGAGAGCCCTTAATATTTTAATTTATATATCTACACTAATATTATAAAGAGGAAAAATTTGTATTTTTGTTTGTGTGTATGTTTGTAATGAATAAACTCAAAAACAACTGTGCCGATTTCAAAAATTCTTTCACCATTGGAAAGCTACATTCACCCTGAGTAACATAGGCACCCGTGCAAAGCCGGGACGAGCCGCTGGTTGTTTTATAAAAATCGTAAAGCGGTTTACAGAATACATCTACCTACCAAGTTTCAATTGTGTAGTCTTAATAGTTTTGGAATAAAGTAGCTGTGACATACGGACGGACAGACAGACAAACATGACGAATCTATAAAAAAGGCCAAATGGTTCCTAAGACAGTTTCCCCGTATCTCCTATGGATTCGGAATTATCTCCATAACAATTTGGAACTGTCCTAGTTTTAACACTCTTGACTCAACACGACTACTATAACGAGCTGCAGCGATAGAGTTCATGGTTAGAGTCAAAATGATTTAGGACTAGCTTATGTGCGCGACTTCGCCTGCGTGTTACCCAGATAAAAAGAAGCCTACGTCCATCCGAAATAATGACCTGTCAAATCGTGACAGAATAGGTGCCGTGGTTCCGGAGAATACCCACCGCATACATACAAAAGCCACAAAATTCGTACTCTCTATAAAAAACTAGATTTTTATTTTTATTCTCATAGGAAACATACCTATCTATTCTAGGAAAAATCTTGGTTTATCCTTAGCATAATATTACGTGCAATTTATTTTTTTCCGCTAGTAGTGCTGATTATTTTCCTCAACCGTAAGGTGGATCCTCATCGGGAAATATATTATGCACTGCACAGAGATAACTACCCACATGAGTATCTGTAAGATTTTCCGATATAATTTCAATTAAATAATTATAAAATTCCTAACACGGTAACATACACCGGTGTGGCGCAATTAATTTATGATCATTTGCTTGCGGGTGGGGGACATTATGACTGATTAGAAAATGAAAAGTTCTGTTTTGTCATTATTTCAAGTTATCGGCCATTTTTGGCCATCATAATCAAGGCTAAAATATCGATTTAGAAACGGCACATCAATTTTACAAACGGCACATCAAGCTACCCGAAACTGTCTAATTTTCCCAGTCGACATTGAAGAAAAGAATTTTTGCGATAAAGTTGAAAATCTATTAAAGAAATTTGACAGATTGTAGTAGCTTGATGTGCTGGCGTCTTTACATAGTTGGTGGTAATTATTTAACAGATTAAAGAAGAAAGAACATATAAAACACAGACAGAAAAGGGGTTGGAAGTTTTTTGTATGAAGCGTGGCCTACCTAACTTCCGCCATATTATTTTATTTTCAAAACAGTGGCCACGCATAAAACTTTTATTAATCAATAACTGGCATCAATACAAACAAGTTTTGTTTGCGACATGATCTTCTAAAGCGTCACATTTTCGAAATGTAAGCTTTCAAAGTTGTTTCAAAGTTGTGCTGATGGCGATAATTGTAACTCTGATGGCTTCTATCGGAGTCGTGACGTTTTAGATAGAAGACTTTCTCTCATACAATATTTGTTTGTATTGATGCCAGCTATTGATTAATACAGGTTTAATGCTAGGCCGCTATTTTGAAAATAAAATAAAATCGCGGAAGAATAACTCAAAGCCCTTTCTTGATTTGTGATCATAGCATCAAAAACAGATGACACCTTTACTGAACACAACTTTTCAATTTCAAATCAGTCATGCATGATGTCCCCAACCTACTGGTAAAGGATTATCCAGAATTACGCCACACCTCGTATATTGCATTGGCAGCTAGTATCATCTTTACGCATATTTAAATAACGTTATGATGACCGTCATTGATAAATAAATCAGACAAAATTGAATAAGACGGGAATTGGGATGCTGACGAGAGTGGTGCTTACACAAGGGATGGTAATTTCCTTATTATTATTTTTTCTGCAGAAATATCAGCACTTGGCCTGCACTTAGGTGACTTTTGCAAAAAATTCAAGTGCGAAAATGTATTGCTTTCCGAGGTATTGCAAAGTCAAGAAAATCAACCCAATGTAAGTTTTCCATGACATTTTAAATCAATTGAACCAATCGTATATATGTGTTGTAACACAATTTTAATCTGAGATAGTTAACAGAGTCAATTTATTGTTCTACGACCCTGAGTACCAATTGTAGTACCTACTGCTGCGTTTCATCTCATCTGGAGAACACTTATAATTCATTGAAATGGCATTACTAAAGCCGTATGTGGCCATCAGTATCATTATTATTGTTCTTGCAATTTGAACAGTTTTTTGGTCATAATGTTAAATGACATAATAGACTATGGGAATATTATGGAAGTTTGTTTTTGTTTTATTATTTTTCAGAATGTCTAGATTATTTCTGTTGCTAGTGAAGATGGTGGAAAAGTTAACGGAAATCATGTAAAAGAAGAGGTCCAAAAATTGATCTCTATGGAACCCCAGACCGACAACCCTGACCCTACAGTGGCCAGGTCCAGAGCTACATGACTTTTGAATCCTATCTTGCTAGACAGACTATCTAAACAAATTAATTAGAATACACATTGATTGAAGGTAATCTTTTCCAAAAGGGTGATATAAGAACCACCTTGTCAAAAGCCTTCTGAAAGTACCTGTATACAAAGTTATTCGTTGCTGTTAGTGAGAATATTGTTATTTAACAGTTCTTTTTTAACTTTTTTACTTGTTCATATAATTATTAATTTAAGGTTATTCTTCCGGGTAGTTGCATATTCATTGAGAATATTGTGGTTCGACGTATTTCTTATGAGTTAGATAGTTTAAAATTGTATTATGTTATAATCTAGTGCTCCTAGAAACTGCTATAATAATGATATCTCATTGTTTGTTCCTAATAAACTTAGGAAAAGATGTATTCCAATAAAAAAAAATATCAAAGAAAACAACAAATATTAATTTAACAAATAATTTAATTTAAGAAATAATTTAACTTAACAAATAATTTAATTTATAACAAAATAGTACCTAATATTTTAAAACTACTTATGATTCTACATCCTCAACTGCTTGCGGCTTCTTATTCGTAGGCGATCTTTGTGTACCTGGTAATAAAAACGATAGAACGCCGCAAACTGAAAAAAAAATACAATTTTTATTATTGTGGCTATATTGCTAAACGATTATTGTCAGGAGCTTGTGTTTGAGATATTTATTTAATGTTATGTTGTTAATAAGTAGTCCCTTTGTGCTCAAATCTAACTATAGTCGTTATCCTTTGTTGTCGACTGTGTGTACATATATATAAATGAATCCCTATTTCCATTGGTCAGCTGACCGATTTCGATAATTCTTCTTTTGTTGTGTTTGTTATTGTCAGGAGAAGGTTCTTATGAAAGATAAAAATTAAGAAAGTAGGCAGGTAGTAGGTAGGTAGTAGGTAGGTAGTAGGTAGGTAGTAGGTAGGTAGGTAGTAGGTAGGTAGTAGGTAGGTAGTAGGTAGGTAGTAGGTAAGTAGTAGGTAAGTAGTAGGTAGGTAGGTAGTAGGTAGGTAGTAGGTAGGTAGTAGGTAGGTAGTAGGTAGGTAGTAGGTAGGTAGTAGGTAGGTAGTAGGTAGGTAGTAGGTAGGTAGTAGGTAGGTAGTAGGTAGGTAGTAGGTAGGTAGTAGGTAGGTAGTAGGTAGGTAGTAGGTAGGTAGTAGGTAGGTAGTAGGTAGGTAGTAGGTAGGTAGTAGGTAGGTAGTAGGTAGGTAGTAGGTAGGTAGTAGGTAGGTAGTAGGTAGGTAGTAGGTAGGTAGTAGGTAGGTAGTAGGTAGGTAGTAGGAAAAGGCACATTGCAACGCATGCCGGGCACAGCTCGTAAATAATAAAATAGGAGGCTATCTATTTTCCTCTATTCTTAATCCCTTTTCGTAAGCCCATTCCGTCTCATTGCTAAGTTAAGGCAGCTCTTCTTTTCTTGTTAGGTACAAAGTTGTTATTAAATACATTTCAAATACTTACAAATAAGTAAACCTCCAAAAAGGTAGAACGTCAATTCACAGTACACGTTCAGAAGTACTCCCGCGACGTTGGTGCCAACGATTGAGCCTGACCGACCCATCATCATTGTTAAACCTATAGCCATGCCCCTGAAATTTAAAGAAGATTATTTGAATCATAGTGCAATATTTAGATGGTTTGACACTTACACTATAATGATGGCATAATGTCTACTATCTCGTTATGAGTATGCGATCGATTTCCAGGTCAAGCTTAGTGTAAGGGTGTCGTGGTAGTCCAGTGGTTAAGGCCTCGTGGGCGTAAAACTAGGTTAAGTACCAATGTGACTTTTTCAACTCCAATGAATTGAAAATGTATATGAACTTTCTAAGTTCATCTTAATTGGACATCACAGACATCGGTGTAAGAAAACATCGTGAGGACACCAGGACTTCTGTATGAAAAGAGGCCTTTATCCAGCAGTGGGACAGTCAATAGACCAGTATTATATTTATTAATAATTTCTCAGTAGCCGAGTGGGAGTCAGGATATGAATCCGCCCAGTTGATGGAAATAAGCTCACGCTACTAAAAGGAACTCAACTTAACTGGTGAAATGTGGGTGTAGTATAAGTACACCTCTGGTTAACCCGACGGGGATGCGTCATGCAATGCAGGAGTGATGTTATGATAAATACCTATGAATTACTTACCTCAAATGCGTAGGGAAAAATTCCACAGAATATGCATTCACGGGTCCGATAGCAAGAGCCAATACCGGGATCGACGACATAAGAACAGCGAAGATCATGTCTTGCGTTATGAAGTTGATGAGCACAATGAAAGTTCCTATGACGAAGAACACTATGATGAGAAGCCTCTTCTTGCCGATGAACTTGACTGTGCTGCTGACCGCCACGGCTATAGCTGCACAGCAGACATTTGCCACTGAATTGATAACAAATGTTTGGGTTTCTATCGTGTCTACGCATGCTGCGCCTTCTTCTATTGTCTGAAACAAAAGAAGATTGCATGTTACATGTTACGGCATATACACTTAAAGATTGAATACAATATCACTACTATCAGTTTTGAACTTAAGTTGTTACTAGGTTCTACTTTTACTTTAAGACGAAAAGTTATCGAAAAACTACAATACACCGGACACAATCCAGTCAGTATATTGCGGTGTTTAAATTGGATATCACGCATCTGATGCTAAGTGATTCATGAAGTGGTATAATTTGTAGTCTCGTTTATATCTTCCGTCATTAATCATATTGAACAAAAGCCTCAGTCAGGAGATAACAGTTTATTTTTCAACTTAGTACATTGCTAGCATAGCTGACTCTGGAGCCATAGAATACTCGGTTCATAATTTCTGCAACATAAAAAAGGGCAAGACCCTACCTAGAACTTGTCTGACCTCTCGCTTGTATTCTCAGTCTCAGTACCAACCTGATTAAATCTGTCAAAGATGACGTCACAGGCTGTCATGCCTTCCCCGTCGCCGGTCAGCACCCTGTTCAGTACATCTGGGACCCAGGAGTATAAACCATTTAATCTGGAATAAGTACAAATAACAATATTATGACACTACTTCATACACTTTGTATTAATTAAATTAAATTTTAATTGGGCTTTTCCATCAGGAATTTCTCAGTAGCAGCCACGGAGTCTGGTTTTGTGCCCGGTTGATGGCAATAGACTCGCCCCCTATTACATGGGACTAATACATAACTGGCGAAATATGAGTGTATTCAGTACACCTCTGCCTAATCCTCCGGGGATTACAGGCGTGATGTTATGTTATGTTATGTAAATTTTAAATGTAAGAAGCGATGTCCCTTACGTTACACGTCGTCATCTCCATTTTGCAAATACCTCTACGATAGTTACGAGTGCCCCTTGTGATAAAGTAGAGGCATTTTTAAATATTCCAGAGTAATGAGTAATCACCAATGAATAAGATTCAAATTTACGAATCATGATTGAGTATCGTCATCAGTCGTGAATTTGCTCATTCATTCACGTCCAGGTCACACGAGTTAAACAGCCAGGGTATCAGTGGCGAAGGTTCCATACAACCCGATTCCTACCGGGTTCTCTTTGAAAAATGGCACAGTCAGTATTCTATAGACAAATAATTTAATCACATTAAAGATATGTTCTCCGGCTTACCTCTTACAAAAATTGACCCTTCGCTACTGCAGGGTATTTTATAGCTAGCTATTACATACTAGCTATTTTATAGCTAGTGATGGAACGAGAAAAGAAATATGTTTTAACTTACACTGAGAATAAGCCAAACAGAAGAAATCCGTTCAGAGCAAACCATTTTACATATGGAGGCTTGAATAAAGGTAAGCTCTGTACTTTTAATGATTTCAGGAAGCCAATTTTAGTGCCGTCGTGAGGAGGTGCATCCAAGTGCTTAATCTGAAACCATCGACATTCATTTTGTTAATATGTAGGAAAAGAAGAATGGACGAGATGCAAGGCTGTGAGGTGTTCAATCAAAAACATTCAGGCACCTTCTTATTTAGGTGAAGGTAAAAAAAGGCGGCTTAGTATAATCAGCCTATAAAATGTTCCCACTGATAGGACATGGCTCACTCTCTGCGAGAGCGGGTGAGCCGTCCATCACCTGGGCCCAGTTATTGGCTGTCACAAAACTTCGAATTTTTGGTTCTAGGCGTTATAAAGACTATTCAGCTCTCTCACAGACAGTCCATGCTGTGCTCAAATTAATATACTGAGCGTGGTGTCGTATAATTTCTTCTCTATCACATTCGGTGGGGAGTCTTTTGTTATGTGATAGCATATCAAAGCATAGTTTCACGCCTGATTATAATTAAGTATAAAAATTGAGTGACTGTGTTTTTTTATTATCTTTACTGATCAAAGATTACCAATAATATAATGGTGTGTGATAATGTCGATAAAATCGTTATTTATCAAGTGTAACTGAATTACTCAGAGACAAATCACGTCTTCCTAACCAGAATGATATATTGTTTCGCGTGATGACGAATCAAAGAATTTGTTTATCGCATTGTTAAAAAATAGCCTTAACTTCCTAAAACTGCCTTAAACTAGTTTTAATTAGGCGGTAGCGAGATAGCAGAACTTCTGTGTCAAGTAAAGGTTAATCCTGATTATCCTGATTAGATTGAATACTGTACCTACTCAACATAACCGATTTTTTTTTGCATACCTACTTATATTGTATAACTGTCTCATAAGATACAGGTTATCCTAGTTTGAGAGGCAGGGCTCACAATGTCTGTATACAGACTTCTGCAGCGTAGGTAGCATCTTGTTAATCAGTGTATGTTTTTTTGTGACAACTAACTATTTATTAATTTATTATATAACGAAAGTCACTCTGTCTGTCTGTAACCTTTGCTGAAAGGTTTCACTTCTTACTAAAACAACAAGCACCTAAGTTGCCGGAACAGAAAGTCAACTCAATGACTCAATTATTTATTGATTTCAAAGCAACAAAAAAATCTAATTCAGCAATGAAATGAAAATTAATCGCGTTTTCAGGTCTAAAAATTAAGTGTTTTTTTTAGAGAAGCTGTCTTGGAATTATTTTTTAATCAACATCCCTATTACTGTCGGCTTAGTTTTAAACACAATATTTTCAACTTTGTCTGATTTTAAAAACGAATGACTGTCGTAGTCAAAACTTCAACAGAATATAGGAAATTCCAACATTTTCAATTGGCTCTATCTCTGCTCTCCGATAACTTTGTACGTACACGTACTTGTCGCATTATTATGAATGAAGTAGGTATTTAGTATGAGCTATGATCTGAGAAATACTTCAATTCTGTTGGACTTACGCCCTTTTTGACCAAGACCCTTTGGCAGAACTAGAGCATGAACTGGACTAAGACATGTACTACTTTTATCCCTGTAGTATGTTCCCGCGAGATAATTTTCAACAGTAACGCGGTTGAAACCGCGGGCAAATAATAAATAATAATTACCGGAAAATCTTCAGGAGATCTTTTCTTGTTCCCAGCGTATATTCCTTGCAAAACTTTGAGGGCTTCATCCAGCTTGCCCTGAGAAACCAAGTATTTTGGACTTTCAGGGCCAAAAGACAGTAGACCAGCAGCTAATAAGAAGAAGGATGCGTTTATGACCGTCAGGAGTCTCCAAGACCTGAACATGTATAATCCGAAGTCTATCCGGAAGTCAAGGGGCAGTATCGCCCAGGCCAGTACTGAAAAATAAGAAGAAAATGCTTTTATTGCAATTGAAACATGCAAATAGTGAGCATGTGCAAAATATTCATTTACTAACACAGGTTTTACAAAAACTAGTAACGTATCTAACTAGGTTGACACCGTTCTCAATGTGTCGTTTTGTTAATTAAATGTTTTAATTACTAGAGACTGTAATTGTTGTAGCTGTTCCTACTGGCCGATGGATATCACGGATGACAGTTGATTGTGCTGTGGTAGATGCCATCTGTACCATTTTATTGTTGGTCACTTAACGCGGAAGGACTAAATACCATCACTAGTATACAGGGTGGAAGGGACACCGACGCGAAAACGGTTACCACGTATTCAGTACATCATTCTGTGCTCAGAATGATGTACTGAATGGAAAAAAAACAGCTGTTTTCCACACCGTCAAAATGTATGGAACAGCTGTTTTTTTGTTTTTTAAATACCGGTTGAAAAATTTCTTGTGGTAACCGTTTTCGCGTCGGTGTCCCTCCACCCTGTACAATTGAAGCAGTATTTCTAATCGGTATGGCATGCTTGATCGGTACGACGATGAAAACAATGATTAACAAGTTTCATTTTACGAAATACAGTCATGAAAGAACACAATGTTTCGCATTTAGCCATAATTTGTTATCGTAATCATAATACGTAATTATGATGCATCATTCATGTATTAAGATAGGAAATTCGAGCAGGCCAGCAGGGTTACACAATAGCGTAAGAATGACAGAGAATAAATTATCGTTGGCGTTGTAAGAAATAAGTAATTTCGTGATGAATTTAATCTTGAATCAATCATTGATAAACAAAACACACAAAGAGCACTAATACAAGGAAACCTAGCGTTTGGTTTAAGTTCAGGGGCCAAATTATAGTGTGCGGCACGATCCACTTTTTGTAACGCATCAACAATCACTTTATTTCTCTTAATATTATTACTAGGTTTGGCTGGATTTTCACCTGGAGCAAGACGAAGTGAGAAAAAGTTTACTAAAAAGTACAATTAATGCTTGTTCCATTTGTATTTTTAGGGTTCCGTAGTCAACAAGCAAGGATCCCTTATAGTTTCGCGATGTCCGTCTGTCTGTCTGTCTGTCTGTCTGTCCGCAGCTTAGCTCAAAGACTGAGTACTAGAAAGCTGTAATTTGGCATGAATATACAGATTAGTTACGCCGACATAGTAGTAAAATAAAATCTCGAAAAGTTTTTGTTTTAGGGTATCTCCAGTACCTACACGTAAAGGGGGATTTTTTTCTCGCGTACCCCATAGTGGAGGATGTAGTTTGACAGGTCTTTAAAAATATGCGAGTTTGTTCAAATAGTTTTTCGACTAAAGGATTCGTTTGTGAAATATTAAACTCAAGTGTCCCTCCCCTCTACCATCTAAACGGGTGCGTGAAAAAATTCACGGTATTAGTATATCTAACGAAATGAAAAGGTAAACTATCACAGCTAGGTAGGCTTTACAAGTTTACGAGTAATAGTTGACCAACTTATAAAATGTACTTGGATAACATATTTCCCTAAACATAATGTATGGGAGCACAGGTTTTTCAACTTCAAATTTTTTTCATTGTTGCAATAAAAGCCATCGTTCGGAGGCAAATCGGACCGTAGGGAGTGGATTAAATTAACGTTGTAAGACTACGGAACCCTACATTATGCGTGGCCCGACACGTGCTTGGCCGGTTTTTTTCTTAACAATGCAGGAACAACTATAGACCTGTACGTGTACAGTGCTTTCATAGTTTTTTTTAATCTTAGAATGCAGTAACACTATACTCTCGATACTTTTGAAACTGACATGGTCATTAACACTTATGACGACATATTTATTATACATATGTATTGATTTCCCGATATTATAGTATACTTGAATGTACTTACGAGACGTCAGAGCTGTGCCGCTTATCTGTAGGGCGTTGATGATAGACAGCACAATATCTCTGGACTGGGCTGGCAGGATCTCACCGATGAATGTGTAGGGCACGGCCGCCGGGCAGGCTATGCTGAACAACATTAATTGACGTTAAGCAAAAATATTACGGAAAATCAGAATCATAAAAGGTATCGAACCAAAATGCAGTAGGTGCAATAATTAAAAGATCAAACTCGAATCACACCAACAAAATATAACGCTATCAGACATCAACCATGCAATTGCTATGGAATGTTACCGGAAATGTATACAATTCCGAGTCTATTTAGGAAATGTGTGAAATAACGTGTCATAGATTCTTCAATACACACATTTCCTGTGAAATGTATGTTTTTCCTAGGAGTTGTATGCAATTCCGAGATGATACTGATATGATTAGCAGACATGCTGCGCCACCTCCAAATAAATTGGGATACGGGCAGAAGATTCATCATCATCATCATCATTCATTGATACTTATAGCTCTTAAAATGTAAATGTTTCAGTTTCATAAAATCCACTCTTAGTTAATCAGATATTATGGCTGTTCTTACCAAAGAGCTGTGAGAAATTTGAAAACCGCAAAGCTGATGAGTTCTGGCATAAACGCAGCTGCAATGCCAAAGATTCCAGCCAGCAGGGATGCGTATATAACCATTGTCTTGCGGCCCCGAGTGTCCACGAGGTATCCCCAAGGAAACGAAGTGATCACGATACCTAGAAGTTTATTTTTAAGTAAGGCCGGGTATAGTGTGAATGCTCGGTTCAGGGAACAGCGCCAATTGCCATTGAACGCAGGGGCGTCTAGCAAAAGACCGCATAGTTAACAGGATGCAAGCTATGAGGATGAAATCAGTTTATGACAATTAACAATTTCAATATTGACATTTTAGACAGTTTAAAAAAAAATCACGGGTACCATACATTTTGCCAAGTATGTATTGCCTCCCAGCGTTGCGCTGAATTATTGGTAACTGATTTTGCATTGATGTCCTTACACTGTGTACCTATGTAGCTTCGTTTTAAAAAAAGTAAGGGTACAACGCAAAAGAGATTTTTGTCCAGTGTTACCTATGTACGGTATTGAAGCAATAAATCCTCGTTGGCTATCAGTCATGTTCAGATCACACATCGCAGCTGGTAACACGAAGGAGTAGCCCACCGGTTCCACGATAGCTGCTATAAGGAATAAGGCTAAAGCCAAGCAATATTTTATGTTGTACAATCCGAGCCCTGGAAAGAATTTCTTTGAGTTAATTGTTGGGTATCGTGGTGTAGATAGTTATAAGCGATTACAATAATGACGGTGTTTTGTAATTTTTATGGTAATTTTTAATTCATCAAAGTTAAACATGTAACGAAATACTTGAGGGATTAAGGGTAAATTTCGTGATCAGCAAATTTAAACGGCTTTCAACAGTGGTCAGTGTCAATATACAATAGCATTATAAGACACTCGCAGCTTTTGAACGCGGTTAAGATGTGTCGATGGATGGTATTTGTTTCCATGTGCAAATCAGGAGCAATATGCATTGTGAGTGCAACCGTGATTATTTTACTATTTACATAGCATTGTAGTTAACTGTTTACAATGTTAATTTACTGAGATTTCAATGTCTGTCTGGTTAAAATAATTAAATTATGTAAGCAATAACACGCTTTTAAAAGACAATTACAGGATAATCTTGCTTACCTGCCACAGCTAGGGCCTGATCCAGATCTGCCGTATATGTATCCTTCTTGTCCACATCCTCAGTTACAGTATTTATTTTATTTTCCATTTTTAACACATAAATCTTAGAAGTAATTTAATAAAAACACAGTTCACTACCCGTACCGGTATCAACAAGCATTGTTTTTAGTCGCCATACTTAGAGTGTTGATAAAAATTTATTGGGGAACAATAAACACGCGATGATACTCCAAAACATTAACTGATTAGCCAGCGCTGAAGCTGAAACCCGTCCTATTTCCGCGAGTGATAAATGATAGAAAACGGTACTGTGGTGGGTTATAAAGTAGTGTGTTTATCTGGAATCAATTCGTGATACTGTCCGGCACGCGCTCCCGATTTGGTGCTCCGTAACGTTAACTTGCACTTCATGGTCTAAGGATAATACAAAGACTATTGCCACGGATTGTTGATACAGAAGAGTTGCAACGGAATAGGCAGCAATAAGACTAGCTCGTCCTTTTTATTTTTGCTGATAGAAATATATGTACTTGTAGGAATATAAATAGAACAGTTACCGTTGTGAAGATATTATCTACACACTTTAAATTCAAATTTATTTATCGAGGCGACTTTTATTGCTCTTTAGTAAATATAGCGAGCTGAAATAGGTGTCAATCGAGGTAATTTATATCAATTGTTACGTAATAAATGTAGCAGCAGTAGATTAATTATAGAAATACCTACATCTGTAGGTTCTCTTCCTTTTTTTTCTGAACACGTACTTGGTCCTTAATAATCTGAAAGTACTCGCCTGGAGCCGAAGGGTGTTAAGAAAAGGAACTTATCTCACAGTTAAAATAACCTGTTATGTTTACTATTATTAAAATCCTTAATTTCGTCAATCTGGTAATTAAACAAGATTAATTTCTTCACTTAATTATTTTTTATTTTCTTATACATCCATAACATTTTTTATTCGAGTGAACCAAACGCGGTAGCTTTGATTTATTTTGAGAAAATAATGTATTATTTGAACAAAATAATTTATCTTTGAATACCACTTGTTGTGCTGCCAGAAAGTCAATCTCATTTCTAAGGTTCTTTATGATTAATTGCAATGGAACTAATTCTTGTTCATATAATTCTGTAAAGTGGTTATCCGTTGCATCACTCTCAAGTGTGCTATCCTTCCTTTCTTCCAATTTCGCTTCTGAACTTCTCAGTTCAGCATCTGGATAAAAAATAATAGCTTAGTGCAGGTTTTTAAATAAGCATGATTACAATTAACTTAAATTATTAATAAACAATTTGACATTGGTGATTGCATACTTTGTATCAACAAAGTAACAAATCTTTCAATGCTTTTTCTCTTCCAGGAACATGACAACATGTCTTTACTTTCCAGTACCATCATTATCTGCCTAGCCTTTTCTAAACTATGTATGTTGTGGTCGGCTTTCCTTATCAGATGCCGCTGAATACCAGTATTTTACATGGAGCGACTGTCTATTTGACCTCCACAACCCACTTTGTAAGTTTGTACTCGGTGCCCTTTGGTAAGATTCGTTGTCAGACACATAAATCACGTTCGTTTAAACGTAGGAAATTCGGTATGGTAACCCATCCACGGACCAAACTAGGTAAGCACTGATTAACCTTGAAAATAGACCAGTGCGGCTGTTATTATTTAGCTATGAGCTCCTCCTTTCCAGGAACAATATGAATTTAATAATAATACCTTTCTATTTGAAATTATTTGTACTTACCACTAGATAGCCCAGGAGTTCTATGTTTTTTTATTCTACTGTCAATATCATTCACAAATCCAGACTCGCTAGAAATACGTTGATTTGCATTTGATTTCTTGATTTGTATGGACATATCATGCTCCGAATCTACAGGAATCCTTATTTCATTTGAAGAAATTATCATTTGAGTTTGGAGTACAGTGACCAAATCATTTGTCACTCGCGTTGGTGAATTTGCTGCGTCGAAAGTTTTAAGTATTCTTTCATTTTTATCATTTAAGTAGCTGTGGAATCCCAAGTCAACAGAAATTAATTCTTTTTTCATAGCACTTTTTAAGGTGCTCGTAGATTGAATAGATGATAATCTGCTGTCTACGCCTTTATCAGATGACGGAATTCTTTCAGTATGTTTTTGAGCAGACGTCGAAGGAATTAATTTGTCAGTGTCGTAGATAACTGATTGAGTTCCGATTAACTCACGACTTACTGTTGAATGTGTCTCATCTCCATCGGACTCTCTAAATCTTGATGCTATTTGTGTTGCAAATGGAATTTCTCTTGGATCATATTCACGATCAGTATTCATTGGCTCACCAAGAATTTTTGTTTCACTATTAACTTCTTTAAGTTTTCCAGATTTTGGGCGTGGTTCAGTATTATCAATAATTACTGGAGCTGCTATAAAATTCACATTTTCGTCGTTTGGGAATCTTGATTGACTTTTAGTATAAATATCAATATTAACGTCTTTATTCGCTTCACTAATTTCACCAACATATTTTTTGTCACTAAGTGGTTCCGTTATTTTACCATCCCTGGAATCTGTTTTGTACTTTGGGCTACTGGGTAAGAATGTTCGTTTTTCGTCTTTACGGACACTTGAATCAGCGTCTCTGTCTCCAACATTGTCTAAATATATGTCTGGACTAAAGCTTCTCTTCTTATCTCTATTATCTTTATCTGATGCTATTGATGTCTTGCTTCCACTTAGTAAAGATCCTAAATCAGTGCCTTTGTCTCCAAATTTATCCGAATATTTGTCTGGACTATCACTCAACTTTGTATCTCTTTTATCTTTAGATGAGGCTGTTGATGTCTTGCTTCCATTTATTAAAGATCCTAAATCAGTGCCTTTGTCTCCAACTTTATCCGGATATTTGTCTGGACTATCGCTACTCTTTGTATCTTTAGCTGAGGCTGTTGATGTCTTGCTTCCACTTAGTGAAAATCCTAAATCAGTGCCTTTGTTTCCAACTTTATCCGGATATTTGTCTGGACTGTCGCTCTTCTTTGTATCTCGTGTATCTTTAGCTGAGGCTGTTGATGTCTTGCTTCCACTTACTAAAGATCCTAAATTAGTGCCTTTGTCTCCAACTTTATCCGAATATTTGTCTGGACTGTCGCTCCTCTTTGTATCTCGTGTATCTTTAGCTGAGGCTGTTGATGTCTTGCTTCCACTTACTAAAGATCCTAAATTAGTGCCTTTGTCTCCAACTTTATCCGAATATTTGTCTGGACTATCGCTCCTCTTTGTATCTCTTTTATCTTTAGCTGAGGCTGTTGATGTCTTGCTTTCACTTACTAAAGATCCTAAATCAGTGCCTTTGTCTCCAACTTTATCTGAATATTTGTCTGGACTATCGCTCCTCTTTGTATCTCTTGTATCTTTAGCTGAGGCTGTTGATGTCTTGCTTCCACTTACTAAAGATCCTAAATTAGTGCCTTTGTCTCCAACTTTATCCGAATATTTGTCTGGACTATCGCTCCTCTTTGTATCTCTTTTATCTTTAGCTGAGGCTGTTGATGTCTTGCTTTCACTTACTAAAGATCCTAAATCAGTGCCTTTGTCTCCAACTTTATCTGAATATTTGTCTGGACTATCGCTCCTCTTTGTATCTCTTTTATCTTTAGCTGAGGCTGTTGATGTCTTGCTCCCACTTAGTAAAGACGCACTTTTTTGTAAAATAGGAAGTTTGGATTGTGATATTCTTTGAGAATATTTTTTTTCATCTTTTTTTGGTTCATCTTTTGCAGCAGCTGTATCCTCATCTTTAATATCACTTTGTTTTGTAGGCTTGTCGTTACTTTCTGTAATCTCTTCTACCTTAGAATCCCTCTTTTCTCTAGGGTCTGCTATTATTGGTAGTTTGGTTACAGTGTCGTATTCCTGATTTTGAGTGTCGCTTTCCTGGTCAGGAAAACCATGTCTAGTTCGAAGAAAGCCCTTTGGTATTTCATCTACTTCTAGGTCACTATATTGCAATTTAGGAGTAGCATTTGAGGTTGTTTCATTTTTTAATGACCTATTCTCAGGATCTATATTTTTCTGTATGTCTTTAGAGTCTTCAAAATGTTTATCTTTGCTTATTGGTGTTTGGAATGATTGCTTTGATTGAGCAAAATTCATATCACTTATTTTTAAGTTCTCATTCTTCGTTTCTGAGTCCACAGCAGCTGCAGCCGGATCGCTTAAATTAAAAGGAACTGAGATTGGCATTGGCATGTTTAAAGACTCTATTTTCTCATTTTTATTAGGAAGTCCAGGCTGTAAATTTGATTCATCCATGTTTTTGTCCCCTAATAAATTCGATGCGGTAGGTTGTTCAACATTGGAAGACAAACTTTCCATTTTTGAGGACTCCACGTGCTTATCGTCAATATCTCCAGTAGCAGATTTTTTACTAAGGAGTTGCGGGGTAGCAGCGTCTCTTAAGTTCATTTTCTCCGGCAACTCTTGCACTTGTGATTCTTGCTTTGGCAATTCAGTTACATTAGCATTATCGCCTTGCGTTGCCAGTATGTCATCATTTGGGATGGGAATTGGTATGGGAATAGGCATTTTGAAAGATTCATTCGCTGATGGATGCCTTAACTTCGTAACATCAGATGATCCGCGTTTTGGATGATCACTTCGATCCAATGTATCTTGCTTCTTTATCCGATTAACTCCTTTTGGAGGAATAAAGTAGGGCTTTGAATGGTCGTTAAATGACTTTCTCGGTTTGTCTTCACTAGGACCTCTACTCCTAATAGTCTTCTCATCACTCATTCTTGGAACACTTTTTGTTTTAGGAGGATAAGTTATTATCGAATTGGAACGTGTGCTGCCGGAATTCGTTGACGATTCCCCGGGATAAATGTCTAAAATAGAATCAGTTTTATCTGGGAACTTTGTACTAGTTGATTTGTCACCAGATCTTCTTTTTTTTTTGAATAACCCACTGTCGAAAATTGAGCTATGTCTTCCATTACTTTGAGTTTCCTCATCATGTAGTATGATAGGTTTTTTATTACTATTAACGGCAGATTTAACATTTTCTTCATCAAGTAGTTCTTCTTCTTCTTCTCGTTCAGGTCCTGACCTTGTACTGGGCTTGTAAGAATATTTGTCTTCACTAAAAGGTGGATCCAAACATCCTCCTGAAATCACAGCAATTTTAAGTATTATAAATTAATACAGAATTTAAGTTAAATATTGAGTAGTTAAAAGAAGAATATTGTGAATGTTGTCACGAGCATTGTGATTTTAAAATCTAAATTAAAGTATACAGTTGTATCTAACCTGGTTTACACTTTCCAAACAAATACTTTGGTCCTCCCTGCTGAGTTGAAACAGAGTAATCTTGATTAACGTTTTTAGAAAGTGTAAATGTTTGTTTGAATGTACCATCTGATTTAGTAGCCTTAGTGGGTTCAGTAATATTAGCACTATAAGACGAGCTAGGCATGTAGGCGTACTTGTCATTATCCACAGCTCCTAAACATATTCCTGTAATAATGAAATGTTAATAATTTTTGCACACCGTTTCCTGTTTTTTAGAAGGTAAAACGATAGTTCCTGCAACAACTGGCATACACTTGGAAAATGCGGTAACGACCGTAACGAAAGTTTCATAATGTGAGATTCTTGTCCAAAATTCATTAGTTATGGTGTTTTAGGCCCACCAACACGGCATTGTTCTATTAGGTAAATAACAATGGACAGTTTATTAGTTTGTAACGTTATATTTTTTAGTATTAATGAAGCGGTAATCACCTGGTCTTAGCATATCGAAAAGTTGTTTGTGTAGTTTCCTTGGTTTCTTTTCAAATTCCGCTTCCATGTATACATCAAAAGTCATGATAGTTCGATCACTGTTCACTAGTCGAACCTTTTGTACAGTCTTTGACGTATCATCAGCGTTCGAAGAAACATCATGGTGTTTCTCTATTTCATCTTTTTCCCTAACTTTGATTTTCACATTAAGTGGTGTACTTTGTGAAATACTTTGCATTGATTTGTTTTTGGGAATAGCTTCTACATCAAATGCTAAATTTTGTACGATTTGATCCACTAAAGCTTGCTGATTATCCATACTGTCGGAATCTCAAAAATAAAAAAAATAACTCTGGAAATGTAGATAGTCTACTTCGTCGGCGTAGTCGTCGTAATCGAAACTGGTGCGTGTAGGAGTTTTTATCTCTCAATTGGTTTTTTATGAGGAAGTGAAAGAGAAATAGAGAGAGAAGAATAAAAACCCCAAGTAAGCATTTGTGCCCGGTTCATAACAAAAGGCTCATCTCCTCATGAAGTGGCGTTGTACAAAATGTACAGATTTCATGTGTAGAGGTACTTATACGTCACGATGGACCTGAAGTAAAATACAACATGAGGTTATAAATATCATTTAATACGTTCTACATTTACATTTATCCATTAAACACCATCGAATAAACAGCACGATTTGATTTTGTATTTTCTCCAGATATGTTAATTTCTGGAACAATGCTAGTAGACGCAGTTGTAATCATCATACTTGGTTTTGAAGGTGTTTTGTTAAATAGAGACGTAGTTGTAATCATCATACTTGGTTTCGAAGGTGTTTTGTTAAATAGTATACCAAGAGCAGTGCATTGACGTTTTATGTCATTTAACCACATTTTAAGCGGTAATATTTCACTTTCCATATATCGTACACACTGTACAACTCTCATTTCTCGTGTATTTTTATACATTTGCTTTAAATTTTTGGGTGATTTTATTCTTTTTATATCTATAATTGTGGAAAGTGCTTGAAAATCGTCGGACCATTCACTCGGTGGGCTAATACTCCCCAGTAGTACTAAATCTCTCTGAGATTCGTGTATTTTACAGGTCACAGCTTTAGACGCCACAATTTTAGTAAAGAGCGGTGTATCATGAGTATTAACTGAACATATCGGAGATAAACTTAGTACACGTCGGGATTCATGTTTATTGGAACTCTTTGCTGATGTATTCTTTAAAACACTTCTTCTTCGACCAGTGTCGCCAAATACGGAATACACATTTTCTGTATTTGTTATTTTATCTAACGATTCATTATACAGATCTCCGTCAAGAAAATCTTGACAATTAATGCTTGTTATAACTTCTACTGAAAAATAAACAAAAAATTATTAAAAAAAATTGTTAAAAGTGATCACAACGTATTGTCTCCAAATGTTCAGATTAATGTTGCCAACACACGAACTAAAATTGCGTTAAATTCATGTCAATTTATCATCAATTTTATGAATGAAAATTGCTTGTTGTTCTCTAGACGTCATAAGTTATAGTGGACCATAATTGAGAAAAATTGGGCAGTGTTTAAGCGCTCGTGTAAGTGCATACCTTTGTCGTCCTCAGTATTTGTTTCAGTCTCTTTCTTTTGTATATACTCTGGTTGCAATAAAGTATTTGTCGTGTCGTTGGAATTAGGCAGATTCATATCATTATCAGAATATTTGCATTCATCTGCGAATCCCGGAGCAAAATATTCCTTGCTCGTACAGTTATCTGAGTTCTCTAAATATTTTTTTAGTATAAACGTATCGCTTATTATTTTTAATATATCGCCGGAACCTGGACGTCCAATCATCGAATTTGAAGATGTAAGTAACAAATCGACACAGGAGTGATATGTCTTGACAGAGGCATGATTGCTGTCTTCTTGTACTGCTGGCCATTTCCGCAGGACGACTTTGTACGTCATGGGTATCGAATACTCTATATAATTATTGTTCTCTCGTCTCCAGACGAGTTTGTCTAAATTTTGTATACATGACACTACAGGCACAATTTCTAAGCAACACACAGAATTACCAATAGTTTTTGTTTGGTAGACGGGTTGGAATTTAATTCTTAGACATGCATTGTCCATTTTCAACTAAATAAGTAAACAAAAAATCTGAAAATAAAAAAAATAAAGTTTCGAGTTTGTTTAGTTGAATGGTGCTGATACATGCGTCATGTGCGTTAATGGGCGCTGTCAGTTGTGACTGGTTATCTCTTGGTTGCCTGATTGCCTTGGTTGTTGGCTTATGAATTGTTCTTTTACTATGGATACTTTTAACGTGCACATCTTGCTACATCGCTCTTACATAATGTACCATCTCAACATGAATGATGTAACCAAGGTTTTGTAAAATTATTCTGATTTAAAAGAGTGTCCATGGAGTTTCTTGCCCGTTCTTCTCCATCGAGATCTACGTTACAGTACTTTCACAGTTTTTATGCCTTGTGACTGGGACAGTAGCTACATTTTATTGTTGTCTTTGTTTCTACAATTCAAAAGTGTCTGTAACTGGCCTATTTGAAATAAATGCTTTAATTTTGATTTTGATTTAGAGTGGAAAACTATTACTGATTTTGCTTTGGGATAATTAATAGCATTATTAATCGATCAGTGAAACAGAAGATTATAAAATCTCGTTTAATCCGGTATCCACTTATTCGATAATATTATTGAAGCAAGGAAACTCGGGCGTAAATTTTATTGTATCGCGAAAGATATAAAATAAATCCCGTTGTGAATTAAAAAGGATGGAGTAGTAAAAAAATGGGAAATTTGTTTTAGAAAACGTTCAGCTTTGTAAAGCCTACCGTACACGTACGTCCCGGTCACATGGCAATGATTTGTACCATATTTTATTTGTACAAATTTTGGGATCACATAAAAGCGGAACTGCTTTTATGTGATCCCAAAATTTTTGCTGCATTTATTTTTAACAGAAGCAAGTAGCTGTGTGTCTATATATTGTTTTAGAACTCGGTGCGTAACACACAGTTCCAAGACTTTTAGCAATTTATTATAAATTGTAGAATTTTAGCTTTGAGAGCCAGGGATACTACTTGACGGCAAGCCCAACGTGTGCGCCTTCCAACGTGTTCTATTTTTGCTATTTCATGTTTTAATTTTTGGGGTTTGTAGTTATGTGTTGGTTTATTAATTTGCAAAGAGATTTAAAAGCGGACATTGGGAATATTTTCATACAAACATTTTGATCCCGAACTATTTCGATTTTGACACACGAATGCTACCTGACAAGCGGGCGCATGACACTAGATAGAACGATTTATTACTAAGTAGTAACAAGTATTGGATTATGATTTCCTTCGTCTTGTCCAGTCTATCGCTCGTAAATTTGAATGTCTTTGTTAATTTGTCTCAGCTAATTAGTAAATGTGTTCAACTTACCAGACAAAAAGATCCTGAAAGTTATTCAGTAAAAATATATTTAGATTTTTAATAAAAACATTATTGTAAAACTAAAATTTTGGTGGAAAATATCTATAAATAATTTATCGAAACGAATTACCAAAATATCCAAGACATGACAAAATTTATTGTATTTTTTTTATCAGTTTTAATGTCATGGTTTTGAAAGAGTTTCTAAGTCAAAGTAGGTTTATATCATAAAATTCATATGTTTTACTGCAGTAGGTAATATTCATTTATCAAAAGTTTTTTTTAAACATCAAACATCACATTGGAGTTAGAAACTTCAATTTCTTGCATCACGTAATCTTTTAGAACAAACTATCATGAATATTAATATTTCTTATCATAGGAAAACTATAATTTGTTGGTTAAAGTTTTTCAATGCATGTTATTACTCAACTTCCTAAGGATTGAGGCAATCAGATTAAGAACTTAACTATCCAATTGAAATCCAAAATATGAATGAAAACGCTGTTTCGTTTAATTCCTCACCAATTTAGAAGATTATTAATAAATTGACGACTCTACTGCGGGACGATAGAAATTATATTTTGATATTTGCTTACTTTAGAATTTTTTCGATAACCTACTCTACTTGTGCCTATCTGTAAGACCGTAACGTTTTTGAATTTGAGTTTCGGTCAAACCACAGATTGCACTCCGGACCGGAATGCAGACATGACGCGACGAGTTCTGCCGCCGCGCCGCACGCACACCGGACATGTTACCCGCGTGACGAGGCGGGGAGGGAGGGGTGTATGCGTTGCGACGCCGCGCGCCGGAGCGGCACCGCTCAGTTGTTGAAGTCGCAATACCTCTGTTCGTCTCTCAGTGTGCCCACCAATGCGGTGTAGGTAATCCTGCCGCGACGCAGCCGCAACGCACCGTATCCATAGCTTCTTATGGAACAAGACGTTGGTATCTATAGGTTTTATAATTTTCATCTATCCACTTGTTTGCAGGCACTGCAACTAACGATGATGATAATTCATGATACGTAGGTATAATAAATATTTCAGTACAATGTATCTCTGCGATCGCTCGTCACCTCGTCACTGTTGACCAAACAGATAGTAAAGATAATGATTATAATGAACTATTTTACGACCTTAATCTTTTCAGTTTCTAAGGCAATACCTATGTGCTAAATAAGTGGAAAAGTTTTCAAAATGGTGGATTTTTGGCGCGAAAAATGTTAATAAAAAAAAATTACCAGACCTATTTATTGGGGTATCAATATGAAGGGTTTTAAAAGGTGATTACAAAAATATGTATACAACTTATATTTTTAAATGTAATGAAGATAATACATATTGTGCTAGTGCTACATGTTGCGATCTGGCGCTCCTTGTGGGGCTCCACATCGCTGTAAATGTGGTGAAGCAGTCGACTGCCGGACATCATGGCCTTTCTTGCAGTAAGAGCTGCACGCAGGTCGGATTGCGCGGCACACGAGCATAAATTATCTCATCCATCGTGCTCTTGCCACCGCCGGGGTGCCAACTGTCTTAGAACCCAATGGCTTGGCACGCGGCGATAGGAAGAGACCAGATGGTATGACCATAATGCCATGGACGTTGGGTAGGCCTTTGGTATTGTGGATTGCGCTGGGGCGGCTGCTGAAGGTGCTGAAAACCTCAAACGGCGCAAATACAATAATTTAATTGGTAGTTATGTGTTTGAGCCGTTTGGGGTTGAAATACTAGGGCCATGGGGTCCGAGTGCCCACCTAGTATTTCGAGAAATCGCCAAGCGGTTGGTCGACTCTTCACATGACCAGAGGATGGGCCTATTTTTTGGCCAAAGAATTAGCATTATCATCCAACGTGACAATGCTGCCAGCCTTCTGGGCACTTTTCCTGTTGACGATGCGGACGAATTTTTGGACGCCCTGTAGCCCTTTTCTACTTGTACATATTTATTAATATTATAGTTTTGTAGTTTGTAAATAATTTAATTATCTTGAAAATAAACAAATGGGGCTGACACATATAATAATAATTATATTTGCAGTCGGGCTTTTGATTTTTAAAATTATTAACTTGTTATCAATTCCAGTTCAGACCAGATGTTTCCAGTCCTTAGTAAAGTGATTTTAATGAACTATTTTAATGCCGTATCTGATTCTTTCAGTATACGTAAAGCAATACCTATGTATGAATTTTATGTGGAATAGTTTTTGCAAATAATCGTTAATTTTACCTGTTTTTATCAATTCCAGTTCAGGCTAGACGGTTCCATTCAATATGACTTGCTTGATCTTATCTCTTGTTACGTTTGTTTAGGGAATGACTATAAATACATAATTATATTTGAATTGTCATCAATTTCAATATGAAAGATAACATGCACTTGCACGTTTGTTTGGCTCATGTGTAATCGATTAAACGACACGCGTGTTGCAACGGCGACTGTGGAGACAACAAATGAAGGAATACCATGCCACGTCGTGATGGTTCGCGAAACAAGTGACAGACGTATGAGTTGCTCATAGGAGTTGCTTCACGTAAGTTGCGTCGCAATCCTCACTCGTCACATCGCCTGAGATTGTGAACGGGGCATAAATGTGCACGTGTGAATGTTGCATTGATTCGGAGCGCGAACGCATTTACGCAGGAGGCAATGCGACTAGTTTTCACGGACTTTTCTCTTATTTCTCTTGTCTGGTGGCATTAAGGCTCGAGCTTGCTTTACCAGGGACTAAACATAACTGGCAAAATCTGGTTTTAGGTCGTCAGTCGTTACAGGCCCAAAAAGTCTTACAACCAGCCTTACCAAGGGGTATCGTAAGTATTACCCAGTACTAACTGGGTTGTGGAGGTTAGATAGGCAGTCGCTCTGTGTAAAATACTGGTATTCAGCTGCATCCGGTTAAACTGGAAGACGACCCCAACATAGTTGGGAAGTGATTAGGCAGATGATGTGATCTGGTTGTAGGTACTAAACTAAGTGATACAGACTCTGCCTTGGATAAATCAAATAAAATAACAGTTGAGTTATTCTCTTTTTAATTTCCAAAACTCTCGCTACTTAGCAATACTTACATCACCATCAAATTCTTTTTAATTTAATTTATACAAATTTTAATTTTACGATATGCGACGATAAGTTATTGCTCCTAATATTTATGACTAAATTCCTGAATTATCACTAAGCACTCGAATAATTTAGGTAAAAAGAGAATCTTTAAAAAGAAAAGTAAGGTTTTTGTAAAATGTATAAAAGGAAACGAATCACGATCACAGTTTTGTTTTTCATCAAAAATTTACAAACAGAACACATTCCTAAACATTAAAGTAGTTACTGATATTTTGTACAATAATTCCTTTGTTGCTTACTTAATTTAATAATAATATTGTATCTACCAATTCATGGGCAGTTTCCTTTACATCATCATAACATTTATTTCAATTACTAAGATAAGTAGCTTACAATGTGTTCGCCACAGTCTCGGGCGTGGTTTCTTAATATCTATCATTAATTAAACTTACAATGAATATACACGATGTTTATACAGACTTCTGTCTATAAAATATATTGGTAAATAAATACAAATAGCTTTGTATTAAGGTCTGCCAATTGACACATATAAGCAAATTAAACAAAATCCGTACAAAAGGACCATTTCAGTGCCAGAACAAAAATTATCTATGTGATTTCATTTTACGATGAAGTGAGACTTGCTAATGAAGTTAGTAAGTCTGAAGTTAATGTCGATTAGATCTTTATCGAGTCATAAAGGATATAACTGTATAGACTCGATTGGGACTTTATAGAGAAACTAGTGGACTTTATTTAAATATAGGTGTAATACCAAACTTAACATCGATTAAAACTTGTGAAGACCGTACAAAGAAATGCCCGGAGTGAGCTCAGTGAGTGGTAAGGCGCAGCGGCGCTCGCGCAGCCGGGTTCGGTACCCCGAATCCCGCGCCTTCCCCGCGGTTGTCCACGCTTATGTGAGGCGCCGACATTGTCGAATTATGTTAATGAAATTCTTGAAGATACATGGTGTAAACGGTCCCTTTACGAAGCCGTCAAGTAACTCTACGCAAAAAAATATTATTATTTTGCTGGGAAGCGACTTTTTTTTGGAGTGCGAAATCTCGATCTACAGTAGGACTCAACGTAACGCGCTCAAAACATTGTGCTGATGGGTGGCGTGAATAGTACAGCGGGTCATCATGAAGTCTCAATATACGAAGATATTACAATTAAGACAAAGATGGCTCCCAATGATTAATTTTGATTGCTTGATCCCTATTTGATTGGTAAAAGATACCGATTTCTATCAAATATTTCTAAGTTTCACCACTTTTCTTGTCGTCATGAATCACACATGTTTTTTGAGACCAGTTGATGTCATTCCAATTAAGAATTTAACGCAAAAATATTCTCATAATTAAAAATGAACCGTCGATAGTGCTTCGACTTCCTATACTTAAACGATAAAGAGGCTACCTACTTAACTAATACATTCAAGAAATGGGAAGCACATAAAGATTAATAAAACGAATACATAAGTATCTAATTCTAAGTCAAATAAGCGTATTTCATTAATTACATACCATATTTATAAGTTTATTTAAATACTTTAAGCTAAGGACTAGATTTTTGAGATCATTCTGAAAGCCGATTTCGTTTAATACGATCCTATTTATACTTAAATTACGGAACAATGATTTCCTTTATTAGTACTGTCGATGTAATAGAAAAATTTTGGTAAAAATAACATTTAAAAAAATTGGCCATTTCGTATCTGACTGTCATTTTTGTGATGACCAAAACCTATTTTAGTTATTGAAAATCCTTGTTACTATTTTTTTCTTACTAATTATTTATTAATATTCTATGATTACTTATTAATAAAATTGATTGAGGCGAAATTTCTGCGAGTCGTACATAAGATATTGAATATATTACATTTGATATACGACATGCTAAAAATCATATAATTATGTAAACCTATTAATATTGCATAATCGTCCCACCTATATTGACACTTTCGTGAACAATCTAACATACAACCCTACCCCTATTCAAATTTGTAACTTCCATCGTGCTCTGACTTACCCCTTTTTGGGGTAAATTCATTCTGTGTTTGTTCCACACTCAGTTCGTGCTGTGACTAGATTAGTGTGTGTTCTAGTGTTCCAGTTTGAAGTAGAATTAAAGAAAAATTATATATAATAATAATATGTTCAAGGTGACGTTAAATAGTTTAATAAGTATTATACATTACCAACCACAGTAACAGTGTACAAATTCCTGCTACTTTTTTTTAAATTTACTCATTTCGTTTAATCCGAGGCCAATGAGGAATTAGATGCAAGATGATAGTTACTCAATGTGGAACAAACACTAGGCCTTACAACTAAACACCAAAATGTTCATTCGATGCAACAAATCACGAGTAACGTTCGCAGCATTGTCGTGAAACAGATACAATCACAAACTATGGGGTATCTCTAGCACAACACGTCTAAAACTTATTTACAGGATTCAAAAATGGTTTCAAAAGTTGGAGATAAAATACGTACGTAAATCTTATTTTAAATCTTCTGTACTTGAAAATACCAATGTTGCTAAATGTCACAGCTACATGAAATATGTTGCTGAATTATTGAAGTGAAAACTTCTTTAGCGGCGTTGAGCACTTTAAAAAAATTGTTCTGTAATGGGTATAAAATCTTAAACTCGCGTCAGGACACTCGCGTCAGGACACGTGACAAAGCGTAAGACGGATGGAGAGTAGACGATTTTGAACTTAACCTTCAACATTTTATGGTTTAAAATTATTTAAAGAAATTTGGAAAAAGCGTAAGACGGATGGAGAGTAGACGATTTTGAACTTAACCTTCAACATTTTATGGTTTAAAATCATTTAAAGAAATTTGGAAAAAGCGTAAGACGGATGGAGAGTAGACGATTTTGAACTTAACCTTCAACATTTTATGGTTTGAAATCATTTAAAGAAATTTTTAAATGTTTCCAATCAACTTTGAACCTAATGCTTTAGGGATAAACACGGAATAGAAAAAACCGTAGACAGAGTATTCTATAGACTGCTGGATATCTTCCTTTGCATTCGCACAAGAAAAAGAAGAACATATAAACGTCACTAGCAAAGAAAAGAGACAGAGTATAAATATTTCTGTCCCTTATCGCGTGTCGGCTGAGCACATCATTGTCAGTGCACAACAAGTTTGACGTTTGTGGCGGTGCCAGATTGACATCCAATTTGTTTATTAACAATTGCATCGAAATTATACACATTATATGATCTTTTCGAGCTTAATTCGACAACAGTACATTTGTGCAACTGTGCAAAATGGTAAGGTGCAGTGTAATAAACTGTAAAAGTGATAGTTTGATGAAGATTGCTGGACTGTCCTTTCACTCGTAAGTATTAGATCTTTTTAAGTATTCAATCGCTTTGTGTCCTATTATTTCTCATAAAATAGTCGCAGTAATGTACCAACTAATTCGTTTAATGGATAAATCTCGTATAATCGTGATTTTTGCAATAATTTTATTATCTTACCTCAAAATTCAGTGTTGCCACTTTTTGACGGGGAATTTACCCTTGAATATGGGTAATACCGAATAATGCAATGTCTATAAAAAAATACTCTTCCGACCTTGATTCATATGATATTAGTAATACGCACTACTTAAAATCTATGTTAGTAACACACGTATTATACGATTTTAATTCGTATAACTGCACTCACCTGACGCAAAAAATGAAAGATAATAAAAAATCTTATTAAATTTTCAGATTTCCGAATAAACCCGAAATAAGAAACTTGTGGATTGCTGCTACCGCATGAATCTTTAGGATGTGATCCTATGATCAACATAGATCATGATTATTTAACAGATCCTTCTAGGCTTACTCTTTATTCTAAAGAAATAATAACCTATATTGCTGGTTTTATTGCAAGAAAGTTGAGGAAAGTTATTAAATGTGAGGATTGTCTTTTGGCTTTGATCACAGATAAGTATCACGGAATCATTACGACTGAAGGACATGTATCCATGGTCATGAATAAATTAAAAAAAAAAATCACGGAATCATTGCTAGAAGAGACAAAGGAGGCCTTATTTATCCTTCTACTGACTTAAATAAAGTCTGTGAATTGGCAGAAAAGATATTTCGAGCGCGTTCACATAAAGGAAATTCATTTTTTAATGAGAAAAATGTGATGTCAACACTTATATTATCGTGTTACAAGGAATGCACACGTACCAATATTAATATATTTATTAATGACCATTTCGACAGTCAGCCTTTTATAGGGAATCACAGAACTCTCCTCATTAAATCAATCGCAATGCATTACTTCGAAACCCGTATTCACCATAGTACCAAACAATGTTTTGAACCACAATCGAAAATAAGAATTATACATAATAAGTTAGTGCTTTTTCAAGGACAGTAATTTGTTTATAAATAAAATATTACAGTTGCATCATTGCTATGTTTTATCGTTTTCTGTGTATTGGAATGTTCATTTTAATTTGCAAGTGTATGAGTTTGGCGACACTGGTTCCCGTACTAAGGCAGTCTAAGGGCACTTCCATAAATGATAGTACTTTTATACTGATAAAGCAATTGGTGCAAAATTATTCCCTAACCATTCCAAAATATCAAACATGCTCAACGTTAATAATCAAGTTTTCACTTCTGCCGGCACTCCCGGAGTGCTAGTTTTATTTTTTTATTTTTTCTGTGCACATTTCCCAACATTGGTCCTTCAGCACAGAACATTTTTGACATTCGAATTTTAAAGGAATACAGAAACCACATAATTTTGATTCGTTCTTCCTCGTTGAAAAACGTGAAATGTAGTCTGAATTGTTTTGAGGCTGGTTTTGTATTCCTTTTTTCTCCGAACGTCTATTGAAAGAAATCTGTATAGGTGTTACAATATTTAGAATTCAGATCTACTTGACTACAATGCTAAAAAACGTTAGGTATGAGAAGCAACATCGCGATAACATCTGACCTTGTCATCACGCATTTCATTATCAAACATTAGCCGACCAACCAAATTATATATCGAGAATATGAGGTACTACTCTATCTTGTTCAGGGAAGTATTACTATTATGATAAAATGGATAGACTACCTAACATTAAATACTACGGTTTGATCATACTTCAATGCCACCCAGCTCTAAATAATTAGAGTCACGAATGAAAGCGATCAGCAGATCCATTTGGCTTTCAAGAGCAATCAGAGTGAATATTCCCTAAAAATTATGACACTGACAGATTTTGAACGCGGTTCGCGTTCTGCTGATCGCGTTCAGTTTCGTTGGTGTTATTCTCCATAAGGTTATATATATCTTCTACTTCAAGCTAATTAAATATGTTGTTAATTTTAATGAGCACGGTTTTCTTTTATATTTGATTGCAACTATAGGTAGCTTCTGATGGCGTTGGCATTTCCACTGGTGCTGGAACGACGTCGGCACCAAAGACTATTTCATTATTAAAATTATTTATAAAACCCCCGTTTCTTTCTTTCATTCGTAACTTTATAATTAATTTGAAAATATATATTATTTTCTTTCACTTTATTTTTTGGTCTTTATGTACCAATTTTAGTCTTTATGTATTGAGTTAAATCATTGCATTATCTATCAATAACATAACAAATCATCACGTGGTGCAACTTCAGAACCATGAATAATAATTTAATTTTCGGATTCGAATTCAAGTATTAATATTTTTTATGAATGTGACACTTTCTACTGAACTTTGTCTGATATTAATTGATTTTTAACTTAATAGTTACATAGTATGCTGATAGTAACTCTTGTATTTTATTTATTTAACTCTCAAAATTAAAAAAAAAACCGTTGCTATTTTCATTCATACTTACAGACGTGACACTACGTGACGTGACATGAATTGTGACATAGTATTAAAATCCTGCTGAAAATGACCCATTCATAAATTTTTATTCCTAATTATATTAAGTTCACATTCTAGACAACATCCGACTTTAAATTTATTGGCTGATATAAAGCTTCTAAATTTCTAATTAGGTACACACTCCGTGCTATGGTACTAGAGTCAGTACGATAAGGTTTGACCACAACTGATCGATACAAAAATAATTTTATACACCAACTTACATCTATGACTAGGATCCATAGACTAGATTCAAATGACTAGAATCACTCATCCCCCGTTAGGTACTTAATGTCTAATTTAAAAATAAATAAAGCGACGTTTTCGGATTCTATTTAACATTATTTTCTTTAGTTAATTTTAACACCTATTTACACGATTTTACAATAATATAATGAACATCTAGCAGAACGATTATATTATTATAAGTTAATCTATAAGCTAACTAATGTAATATATCACGCACGAAACTGTAACGATTCCATTGTAAACTGAATTCAAAGTTCGATGGAACATGGTGTCTGTTGAAATGTTGACTTTGTTGTTAAAGGGCTGGGAATATCAGATACTAAGAATAGGAATTATTGGTACTGACTAAGAACAATAACCTAAGTTCACACGAGTTTACTTTTACTTCAGATTGAAAAAATTGTGTACGATTGCTGAACAGACAAACTTGTATTCGTTGTTTAGTAATAAACATGTAGAATATGACCTCTCATAAATATGTATTTATAGCATTATTTTCCATAAAATTACTAAGGCTTAGCTTATTGAAGATTTAGGAAGCTTGACACTGGCAGTTAAGATTTTTTTTTTCAAAATTTAATTTGATAAAACTAATATTGGTTTTTTTTGCGCTTAACAATACTCATTTATTGCGAAATAGTATAAACAAACCTTTTAAGACTGCTGCCAAATAATAAAATAACGATAAAACCACTTTTTTAAAAACCTTATCAATATTGGCCTTAATTGTCTTAACCCCACTTGGAAATCAATGTCTCGCAAATAGCGACTCAAAACTTCAACATGATGGTGTCGTCCTGGAAGACGCCCTTATTACATGCATCCGAATGAAAGGCGCTGAGGGGCGTTGGCGGGGCTCAGGTACACAGCCCGGAATTGTCTACTAGAGAACGGGCTAACACATCAGCCGCCGCGATGTCGCTCACTTTGCCTTCGAAGTGCCCTCTCACGTGGAACATAAACTCCGCCTTTCCTGCGAACTCTTGTCTGCACATAAGGCACAAGTGGTGTGCATGCGTGTGTTGTCTCTCTGGGGCGTAGTGTGTGTGTCCATGAGTGAAATAGGCGCCTCCACCACCCCCACCCCCTCCTTCATTCACGACGGTCGCCGTGGATACTGATGCTGTTGCGATCCCATGGCCGTTCAGAATCTGCTGATTCTGATTGTGGTGGTGAAGCAGCTGTAGTTTCTCCTGATTTGATAAGTGAACCTTTTCTTGTTGCTGGAAAAAGAAAAGGAAAATAGGATTTCTTCGTGTTTTTAAAATTGGTCCTTCGATCCGGATTATGAATTATTTCTAAAGAGGATTCGATTTAGCATTATGGTTTCTACCTGATGTTGCGTGGCCTGCTGCATCTTGTCTTGAAGCAGCTTGGTATCTGGCAGATGTGACTTGGCATGGGCGCTCCACTCGTCTCTGGTTGCGAACAGTCTGCCACAAAGTTCGCATGACCAGGATACCACCATGCCTGCAGTCGCCGCTGCCACAGCGGCGCTTGTTGCACTTGTATGGACCAGGTTGGTGTTCTGTAAACCGAGAGATGTGTTATTTTTTAACTTTTAAATATTATGATCTTTTATTTGTTTTTAAGAGTTGAAAAACTAGAACATCACATGGTTTTTATATGTAAAGATATATTAAAGCCTTTGTGCTGTGCTAATGGTGGTTTATTTAAGGACTTGATTGAAGCCATTCTAAATCTATTAACATTTACTAACTAAGTATTGCGACTGTAACTGTTTTTTACCCAATACTTCAAAATAATTCGCACTAAAATCTAAAAATTGATACTCAAATTATCCACGAAGAACTAAGAAATTAAAACGCTACATACCCAGATGAGGAATACGAAAATGTAGAAAAAGAAACGGCAACTCATAGTGTAGTTCCATATATTTCAGTTAAAGAATAGATCTAGAGACTGTGAAACCACAAATATTGATTATAAAACAAATGTTTTAATGAAGATTATAATTCATGCTGGCACATCGAGAACACCTACAAACCATGCCTTGAATTCTCAGTAGATTTACCGTAAAGTTGTGTCCAGGTACCTGGCACACCTGGATTGGTTGTTGGTGCGAGTGTTGTTGTTGTTGCTGCTGTTGTTGTTGCTGCTGCTGCTGCTGTTGCTGTTGTTGTTGCTGTTGCGCGGCTGCGGCCGCTGCCGCTATCTCCGCTTGACTTGGCTTCGTGTCTTCTTGTTTTGTTAACTGCGGCTTCACGTCGTCTAGTTTTAAAGCTGCCGAAATTAAAGGATCTTTAGGGAGGTGACCCAAATGGGTCACTTTGTTGTTCGAATAAACAATCTAAACTACATCTAGTAAAGCTACAAATATTTAATAGAATCTAGCAAAACATTCATTCCTATTTGGGAGATATTTCTGGTAAAAAGGAAGCTTCGTTTGTAAAGGATAAGATCGCATGTTATTGCGATGAATGCGGTAAAATTAGCAATAAGAAGCACAAAAAAATGTTAAAGTTAAAAAAAAGATCTCATTCTCAAATCTAACTCAACAAATTCGTATAGCTCTACACATAAAATGCTTCACTACCGTTAGAGACCTCACAACGGTAGTGATAAGATATGTGTTAAAGGCATCTATCATCACCATTACGAAGCATACTCACGTGGTATTGTGATGGTTCTTTTACCTAGAGGCGCTATGTTCGATGGCGTTATGTGTTTCAGTTTGTTCATATGTAGCACTAGTTTATCTCTTCGGGCGAACGCTTTGTTACATACTTCGCAAACGTACGGCTTTTCTCCTGTAGACACAGAAAGTTCAGATGTAGAAATCATTTCTTTTGACAATAAAACGATGTCACAAGAATTTGGGTTTGAAAGTATCTAATTGTTGATTTCGTCACAATTACATCGAGAAAGCAAACAATAATTACGATTATGTATCAAAAGACCAATGTCAACAAATTAGGTGTTGTGAAAGTTTTCATAGGAAAAGTCTACTGATACCAACCCACCTGTATGTATTCGCATGTGTATCGTCAATTTATCTTTACGAGCTAAGCCTTTACCACAAACTGTGCACTCGAACGCTTTGCTTCCTGGAAAATGTAATGAACAGTATAGAAGATTAAGAAAATCCTTTTATTTATATGATCTTTAGTACACGCGTTCCTCCACTCTAATGTAGTTTACTTGCCCATTGGTCGATTCATGCCATTATTATTAAGGAATGAGTTATTATCGTTCTTAAGTGTGAAACTTTTTGGTATCTGATGATGTTGAACGGAATGATGACAGTCTTAAGAATTATCGGATTTGAACTTAATGGAAAATTGGCCTAGCTGCTAACGAAATATGTTGTAAAATTAATGTTACCTTCATTTGTAGAGCTAGTTGCTTTTATTGCTGGATGTTTTCTCACAGTCGTAGTCTGTAAAGCTTTTAATCGTGTCCCGGGGTGCATGGACCCACCTTCTGCATACGGTTCCGTGAAAGGTATCAAGTTTGGCCTCGGTATATTGTGCGTTACTTCGGGCGACCTGGCGAAATCAAACGAACTGTTTTATAAAAAAAACATAATAACCCTTTCTTCTTAACTGCCTCGGGCAGAAAGAATAGTAGGGATATTATATTTTTGAGAGTTCAGAAAAAAAGAGAATATTCAACACAATACAAACACCGAAAAGCAAGCAAAGTTGAGAAGCAATTATTCAAAGTTTAACAAGAAAAGGCAATGAAATTAAATAATGATCAAGGAAATACAGAGTAAATTTTGACTTTACTGTTTAGCAGTGAATAGAATGAAAAACTCACCAATTGCCAAGACTTTGCAAGACTCGAACTCCTCCCTCGAATCCCATGCCTACGTCATCAGGTACTGTGAACGTGCTATCCGGTCCTCCAGTACTTGAGCTCACTTGCGGTACTTTTATAGGAGAATTAATGGAAGCGTAGTGGTGCTGTGTCGAACTAACTGTGGGGGGCGATGGATGACCTTGATGAGCATTGCCGTTTTGAGTTTGCTGGGGGAATATTATTTGGGATTTCTGAAAAAAAAACAATAATTTTAAGTACACTTGTGAAACGCAGAAAATCGTCACACCAAGATTTTCAAACATACCTGCATTTCTTGATGATGTCTTGCGTTATTATTGTTATTATTTTGTTGCTGATGTTGCTGTTGCTGCTGTTGTTGCTGCTGCTGCTGTTGCTGCTGCTGCTGTTGTTGCTGCTGCTGTTGTTGTTGCTGCTGTTGCTGTTGTTGCTGCTGCTGTTGTTGCTGTTGTTGCTGCTGCTGCTGTTGCTGCTGCTGCTGCTGTTGTTGCTGCTGTTGTTGTTGCTGCTGTTGCTGTTGTTGCTGCTGCTGTTGTTGCTGTTGTTGTTGCTGTTGTTGTTGCTGCTGTTGCTGTTGTTGCTCACGCCGTGCAGCGGCTGCTGCTTGTGCCATATGTTGTTGGACAGCTACATGTGCTTCTAAGTATGCAGTTTTTTGAGCTTCCGTCATTTTGTCCATATTAACCGTGCCATCCTGTGTACAAAAAAGCGAACATTAATTCATAATCTTAACAAATTAATTTAACCAATGATCACATTTATATTGCTTACGAAGAAACTACCAACAATCTTTTCCTCTTCTCACCTCGTTTCAAATGAATGCAAGATGCAACTGAGACAAGATCTCAAGCCTCCGAGATAGCAAAAAAATTAATCAATTCCTGTCGTCTAGTCGGAATTACACCGCCTTCATTGAGTGTCTTTGATGCGGCTGGAGGGCCGGGGAGGGTCGCGTTAGGGTGGGCTCCCCCGACAGTGCATTCACCCCGCAGAAAGTGAGAACGGCCCCCTAAAGTACCCCGACTTTCATTCCGTAACACGAGGTTTGAACACCCTATGCTTAATTGCCCAAATTCGGTGCGCGTGCAGTTCAACGACCTCGGATGTGGCCAAGATGGGGAAACGGACCTGTGACGTATTAGATTTGCGGGGTTCAAGAAACTTTTGATGGCATTCATCAGTTGTATTGGGCGAAAAAATCGTGTGCTCTGCCGTAGTTTCGGGACTGTGAACCACGAGTTCTGCTACCGTTACGCTGCTACCGATGAGATAGAATTGAGAATAGATTAAATTATTCAATTGAATTGTAGAATAAGCCATTTGGCCGACAGTTTTTCGTTGCTTAAACTTTAACTAGAAGCTTAATATATTCACTGTTTTTGTTTTGTATTTAGCAATAAATCGTCATACATTCCACTTCTATGCCAGAGACTTTACGAATTTGCAAAGTCATAGCTAATTTTAACAGTTCATTCATTTATCAATTTAGTGCGGTATGCAAAAAATTAAAATAAACAATCTGATTACCATCGGCCTAACATTATAAGGTAGAAGATAAGCATATAATAATACACAAATATAAATAATAATGGGTGATTTAATCTATTATTTATGTTATAATCCCACTCGCGAGATTAGGAAATTGGTAACTTGTGGATTCCGATTTAAAAAACTCGTACGTATGAAATATTGTGGAAAAATCGTTTCAAGTTGATTTACGTATATTGATCACCTTCGGACCACGAGCCCTTATGCCCGATTTACATTGGTCAAGGACAGTGGCGAGCAACGACTAGAAGTACAGAAGTGAGTGGCGAAAACCTAGACAGTACCGTTGCTGCTACTGTTCGATCGGTTTACACCACTGTCCTTACCCACTGTACTTAGTTACTTCGCTAAACACTTGACCAATGTAAATCGGGCTTTAGAGTCGGGTTGTTATGTGTGCCTAGTAGCAGTCACGTAGGTACATTTATCCACTAGTAGCTGTTGCCCGCGAATTATTTCGCGTGGAAATTTTGATGTGTATGTAAGAGAAAAAAAAGGATCTGCCATTCCAATCTATAATCTATGTCTGTGCCAAATTTCATCTAGATCCGTTTAGCCGTTCTGGAGTGATTGACTAACAAACACCAATCCATCCATTTAAACTTTCGCATTTCAAATCAGTTTTAATGAAATAAAGCGATCTTACTTATTCATATTTGATCATAAAATGAGTAAGATCTTCATTCAGCTTCACAAAAAACTGGATCACCATTGTATCATTTGGCGACAGGATAAAGATGTCACTGTTTTCCGATATAACATTTTCTCTTTTCTATAAAATGCATAGCTATTCAAAATTTGCTTTTGTTTGAATGTTCATGATATGACGTCCCCTAAAGGTAAGGGAGGAAACAGCGATAGGGGCTGAAGCCTTGGGGGACCTTATCACTCATGCACTGATTAAAAACAAACTTACCTAAACGGAGGGTTTGCATATGGGGTACTGAGATAGGGTGAAAAATGTGAGGAAGAGATACTGATATGAACTGACGAGATGTTGAGAAATCTTTTTATCTAATGTAGGATAGGGTTTCTGCAACGAATATTGTTGAACATTTTATCAAGGGACACGAATTTGAACGACAATGTCACTGTGCAATATAAAAATAATTGTAGAAGAGTGACTGATATCCTACCAATAAAATTTATTGCCCCTATTTGGGGTTTATTTCTAATAAACGATGATGAATGAAAGGCGATGAATTCTATATCAATAAAGGCAATCAAATAACACTTGGATGTCGTGGACTTAGGTTCATTAACACACTGCCAAGCCACAGTAGCGAGCGATAGCACTGGCGACCGCGTGTCGTGTAATGTCCGCGTTCGATTCTCCACTAAAGAACAATGAGAGACTACCTACTAAATGTTTTTTATCTTGAATTTAATAACGGTAAGTAAGAACACTTAATAATATAAAAGTATATTAAAATCTTACTCCAAGATCCCATAGTTGATTGTAGTAAGAACTCAGACGCATTCTATATCACTATTCAGTCATAAAAAACACCACAATTTCCAAAAATATCCATCGTGTACGGAAAAACATGGCTTGCACGAAGCGAAAGTACTAGGCGCGCATACTTTAAGAAGCGGTCGTGAAAACCCAAGGGCGGCGGAGCGCGGTAGGGTCTCGAGACGGGTGCCCTCCGCCGTCACTATGCACTAAGTGGTAAGTGCAAGTTAACCGCTGGCGAGCCTGCATGTCTCATCGATCGTATACACTTTCTTTTGCGACGCACCTGGGTAAGGAACAAGGATACTGTCTGGGATACTAAGTGTAATGAAAAGATCCAGAATATTCCGCGTATTAATATTCTACGTGTTTCTTTGTTATGCAGCGACTGGATTTGAATGTGCTGTTTTGATAATGTAATAAAAAAACAGTCATCTTAGGACAAGAAAAAGCTTCACAAGCAAAATTATTAACATTAGTTTTGTAGCCAGACAAACATACTGCGTACAGCACCACTTAGGACCAGTTTTGCTTCCGACATAATGCCATTACCATTTGGTCGATGTAATTTTCACATTCATATTCTTACTGTGAGAAAAATATCTTATTTTTTTCTTAGAAAAATTAAAATAATTAATTTTACCGAATATCTAACTAAATATCTAACCTGTAAACATAAATTACTTTTATATGCATTTTCTTTACAAGCTAGCCTGCTGTAGTCGTCATTTTCTATCTATTTTAGGGCGAATTCGACCAAAATATTAGATCTTGTCATTAAAAAAAATGCCAAACATCAATTTCATTTGATTTTATTTTGTCTAATAAAATCAGCAATACCTGAACAACAAAACCGAAAACGAATCAGAAGTCCAGATAGACAGAATAATCTTTAACGGTTGTAGGCACCCTAAGGCTAAATAAAAAATGACACTAAACTTTATGACATCTGTATTATTTACAGCTGACAATAAGTTCTTTGTTTAAAAACAAAAACAAAACAAAGAAAGTAACATGTTTGTTTAATTCAAAACACTCATTGTGTTGAATAACTTATCCGACTTTATCGCTCACTTCAGGGCCGTAACTTTTAATACTTTACGTTGTAAACCTGAAATTCTGTTATATCGTTGTTTTCATAGTGAAATTGCGTGTTTTGTGGTACATTAAGAGAAGAGAGATGATAGCGCCTCCATTTAATCGGTCCGGTTTAAGGTCTACGCCGTAGAAGCTACGACTACACCAATATGGGAGTCGTAGCCTCTACGGCGTAGCATAGGCATAATCGACCTATACTGTTCCCACTGCTGGGACACAGTTCTCCTCTTTGTGACAGAGGGTGGGCCATAATCCACCACGCGGGCCCAGTGCTGGTTGATGGATGTCACATGACTAAGGTATTTTTTTGGTTTTAAGACATGCTGGTTTCCTCAAGGAGTTTTCTTTTACCGCTTTGTGAGCTACAACGGCGTAGAGTCTTCCTGAATATGGGAGTTAAAGCTAAATTTTGAAGGTACAAGTTTTTATTTTATTTGTTAAGGTTGATGAAAGCTTTAAAAACTAAAGATGGATAAATTTATATGTTAGTAAAGTGACTGTTATGGACTTTATAAAATGGATGCCCTAAACCACCTGTCGAGTCTCGCTTGGACATTCTCGTCTATTGAGGGTCGAGAAACTCTCATCGTGGAAACAGTAGGGCTTAAGTCTCTGATCTCTTCCTTCTTTTTGTATTTTATCAGCTTTGTAAGTGAAAAAAGAACACTATATAGCTCCCCATACTTAATGTGCGGTGAATCAACGGATCATCCTGACCTACACACAGAAAATGTCAGATTACAAAGATTAGTCAAGTATTTTAAATACTTTCACACGATATCTTGCATTATCAATGTGCACTTTAAAAAGATAAAGATAATTTTTGTAAGAAATGTCTTCTCCAAAGCCGGGGGGATATAATAAATATGTTAATCGCACACGTATCAGATGTCAGATATCTATTTATCTTATCTTCATGAGGATGATACTTGGCTTTCTAATGTTACACGTGTTTGTCAAACATAGGCTCTAGCTAACTATAGTTACTAGGGCTAGTTTCCTTGGTAACAATAGTAAGTTTGTAAATGGGGCTGAAAGTTTCGTATAAGTATGAAAGCTGGTTCTTTCCATACTTGGGTTCGAGAGACGTTAGGTACGTAAAAGCCAGAAGCATTTCATTACGATTAGCTTTTAATAACGCATTATTTGTGGTGATGGTATGAGAGATTCAAATAATAAACTCTCGAACAAACCTTATCCGCCTGCATGTAGCTCTAACAAACATATAGATGAAACTACGAATAATATTCCAGAGGGTAAAAATAGGTGGGGTAATTTCAGTGGAGTTATTGTATAAAAAGTACATCCGAAATTCTAAAAAATGTTTCCTCATTCGTCACAAAAGATGGCGTGTGGAAGTAATGTAGATGTAACCGGAAATTAATAGGAAACATTATCCACTAAACTTATAAAATAATGCTCTTTTACAGCTCTCTTTTAAAACGTTTCCCTTGACTTAGATCGTTTGAGCGCGATAAGTTAGTTGCGATCGTAACTTTGCGTTTCAAAGGACCAATTTATATGTACCTTCCAAAGTTTATAGTTTCGTGCCACCGCTTAGATTTAAACTTGCGTAATAAAGTTGCGTATTTAGAAAATCTGTTGTATGAAAGCCATGTGATGTGACGAGGGGAAGGCTTCAACCGTTTCAGTGCAAGTGGTGTTCAGGGTAGGTCGTGCGGTCCCCCGCGGGGCGGAGGGAGGCCGTAGTAGGAATATCCTTCACCTCCCGCGCTAGGTCAGGGTTAACGGTACCCCCGAGCTCGGGTGACGGAGCCACCTTCGACCTTGGATGGGATGCGTGCGGTAATGCATTTTGTACATAATATACAGAGCATACCGCAGCAAACAGGAAGAGGAAAGATGTGTCTGAAGTCTGACACCTTGCTCTACCTAAAGGATGATAGCTGTCGATTTCACTTGAAGAACTAAATCGCTCCTTAATTCATTAACATCAGAATAGTAGTTTTAAAATTATGTTCAAAAGCGTCCCGTTCACAAGAGCCCAATCTATAATCTGCCAAAAGCAGACTTTCATGTAAGTAAATTACAGGGAGCGTCATAAAAACAAAACGTCCATGGACATGCGTAGCCAATTCCCGCGTTGCCAACTGTCGTATTGCGCAGCCAACAACGCGAACAACCTTATAACTATCGCTTTAGAGCAGATAATTCATTATCTTAACTGGCTTCGTGGAAATGGAATATATGCATTCCGTAATAGTTCACAGAACGTCTTTATTAAGGTTCAAATTCGGGGTACATGTGAAGTTTCCTTTTGGGGATTCTGAGACGGAACTTTTGCCGTTAGCTTAAGGGGTTACGGTTGAGATTTGCGTGAGAAGCTGGCTTGGGTGGTGGGTGGCAGTGGGTCGATACGAGCCGGGCGTCGGGCGCGCCGATCGATAGTGGAGAGGGGCGCTACCCGGCGACGGACCGTGCATCGCCCGCCGCGTGCCTACACTCTCGACAATAATACATTTCATATCTAAGTGCCTTACTTTGTCAACAGATAATGGGGAACATCTTCTGAGAGCTAGGTAACATAGCTGACGAGCCAACAGGAAGTAGCATTAGAATATCTTCATATTCATTTATCTATCTGTATCTCCTTGCTGCATCAAGGACACTGGCACAATGTCGGTTCCGTTGTCTCCGGGGCTATTTCGAGCTTCTGAGGAGAAGAGCTTCGAGAACGAAACCGACTGAACAGGTGTATCTACATACACTCATGAATAGTAATGAAAGATGCCAATGTGGGTTATGTTTGTATAAAGATATCATGTAGGTTACGTGAATCGATTTTTCTTTATCTAATCCAGAGTGGAATCGATGACTAACGGCAGGTACCTACTATTTGTAGATATAACCACAATATCAATGTATAAATTACGGCTGGTTGAATATGTGATGATGTTACAATATGCATGCAACCGTCATGTTGTCGCCCCTGAGGGATGGGGTCAAGCAGAATTCGGAATGACATTTGTTTTGACATGTTTGTGCATTGTGTCGGCACTTGTGTCCTGGATAATGCTGTTTGGTTATTTGTGTACGTTCATTTAGTTCTAGATAGTTGACTAATGCTGACACATTAGTGCATTGCACTATACGTTATTTTTACCACCTTTTGTATCACATTTAATGCAAATAATTTTGACTTGATTAATTAATATAAAGCAATTTATTGACCAAAAGTCTTGTGGAGCCCTTCCGTAGATCAGCGATAAGTTTTCTGAACTATTGCAAGTCTGAAAAGTGCTTCAACAGACTAACTACTTCCTACAGTCGGATAGTTGGAGCGTAGTCATAGTAAATTGGCTATTGCCCGGGATTTCGCTAGTCTATTTAAAGAGCCGTCAAGTCAAGTTCTAACTTTATATAAAATGTACACGTGTGGAAAGAATCCTGGCAATAGCTATATACTATAATAAGCTTAACTATTACTATAATTTAGGACATGTTTTTACATTTTATCATAATCGTAAGTGCTACGATAATGTTGTGATGTTTGTTATTACGCAATGGAAAGCAGGTAGATAATCTTTTGGGTACAAATAAAATGACCGGTCCCCCATTTTGACTCTTGTAATCTGCGTGTGAAAATAGGCACATTTTTGGCCCTTTGCCCATATAAAGATGATTCATTACTCGTTTTTATCCATTGCTTAGTGCCTTGTGGTGTCAGAGTTTTTATGCCGCCCATGGGCCTCTGACTTGGCTTTACATACCGTCGAGAAATATCTCTCAGGCATGCTGGTTTCCTCACAGTGTTTTCCTTCATCGAAGCAAGTTACGCGCAGTTATACAATACGCATATGAATCCGAAAATTCAGAGATGCGTGTCTTGGGTTCGAATTTGAGATCTGTAACTTGGCAGTCCGACGGACACACCACGAGGCTATCACTGCTTTTAAATTATTAAATGTATAGGTATGTCCGTGTGTGTAGTAGCTTCCTTTTTATTATATTTATTTTTCTAAAGGACTCTAATTGATTTAAGTGCCTTTGATATAATACTGAGAGTTTCCACAAAACTGGCACATTTGCTATCAGCCATTCCACATAGAAGTTCTTCAGTTGACCTCTCTTCCACAAGGGTTATGAAGGGTTTCAGGTACCTACTTGGCCTTATACAGAAATAACAGAAAATAACAAGAACTCGTCTTTCTTTTCAATGTTGTTTTCCGTCCTTCTTGCGAGCGTAGTTTTAACAGCAAATACTGAAATTCTAGAATATTTTAACAATGGCACTGAGTATGTATTAGTAGTTGTATGTATTACTAGTTTGTCGCGTGCAGTCTTTTGAGTCTTGGTGCCAAGATGGGCATTTGTGCATACCTTTATATTGATATCGATTTAATGGGTCTTATTTTTCTAGCGATATTTTGCAACATTAATGTATACACTAGAATTTCTATTTTGCTGATATTCAGAACTTTTCGAACTTTGAAAAATCAAAATACATGAGACAGACCCCCAAAACGTACGCCTTGCTAAGAAAAAGAAGTGGTGGAGCAAAAAGGAGTATTGTAATGAGTTGGAATCTCGTTCGCCAGTCCAGCGGTTTCTGCTTTCAGTTTTTTCTTTATGCCATTAATATGTTTAAAATAATTCTCTCAATTAGAACGGGATTAACAGACGTCTCCGTTGTTACATATGAGTGTGTATCTTTATTGCATAATTATGTGTGATTATCTAATTCGTACCCGGAATACGACGAAGTGCAGCTTAAAAGGTAAAAAAGTTTTTGATGAACTCCAGAATAAACGCGACTGTTTAATAAATCGAATCCCATAAAAGATAAAAGTTATCCCCAATAAGTGAAAATAAATAGGCATTAACAATTCTCACATTCCAGTGGACAGGCGACAGGTATTCGCTGAACCGCCCTTGGAAGCCCCAATATAACCTGACCTTTACGAGCCAAAATAGAGATGGATGTTGATATAGACTCTTCGTTAGTTATTAATACAGCCGCCATTTTGAGAGAGAGAGTGATGATCCAAATCGGGAATGTGACCGTGACTAATTTAAATAGATCGGCCGCCTGTTTATGGATCATTTGTTCTATTTTATCACAAAATGTTAGCTTTTGAAATTGTGCCTAGAATACGTAACACGACATCACTCTTGTAATCTCTGAAAGGTTAGGCAGAGGTGTACCTAATAGTACCTACACACACATTTTAAGTCCCATGTAATAGGGAGCGCACCTATTAAATGTTTTTTTTTTTTTAATTTCAGAACAAACACATTTAAGCTTCACAAAGACTTTTTTCATATAATAAAAATAAGCATTAAGTATAATGGCATATTGCCATCAACCGGGCACAAATCCCGACTCCGTGACCGCTACTGAGAAATTCTTGATGGAAGAACCTAATAACACTTTGCCCGACCCGGGAATCGAACCCAGGACCTCATGCATCAGCAGTCGCGCCAGCGACCATACGACCAACCAGGCAGTCTGAAAAATCAATAGCTTTTTTACACTTTATCAATCCCAGTCTTTTTCCTTTGTTTACCAACAGTTGGAAAAGAGGTTAAGCTTTTAATAATGTTTAAGGGCTTTATAACGTTTGTAATAAAACCCTGGAACATTGTTAAAAGCATAACCTCTTTTTCTGAACATTGCACGGAAGCTTATTTAAATGCACAAAAGGTAACGATTAAGCTCGGGAGAGGTCTGGCTGGTTTCCAAATAGTTACAACACCGCCACACCGCACCGGCAGGTTTTTAGGGTTCCGTAGTCAACAAGGAACCCTGAGAGTTTCGCCATGTCCATCTGTCTGTCTGTCCGCAGCTTATTTCTGTATTTTTTTATGGTATTTCCAGTACCTACACGTAAAGTAGGGATTTTTTCTTTCTCGTGTACCCCATAGTGTGGGATGTCGTTGGATAGGTCTTTAAAAAATATTGCGAGTTTGTTCAAATAATTTTTCGATGAAAAAATTCGTTTGTGAAATATTAAGCTTTAAAGTGCAAATTTTTGTTAGACTCTACCAGCTAAACGGTTGTGTTTGGGTGCGAGATTTATTTATTTATTTATCACAGCTAAGTAGGCTTTAAAAGTTTACGCGTAATAGTCAACCAACTTATAAAATGTACTTAGATCACATATTTTCCCAAACATAATGTATGGGAGCACAGGTTTTTCAACTACAAATGTAAGTTTGATTTTTATTAATACAATAAACATCATCGTTCGTAGGCAAATCGGTCCGCATATTTAGAAGGGCTACTACCCTACAAGTGCGTGGCCCGACACGCACTTGGCCGGTTTTTTACTGGACGAAAAGCATTGCATTTGTGTAATTTTTTAAACCGACTTCATATGACTTATGAAATGGTCATTAACAATATAGGTAGGTAATTTTTAACCGACTTCAAAAAAAAGGAGGAGGTTCTCAATTCGGCAGGTGTACTGTTTTGTACAAGTGTAGGTCGAGGAACTACATATATACGTATCCGACTGCTTTGGGATGGTTAAATTTTTAATTCCTGGGGATATACTATATTATTTGATGCCACCTACAAAAAACGGAGACTTTAATCTACTAATTTACGAGGCGACGTACGCCAGAAAAAAATTTAAGTGATCAGTTAGTTAGACCATATGAGGAGTACATTTGTTTCTGTGCCCTCCTTTTTTAAGTCGGTTAAAAATAATATATTAGTAAATTCCTTATTACCGCCATTTAATTTTTATTCAATGAAAATCTCATTAAAGTATACAGTTCAACATTTGAAACTAGAATTTTTAATGATAATATGATATTTGAACTGCAAAAATTTCAACTTACTGTTTAGAGTTCACTGTAGATAGCGAATAAAAGTTATACGATACGGGATTCACTCGAAGGATACGCTGCGCTCCCTACGTTGACATGTGATTTTAATATAATTTCCAAATTACCCCGAACGCGTTCACCACATAAGTAGATATATTACTACGGTACTTTCCCCCTCAGAAATTCGTATGGAAAGAGGAAGAGGTTCTATTCTATGTTATGATGTGGGTTCAAGGGCACTGCATCCAGCGCTCCCCACAACCTTCACCAGGTCGTCTCGACGTGGGGGCGTCCTACGCTGCATCTCCCTGCTCCGAGCGGAAAATGTCTACCTCCTACACTATACTACATCTATTTATAGGTACGCTCGATTTAAAAATACGACGAACCAACGTGGGACTACGTTATCTGAGGTCTTCTTTAAAGGTTGCAGTAGTGGGAACACTTTTTATAGCAGGATATTGAACTTGTGGTTATTTTTATAACACAGTGAAAGTAGTGAACGAAGTCGCGGGTAACAGCTAGTGCATCTTACTAATATTATAAATGCGAAAGTTTGTGAGGATGGATGGATAGATATTTGTTACTCTTTCACGCAAAAACTAATGAACAAATTTGCATGAAATTTAGCACACAGATAGTTTATAACCTGGATTAACACTGAGGATACTTTTTATCCCGGTAGAATGATCCCGTGGGACGATTATCGAACTCCACGCGGGCGAAGTCGCGGGCATAAGCTAGTTTTGATGGATGGATGTTTGTTACTCAATCACGTCGTAACGGCGAACGGATCTGGATGAAATTTGGCACAGAGATAGATTATTGTCTGGAATAGAACATAGGCTACTCTTTTTATTTATTTTTTCTTAAAAATACACATACAAATGTCCACGCGAACCAAGTCGCGGGCAACAGCTAGTATACGATTTACGCTCACTTATCTTTTATTCCAGGGAAAACCTGTTTTGCAAAGAAGTAAAGGCAGTTGCTGCCATGACAATAAATGGTAAATTTTCAGGTAGCGGGCAAGTTTCTCTGTTCTATGCAGCGACGCAGACAAACATGATGTGGACCATTAATGAACTGAGATTGGTTAAGAGGCTCAGGTTCAGCAGTTGACGTTAACAAGCGAATATTATAGTGTGCTCTAGCGTACTGCCCTTTACTAACTAACTAATTTTAACTAATCTTTATTTCCCGTCCACCTCCGTACCTATTGAAATCGGAAAAAATAACAGCTGTCCCATAATTTTGTTTACAAAAATCGTCAAAATGTAGGCAACAGCTGACTTCGTTTTTCATGAATTCCGGTTGATTCTATAGTAAAAGTTGATTTACTATAGGACTAATCTACTACATCCACTGACCTGAAAGTTGATAGTAGAGGTGACGATCTTCATGGACTCGGCGTAGTTCCTCAGTACGGAGTCGGTGCTGAGGCAGCTCTGCCGCCACTCGTAGAGCTGCTCCAGCCGAGTCACGCAGCGCTCGCAGATCTTCTTCGGCAAGAAGTCGTCCTTCGATATCTGCTGGATTTACGGGGAAAGTTGTTAGACAGACATTCTAGGGGTAAGAGGAAAGGGGTGGGAGTAGATGGAGCTTTCGCTTCATTTACGTCAGTTTTTTATAACACTAGGTAATACGCCTTAATTGAAGCGCGCTGTTGCCTAATCAACGTTCAGCTCCGTGCCGAAAGTAGAAAATCCAACATCGGAGGGTAGAATTTTTAGTGTGATTCTACTTGATTTCTATCGTAGACTTCGCAATGGTACCTACAACTATTAGGTAGCAGGTGTTAAGAGGATCAACTTTTTACTGATGCTCTATTTACCACCCTATGTCAAAAAATATGTTTTGTTTTTGAGACTTTAGTGCTTTAGTCGTGGCTGACTATTATTTGACCTTCTCAAAAAGACCATGAGAACGAAAGCTCTTTCGTAATAAAGAAGTGTGAATGAAGATGCCTAAGGTATGTGTCCGCCATGGGTATGGTTTCCATATTAGGATGCCCAAGGACCTTTATTTACAAATAAACTAAGCCATAACAATAACAAAAATAGTTATATCTCATTTCCCCAGTAGGTATTATAACAATTATACAAAATCGTTCACACAATAATCGGCGATCACCGGCCGACCACTATTTATCAGGGCGCCGTTCATTCAACTTTGACATTTAATATCCACACAATAAAACTCACACGTTTAGAAAAGGGGATTAACAGTGATACTGGTCACGTGTCACATTTAATCCCCTTTTCTAAACGTGTCCTTAAGACCATGTCGGATAAAACCCTTGGTTCATCATGTAAGACCCTGAGCAGACATGCACCTTCTGGCGTCTAGGCTCTCAGCGGTTTTGCAACTTTATAAAATTAATGTTGTATCGTTGTTATGTCATTAGAGGATTTTTTGCGCTCCATTTCGATATCAATCTCGCGTATTTGTTATATTCAGTCGGTATTAACCGGCGTGCGCGTATGACCAGATGTATGAACGTGGACGAGGCAAAAGGAGTATGTAAGGATCGTAGGAGGCGTTCTGTGGTTTCTGCCTACCCCCATTGGCAAAAGGCGTGAGTTTATGTATGTATGTAATAACTTCGATACTATATCACATTTTGGCGATTCTCTGCGTTCAGTCCCGATAGAGCAGAATGGCGAAATTTTACGATTGCTTCAATGTTGCAGTGTTTTGGCGATTTTCGTGGCTTCTCTATTGGTCGCTGCTTCCGAAAAGCGGCGATGGTAAAAGCAGCATGTCTGCTAAAGCCCTAAAGGATTTGCTATAAGCTTATGGTCTGACCTACTTCAGCCTGTGGATACGTGGGCCGGTGAGCTGCGACTTTCCGAGGTCATTGCTCTGAGCACGGCCTTACGAATGCATTATAAAAGAAAGAATCGATAGCTTCTTTCATTAAACTGTGACTTGCCAAGTTCGTGAGTTATGAATAGATATGATGGTTCCATGTTTGTTTTTTTTTTTGTAAGGTTTACCGTTCGCATAAAGGTAGGATTCCGAATATTATTTATCTGTTGTCTTTATTATTTGATCACTGTTGTTTTAGAAGAACCGCAAATATATTATCAAAGGTTCATCAACATTAAAGGATTTTAATTGCTATTTATAAAACTATCGCAGTATTTATTTACCGATGAATTTATTTGCTGTAATATCAGGACAATATAGGTGTTTTAAAGGTTATAATAAAAATGTATCTCACAATGATATGTTTAAGATGTCAAATTATTATGTTTCCAAAAAAGATAATTTATGCATAAAAAAAAAACTCAACAGGTATTGTGAGAATTGGCTATTCCTTGTTGTGCTCGGCTCGTAGATGGTTCGTAGCAGTTCGTAGCGCGCAGGCGTCTACGGAGCTACGTCCGGCCGCTACGAAGCACCATTATTGCACTTCTCCGAACCACAAAGCCACTGTTTACGTTACACTTCACCACAAAACCTTTTATTACGTCATCTAATAAACTGGTTTTAATTTATTATTATTTATTGAAGCAGGTATTGAACACTTTTCCTAAGATATTGCAAGTCACTGTAAAGTCAAGGACACAGGGCAGTACAAAGGGCTTACTCACCATAGTCGGCAGGCAGGTCCTGAGTTTAAACAAGATCTGGCGCTGCTCCGACTCCTTATCGAAGATATGGAGCCTGGGACCGCTCTTCAAGGAGCACAGCCGACACAGGTCGGTGAACGCCGTGAAGTTGAGGTCCTCGGGCTCGGTCATTGCGAAGCACCTGATGAGGAGGTCAAGGAGGCAGGAGTTGTCCATGTATACGGCGGTGTTTCTCGGGTGGCGGGAGACAGGGTCAACGTCGCATGTCGCGGGTGCAGGCGTCGGGGAGGCGTCGCTCCGCCGCTGCGTCCGGGGGGCACTGGGGCCCGCGCGGCCCCTACGTCCTCGCCCCCTCGCCCCCGTGCCCCCTCGCGCCCCCGCGCCGCACGCAGCCCCCCCGCGCCCGAGTGCCACGAGGGGTGGCGTCCGCGGAAAACGCCAGTTTTCCCATCTAGTGTCTCAGAATGTCTGTTTATCGATATGCAATTGATTTTATTGTTTGTTTGCGTAGGAATTGTCTGTCTTTATTGTTGAAGACGGGTTTTAGTTGGCTAATGGTACTGAGTAAAGTGTTTAGGTAGTTAGTCAGTGTAATAATTCGCATACTATAGCTTTACTTTAATAATAGTGAGAATTAACAAGGAAATTTATATGATAATCAATCTTTTATTTCTAAAAGATTTGCTTCTTTTAATTTCACATTTTTCTTGAATCCTTTCTCATTCTTTGTCATACTAAAAAGTCTCTTTAAGCGGAAAATAATTTGCCTAGTAGATCAAAAACATATGTAATTTCCATATTTCGTACATTACAATTCCTCTTCTGATCTACCAAGTTCCTCAAAAAACATTTTCAGCAAACAAACAACAAAAGCCTGTACACGACCTTATTATCATATTCACGATCCATTAACATTATATTAAGGCCTTAAGAACCACTGTTACATGAAACGCGGCTTCATACCGAACTACATTTACGTACTGAGTTTGACATACATTTGACATTTGTCTTGACAAGCAACGCCGTTCTCAAGAGTCATGACATATTGGTCTCGTTGGACATACGACCTCTTTTCACGACCTACAAACGTCAAGTGTTCTGTCATTATTCATTACAGTTTTGTACGAAAACATAGAAATATAATATTAATCATGTCTAATGCTTCCTCTAATACTAATGCGGATTACCACGCGTTTTCGGAGCGAACCCTGGCTATCATCAAGCCAGAGGCCTATGAGGATGCAGAGGCGATTGAGAACACCATAATAGATAATGGGTTTAATATCCTTGCGGTTAGTAATTTTAAGTACCATTTTTACAGTCGTAGTTGTTACAGGTGTTCTGAAAACCGTACATTACACACACCGTACGGTATGATGCGCAACAGTGAAAATGTTATGTAATTATTCTTATTTATTTATTTTACTATTTATGTACACACAGTAGATTACACAGGAAAATAACATTATAATATATGAGTACATAGGTACTGCTGTTATGTTAGTAGACGAGTGATTCCCTTGATGGATTTATTGGAACTGAATTATAATTACACGATTACATGCTTAGTTAAAGAAATGCACACCTAAAAATATCGAAATGCATTAATGAGTACGACTACGGCATTATCATTTTTCACTAAGGTATATTTATTATACATCTATGGGAAATTAAATTAATGTGAATAAATCACAGTTGCAAGCAACATAGATATAATAACATACCTCGTATTAACTTATATTGGCTTGCGAATTGCGTTTTTCAACAAGTTTCGATCATTTAGATTTAAAGCATCATCATTGATCATTCTCCTGGCCTTATCCCAATTAATTTGGGGCACAACAACTCTTTCAAAAATATTTGTGACGAAACATTAACTGTTTAAAATAAATAGGTAGGTACGCAATTTTTTGCACTATTTTTGTTCTGTCTAGCTAGGATTTATTTTCTAGTCTACACGCCTATCCTTAAACTGTGTTAGGCTAGGTGTCTGTCGTAGACACCTACGATCGTGCTGCGAGAAATAGCGTAGCAATTGGCTCGTACGCAGCTTAAGTGAGTTTGTAGAACCTTAACTACGGTTGAATGTATTTACTATGCCATATTTGAAACTCACTTTTGTTACTATCTACCCATAGCAAATAACACTTCGCTTAATTGGGAATAAATTGATCCCTCGTTTCGTCTATACTCAATGTTTACGATCGTCGACGAACTATCGACGAATATCGTCCACATCTAGTTCGTAAATAAAACGTGTGAAAGTGGTTTTAATAAGCTACATAAAAAAAAATGATTTCATTTCGTCAGACTGCCTAAAAATAGGATGAAAATGTAGAACAATACTACAACATAGATATTATTATAGAAGCTTTATCTTAGCATTAATCTCGCCACTCCATTATTACTGAACTATTAAACACAAATGTTGCGACGCACGCGACTTCTACAGTGCTTTATTAACGATGTATTACGTTTTAATCCAGTTAACGTAGGGCACAATAATTTATATATGTTTATGTAGTGTTATTATGTTACTCTGGACGATGTACACATTCTAAAAACATGTACGGACCCACCCTACCCTACTTTACTAAGATCTTGCCTGCTCAATTTGTGTGTTATCGCATGTTTTTAAACAAATAAAATATCTTTATCTAATTTAGGTGCGATGAGCTTTCTAAAACATTTTGCGTCCTTTTCTGGAAAAACATAATGCTGCCTGGGCCTGCACTCTATCGGAAATTAGAACACTGTTTAATGAGACACTAAAAGGAACATATTGTATTTACAGTTTAGCCTTGAAAAGGCATCAAAGAGGCAAGGAGACTTTTTAATAAGTCGTATTTATAAACTAGTCTTTGCTCTAGTGGTCGCAAGTGCGACTGTTGAGTAAGAGGTCCTGGGTTCGATTCCCGGGTCGAGAAAAGTGTTATTATGTTGTTCCATCAGGAATATCTCAATAGCAGTCTGGATCTGAGCCCGGTTGGCAGCAATAGCATCGCCCCCTATCACATGGGATATTATTTGCACTTTAACATCAGTGGCGAAATACGGGTGTACCTACTATTAGGTAGGTACACCTCTGCCTAACCCTTCGGGGATTAAAGTTGTGATGTTATGTATGTATTTATAAAGAACCATAATTCTTAAAATGTTTTGAGGATATCCAGCACCACAACAAGCCTTCTACCATAGAATTCCTTCTAGGCCAGTAAGCAGACGGATGGGTGTGCATTGTAACATTATTAATAGACGGGAGGGTCCTGCCCATCCCCGCAGTCGCTTCAAACGACACCCGCCGGTGGCGGTCGGGGGTTTTATATTTACGGGGCTCTTTTTTCCTTTCTAGCGGTTTTTTTCGAAACGTAAGTAGGTAGGCAACTTTTAACTACTTAAATAATTTTTTGTACCGATTTGATTATGAAAATTATTTATATTCATCTAAATTATTCCACTGCAAAGTACTCGTATAAAGTTTTAAAATTTATTCCGGAATAAGGAATAGTTGTGTAGTGTGTAAGGATTTTTCTAAAGTTTTATCTTCTGGCTTATTAGTTGTTAGTTACGTAAAAAAAATTGTCTCGAATTATCAAAATACTATTACTCCGTTCGAAATCTTATGAATAGTTTACGGCATCTACTTCGTACCCCTCATGAGTAAATTGTACAGGGGTTGTAATATGCAAAACTCAAATCGACGCCGACGCGTCGATGTTCTCCTTATTCTTGTTCCGAAAATGCCGATGGACTCTATTCCCGACTATCCCAGGTGGTTTAAAAATGGCCAGTAACCATTACATTACATTAGGTATATAAAATTCATAAAAAAATTGGCCGTCACGGGACGCCCGGCAGATGTGAAATATCTATGTCAATATTAAAATTCGTAATTAATAAAAAACCTTTATGGAAGTAGGTAACATAAAAAAATAAAGAAAAAACGTTAAATGTTACGTTAATAAAAATCCATTTATTTTTTCTTATTATATTAATTATACCTAATAATAAAGAGACGTTATTTTGACTTTTATTTACTGCACAATATTTTTCAACTATTAATTTTCATTAAGTAGCGTGGAGGTTGGAGTAACGGCCACCATGGCTCACGCACAATGGTCCACTTTAAGGACTAAGTGCGGAAACCAAAATCCCTAACATAGAACATAAGTAGCGTGGAACTTTCGAAACGGAATATGCAGATCAACATTCTTTCCAAAATAAACTTTATTCTAATGGGAAAAGATTTATTTTACGTGGCATAGAGGAGGCATCACGCCACGACAACATCATGGCATCTTCCGTCATGGCGATGTTTCACATTAACAAAAATACGGTTCTTTTTATAATGCCTGAATCTTGAACTTCGCAAAATTTTGAAAATACATAACTTTTGTAGATTTTTAAATTAAACTAGGTACGTGTATGAAGATAGTTACATATTTTTCAAAGACTGTCTTTATGAACAGTCCGAATATATATAATTATTTAGATGAGAACAAAGTAAAGAGCAGAACCCGAGAGCACGTCAATTACAATAAAAGTAGAGTGACCATCCCCTCGGCTCGTGTCCAAACTTAGCCAGCCGCGTGCCGCGGGCGTCGGAAGGGTTGTGTGAACTTGTGTGTGATATGCAAACTCATATCGACATTACTTGTACTACACCCTGGCTAAATGTCGATATCGGATATAATTCTTAAAAATATTTTCGTTTTGAAAACTCGTATACTTTGCTTGTATTTACATTTTTAAAATATTATTATTAACTACAATTATATAAAAAAAAAAAAAAAAAATTGTAGCCAACCGACATCGGGAACAGGGTCCGAGCTACCGGTGGTCAGGGCTCTTGAGAGAGGAACTGCCTTCCGAATCAAGCCCTTGATCCAGCTGCCCATTATTATCATACTAAAACATTAGAACAACAGCATACTACATTAAAGTTATGCGGACGATCGCTTAACAACATCATAAATATCGCTTAATCAAATCGCTTTCTTTTCGTCTTAGTTTGTGTATCCACATTGTTCTTCTATTATACTTAGGTACACAATGGATGGCTCGATGAATGAATCGATGCTGTTTTCGGTATCATTTAGAGCACCCACTCCAGAAAGTTTATGGAATAACATAACACACCTTGTAATACCAGAAGGGTTACCTAACAGTACACCCACATTTCGCCAGTTATGTTTAAGTCTGAGCCTATTGCCATCAACCGGGCACAAATCCAGACTCCGTGGCTGCGACTGAGAAATTCCTGCGGAAAAACCCAATAACAATTTTCCGATCCGCGAATCGAACCCACCCAGGACCTTATGCTTAACAGTCGCGCTTGCGACCACTGGACCAACGAAGAAAAGAAAAAAGTCTTGCACAAGACAAAAAAGCAGCGACGCATATAGTTTACCTAAATACCTATGGTATACAATTATACATTCATGGTAATACATTCATATTGCATTGTACAATACACAATACAATACAATACAATATTGGTGTACATTCATGGTTTTTGCTTAGAAGTCTCGATGTTTTGACATGTCAGCATTGCACCCGTACGAAGCAGGGTTGTTTCGCTAACTTGCTAGTTTGCCCTACCCATGTATCCTTCTTACGACTTCTTCCTTGTCCAACACTCAGTTCATGTATCGCAACTTGGAAGAGACTAACGATTAGACAGTTATCGGTAAACTGGTTTTAGTTCGGTTTTCTGAGATAGACGATGATTTTTATGAGTAGTATTTTTCTAATAGGTATACAAGATCAACGACGTGACGACGTTTTGTGACGACCGACGTTTTTTTTGTAGGGTTCCGTGCCCAAATTGTAAAACGGGACCCTATTACTAAGACTCCGCTGTAATGGTACGGAACCCTTAGTACGCGAGTCCAACTCGCACTTGGCCGGTTTCTTAAATCATTTTGAGATATGGATACTCGTCATGTAATTTCTCTAGTGTGTTGTAAAGTACTATTAGGTACACCTCAGCCTAACCCTTCGCGGGTTACAGGTGTGATGTTATGTTATGTTGTAAGGTAATAAAAAGATATCCATTCCACTGCTACATAAATTTCGCAAATACTCTCAATCGCATTTCGCATTCTTTCGTCGCTCGGCCATCCCCTCATGTCCGAATTGCTGGCCGCGTGCCGCCGGCATTGCAAGGGTTACCCGTGATATGCAAAACTCATATCGACATTAGCTGAGTTGAAGAGGGGCGCCTTCATTATTCCGCGTCACATGCAACCCTATTTAGAAACAGGGATGACACGCTTAGCTTGTTGAGATTTATTATTCGTCGAGTGTTCGGGATTTGGTGGTATTGTTTTAAGAGAAAAGATGGTAGAAGTGTTATTCATAGAAACTATTGTTCGCAATTCAGGTACACTATCTTGTTTTTTTAATATGGTGATCTGGACGCGCATCACGTAGAAGGGTAGGTACTTGGAAGGATTTGGGGAGGCCTTTGCTCAGCAGTGGGACATGCACGGCTACGAAAAAAAAACTACTGTAATCTTGTCGCCAAATATATGATATTTACTTAAACTCAAATCATTTATTTCAACTATACTAGTTACAGGTTCTTTCGAATTTTCAAAGAGTCGCGCAGTCAAAAATAAAAACATGAAGCTTACTCGTAGTTGCCCATTCGAAAGGGTAAATCTCTATGGAGAAAAGGTTTAAAGTCCTTTAAGACATTTTAATGAGACGCTAGAACCGTATCTTTAATAGAATCTTCAATAGAATCTTTAATAGAATCTTCAGTATTTGTGTAGGTAGTCGCGCTACCGACCCCAGTGAGACAACTACATTGCCAAAAAAAAAACAAAAAGTATATCAATGTGTTCGGCAACCCTACGTCATCGGCAGATCTTTGAGCCCCAGCTCTCAGCCGGTCATCGCTGTTATCTATGGAAACCGTAGAAAAAAACTAATTACGACTCCCCATTGACGTTTGAAGGGGACACTGTTTACTATCGCACATGAAAATAATTGCTATTTGCATACGCTCCTGTTTATGTTTAGGTACTCAGTAATTTTAGTATTATTACCTAAGTAAGGTTTCATGTTTTCAAGACATATTTTCTTCGCGTCAGAAACAGGAGTGTCTTGATATTTTCAGTATTTTGATATTTCTAGGTACTTTTTATTGTGTATAAACAACAACACGGCTGACAAGAACACAAAATAATGGACTTTTAAAATAAATTCAAGTTTCAGTGATGTCTACAAATATTTCAGTTGATAGCGTTGTTGTATTTTCCTCAGATTCAGTAGAATTTCGTTGCCAACATTTATATCTGATCTATATTTCAAAGAACGCTTGCATATGTAATTCTGTGTATTCTTTAGCTCTATGTTATTTCATTAATCTCTCCCTAACAATATGTGACGCACCCCTAGCTTAAAGATTACGTCCGCGTAGCAACTGTGTAGTGATTTGAAAGAAAATGATTCACTACGTCACGTCGTAGGCTGCGCGCTACGATCTGGACGTGCAATAAAATTTCGAGTTTGTAGTTTATTAACAAAGTTGTTAACTTCGACACTACTTCATTAAACTTAATTATTTGTCTTCGAAACGCTCGAACTATTTAATGTTTCATTTCGGAACGGTTTATACCGTTGATTTTTCCAACCGTCTAATTTTATCATTTTTTATTTTTGTTTTCTGTTTCTTGTAATGAAACTTGTTGTCGCTTAAAGCTTTGACGTCTCGGTGTAGGTAGGTACCTAATATAGTAGGTACCTACCTCTGAAAATCCTCCTTTATTTAATAACTTCTACCATGTCTCCCTCAGAAGCGTCAAGTTCACCTGACTCCTGAGCAAGCAGCTGAGCTATACAAGGGCCACTACGGCAGACATCACTTCCCCCACCTTGTGGCACATATGGCGAGCGGACCAATCATCGCGATGGTTCTCGCAACGAAGAACTGCATCGCGAAGTGGAGGACTCTTATGGGCCCTCCTATGTATGTTATCAGATCTATTTTCAAGTTCAGCAATGGTCTACTATAGGCTGGTAATGACGAAAAAACGGAAATATCGTAAGGAAAGCAAGACTTTATCGCCAAAATGACCGAAGTTGCCATGTTTTTGGGCTTTTTAATTCAAAGGACCAAATAAACGCTTTTCATTCGCTTTTCATTCATAAATAAAACCAGTTCAACTGTTCACAGAAATCTTTCTTACAAAGGTCATGTTTTCACTAGTTTAGGTACTTACTTTGAACCGTTGGTTATGCGCTTGATCTCTCTGGTAATGTCGCAATGCTGACACCGGAGTTTGAGTTTGAGAGTGAAGTAAGAGAGGATGCACCTGTAATTGCGCACACTTGTGCACTATAATATTGCCCGCTGTGATCGCTGCTCTCAGCTGAGATTGGCCCCCATGACCGCATAAGGTCAGGGGCCCAATTCTGCTATTACAATAGACGACAATAGTGTCAGAATGGTCTGTCATTGATTTCATAATTGTTGATTTTGACAAGTTTTGACAAGTCAAAATCAACAATTATGATATCAATGACAGACCATTCTAATGGTAATTCTAATGGTCTGTCATTGATTTCATAATTGTTGATTTTGACAAGTTTTGACAAGTCAAAATCAACAATTATGAAATCAATGACAGACCATTCTGACACTATTGTAATAGCAGAATTGGGCCCCAGGACTATAAGACTTTACGGACTAAGTTGAAGGTGAAGGTTTTGTCTGCTTCTTTCTGTTTGTAGGGTACTGGAAGCTCAAGCGTATTGGCCAGATAGCTTGCGAGCGTGTTACGGCCGTCGCACTAAGTACGGCGACTACTTTAACGGTGTTCATGGCAGTGAGAATCATGCTGAAGCAATTCGAGAGATTCATTTTTTCTTTCCTACCAGTAAGTTTTATACTAGATAATTTTTATTTGAGGTATTGGGAAACTGGGAGTTTCACCAGCCTCCAATGAAAAGGAAGGATATGTAGCCTAATGGTTGTTATAGATAAAAGTATGTAAATCTATGCACATTTTAAGTTTTGCTTGTGCGATGTGTGGGACTTAAGATGTCTTACGTGGTTCGTATGTGACGGTATGTCGACACGTCTCCGAAACCACGCTCTCTCGGGAACTAGAGATTTGACCTAATCGTAGTTTGTATCTTCTATTTCCACAGTGATAGTAGGGCCACTCGTCCATCACTGGCAAGTAAACGATTATATACAGAAGCACATAACGCCAACCTTACTGCCAGCATTGACCGCGTTGGCCCACAAACGGCCAGCAGAGCCCATCCTATGGCTGGCCGAACATATCCGAGAGCATAACCCGAACGAACCCAAACTCGTGCCTCAGACGCTGGAGGAGAAGGATGACATACTCTGTCATACACCACAACCCTCAAAAGAATCGCTTATATAGAAACTCAGTAACCAGCCGCAAAGTTTTAGTTTTTTTAAGCTGTGCTTCTTGTTAGCGTGTTGATTGCAATCTGAATTGACCCTGCCCAAAATTTGGCAACGAGTTTGGCACCCTCAGTAGCATAGCGTCCATCGTTAGCTCCTGTAATGTGCAATTAATAGGACAGGCAGGACCTGATATGAAGTGTCCTATCATTTGTGCAAGAACACCACATTTACACTATGTTTGATTTTACACGACTGTCAAAGTCAGTGATTTTGAACATGCTTTTGTTAGCTTCATCTATAACTATGTAAAAAAATTAGAAGTTAAAATTGACCCACTAACCACTAACTTGTAACCGGGAGGTTACCGATTCAGCTGAAATTTTGCATACATGTCTAATTTGGATGGCAATGCATGGTTAGCAAAGGGACGTCACTCTAGAGCGTGTTTTTTTAACTATAATATTTTATTATTTTTCGTACCAACTTCTTAGTTGCTGCTGTCAGAAGCAAAATAAATGTGTGAAAGGACTATATGCAGGTTGGCTATGTCATCGACTCTGTCATCTATACGTGACTGGCAGCCTTTTTAGAGCTCAATGATTAATGTTAACTATAGCTTATTCTTGTAAACGTATCTTTTGTTTTTGGTAGGAATACCTTTATTTTGATTAAGAATTTGAAATTGCAGCTGGTGTTTTATTTTTAACAAATGCATTTCTTCTAACATAACAGTAACCGGTGTTTTTGCTGAAATTTGCACTTGGGTCGACTAAACTAAACTAAGCTATGGTTCAGGAGCTATAGTAAGAATAAATAGAAAATCTATGATCGTTTACATCGGCAACAGTCGCCTTGTGCAGGGTTAGGCTTAAAACACAAATGACTAAATAAAGACAAAAAAAAAACACATCGTTTACTTTTCCCAACTTTATTTATAGAAACAGTTTACAAATGAGCTATCACAGGCGTGTAACTACAATGTCGTTGCAAATATATGATGTTAGTAGCGATTGTTTCTGGGTACTCATGACGGTTACAAATTGTCAAGAATTACAATTAACTTAAAAAAAAGAACTAAAATGAAAATACACTTAAAACCATGTTTACTCCAAAATGCCGTTTAGATAATAATTCTCACTTGATGTTTTTCTAATACATGTTATGTCAAGTGGTTCACAATTAATAAATATATTTTTATGTGATACACCTAAACAACATTATGAAGCAACAGCTACATGAAAACAAAACATGATTGTGACTATTTATTTCGCAAATAAGTACAATTCTCCGCGTAAATTTTTTATCACAAAAATATTTTTCTACTTTTTCAATAATAGATTTCATTTCTTAACATTTAATGTAATTTTATTTTTAGTCTTCCCACACTTATTAAAATTATCGAACCGTAAAAATAGTCACAACATTTTTTGTTAAAATGAATCAAACTTATCACTACACGGATTTGGTAGAAAAAAAAACATGACTTAAGTAAAATTAATAATATAGGAGATTACGAATATCTGCTAAACACCGGGATGCGGCATCTGGAAAAGAACAACATGTATTAGCATACTGATAATTTATCTTAATTATGAATTCAGAAACGCAATAGTCTCACGAAGTCGTACGTTGTAGCATCGGATGATGGCAATAGGGTCGCCAAATGTGGGTGTAGAGGTACGTACACGTCGGCCTACCTCTTCGGGTTAACATGTGTGATGATATATATTATGTTATAAACACTATAACGAGATTTATTAGTCTACAAATCCATTTTAATATCAAATATAATATAATGATAATAAAATACAAGGAAAATCATTTGAGCACACATTGACGTCGACGACTCATTGTAATTAACCTTCAAAACAATATTGCTTATCATGAATTGTCGCGTCTTGTAGTACGGGATGACTCTTTAAAATATGGTCCATATTTCGTCAGTGAATTACAAAAAAAGTCCGGTTTGCTCTTGATTTTAAAATATGGATTAACATTTCTATAACTTTATCATACTGACTACCATTTTGGAAATGTCTTTCTAGATGTCTTGGTTAGTGTGGTAAACGCCTCTACAAAAACTTAACCTCACAGACCTCAGTTTTACTAGCTGATCCCGATCAGAGACGCTGTTACAATGCTTTTCAAGTGTACGTTCGCAGTATGGAGTTTGTTACTAAGAATAAACGGCTCGAGTTTAGGTGAAGCTCGTCCGGTGCAGTATTTATATATGTGTGTGAAATTAACAAGTATACTTACACAGTTAGTTCCTCTTCTCCCGGTACATATGCACATAGGCGGCGTCAGAAGGCGAGCACATGCCAATCTTCTGGCAGACGCCTTTCGTGCCGATCTCTTCGATCAGATGGATGATGCTGTCGCCGTAGATCTCCATCATCGAGTGGCACTGTGTATGGAAGAAAATTATAACAATAAAATATTATGACATAGTAGAGAAGGCATTAAGTCTTTTTGTGCTTTCCCACTTCTGGGCAAAGACCTTCACGCACTCCTTCATAGACGCTATATCAACACTGAGGATCTATCTTTAAAAAAAAATGGCCTAATCTATGATTTGGTGGCGAAAATTTGGGGATAGAGGAAAGGTCATTTTATTACTGCCCTCGTGTGTCAAACTTTGAAAGTATTGATTTATTGGTATATAGTACCCTCATGGGCGAGTCATAGGCTGATGATGACTGTAAAACCACAGTCTAAAAACCTACAGTCGTCCGACGAAGCCGTCTAGACAGGGCAATCGTGCGGGGTGTGAGGGGCGAGACGCGGGAAAGCCGCTCCCGGACTGCGAACAAAACTATGTTAGTAGTTCGTGAGGCATCATTCAGGGCTATCGCGTGTTTGTTATATTTGTTTATTTAAAATGGTGAATACGACGTGTGCTGTGAAAGATTGCAAGTCGTCATCTTTTATAAATAAAGATTTGCGGTTTCATCAGTTTCAGAAAGGTAAATAAATACCTAATGTTTTATTATTGTAGACTGCATAATTTTGTTTGTAATTTCGTGTCACGTTGATAATGCTAACAAAATGGCCGAACGGCGGACGATAAAATTTCATATATTTACAACTTTAAAAAAAAAAGTATTTTTTATCCTAATATTATTATGTGTTCAATAAAAGCCATCCATTTTTGAAATCCAAGATGGCGGACGTAATTTTTTTTTTATAATTTGATATTGGTGTCAATTTTAAGTATAATTGGGGTGCTTTTTACGAAAAAGCCATCCTTTTTGAAATCCAAGATGGCGGACGCCATTTTTTTTTAATAATTTGATATGGGTATCAATTTTAAGTATAATTGGGGTGCTTGTTACGAAAAAGCCATCCTTTTTGAAATCCAAGATGGCGGACGTCATTTTTTTTAATAATTTGATATGGGTGTCAATTTTAAGTATAATTGGGGTGCTTGTTACGAAAAAGCCATCCTTTTTGAAATCCAAGATGGCGGACGTCATTTTTTTTATAATTATGGATTACCCTTTCGGTTATACACCTTGTAGATGCACAATATATTTATAAATTTGTTTTGTATATTAATATTTCAGATGTAAATTATGGGTAGAAGCTTGTAGAAGACCGGATTTACTTGAAAGGTCCATCGAAAGTTTAAAACATACATATATTTGCAGTTTGCATTTTGAGAATGGTATGTACGGGAAGCAATCCTTGAAGAAAACGGCTATGCCAACGTTATTTTTACCAACTAAAGATTCCATCCACATACAGACCGATGCTAAAGATAAAAATTCAAACCGCAAGCGAGATTTGAACCTGCGACCTTCGCATTCAGTACACCCGATGCTCTTACCAACAGAGCTACCGAGGTTCTTACCTACAAGTGTCGAATTCTTCAATCCATGTCTGCAGTTCATAAATCTCTTTGTATACGCCTCACTGCATTTTTTATTGTCATACTCAACATCTTAATAATAAATGCAGTAACTTAATAAAAGAATGTAAACAATTTTAAACCCGCTCTGGGTTTAAAATTGTTTACATTCTTTTATTAAGTTATCTATAATATTGTTTTAATTATAATATTGCTAACCATGTTAATCTGCAATAAATAAATAATTTCATAAATATTGTTTACTTGTGACAACCCTGGCATCCATACGCCGTTGCGAGATTGTCTAGACGTTGTCGGCATTTTTCCAGAGATCAAAGGCGTCGTCCTACTGTATTAATATTTATACTGTGGTAAAACCATACTATTAGAAAGAAAAGTGAATGTCCGGCTGTATTATCTCCAAGCGTTGTTGAGGGAGACAGGTATTTATTATTGATATTATATTCACAACAGTTCATCTTTATCATTTATGTATATCCACTATCGTAATCCAACTTATACATTATATGATATTTAGTCACAGTAACAAAGCATAATTTGAATAAACACCGGTAATTTAGATAATGTAATGCTAAAACCTTTTTATGATCGATAGTAAAGATATCGCTCTATTAACAAGTGCGGTTCTGAAGTGTGCACATAAAATCATGTTTCATCAATCATTTTTTATTAAAAAAAGGAGTGCTTGTTTCTATTGGATAATTCGAGTAGTTAGCAGAGATTTCAAGATTTTATTGTTTTATTGTCGGGTTTAAAGTATTGCCATGTTTAAAAAGTATTCGAAAATGATTGTGTGCTAACAACTTTCACTAAAACCTGTTATTATTGTGTACTCATTTCACACACATACAACATAATACATTTCTCCTTTTATTTATATTCGGCAGACGTTATCTACCGTTTCATAATAATAATTTGAAACCGATTGAGGTTGTATGTTTCCAGTGATTTAAAAAGGGGGAGTAATGTAGGTCACACATGTAAATCACATTAGGCCATTTATCAAATATTTATTTATCTAGGTCAAACGTGACGTTTGAAGGGTGCAAGTAGATTGCGCGATACGCAGCTTCATGCATGACCTCGTTTTGGCAATATGCACATTCTGCCTTCACTACAATGATTTTCAAATGGCGGAATGGGCTTCTATTGATTTAAAGCTCACGCATTATTAGTTTCACCTGTAACTATCTCCGTAAAAAAATCATAGAAGTTTAATTTAACCTACTTCCCGGTTTCTGATTGAGCTGAAATTTTGCATACATGTTTAGTTTGGATGACAATGCATGGTTAGCTAAGTGAAGTCATTCTAAATCCAATATGGCGGACTCCCAAAGATGGCAAACTAATTAATTTTTATGCATTCCCATGATATGGGTATCAAATGAAAGGGTTTGCCGAGAAGAACACGAAAAGCATGTTTTTTAGCTATTTAAAACTATACTTGGATGATTGATATTTCTTCTTCTTACCATGTCGATGGCAATCTAAATTGAATCAGCCCATAATTCGGCTAGGGATTTAATATCTTCAGTGGCGTCCTATCAGTTTCAGCAACGTGCTGACAACAAGATACGATATCAAGTGTTCCATCGCTTGTGGAACAACACCATGTTATATCTGATATTTTAGCTACAGCACAAACATACGCCGAAAGCCTAACCTAATTCTAATTTATTTGGGATCGGCCCAGCATGACGTCTTCTTCCATTCCTCTCTATTACTATCAGCCGAAAGTATTTGGTGTATTTGACTATTGATTTCTTTTAAAGAACAGTTTTCTGGGCACGTCTCCAGATGACAGATGATGCGGAGGAGTACTTTGACGCCGAAGTCGTGTCCTATTGTCGACGTTGTATATATTATTAGGTATTTTCTTTCTCTTCCTTTTATCATTATTTTAGTTTTATTTGTAGTCTGTATATAATGTACATAGTGAAAAAAAAAATATTAAAGATCTTATAATTTCCAATAGCACGTTATTGATTGCTGATTGATTGATGAAATCAACTATTCATGCAGGCAGCGTCACAACTTAATCTTTCTTATCCTTACATTAATGTACTTCTTGGATATCTAAATCGGAATGAGAAGGACTTTTTTTTAAATAACTGCTTCTTAGGGTTCTGTCATCATCATCATACGCCTATAGCAGTCCACTGCTGGACATAGGCCTCCTCAAACGCACGCCATTCAACTCGACTCTCAGCAACTCTCATCCAGTTGCTACCAGCCACCCCGCGGAGATCGTCACTCCATCGAGCCTGAGGGCGTCCCACCTTACGTTTGCCGATTCGCGGTATCCACTCAAGAACACGTCTACCCCAACGGTCATCGGTCTGGTAGTGTTCTGTACCCAAACGGTAACCCACTGGACACCATTACTAAGCCCCCGCTGTCCGTCCGTCTGTCAGCGAGCTGTATCTCATGTTCCGTAATAGGGAGACAGTTGACATTTCCACAGAATATGTGTTTCTGTTGCCGCTATAATAACAAATAATAATAAAATGAAAGGGGGCTTCCCTACTACGATGGTACGGAACCCTTCATGCGCGTGTCCGACTCGCACTTGGCCATTTTTTTGTTAATTACATATAATTTTGGTAACCAACACGATACTTATGTGACAATCTGATTGTCTGGTTTAATTTCGTCTCGACTCTAGTCGATCCTTTACATAAACGATGACATAATAAAATTGTAATAGATGTAAATACATGCTGATTTTGCTTATTAATTCTTCGCTAGTCGCGCTATTAGTAAGACTATGGTGGTCCGTTGTTTTCGCGGTCGCAAGCGCACCTGTCGAGCGGTGGGGTTCTGGGTTCGGTTCCCGGGTCGGGCAAATCGTGTTGGTGGGTTTCTCCATTAGGAATTTTTTGTTAGTAGCCCGGAGTTTGGAAGTTGGCGGTATGATACCCCTGTACCTCGGAAAACAGGTTAAGCCGTTGGTCCTGCGCCTTTGATCGCTCTCCGCGAGCGTCGGATTCCCGTCCCTGAGGACTATGAGAGTGAGGGAAGAAGAGAGAGTGCACCTGTGCCACACACGCATGCTCTATAATATCTCCTGCGCCGATGGCCGACAGGATTTATTTTATTTTATGGAGGACATTTTATGGGACAAGGGCAGGAAGATGATGATGAACACAGAGCGATATTACATTTTGTAATATTAAAATAATTCATCGTAACAGTGATATATTTGACAGTCATTCTGAAAAACTCTCAGAATGGAAAGCCAGTCCCTCGGAATAATTTCCGATCTTCATAATTGCGGGCTAAGCTAGTTTTCATTTCATTAGATTGTGGTATGTTTGATACTCACCCTAGCATTGTACTTGGCCGGTAAGAGTCCGCAAGACTTCTCAATGATGTGCACGATGTTACGGTCGACCTTGTCGTTGCTCAGGACTTTGTGTACAGCCATCACCACTGCCTCGCATACGGCACAGTCTAGGATCTCCTCTGTAGAAAGATTATAGATTGCATTGAAAATTAAGGTTGTAACCCTGTGTTTACTGTCGCGCAGTTGGGTAAAACATACATACATACATAAACTTACATCTTTTTCCCATTGGTGTTGGCAGAAACTAAAGAAGTCACCTGCTATGATCTTTACATACTCCTTTCGCCTCGTCCACGTTCATACATCAATTAGGTAAAATAACGCAAATAAACGTTGGTTTGATATAAGATATATATTTCCTCCTCCATGTGGTCGTACACGTCAGCTTTAAACATGGGTGTCGTTAGGATAAACTGTGTCAAGAAAGTGAGCATTGTAAACCGAAATGCGGTGCACTAGTTAGTGAATAATAAATTGCGTCACTTTTTCAATTTCGCAAACAAAGGAACAGTGGTTTGTCAAAATTTTGAAGATAGCCATGATATTTGTTTGGTCGTGCGGAAACCAGCATTCCTGAGAGATATTTCTTGACGGCATGTAAAGCCAAGTCAGAGGCCCATGGGCGGCATAAAAACTTTGACACCAGGTTAGGAACTAACCACACGATAAAAAAAGAAAGTGTATTTATTTAGCTACAGTATTTGTATGGTATGTATTAGTGTATTCACTTTGATTGCACTAGCATTGAGAAACATAACTCGAAAACACTCAACTCATGTGACTAAACACACTCGACTAGGTAGTTAAAAGGCACAGTGTTAGCTACGTTTTAGTCTAATAAAATATCACGTACCTTTAACAGTAGCGACACTGACGGTATCACAGAGCTTGAGCTCCGCGCACACTTGCTCTGGCTGCAACTCCTGCATCAACAGCGAGATCACCATGTCGGCGTACTTCTCCACGAACTGGTCGCAGTCTGTGCGGACCGACTTCGGCATGCGCTTGCACACGTTGTGGATTATGTTCTTTACTTCGTCCTGGGGAGAGATTTGATTTGTAGTTTAAAATATTTGGACATCTTGATCTGTACTTTTCTGCTATTTGTGTAGTCATACTATAAATTGTTGGTACGTTCCGATAGCTGAGCGGTGACGCTGCCTGCGTTGTTCTGCAAATCAGAACGACGCGACATGCCACACGGCGCGTTGTGCCGGCGTGCGGCGACGCAACGCGTCAGTGGGAACGTCGCTGCGTCCACAAGGGAATGCGGCTGGCGGGTTTGGACAGCGTTCTTGGTCACGGTCCCGATTTTATATTTGTGCCTTATGTAGGTCAAACCTGAGCCACACACAGTTTGCCTTGTTTGTTTTTTTTATGTGTGCGTGTGTTTATATTTGGTATTGCCCCGGCACTGCCGCGCCGCTTTACGCCACCTCGCCAGCCAGTCGTGCGCCGAGAGGAGAGGCACTATTGTTTTTAATGTCGAAGATTGTTGTAGTACCGTCGTCAATGCGCTGCGTACCCGCGCGTGCGCTGCGTGGAGTGGGGGGGGGGGCACAAGAGCAACGCAGTCTGCAGACATTATAGCACTGCAATGAGATGTCTGCCGTCTACAAACCTCATTATGCTTGTCCTTGATCTCGTCGCGGATCTCTCTGAGCACAAACTCGCACACGACGCAGACAGTCTTCTGCGTCACCGGAGGCCGGATAGCGCGCCCGTTCACTGTGTTATCGTAGATCTCGTTCGTTTCTGAAAATATATCAAATAAGGCTAATAAACACGACACTGAAAAGATGATGCCCGTATTAGTATAGTAGTTGATCACACAGTAAAAAAAATCAACGATATTTAATGCACCCAGAATGGGCTCGGGTCGAAAACTCCATACAGCAAGATGGATTAATTGAATAATTCTTTGCATTTCTTGATTTCCATTTTTATACTAAAGTTCTATAAGAAAAGAACGAGCACGACTACAATCTTAATAATATTTTAGACTGGTTGTGTCCCGCGGTTTCACTCGCCGCTCAGCTCCTAAGGGTCGTAGAGTGATGTAACGTAGTCTACAACCTTCCTGAAGAATTGGGCTAAAATTGATTCAAATCTGAGTGGTAATTCCAGAGATTGGTACGTTTAAGGTGTAAGCTCCAGGGTAGCCCGCGAAATTCAAATTTTCTTGAGTTTTTTGCATTTTGCCGGTCACTGTCAGGCTGTATGTTGAACAATATATGATTTGCGACCATAACACGTATGTATTTACATAATTATTCAAATCATCAATACAGCCCTCTAAGTTCATATAATAGTATGACTATTTCATGAAAAAGTTATTTAATGCGATTAAATGAACTTAAAGCTCGTTGGGTTGACGATATCGTCAGTCGCGGGAAACACCTGGATAAGGGACGCCCAGAACAGGGAAGTGTGACAGAAGAAAGGGGACGCCTATACCCAGCAGTGGGTGATTCCGGGCTGATATGGAAATGAACTTAGAAAAACCACCAATGCAACCCACATTGGCGGTTTTAATTATTATAACTCAATTAAGCCATATTTGTTACGGTCGTGAATCATATTTTAATCAACATACAACCTGAAACTGACCTGCAAATAGCAAAAAACGTAAACAAAAATGAATTTCGTGGGCTACCCTGGCACATCCACCTTAAAAACAGTCTTCTTTAGCTTGATTCAGTTTAGATTAAACCTCAATTTGATAAGAAACACACCGCTTAGACCCAAAGCTAACTCACCGATATCATGATCCTTGTTAGCAACCACCAACATGCTGGTAGGCAGCAGCGACTTGCCCCTGAAGTTGTTCCTGTCGCCCCTAAGACGCGGGTTCTGGTGGAACTTGTCGATCGCACTGTGACTGGTGATCTTCAACGGGTCCTGAGGGATAAAGTTACGAGATATTATTGTTTACAGTAATGAATATTATGCTTATAATCTCCGAAAGATTGGCTAGAGATGAATCTATAGTATTTCCACATTTTGTTGTGTATGTTTAAGTCCCATTACTTAAGGAACAATATGAGACTCCGGACTGTTACTGACAAAATTTCTAACGAAAATACTAATAATACTTTGCCCAATCTGAGAATTGAACCCAGAACATCATGTTCAGCAGTAGCGCCTGCAACCATTTAACTAACAAGGTAGTCAACTGAGTCGTTTACAGCATCCGGAACATATAGGCGTTTTGTTTTGTTACAGTTGAGAGCTCGTAATGAACAAGCTCCTTGGAAGTATGACCAACCCAACTATTACCTATTTCCGCCGCCAAATTCTCGTTTGGGGTATGGGCGCCAGTGTAATTACAGGCAGAGGAGTATGACTATGGCACTAGTATTGTTCAATTACTGTCCATCAGGTGGGCAGACGGCGCCTTGATTGTCCTTGATTTTTCAATAACATTAAATTGCTTACCTTGACCTCATCCTTGCACAGTTTCAAGTACACGCATATTTCCTGTGCGTTCATGTTGGCCACCAACATCTCGACCAGCTGTGGCGCGTACGTGTCCACGAAGTCGACGCATTCCGTGCGGAGCTTGGTCGACAGGTGCGTGCACAGGTTGTCCAGGGCTTGGCGGATGCTTTCCTGTAGGATCATGGTTATGTGATGATTAAAAAGGAAATTAAATACTGCTATAGTCAGCCATTTCAAAAATATAATAAGATGTTAGCATCTGTATATCATAATTTTATGTATATTTTCATTTTTCACATGGTTTCGTTCGGTTATGCCTAATTTCAATAAACAGTAATAATGATTGCTGGTAATGCTTAGATAAAACTGCTCGCTTGGTATATGATGTGCTAATTTATACAATTAGCCGGTAAACCTCCACGACCGGTTCACACTCAAAAGTTTATCCGCTTAAGGTGAATGCTCCAACCAGCCCGCGAAATTCAAAATTTCTTGCGTTTTTTGCAATTTGCAGGCCAGTGCTAGGTTGTATGTCGATTAAAATATTATTCGCGGCTGTAAAACGTATGTAGTTACAGAATTATAATCATCAAAATCACCAATACAACCCTCCAAGTTCATAAAGGTGTAGGAACAAAAAAAAAACAGAAAAAGTCATTCCTACAGCTTTATGAACTTAGAGCGTTTTATTGATGATTTTGATGATTACAATTCTGTAACTACATATGTCTTACAGCCGCGAATAATATTTTAATCAACATGCAACCCAGCACTGGCCTGCAAATTGCAAAAAACCCAAGAAATTTTGAATTTCGCGGGCTGGTTGGAGCATTCCCCTTAAACTGCCGCCGCTGCTACGATACAGGCATCACTCTGGGAGAGGTGGGTTGCAATGCTCCATGTGGGTCCAGAGCGGTTAAAAGTTGATCGTGATCATGTCTTGAATCTTTGACTCCAGGACATGCTGGTTTTCTCACGATATCTTCGGCAATGTAAAGCATTGTTCCAATTTACGAAACTTAACTTAGTGTTTTTGAGACATAAAATACGCTGCATGGAGAAGGGAATACCACTGTTTTAAATCCAAATATATGGCGAAGTTTTACGGTGGTCTATTTCCAGCAATAGACGTCTAACGGTTAATATGATGATAATGTGGGGAAATGTTGGGGTGGTCTATGTCTAACAATGGAAGTCTTTCGGTTGACATGTTGAAAAATCCAAGAACATACCTCAGTGCGGTTATTCTTTAGCATAGTCTCGAGTTGTTCGACTGCGAACAAACACAGAGGACAGTTGGACTTCTCAGAGTTGATGTCAACGCGGCGCACCTCGCCGACCTGCGGGCAGATTCCGATAGCGGGGCAAATCTGAGGAAAAAACATTACATTGTTATATACTCTTCAAGAGTTTGAGTAAAGTTAAATTAGCAATCGAAGTTTTCGTAATGCGCCTCATTCAGGTATAAAGGGTGTAACAAGACCCTTAATGAAGCCGAAAGGCACTTGTTCTCCCCGTAACTGCAACCTTTTTTTTGTTCTAGACCATACCTGGGAAGCTTCTAGTTACGGAGATATTGGGTGTCCGGAGATATTGGGTGCCAAACATCCAACGTTTTCACATATTTTTTTTTTGTAAATACATCTTTTTAATATAAGATTTTTAGATTAAATTAGACTTAAAACACCTCCACGACCCCCGTACTATTCAATTCATCCATCAGCACAATGTTTTGATTGCGTTACATCGAGTCCTACCGTGAAACGTGATTTTTGACCCCCAAAAAGTCGTCTGCAAGCAACAATTTTAGGGTAGAGTTACTTAGTTTGATGTACATAATGCTTGGTTGACGGCTTCGTCAAGGGTCCGTTTCCACCCGGTATAGTGTTTATGATATTTAAGTAAACAGCTTGTAGATAGATATACTCACGGTAGCGGGGTCGATCCTCTGCACCAACAGAGCGACGACGGCGGGTCCGTACTGCGTCACGAACTGTTTGCATTCACCGTTGACCGACTGCGGCAGTCTGTCGCACGCCTTGTCTACAGCTTCGAAGATCTCGTCCTGTCAATATTTTAGTTTTAGCTGAATATATATATATATATACATTTGTTATAAAATCCCCAAAACGTTAGATTAAGTCATTTCGCCAGTTGAAGTCTATAGCCTATTACCATCAATCGGGTACAAATTCAGGTAATATGGCTGCTGCTGAGAAAATCCTGATGGGAAAACCCAATAACATTACACGATTTGGGAATTGAACCCAGGAGCTCTATTAGTGGGTCAGCAAACTGGTACCGGTGCTGAGTGTCCTTGCCCATACTGGACATAGATATAGCATGGACATCATCATGCCCTTGCCCTTATCCCAATTTATTTGGGGTTGGCGCCACATGTCTGCGTCTTCCATACTCTTATAGTCGGCATCTCATGAATCACCCTCTTTCAAGTCATATCCTTCACCCTTTTTCATTCATCCATCGTTAGTTTGGTCATCCCCTACTCTTATTAGATGCTTTATGATAGTTTCTTCTAAATTGCAGCTAAAGTTAAGCCGACTGTGTGTATAAATGTTTGGCGAATAAATGGTTTATCTTGTTTTGTTTGTTACCTCGGTCCTGGTGTCGCTGATCTCCACCTGCAGGTAGTGCAAGAAGTACTGGCAGAAGGAGCAGGCCGCCTTGCCCTGCGGCTGCGGGACCGACACGAACATGCGCTCGATGGGCAGCGGGGCTACCTCCGCGGGCACGACGCGTACGTTGGTTTGTTTCGCGATGGGAACACGGGCCAACTATAAAATAAATGTGATTGGAAAAATTGCAGACAAAAATAACGTCATTATTGTAGTTGTTGCGTTTTAGCATGGCAATAGCGGTCATGGCCCTACATTTATTTAAGATCTAAATAAAAATAAAAAAAACGAAAATTAAGCGTTTAGAGTCTTGAAGAGGCATCTAATGTGAGCATTAATAGTTTTTTACTAATTCAAATATTCATTACACGATATAATTTCTTTGTTTTATGCGAAGGTAATTGCCACGCTAAAAACAACACTTTTACATGTAGATAATTTTTTTATTAATTTGAAGGCTGTTCAAAAACACTTTATTTCAGATCACCGTGACATCCTCAGATGTGGCAGTCCTTCTAGTAACCGGTAAAAACGTTGCATGCAAGTTTTTTACAATACTATCGTTATCTATCGCTGAAAACATTTGTCTTGTATCCCGAAGTGGCGTCGACCCGTAAAAGCACACGCCATTTCTGTTTTTTTTTCTAGTTCCATTGCTGTGAATGATTGTTGTAACCAAATTGTATAGTTCCCACTATACAATTGTGTATCTAACATTATAACACTGTTCGATTCCAAAGCAATCAATCAAAAACGAAACAAAAGAGAAAGTATTCGATTCTCATTTTAAACTCAACCGAACGCAATATCTCACCTTATCATCTTTCTTATCATCACCGATCAGCTTAGTAGACACAGTCTTGACGGCCAGCTCTCCCGACATGAGCGGCGCGATGGGTTCGTCTGTCTTGTTGCCGCACACACCGATCATGGAGCACAGAGCGTTCGCTTGCAACTCCTCCACTAGGTACTTGTAGATCAGAGGGTAGTACTGCTCGGCTAGGTGGAGGCATTCGTTCTTGAAGTTGCCGGTTTGTTTGCAGAGGCCTGTGGGAGTGAAGAGTTTTTGATGATAAACTTAATTAATGGGTCTGGAAGCATGCTTTGCAATAGAGTACATTTTACAACGAAAATGAGCTCTGGTTAGATTTTTAGAATAGACTGATGTAAGTTTGTTTCGAACATCGTCATTTTTGCCAGTACAGTTAAGAGCGTTTACGCCGTTCACGCGCTGTTTGGCTGAAAAACTGTACTTTTCAAACCAGTTAATACCATCAACCACTTAGCTTACAAATATGTTCATTACTAATAAATTTAGGAAATTTCGTTGTCTAAATAGTTATCTAAAAAAATATTTCGGTTAATAGACTATTTGTGAATTATATCAAGATAACCTAACAGAGGTTTCCTTAATTTCGATTTTAAGGTCAGTTTCGAAGCTTAAATTATCTGAAACGACTGACAAATCTAATAAACAAAAAATCACAACCAATTGCAAAGATCCTGAGGGAAATAGTTATTGCAAAAGATTTTTTAATTTAGTTATCTAACTAAAAGAAATTAAATACAAACAATGTGAAATTATTAAGAAATTAAAGTCTTTAAATGATTTTTTTTAACCGATATATCTTACTTAATTTAACAAAATAATAGCATAATATAATAGACGAACATCTTTTTAAAAACAAACACTTAAAAAATTCAACTAAAATATTGTAATTATTTTTCTATGAATTTTTGAAAACTACTATAAAACTCTGCGCGCAAATCGACACAAATCAGTTCGCCGCGAGGCTTTCTAGAGTGAGGACACGTCGCTCGGCGCTCTGACTGACCTGTTTTGACCTTTGCCGTGCGTACAAGGATAGCGGACGTTTATAGTGTGATCGACAACTTTTGGTACTTTGGTAAGTAAAATATTTTAGTAGTATTTTTGATTACTGATAATATTTTGAGTGACAACAAATTATGTTTCAGACGTAATGGGAAATAAAACAAAGTTATTTTAGGGAAGAAAAGAAAACAAAATTTAGAAATTTTGGAAAAGAATAGAGCTAAAAGGTTGGTATATCTATTTTATTCTAGTTTCAACCCACGGCTTCTCTAATGTAAAACACACACTTTTGCATACTAATACACTATAATAAATGTTCTGAGCTTACTACATATTATTATGCGACAGTCAGTTTTCTTAGTAATCCGCATCCTAGGCCCGCTAAGGGCAAATGTCTTTATGATGCATGAGCACACACGCAATTACTAATAAGAAGAGTGGGTTTGTCGATAGTTATGTTTATTGCACTTCTTCCTATCGAGCAATATTTTATTTCACCAAGGCCCGTCAATCATGGCAATTTCAACTTTATTCCAATGTGATAAATGTCACACGACGAGCCTTTGTGAGATAAACGTACCATATGAATTTAAAATCAAGTATGTTTTTTACCCCCGACGAAAAAAGACTGGTGTTATAAGTTTGACAGCTGTGTGTGTCTGTCTGTGGCACCGTAGCTCTGAAATGAGTGAACCGATTTGGATGCAGTTTTTTTTTAAAGCTAGTTTCTTGGCAATGGTTCTTAGACATGTTTTATCAAAATCGGTGTAGCCATTTACTAGATAATATGGGGGATGAAAATAGGTATGAAAAATGTAATGTCTTCAAATATAAGTGGGGTATCAAATGAAAGCGCATGATGATGATTATAATAAGACATATTTTGTCCAAATTGGTGTGATTTACTAGATATGGGGAATTAAAGTGGATATAAATTTCCAAATATACCCAAGTGGGGTATCAAATGAAAGCGCATGATGTTTATATTACAATTAGTCATGTTTTATCAAAATCGGTTCAGCCATTTTAGACATGGGGGTGAAAGTGGTGATGAATAGTCGAATATTTTCAATTATGCCCAAGTGGCGTTTCAAATGAAAGGGGTATGATGTGTATATTAAAAGCGTTGGGGGTTTTTTAATTTTTTAATTGAATTCAATTTTCTTTAAATTTCCTAACCTTCCTAACCGTGTTTTACGTACGCTTGCTTCCAAATAACAAGGTTTGTGTGCTTACTGGGTTATGGTTTAACTTCAGGCAATGTAAAAAAAACTCAAATGATGCAGGAAGAACGGAAACAGTTGAATGTGAAAATCAAAATGACGAAAAGGTACTTTGAACGTTATTATAAAATGAGTTTTTTTTCCTTTCACGTCTTTATATGCCATCACAAACTATTTCAAATGGACTGTTTTTATTTTAGAATCCTATATTGGTCTCATCATCTGAAACCGAGGAAACATCGAGTTTGGTAATTTATATAGCTATTTAATAAAGTCAGACCACTGGATTCTATACTATTTTCAATCGTGCCTTTGTCATTATTTTTGCATATACTTACCTAATGATCGCATAAACCTAGAAAACAATAATAATGTCATTTACATTCTTATGTTTTAATTTTCAGGTTATCGAGGCCGAAATTCCCCTCAAAACAAATAAGATTGTTGAAGGCCGGAGAATAATTGATTTTAATTACTTTTTGGACCAAATTAAAATAATCAATAACCATAACAGAGCGATGGGGTGTACTATTGATAATTTACAACTGTTGAAGGAGCGCAAGGTGGGCTTGCAATCAACATTTACCATGAAATGCAATATGTGTAATTTAGAGCTTCAACTGTTCAGGTCTAATAGTTCAAATGTTAGTATGGACGTAAATCGTGGCGCTGTGACTGGAGCTATGGTGACGGGGATTGGAAGATCAAATTTAAACGAATTGTTAGCTTCCATAGACTTACCAATTTTGACACAAAATACTTATGCAAAATGTCACGACGAAGTAGCAAAATGGTGGAAAGCAGCTGCAGAAGACAGTATGCTAGAGGCTGCCAAGGAAGAAGCTGCTGAAGCTATTGCGTGTGGTGAAGTAAAAGATAATGTTCCAATTCTCACTGTCATAGCTGACTGCTGTTGGTCTAAAAGATCCTATAAAACCAACTATTCTGCTTTGTCGGGTGTCGCAGCTATTATTGGTTCCAAAACGGGTAAAGTTCTTTACATGGATGTGAAAAATAAATATTGTATAGTTTGCGCCCGAGCAGCAGTCAAAGGTGAGCCTCCTGCAAACCATAACTGCCATAAAAATCACAATGGACCTTCGAGCAGTATGGAACAAAGTGTCATAGTCGAAGGTTTTAAGACTTCTGTTGCGAGGCAACATGTAATATATGGCACATTGATCGCAGACGGTGACGCAAGCACGTTTAAAAAAATACTTGAAAGCAGACCATATCCGAATTATCAAGTTAGTAAGATCGAATGTACCAATCATCTACTCCGGAATTACTGTGGAAAGATCCTCAATGTGAGCAAAGATACATCCATTTTTTGGATAAAATATGTCTTATTATAATATACACATCATGCGCTTTCATTTGATACCCCACTTGGGTATATTTGAAAACATTACATTTTTCATACCTATTTTAAATAAAAACTGAAAAGAATAAAAACAAGTTCAGTTCAATTCTAATACGGAACATATTGACTGCAACAGTCGGGACCCATTGAATAATCTAGACTAAAATCATTCTATCCAATACGGTTTCCGACTATTGCAGTCAATATGTTCCGTATTAGAATTGAATTGAACTTGGTTTTATTCTTTTCAGTTTTTATTTAAAGTTATTAGTAATTTTTACGCAGTCGGCTCTTTTATTTTTTCAATTTATTTTTTTTGACATGCAGGGTGCAGGCGTGTTTTTATTTTCTTTGATTATTTGTTTATTTTAATCATTTTATAAATTTGGTAATGTAAAATAAAATGTGAGCAAATTCGTATAAATTGTTTTCTTTGAATATAATAATAAATATTTATTTATTTATTATAAACCCTTAAATCGTTACTATTAATTAAGTACAATAAACAATTGTTGCAGTTGGTCTACTTACTAAATTTTAGATCAACAAATTCATGTTTGAATAAATAAAAATAACGACTTTAATATTAATCATAATTATACCTGTACTTGTATATTACAATATTGTAAAAGCTGTGTTTTAATTTTGGTGTACAATAAAGTATATTCTATTACAATCACACTCGAACGGATCGAAATGGGTTAGTTCGACTATAGCGCGAGAGAACGCGCCAGCGCTATGCACACAGTCACGCTTGCGTCTGTGTGAGTAATAGTTGCATTGAATTACCTAAACTTGATGTCGCGCGCTCGACGTACACGCTCTTAAGGTTACAGTTAAGTTAGGCTTGTACAGTTATTGATTGGGGAGTATGCAATTGTCTCCCCGCAGCCCAGCCAGATGTGACGAGGAACACCATGTTGTTTTAGCCAGTCAGAGTCTAACATACCCCTCAGGATTTTCAGATGTAAAAAAAGCCTGTCAAGTTATAAAAATCGAGTGCGTATATGACACTAATAAGGTCTCTGATAACCCGAGAATCATCTAAATGGATACGTTTCCAGGTTATTTCAATGTCAATGTTATGTATGTAGTATGTTATGGCATGTCTAACGAGGCTTAAGAATCTAAAGTTAAGACCATAGGAAGTCTAAAGCCATGCTAGTTGAAAAACTAAGATGCCAATTAACAAATAAGTTGTTATAATTGACCTAACATAACTGGCGAATTGTGGGTGTACTAGGTACCTACACCTCAGCCGAACCCTTCGTGGATTACAGGCGTGATGTTATATTGATACAATTTAAGACTTACCTTTCAGCACCCTGTAGAACTCGACCTCAGTAGTATTGGCGACCATGACGTCACGCAGGTGCTTGACCAGCTGCTCACACAGTTCGCAAGGCACGTCACTGGCAAACAAACAAAAGGAAATCAGAACAAAGAATGTTTAAACCAAGCTTATATTTATGTATGACATTTATTTCAGTCAACAACAAACGTCAATTGTCCTCAATCGCCCATCTCTGAGACTAAATTTGCACTACCGATTTACCTTACAATTATTCTCCAGATATCTAAGCAATGACATTACACCCACAACAAATGGCGAAATATAGGTATAAATAGGTATACCTCTGCTTAACCCTGCGGCGGGGATCACAGGTGTGACGTTACGGATCCTTATCTTAATATGGCATTCTGAGAATTGCACCTTAGCAGCTTTGAGTAGATTTGTCTCAACAGACGACACCGAGTAGCCGAATGAGCTCAACGTGACAGGGCTCAATGACGCTATCCTCAATCAAGAAATTCTAATTATAAGATCGAAATTCGCATGTTTTGAGTGCTACACACTGTGTGTTTGGTTCGGCACAGCTGCAATGTCTGCATTCGGGAAAACCCGCTCAAATTGCCGAATGAAATCCGATATGAGTATAGCCGAAAGTAATCAAATCGAATTCTGCGCAGGGTAAAATGAAATCGATCAAGTGTATAGATTTACATCCCGAGTGACGTAAGATGTTCTACAAAAGTGTCGACTTACTCAGTAGGCCTGAAGTCAGTGAATTGAGCAGGGAAGGTGAAGTCGTCGTGCTGGTGGAACTTGTAGGCGCATTGTCCGCTGACGTGGCACATGCTCTGAGGAGTGAAGTCCTGCTTCACGGCCTGCACTATGTTCTCGTAGTACTTGAAGACAAGCATGGAGCACGAGTCGGATAGGGAGTCCATTTTGCGGCACATCTGTGAAAAAATATTTAAAATATTCAGTGATTTAGCAGTTATTTGATACAAGCAGAGTTGTTCTACTATTAATCCGGTTCGAAGGACCAAAAAGTGTAAAGAGGAGGTTCAAATGTGTGTACTGATTTTACATATTATTTCTAGAAATGGTAAAGTCAGTTTTTTATATTACAATCAGACCATAATTTTACCCAGAACTGGGAATCAGGCTTTCTGTCCATGCGAGGGGAGTGGACAATAGTCGACCATGAAGACAGAATCATTTGAAAGATCGTAATGTTTATTTAACAACAAATTATAAAGATGGTTTCGTTAATCGTAGCCCATTGGATTATATACCTCTTGAAAAGGATGACAGCTTAATAATCAAATTAAAGTACAATGTGTTCGTGTGGTGAATGACAATAGGCTCGTCCCCTGTTACATGGGACTTCAACATAACTGGCGAAAAGTGGATCTACTATTAGGTACATCACTGCTTAACCCTTTGGGGACTACAGGCGTAAACATCACGCCTGTAGTGTTTATTCATTTTATATTACCTGTAATAATCCAAGAAGGAAGTCTTCATAGCTGGTAGCGTCGAACTTCTTCCTCAACACGCCGACCGTTCGCTGACAGTTGTTGCATTCCACACGCAGGCTCAACTGGGTGTTCTATAGCAATTAGACAAAAGACGATTTACATATTGTCTAGATTTGGAGCTTTAGCTCTATTAAATACGTTGCATTTTTCATCACGGCTTAAATTAATTTCGTACATTTTCTGTGCAATTAGGAAGTTCAAATGAAAATTTGTTTGTACAAATTGGTTCAGCAATTCGGAGCGAATATCATCAAGAAGGTTTCAGTATGATTTCGAAGAACGTAATTGCCGAAAGTAAGCATATTAAACAGGGCTATAAATCATAATTAGCAATGACAGTTTTACAAAGAAAACAGACATAACTTCGTGAAATTACTTATACGTATGTTGTATTTATCAGAACAATAAAACATAAATTGGCAATATTTACAAACGTGGCGCGATTGAAGGTCACTCCGTCTGTGATCGCGATAACCTGATAATAATGTCTTTATGAACTACTTAGCTTGATTAGTAAACGAAAGTACTATTTAGTTGTTTACTTTAATATAATAAATTCGTTGTATTAAAATTTTCATTACATAGATTAATTATTAGCCGTTAGATTTTGAAACTCAAGCGGAATTTAAGGTGGATGCGCCAGGGTAATAATAACGCCGCCATAAAGGGCATTTTGTGTCACCAAAACTTAGCAAAAATATTAAGAGCGTAGTCGGTCCGCGACAAAATTGAGAAATAGGTATTTGTACAAAATATTGCCGTCGCGTTGCGCCCAAGCGACCGCGCTATCAATGTGCGTGTAAGTAGTCTGTTTGTGTGCGTGCGTACCACTCCCGCGCCGGTCGCTTTTCGTTCTGCGGTCTTTCAGTTGCATTTGCTATCGGCATCGGTCGGCGTTTGCAGTGTTTGGCATTTACGAGCTACTTACTAGATCAAAATATTGTGTTAGACGTTTTTTATTGTTTACGGACTTGATTCTATGCTTTACTGAACTGACTTGGCTTGTGTATCGGATTTTGAGTAATTGACAGTCGCATACCACGAAATATAAGAGAAAGGGTGGAAATGACAACAGAATAAATACACAGAATAATATTCAATTATTCATAGATTTATATTGTTTTGTTTTATTTAAAACTAGCTTCTGCCCGCGACTTCGTACGCGGATCCCGTTGCTTGTGCCAGCGACAACGGGGTCGTCAAAATCGAAAATTTGAAATGTCTGATGTAGAATTCTAAGGCCCGGGGACGGGAAAACAACGGGATGAGCGAGACGATTGGAGTCGTTCCAGATCATTCATTTTTGTATGTCAACAGGAAATGCCCATCAGACTAAATAAGTTTTGCTAAGTCGTCATTCCTTAATATGTTATAGCACTGCCATGGGCTTTGGAGTTCCACAGCAGGTGTTCCAGATCTTCAAATTTATTCTCACAGCAGAAAATGCTCTTCACGTGGAATATTTTTAGCTATGGCACCATTTTTATATCTCTTATACTGTAGCTGGTCTGTTGCGGTTCTGCATCAGGTGTTAATTTTCCAAAATAAATTATAGCCTTTATGTTGCCCAGACTATACAACAAAAAACTTTTCTTCCCGTTACTCTGCAGCAGATACCAAGGGTACACTGAATTAACTTCTGCCTCTTCATGCCGTACTCCAGCAATTCTTTCTCTCTCACTTTCTAACTGATTATGAATATTTTGTTGTGTGCGTGTTCGGAACAATGTATGATAATCTCGATCAGCAGTTAGTCGCGCATCACGTTCATCACTCGTTTCAAAAGACCTGTTAGTAGATGTGCGAATTCGCTGAGAACTCAAGCGTGATTCTGTATCGGTAAACGTTTCTGACTCGCGAGACAATGCATGTCGCTCACGATCAGCAGACAGTCGCGCATCACGTACTGCACTTGTCTCTAGAGACCTAGCAGCAGATGCCTAGATACGCTGAGAACTCAAGCGCAATTCTCTATCCGTGAACGTCTCCGACTCGCGAGACAATGCGTGACGTTCACGATCAGCGGACAGTCGCGCATCATGTTCCGCACTTGTTTCTAGAGACCTAGCAGTAGATGCGTAGATACGCTGAGAACTCAAGCGCAATTCTCTATCCGTGAACATCTCCGACTCGCGAGACAATGCGTGACGTTCATGATCAGCGGACAGTCGCGCATCATGTTCCGCACTTGTTTCTAGAGACCTAGCAGTAGATGCGTAGATACGCTGAGAACTCAAGCGCAATTCTCTATCCGTGAACGTCTCCGACTCGCGAGACAATGCATGACGTTCACGTTCAGCGGAGAGTCGCGCATCATATTCTTCACTGGTCTCTAGAGACCTGGATGTAGATGCATAAATACGCTGAGAACGCAAGCGAGCCTCGCGATCCGAAGAGGTTTCTACAGAGCGAGTTGCAGCCTGATGTTCACGAACAGCATCAAGTCTATTCTGACGTTGGGAAAGATTTGACCTCTTTCTAGGCATGGTTATAGTTTTATTCTGAAGATACCTGATCAATTAAAATTTAAGTGACTGCTCCCCTGCGTTACCGGGTAGGCTACCGTGTCACGAAGATAAATGGAAAAGGAAATAAATGGCAGTTTTAGCCAGTAGAGTCAAATTTTCAATGATTCATAGAATTTTCATCGAAAATCAGTCCTAAACTGTTACCGCCTTCACCGCGTGGAGGTCCTCCCAGCTTATATTCAATGTACAGACACAGTTTTTTTACTGTTTTATTATAATATATGTATATATAGACTAGCTGCCCGTCGCGACTTCGTTCGCGTGATTCCCTACCCCTGCTCGATCCTTACCCTTACCCTACCATTACCCCTACCCCTAACCTACCCCTACCCTACTCTACTCCTACCCTACCCCTACCCCTACCTAGTTTCCCTTAAGATGTTTTTTTTGTTATTTTCCTATTCTGGACAGAGACAAATAAATCAAAAACCTTGAAAATCGGTCCAGCCGTTCTCGAGTTATAAGTGTTCGAACAAACAAACACGACTTTGTTTTATATAATAGCCATTCTTCTTTTGTGTTCTGATTGATTGTTTTTGTTTTTGGAGAATAAAATTAAAAACTTCAATTCTGTAAAATAAATACTGAATATTTTTTTGCCTTAGTCAAACAATTTAAAACTATATTGTCTGTGGCTGTATGAATGAACTGTCAATGTCAAATTGCTTCTTATTTATAATTCTAGTTTCATATAAAAATACAAAAAAGCATGATAACACTACTTTTCGCCCTGCGGTTCAAAGCATTTTCTCGTGGGAATGGCATAAAGATACCAAACTCTATACAAGTAATATCGATAATGATGGAAATCACTACATTATCGATAAAAAAATCGACAGTTGTCACTTCCCTATTTGCCTATTTGTATACGTATTAGTCTGACCCCCCCCTCACCCTTGATCTTTCCCCGTAATGTGCGATAGGGACAACTGCAGCTCAGACCGATTTTCACTACAAAATCTTGACAAGATCGATGCTTTGTATTCCCCTGTTTTCTCCGCCAAACCTGCGCCGATTCAATTATATTTGGTGTCGAAATTTAGAGGAAGAGTAGATCTATGTTTCTATTATTTTATCTTAACGTAAAAACTTTTCATATTTGTCTGGTAGTCATCTGAATATGACAGTAAAAATGGGGCATTTTGTAGGTTTTCGAAAATTCGTATCTGTTTTGGTAATTATTTTTTGGGAAAAAGTAAATGACAGGGGCATACATACAGTAGATCTAAATTTTATAAAAAAAAAACGAGTCCTCTAGAGGGATAAACCAGGAAGAAAATAGGGGAATACGTTTGTATGGAAAAATGCTGCTAGGATACCCTCTTAATGTTTCCAACAGATCCAGTTTAACAACAAAAATAAATCAAGTTGTATTTAAACTTGATATCTCTTATGTGCACCCTGCGTTATCTGCATTTCCTGTATTTGGTGATATTTTTACCGTATCAAGTGCAATTAATCTGGGCTAGCATAAAAATAATATTATTTCATGTACAATTTCAAAGTAACAAAAATAGAAAGAACATCGTTCATCATTTGCGTGTTCGTGAATAATTTATACGAAAAGCAATGCTAATTGAGTATAATAAATTAATGACATGAATAATTATATAGAAACACGTTATAGATTTGTTTACACTTTACATTATACTTACAAATCGAAGATTATCTCAATGACGCATCTAGTTCATCGTTGTCACACAACTGGGTCAGTTGAAAGTGCGTACATAAGGCAACTGATTTCAAAGACAAAGAACCAGACTAAAACAAGGTTACTACTGGTAATTTTATTTACGCTGTTAGTGTATTTGCTTTCAATTATGTTTGTGAAATAATCAAGGTATGACAATAAGAGCATAAATGATATCTAAGCTAACAAGCGCGCCAAATGTCATACCTGCATGACGTTGATAAACTCGTCCCCTACCATAACAGTTTTTATATTTACATTTGTAAGGCTTGTACGCAATAAGAATCTATATCACAGTCTTGTTAGAAAAAAGGCGAAAAATATATAACCAAACGCTACTTACAAAGTTTTCAAGAAGTCCATCGATTCTGGCACTGTTACAGAGGCCGGCGACGGAGCAGACTTGCTGAGGGTTCATCTCGGAAGCCAGGGTCTCAACCAGCTCGGGAACGAAGTCATCGGCTAGCTTCATGCATTCCTTGGCAACTATTTTCACAGGGATGAGCTTGCAGGATCCTTCGAACACTTCTCTTAGTTCCTCCTGTAAATGTAATGTTTAATTTTGTAGACAAAAGATTAGTGTTGGAGCCGTATGGATTTAGTTACTTTATACTACTTTAACTTTAGGAATTATTTAGTTACTTTACTTTCACGATACTAATAATAATTTCCTTGTTACAAAAATAAAACACTTAGAGCTGGTGAAATAAGTATTAATTCCATTTATGATGGCATGTGTACTTTTTGATGAATGAATCCAGAAGTTCAAATATACGTTATAATGATCAATCGTTACTACTCTAGGCCCAGTTTAGTGAATGTTGCAAAGAAGTATACTCTGTATTTCTGACATTACTTTTGTTTTGTCATTTATTAAAAAATAAAATAATCCATTTTCTCATCAGAGCATAGCATAATCAGCATATAATGTTCCCACTGCTGGGACACGCGGCTTCCTCTCTACGAGAGGGAATTGGCTATATAATCCACCATGCGGGCCCAGTGCGGGTTGGTAGATGTCACGTCTTCGATTGTTTGGTTTTAGGACATGCCGGTTTCCTCACGATGTTTTCCTTCACCGTTTTTGAGAGCAGTGATGATGAAATAAATTAAACAAAGTAATGCGCCTGTCTGGGTTGGAACCCACGACTTACTGTTTGTAAGTCGGGGCCGCCAACACTGGGCCACCGCTGCTCACAGGGCGATGCAACGTAAATATTTTATAGTCACGCTTGGTGCCTGTTACGGGTGAAAGATGGAACAAAATGATTAGTAACGCATTGCAATTTTATCAATATTAATAATGGAAGATTTCACTGGAGATCACGACCATATAATTTTATTCAAGGGCTTTATAATTATCTTAGACCCAAATCTATTATTTTACTGTGAGAGAGATACGTAAGTCTAATAAAACAATATTGATATAAAAATGATTTTATAAACTACAAGGCGCGGACTGACTACAATTCTAATCGCTACTAGACCGCGTAAACTATTGTCACAACTATGGAGCGTGAATAAGGTTGAATTTATTTTACAGGTTTTCTTTAGATTTTCAAAATTTAGACATTAAATTAAACAATTGTTTGGTTAAAGTTTTTTAAAAATGCCAATTCTATTAAATTCTTAAAAAAAAACTGTTGTTATCGCTGAAAATACAGAGATACTTGACGCCAAAGTATATTTTTGTGCCCCAACTACAAAATTTTTTATTGCGAATATCAATCTGTTATTTATTATTCTGTTCAGTTTAAATTTTTCTTTAAACCCTGCTCTGTCCACTTTATTTTTGCGTTAGATATTTTCATTGCATTACGTCATACTCGACTATCTAAGAAACCAATTTTTGGGAATATTGAAGTAACACCGCGCCATAACTACTTTGGCATAATGATTCGCTACGAAATATCTACAACAAAGTAAACTTGAATGGAATTCTACGAACAAACCTACATAATAACATTACGCTAATTACGAACATTAGCACACTATATTGACTTACTATAAAAATTAATGCCCAGACCAGAATCTGAAAGCATATGCATTATTATCATTAATTTGTTTGTAAGAATGTAAATATGGTTGGCAAAACACAATCTGAATGTATTCAATATTTTTTTTACATTAGCTGATGTCAAATATTATAGTGAACAATTGCATCTCTGTATCTTTTCCCAGAATCGTAAGATGTAAAACCAATGGTTTGCAACAATGAAATCGTACGCAACGACTTTGTTGACTGGTGATACTTTTTATTTATGAATGTATCCAGTTAGACACAAATGGTTGGTTGGATTCAGGTCATTCTTATCATGGTAGCAAAAACAAAAGAAACACGGTTTACGGGTGAATTGTTTACATAAATTAATCAAACAATGTTTTATTCAGTAACTTGCTTCCTTATTAAAATATTTTAATTTGTGCCTATTTTTCTAGTAAAAAGACCTATCCTTGGGGTAGTAGAGGATGGCACTACTTTTCCCATCTCGCCCGGTATAGATACTGGTACAGGGACAGATGGGAGCAAGTCTGTTGGTGGGCCAAATACGCATGGATAAATAAGTAAATCTTGATTGAACCAACCAAGAAACCATTTACTTAGATACGTGTAGAAAGGTATCCAATACTCGGTCATTCGTCGATCACCCGATCACAAGTCGTTATGATATTTGTTCTGTATTTATAAAACAATGTAACGTGGGCGTCGTGCGACTATCGTACAATGACATACACTCAACAAGGTGTAAGTTCAACCTCTGTTTGTTCTAAGATAATGAGAAACTCGCGAGCGTTCACAAAAAAATACTGTCCTAAATACTCGTATGATAAACAGTTTTTGATAGAATTCGTAACTACCTGAGTTTGTGTGTAGTACTATTTCAATCTCATTCATTCATTTTCTGTACATATTATTTTAAAAGATAAAGATATATTTATTTCAAAACTGTGTACATTAAGTTTTTAAAAATGTAAAAACATAACCAATTAAAAAAAAAAATTAAAATATTTAAAAAAAAATAGCGTTTCGGCATCAGCAACAGGGTCCAGGGCTCCAGAGAGAGGAACTTCCTACCTATGCGAGCCGTGTGCAATGGCACTATTATTAATATGGTTATAATTATTTAGATGGGCTTCGTCAATTCGACTTTTTTATTTGTCTCGAGTTATTAGGTAAACATTTTCTTTTACTTATTCGCAAGCATGAGTAAGTTTGGATAGGTTATGGTCTCCTTGAAAACGGCAACACAATCAAAGGTGGACGAACTGAAAGTGAATATCATTGACTTCTCTAATCTACCAGGACTGCTAATAAATAACTCTTTATTGTGTCACGATTTAGCAGTGTGCCATTCGAAATATGTCCATATTCCTTACCAGTGATTTTCTTGAATTCGATGAATAACAAGACAGTACGAAGTCGTACCTATATTTTTTTAATACTTTATAGAGGGTGTGCCAAATACACACAAGTTTAAGTCCGCATGATTAGGCGCAAGATCGAAATGTCGAATGGAGTTAGCCGGTCGGTACAATCTAAGTGAAAGTCGAACATGTGTTAAAATAGTTTCGGGTCGGCTTTGTTGTTCAACAAATACTGCGGAATCGAATGTGCCGAGCAAGTTGTAACACTCCGAAGTAGAGGCCCTATCGGTAATACCAGAGGTATAGGGAAGAATACGGTGGTTTCCGATCACTTTTTAAAATAGAAGAATGAATCGAATGGAAGTAAGGTAAAAGTACGTATTCCCGTTAGTGTACCAGTACCCGTTAACAAGTCAGTTTTTTTATTATTGCTCTTTTCTACCAATAATAAATTAAAGTTTGTGAAGGGCAATACCTTCTCGGTAATATTTTGTACAATTGTAATGGCATCATTGTCCAAAAAGTTCAATGGCGTCAAAACCATGCGATAACAAAAGTTTGCTGTAACTGAATATTATGAAAGTTCAAAGTTCTGTCAGTGAACTACGAAACCACCACGTCGCATTGATCAGCTAGCCATACTGCGACGGATAACATTAAAGTAAGAGTGTTAATTTTCTAAGATATTTAAGTATATTATTTTGCGATATATCTTATAAATCGAGGTGAATCTAATTGGGAAATAAATATTTTTGCCGTTCACATCTATTGGTACTAACAAACCCCTATTTGACCTAGTACCCGTTAAAATCGTATTTTTTTTAACGGATATTGGTACACGATCAACCCGGTAATACACGTTGTACCGAAACCCGTTATTGTGTACTTATTGCCTTGAAATAGGTCTCATTTTCCTTTAAAACTGTAGAATAAATTTTTGCCTGATATTGGGACTTCAAATAACACTTGCATTTAAACCCGACAGCGTCCTTATTGCCTTGTGATAAGTCCTCTTTTCATTTTTCGAATCAATAGAATGTAGTTTCTATGCTCCTTGTTTGTGTTGTAATCACTTGGATTCGATTGCCTATTTTGTTTTTTTTTATGATTTTCAAATTTTTGCACGTTTCGCGTTACTGCTCTGCTGTTCTGAAACCAGGTTTTTCGATGCGCATCGTGTGTCGCGCTGCTTTTTGAGTATGGATATTGATAACCACGCAGTAATTTGAAGCAAACTTCAGACCGGTAAACTTACATGACTCGATCTGTGGATACCCGACTTATTTTTTTGTTGTTCTTTTTTTTGGGATGGGAAATCATCAAATGACTCCTCCCGCTCTGGGCGGAGCGGAAGGGAGTGTCAGACTTTTACTGACTAAAACCCATCCATGTTCCTTCTTTTGCCCTTTATGTTTCAGGGCCGCGGTATCTCTTTCGAACAGTCCCGCAGCCCTGGCAGGCATCGGCCCTTGCGGGCCCCTCCTGTTTGCTGACATCTCTTTGAGGCGCGCGTGGAACACGAACGCGCCGTCGACACGGCCTGTCGTCATAAGACAGACGGACGGCGAAGTACCCCATTACTCACCGCCCACAGGCCCGCCCCTACGGTGGCCGAGAGCCACCACGTGGCCCCCGACGCCCGGGGCGTCTTCCGCGGCGGCTGGGACGTGAGGTTATATATACCTCTCACGTTCCGCTACCTCCTTCGTTAGCATGACTGCTTAGCAGAAGGAGGTGACGGCTTCCCATTCCCTCTCGCCCGGGACCATGGCTTGAACCAGGGCCGGACGCGAGCCGCCAATCGCCGCTACGAGGACACGGCGGTGCTCCGCCCAAGCGGAGCAGACCTTCACGGTGTGCTCCACCGTGTTCTCCGGGTGATCCTCACAATGATAACACCCGGGCGTTTCCCGCCCGTTTCGGTGCCGGTACCTCCCGAAACAACCGTTTCCGGTGAAGACCTGCGTCAGGCGGAATGTGAGGGCGTCGTGGCGCCTCTCTAGCCACTCCTCAAAGAGGGAACTTACCACCACTATTATGGCGTGCCCTGCACAGGGTTGCGACAGTCGCTCTCTCCATGTCGCCATGAGATAGCGCTGGAGGTCTGTCCGCTGAGCGACAATTTGCCGCGGCAGCTGAGTTTCCCCGCGACGTAGTGCCTCCGCGCGCCCCTCGTGCAGGCGCGCGAGGACTATCGCCTCCAGATCCCATGGTGGCAATCCGGCAAGGAGGCTCACCACCTTGTTGGAGATCGTACAGCCTTACGGCTACCACCTTTTGGGGCGCGTTCAGGTAGTGGGCGGCTCGCCGCCTCAAGGATCGCGCCCGCACCGGGGCCCCGTAAAGGGCCATCGACCGCACGACACCCGCGTAGAGCCTCTGGCCGGAGGCGTTTGGACCCCTCAGGTTGGGCAAGAGCCGCTTGAAGGCAACCCCGGCCCGTTCCACTTTGGGAGCCAAACGTCGGAAATGCTCCACGAAGTTCCACCGGCTGTCGAGGACGAGTCCAAGGTACTTCAACGTCGACTCGACGCCGATGGGACCCCTCCTACCGTCAGCATGGATCATGACGGTGGCGCATTCCAAGGTCCATGTAAGCATATGGCCTCGGACTTGTGCAATGCCACCTCGAGACCCAATTGCCGGATCCTATTTATGACTATCGCAACCCCGCGTGTCATAATTTCGGCCGCCACCTCGTGCAACCTCCCTTGTGCCAGCACCAGCGTTTCGTCAGGAGTGCCTCCCTAATGCAGCTCCAGGGCATGGTGTTGAAGGCGTTGGCAATGTCAAGAGACACCGCCAAGACGACCCCACCCCGGGACACCGCATCCCCCGTCGGCATCGTGAGGGCTCTCACGCGCATGATGGCGTCCACCGTCGAGCGCCCCTTGCGGAAACCAAATTGGTGGTCCGCAAGATCCAGTCCCATCCCCGCAAGGTGCCCGGCGAGGCGGTTTGCAATGACTATTTCAAAGAGCTTGCTCACCTCGTCGAGGAACACAATGGGCCAGTATGCGGACGGAGAGTCCGCAGAGCGCCCCGGCTTCCGAATGAGGACCAGCTTCCCCGTCTTCCAACGAAGCGAGAACTGGTCTCTCTCCAAGCATGCGCTTAGGAGAACAAAAAATGTCTCTTCTTTGGATAAATCGTTTTTTATTTATTTTACACAGCGCGAGTCCATACTTTCGTAAGGGAAATACTACACTGTTATAATAATTATTTTTCAGATTACCACTCATAAAATTAGAATCAAGACCAAGAATGCAAAAATAGCATTTCTGTGAACTTTAACGTAAAGCAATAGAGTTCAAATTCGCGGTTAAAATTACCGGATTCAGGGACATTTTAACGTTTACTAGTACAAATCTACCGGGTACTGGTACAATTAGCCCTTTGTTTCATTTTTTTGTATTATTGTTAAAGAAAATATAGACTAATAAATAAAAAGAATATTACACTAAAACTAGTTTAAATTATCTCTCTAGTCATGTAATTATTTTTTTTGTAAGTCTTCTAGTTTTAGCATAGCAGACCTGCAAAGTCAGTGAAGTTCAAAACTTCACGGTTATTGGGCCCTTTACCTTATTTTAAGTTTATGAAACAGCATAAACTTAAAATACGTACTTATTGTAAGATTTACCTGTGTCTCGTTGCTCTGTAGTTGATCTCTGGCCTGCTGCACCATGTCGGTACAGATTTTGCAGATGCTGTCGGTGTCTTCTGGGACAACTTGCTTCGGCCATACTTTGGTCACGCAGTGGTGAGTCGCCCTGCATTCGCGGCCGGTGCTGGAGAAAAGACATTTGTTTTAAGGAAAATGACACAAATAGATCCAGGCCTGGATGCAGCAACGCCCTTCCACCCGCAAAAACATGCAACCAAACCTGTACTAGACACGTGTTTCGTCTCTCCACGGGATATACTCAGGAGATGTTGAGTCAAGACATAGGTATTGGAAGACGAGATGTTTGTTGTTGTGCTATTGTTTATTTAGTCTTACCTACTCTATGAATGAGCACTACAGGTGTACCGGCGACCTTTGCATACATAAGATGTTCAATCAGTGAAGTATTTCAAGCGCGACATTTATTACTTACGCTTGTTATTAAAAAACTACGTTTGTTAAGAATATGAGCTTTAAATTCTTTTAAAATCAGACCAAATAAGTAAGTATTGTTAGTAGATTTCGTTTTATACGAATATAGGAGAATATGAGTAACTGCGATAAATTAAAATTAGCCGCGACTCAAAACTGGGTTGTGTTGGTAATAGACGATCATTAAAAAATAATCTTTATATTCTTACAACAGCCGATTTTAAATAAAATTCGCAGATTATAGTAAATTTACATGGTTATTATCTAATCAGAATCTTTAATAATAGTTGTATCAAATTATATTATAAGTACGATTTTTTTAATCTAAAACGCAACATTTTCCGGAACACAAAAACCGCAAATTCAATGGAATAGAATTCGACACGTATTATTCGATTATGAGGTACCAATTCAACTAGACAGCGAACGAGTTATACAATTGAGTTATGTAAACAGTTTTACAATCAATTCGTTTGTACCCGAATACGCGAATCGGTTAGAATGGCAAACCACTTGTTGTTTTCCCGATTGGCGGTCTACAGAAACGTAGTACATGGTACCATGGCTTTAGATTTGCGCAATCTAATTGAACTATTGTTCTTATGAATAAATGTTAAACAAGATGTGCACGCGTCTCCGTACCCTGTTTATTTCTTATATTACCTAACGTACTAAGCATGGAGTAAGAATGTTGGATTTTCAACTCTCAGCTCAGCGTTGATGTGACGTGTTTCTTTCACAAAATATAGTTTATTTTAAAGATGAAAGGCATTTTAATTACATACCTAGTCTATAACCCAACACCCCGTTTTTTTTGGGGGGGGTGGGAAATCATCAAATGACTCCTCCCGCTCTGGGCGGAGCGGAAGGGAGTGTCAGACTCTTACTGACTACAAACCACCCATGTTCCTTCATTGGCCCTTTATGTTCCAGGGCCGCGGTATCTCTTTCGAACAGTCCCGCAGCCCTGGCAGGCACCGGCCCTTGCGGGCCCCTCCCATTTGCTGACAACTCTTTGAGGCGCGCGTGGAACACGAACGCGCCGTCGACACGGCCTGCCCGTCGTCACACGACGGACGGACGGCGAGCTAGCCCATTACTCACCGTCCACAGGCCCGCGCCTACGGTGGCCGAGAGCCATCACGGCGTGGCCCCCGACGCCCGGTGCTTCTCCCGCGGCGGCTGGGACGTGAGGAGGTTCTCTCCCTCTCACGTTCCGCCGCCTCCTTCGCTAGCATGACTGCTTCGCAGAAGGAGGCGACGGCTTCCCATTCCCTCTCGCCCCGGACCATGGCTTGAACCAGGGCCGGGCGCGAGAGGTCGCCGCCGCCAATCGCCGCTACGAGGACACGGCGGTGCTCCTCCCAAGCGGAGCAGACCTCGACGGTGTGCTCCACCGTGTCCTCCGGTCGATCCTCGCAATTGTAGCACCCGGGCGTTTCCTCCCGCCCGATTCGGTGCAGGTACCTCCCGAAGCACCCGTGTCCGGTGAGGACCTGCGTCAGGCGGAAGGTGAGGGCGCCGTGGCGCCTCCCTAGCCACTCCTCAAAGAGGGGACTTACCGCCACTATCGTGGCGTGCCCTAAAATGGGTCCCCTTACACCAAAACGAAATTAGGTAGACAATTTAGACATAATAGCAAAAAAAAAAAAAACTAGCATGTTCTAGACGAACCATAGTGCAGCGCAGAGATTATGCAATTATTATTACAGTGCAATTTACATTTGGCATTCGTGTAGTGAAACCTTCCCAGAGTATCTGTGCTGTGACCAAAGTACACTTAAATCATTTAACTAATACATCAGTTCAAAAGTTATCAGTGCCCTTACAGAAAGACAGAGGGACGATGCGTTGATGATAAATGTATCATATGATGCATTTGTTATAGCACTTAACTAATACATATTGTTGTATGAGCAGGTCTAGTCGTCGCAGGGCGATAGGGTTGCCAAAGGGATTGGTGATCGCACAATCGATTTGCAACACCTAATGCAAAATGAGGCTACTTGCCTTTTACAAAACCTAGAAACATTTTGCGGATACCACAAAGCCATTTTGCTTACAAAAACTCGGCGATTTGTAATGGCAATAGAAGTTATGCAATATAATTGAATAATTGTTCTAACGGATTGTGCCGTTTATATAGAAACAATAGTCGTTCAATGGATACACACAGTTAGTGCTTTAAGATGCTAATAAACCTATTTGCATGTTATGTTTTTTTTTTAGTTCATTAGCTGTAAAAAATAACAGAGAAACTTTTTTATATTATGTAGGCTTAATGGGTGCTAATTATTGTAAAATAATTGATCCAATGTACTGACTCGAATGTGTAGAACCCCAAACAGTTTTCTATTATGTATTACATTTATACACATTTTACTAATACATAAATGATAATAATGTATTTTCTCATGCAGTAGCAGTAAATAAAATACGAACAATTAATTTGTAGACGACGTTATTGAAAATAATAAGTTATAATAATTGAATAAAGTTTTTACAAACTAATTCAAATTCATCCTGTTGTTGTTATTGCATAATACGGTTAAATAGCATCCACACGGTTATAACACGTCATAGAATTCAACCTGTAATATGACTTGTTTGTAAATAGCTATTCAGCCGGAAAAACTGTGAATTTAATATATTTTGTCGTACATTTATATGGTCAAAGTATTGTGAATTTCACAAGGTACTCAATATTCAATGTTGGTACAGAAAATGCATGGAACAGCAGATAGTCAGATGTTTGTGTCCGTCCACCGCGTATTTATTGCATTTCACAATGTGCACTTAAATAGGATACAAAGACATGATCATTATGGACCTTGGGGCACAGCAAAGTAGAAGAGTGTATATTTACCTGAAATTGCTGCACCAGTAAGACGGTCCCCAAGTGCATTGAGACCTGCCTAACAGGTTGCCTGAAATAAAAGGGTATGGTTAGTCAAACACTTCAGATATTTGAGTATAAGTAAAAAGAACATCTTTCATATTGTCCACGAATCGATGCAAATCTAGCTGTCTTGCATGGTCCAGCAGAATTTTTACTCGACTGAGGTGGGTTACGTTTATCAGATTTTGATGACTCTTACGTCAATCGATTAGTTTAATCTTAATCTTGCGAGTGTCAGTAAAGACATAACAATAATCAAAATTCAATACGGCGACAACCAGACGCCATATTGAGAAAAATAAAAAAATAAACTCGACGAACTATGTTAATCTATTATACGAGTATCATTGAATAGGTATTTGAAAATCATCTTTACGTTTCCCATATCATTATACATTTCAAATGCCCATTAGAGATTTGTAACGGTTTAAGAAATGTTTTGGCATGTTCATATAAAAGTGAAAACATCAAGAAGTTAAAACGTTTGTGAAATCTTTCACATTAAGTACCTAGGTATTAAACTGAAACTACTGATCTGGTTTTATTATGAAAACTAAAAAATCAAAAAAACAAGCGCATTTCTGAGCAAGCAGGACACATTCCATGATTTAATAATTTTATATTTTTTAATTGGTAGCCAACCTTATCAAATTTGAGAAAGCTGTGCTTGCATACAGCTGTTTCTGACCATCGAAGTGGAACGGAGTGGGGATGAATTTCTGTCTCAAGTCCAACTGCTATTTCTCCGTGGTAACAATCTTCTGACATAACTAATAGACTATGAAAATATTCTCAAAATTGCTTCTATTGTGGTGTTGTAGGCGACTCAATAAGGGTCTACCTTAGCAGTGGACTATGCTGAACTGATTTGATTGATTGATTCGTAAATTATACCTTTGTTGCAAGGTGACGTTATGTAGTTTTTGCCTAAATGGGAAAAATGCGTGAGTTTAACTATGTATGTGTGTCATACATTTGCCCTGTTTTGGGATGCTTCTTACAAAAGAACAAAAAAAAACAATTTTTGCAAAAAATAAAACCAACTTCAAACAAGAGAAAAATAGCTTTAGCTCCTGAAGTCGGTGACTTTTCTTTGTTTGATTTTGTTTTATTTTTCCATATCCTTTACAAATATTTGCTATGCTTTTATTTTACATTGTTATATATACATTTCATGGTAATAGGATATCAATAAAATGGAACTTAACATACCTAACAGTCGAAATGCGGGTGTACTGTACACATCTGCGTAACCCCTCAGAGCATACAGGCGTGATGTTATGTTATGATGTTGTGTAAACAATAAACATCCAAGCGATTGCAGCAATCACAACTGATTTTTGTCTATTATTGAAGAGTTCCGTTCCAAATCAAGTCCATGATCAGATTATTTTAGTAAAGAATTATCCTCCAACTCCTAACCGTTAAGGAGTTATAACTTCCATCATCAGCTCATCAATATGTGGTGATGACTCCCAGATGAGTATACTTGAATTTCCCTGGGATTCCATCATCAGATCCTGACATGGTGAAAATGGGACCACCTCGGAAGCATACCCTTTCCAATAAAAATCGGTCAACAAAAAGAAAATACATACGGTCGAACATAAAACCCGCTCCGTTTTGGAAGCCGGTTAAAAATGAAGAAACGCATTTATTTCAAGACCTAACCAAATATAAATACAACTACAGATGTTTACTATAAGAAATAGCAGGCCCTGAAAAATATGAAAGTCATGGTCTTGGCACGCGTGCTGAAACGTGAATGGCAAATCACAAAAAAAAACATGAACATTTAAAAACCTATTTGACATAAGTAGCTACCTACTCTTAAGTATGTCGTCAATTTGGGAGGTAATTAGTGATGAAGCCGTAATTAACTCCATTGTATTCAAGCATGTATAATTGTATCCGATAAAATGATTAAAGGAATGGTATGGTCGATCATTTTGCCACAAAACTCGTCAGATTTTACATAAAAAATTGAGATTGCCTGAGTTTTAATATTATTTTTTTGGACTTGGATTCGAACCATCGCATCAATGAACGTCGTACCGGTAGTGCGATGAACTAGCCAACGAGCACATATGAATTACGATGAAATTATTATCTACTATCGGACGAGGCACTTTATCTTTAGGTTAATCGATAGATGTTATAATTTGAGGGTATTCATTAATTTACTTACTTACCTACGTTTTCTTTATAAAATTAATCCATACCCTCAAGTTAACTACAACGTTTGATTTATAAGTTCACTTAAAACGACGAAGACTAAACGACTACGATTTACCCTTTATTTTTTTTTAAATTATTTCTTATTTTATGGGAGCAAAAATAGTTGTTCATTTTCCAAAAGTGATACATAAACCTTAATCACCTGAGCCTGCACCTGAATCAATAACGACGTAATAATGTATTCCGTACATCATTTTGAGCCCCCCACATAGAATTTTTTCATCGGTTATAAAAAAACAGCTGTTTCCTACAAAAGTGCATTTTTTTTTAATTGCCGTTGAAAAATTTCTTTGTGGGGAGGCTCAGAATGATGTACTGAATACGTGGTAACCGTTTTCGCGTCCTTGTATGTCAGCTGATTGGCAGCCAAGGCAAAGCTTTTACTAGATTTTTTTAAATTAATGAAATTACTGACTGCCTGTGAGCACCTTAATAGGATATCACTATCTCACTCAAAAATAATTACATTTTGACCGTTTTAACATAGCTAACATTAAATCAGACTATCTTTCTACAGTATGTATAAGTTTAATTACTACATGTTTGGTTTTGTGCCTTTTTGCAACGCTAAAATATTATTGCACTTATTTTTCAACTCTCAGTGCTGACCATTGAACATCCAATAAGTTTTTTGGTTAGATAGTATATTTGGTTTAGGTGTAACTTAGTGCTAGTGATAATGGACAATAAAGTACTCAATTTTAGAACCTACCCTTGTGTTTGTTGGCTTTGGGCACTGCTGGCTTCTTTTTCTGCGAAACAAAAATATCGAATTAAAATATGCACTCGGGCAAATAGTCGTTACGTAAAAAGTTCAACAACTTTGAAAAGATGGCTCTTACAGGTATCGTGTTACAGTTCAAGATATGTCGGTCCCACGCCGATTGCCCAGTCAATTACTACAAACACCATTCATTGAAGTTCACTCACGCACATAATGTTGTAGATTTCGTTACTACATTTCCCATAACACATTCATAGATATTATGCATTTGATCAAAACATTAATGATCGATATTTTCCCCGGATGACGAAGTACTGTGATTACAGTTAGGCCGAAGTCCAATATACTAGGTCTACTTTAGAATGTATTGCCCTCATAGATAAAAGGGAACATAAACGGACAATAAGAAAGACAATTATTGTTTTCGTTACACCGGAGAAACCTAGTATCCACCCAAAAGTTCTGAGTGTGACCAATATGTGGTGCAAGTCCATTTGTCTTCCCTGATTGTTTTAAGGTACATATTGTACCCTATGTAAATTTTCTAAATTTACATCTATAAATAATTTATATAGTGTAGCTACACAAAGATAATACAATATTCTATCAATCTAAACGATACGTTAGGTTTAAATCGAGATTAAAATAGAGGAGTCGTGTTTCTGAAAATAAACAATTCCTAAGTAAGGAGTTCAACTCACATTCATAGACAAGATATGGTCAATCTTGTCATTGTTGCACATGCCGATGAGCTTGCACATGGTTTCGGGCGAGGTGTCGGACTGAAGCACATGGTTGATGTATTGCTGCAGCTGCGCCGTGTTCTCCTTGCAGATCTTAGCGATGGCCGGATATTGCACGTCTTGGCATTCTGATGAGACTCGGGAGGCCAGGTAGTCCTATGGTTGGAAGTTATTTGTTTTGTAATATTACTAACATGACTGTAGTTACGGCTGATGTTTCCTGCCTTGCTGCTAGCGATGGCCGTTTTGCACGAATAAGACGCATTTTTTTTTTGATCATGATAAAGATTTATGGGGATACCTTTCCCTGCAGTGGGACAAATAGATGTTGACAAAAGAAAATAAAATCTAGTCTCTGGTACAGCTTTTAACTCTGTGTTAAAGAATTACTTTTTTTTATGCTAATATTGCTTATCCCAACCTGAGAATCAAACCTCGGTCCAGGGGCGTGCCGTCCATACAGGCAAATAGGCTTAGCCTACCTTAGCCAAATTCATTTATTACAACAAATCAACAATCATGTAATAAAAAATACAAAATATAAAAAGAAAGTTAAAACTCCTGTTATAACACTTATAGCAACTTGTCGCGCCCGTGTGACGTCACACGGGCACACGCTACTACTCCTTAGGCCACCAAACGAACTGCCTTCATTTCTCATCGACTCATTGATGAATTTACGCACACTGGTGCATATTTTCGTGTGTATGAACGGCACACATGTATAGATTATGGGCGGGAACTCCGCCGTAAGGAGACCGCCAGCCTTCAAGGCCAGCCAATCAGAAGTGCCAGTCAAGATGAATGAAATGCAGTGCAGGGTTACCAATTTGTGGAGATTTCCCCGGATCGCGGGGAATTCGAGAAACAGACTACACACTGAAACGATCGTTTCCATAATGACTTGCTACTGTAAAAAAACAGGGTGGTATTGTCGAATATAAACCTTCCAAAAAAATATAAATTATAAGGAATAGCAAAAGCCCTATTAAAATAGTAAAAAAATACATGAATTTTATTTTTTCCCAAAATTTTGTGAAAGGACAATGACCAAAGTTGGTACCAAAAAGTCTCGCGCCTCAAAACCAAAATATTATAGTAATTAGTTTCATATTTTTTTACGGCATTACGCGTCGGGGATTTGATTTTTGAACTGGAAATATACTTTTCGAGTTTAAAAGTACGAATATTGTTTTACTCCCTTTATATGACGTTCCGTTTCAACTGAATATAAATGACGTTCCGTTTCAATTGAACAAACCCTTGTCTGTCGAGCGGACTCTAAAATTAATTACAATTAAGTAAGATCAGTACACCAAATCGATTTAGTTTGGTTTATTGCTATTTGCAACAAAATAGATTTTCTCAGCCTAAAGATTTTGATTTATCGATTACATCCCTAAATCCCGACTAGTTTATAGCACTTACTATACTCTATGGTTTATAGTTATCTTATCTGTGGCATCTGACATTTGTACTGTACTGACTGACTATTGGCAATGTAAAGGTCTAAAATAAAATCGAGTTTCAGTCAAGCATACTGTGGATGTTACTTTAACTCGTAATTCTTACTAATATTAGTGTATTACGCTGTTTTTAGAGCAATAATGTAATGTATGTGTGTTAAAATACGTCGTTGGTAGCGTCGAAAAAATAGACCTACTTTTTAGGTTAGTTTCGATTTTATAAAATAACTCTGAAACGCGGGTTTTTTTTTCAAAAATAATTTTTGTAGGAGTTAATACGATCAGTGTAGTCTATAAAAAACAAGGTTTGATTTTGATGCAACATGGTACGGGATTCCATACTTCCATGAGCATTCTCTTTTCGCTTTGATTTTTGGGAAGTTAGGAAAATAACTGTGGCAATCCGGCAAAATGATGCAATTATTATTTGGTTTCTAAAGAAGCCATATTTGTGTATCCGCGATCTTGAATGTTTTGATTTTTTTAACGTACTCAATTAAAAGTAATTTGTTGTTTATTGTTTGTTTATCTACTTAAAAATGGTGTTCTGTTGTGAAGTTTGCGCTGATAATGTGTGTTTGTTAGAAGTTCAAAGTAGTAAGTTTTCGCATTATCGTTTAATGTTAAGATTCAACTTGATTTGATTTTGATGATTTTAAGTTATTTATAAAGATACGAGACGAGTTTGAGTGACTGTGACTGAGTTTGAATCTTCAGAAAATCGTGATTTGAACCTTGAATAATGTGGTGAGTTCTTGTATTTATAACTTTTATAACACGCGTTTTTGGCAATAATCTCGTGAATGTACTTACATCCTTAGCTTCTACAAGTATAGCCTACACCCCCACCATACTGTTGTTTTTACAGGCTTTCTTTTCAATTTTTTTTTTTTAAATATTATAAATCAATAAATGTGACTACTTTAGGGTCATCATCATAAGTAGAGCGACGTTGTGATGTTGCGCGAAGTTTTTTTTTTTTGGGTATCCGTATGCGTGGCCTACCTTCCGTGGAGAACCACTGCACGCCACTGCCTCGGTCAGATATAAGAACTAAACTGATAAGGATAATGTAATAAGGAAGTTTTAGAATTTTGGGACATATTTGTAGAGGAATTAGATAAGGTAGATAAGAGAATTAAGTTCAACCGCTTGGAATGTCTGGGGTCAAATGCTCGAGACTTTTGGTACCTCTCAACTTCGGAGAAATTGTATTTTGTTCGTGTACAGTGCTTAGCAATGTCGGTTATGAGATGAATATGAATCTTGGAAGGGAAGTAGGTATTAGGCAGTCATCAAAAACACTTATGTATGTAAAAATCTCAAATCTCCTATGCTCAATTATGATTACATTACCATTGTATCGTCAATTAGATATAATTCCATTCCAATCTCTCATACAATCCATAAATCCGCAGGGGTACATTACAGGCCCAAAAAGCGTAAACGACATTAAGGAACATCTCATACACTTTTTGTGACTCTGAACATAAATAACTAATGTGTCAATTAACCTACCAATTGGGCTTTATACCTACAACATAAAAGATCATAATAATAATTGACATATGTCGGGCATGCCACCGTCCAGGAGCATCAATTCGACACATTATTTCTGGGTGTTCTCGTCTAGCTAACGGAGAGTACTTGCATAGACACAACCTCATTGCCAGGATTATTCACCAGCAACTTGCTTTGAAGTACAAACTTGTAGAATCAGAAGTGGCATACTATAAGTATGCGCCCGACCCAGTTCTCGATGATGTTAATATCACGTTGTACTGGGATCGATCTATCGTCACTGACAGGACTATTGTTGCCAATAAGCCTGACATTGTGGTGATAGATCGATTGGAGCGTCGCGGAATGATTGTTGATATAACGATCCCGCATGACGAGAACCTCGTGAAAGCAGAGAAAGATAAACACTTCAAATATCTCGATCTGGCTCGCGAGGTTGTCGCCTCGACCAACATCTGAAGAGGCTCTCGCTTGGCAGCTGGATCAAGGGCTTGATTCAGAAAGCAGTATTTCGGACACGGCGCGTATTGTTAGGAGGTTCCTCTCTCAAGAGCCCTGACCACCGCGACCGGTAGCTCGGACCCTGTTCCCGATGCTGGTGGGCTACTATTTTTTTATATTTTTAAATGTTTTTTTATATTGTTTTATATTTGAATATTTAAAAATGTAAATAATCTGAAATGAATAAACGAATTAATACCAATACTAACCTCATTAATGAGTTCCCTGACATCCTTCAGAAGTCTGAACAACCTGACGAATTTGTTGGACACATCATTGGTCGTCACAGCCTCGGCTTGCTTCTCCCAGACGGTAGTTGTGCAGTGACCCACGGCCCCGCAATCAGCGCCGCGCCTGCGCAGATAAGTGTAAGTGTAAGGCCAGGGCCATCTTTCCCAGGGCCCCCAATCCAAGGGGCCCCAAGTTCCTGTAAGTGTCATAGTGTCTAGAGGCTGTTAAATGTAACTAAACTTATTCCAGGCGGAGTACTGAAATTTTGGTGCTCGCTTCGCTCGTATTTAAATTTCTAAAATAAAAATGATTATTATCAAAGGAATACTGCTTTCTGAGGTTTATGCTATGCCACTTTGAGTTGGCGTCTGGATTGAAAGCCCCAGTAACACAAACATTTATTTTAGCGGAACATAAAAAGGCCCATTCATGGACCTTTGCTTCAAGTTCCATATTTGTAACTAATTTCCCTATTCTCAATTTGTTTTGTAAGGACTTATAAAATGGGCCCTCAGTGAAGATGCACATGCTTTTACATACTAAGTACCTACTTATATTTCCGTACGAACTTGTCACAAGAAATCCTAACAATCAGACTCGGTGTGCAAAAAAAATTGAGCTTGCTTCGCTCGTTCTTTCATCCTACAAGGGCCCCATTATTCTAAAGAGCCCAGGGCCTCCAATTGGTTAAAGACGGCCCTGTGTAAGGCGACAAGTGATAGGTGATAGAGAGTAAGCACACTTAACAATGCGGAATGGGTTGAGCCGGTCAGAAAGTACTCAAAGAGCTTTTTGCCCAACTATGTTGGGGTCGGCTTCCAGTCTAACCGAATGCAGCTGAATTCCTGTATTTTACATGGAGCGACTACCCATCTCGCCTCTACAGCATTATATTACAGGGTATTATCCCTTCGTAAGACTGGTTGCCAAACTTTCGGGTTCTAACTGTTCTTAAAGACTGTCGAAAAGCTAATGTTTATGCAATGAAAACGAAAATGATGACGTCAATATATAAACATTCGTCCCGTTTCGAGTCGGACGACGTGAAACGTGAATCAACACCGCATCAGACTATTCGCTTTTAGGCTCTTTCTGCCCGGTTTAAGCGGATTTCGCATCAGTTTGATGACTACCTAATGTCTCACCTTCCATGAGTCATGAGCGAGTAAGGAAGTGTGTGTGTGGAGACGTTAATATTTTTTTTTTTATGTTAATATCGTAAAGGCGATGATACAGTCTTGTTGGTTGATTTTGTTTACCTATAAATTTATTAGTCAGCATTAATAGGAAATAACGGCTAAGGCGTTGGACATACCAAAGGTTGTTTGTGGTCTCCTTTATCCTGACATATTTAGGTACTACTGTCACATATTTAGTTCAGCTTGTGCGGTTACAAGGAACAGTAGCTAATTATGCGTACTTTATTTTAATTAGATGGTCAGTTGAATTTTTGTTCATCATCATCAGAAATGATTGCAGCTCCTTTATTTTGACAATTCAACAACATTCAATGGTTTATTAACATTGTCGAACATTTAAAGCAATGGATTAGGAATTTCTAGAACAGTATGGTATTGCCCTTTACTTATTTTAATATAATTGATTATTGTAAAATACTGTATCTCAGCTTTATCCAGTCCAGAACTCAACATGCGCAATGCCTGTGGCAAACTTGAGTTTGGCTGTTTTATTTATTTGTTTCACATTATGTATGACACACAGTCCAATCATCCAATATGAAAAAGTATTATATCTCCCCCATGCGATGTGACTAAACCAAAGCGGACGTAGGTAATAGATTGTCAATAATCATTAAATTGCTGTCACATTGTGCTGCTATAGGTACCTACATGCATTTACAAGATGTAAGTAAGTATGTATGAAAACAATGTTTGATTAGAGCAATATAATCAGAGCTTAAGGGTAATCAATTAGAATATTTATTATTAGGCAAATCAACATTAGTTCATTGATATTAAACATTCTAGATTTATCGACATAATGACGAATTTTTAAGACACTACAATGAGTATTTCATAGTTGACTCAAGTATGAATATACTCACAGTTCAGTTTGTAAATAGTTTTAGTAACTATCAAGAGCACACTTTATTTGTGCATATTCATTTGTGACAACCACATGTACAAATACCCAGCTACAGTTTACTAATATCATTGTGTATAAGGCATAATTATTTCATTTCTTTGTACTCTCATCAAGCGATCAGTCCGTGTCAGTTTTAAATAAGAAATGTCTGTTACGTGGAATTACACTTACTTGAGGCTCTGACACCATACTGATGGGCCTTTAGCACACTCCTTCGGTACTTGTCGTGCAAACGACAAATCTGAGAACAAAACATCATCACTGTACTTAAGTGAAAATAAATCAACGGAGAGTAAGGTGACGCACAATGATATAAGTCAGCTTATCTCCGTTTATTGATGAATAATAAAAATAATGCCTGCAAAACAAGTCGGGCGGGGTCAGCTACTGTTTATCAAATGTAAACTTCTACACAATTAATAAAATGAATGCTGAAATTGATAAGAGAACAAAGCAGACATAAAGAACATACTTGTTGACTGTTCTTTGGTTTGGAATGGTGATAGAAACTCCGGTTTGGAATGGTGATAGAAACTCTTGTTCTATAACAGTGATTTTAACAATTCTCAAGCACCATTTGAGTGTTCATTGAGTTGGTCATTGAAATGTAATGAATGTCTGACAGATGGACTATCTGTCAGATTTTAAATTTTAATTTGGGTAGCCCCAAATTAAAATTTACAATAAAACTAATCAATAAATAAAATAATAAAACTAATTATTAGTATATATATTTAGTTAAGTAAACCAATAGATTAAAATTCAATTAGGCAACACATTGTGCAACTACCTCCCTTGTAATAAAGCAGATTGATCATTTACCAGAATCACAATTAGGTAGGTACACTATTAAATTGTAACTTATGAATTATGCCACATCTTTTAATTTTATGGCTAGGCATTGTGTATTGAATGGTAGTATTGTAGCTAACCATGACTGCAGTAGGATGGCTTGCCGAGGTAAGCATGTATTTTTACTATTTTTGCCTGTTGTGACTGAATTACAATAGGTACTCAATATCCTGGTTCAGAACACAATTATACCTATTATATAAAACATGATAAATGGATACATAACGATGGCTACTGGCATGATTAAAAGCAGGAAATATGATCCCAAACATACAAGTACACAACAAAGTTACTGATACCATTCACTGGCTACATGTCTGGATTATATTACATTGTAGCTTAAAGGAGTTTAAGTATGACTATTTCAAGTGTAATTACTAATTAGTAAACTTGTGGTAATTTAATTACGAGTAGGTACCCACAGTTAGGTCAACAATATAATAATATAAATCTACATCTGTCTATTCGACAATGTTAGTTGTTTTTCGAGAATAATCTAAGGTCATCACCAAGACCAATTAATGATAGTTCTAAAACAATGAACAACTACAAATAAAATGCATAACTGGATAGCCCATTTAATCGGCACGAATTCCAGCAATGATCCAACAATAATTGCAATTGCCTGCATTCGTAATAACGCGATGAAATCACTATGTAACGCGAAAAGAATTATTACGATTTGAAACAATACGTCGAGGGTACTTTGCATGAGAACTGCACAAAAACTCCAAGTAGCATTATTTATGTTACTTACCCAAGTTTTGCTAAACAACACAATTATTACAAGGATGAAAATGATTAGAAATACGATTCAGGGTAAATTAATGTAAGTTTACTCACTTGTACAACAAAAGAGTGCTATTAGACAAACCACGAAGGTGTTTGTCATTTTTAAAGTTTTCGTTTTATCTTGTGCAGTCCAGTTTCGTTCTCTCTGTAGAAAATACTAAACAAATACTGTGTAATTTCACTTTGTTTGGAAGTTATTGCGTATCGATTGATAAACAATTGTCAAGTCACTCAGCCGACCGACGTCCGTTTGCAAACGCTGCGGCTGTCAAACTTGTAGTGATGGGCTTTAAAATAACAGTTACAACCGTTACCGTTCTTGCGTTCACACGAAATAGTGGATTGTTATAAAGACGACACTCGATTTATTTACAGTTTGAGAATTAGAAATAGTCTCAGAAAACGATGTCTCAAGATGTAGTTTTTGAGAAACTTGTTTATTTTCTGCTATGGGTGATGGTGCACAAACTTTACACGTAGGTGGGCGCAGAGACGGCACTTTTAATGATGTTTTCGACCATTCGTCGTTCGTTTGCAATAGATTCTTCTAGATTGATCTTCAGCTACCGTAGATGATTTCCATGCTCCATGTTTCTTTAAAACAGTTAAACAGTCCACTCCTGAATCTGCTAAGAGAGAAAAAGGGCAGACGTTTTTCAGAGGATGAAATTGTCATAAATGCTTTCATTATCATATTGTTTGCGGGATTTTGTAGGCAAAAGACTGTTCATACAATGTTCGGGATTGATCTCTTTGATGATTGGAAGTTTTACTAACAATATCCACATTCCAAATTCAAATCATTTTTAGTCCTAGCGATTAGAGTTATTTTTTATTTCTAGCTCTTTTTGAATAGATTTGATAAGAAAAAAATTGTTTTGTTTATGATTGTATTGTGATAATATTGCTGATCATTTCATTCTTATTTCATAAAGCTTACCTAATACACATTGGAGCTATGTTTTGTATTTTGTTATTCATTAATTAATATTTCCACAAAGTAAATAAAGTTTCCATGGTTATATTTAATTTATATTACAGGCCTGATGGCGACAATAGTCCTATCAGTAATGATAGACAGATCCCAGTACAGCGTGACATGGTCTTTCTCGAGAACTGGGTCGGGCACATACTTGTAGTACGATCCCTCAGATTCCACAAGTTTATATTTCAAGGCAAGTTGCTGGTGAATAATCCTGGCAACTTGGTTGTGCCTATGCAAGTACTCGCCGTTAGCCAGATGAGAACAACCAGAAATAATATGTCTGATGGACTCACCCGGACGGTGGCATGCCCGACACACGTCAACCGTCCCATCCTTCATAATATGTTTCCGGTAATTGTTCGTCAACATAACTACATCCATAATCGCACTGACAAAATCTTCAGTTTCCCAAAGAGGTCGCCGAAACGTAGCCAATTCACGGACGCTAGAATATCTACATGTGGCCCATGAAGAGCCCGGTAGAAGCGTCCGTGAAGTTTCTTGCCTTGCTATACTTCTTTGTGGTCATCAGTAGTAAGTATTACTGGTTTGCGCCAGTTCTTTTTAGCCATGGAGAGCGGGGTGAGTACCTTGTCCACTGTGACCACATCTTGGTGCATACCTACTTCGGCTTTAGTTTAGTTTTAATTATTCTTTAAGTAGCTTTAACTCAATTATTTACAATAAATATTAATTATAAAAGTTATATCGGTCATTGTTGAATAAATAAATCAAAACTTGTCTACTAAGGTCATGAAATAAGTTACTTTAAAAAAAATGGTTATACATATTCTTACAATAAAAACTGCACTAAGAATATAACTAGTTATTAGTTAACCGTTTCGCTTCGTAAATATGATATTAAATATCATATTATGAGGAACCATGGGAACATCACTGGATACATTTTGTTTGTAAGCGCCACCTAGCAATATTTTAAGTACTAAAATGGTAGCATGTTTCGAGAGTGTTAAGGCTACTCGACACTAGATGGTACTATAATTCGTTTCAGAACAGCTTCAGCTATTGAACAATAGATAGCACTACGCATCTAGTACCAGATATTTTAGCGTGTGTCACTTTTTTCTTGGTGACTAGCGGTGTCAAGCAAGTGGTTCACGGACTTCAACATCGCTTGATTTTTTTTTTCGAAGATTTAATACAATTCATCTTTATCAAATTATTATCTGGAACTTTAAGCCTGATATTAGTCTTCAAAATCATTACAGAAGCCGGTCGTCAAGTTCCCTAGCGAAAATTTATTGTTTACATTTTAGCCTGTTTATAGAAATTTCTAAACGCCTAGTTGACGCTTCCCGTGACCCAAGGGCTGATATTACCTTGGCCAGAGGCTAAGTGTTGCCATACAACGTGGCAACGCCGTCAGTCTCTTGGGCACATTACCTGCTGACAGCATTGAGGAGGAGTTTTTCGATGCCTTTTTATAGTTTGTTGTTAGTTTATTTATTTTAGTTTATTTAATAGTTTTTAAAAATTACTTTTCCATTTATTGTATTAGGTGCATTCCAAAGTGACACAAATGCCCGTGTGCGGCGGTAAGTTTTAAATAAAATGTAGGTAGGTACAACTATAATATTTCATATACAACATGTCCCAAAATTCAACGATAAGCCAGCACCGGAGGATAGACCTGCCCATGACTACTCGGGGAAAAAAAGAAAAAAAATATATATCTCTTTTTTTTGAAGTTATAAAAAAAAAGAAGAAATTCTTAAAAAAGTGAGACCTTTTATGATATTTTTCACTACCATGACCACACTTTTTTAAATATTTCTGTTATTTTTTTTTATAGGCAACCTGAATAGCACTGCTATCTACCACAATTCTTAAAAAATCCAGAATACCTCTAGTTTTTTCACGTAAATTAATGAAACTTAATTTATTCCCTAAATTTTTTGAAGATTTTTACTTTTAATCAACTTTAACTCATCGTGGTGTAAAAAAAAAGTATGAACACTACTATGGCAAGTTTTTTTATAAATTGACGCAACTAATCAAGATTCCAAAATGGTATAATACTCTAGGAAAATCAACCACAAAAAAATAATATCCATACTAGTTCAAAACAAGAACCAAATTCCTTAAATTATAGTTGACAGTAATCACTTTCACTGCGTGCCCAAAATGGGTTCTTGTTACAATTTCTAGGAATTTGAGTGGGGCATACATACCTTAGAAGTTAGAGAGAGATAGATAGATAGAGATATTTACGTTAAAAAGAGACAACAACAGGGCAGGTAGTGGGTTCTTGTTACAATTTCTAGGAATTTGAATGGGGCATACATACCTTAGAAGTTAGAGAGAGATAGATAGACAGAGATATTTACGTTAAAAAGAGACAACAACAGGGCAGGTAGAGAAGCTGTTATTATTCTCAGAGCAAGTCAGTTCAGTACGCTCTGCTCCTTTGTTTACTGCGCACCGTTCCGTATTCAACTGACGTGGACGTGACTTGCTCTGAGAATAATAACAGCTTCTCTACCTGCCCTGTTGTTGTCTCTTTTTAACGTAAATATCTCTGTCTATCTATCTCTCTCTAACTTCTAAGGTATGTATGCCCCATTCAAATTCCTAGAAATTGTAACAAGAACCCACTACCTGCCCTGTTGTTGTCTCTTTTTAACGTAAATATCTCTATCTATCTATCTCTCTCTAACTTCTAAGGTATGTATGCCCCACTCAAATTCCTAGAAATTGTAACAAGAACCCATTTTGGGCACGCAGTGAAAGTGATTACTGTCAACTATAATTTAAGGAATTTGGTTCTTGTTTTGAACTAGTATGGATATTATTTTTTTGTGGTTGATTTTCCTAGAGTATTATACCATTTTGGAATCTTGATTAGTTGCGTCAATTTATAAAAAAACTTGCCATAGTAGTGTTCATACTTTTTTTTTACACCACGATGAGTTAAAGTTGATTAAAAGTAAAAATCTTCAAAAAATTTAGGGAATAAATTAAGTTTCATTAATTTACGTGAAAAAACTAGAGGTATTCTGGATTTTTTAAGAATTGTGGTAGATAGCAGTGCTATTCAGGTTGCCTATAAAAAAAAATAACAGAAATATTTAAAAAAGTGTGGTCATGGTAGTGAAAAATATCATAAAAGGTCTCACTTTTTTAAGAATTTCTTCTTTTTTTTTATAACTTCAAAAAAAAAGAGATATATATTTTTTTTCTTTTTTTCCCCGAGTAGTCATGGGCAGGTCTATCCTCCGGTGCTGGCTTATCGTTGAATTTTGGGACATGTTGTATAATAAAAGGTTACTTTTTTCACCTTGTTATATAAGATAATGAAAAACTTGACTAATTTTTGTGATTGATGGACATTTAAATTCACGGTACCTCTAGTAATCACTCGAGAAAAATTACTGATTTTCGTACAACCAACAGACACATCGTCAGTCGGCTACAGAATGCCCTCAAAGTACCTAGTTCATCTTTACACATACTTACATCAAATTGAAGTGTCTATAATTTCAAAATAACGACTTTTTACTTCAATAAAAAGCCGTTATTTGCATAAGAGAGTATATATAGGTACTTATAGCAAAAACATTACATTTTTATTTTTGTCTGTCTGACCGTTTGTTCCGGCTAATCTCCGTATCGACTGGACCGATTTTGGCGGGAGTTTTACTTGCAGATAGCCGATGTTATAAGTAGTAACTAAGCCTACTTTTATTTTAGAAAAATAACTAGGGTCGCGAGCAAAAAAAAATATTAAACCCTTGAATTTGTTAACAAAATCCGATTCAAATAGGGAAGTAATATATTAATAATTACTGATTTCGAAGATCCTGTTCTTTGCCTAGTTTGGAAGTCAGGCGTCAGTTTAGTTTCTTGCAGCCTTTTTTTTGTATAGACCCTAATAGACGAAATTGTATTAGGCTATATTTTATTGAGTCCAATAAACGATTTATTATTTATTATTATTTTTGTAATAAATTCACACGGCCGAAGAATGCGGGCAACCGCTCATTAACAATATGATTGCAGGTATACATAGGTACTAGTTCGGATTTTCAAATGTAACTGCAACCCTAATACACTCGAGAGCAATGAATCCGAGTCACTTAAAGAATCCTAAAAATCTCGGAAACTAAAAATGCTAGGTTAATGCAATAAATTGTATTTAATAGACAATGTAATACTCCTTAAATGAAGGTATTCAAACTTCTTAGTTATTGTAAAGTTATATCATAAAAAAATCAAATTTGAAAAAGGGCCACTTTCGAAGATGGAACTACGAAATTACAGCTTTTGGTTTTGCTTTTGTTTGTAATCTGTCATTTATGTGGGTACATAAACCATGTTGATAGTGCTCTATATTCATTATTCAAGCTGAAATTATGTCGCTTACGCCTGAAGAATGCACCAGAATACTTACAATGCTGGAAACCGGCCGAAGTCAGCGCGATACAGCCAGGATTGTCGGTGTGTCGCTGTCAACAGTACAAAGAGTTCTCCGACGTTACGAAGAAACTGGTTCTAACCTACGCAGACCAGGAACGGGCAGAACCAGGTGTACCACAGCACGAGAAGACCCATACTTGGTGAACACCATGCTTCGAAATCGCTTTCTCACAGGAACTGAACTCACAAATCAGTTTCGACGCCTCGGAGGAAGTAACCCAAGTGCATGGACAGTAAGACGTCGGCTTGCTGAATCTAACTTAAAACCCCTTAGACCTGCAAACGGCCCTAAACTGGAGCGTGGGCATCGTATTTCAAGACTAAGATATGCCCAGAGCCACGTAAATTGGAGTATTGAAGATTGTTCAAAAGTTATGTTCTCCGACGAATCAAAATTTATGCTCTACAAGCACGATGGAAGACACAGAGTGTATCGAAGACCAGGGGAAAGATTCAAGCAAGCATGCATCGAAGAAAAAGTAGCCTACGGTGGTGGGTCTGTACTTGTGTGGGCCGGAATTTCTTCTGAAAGTCGCACAGAGCTGGTGATCATAGAAAACGGCTCTTTAACTAGCGTAAGATATGTGGAAGAAATCCTCAATGATCACGTTGGTCCATTTATGGTCAATTTAGGTGAGGATGCTATATTTATGCATGACAATGCCCGACCTCATACAGGTAGGATTGTGAATGACTACCTTCAAGAGATGAACATTACTCGTATGGAGTGGCCAGCGCGCAGCCCGGATATCAACCCGATCGAGCATGCTTGGGACGAGCTAGGCAGATGCGTAAAACAACGAAACCCTCCCCCAATCACGCTTCGTGAGCTCAAAATTGCTCTCACAGAGGAATGGGAGAATATTCCCCAAAATCGTATAAGGAACTTGGTGTACAGCATACCAAACCACGTAAACGCAGTAATGGAAGCACGAGGAGGCAATACGAAGTATTAAAATTCAAGAAAATCGTAATAAAGTTCAAAAATTTCATGTTTCCTATTTTTCTTTTAAGGAGAGATCAGCAGTTTTTTTCTTTATGTAATTTTGTGTTAATAAAATGTATGGCGACTCATATTTTTTTTACTTTCATTTAAGGAGTATTACATTGTCTATTAAATACAATTTATTGCATTAGTCTATCATTTTTAGTTTCCGAGATTTTTAACATTCTTTAAGTGACCCGGATTCATTGCTCTCGAGTGTAGTTGGTGTTGTGTAGGCAATTTTAGATACCCAAGTTTTCAGATAATCTACACGGTCTGCTCGCCTTTAAATATCAGGTTGTAAGAATTGATGTTGTAGGTGCATAGAACGCTTCGCAAATTTCGCAATCAGTGGAGATTCTTGTCCTGGATAATATTGTGTACGTACGGTACCTACCCATCGAAGAGCACATTGATTACTTTACCGTAAAGACATGGATGGAGGTGATGGAGGTGATGGATGTATTAGCAAACAAAATCTGGTGCGAGTATAGTGATCTGCAGTGCACCTACATGTTGATACAGGTGTGGAAACTTTGCAGTCGAGGCGAAATTCACTGTTCAGGAGCCGAGAACTACAGTGACAAATATCCACGTGAATCAAACGACGTTTTTCAATGAACATAACTGAACGAAAAGTATTTTTGCCATTAATCGTTGTGTAGGTAGGTAACTATGATTTAATTCGCTTTTTCCCCGCGTTTTGCAAAAGAGCTTCATAAAATATACCTTTAAACCATGAGACTCGTTGCTGAGATTTAAAAAAAAAAACACCGTCAATTAAAGGAATTGAACAATATTGTTTACAAGCCCAAGCCCTCCACACTATTCCCAAACACTGTAACTCCTGAAAGCTAAAACAGTGGCAACCACCAGAAAAGCGCCGAGACAATGAAGCTCAATGAAGTCCCAGAGAAACAATTTAACTGTCTTGGATCCCGCAACGAAGTGAATCAGAAAAGTATAGCGGAGGATTAGGAAAACCATAATAACAACAATAACAATATTGTTTGTTGTTATCTGTACAAATACAACGCTAGTAGAAATAAATGAAAAGAACCCACGTGTGTGAAATACATTGCATTTTGTACCTAGTACCATAGTAGTGCAAAAACAGTCAGTTTCCGAAGAAGTTTATTGAAAAATATAATCATTCACAAACACGTTCGTAATTATGTTTAGTTGAATATTTTTTTCTTGATTCGATGATCTGCAAAAAGTTATCAATGCGGGAAGACGAAGGAGGATTGTAAAGAATACAGCATCAGCTAGGCTATTTTTGAAGATGCTGATCTTTCACTATAAAAAAGTAACTGATATATTAATGATTCTTATTAGGTAAATAAGCCGTTCCCACGACGCCGTTGAAGGGGCGAAGTAAGGCATTTGAAGTACCTAAATCGTACCAGCGATACGAAGAAAAAGTATGTAATGAATCATTTTCTTCTGAAGAAGTAGAAACAGAGTTGTATTTTTGAAATAATACAGTTCTGCACCGCCGCAAAATACACAACCACAACTCGATAACAGAAACAAGTAAATAACTAACCAAGTATATAAAGTGACCGTCCGCAAAATCCGAGACAAGGAACCCCGACCCAATAAGACGTCGAACTCCCATAGAAAAGGACGAAACAAAATTGGTAATTCCATTCTCCAGGTTGGTTTTTCGAGACACAATTAGGACATTTTGTTGGAGTTCGGGTCGTGTAATAAAATTAAGGAGACGCCGGCCGGTCGCGGTAAGTCGATGTCTTCGGGCCGCATAAAACAAATCCCACCCGAGCCGGCCCGTGAGGACTAGCACACAGATCCGTGGAGACTTCTTTCTTTGTTTTTGTTATAAGTAAGCAGATGTATGTATGTCTTCCAACTACCTAATTATGCAAAATTTTATTTAACTCAAACATGGGTAATCGTTCTCCGCACAGCTCTGATGATCCTGTTAAATTTCAGCCGTTACTTTATAAAAGGTTTCTTGACAACCAGCAGAGTCTGCTACTAAAAATTTGAACTTCGAGAGGTTTTATTGTGGACAGCTGATACTTATGCTGAAAACTAACTCCATAAACACACTCCAAAACCACACAACAGCAGACCCTTTCTAGCTGCTGCAGTAGCATTTAAAAAGAAATCCTGAAAAAGACTGTGAAGAACTTATGCCTCTCCTACATTCAGTTTGCCACTGTCTTTGTTCTGTCTACCTACCCTCATAGTTTAGTTTTTTATGTGGAGCAATTAATTTGGAATTATTAATTTGCAACCCTTTGCTTTGCCGTTTATTGGCCTTGCTTATCTACGCAACCGATCCATGGTAAATTGAAAACATTTACTGCAAGTATACCTGGTAGCTTTTTAATCTGTAACCATCACAGCTGATATAGTTATACAAGGATTATTTGGCGCGTGGCTAAAATAGGTACTAATGCTGCCATTAAGTTTTTTCATTACTTTTTCACAAAACATATTTCTCAAATGTTAACTAACAGTGCACCCCTGTCAGTGTTGTTCAATCAAAATATTCTTGGAGCACTGTATTATATACGTGTTAGTGGACATTGCGCCCCGGTACCTACTGAACACGATATTTTTTCACCTCAACGCCATCTCCACAGGTTTGAGCACGTGCGCGATGTTCACATATTCTGAATAACACTTGAATAGCGCGTCCTAACGCACTGGCCACTCTGCCACTCTTCCACTCGCACTCGCCCGCTCGCCCACTCGCCCACGTGACACGACTACACTCGCGCGACACTTTGTTTGTGTATCAAATCGGACAACAACGGTGACTTTGTAAATGGCGGGGACGTGGTTATGTGCTGTTTTAGGGCGTCCTTTTTGTATCCTTTATGTTTATATGGAGGCTATTTCCTTAGTACCTTACCTTTACAAGAGAATATGAGAACTATCTAATCCATATCAAGTAATTTTGGACCTCAATATTTGTCGTACTTTTGTGTAAGCCGTTAGTTATGAATATATTTTGTTAAGTAGTGTAGTCGGAGGGGTTGACCTTATAATTATATGGAAATTGTAGTGGCCCCTCCCCACCTTCTCCTCAGAAATAGAAAGATTGGAGATGGTCATCATGCTATTATGTAACCATGAGTCTGTATCCTGAATATTGGTTTCAATTTTTCTAAACAATATTCATAGTTTATATCGTAAAACTCCCAAGAAAATAACAAAAACGCAAGCTGCAGCGTAGATCCAGCACCACCGCATTCAGCATTCGCTTAGTCCATCGCATCCGAAGCACCTGTAGTCTACAAAATATAGTGTCGAGAGCTAACACCGAGTGGAGTCGCAAAGTTGGCCGCAGTTAGGAAAGATTTGTCGCGAGCCCGCCAACTAATGCCTTATACTCTTGCTCTTGTAAGTAAAAATTATGATTATCGCCCGGCGCGAGCTGAGCCCTTGATCCCTAACTAACGGCCTGAGACGCGAGACTTTCCTTTTCTTCTCAACTATAACTCTTTTTTATTGGCTCCGCGGCGGTTGCAGCGCCGGCGGCCACTGGATTATGGACTGACCTAACTGATCGGAGAACTAACTACTCTTGAACGTAGGTACGTTATTTACAAATCGGGATAGCACAAGATGCTTGTTTGTGAGCTAGTGGAGTAAGGTAGGACAGTGACCGATGTAGGGGTTATTGGGGAAGAAATGGTAGGAATGTCTGTGACAATTGTGTACAGAAAAACTTTTATTCATTAGACTCAATTTTAATGCTTCAGAGGTTTTAATTGCTATCACAGAGAATCAATTCTAGTATAATAGTATCGCAGTTTCCCATCTGAAATCCAATTACATGTCTGCAAAAACTCCAAGCTCGGCTAGTACATAGGCAGCGCGAACATCATAAAACACAAGTCAGTCCTGAAGTGCAATACAATACATAAATGAGAGTGGCCGGAGACGGCGCGGGCCTGCGACGGTCGATTAAGGAAGCGACTGCACCGTTGCCTTGGCGACGCCGCCATCTTGAACCCTCCTCGCTGCCCCCCGCACCCCCCCGCTACACCCCCACGTATACCCACCACAACCCCCCACTGTAAACAACTCGCTGTATCGTTGCACTGAAATACTCGATATATTTAAAAGGCTCTCCAGTCCCCCTGAATCACTGGCGTAAGATAAAATTGTCAATTTATTGAGGATCAAAAAATATGATTGCAGTGCACGTTGGTAACTATTTACTAAATGGTCCTATAAAGACGAAAGTGCATTTTAATGGCTTTTCAGTTTTCACTGGATCTGAGAAAACTAGCACGGCTTTTGTGGAAAATAAAATCAACGTTTGTCAAGTACTTACGAAAACTTTCCGGCGGTAGGTTTATACTGTACCTAACTATTATTTGCACTTACCTATCACTATTCAGTATTCATTTAAGGCATTAACCGCACTTTATTAAAATGGCAAATAATAATCATATGAAAATGAAAAGATTCATTTTAAGTTTTTTCTTGTTATGATCTAATTTTGTATTCGAGCACATGGTCATATTTTTAGCTGACAGACGTCTAGTGCTGCCTTCCTTAAGCACATAGGTACCATATCTCCGAAACAATTTGCAGACCACACCATGATAGGCTATATTTACGATGCCGCGACCCAAGACGAAAGCAAGCTTATAAGGGAGTAAAAGCGTGCTTACAGCTATGGTATAGTTATGGACTGACAAAGTAAAGTCTAGCTTGTTAATTTACTAAAATCAAGCTAGGGTATCTTTCGTTTAAAGTTTGTTAAAAGAATTACAGCAATTAATATGTTGTAACAAGACTTTATTGTTACATATACGTGTGCGTGTAATACCGTATACTAAGGAGGCAGTCAATTCGTTTCCCATAGTCTCCGAGTTCCGACTATCATTTAAGTTATTTATCCAATACTCTGAGTACGTTTGAGGCCTTACCTGAAATTCGTGCAAATCAAAATTAAATAATGAAGAAAACTGTAATTTACTAGATAATACTTAGCAATTATTGCAAAATATTCTTTGTTCTCCAGAGATGTTGTTTGTGAAGATCATATTTATGTACCTAAGTCTTAAATTCAAGGTGTCGATCTTGAAAAATATGTAGAGTTGTAGACCACACGCATTCAAATCTCGTGAAATCTACTTTGACAATCTTTTAGCCGCTGATAGTAAAAAAAAACGTCTGTTATCTACCTACGTGATTTACAATATCGCACAAATAAAGATAAATAAACAGTAATTTTTCCCGCGATGAATATTGAAGCAGTGATTCTGAACGGTGACCGTCCAATTACACGTGAACGGTCGCGAAGACAAATGGCGAACATTACTCAAGATTAGGAGCCGCCCGACTCTAGTCCACCTAATGTCGCAGAGTGCACTAAATCATATCACACGATTCGCTAAAAACATGCGCGATAAACGATCCACATCTTTTTTTAAATAAAAAATTAAATAAACAAATGTTTTTGTTAAAATTATACCGTACTTTGAAGGTTCAAATATTATGTACAGTACATAACAATATATAGTCGGTAAGCATTTTCCGTTACACATAGGTACTAATACCCATTAAGTTGATATTATTAAAGTAGAAGGCAATCTGTACAACGTTTTAATGTATTATGTAGAATTATAAAGGCGTAGAGCTCCGCTTACTTCTTATGATTTATTCATGAGGCAAGAACAATGTTAAATTCGAACATGCCTACTTGTACGGGCGCATTTTAGTAGAAAATGTCAAGCGGTTTATTAAGTAATTTGTTTTTCATAAAGATTTATTGATAAATATTATGAATATACATGCAATGACTTCATTAATATTGACGATTAATTACCTTAGTACTTATAACAGTAACACTCCTAAAACATGAGGCTCAAGGAAAATTGAGGAAAATGAGTTGTGTATTATACGACGCAACTGGGTAGCAACAATTTAATTATTTTAGTATTTTTTTTTTAGTATTCGTAATCATTCATATTTTGTAAAAGATGTTTATTTTGTAGATGTTTAAGAATGGTTACTAAGAATATTATGTGTTTCAGCGACGGCTCGTATTCCAATATTTACAGTAAAAAGCTGTGTGATAAACGCGTACCAACAGTATTTCTAAATGATAAATATGTTTGGAAGTGTAATCTTGAAGCAGTAGAATCCGTTGTAAATGTACCCATTTTGTCAGTGCTTACAAAATTCTAAAGCTGGTAGCGAGTGCAATACATATACAAGGGAAGTTTGTGAGTCTGTGTGTGTGCCGGCCCCACTCTGGCACTCTCCGAGCAACCTGCTTTATACACATAATATTTATACGAAAAGAAAACTTGTTTGAAGTCGTGAACAAAGCCAATCCGCCGCGGTTATTCGTGATATTTTCAGGCAAAGTCGTACCTTATTCGCAAACATCGAATCCCGTATACAATACAGTGCGAAACGAAATTCGAAGGATAGATAATTTCGGAGAGAAAGAAATAAGGCGAAAGGGAAAAAATATAAATTGAATAGTCGAATACACGCATCCCGGCATTACCATAAAGGCAACAGGGATCAAGCCGGATTCCTCTACGAACTTTTTTATTTTCCTTCCACCTCTAAATCTCCCAGGCAAAGCTTCGCGAATCTGCAAATGTTGATTTGATGATGTGGTGTCTGTGCGCGGCGTGCGTGCGACAGCGATGTCGCGCCGCGTCCTGTCGCGTCGTGCCGCGTCGTGTCGCGTCGCTCACCGCCGCGCTGCTTATTGCTGACCTGAATTTTATCGTTCATGACATGATGTCGCGACGTCAGCGTCCCGTCGTACGAGCGGTTTTTGATTACTTGCACTTTTATTGCGCGCTCGTCTAAGATTTGTAGCTCCGCTGTAGCTCGATGAAATCTGCTTTAGTGTTTGTTTATTCAGCGCGACGGAGGAATAAACATAACAGTATATCCCGGCACGGCGCGTATATCTAAAACAATTGAGTAGGAGGGCAGGGTTGTAGCAGCGAGTAGATAGCTAACGAGCAGGAGCAAAAGGTTGCGGGCGCCGCCGCCGCCGCGCCGCTGGAGGGCGGATTACGGTGCTCATCCATTGCGGTCATTAAGACACATTACCCCGCCCCGCACCGCGCCGCGCCCCGCCGCCGCCCGCACAGACCCGCTTTTTAATTCAACTTTCCTCCTTCACCAATTTGCATGATTACTTTCGTTTTTATTGTGCTCCTCCACGGCTCTATTCCCTTAAAGTATCGGTTATTTGGATAAGCCGAGCACACTAAATAAACATGTATCTCAAATTAAATAACACTCATGCAGCAGGGATAAAAAACGTATTATTGGGAATTCACTTTCAGAATATCGCTCTACGCAAGATCTTAGAGGCTCCGAGGGTTACTTAATGTTTCAACTAAATTGTTACGTCCGACAACATTTTTACTGGTTTAAAACAATTTTATGAATAGCTAAGGACCCCCACGTCTACTAGAACGTAATGTTATAAATCAGCAATCACCCGACGTAACTCCTGGTAACTGCGTCATACATTAGCGGGCACCACTAAACCGCCGGAGAAACAACTATCCGAGCTACAATTTTGAAACAATTACCTCCAGCTCAATATCGTAAGATTAAGAAAGTCCACGGTCGGAATTAGGATTTGGGAGCGAATGAGGGCAAACCGTCTTAACAGCCCGACTCCACAAATTGCGGACCTTAACGAGGGCATAAAACTCGAGTCGCTCTCCCGGAGACGCCACAGATTGTACTCAGACTTAGTTCAGGATTAATGGTGTAGAAAACAGATTATCATTGGCTGGATTTCCATTAGTTTGGCCCCTGCCACCGGCGCGTGAAACCTACGGAGATAGCAGCCACTCGCTGTTATTATTTTCCACATAACGGAGCAGCGTCTCCCAATTTAATTCTATTAGGTTCTGTCGCGTTTGAACGACAGCACAATAAAGTCGTTTGAGTGGCGACGAGCCGCTTCGCTCGCTCCGCTCCGTCGCTCCGTGCCCTCCTCTGATATACGCTCATTTGATTTCCGCTACTGTTTTGTTTATAAATTTTATATTGAACACGGTTTATGCGATGTTTGTTTAGTACCGACAATGTATGCGAGTGATTCATATTGTTTTCGGATGCTGTTTTAGTATGAATGTGGAATGAATTTTGAATGGGAGTGGAACTTTAATTGATATTATTGAATGGAATTGAACAAAATTAATTATTTTAGCCAAGGTATTCTATTATGACGGTCTACGTAGACCGTGTGACAGTATGTTATAATTTTGTTACACCAAGAAGCGATCAGTAGAAAATCACTTAATTGAATTAAAAACGAAGATTTAACGTTAATTTATTTGACGGATTTCAAGCATTTATAACGCGGTAAATTAATGTTTATGAAGATACTCATAATAATTTTATATGCTAATCTACAATTCTATTTGTTCTATACCTACACCTAGTCGGTCTAAAAACAAGAAGATTAAAAGAATTTCCACACATAAGTTTCATGATTAATGCAACACGAGCTCACAAACAAAACACATAATTTCGGTTATTTCGACTACAAATTACAAAACCGGTCCGTAATGAAATGTCGCACCGGTTTTTCCGTTTAAAAACATTACACGTACGATGTTGCGATGTTTTAATGAATACAAATTACATTTGCAAATGTGCTTAATCCAGAAATTAGTTACGTACGGCTCCTCTCTCCCCCTCGGTACCCTGGGACCTGGCCTGGCTAAATACCGCTGCATCCGAGTTTCATATTCCGTCTGCACGTATTTCTACCGCAGTGTATTAGATATTCGTAGAACACACAACGGTAGGTAGGTAGGTTCGTATATTATTTTGTAGGTTGAGTTAGAATTTAGACAAATACAAATATTTTTATTTGTTGAACATAGGTAGGTTAGGTACAGATGTTGTTATTATTAATTAACGCTATGTCTAGCCGTCATTGGCGTACAAATATTATTTTGATATAAACTTGCTGATTATAATAAATTATGAAAAAAAAACTAATATTATTATCACACATTAAAATAATAAAAAGTCCAAAAAAATATAAAAATAATAAATTCTAGTATAAATTATAAACAAAAAAATATATTACTTATGATCACACAAAAATATTTAACAGGACATTACATTAAGATGGAACACAAAGGTACTGCTTATTTAATTATACATTTCTTTTAAATGGAGTTGGAATATTTTTATGTGAAGCCTGGCCTATCTAACTTCCGCCATTTTATTAAACAATAGCAGTCACACATAAAACCTGTATCAATCAATAGCTAGAATCAAAACAAGCAACATTTGGATGAGATAAAATCTTCTAAAGCGTCACGTTTCCGAGATTTAAGCTATCAAAGTTGGAATCTATTCACTGATGGTGCCATCACTACAACTCTGATTTTATCAGCTACACATAAAAACTGTATTAAGTAATCATACTGGCATCAAAATAATCAAAATCTTCTAAACCGTCATGATTCCGAAATCTACACTAATATTATAAAGAGGAAAAATTTGTATTTTTGTGTGTGTGTATACTATAAAACTATATAAAACTACAGAGCCGATTTAAAAAATTCTTTCAGCATTGGAAAGCTACATTCACCCTGACTAACATAGGTACCCGTGCAAAGCCGGGACGAGCCGCTACTATCATATAAGCTATCAATGTTGGTTGGAATTTCGATAGCTTATATTTCGGAAACTTGTTTGTATTAATACCAGCTATAGATTAATATAAATTTATTTCAATCACCTTTGGATCATATAGTTACATCACAACTATTATATAATTAAAGCAAAAATTTCAAATAAAAATTAAAATGCGTGCCTGCTATTTTGAAAATAATAGGCTAAATAACTCAAACCATAAAGGTTTTCAATTCGCAGCTAGTGCCTGCGACTAAGACTTGATTTTAACTCTTCCTGTAACAGACTTTATTCCTTTTCAACACCGACCCTGTTCTCATATGAACCTTTATAACTGATTGCAGAACACATACCATAACATCACGCCTGTAATCCCCGAATGGTTAGGTAGGGGTGTACCTAATAGTACACCCACATTTCGCCAGTTATGTTTTTCCCATGTAATAGGGCGCGAGTCTATTGCCATCAGCAAATCCAAATTTAGACTGGCTGGCCGTGGCTGTTACTGAGATATTCCTAATGGAAAACCCAACACTAACACTTGCATTGAACACTTGATTATAGAACATAATTGGAATAAACTTATTTAAAGAGACATAATACCTACGGCTCAAATCAAGACTGGACCAGTAATAATGAAGTAGGCTATGGCTATAGGCTATAAGGCTAGGTTATATGGCTTTAGCTGCCTACATTGTTAGGTTTCAATTAAACCTCATAAAGTGCTGTTAAAAATGTTGTAGCTACTCCTACATTTTAAAGAACACAAAAATACAATTACCCTGCTAAACGATTTTCAAACTCCCATTTAATTTTAGAATCCAAAGCCGACCAATATAAGTTCCATAAGGTATAAAATTGTATAAACACAGTCTATAGCGGGGCTGTAGGTATAATAACCGGAATTGGGCTTCTTTACGCCTCATCTAGCGCTCGTTATGCCTCGATCGTAAATCTTCATTCCCCACCCCCCGCGCCGCGAGGCAGCTCCCCCAGCTCTTGATTTCGGCTTCCCACCACTCGAACCTTGGATATACTCGTAACATATCATAATACGTTAGTGTTGACGTGATGAGTATTTAAATGCGAGGTTTATGGAGCCTCAAGTATTTTCGGAGACACTTCAGAATACGTAATATTCTCATGTAGACCATGTTTAAGCTGGTGATTATGATGTAACAAGGCTAAGTTGGGATTTTTTAGTTGATGCTCTTTCGTTTTTGATATTTCTTTATCTTTTGAAAGATGCATCGTCTGTCATTATCTGCCAGTCAAACTGATTTCTCAAAAAAAAAATATTTTCAAGAGGCTCAAAAATATCCGGATTAACGCATTAAAAGCGTATGCGTCTATCGTATTGCAGAATTCGGGCATCTCTTATCACAATTCACCTGCTTTTGATAAACAATATTCAATGCCATGTTGCACCTTTTTACGTTATGTAATTTACGTTATGTGCAGCAATATTCACTGAAATTGATATGACGGTATTATCATATCAAAAATCAGATTGGCTATTTTAAACGACCTTGGAACAGGAAAACAAAAAAAAAAAAAGATTTATGTACTTATTTTGAAAACTCACTTAGATTTTACTTCGTGAAATTATTATAAAAATATTACTTCCCTATTTGAATCGGATTTTGTTAACAATTTTAAGGGTTTTAATTTTTTTGTTGTTTCCCGCCAAAACAGGCCCAGTCATTTCGGAGATTAGCCGGAACTAACAGACAGACAGACCGATAGACAGACAGAAAAAATTAAAAATAAATGTTTTTAGGTATACACTTTCATATGCATTCAGTAAAAAGCTAGTATTTTAAAATTACAAACAAACACTTCAATTGTATTATTTTGTACAGATATATATCGTTTTCTTTGTTTATAAAATCTATAGCAAAGAACTTTTGAAAAGAAACTCAGTGAACACAACATCCAACTCTGTATTCGACTACTAACGATTGAATGAATTTGGAGCTAACGCTACGAACTTTCGTAGCAGCGTAGCATATTGAATAGACCATTGCGAAGCCCAGAGATCGCACTGCACTGAATACTTTTGTTCATGAAACTTTTAAATATATAATTCAGACTACATAAGCTGTAGGGAAATGGAAAAATGACTACTGAATTTTGAAAGTATTGCTTTCAACTGGAAACTTCTTTATGAAGTAAACATATCTGCATGAGTTGAGTAGTGTTTGCAATAAATCCGTGTCGCAGTGTATTTATTTACTGCTCCCCCCCCTCTTCGACCCCCGGGCGTAGCACCCGCCCGCCCAAGTCACCCGCCCTACGCGATGCACGATGTAATATGTCTAGAAAGTTTATTAAACTCCCTGTATGTCATATGATGTAAACTAGGTGCTTGTTTATTCATGAGAAAGTATGTTTTATGTTGATAAGTTAAAAGGTATAAAGTGACGTAAGGTATAGTAACTTGTATGTGAGTGCTAAGCCGCTACGAAAATGTAAATTGTTCGTTTGTTTTAAATATGTGGAGGTTGTTTAATGTTTAAAGTACTTTTAAATATTGTTTTTAAACATTACTATTTGACTCTCGAGGCAGAAAAGCGATAATTGTTTGTCAAATAGTAAAAACGAATTTTATTTCAACATTTGAACAAGTTTAAATCTAAACTCTAAAATGTACTGAAAATATCGAGACTACGAAATTAATACCAAACAAGTTTTCAATTCCGTGGAAATAACGCGTAGGTAGGTACATTTTCAGTCGAAGTTATACAGACGCACAACGTAGTGAGTGCGATATTATTCCGTAGTCAGACGGCTTCAGGCACGGAACACAATTAACTTGTAAGATTGTCTGCGGAGGTTGCACTCGCTACCCTCGCCCTCCTCATCCATCTACCCTCCCTTCCAAACAAAACATCAATAAACTACGCAACACAACCAACTCTGAAGCTTAGCTGTACGAGTTACAGTTGAAAATACGTTGGTACTGAATAAGTTTTATGTGCCGCATTTATTTCGCGTAGGTATAACAGTCCAGTTACCCTTGATTGGTTGTCGTTCCTCTAATCCCGTTTTGATCCTTTCCACCCAAAACCTAACCCTCTACGTTCTCTAACTATTGACATGCGTACCTTTATGTTTGTGTGACGTAATCATATCGACATCGAATAAACGTAATTGCATTTTAAGGGAAGCATTATAGGTTCTGAAGACGTCTTGGAAATAATATATTATGTAGATTTTCACGAAGTTGTAGGAACTTCGTTTTTAATTTAATAATCATAATCATTTATTAATTTTCGAATATGGGTACAAAAGAAAACGTCTTTAATAAACCTTAGTGCCCATTAGCCATATCCTACCATAAGGCATGCAAATTTATACACAATATATAAGTTTATTCTGTAAATCTTCAGAGCCAGAGTAATACACGTGTAATTTGGAGCTTAATTTAGCTCCAAATTACACGTGTTAACGTCTGTTCCTTAAAAAGATATTCTTACAACTTTAGTTTAATTTGAAATAACTTATATTTCAAATTAGACACTTTACGAAGTCAGTTGTAACTAAAAATATTCTAGTTTTCTTTGGCTAAATATTGTATAGGTGATAAAGATATTATTTTGACCTCTGTTGTAATATTTTAAAATTGAATATAAATGCTGATCCATATGTGTGAGATGTTCAACATTGACCAAGTATGATCTCTGATTGAAATCTAACAATGACTATTGACTACGTATGGTAGTATTATCAGCATGTTGTGTCACAGTTCCATCACACGCTTGCCGTGGTGAGTCGCGACGCATCGACTGTGTTCGTGTGCGCGCATTACGTACCATATTACATCTTATGTTGGCTCCAGGTAAATATTATATAGGGTTGATATGATAAGGTGCTCACATGCGCACGTAGACTCCAGACCTCGGTGACTAAGGCGATCCTTGATAAAATAAAAAGCCATGCTAATGTTTGTCACCATAAAGATAAGCGCAGTGACGCGCGGGCCCCGGTCGTGGCCACCGCACACTCGCGCTTACGTACACACGGAACCGTGTACAAATACTATGTACCCTAATTAAACATCAAATAATAAAAACTCGACATTGACTCTCTGATAATGACAGCGTCGACAAACACAATACTGTACACATCAGCCGAAACCGACCTTTGACGTCAAACCCGTTCGGCACAATCAACGCGCCACCCGAATATGGTTTGATCGCGTCCCAAACCGAAAGCGATTAGAACGGGCGACAGCGCGGCCGCGTTAGTCCGCGAAAGCTCCCACCAAAAGGAGCAAAGAATCGGAAAGCGATACGGCTAATCCCACTAATCGGGGAGCAATTGAAAAATAAAAATGTAGATGGCGGAATGATTCCATTTAGAGCCAAAACGATGCGACAAAATAATAAAAAAGGTACGGGCGGAACGGAATGGGCCTGCCCCGGCGGCCGGCGGCTAATATTGAAAGCAAATCCTCGGCTAAATCCTTAAAGCGCTCGGATTCGAGCACCTGGAAACTGTGTGTTTGCGCCGCGCCGAGTCCGCGCCGAGACCGCGCCCGCGCCGCCACCGCGCCGATAATCATTCGCAGGATTATTGTATACTTTCCGGCTAATGTCACAGATTTTCATGAATCAATTGTTCGCAATTTATTGGTATCCGGAGCTTAGGACCACTTTTAATTTATAAATTTTGATCGGGTTTTTCTAATTAGCACCTTTTATTCTAATACAAGAACATTTTAAATGAAATTATGTAGAAGAATGTTGGGTTTATATGCAATTTCCTGAACAAATAAAAAATATTTATTCGTTTTGTGATAGGATTTGTATCCGACCTGTGGCAGCTAGCACCTATACACCTATGCACTTACACGTAGGTATTATTATTAACCACATTATTTTTTTGCCAAGTTACGACTAGAAGGCGACTAGGGCTGCATTGCCATGACAACGCAATCTATCTCCTGCGCTGGCAGCCGTCGTCGACCGCGCTATAAAATAGCTTACAGTAACGTGAAATTTATTTCCATTTCGCTATAATGCACATCTTTCGCTGCTACATTCTAGACGCGACTTTATCGCGTCGCATTCGAGAGACCTAGTTTCCTTCGAACATTTTATTTTACTCTGTATTACCTATATTGTTTTAAAATTCACTTTGAATAATTTGCGGGTGGCTTTATGAGAGATTTATAGATCCAAGGGTACCTATTCTTTGGGCATTGCATTTGCAGATCATAGGAACACGTTCAAAAGTGTTCGTCAGTCGAGTGCTGTGACTGCTACCTAACCCCTTGATCAATTGATATTTCTTTTGTTCTGGTTTAGCGTTACATATATCAGCCTTTAGGAAGCCTATCAAGTGCTGGGTATTCAATCGTCAGATTTTTCGCCAGCATCACGGCATCGGCAGATCGGTTGCATGTTCTGAAGTTATGGTATTATAGACCAGAAAGCTATTACACGCAGGGCATCCTACTATCTATTAATAAAAACATACTTCCATCAATGATTCTAGTAATCCAATGGTTTCTAACCAGGAAAAAAGAATATCCTCACTAACTACCATATAATAATACTGATAAGATTAATTGAATGGGCAAAGGTCCTTTGAGTATTGGTTCCACATCCATTAAGAATAATAATCATTATACTTAATAACTTAACACAAACGCAAGCCAAAGATAATTTAGATAACCTGTGTATTGAAACTATCCAATTGAATTCACAAGGCATTTTCCGCCACTCGAAACAATAAATACTCTAAAGCAGTCATTTACAATGTAAACTACTAAATTATTCATGGTAGGCAGTTACTTTGATACTTTATTTACAGAAATAAAAACCAAATTCGTTGTTGAATTCAGTGATTGCCTTTTATGAATCAATCAAAGCTAAAGTGAAACTTTACTTTTTAGCATTCATTATGGCTGAGACATTCTCAACAGTGACGATGGACAAAAGTAAGCTTCGCTATCATCTGCCGAGCCTTTTCCCATCTTGAGATTCGCTATAATTTATTTTAATCAAGATTTTTAAGTCTTTTGAGGTACCTGCTTACTGACAAAACTACGTAGTGAGAAATAAGAGGAACATCGTAAATTGGTCTACAATTTTCCTCTTATTACTCTCACAACAATGCTGCCGTTTTAATGTGAATTTATCATTTCCGACTCCAATATTAGTATGGCACAGTCCACAAGCCTAAGCATATCGCGTGATGTAGGAAAAAACATGTTGTCTCTTATAAATACTTACCCTTTGGAGATTCACCTTCATTTTCAGCATCTCGGCGAAATATCCTCAGACATAGAGGTATTCTCATTTACGCCATATCAGCTGGTGTATGTTCTTTCAGGCGAACATAAGCCTATCATTTTCCGGCATGACGAATAAATGGCTAGTTGTCTGGGCACCTAATAACATCATGTTACGGAAACCAATCCGCATGTTGTGTGTTCATTTCAGTAATATCGTTGCGACCTTCGTCATTCTCGTATGTCTCATCACAGAACACATCCATTGTGTTCTGTGATGAGATACTTTCTAGCAATGAGTGAAATATGTGGTTGTTATACTTTTGTTAAGATCTACATATCGTGGTATCGACAGTCATCAAATGTCTTACCAGAATAGTTACGATCATAGGAGAGGGGATCTTAAAACATATAGTTAAAACCAAATATACTCTGTGATATCTTTTATTATGACTAGAGGTTTTTTAAGTTACAAAACAATCGGTATCCTCTTAATAATTGTTACTCACAAAATAACTTCAACAAACTATTCGTGTTCGCAGATATTTTGTTCTGATATGTATAAAATGAAAACCTCGAATTTTACATCAATTATTTTTTAAAGTCAAATCTATATATTTACATATTTTATTTTCATAATTTAATGTTTCCTTCACTGTTTGGTAGGCACACGGAAGTAGGATATACTAAATCGTGTATTAAACTAAATATTATAACTAGTGAATGTTTACATCTAAAGTAGTTACAATATTTTACAATTATTACATCCATAAACGGTGTTAAGTTATAAATAGTTTTAATAAATATTGAGATCCTGGTTACGTTAATCTCATTGTGTAAGCAGCTATTTCTAGCAATGGATGTTCTGGGAAATCTCGTTAAAGATAATGCCGGTTGTTAATAGGATTTAGTCGCGGGCTACAACAACAAATGCTAGTTCAACAAATAAGTTTCGAAACAAAACTTCCAGATTTAAATATTTATATATTTAAATAAAACAGGCTTTCGTTTCAAATTAATACATGGATTTAGAAAACACCCTATTCCTTAAAATTAGGTTCTCAAATTAGGATGAATCTAACTGTTCGTAGCATCGCCGTAGCCCCGCGTAGCACATGTCGTAGCGGCCGTAGCGCGTAGGCATGAGTATGGAGAAATATTTACATTTGAAAGTTCTCAACACTGTCAAACAAGTTAATTCTTTGGCTATCAACCGCACTTTATAAAAGGTAAGTAATTTCAACATGATTTCACACTGGAAGTAATAAAAATGTCTAGACACAATTAAAATAAATTACTCTGGTTTTCAGTTATTCGCAATACAGCTTGATGCTGATGCAACGAGAAAATTAGTTCCATTGGAGATATCGTCCCAGTAAGATTAGTTTAAATGAGTTTTTTTTTCAAAAAGAAGATAGGGGATGATGGTTCCAGTACATTAAAATCTGTAATGGAAATATTCGTAGCAATGGGTTTGTATGGAAATATTTTCACAAAGAGCGAGCGAATCGTTTGATCAAAGCTTAAAGGAAATTAAAGCTGCCAACATATTCTTGTTAGCAAATGGAAACATCGTCTTAAAATCTTACCAAGATAAATAGAAATACTATTTTGTGTTCTATTTTTGCATTGAAATTTTTGATTACCAATAATTTCATTTATAGGTTTAAAATCGTCAGTTTAAAATGTACTCAATAACAATCTTATCATCGTAATACCCTATATTTACATTATTAAGGTATATTTAAAATCAAATTGTTGCAGAATGTAAATTAAACGTTATAATTTATACATGAAGAGCAACAACCTGTGTTTTTAATTTTGAATGAGAATTTAGAATAATCCTATTATAATAACATGTAGGTGGTAATTTGATGCTGTAAAACAATTTCAGCAGTGCTCGCGTGTTACAGATATTCACATGTTAGGAGCACTTCGTTTTAATTTACTGATATGTTTGATATGCATGTGTTAAATGCGTAGCGCGGACAGTTCAGTAGAGCAGCTGAGCATACAATCAGTTCAGCTCCTCTCAATAAAACACAACAAAAGAAATATTTGGAACAACAACATTAACTTATGTTTGCTATAATATTTACTATTACAATTTCAAATGCTCGTTATTTCTTCTTCAAATAAATTATCAAGTTTATTTATTTACAATGTTCGATATTAAACTAAACACTTCCTTACATAATCTAAGTACATTGTAAGCTTGTAAAAATTGCACACATCGCTTTGGTATACGTACATACATAACTACATATTTACAGTAAGTTTAGAACGTCTTCGTTAGTTTTATTGCCCGGGTTCCGTACGAATGGAACATATATAGTCTGCTGCACTGGGCGCGGTGCGCGCGCGCTAGTCGAACCAGTCCCACAGGTGCGTGTAGAGCGGGTGTGCGGGGTGCGGGGGGTGCGGCGCGGGCGGCGCGGGCAGCGGCGGCGACTAGGAGGCCACGCGCTCGTCGCGGCGCGCCTCGTCTCAGAGCCGCTCGGCCACGCCGCCCGCGTACTGGCACGCCGACAGCGGCGCCGAGCCCGCGCGCGCCGCCGGCGACACGGACCCGTAGCCGCCGCCGAAGCCCGACGAGTGCTGCTTGGCCTTCAGCCGCAGCGACGCGATGGACGAAGACATGGCGACGCACGGCTCCGCGCGGTACATGCTGTACGGGTTGGGCGGCGTGTAGGGGCACGGCGCCACGCCGCCGCCCACGCCGCCCGCGCCTGTCACGCCGCCCATGCCACCGCCGCTCACGCCACCCATTGACGTGGCCGTGTTGAAGCAGTTGACCGAGCCCTGGTGGTGGCTGGCGGGCACCACGCCGCCTAGCGGGTTGACGGGCCACGGGAAGCTCTTGGTGCCGAGCGGGCTGGGCACCTTGGCGGCCCAGTTGTTGTACGGGTAGGACGAGTATAGCGCGTCCGTGTCGGGGAAGGGCTGCATGAGCCCGTTGAACTGTGTGCTAAAGCCGTTCTTGAAGTCCGCGGCGGCGGCTGCTGCAGCGTTCATGGCGTTTCTTTCTCGTTTCCGCCATTTCGCTCTCCGATTTTTAAACCAAACCTGCAATAAAGAAATATGGTTAGTATTGATAAGGCTGAAGCCTCGTTGAAGAAGCCTATGTTTAGCAGAATTTGTTATTTCTATCCAGTTTTCCCCAATTAAAAAAAAAACTTTTAGGCAAATGCAACCTTTTCTTGGGGGTAAGAGGTAAATTATTGGAGACAGGTAAATTGGGTGTCCGGTGATTTCATGGCGAATCCACAAGTTTTAACGAGATTCAGAATGTGGACGCGACTTGCGTTACGTAGTTATCAACTTTACTCATTACAAAGTTGACAGAGCGTCGTGGCGCTGGCGGCGGCGTATTCGAACCACGTAGAGGTCGAGCCCCCCGGCCCCACCGCATGCCGCAGCCAACGACCCGTCTAATTGCGGCCGCGAAATGAAGATAAACGAGCGTCGCGATTGGGCGGGACGGATGCCGCCACTCGCCGCGACTTGATCGAGCCGCAATAAATGAGCGGCTACTAGGGGCAGCACGAAGCCGCTCGGTCGGAGTGCTGTGTGGCCGCGCGTGGAGGCGGAGTGCGTGCATGCAGCGGTGATAAGTCGCCGTGAGCGCAGATAACGCGCGCGCTGATGTATGGCGCGCGTCCGTCACCCGGCGATCGATCGCTCCGACGACACCTCCGCGATAAATTGCGCAATCCACGTAGCGACTGCAATAAATATTGTGCCGCCGGTGGTATTTGTCTCACTCACTGTGGCGGGTTCACCCAGCCGAAACGGTAAATAATACCCTCTTTCCTCGGTTAAGTGAACATAAACGGTCGTTTCCACCCCATATACAATCGTTTATTTTTCGAAACATAAATTTTACAAATTCGCATGAGCGCATGTTTCGTACACAGGGTGACACAGGTAAACCGTGCTTTACTATCTAAATTCACACGCATGTGGAACTGAAAAGATTTTTACCTCGATACTTTTATCAATTTCAAATACAGATTATAATAATGGCATTCGAAACGAGCAATATGTGGGCACTTCCATTACCAAAACAAAAAGCTTTACACATCCGCTATTTCCCATTCAGACCGCGAACAAACGGGTGAAAATAACTCCACAGAAACATCGGGGGTGTTCAATAATGACGTCGGAATGATATTTATTTAGGTGCACATATGTGGAAATAATTTCCATTATTTGAATAGCGGCGGACAGCGAGCGCGCGGCGCGCGGCGGGGCGCTGGGACCGGAGGAGGGTCGCGATATTGCGACGCGGGGCTAATCCTTTAAATATATTATTGCAGAATGGTGACCGTCCCGCGCCCTCCGTCACCCGGCAAGGAGACACCCCGACACTTTTTAATGCTTCCGAAATCGATTCTAATGCGTGTTCGCTTTAATTTATTCAATGTGCCGGTTGTTTGTCGTATTTGAAGGGTTAACACCTACGCAAGATTGTGACAAATTTTATTAGTGGTTTCACGTATGATTTGGAATGATATTACCCAAGAGACAGCTACTCAAAATCGATTGTAAATGTAACAGTGCCAGTATGTAATAAGCCTTATTTTAAATATGGGTATGCGTTGGTCGATTTAAATATGTATATGATCCTGTGGTTATATTTCAAACTTGCAAGTAGCTAAGTTGCTATGAATTGACCACTTTTCTCAAAACAACGAGTAAATTCGAGTAGTATAGTCGCGAAGCCGAATACAAATGTGTGCATTAACAAGTCCTTATTACAGCCTTTATAGCAAGATCAGATTCGATACAAATATACTAATGTAATTTTGTTACATACAAAAGTGGAATTTATTTGTATAAACGGCTTTCCAGCTTGCGAAGAGCAATTTCAATCTATATCGATTTCGTATTATTTGCGTTGAAATTTTTTAATAGCCTTAAAGCCTAAAACTACTATCGAACTACTACTTCTTCTTCGTCGTGTCGATGATTCCATTTTAGAAATACTTCTACAAAAATACTACGGCTAGGTAAGGTACAAATCACCGATGCACAGTTATCAAAAATGCTTTATTAACTATTTCTTGACATGTTATGGAAATGAGAGTACAATGTACAATGAAAAGCCGTCAGTCGTCTGACGTGACGCTTCGTTGGGCAGCGTGACGGTAGATGTCTGGGTTATCAAGTTATCATGCGGGAGGCGGCGCATGTAACACGAGATTAATGTGAGCCTGCGAGCACGCCCGAATACCTACTGACACACGCCTTCAACGAGCATAGCATATTATCTGCACGGGAAATTATAATACCACTATCAAGTATTCGTAGCAAGTGCTACGGATGCTACGGCTGCTACGAAGCTTTGTAGATCCTGGTATTTGAGTGCAATAGCAAAGTCAAATTGTTTAAGCAAATAATTCAAAAAGTATATTGACCAGTGCGGCTATCACAAAGTCAGAAAGAACATAGTACAGTCTTCAGTAAAAGCACTAGTTACGGATGCTACGGGCCGTAACACCCATCCACGCATCTAAGACCCTACATTTCTATTTGAATGTGACAGCAATGTCAATTACTTATTAAGTATGGCAAATAATTATTAATATTATTATCACGAAGGCTGGCTCGAAGTGGCGCAGGAGAGGAGTACCTGCAAGAATATGCGGGAGGCCGTTGCCCAGCAGTTGGACAGACAAGGCTAAAGAAAAAAAAATACATATGTAGGTGCGGCCCCCACAAGAAGCCATGAAGAACATTTCATAACTTCACGATTAATTTTTCTGAAAGAGTAGGCAGAGTTGACAATAATTTCTCCTTTCGGCAGTTAAGTATGGTAATAGTTAAGAGAACACCCTTTTCTAAATATCAATGACATGCTTTCAATGACCATAGTGTAACATCGGCACGGGAAATTAAAAAAAAACACCTGATTCAAGTGTAGCACTTGCTACGGATTCTACGAAAGTTCGTAGACTTTGGTATTTCAATTGTGTTCAGGGGTGTTACTATGACGTCTTAAAGCAGGAGTAATGCCAGTGTGGAGAAGAGATGCTAGGCGACCTGTATAGCTCTGTCTCTTTCCGGCCTAGGCCACCTGAACAAAATAAAACAAAACGTTAAGTGTAATTCTTTCTTCTGTGGGTACTCATATAGCTATCGATGTTACTAATGACAATTTTACTCAGCGATAATCAAACGGTATCGTGGAACGTGGCTTCCATCAAGTACTTAGTGAATAAGTATTCTTAATTGTCTAAAAACAATATCGGCTAAAGATCTGTTATTAACACGTGCCAAATAAATTGTGGACTTTCTAAATTCATTAGTTTAGTAGTGATGAATGATGGCGCACCCCACCACCAGTAATGAAGTTATTTTACGGTCAGCAGAAGCACAGGGTCGCTAAATTGCCTTAAATTTAAATTAAACTGGAATCACAGTTTTATTAGTGTCATCAATCAAACTACGGTTTATCCGACAGGATGGCCATACTTTACAGACATTGGATTATAGTTCTTATGTCGTAAGCAAGTGGAACTATTATTGCTAGTGCGATTTGGTCCGAGACTATTCCGAAGTCAAATAAACACGCGCTCGCATAAATGGATATAGCATAATAAACTCGGGATTGACTCGTATTTGAGTCAGGGTTGCCGATGCGCTCGCACTGCTCGTACTGACGAAATAATAATAAAAAGTAACTTATCTATAAAGATACAGAAGCAATTTCTACATATTTTCATACAATTGCAATGTATATTATCATGTTGTATGTGTTTTATCATTTGTAATTCAATCACTGCTATACAATAGGTATGTATGTGCCAAAATTCTATTTATTTCTACATCTCTAAACAGTTATACTCACAGCTCAACAAAACTATCACTAGACTATTAGAAGCTTTGCAGCCTAGCCTAGTAAAGTGCATAGCCTTGCTACGTAGTAAATGCGAACAAACAGCTATGTTAGAGCTGTGGGTTAGCCGCTGTTAATCTGTCGTGACCAGTCGCTGACGCCCCTAGCGTTGAGTAGATTATTAAATGCACCCTGCCGAGCCAAGCGGCAGTAACTCCCATATTATGGACAATACTCCACTAACCGTAGCCACAGAACTTCATAAAAAAAATTCTAACAATATCGTGTTCTAATTGCTAAACCATTCTAAAACAATTTACAGAATTAAATATTAGAAAAAAAAAGAAAGACGAAGTATGTAGAGCACTTACATACGTTCACTAAACTACAAATTACAAAAAAGACAGTTATTGCGAGAAATTCTTCTGTGTTTAGAAAACAGAGATTACTGAAGTTGATTTGGCGCAAAATCGACACTTATACAACCGCAGTATCTGACAGTGAGGTGCTTAGCTTCCATTCATTGATATAAATTCCATGCTAACGCCGAGCAAAATCCGCGGGATCACAACACTATACCGTAAGCCTATCAAAACATAATCGGGATAACTCATTGGACATCTAGTATGCCGGCCGCTCAACCTCGACTTAACGTACGATTTGCAATAATAAACTCTAAAACTTTACGTACAAAGTAAACTCTTCGGGAATACGAATACTTGGCAGGAATACTCGGATTGAAATACATTTTGTAATTGAAATGCGTTAATACCGTATCTCTTGTTTAATGAAACAAATTCTTTGTGTAAGATTATTACAGAGACTACCGGTTGGGAATGGGCCAGCCGTGGTTAGAACATGACAATGTTATTTAATCATTTAATTATAGCAACATTTGTTTGTATTGTAAATGTCAATATCGATGGGATGCCTTAGCGGACTTAGCTATGTCATGGAGGTTTATTCATGATTAGTTGACTCATTTTGGTTTGACTACATTATTTTGCTCGTTTTTCAAATCAAAAGTAGCTGATTTTCTGCGTATAAACAAAGTATTATGTAGATTATGAGGAGGCTAAATGAAGTTGCAACATTATGATTAGATGGAAATCTGCACATAAAACTACATTTTAATGCAGTCTCTAGCTCTCTAGTAGCTCATATATTTGTGTAGGTGTAGTGAGTGTTCGAATCGAATCGAAGTCGGTGGAACAATTTATTTGGTCGAGTGCACACAAACACTAATGGAGGATAGAAACATTGCGCTGCTAACACGGCTATATCCGAGTATAGAGTTAGTTCTTGCACGCGTGGCCAGTGTGTAAAAACAAGGAAAATCTCGCTAAACTGTTAGCATGCAACGAGACAAGTGACAGGGACGTGCACTAAAAGCATCGCAAAAACAGACCGAGAGCCGCTGGGGCGAGCCGTTTTCACGGAAAATAAATAATGTTTCGTGCCGCACGCCCTGTCACCGGACGCGTTTGATACATGCCTTTTTTACACATGCACACACTAAAATGTGTACCTAACAACTATCGCTATGATATATGGTATGGTATGGTTCCGTTTCAGTTTGTCTAAGGTACTTATATATTCGTAAGTTTTGTGGTACTTTGTCTTATTTGCCTTTCTCAAACTTATAGAAAATGTAGATAATAATAAATACGTAGGAATTATGCACCAGCATTACTTCTAACATTTAAATCTTACTAACATTGAATGAAAACGTAGCTAAAATAAAATAAGAATGAAGGAAGCTTCGTTAGCAACGTAACGGTACTCGCTTTCCTCTGACGCAACGTGTACCGTTCAGGATTATCAACGTCTATTCTAGACCACCTAAGATCTCACGAAATAATATTATGTGTTTTCACTAGACATCAAAACAAGTAGTTCAATTTACAATAATATTCAGGCAAGGTCTGTCTAATACGTCAATAGAGAAATAATCTATTTGTATGTAAGATGGATGTTCTAATTCGACGTCACGCAACAGACGCGGCGGTCTCCACTGCGATCGCGTCAAATGGAACATGTCAAGAGCTGTTTCACGGACGATTGGCGGCGACGCGCGACGATGCGGCCCGTGTCGCTTCGTTTCTCAGAAAGGAAAACTGCCAGAGGGCGGTTTTGCGTTTACAAATAGCTGTGTAGTAAAAACTTATCCTTAATTAGTGATGTTTGCAATAACTTTTGTGTGATATGTGAAACACGGACGAAGAGCAGTTAGATGTTACAAAGTGTTAAATAATATATTTTGCTTCTGGGATTTATTAAGCTTTGCTAATGCTCTATCTTTCACTCACTGTCGTTAGCAAACACGTACTGTTTAATATCGCTTGGGTCCTTTGATATTACGGGTACATGCCACTGAACTCTAAAGAAGTTGTAAAAGAGCAAAATTTGTCACAAAATAATAAAACATTTAAAGTAACATATCAGAGCAAAATGTGGTTTGATTTGACAAATAATTAGCAAGGAAATACGTGTTTAAGAAAACACAAAGCTAAATGTATCATATTTTACGAACGCTAATTGAGTCAATAAGCAGGCAATGACCCTAATGAGTTGGTAACAAAAATAATGTTCAACGATTTATCGGTGCGCGCGCGCACAGATTTATTAGACGGCGCGCGGCGCGGCGGCTCTGCGCGGACGAACGAACCATAATCCCCTGTTTAGGGCTGGCTGAATTAGAATATTATTTTATTTTATTACACATTATAATTTTGTAGATATTTAATCTTTCATAACTTAAATATGTTTGCTATTATTATCAAGTTGTAGGCATCTGCATCCTACTATTACATAGGTACAAGATTCCTCAAAAATGCAGTTGCAGACGAAAAAATTGTGATTTTAAACCGATATAGACTTATATTATTGGAAGGCATTTGCCCTGTACAGGGAAAATACAGACTGGTTATTGTTGAGAATGCAGCAACTCGATTTTCTGAAAAGGTTATTAGATATCGCAGAATAATATTAAAAATTTCATTAATTCCATTTTATGGTTCGGTGGTTTTGGTTGGTTTTTGTGGTTCGGTTTGGTGGTTTGGTTGTTGGTTTTAGCGGTTCGTGAAGGTTACATTAAATGATGACCATTTTTCTTTATTATTTTCTCGTTACGTTTTTGTTTTGAGTAAATAACACATTTTAAATCAAACAAGACATAGCGAAAATAAGACTAATAAGCTGTAGAAACCCATATATCTAGTTTTAACTAGTTCTAGGCTGTAGGTACATGAAAAACAAAACGGAAATGATAACTAGCACTCAAGAAAGCTACTTCAACTTAAATTACGATAAAACTTAAAACGCACCGCCAACCGCGCAGCCCTAGGGCATACAAATGGGAATGTTTTGAAGAACACACGCGTATGATCCAGTGCAGTCGAGTACACTGAAACGAATACCTAACACTTGAAGCAACGCGTTCGACTCATAAAGTATCGATTTACATGTATCTGCATGTGATAACCGAGTAATTAATTGCCTACGGTGTATTTGTGGCGGGATCACTCTTCGCAATGTTACGGTTAGCTTGAAATTATTGTACCGCTGGAATTTTCAGTCATATTTGTTGAATCGGTGTTCAAATTTTAAGTTCTTCATAAGGATATGTTCGTTTCATACTTCCAAACAAAATGTTAATGACGTAGATCACATAGATCTAGTGGAGACAATTTGTCTATTCAAATAAAAACGTCAGGTAACCTACAATCATATTTTCTGTTTACTGAATTGCGATATGAGAATGAGTTAATAACTAAAACTATTATCTGTCTTCCACTACTACGTTACTGGAGTCAGGAACCGTAAATAATTGATGACAAACGACGGTTGCCAAATTCTTGGAGATTTTCACTGATGGAAATGAAAAAAGATACAATGATTTATCACAGTTGTTTCATTTAAAACTCTATTTATCATGTTGCGATGAAATACTCCAGAATAAACAATTCAAAGGTCTTCGATATAAAACTGAGCACGAATAAAAAAATTGTATTGGATTACGTTATTAAAATGCATGTAAAATAAATTCTAAGAATTTGCCCGATACACATGTTCAAGAGATTAACAAAGCTAACCACTCCACATGCCAAAGAAACCGTAAACTATCCTATGAATTCAGTACCAGCTAAACACTACAAACTCGGCTGCAACCGCAGAATCTCTAACAGGGGCCTTCCAAAACTATTGACAGTGAGTGTGGATGCGATCAGACTTAAGCCGGGGATTATGAAGAGACCGAAATAGACGCATCAAATCCTCGAGGATTAAGGGATTCCGTGTTCCGTCGGCCGGCACGGCACAAAAATACCGAAGACGCGCCGGATGCGACGATTAGCCTAAACATCTAGTTAATACTGTAATGCACTCGCGCTCAAGTCACGTTGCTTCAAGGACATAAAAAGTGGATTGCCATCAACTATTTGGTTGATGGAAATACCCAATATGTGGTGACACCCAATTTAAAATTCGAAACAAATGCTCTTTTAGCTAAATAAAGAATGTTGTTCACTAGAAACAACCACTACCAATAAAATAACACAATCCTACTGTTTGTGCTGATTTATGGATTGATGCTCAACAAAATAGAACTAAGTAAAGGCAGCTATATCAGGATTCTTACCCTCACTCTCGCTTCAGTAAGGTTAGTCCACATGGCGATCTCTTCACGCGTGGACATGTCAGGGTAGCGATTTCTTGCGAAGGTGGCTTCTAGTTCTTGCAGCTGTTGGCTGGTGAAATGCGTCCTCTGACGTCGCTGCCTCTTGTTCTTCTTGTCGCCTTTGTCGTCCATAGACGCCTCGTCGGGCCCCACGCCCGGAGTCGTTGACTCCGTCTTTATCGTCGGCTCAGACGTTAGCGGACGATTGCCTGAACAGATAGTGGAAGTTAGTTCCAAGTTCCGTAGTTTAGGGGTGAAGTTTTGCGTATGTGTGCGTATGTGTAGCAGGTGAAAGTTGGAGTATCAAGTTTGTTAGTTATGTTTTAAGTTAGTTGATTTGAATCTAATTTTGATTGATTCAATTGACTACGAGTATGTACATTATTATGGACCAAGCATCTTTCGACCACATAAAACTTTTACCATTTTAAATATCCCATTTCTAGTGTTAATGATGATGTCAGTAACCATTAAAAACTTATAGAACACTTCCTTTCGACTTTACCGTAATCGGGTAAGAATATAAGGCTATCACAACAAACTTAGACATATGTAGTGTAAACTATTCCAACCATTTCTTATTAAAAACAGTGTTCATACGTCGTAACATATGTTCCAAAATATAAAAAGCAATCATAACAACAAAATTACATAAAAAGGTTCTCCCATTCAATATTATTTAGATAAAAATATAGAATCAGGGCCACGGTCGGCGAGTACCGGTAGCAAGCCCATAATGCGGCAGAGGATTAGGCGCAAGCGCACCTAATACTTTTACGACACTGCCGTAAATTCGTTGATCTCGATGAGCGACGTCACTTCACGTAATTTATATCACTTACATGCAATAAAATCTATTTTGGGTTCATATTTTTAACGGGCGATTATGTCGGCGTTTAATCAGCATGTAGAAATAGCAGTAGGAAGAATTTTCGTAAAGGCAAATAATAAATGTAACAATGTTGAGGTGTTGGGGAACATTTTTACGAGGGTGATAAAATTAGCTTTTTTATTTAAATGATTGTATGTATTTTATTGAAAAGACTTAACGACAGATGAGATACTAAACAATAGAGTTAGTTTATTTAAAGCTGGATTCCCAGACAAGTTACCAATGTGTACAGATATAACTTATTTTGATGAAGCCCGGTAATCTTTGGTATTTAATAATGCTACTGCACTGTAAGGCTGTTACTGTGAAAAATAAAAAACACATTACTGCGCTAGGTCCCTCGACCCCACGTTTCACAAGACAAGTTTTCCGTGAAAGAAAAGATTTGAAACGATACGGTTCTACATAGAGAATCAAATCCGTTTTAACACCACCCATAACCCAACAACTGAAAGTTGTACAAACCCGTGTGATTGTACAACGTTAAAATTCCCTCGAAAACGGTATCGGTGCGAGGGGACAAGTGATACGGTGTTGTTATTACATCAATTCGTTACTGATAACGCGTCGATCGCAATCAAGCCGCGTATATTGGCTTTGCTCGAAATCCCTGTGTCAATGTACCTATTGTCTCTAGCTGCAATAGAGGTCACTAGTGAATGAACATCGGTGTCAAAAAGCAGCGTGGTGAACAGCGGTTTAGGTGGGCACTATCAGATAAATATGACTTTATGTAGGTAGCAGTAATTTAAGCTCTGAAAAGCTTCAACATTCAAATCATTTTATTTTTAATAATACTTAATCTTTTGCAATTATCTGGGAATTTTATCGAAAACGATAAAATTGATTAATTAGCAAAATAAACAATTGCATGTTGCAGGTAAAGTAATTAAGTGTGGTTTTTCCTTGCGATTAGCAAAAGATAGTAATCTGTCTTTATATCTCAATCAATCAAATATGACCCCATTCCTAATTAATATGTAATGATAAACAATAAAGTAAAAGGTTTTCCTGGAAAATCTCGGGTGTCTAATAGATATTATATTTCATTAACATATATCCAACAGTTTCGACACAAACAGTAGCGGTGTGAATAAAATTGCGTGTTTTACATTGATAATAGATTGTTTTAACTTGTAATTTCGTTTATTACATATCGGATTAACGTTTATACTTTTATTGTGGGCGCTTATCTTGATTGAACATTGTTAAATAATCATCACAGTTCGATATTATATAGGCTATTAAAATTGCTATGTGCAACACTTGAAATTTAAACTATTTTTTGTTTCGTAACCACGTTTATTCGTAGACATACTTATGATTACCAATATCACATGACGTAGTATAAAAATAAATCTATGGCCATGTCAGGGCCTAGACAAGTGGCCGTCGCTTTCAAAAACGTTTCGTATTTTTACGACTTACAATAGGATTGAAATAGGCATTTCTGTAGCTTTTGTCAATCCAATAATACATTTTTGACTTTTCTATGATCGTTATTGCTGATAAAATATCACTCTGTCTAAGTCTCTGTCCTCAGGTATCGATTGATACACAGTCCACACGTTTTTGGTAATAATTATACCTACTACTAAACTATGTAATATTATTTAAGTATTATGAGTAAACTACTGTATCTTCCTAAAAGATAAAAAACCGCAAATACCCTTTGGCCACAAAGCTATAATTATCTTAATTGACAATATCTAATAATCTCAATCTCTATATAAACTTTATAACCTCGGACAAAAACTTAACAGCCGTCGCCTACTTAGGGATCCCCACTAAAGAAATATAGAACAAACACATGTCTTATGTACTGCGATAAAGTCCATGTATATAAAAATTTAAAATCGCAAATCTGTAGGACTCGTCAATCTCATTGGTGTATAATGAACAAGGCGGGATTATGGTCTCAGAGGTTACGCACCCGGCTACCGGTGCCATCCTCAACCACGATCATTATCCGCCGATACTAGCAGGGTTGCCACCTAAATTAGGAACATGTCTTATTTGGAAGGCCGGTAGAGCACAGTAAATAACGGTATCTGGCCAGTGGGACTTTTCGACTTCATGGGTAAGTAAAGCATTGTTTAAATTATTTTTTCGTTCAACACTATAAGGTATTGATGACTATAATAATTATTCTGTAAATACATATTCGTTGCGGTCGCAAATTATTCAATCGTCAACATACAACCTGACACTGACCCTCTAATAGAAACCTAACAAACGAAAGGGAATTTCGCTGGCTTACTCTGCTTTCGCCTTAAGCCTGAAAAGTACGAGTACTGAAGAAAGTGCTTGCTCATAATGAAAGTAAATACACAAGGCCACGGACCATATAAAATTGAATCGTCTGTCTTCTAGTTAAGGTTGTGCCAACCCTAGATAAGTCCGATACGCGTCGATAACGCGTCGATAGCGTTTATCAGCGATACGCTTTGAGCGTTCGCCGACCCATCCATCATTTCGAACTAACCTTTGCGTTAGTAGGTAACATATTTAATCTATGCCTTTGCGTTTGGCCGACATGACAAGAGCGGGTTGGTAAACAGCGTAGTTACATGTGTTACCGATATCAGAACATGTTGCCACTTCAAAGCCGACACTCGATTTTGATAAAACATCGCAACGTTTCCTTTAATGTGTTTACTTTCAAATAGTTTACAACGAGTGTACATTCTTACTATAATGATTGTTATCGAAGGGCTTCAAAATATAGGATGCGCGTAGTATTTGTACACAGCCGCTACGATTTTATGATAGCTACGAATAAGGTAGCTACGATTTTTATAACTTAGTATTTACGAAGGTTTAAATAGCTTTTCTTTATCATTAGTTGTAGGGATTTTTTTTGACGATTGTTCGATTAATCGGACGTACTTACTTAGGTATATAACAATTACACTGTTATCTAAACTGCACTGCACTGTCTAAAAGCAAAAAATGGTGTAATCATGTATTTGTTAACTCATGGTCGTCAATACCTATATTCCATATGTTACACGCAGTTAATTGCCTAATACTCCCTACATCGTAAGACAATCCGGTAATTGCACAAATGCGTGGACAACGTCTCAATCACGTAATATTAATTTGCTGATAATTGTCATATTAGAACATTACACACTACACAGATAATATTAATTACTATGCCGATAGTTCGGAATTGTTTATTGTTATTGTAGCTAGCTCAACCGAGTTGTGGAATCAATAATCGAATGATCAATGATGTAATTTAACTTAAACCAAGTAATGTGAGATGAACAAAAGAAATGACAAAATCGAACAATCTAGCGCACGGCGCCAACAGTAGAATAAAACGAGAATTTCTTTTCCACAAGAACGCTAATCAAATCAGCCAGTATAAATAAAAGAGCAATTAAAGCTACGTCGACGTACGTAGTGCACAAAGTTAGGGTCGCGCCACACCGCGCACCGTTAGGTAACCGCGCGCCGTGCTCGCGCGGCTATTTGTGAAAGCATTAGAATAACGCGCGGCAGTATTTGTCATAGATTTCCCTACGCTTTACTGGGTTTACTTTCAGTTTTAAGCTTGTCACTTTGTGTGGTCCAGCCATTTAATTGCTTTGTTTTCACACTGTAATACGTAGTGTTTTTTTTTATGATAACGACGAGAAAATAGACGATTTAAAGTAAACGTTCTTGATTGACGTCAAAGCAATTTATCTCAGTAGGGATTAAAGCCAGTAACCACCGGTTTTGACCGCATGTACACGCATTCATTAATATATATGGAAACTTTTAACAGCACCAAATAGATAGACCAGACTATATTATGAATTCTGACATTAATTAAAGCTGTTGCGTTTAAAACTAAACCTTTATTTAGGTTAGGTTAAAGTACCCGAAAATTTAATAATCAAGTACCAGATAATATCAGTCATAGTGAAATACTAGAGTAAGGAGCTTTTGAAAAAGATTATAATCTATGTATTTGTAGCCAGCGTCATTTTTAGTTTCAAGGAAAACTTTTAGGATGGAATAGAAGAAAGTGGTAAATATATTTTTAATATTGTCAAAAATCTGTCGGAAAGATTGTTATCGAAAGTTTTCCTTAAAGCTTAAACGTGTAGTATTAATTCATAATAAATTCATAATTACTTAGATCAGGTGACTTACAAAAATACTCACTGTCGTCAGTGGGTTTCCTGTCGCGTCTTGGTCGTGGTGGCGCGTACAGAGATGACTGGTCCACTCCTGAGCCAACTGACGCCAGGGATGAGTGGCCACTGTCACGGAACTCGCCGGTCTCCGCCCATACTAGACAAAAAATGATACGTTAGTGACACTTATCATGATACTAATAAAGATCTACCTAGGTAGATATGTGTTTTTGAACACAGCATATAGGACTTAAAATTTGAAATCACAGACGTAGGGCGTAGCTGAAACAGGAGATTGATTAATACTGGTTATTAACATCGCTTCAGAAGCAGGTGTATGCCCATTATTATGTTGTGGACCAACATAACCAGAGTAACAGTAGAGTAATCTATGGGCTTTACAGACAGAGGACAACATACGTGCAACCGTCGATCGTCGTCAACGTCAGCCGTCAGCTGCATTTCGGCGGCAACAAACTTGTATGACTGACGCTGACGGGGGTCGACGGCTGACGAACCATCCGTCAACGATGCTGAGGAGACGCTCCAACAATTTCTTACACAGTTACTGCGTTAATATTGGTTGTAATAACCTATTGAATGACCGATGATGTAAAGGATTATAGAAATGGCAATCGTTTTCAAAGTGTTTCGTATATCTACGAAGTTTTTCAACAGGATTGGTTTCAGTAGTCAATCCAATATAGTTTTGAATACGCCATCATCGTTATGATGGATGTTATGTCATGATGAAACATATTAAAAACATAATTTTATGATCTATAGGTTATCTGTAAGATCCACGTTTATAAACCAATCACAGTGCAAAAGAATTCAATGATCTATGCGTCACTCATTCCGTAAAAAGAGCCGACGAAAACATCAACAGTCATAGCCATTTTACATGACTTTCCTTGAGAAATATTATGTTAGATAACGACTTCTTATGACTGGAGGGAACTAAATCAAATGCTAATTAAAGATTCAATGTAAATTGTTTTAAAATAAACTATTTGAACGAGGTGATAGTGTCTGATCGTATGAATGAAGTTATATTGAAACCTTGTTAACAAAACTTTGATCGTAAACATTTCTATGAATGATGGCGTTTGAATATAGCTAATTTAACACGTTGCCTGAATACTCTTAATGTAAGTTATGTCGTTTAAAGCTTAGATGTTCTATCATAATTATTATGATTTCCAATTTCACAAGAGAAAGCTCATCAAGTACGTAATCACGGAAGCAAAACATGAAACGTGCATGCTTCCATAAATTCAATTAAGGTTACTAATAGCCGCATTATTTAACAAGGATATCTTGACAAAGTAATATATTCGTTGAACGACGATGACGCCCCGCTGCTTGCAGTGTAATTAAGTGTCCCCGAACACTTGTTAACAAATTAGTCACTGGAGACGCGGCCGTGTGAGCGCGCCCTTATTTATAGCGCCCGCCATATGAGACCAACACATGTATGCTTTTCAATAAATTTTGTGAATGTGAAAAACATACTAAAAATGTTATATCGAACGATTATAATAATTCAGATGGCTTGTATTTTTGACCGGTTGTTGTGGTTATTGCTTTTAGCAATTTAACTACTGCAAAAATAAATTTTACTGTCTAATCTAAAACAAATCTTTGTGTACTTGAATCCAATTTTACCGGATTAAATATATCCTATTTACTTTCTTTTATTTATTTGGGGGAGGCCTATGTCAAGCAGTGGACGTATATATGTCGACTGAAATGATGATGATGATGAATATATTCTGGTCCACTTTAAAGGTTCAACATATAAACAGACTGTCAGAAGCTTTGCTTCAGAAAGCAAGTTTATTTCAGAACAGCAACGTGGTGAAATGCACGTTATTTTCCATTGTTAATATCGTTATAAATGATTTTTTATCGTTGTTTATTTAAAGTCGTTGTCTTCGCTGTAACGTGCTGTGATCCCATTGTTTTGGGAAAAGTCACGAACCGTACAATTGATAGCTGGGAATACTGTCAGTAATTACAATTAAAAATGTGACCGCATTGTAATTCTTTCTTTATTTTAATGTACTGTTTATTTTTAATTTGAAGAATAAACGCTGTACTCAAAAGATACAGCCATTTTCATTGACATGTTGATTGGTGGAGTCGAATTAAAAAAATAGTGAATTAATTGCAAGGTTCTAGAGAGTGTTATTTCTATGTAGTCTACTGGATGAAGTTATACAAAAGCTCATTTATTATTAAACTGGTGACAGTTTGTTTTTGTTAGTAATTCTCCTCCTCATATGCTAGATGCATCAAACCAGATGTAAGTAGGCACTCGGCACCTACTTCCCCATAGGTTATCCAAAAATTCAGACAACCTTACTCTAAATACATCTCCGGAACGATATACAGTGACGGAATAAGTTGCTACGACTTTTAAATCAAGCAAGCCTTAACACCTGCAGGTAACAGAAGGATTGCTTATAAGATAATTTGCAGTACATTTAGCATAACTTCAAACCTGTAATTATTTTTAAAAGGAACACAATTAGTGAACGTTATCACGTCAGTGTAGAACAAACGTCGGTCCGCACAAACGTATTTACGAGTACATTAACAAGGAACGCGAACAAATAAATTGTATGTTTGCTGCGTTTGATAACGCGTGATAAGAGCGCGTTTATTGTTTTATTGGGGGCTCTAAACCGTCTCCTCTACACTCTCGTTAAATGTGATCAACTGTGGACGCAATCGCACATAAAAGTGTTTTATATTCCACACACGATGTTAACCGACTGTGCTGTATCATATTTGTTTAATTGTATTTGTCTTGTGTGCTCTATGACAATATTAATGTTGTATTCAGTTTAACATTAGTTTTAGTTGTAGTAAGGTACGTTAGTTGTTCAAACCATTGTAACTACACCGAATTTAGAAAATTTATGTATCTAACAATTACGATAACGGCCATGTGTTTGTTAACATGTGTCTAAAAATTGTTATTAAAAACCAGTTTCATAACTAAATGCTATTTAAAAAAATGACAGATACAAATAGTAAGACAAGATATCACAAAAATTAAAATGGTTAATTAAAACTAGTTTCATTCCCGAATGCTATAAAAGAATGACAGGCACAAATAATAAGTCAAGATAATAATAGCAGAAATGAATGTAAGTAAATAAGTGATGATGAACATATCTATCTAAACTACCTACGCTTGTTTATTTCATAAAGAGACGTCACACATTTTGCAAAAATGAAATTAGTCAACAGCATTGAAAATCATTGAATAAATAAAACTTTGTACCAACTACGTGTACTGTCACACATAGGTGCGATACAACGTTTTTATTTATATTTATTAACAGCATTTAGTAACAACAGTTTTTGATAGTACTCGTTACTTATATAAAATTAGAAAACCCATGAGCTAAACAAGTCATTATAACGAGACTCAATGTTAACCGCAGTACGCTATTCTTTACGTCACGAAAAACTATGCACCAATGTTTTAGCAAGTATTTATAGGCAGGTAAATATTAGTACAGCTTATACTTAGCTAGTAATCTGGTATTACTGCAACGTTTATCACCGACTGTACTCCCCACTAGTCATAGCTAAAGAAAAGCCAACAGTATCGTCATCAACAGAGCTCATATCACAAAGTTTATATCATAAGTTTATAGCGGAACATTACATAGTGCTATTTTTACCACAAACATGAGGTAATTCACGCCTTCAGGATAACACGCGATAGCTTTCTATTTACTGAAACTAGATTAGACCAGACAGAACTGTGTCAAACAATGCAGTTATATCAGGTAACATTGATAACGACAACAAAGAACGACAACTTTTGTCGTTAGATATTTTCTGCAATAGGTATTAGTTCACCAAAGCTCAATTTCTAAGAGGTATAAAACTTTTCTGGTTTGATGTCTTATACAATTTTAAAGCAGCCATTTCAACATTGATTAAAGACGCTTTTCTCGGAAAAGCTTGAACTAGATTAAATTATTGAAATTCCTTCCACCAACCCATAAAAAATATTATTCCATTATTTTTAATTTAGCACGAACATCAAACTTTGCAGCTAGAAGATACGTCCCGAAGTCGTAAAGTTATAAATTTTAGAGGCTGTAGAAAAAACGTGTAAGAATATAAACAGAGAATTTTGTATTTACAGTAAAGACAGATAGTCGCTCGAGGTAAATATAGATAAGTGCTTGTAATTTACGAGCGCTGCCCTGCTGCGGTCGTACCTGCAGAGTCAGCAGAGGTAGAAGTTAAATGTATTATTATTCAACAAGTTAATGTTGTTTCTTTATAATGAACAAATGTTTTGAAACGCAAACTCTTTTGCTTTCCGTCCCAGCAGCTTCCGTATATATCGAGTAGTCAAAGTTACTTAACTTTAGGTAAATGAAACGATGTTGATGGATAAAAAATACAGTTTCGACACGAACATTAATTATTACACGAATGTTATATTCCGCGAAACTAGATATAAGTATGGTAGACTATATTTTAACAACTACAAAGTAGAATGAATGCCTTCTTGCACAAGCATATTAATAAAAGTCACGATTAACTGCTAATAAATATTCATTGTCTTAACGACATACATAGATAACTGATTAATTCAGGCATTAACTGTAGAGCACTCAAAACAGAATTAATCCATTGTGACGGTTTGGAACACATGAGTAAAACATGGCTACGAAATAAATCTAGGTGTATTAATAAAGATTTACTATTGTAAACTGTATTGACCACACGAATGAACACTTCGGAATGATAGCTATTTTATCGACCTCTTATTGTTTTGTTACGTCGCTCATTCAGAAATCTACGAGCGATTTATATTTGCCTGCGTGGAGTCCGGTAATTATTCCACGGGATAGTACAACCGGGATCTATGATTATGTCAAATTTCATCCAAATCCATTTAGTAGCTTTTGCGGGAATACTCTTTCCCGCAAAAGCTACCAAATGAACAAACATCCACACATATATCCTCACAAACTTACGCATTAAAATTGTAAAAAAAATGATTTAATTGGAAAGCTAGATTATTCATAAATCTATAAGGAAATATGCGACATGATTTTACGAAAGCATGTAATAAAATAATAGTGTATTAGTATAATGCGGTCTTACATGTAAATACCGTTTTCATTCAAATTTTAAAAGTTTTCCTCCACTAACAGCAGCCCAAACTTATCAATACACTCAATCCCATATTTAGTCCAATTAACTCTAGATAATCATTTCGTGCACTCAATGGTATTGTTAGTAAATGTTAAGCAGCTATTATCAGCGAGCACCGCGGTGGGCGATGGCGTCTGCTTAATAACATAATCCTGATAGCCGAGACGGAAGCACTGACGGCCGGCTACAAGCACCCACTTCCGGTTAACATGGGCTAAGTCGTGTGTGTACACTGTGGTGACTTGAGGTCACTGGAGGTGGTCCACGGATGTTGAGTAAGGCGTTTGATGATGTTGTGAGACTATGGAACTTGATACATGATTGGGGTTGACTAGAGTGACGTCAATCATTTTAATAGTTTAGATATCATTGCATACTAAGTAGTAAAGATGAATAGGATCAATAAGGAATATGAACTTGTGATTTAGACAACAAAAACTTTAATTCTTAATGACTGCGCACTTTTCCTAGAATTCCGTAAAACTGTTACAACAAATTCCGTAGAGCATTTAACACAAAGTTCCATTAAAATTTGGGACATTTTCACTAGGTCAAATGCAAGAAGCTTTGTAAAATAAAGTTAGGTGTGCAGTCTGGTAATTATTTAATTTAATTATACTTACTTATAGGTAATTATTTACTAGCAAGACTAGTTCAAGATACGATGTTGATACGAGCTGAGACACCTCTAGTATCACAGTCTGTAAGCCCGCAGTGACATACGGTAATGGGTGAGTAATTACAATAATATGAGATGTCCGTGCCACAGTGACTCAACTAGGAGTGCCCCGATTAACACAGCACACAGTCGGTCACAGTACAAGGACCGTTTTCACGCTAAACACCATCATTTATGTAACAGTCCAAGAACCTGAACTTTACTCATTATCTTAAGTACATTTACATTATTAAAACAAAGCTTGTTAACATATATGCTACGTATTTGGTATATAGGACGAAAATAAATTATTACAAAATGCATAAAGCATTCACTGTAAAATTTGATTAGATTACCCACCTACCGGAGCGATAAGGAATTGTTATACGCGAGTTTCGGTAGGCACGGCTACTGTGTACTTTACCGAATCCAATATCTACGACCAATCGCGTCGCTATTCATGAATTATCACTCAAATTAATGGCGTGTAAGTTATAAATGGCCGGCGGATTAGGGCCCATCCATTTTATTCCTATTTTACCTACCGTAAAGAGGCTTCATTGAAAACGTACACAAATTCACGGAAGCATCAGCTAATTTCCCCACCTTGCGTCCTTCTCTCGCTTACTGGCGGGTTTAGATTCTATCTCGCTCTGCCAGGCCTTTTCTCTGGCGCGATTCATCATCATTTCGCGGTTTACTGGTTTTCCATTCAAATTGTAGATTGGATGCTGTCGAGGAAAACGGTGTTTGAAATATAAATTAGAACTACCTGTGTTTATTCAGCTTCCGTAAAACAAGAAAGTTATTTTCTCAATAAACGAAATGAAGAAGAAACTACAATTCACAGATAATAATACCAATAATAAAAAGAATCTTCACAAGAGTGTTACGATAACTTATTTTTCGTCCCGGAAAAAGTAAATAGACATGATTTGGAATCCGTAGGCATGCTCAATTAGTATTCCAAATAGCCGCCAACATATAGTACACGTACATAAAATGTAAAGAGTGGACCGCTCGGCGGCACGAACGACGCATAACTTTCGCGCGGATCATTCGTACACTTGCAACTCCAATCTTAAAAGAACAGGGGTAAGTGCTAAAGTTGTCTGCGACTGTACCGAGTGTACGTCTCGGTCGCGGTTTCTATTTCACCCAAGCAATAACCGTCTTACCGCACTTGTAAGTAGGTTCAAAATGATGAAGTCACACCCGCCGGCCGTGGAGTGCGGGACTTTGAGGCTTATGGTAATTGTAATAAAGCGGAGTGCAGCAGTTATGGGACGTGAGAGGTTCTAGACCAAATCCCAAGTAAGCTGTAACTTCCTTTTGGATTTTCGGAAGCCATTTATCAGTCTGATGTGGGGCGTCTGGAAATTTTTCATGTTTCGTTATTGTTGCGAAGAGACATGACACGTACGCTTCGAGGATTCCTCGCCTTTTGTTTATTGGCCACGTGTCTATCGGTCTCAAGGTCACACGCAGACGTTTCCACATTTTACAGCGTATGGTGAGGCGCATTAGCTCTATTAACAAGTCAGTTTTCATACAACTCACTCACGTCATTTAAAATTATGCGAGCCGTATTTCGTTAGAGTGGGAGTTATTTCGGTTAGTTATGAACATCATAAAGAAAACATGATCGCTAAATCACGAGTGAATTTCATACAAAGCAACTAATTTGCGGTGCTAGATAAATTAGTGTTTATGGTTTGTGGGAAGAGCGCAGGGCGAAATAGTGCGTCCCCGGGCGCGCATTACGACCGAGATAAATCAAGTGTAACCCTTCCTCTGCCGCAAGCAAATTACCGACCACCTGAGACTTGTAAAAATGCCTCATGAAATTATTACTATTTACTAGCCGCAAGCTGCTACCTCCCTCCTATTAACCGAACTTAGGGGAAAGAAAACGGGGAAATTAAATTACTATGATGCATTGTTTCGTCGCAAGTATTAATTAAAGATTGGACTGTAATAAGCGGCAGTAAATATTTACTTTATCATTTTTTACAACAACAACAGTATGCGTTTAATCTACAAAGGTCGTAGCATAATCGAAACATCGAAACTCAATACCTAAACCCCCGCATTTATCCAATAAATAGACTCCGTTTATGATATAACCCAAATGATACCTAACCCTAACAAAACCGAGCATAATGTAAGAACATCGGAGCGTGTTCTGCGATATTAAAAGAGATCTAAGGAAATGAGTTGGGGTCGTCGAAATTGGCCACCAAAAGACTATTCGGCGACCCGGTCGAGGGTGAGAGTGTTCAGAAGGCAATCACTGGTCCCATATGGACACAAATTACTTTTCCTATTTGGTGCACAAATCTACTATGATGACAAGTGGAATAGGGTGTTGTGGTTTCCCGCATTCTGATTACAAATGAATCGTGGAACGGGGTGAAGTTTAAACTTTTTTGAAATAACTCTATGTTCAGAATGTTGTGCCCTAAGGTTATGATTCTTAAAAGAAAAAATACCACATTATTTTTAAATTAATACATAACTTGGTAATGAACGGCGGTGGTTCCTGCCAATAAAAATGCAAAAAGATGTGCTTATCTACTCCACGGCTCTTACTCTACGGCAGGGTAGTCAATTTAAGCAGACACAAGTATCTTGTTAGTTTTTTACTCGTACCTATGCGATTTCAAGACAACTACAGTATATTGAAACCCGCAGAAAATATCTAATATAACTGGTAGAATAAAATTTAACAGTCAAAAGCGACATATGTCGATGTTGGTCTCCGTTATACAAGGATTAGGGTCGCGTAAACGATGCCATTCTGCACGTTTTCAATTTGCATAAATATTAGTGGGAGCTGTAATGTCATAAATATATTAGTGCGGTGATACAGATTTTATGGTGATTACAAAATTATAGCCACGATCTGTTTAGGGGTCGTAGTTATAGCGTTATATTTATCCTTTATAACTTTGATACATGATTTCAGCCCTGTTAGCATGGCAACATCATTTTCCTTGCGAAAATCGCGCACAAAAATATTAGAACGCATAAAATGTACAACTTTTTATCAAGGGGTGCGGATAGTAATAAGCTTTTATGTTGTAAATGTGCCAATACAATAGGTTATCTCTCCCACCTCCAAGGGTTTGAGCCATACAACCATATTTGTGGAATAATGTGAAGTCATAATATTATAATTATGAGGCAGGGTCCCGGGGACCGTCGCAGCTCATAAAGCGACGTCATTCGCTTTTGTTAGATGCTCGTATCATATTTCACGTTAGTGTCACCGTGTTTTATACTAATACCACACGAAATGCACACGTATAGCTCGTTCCAAATTAACAATATTTATTATGTTTTATTTGGGAGTATTTATATCACTTTAGTATGAAAGGCCTGTACGAGTACAACAATCTTGCAATTAAACGCTTTCTTTGTCTTTCGGCTCTTTCTCTTACAATTTATATAAAGTTCCAACGAACTAACTGCCCTAAAAGCTATAAATCAGAGATACAATGCAGTATTTTGTGTAATTTCACATACAGTTATTGCAGCAGGGCGGTATCATTGTATTTATGTTTACAAATAGTTCATGTCGCGGTGTGGTGTTTGACCATCATAGCATTATGTTACTGTTTGTTCTAGATCTTTTGTTACCGTGAGGGTGACAGAGCCGCCGTTCAGACAACAATTTGTCATAAAATAAAAAGATTTATTGCCAAGTCTCCTGTTTGAACAATGTGCACAGATACTGTTTTAACAACCGTTACTCTTCCCTTTTATAGCAACAAATAAAATGAGTATAAACGAAAAGTAATATTATACAAAAGATGAGAGCATTATTTTAGATACATATTACCTGCCCGTATGTTATAAAAACGTATCTTTATGGCGTCATTATTCAAGATAAGAAATAAATACATTTTCGAATTGGTGATATAAAAGGGGAATGCCGATTGCAAATGATCTTTATTTTATTATGATCAGATTCGGTTATTTCATGTTTGCAAATAATTGAGCACGTGAACGAGTAATTTGCGACAAGAATGACTTAGTAACTGATTTTGAGGGTGAAAGTGCAGAAAAAGATAGTTCAGTTCTGTATCTGCCTGACCATTATACCGAGGCTCAGCGACAGATGGGCCGGTCGCAGCGCAAGGGTTGACCCGACATCTGTCATCCACTATCAATCACACACATTGTAAATATTGTGTGTTTGTACCGTTGACTTATTGTTTGCCGATACATCAGTGGAACTCACGCTGAGATGTGTCGTTACTTGACTTTTGTCAATAACTAATGTGGCCGCGGAAGGGATTTAATTAATTTCAATCATTTCCTCATAATATTGATGGATCATTTAAAATACTTAGGCGTGAAAGTTTTTTTCAATATAAGAAAAACTTGTGGTCATTCGACGTATATTTAAAAATCTAAAGTTTGATTAAATGCTTTCGTCATATTTTCTCATTTTGTTGATGAACTTTTTCATTAATTTTAATCGTGAAAAGGACTTTATGTTTTGGTTGGGTAAGCTTGGTTACAGTTAATTGTGAGACTTTAGCTGATGATATCGTCATTATTTTGGTAAACCACAATAATATAGGGTATGTCAATATTTTTTAAATTCATTAGTTTTTCTCTTTTTCTTTTTGAAAGGGCGTGACAACGTTTTCTGCGCGACAGATGTCACGGCATCCGCCCTCTTTGAGGAACCAGAAAAAAGGCCCGTCGAGGAGGCGTGGTAGCAATAAATTTTGTCAAAATATGCTCGACACAAACACTTCCCATAGTCGCCCTATTAGAATAACAGAACAAATCGGTTTAATTTGTTAACAGGCGTTCAAAATGGGTGTCACATGTCTAGCGAGGTATGCCAAGCTTTTTATTTATTTAGTTTCGCCTTCACTAATTGCCGATGACAAAGTTTAATAGTTCGAGCACATGTTAATAGGTGTTTATGAATTTGTAAGGTAATTATGAATTTGACTTGATTTACACTAAAGACGATTAAAGTATTAAAGCCGTAGAAATAATAAATGGCTTAAAAGACTATGTTTGAAAATGATGCATGAAATCAAATGGCCAGATTATGAATAGACACAAATCCCTAGTAGGCATGGAATTATAACATACATGATTATAAGAATGGGTAGATACATACATCTTCACTTTATACTCTCAGCTATTTTCTATTCATTTTCTTACAATATTTTCATTGTTACTATGCTATACTTTACACGTCGAGAACAGTCACACATATTTCGACAGAAACAGTTACCCGTGCTACATTTACGTTTTTGCATCGCAAAATTTGTCAGTATCTTTTTCTAAACATCAATTATAATAAAAAAACACACATTAATTTATCGCCAGGGACGGCGATCAAAGCAGGCGACAACGGCCCCGGTGTTCGACTCATGTGTCAGGGGGATGCATTTTTTTTTTCTTCTATAGAAAAAATACTTTATAGTAACGCGGCAGGGTTGTACGGCAGAGGCAGACACTCTGGCACCGGGTTTTTGCGATTTTTTTTGCTACTTAACAGATAAATAATGTCTGTCTGTGATTTTATAACTTGTAAGACAAAACCGCTTGCATACAAAAAGTTTCAGAATGTCGGAACGGGATTCGTGTTTTTATTTATTTGAATGTGATTTATTCAATTCCCCGCTTAAAGTGCATCAATAATAATTTTAATTATTGATATCAAAACTACCAAGTGAGACTTTAGAATCACAAACCTAGTCTACCAATATGTTGTATTGCTCATTTAAAAAAAGAACAGCTAAGTGAAACATTCTAATGTAATCTAACTAAGCGTGTTGGCTGCGCTGCGCGTACGTCGGTCAGATTTGGGTACGTTTAGATAAAGTCAGTAATCTCGACCCGAGACGTGAACTAACATCACAAATATTTGTTTGGGCCCGTGGCCTCACACCTCATGGGCACACACCAACCTCCTTTATGAAATATGCACAATTTACATACTCCGATAAAACTACATCTCTTCTATTAGCTCTGTAATAGATCTGAAATATTAGGTGGGTATTAAATTAGCCAAGCATATTTCCAAAAACTCATCAGTTTCTATACTAAAAAGATGATAAACCTACATCAAAATATATTTAATGTTCTTTGAACTACGCTATATAACCTTGATGAAAGTGAAACGCGTATGGAAAGTATCGTAAATTAATCAACCTACTTGGAATATTAGTCCAAAATGAGCGTAACATCTTACTCGGCGGCAACTTGTAATCCTTCACATCACAAAATGGTTGATTACGTGCGCGCCGAGCTTCCCAATTCTTTGTTTGGCAAACTTCCCAACACAAAGTTGCTTAATCGATGAAAAGAACGTTTGTTTTTCTTATTAAATATGTTTAATCGACTCCATAAGCGATTGTTTTGCTTATTTAATGACTAAGGATTATCCTAATATCCTATAATGCCGTAAAATTAATTGAGCTAATGTTGTTTAGATGAACGTGAAATTGATGGGGCTATAGTTTTCCAAACGAGACAATTATAGTTATCATAATTCTGAAACAGACGCAATATTAGACCTAGAATTAGCTTTATTTATTTTCAAAACAAAACATTCTTGAATCGTTACATAATACTCCAGTAAATCAGGAAACATGTTAGTCATTCTCACATATAGGTACATGAAAAAAGTAATGCGCTCAAATCCCGCGTAATTAATTTTCCATATTTTGTTCCAAGGAAATAATGAGATCCGCCCCCGGTTTAGCGCCGGATGAGGTGAAAAAAAGGCATCGACAGAATCAACGAACGAGGAGGCTTTAATAAGATTTCGCAAAACCTGATCAATTTAAAATTAAAGCCACGAAACGTGTTTTTCGCCTATTTTATAAAAATCTCGGGATATGGGAACAATCTTCGACGGATAAGCTTGGAGAAGCAATATCATACGCAGAACAGATGAGATTTTTTAACCGCATATGCAAAAAAATCAAGACACAATTTTTACAAAGACTTTTTACGATCCAATCAAGAAAGGTTGAAATCAGACAGGTGTTTGCACATGCCCAAGATACAAGACTGGAGGAAATATTACAATGGACAAAATTGAATGATGCAGAAATTGATAAAACAAATAAAGACAAAGTGACGACAGCAATCGCATAATGAAGTAACGCACAATAGAGCTTTAATAATATAATGCACACAGTAGCATTTTAATCCCCCATTTAAATTCAATGGCAAAAGCGGCAAGTGCAAGCCTAATCATCGCAATATAATGCTCCACCGACTAACGGAGGGTTGTTTTTTTATGAGCAAGTGAGACAAAGCGTTTTGTCTTATTAAAAACGTTATAGTCGTGAAAGAGAGGGATGATACCCGATTCATTCAAATTGACTTTAAATGATTGCGTCTGCTGCTCTTTTTGGCCGACGGTGATGGATTGCAAATCGTTGCGTTTATGTCAGGCTCACGTGCAAAATCCAAAAATGTTGCTGTTTTTATCTACATCTTCTATACATACAAACACATACATACAAATAAATAAAATTTAAGTGTCTGTTTGTAATATCAAATAACAGCTTTTTACTGAATGCATTTTAAAATACTTATATACGGCACTTATAACAAAAACACATTTTTTCATTTTTTGTCTGTCTGATTGATCCGGCTAATCTCCGAAACGGCTGGACCGATTTATAGCTAGCTAGCTAGCTATAGCTAGATAGCTGATGTTATAAGGACTAACATAAGCGAGGCGTTTTTTTTTAGGAAAATAATTAGGGTTCCGTGCAAAATGTTTAAAACTGAAATTGGTAAAAAAAATCGATTAAAAAAGGGAAGTCATATTTTTTTATATAATAATTTCACGCGAACGAAGGTCGCGAATAACAGCTAGTTCAGAAATAAATATCAATAAAGTTAAAAGACTTCTTGATAAGTTATCGTGACATAATAGTGAGAAAGAGTTAATTTTAGAAAAAAGTTTATGAAGATGACGCATCTTAAAAAAAAAACTTTGTTTTTGTGCCTTTAACCAAGTCTCGGTTATTTGAATAGTTTTTTTTTAATACGCTTTTAGATATGACAATAACTAACATACAGCTGATACTGATATAGAATCATTTTTTGAACCCAAAGATCAGCATAACCGATCCTCTATCCTTTCAAAATGCAAACATCTTCCTCGTAGTTTTAAAACTCCGGGTCCCTCGCGGCATGACTAATTGCGTAACTAAACATATAGGGGGCGCGTAATCCGATACTGATGTGTTTGTAAAAACTATCCGATTAGCCCGGGCACCCCAGCGCGTGTTGATTTGCTTGTGATTGTATTGTACAAATTGTTTCCTTGTGAAAGCTTTTGTAATGTCTTCATTTACGAAACAGGTAGCAATAGCGAAGGGTCAATTTTTGTAAGAGGTAAGCCGGAGTACAAATCTTTAATGTGATTATATTATTTGTCTATAGAATAAGGTAAAAGTACGTATTCCCGTTAGTGTACCAGTACCCGATAACAAGTCAGTTTTTTTATTATTGCACTTTTCTACCAATAATAAATTAAAGTTTGCGAATGGCAATAACTTCTCGGTAATATTTTGTACAATTTGAATGGCAACATTGTCCAAAAAGTTTAATGGTGTCAAAACTATGCGATGATAAAAGTTTGCTGTGTCTGAATAATTGGTAAGGACAAAGTTCTGTCAGTGAACTACAGAACCACCACGTCGCATTGATGAGCTAGCCATACTGCGACGGATAACTTTAAGGTAAGAGTTTTAATTTTCTAAGATATTTAAGTATATTATTTTGCGATATAACCTATAAATTGAGGTGAATCTAATTGAGAAATAAATATTTTTGCAGTTCACATCTATTGGTACTAACAAACCCCTACTTGACCTAGTATCCGTTAAAATCGTATTTTTTTTTAACGGATATTGGTACACGATCAACCCGATAATACATGTTGTACCCAAACCCGTTATTGTGTACTTATTGCCTTGAAATAGGTCTCATTTTCCTTTAAAACTGTAGAATACATTTCTGTCGGATATTGGGACTTGCATTAACAGTTGCATTTAAACCCGACAGCGTCCTTATTGCCTTGTGTTAAGTCCTATTTTCCTTCGAATCAATAGAATGTAGTTTCTATGCTCCTTGTTTGTGTTGTAATCACCTGGATTCGATTGCTTCTTTAATTTTTTATGTTTTCCTAGTTTTTGCATATTTCGCGTTACTGCTCTGCTGTTCTGAAACCAGGTTTTTCGATGCGCATCGTGTGGCGCGCTGCTGTTTTAGTATGGATATTGATAACCACGCAGTAATTTGAAGCAAACTTCAGACCGGCAAACTTACATGACTCGATCTGTGGATACCCGACTAATTTTGCTCGCTTGCTTGCTTGTTCTTTTCATCACGCTGGCCTGTCCGTTTTTCTATCATGTAAGCTCTTTTTGAGTTAGTAATTTATCGCCGTTTTTACGACAATTGAGGCAATATTTTTAATTATATGGCCCTGGAAAGTCAGAAATCCATACCATACGCCATGTTTCTTTTTCACAATTTTTAACCTTTGGGTTTTGCTTTGTTTTTAAGTAATTTAATTACCACCATGTTTTACTGTTCGGCCGTTAAGATTTTTTAAAAGCATGTTAGTATATTTTCCTAATGATACGAATTCAGAAATTTGCAAGAACCGTGTATTTTTTTTTTACAGATAGCCATGACTGATAGGCAGAAGGCCATATTAAAGGCCATGGAGGTAGTCAAAAAAGGAGCCTCAATTTCAGCTGCTGCCAGGCAGTTCGGTATCCCACGTACGACGTTGGATGACAAATTACGCGGCCGCTATTCTGTCGAATGCTCCAAGGGACCGGCTACAGTTTTGACGAAAGAAGAAGAAGAACATTTAAGAAGGTGGATTATTTTTATGGCAAATAGTGGGTTTCCCGTAAATAAGGCACAGTTATTGGATAGCGTGAGTTTATTGGTGAAAAAGATGAAGCGAGATAACCCATTTCGAAATGACAGACCAGGTCGTCACTGGTTTGAAGCTTTTATAAAGCGACACCCTGAAGTAGGCCAACGAGTGGCCCAAAATTTGACGCAAACCCGTGCATTAGTTAAAGAAATCGATATAAGAGCATGGTTTAAAGAAGTGGAAGAATATTTTATAAAGACACATCTCGAAGAAGCAATTCGAGATCCACGTAGGATTTTTAATTGCGATGAAAGCGCTTTCTTTTTGTCACCGTCTGATAACAGAGTTCTGGCAAAACGAGGCGCAAAAAACGTTTACAACGTAATTCCCAGCGGGGAAAAAGAGTGCGTGACCGTCTTGATTACGGCTAACGCAGCAGGTGAATTGGCACCTCCGATGGTGTTGTTTAAGCTAAAATCAATACCACATAAAATTTCGAAAACTGCACCGCAGGACTGGGGATTAGGATTTACGCCAAAGGGATGGATGACAGGAGAGTCGTTTTATGAGTATATAACAAATGTCTTCTATCCCTGGATTGTAAAAACGAATATAGAATTCCCAATCATTTTTTTCTTAGATGGACATTGCTCACACACGACGCTGCCACTAAGCAATTTCTGTCGGGAAAAAAACATCCAACTGGTTGCACTATATCCTAATGCGACTCACCTAATTCAACCGATGGATGTGGCTGTTTTTCGACCTCTTAAGATGATATGGAAGAGATCAGTTTATGACTGGCGAAATGATAACCACTTCGTTAAACTACGCAAAGAAACTTTCTGTCCGCTGCTACATAAATCTCTTATACAATTGAACTCAAACTCGATCAAAAATGGATTTCGCAAATGCGGCTTGTCACCTTTTGATGCAAATGGCGTCGATTATTCCAAGTGTGTAACAAGTCAATCCAAAGGACCAGGCAAACCAGATAATGCTAACCAAAAGCTAGTACAACCAGATACCATAAGCCATTTCAAATTCTTTGAATCACAAATTAGTCCCGAAAACCTCAAAGCTTTTTACGGCACCGGAAATGCAACTTGGAAAGGAGATAAATCCTTAGAAGGATTATTTAATGTCTGGAGGCAAATGCATTTTCAAAATAATGTACCTTCAGACAGATTCAATAATGACTCTTCGACTTTGACAAGATTGTGTGCTCAAGAAACGTCTAATATCAACGAATTGCTATCATCTGGAGATATTGGAAACTTCACAGGTCTGACTGACATCTTGGACTCAAATTTGAACTCAAATGAGTTCAGTGACTCTCTAATAACTGAAAATGAAAGCCATGCAGGAAAGATAGAAATGTATGAAAATGTTGATGGGATCCTGACAAGAATCATGGACGTGGAAATCCCAACTAATGAGCCTTCACTGACAAATTTTATCGAAGAAGACCAAACTCGTCCTGAAAGTAAAGTACAAAACACACATCATTTATCAGGACAAGTGATCCGAACAATAGCCTCGAACCCTATATATATCACTTCTCGCAAAAATATTACAACAAACTCTGGAATAATAACAACAGCTATAACGTCGAATGTGGTTGAGACAGATACTATGAGTATGACACAGCCATCATTCCTTGCTAACACGAACTCAATTACTGAATTAGTGCCGACACAAACAGAATTTCAGTCAACTATGACACAAACGTCATTTTCTAGCAAAGAACTCGTTCCTATAACACGTCCAAGTAAAACATCACCAATACAATCAAAGAAAATCAAAGCGACATCGATAATGGCTGATGATACAACTCCTGATTATACACAGAGCAGAATCAAAACATGCGAAAATATGAAGACACCGCCACATTCACCTATAGAACAAGCGTTACCTGAAGATGACAGCCGCAACCAAACAAAAACTAAATATTATGGAGATTTAGTTGTACCGACACCATTTAAAGATGCTTTATTTTGGCCAGACACTCCTATTAGCACCAAAAAAAGTAAAGTTAAATTACCTAGCGTGATAACATCTGATAGGTGGCAAATCTTTGCACAGAACAAGCTGGAAGCAAAGACAAAAAAAGAGGAGAATAAAGTTAAAGCTAAAGAAAAAAAAAGAATAAAAGCTGAGCTTGGAGTTGGTAACAAGAAACCTAGGAAGAAATCAATAGATACTGGGGCAAGGGATATCACAAATGAAGATTGGTTTTGTCGGTTATGCCAAAGAAGCACGAGATTGGACATGATAGAATGTGTGACTTGTAAGACCTGGTATCATACGATTTGTGCAGAAGTTTCACCAAATGAAATAACGTTTACTTGTATGTATTGTTACGTGTCGTTTGATGAATAAGTGATGTAAAGCTTTGGGTTTGACTGCTTCGTCAATTATCCGTAAACCTGATTTAAACAATCACAAAGTTCTAAGTTTTCTCATTCATTATTGCTTATATTAAGTTGCTACTTTAAAGCTGGGTACCTTACTTAATAAAAAATATTTTAACATTGTATAACTGTGATCCATTACTATTATAACTATTTTCTATTGACTGATAACGTTTTAATAATTTAATGTTGCTCGTTTTTAAGTATGTTATATTGTGTAGATTTTATTGAACATTTCAAGCTGACACGAGGTTACCTAATTCATCTCATTTTATCCTATTGATCTCATTGAATTATTCCAAGTGTTAGTTGTTAAGTTGTTTTGCATATTGCGTAATTTTAATATAAACACTTTTTAATATAAAATGATCAGATTTGTATTTTCCTAAGACTTAAATTTTTATAAGACTGCTCGTGTTTTCCTCGTTAGGTAAACCTATTTAAATTATGTAGAGTATGTAAAGTATTTAGAGCTTACATAATTGTGATAATTGAGAGCCGAGAGTATTTACATAGGTACCTACCTGATTTTACCTATTAATAATAACTGATTGACTAGATACTTAGTTCCTTTTTTCTATTTTTAAATGAGACTTGCCTCTGTCCAAGTTATTTGAAAAGCACTCGTTAATCCGGAAAAGTACTCACAAACAAAGGGTTAATAAGTAGGTACATATTTTTTTATTTTTTTCTGTACAAGAAAAACTATTTTTTTTATGTGAAACGATAGATTTGTTGTGTTTTAAGTATTTCCTAGGTTTTTTATGTGTTTTTATGCAAATTTTAGCGTTTTCTTTCTGATTCGTTATTTAGGTTAGTGATATTTTTGTTACCAGATTTTAAGGGTTACATAATATAAAGGTGAAACCAAAATATTCTTCAAATAATTTGTAAGCGTAGTTTAAAAAATAATGTGATTCATAATGGTATTATACCAATATCCGATTTAAAAACTTAAGTTTAAACAAATTACTGATGTTAACTATTACCTATAATTTGTATAAAATACATTTTAAAATTATTTTTCCTTAATAAAAATGTTTTTTCTTTGGATAAGCCGTTTTTTATTTATTTGACATAGTTCACAGAAATGCAAAAATAGCATTTCTGTGAACTTTAACGTAAAGCAATAGAGTTCAAATTCGCGGTGAAAATTACCGGATTCTGGGACAATTTAACGTTTACTAGTACAAATCTACCGGGTACTGGTACAATTAGCCCTTTATTATATTTTTTTGTATTATTGTTAAAGAAAATATAGACTAATAAAACAAAAGAATATTACACTAAAACTAGTTTAAATTATCTCTCTAGTCATGTAATTATTTTTTTTGTAAGTCTTCTAGTTTTAGCATAGCAGACCTGCAAAGTCAGTGAAGTTCAAAACTTCACGGTTACTGGGCCTTTTACCTTACTGACTGTGCCATTTTTCAAAGGGAAGCTGATAGGAATCGGGTTGCATGTAACCTTCGCCACTGACAGGTAGTACTAATCGGATTATGTAAGTTGTAAGATAAAAAAAATTACATCATTTATGTCAGGTTGGCTGCATGGTTTACAGAATTTTCTTTGCGCCGAATATATAGAAATTATGTTTAGTTTAGATACAAAGGAAGCTTATATGTACGCAAAATATGGTTTAATCCTATCTTAAATAATCCTAACTTCCTAACTAATATTAAATGCGAAAGTAAGTTTGTTTGTTACCTTTTCACGCCTAAACCACTGTACTGAACATCCTGAAGTTTTGCATATACGTAGTCATGTGTACAGAAACGGACATAGGGTAGGTACGTTTCATCCCAAAAAAAGTACTGTTCACGATGAAAACAGCAATAAAGTTCTTATGACAATAGATGGCGCCACGTGTGTTTCGAATCATGATTGAATTATATTATTACAAGCAGAGTACAACCCGAATTGATTGTTAAATTCGAAATGAACGCAAGCGAAGCCGCGAGCAAAAGTGCTAGTGATTTAATATAAATAAGATATGAGTGAGATAAATAAGATTCTGTAACGAAGGTTTTCCAAAGTTTTTTTCTATAATTTGATAAAATATTGTACGAAAAACACACCCATCTAACCAGACTTCACTCATATAACAAATTATATTTTCCAAACAGAAAATCAGCAATATTAAAAAAAATGCGCATCGGGATGCGTGTGTTCGTGACATGTAGGTACTGACGTAGACAAAAGAGGCGAATTGCATGTCACGCGGGCGGGAGGTGAATAATCCCTAATTTTGTATACAAAGTGCGCCCACATCGCGTCACGGTCCTCCTGCTCGATCGCCTGTGACAATCACCGCTTTTTATTCGCCATCACTCCATAAATAAAGTCATCGGTGACTGTACCACGTGCGCTCAAGTCTTTTGTCAAGTATTGGTGATAAAAGTTATGTAATTTTTATTGCTTTGTTGTTGTATAAATAAAATTATGATGTTGAAGAGTGAAATTATAGCGGTTTGTTATATTTATTAGTATTACCGAACCGTAATGTTTTCAAGTTCAATGCGTGTTGTGAAAAACCTATTGATAAAATATACCCAAAATGTTGCAAACTATACCCAAAATGTTGCATAGTATAGCATAATTAAGCTTTATCACAAAGTAGGAACCGTATACAGACTTTATCAGACACGAACACTTTCTAGAATTCACCACAATTTACGATGCAAAAGACGTTATTCCTGAACTTTAAATGTAACAAAATATAGAGTGCCTAATATTGGGAATAAAAGGCGAAAAGAGTGCATTTATTTACCTCGCCAAATCCTTTGTAGGTTCCTATCTGAGGACAGGAGAAGCTACATATCTTCATAAAAATAAAACGCGGCGAATGACTCGATCGTATGCGAGCACGCGTCGCGAAATGAAACGCGAGAACTCCCCTTTATTTTATTTACTGGCCGGATGGAGTTTAAAACGGGATTTATTCGCCAATATAAGAGATCCTCGTTGGTTTATCTTCTATACGGAAACGAATCGATGTGACTGGAAGATACCAATTTATTAAAAATCTACCAAATAAGAATCTTATTGCTTTGCTGAGTAATGCTACGCCGTAGCAGTATGGCGTAGCGTTTTAAACGAGTGTATTATAAACTTTTCATAAAAAGGAAAATATAGATTTTATAGAAGACAGCGTCCTTCTATGCATTATTGTATTATTATTATTGTGAACACCCATCATCATTCATCATTCTCTTGCGCTCATCCCAATTCATTTGGAGTCGGAGCAGCATGTCTTCTTCTTTTTCTTATGAACACCCAATATCTATTATTTTTATGAACAGTTGAGGATTTACACCCACATGACTAGAAAACCTATTGTCAATACCTTACTATTCAAGTAAAGTCCGGTTTTATTTGGGACTAAAGCCGCCATTTTGTTTTCAATACTTTTAAGTTCCATCACGCATTTCTCAAAACAATTCCACAAATGTCTCGACAAGTGTTCACCAACACCGTCCCTCTGTCCCAGTCCTTCTCGTTTCAAGATAACCTTGTATTACTGTACACTTAAATCTATAAAAAAACAAACAGACAACTCACGTTTGAGCTTCTCCAACGGTTCATGGTGCAGCGGCGGTGCATGATGCAGAGGCGTATGCTGTGGCTCATGATGTAGAGGAGCCATGAGGCTACTGATAGCTGAACCCACGGAAGCGGCCACAGACTCGTGCAAGTGGCCACCTCCGTGGAGCTCCAGCTCGGATAGACAGAGCCCATTCTCGCTTAGCGGCTCCATCCCGGCCGCTAGCGCCTCCTTGTACACCCGGAGGTGAATGATGATGTTTGTTCTGACGGTGGTGGAAGAGGGCGCGCGCGCGGGTGATCCTGGGAGCGATCACGCGCGGTTCCACATGGTTGTGACCACTGAAACAAGATTGGCAGGGTTATTTATGCTATTATGAAAACATGAATTAAAAATATGAATACCAGGTACGACAAGATACTTGAGTGAATTATCTGTAATATAGATTGATTCCTAGTTCAGCAAGTATCCAATTAAAATAATTATTGTGAGGTAGGTAATAGTTATAGTGAGGCCCTGATGTTGCATATTTTTGTAAATCAATTATTTTAATAAAGAAACTTGTCTAAGTACACATTGTGTTTCTCAAAGGTGAGATAGGGACGCAGAAAATATATACATAATTGGATATCGTGTTCTTTGTTAACAATAAATTAACTAGGTAAGTACATCGGAGTAATAAAATTGTAATATGATTGTTTATGGCTACTATTACCCAGATAGTAAAATTAAGATAAGATGATAAGTGTAGACAATAATTATTGTGTGTACAAAATACGTAATTTAATGCTTGATACCCTTAGAAATCAATGTTAATATATTCTTGAAATCTACTGAGTTTAATGAGCTCAATGCTTCAAAAACATATTTTCATATAAGAATTTAAAATCATGGGAAAATCTAACTCATAAAACTCCAACTTCACGTTAAACTACAGCAAAGTTACCAAACAGCCACCAATTTATTAGCGCCATTTATTTGTGTAAACTTAACAACACAAACAAGCTCACAACAACTAGAAACTTCCTGGTCATACGAAAGTTCCTAAAACACGAATAAATCATTTTTAGTAAAAATATCAGCTTGATTTAGAGCGCCACACGACGTTGTTTGAGCAGTAAAAAAAATAAGCACCATAAAAAACGGCCTGATGGAGATATATCACTTTACAACTTTCATATTTCAAATAGCGTTGTCAGTGGCCGGGCATTGGTGTTTCAGTGAGCACATAAAACCAGCCGTTATGGCTAGGAAAGGTAAAAGTAGGAAAAAAACGGCATACACAAATGATTTATAGCTTTAATTGCCTCTTTTACGCGGTAGTGCCTACCTGCGGCCGACGGGAATTCAATATTCAGAAATAAGAGCAAAGAGTTGTGTCAAAGCGCCAATGCGAACGTTTTTTTGCAATATTCCCGCCAGACTGTAATGTCGCTATGGCTTTTTAATAATTTGAATTCGTATCTTTTTCATTTTTCCGTCTCACTATATTTCAGACTCACTGATTACGCTTAATTTATAAAAGTTGATTGTTTTAAAATAGAAAATTATAACATTTGAAAATGGAACGTTTTTACAGAATGAAACAATTGACAAAAATTTACCAACCAGTTTGAATTTAATTGTTTGTTATAAAATCACGAATTAAGTGTTAAGAGGCGGATACAATATTTTTCGGTTAAGTATTTTCAGAACAGCTGTTGTTATTATGCACTTGCGTTTCTGAGTTGCTGTACATCGCGACGAATGTTTAGTTAAGAAACAACCAAGCTGTAAAAATGAATGAACTTTCCAAGTTTCCACAGAGTAAGTTTATTTCCGAAAAAAAGAACTAAAAATATCTTGAAAACAAACCAAAGTAAATATGACAGGCCGAGTAATCGTCGCTCACATAACGCGATTGTAATCTTGACTAGGCGGTGAGTAATTGGCCAAAGCTAAAGGCAGCAATCGAGCCGCTTGAGCCACTCTCATCCCTTTAAACCGATGTAAAGCCTTTTTTAAGCCCAAAGATTTAAGTTGGTGAAAGTGCTTCGCTCTATTAAAACGCCATTTGGTTTGAATTTTACTTGGAAGTCGGTACGGTTTGATGTGCTCAGTGCAAGAAGGTCGGATGTCCGTGAACTTTTCTGTCTGTGTCTGTACTTTAGAATGATCGTAAATACTGTAAAGTTTAAATATTGAGTTTGGATTGCCGTAGTAAGGAAGTTGAAGTTCATGTTTAGAGTGGTAATATCAGTAAATCTTTACAGGAACAACATATTTGTGACTCTGTGCTGTGAGTGTGGATGGAATAAGTTTTAATTACATTGTAGGTAATATGGATCTCGTCTACATTTATATAATCAAGATTTTAGTACAAGTAAGCTTTACAATTATTATGTGTTAACATGTGTTTGTTTCCCATGTGTTTCTTCTTCAATAACAAAATTGCAATTTTGTACGTATGCTTTTTTCCACAATACAGTGAGTTCAAAAACTCCAACGTCAGACCACTTAAAACAATCATTGTCAGTTTTATCTAGGAGCTAAACTTTGAAATATGCCGCCAACACGCGCATTAAGAAGAAAATCAAATCATATCAGAATTACATGTTATGATACAGATCGAACAGATAGTTTGACTTGAAAATCGTCTGTTACAAGAGGTTACAAGACTTATCTTGACTGTTTTTACTCATCATTGATAGGACTGATCTTGGCATATTTCTTTGTGTTTATTATCAGAGAAGTACTTTCAAATTGATTGCTAAAGTATAGGTACCTATTTTATAAAACGACAATACAGTTATACACGAAAGTTATTTAAATATTTGATTAAGAAATCCTAAAATGCGAAAAAATAATTATACATTTTAATCCAGCGACCTGTATCTGATACCTAAGTATTAAGCAGTCATTTAATTGAGAGAAAGATATTAGTGAAAAGTTTTCACTGAATTAATTCTGTAAAATACTGACCAGTTCCCGTCGAAAACTATTAATAAAAGCCATCTAAACACAAAAAAGAAAATAATTTAAAAAAAACTTTAATGGCATCTATGATTTTTTGACAACCAATGGCCGGTGTTCTTGTCTTCTAAATAAGGAGGTTTGATCCCTAAGGCTTTTAGCGTTTGAATGACACAGCCATGAGGACGGTAAACATAAAATGAATTTCTCAGCATAAATTGTATTGAGAAAACAAGATGGCTGCGTTAGTTCCGACTATGGCCATTTGACTGATGGATATTGTATTAAAAATAAAAAAATGTTGCAAAAAGTCTGCACTCAGTTCATTCTGTAAAATACTGACCTATTCTCGTTTAAACTACTAAAAACCATTTAATCACAAAAAAAACAATATAAATAAAACTTTGTAATCATTGAGTTTTTCAGTTTTATCAGTGTTTTGTCAATACTATTGAAAAGAGTTTAAAATTTTAAATGCAACCTCTTTGTGTCGGTATACCACGAACAATTTTTTTTTTTTTCAAAATTGTTATATTTGCTCAGGCCCTATAGATGCTAATTGTATTTCCATAGTAAAATTGCTCCTGTTTCCCCAACATTTGTAAATAAGGTGTTCCACATTTTTAGGGACTCAAACTTGTGCAGATAAACTTTTGCTGATTAGAATCAATGTATGGATGATCAGAATTACTTTATGCCACTAAGTTATTTTGAGTTAAGCCTATTTCTTATCAGCGGATACTAAAATACAACTCTCCTCAGTCAACCCTAATAATAATGCATGTAAAACACATGTAACACGGCTGATAGCACTCAGGTAAATATTTGAATGTATTTGTGTGATAACATAGAATAGCATGATGTTGTGGCATTGTCAATGAGCCGATATCATCTCGACGCAAGGAACCGTTCGATTTGTAGATAACGTCTATTTGTATACGTGAGAGTATTTTTAGATGTTTTTTTTTGTTGTTTAAATATAAATGAGAATGTGGTTTAAGAACTAATAAGGATGATGTGAAACTGTCCCACTTCTATGTATGTCTGTTCTGTATGTATTTTAATATAGGGAAAATATGTTTTAGTTACAGTTGTTGTTGGCAATAGGCTCGCCGGGATTACAGACGCGATGTTATGTTATGTTTACGTTCTTTCGCAAATGGAAATCAGTCTTAAAACTAAGTCTACATACTAATAGATGGAAGGTGAAATTATTTTCTTACTAAGTTACCCAAGTATTAGTTTTTGGGTAATTTTCAGAACTCTGACTCACAGTTCACACGTCTTTAGTTTTATTAGGTTATTACCGTGCAAAATCTGCCTTAATTTTCATTCACAGTATCAATAAGAAAATCGACCATTAAGTTATTGCACAACTGATAGGTTAGAATTAAGTTTACACACCTTTTTACTTATCTATCCAAAATCCTCCTTATGAGGTTAACTTCACATTTCACATTATTGTAATGTAATAAACTTTCACACTATTTTGTAATTTTTCTACACTGCATTTAATAGAATTTCACTTTCAATACCGTGCTAATGTAAAATCCTGTGTGCGTTCGCAATTTATGATCGTATATTTATTTCATTGATAAATAAGATATGTCTGTTATGTTCCCTCTCTTTTTGGCATACGAAAAACATTTTATAGCTATCTCTCTTAGGTAGACTGATAGTTTAGTGCCAGATTGGTAGTTTACAAACGTTGTCGTAAAATAAAACGTCACAGGGGTCTATTAAGTACCCAATAGGTACCATTATCATTGATTTTTACAACATTTTATGAGTTTTTATTTATTGTGAAGATGTTTTGTAGAAAACATCGTCTGGTAAATCGAATTAAATAAATTACTTGATACATATTCAAGTAATATCGTGCAAACTTTGGTTCTCTTTTTTCATTATTTGTTGTAGTACAGTTTATTTTCACTACAAATTATTTTGAGCCTATTTTGGGCGTATCCACGAATAAAGAAGTAAAGGTATGAAGCGACGTCACGTCAATTTATCTAGGCGTTATCAATTTAACACACAGATAAAATTATCATTCGGCTGATATGGGAGCGTGGCGCGCCAACTCTTACCATTGTAATTTTACGGCTATGGCTCATGGTATTGAATACAGGAAAAATGTACGAGTATGTGTTAGATGACATGAATTGATCCTAGCTTCTTAAAACATGAATAAAACAAAACATATTTTAGTATTTCAGACACATAAGCATTGTTGGTTTTTCAGCACTTTATGTAATAAGTACCTTTTTAAATAAATTATTCTTATTCTTAGTTGCCACAAAGCCGATGGTTGGAATTCCAAGCATGGAATAATATTTAGGCATTCATTTGCTTCATCAGATATGGATAACGTAGTTAGTTGCACACTGAGTTAGTTTTGTACATTTCTTTGTTAACCATTTATAGTGCATAATTGTTTGTTATATTATTATTTATCTAAATAAAATATAAAATAAAAGTTTGAATGTCGGAAAGATACTACTTGATGTTTAGTTACTCAAACATTTTTGTAAACTGCATAATTCGATGAAACAAAATATTTTGTTAATTACCTATTTATTGTTCCAATTTATTGTTCCAATTTTAAAACTTTTACTTTAGTTTACTTTTACTCCGAACCTAAAAATGCCTGAATATTGAAAAGTAAATTATTTCTAATTTTTTTTTCCTTCTTGGTTTCTACCACCACTGATGTAGTGGTGTTGGGTAGCTGAACCATTTCAAGTAGGGACAAATAAATAAACTTTTATATTTTAAACTGGCATGGCCACTAACTATATTTACTATTATATCCCGTTTTAGTGTTTTTGACAAGTTTTATATTATTTTTGTATTAAGACTAGGTGGCCTACCATGATGTTTTAAGAGCAGGAATAATTCCAGTGTGTGAAAGAGATGGCGCTAGACGACCTGTATAGCTCTGTCTCTTTCCCACACTGGAACTACTCCTGCTTTAAGACGTCATAGTAACCCCCTGAACATTTTTAACCAGTATCTATATAAAACTGAAACCAGGAATGGCAGACGTAGTTTCATAGACGCCGGAGGCCTTTAGTTTAAGCTCATGACTAATAAATTACTCATTGCAGGAGTTGAAGGTCAATAAAGTTGTAAATATTAATTTTGTATTTAAGCACACATAACATCACGCCTGTAATCCCCGAAGGGTTAGGCAGAGGTGTACCTAATAGTATACCTACATTTCACCAGTTATGTTTAAGTCATGTGTGGGGCGAGCCTATAGCCATCAACCTGGCTCAAATCCAGACTCCGTGGCTGCTACCAAGAAATTCCTGATAAAAAACCGAATAACAATTTGCTCGACCCGGGAATCGAACCCAGGGCCTCATGCTCAGCAGTCGCGCTTGCGACCACTAGACCAACTAGGCAGTATTTGTGCTACCATTTTGTTATAATCAAAGAGTGCTTCCAAAATAGTAGTTCAATATTGATAATATCTCATCATCTGCCTAGCCTTTTCCCAACTATGTTGGGGTCGGCTTCCGTCTAACCGGATGCAGCTGAATACCAGTATTTCACATGGAGCGACTGCCTATCTGACCACCACAACCCAGTTAGCCCTACGTAATACGATACCCCTTGGTAAGACTGGTTGTCAGACTTTCGGGTCATTGACTACCTGTAACGACTGTCAAAGATCTACAAATTACAGCCGGGACCAACGGCTTAACGTGCTTTCCGAGGCACGGAGGAAATTCGGTATACAATGGGTGATCACCCATCCACGGACCAACCTAAGTAAGCATGGCTCAACCTAAAAATCGACCCGAGCGGCTGTTGTTATTTAGCCACGAGCTCAATATTGATAATATCTATCAGATCTTATTACTATGTGCATTTGAATAATCTACTTTACTCGCATCCCAAGGTAGCTCATAAGGAAAGTAATTAATAATAAGGTATTATCGATAACGGAATTTTAGTTAAATCCGTAATTGAGTTTATCTCTTTAAGTCGTCCGGCTAATAGTACTAAATAGAAATTGTATTAGAATTTTATATTTAGAACTTCTATTCAGTTGGTAGGTCACAATAATATCCTAATCATGATTCCTAAGTCACTACACATTTTATTGATCCGTATAATCTCATACATAACATAACATCACGCCTGTAATCTCCGAAGGGTTAGGCAGAGGTGTACCCAATTATAGTACACCCACATTTCGTCAGTTATGTTTAAGTCCCATGCAACAGAGGGTGAGCTTATTGCCTTCAGCCGGGCAGAAATCCAGAGTCCGTGGCTGCTATTGACAAAATTCCTAATGGGAAAACCCATAAATACTTTGCCCAACCTAGGCATCGAACCCAAGACCTGCCTCGACCAATGAGGCAGTCAGTGCTCGATTTATTTTTAACCAAATTACATTAATTGATTGTTTTCAGCAGCTAAGTAAGTAAGAGATCGATATCACCGAAGTTACAAAGTCTTACACATATCCACTCAATTACATTTTATTACAGGCCTATAAGTAATTAATTAGACCATCCAGCTTGTGTAGCGATACGTTCGCTAGTTTAGTAGTTTTATTCGGATCTATAATGTATATAAGTACCCAAATATTTTGTAACGTAAACCTTAATAAATGAAAGGCAAGAAATCCACTATAACGCGAGAAAGAACTAAAATGATGAGCGTTCGTTGGCGAAACGACGGAACAAGTTGGAAGTGAGCAAGCAATTCTGAAGTTACTAAGACATGTAGGTACGAACAGATTTTCATGATCCACATAAGTATTATGTGCAGTCATGCTAGGCTATTTTATGTTTTACTAACCTTTAGGTTTACTATGCCTGCATTGATATTATCCCATGGTTCGGATAATACTACCGGGATAATAAAAATCCTCACTAACTGCCTCGTTGGTCTAGTGTTAGCAAGCGCGACTGCTAAGCATGAGGTCCTGGGTTTGATTCCCGGGTCTAGCAAAGTGTTATTGGGTTTTTCCATGAGGACTTTCTCAGTAGAAAGACATGGAATCTGGATTTGTGCCCGGTTTATGGCAATAGGCTCGCCCCCAATTACATGGGACTTAAACAAAACTGGCGGAATGTGGGTGTACCTATTATTAGGTTCACCTCTGCCTAACCGTTCGGGGAAAATAGGCGTGATGTTATGTGTAGTAATAAAATGCCTATAAACGACACAGTTACTTTCGAATTTATAAAACTAGTACCTAACCTAACCTATCTATAGATTTCTAAGTATGTAATCTATGGCATAGAATAACTTATTGTCATGGTTTTAAAAGTTCTGTATTAAACTACCTATATAAACGCAAAGGACTGGCCACACTGTTTCATATATTTTCAGTGCACCTATATAATTGAATTCACTGGCAATCGGCCTATCGGAATGACCTATTAAGTTGGACCAATTGAAATCTGTATCTGTGTTCAACGGTCTCGTCAGTTCTCTTGTAAGAACAGTTCCTCAGATCCGTATTACTCAGTACTAACTGGGTTGTGGAGGTCAGATAGGCAGTCACTCTGTGTAAAATACTGGTATTCAGCTGCATCCGGTTAGACTGGGACCCGAACCCCAGATAGTTGGGAAGGCTAGGCAGATTGATAGATAGAAACTATGTTACACCATTGGGGCTATTACTTAATTAAACTTGAAATTTTATTTTTTTAATGTTAATTCTTATTGGGATATTATAAATTGCATTTCAAATAAATAATCGCCTATCAATACATACTCATCATTTATATTCTATTTTACATCAGTTAAATGCGGAAACGCTAACCCTAGACGGTCGACGTCGTATAATGTGCATTAAGATTATTAGCTGTGCACTGATGAAAAAGCTTTTGCTATTTTGAGTTGAATATTTTGCTGTGCAATCAGTAATTTTGATGGGAATTCGGAATCTTATTGCATAGAAAAAGGATATTTTTTGATTTGCGTTTAAATACTAGCCATTCTTATTTAGCAACCGTCACTGGTCAGGTGGATTGTAGCTCAGAGAGAGAGCCTGAGTCCCAGCCGTAGGAATTTCAAAGGCTGATTATGCAATGCTATCTATTCTTACATAAGGGTATGTTATAAAACTTGCTGAGCCGACAATCATAATTAGATATATAGCTACAAGGAATACAACTAGGGACAGAAATAGAACAGAAGATCCCGGCTTACGTAGATGCCTGGAGTTAAGAGAGACTTAGTAAATAGCGATATTGACCTAATGACGACCCAGAAAAGATATCTTTGGGGAAGAACGATTAGGAGAGCCGACCCTAAATAAAGATAGGATAAGGCCAGCCGAAGAAAAATGAAGTATATTATAGCTAAGGGACAAACCTATGCGTATGTGGAAGTTTTAAGGAAGGCAGGTGGCCTTAGCGAACATTTTTAGAACATATGTAAGTGGTCGATGGACTCGACAAAATAAGTTTTCAAGTTTATGATAATTTTTAGTTCTTATTTCAATTTACTGACCTTCTGTAGATTTTGTATGACTATGTTGAACAGTTTTTTTTATTTTTTTAGTCACATACGGATTTCAGTTTTTATTTATGGTATTGTAGAGGATAAAGGTATATTATGTAATCAACTTCATCATAATATTTTAACAAGATAGAGTCAACTTTGGACATAGGTAGTTTTATTATTCCCCTGAACCCTTTTTGAACTTACTAATTTTTATATGTAAAATTCTTTCATATCAAGCTAGACAAAAAATGTTTTGACTAATAAATTAGTGATTTAGGTAATAATGTTTAATTTATTTAATAACTTTGAATGCATGTTATTTGCATTTAGATTTTATTAAGGTTTTAAAGGAGTCATTAAACCATTCTGTTACTGTTCGTAGTTGTTGTTAAAAAAAATGTTTTATTTAAGCACCTTTTTATGATGGAACAGTAATTTAAAAAAAAATATTGATAGAATTATTTCTTGTTAAAGCTTGGTTACTGATGCTTTTGCTAATTTTCAAGTACTATTAAAAAACAATTTTAGTTTGTAGTCGAAAGCTTTATTATGGTCTTGGTTATTACCTATTTTTTTATAATTATTACGTAGTCATTTAGTGTTTTTTATTTAGCCATTTTATAAACTGTTTAGGTACCTATTGTTTCCAATTATAAACATTATTACCATTACAGTGCACAGTTGCAGTATGAACAAAACTAAACTACCTAATAATATTGATTGTAATAATATTATGTTCTGTGTTTTAAATAGATATTTTAAGTCCAGTACCTATATTTCAAAAATAAAAGGTATAATTTTCAATTAAAATTCTTAGGACATTATTCAAAGATCTAGTGGTAAATTCTGGATTCAGATTATTGCTCTGCAAGACATACCTGGCTCTACTTAGTTCAAAATAAAGTAAGCACAGTAATTTAATAATATAATATTCCCAGCGGCAGCGCAAATATTGGCACCTCTGCCAGGTTAAACAATAGTAAGCATCAGCTTTACTAAGCAAGCAGCTAGGTAACCTGTTTGTCGTAGATATACTTTCTACTACACACATAATAATACCTAATTAAGTGGGATTACATGGTCACTTAAATATACGCGACTGTCTTATAAGATTCTTAGTAACACGCCGTACTCAGTTCTACTTGCTAGGTCGCCGGGCTAAGTTACACGGCACTACAGTTTTGTTTTTAATTAATAAATTGTTCATACATTCAGGGCATTTTCTGTGTGGGCTTAGAAACAGTGCTGGCCTCAACAATATATTTTCAGACAGGAGCTTTACAACCCACCTGTCATAAACAAAGCCAAACAAGTGGAACATGTGACAGTGGACATACTCACAGTTAAAGTGTCAGAGATATGGCGGACAGGTGATGCTGGTGAGTTCGATGATTCCTCGAACCGCTGGTTTTCACAGTTTGTGTACACGAAATCCGATGATATCCGTCATAATCTGGTACAAGCCGCGGGATTACGCGTCCACGCGCCGGCCGTCACCCACTAACGTAAACACCAGAGAACAAACCAAATACGAATCCGATACCGATAAATCAAAGCGCACGATCGCGGCGACGTCGCTTATCCGCTAAATCCTGTCGGGATCGCGTAAAAAATACTAGTATTAAAAACAGTCTTAAGTGGGCTTACGTACGCGGCGCGTTGCGGCCCGCGCTGGCTCTAATCTCGGCCACTTCCCGGACCAATTTGAACCTAACTCCACCACTCTATACATCATCCGGAGCACGCCCGCCCACCGCGCCGGTCCAACAACCGCGCGCGCTCATACCGTCGTCTCTTTCACTCGCACCGCTTCCTCCAATACCTCTCTCTCTCACCCTGAAATCTCGCCACACTGAAAATTCAGTGCGTGCTGCCGCGGGCCGCGGGGCGGGGGACGCAGTCAGCTGGCCGAACTTGTGCGAATAAAATCGACTTTTTATCGCCTCGATGACGCTTCGTGACGTCACTGTTTACTTCTGCCGTGAAGTGTGGACACTGGATCTTTGACGGACTACTGTGACGCCACCACATGCAGATTTATAGCTTTTGAAAAATTTTCGATTGTTCTGGGTGAGATTTTTAGGTGACAAGATGGGCTGGTTATTTAAATGTCTATGGACTTACCTACCTATACTTAGTATGATTAATTGACATAAATAATAACAAAATTCGGCTTTCCCGTACGAGGGGTACCTACCTAAGTAAATCAGACTACATCATCTGTTTTAATAAATTGTGTTGTAAAAACTCATTTAAATGGGTGCAATATGTTTTCCTTATAGCGTAAAATAATTGCATTTTAAATCGCGTGGCGTGCACCGGAGTCGGGCGCAATAAATCGCTGCTCGCTCCCGGTTCGCAACGTAAACAGATCGGGCGCATTAACCGCGCGTCGGCGTACATAAAGAGAGCGGTATAAATATAAAGTTCCCACTCGCCGCCGCGCAAACTTAGCTAAACAACGCCATAATTGCCTTCATTACTTAAATTACTGAAATTATTTATTCAAAAAGCTGGCAACATTTAGCCAGTGATGACTCCGCCTATAATACAATATTGGGCCAATGGAAGGTCGCGAGAGCGCGTGGGGCGGAGCTTCCGCCAATATGGCGGCAACCTTCCTGTAGCGCTCGCTCCTGTACGCTCGCCGCACGCCGCCGGTGCATGCTGTTTCAGTCTGTTTTCACGCGTCGACTTTCACGTGTTTTCGAGTGGTTAATTAGTTTGGCATTGTTAATGAGTGCGACTGTAGCAGGCAGCGGTGCGGAGTGGCCGTTACGCAGCCTCTACGCGGCGGCTTCGCTCTACGAGCGGCGCTACGGCTCCCGAGCCGAGCCGTCGCCTCTGTGCCGACGGCAAACGACCGTCGGACGAATGAATGTTCCTTCTAAATAATATTTAGCTACATACTAATAATTTAACTAGCATAAGAATTGAGGATTTAGTGTTAAATATTTACAACATCCAAATCTCTTCAATTTCTAGTTATAAAACTTTGTTGCGGCGTTAGATTACTTACTTACTTCTTATATTGTTTTTAAATATAACATTATATTTTAAATTGTAAAGCTATATAGACAAAAAGTTAATAGTGGTTAAATTGTAAAGCTATATAGACAAAAAGTTAGTGAAGCATTAGTTTCCTATTCTGCAATACATTTAGATTGAACAACCCATATCAGATGCAATTGTATAGCCTGAAATATCTTTTTCAATAAAATAATAATAGAATAATATTTTAAGAGTTCACAAAAATGAGGAAGCTTTAATCACGTATTTCTTTCATTATCACATAAACACCAGATACTTTAGAGTTATAAACTTTTATCAAGTCGTGTTTTTTATTGATAATAAATTCATCAAAGCAGATAAAATTATCGATGTTAATTTATTAATTAATGATTATTTCTTATCAATAAGCAGGTTTATACCTACCTACCTACATCAGTTACTGTGTCAAACAAACCTCCTTTGTAATACCTACCATATTCTTATTCAAAAAGGTTTCAGCAGATTTATAGTTTTACCATTCAAGAGGTATCTACTAAAGACATGAAAAATGCATAGAGAACAAAAGGTAGCCGTAAATCAATTAGAGATTCCGGCCGCTTCTACCTCAGGATGGCGTTTCTTTGACATAATATTTATTTATTTATTCATGAACACATACATTTGTTTTAACAGGTATGACCCAAGCTAACAAAAGTAGTCATGCATTGTTAATTGTCCAGTCCCAAGAAACGGGTCTGGATAGAAACACAAGTTACACAGAGGATAACATACTAAGTGTCACCCTCTGGAATTCCGCAAAAGAGCAAGAAAATATGTCCAAACGCCGAGAGACACTATTAAGTATTCTTACTGCACGAATCACTGGTGCAAACTTTAATAAGTTTGTACGGGTTGCCGGAACTTTAAAAAGCCCCTCCCTTGGTCCCAAACCGTAGCCTCCTGTCTGAAACGAGCAATGCCAACGATTATACAACATCAAATCTTATCATAGTTTTAGGATGATCTTACCTAATACATTCGCATTTAAAACAACAGGTAGGTAATAGAAAAGACTTAAGCAGGTAGGTATAGATACTTTGAAACTGATTTATTAAATATAAGTACTTACCTTGATATTACCTAAACTTCTTCAATATACTTATATTGATAAAGATAATTATAAAAGCGATTCTGAAACTGTAGGTTTGAAACAAAATAAGTACTCAAACGAATGATTTAAAATGTTAATGTTTCTTTTAAACAGCCTTTTTAGTTGAAGAAGTTTCCAATTTAATTAATATTAGCTAGGTAAGGTGCTTGGAACAACTTCACATTTACTAATATTTGTTGCATTTGGGAATTTAAACCGCACCCTTAAGATTTAAAGTACCTAACGGCTGGCAAACCTGCGGGGTAATAGCATAACACAATCAAAAATACTTATCATAACCTTTCATTTTGGTAGTTCATTGCGTTATTGAGGATCATCGTTCAGTACTTTCACAAGTTATTATGCTTAGTGACTTCACTTTTTTGTTTTTATGACATTCAAAACCGCCCATAATGGTCTACCTAATTGAAATAAATGCTTTGAGCTTAGCGGACGGTCATTTCAAATCTTAGCAACAATGTGTTAAATACTTATATCCTTCAAAATCCATTCATGATAGATAAATTGCATTCCAGAGGTATTTGGTATTGTAGAAAGTGTACACACGCTACTAATGTTCATCGTCATCTGCCTAGCCTTTTCCCAACTATATTGGAGTCGGCTTTCACTCCAACCAGATGCAGCTGAATACAAGTAGTTTACATGGAGCGACTGCCTATCTGACCTCCACAACCCAGATAGAACTGGGTAATACGATACCCCTTGGTAAGACTGATTGTCAGACTTTCGGGCCACTGACTACTTGTAACAACTGTCAAAGATCTACAATTGACAGCCGGACCCAACGGATTAATGTGCTTTTCGAGGCACGGAGGCTACTCGGCATGTAATGGGTGGTCACCCATCCACGGACCAACCAAGGCAAGTGCGGCTTAACCTGAAAATCGACCCGAGCGGCTGTTATTATTTAGCCACGAGCTCCTCCACACGCTATTAGGGTTATCTAATTTAGTACCTCCATTCACTTCAGACAATAATGTCGATCGTCTGCACATCCTTAATCGAGAGGCACAGATGTGTGGCCAAAAATAGACTCCTATAAACAACAACGATAAAACGCGCGGTAATCTGAAACATAGCTTAAATAACACTTATACAACATATGACAAGGAATGAGTAACTGCAGTACAGTTATGACTTTACATAAACATAGCTACTACGTATAACAACGGTAGGAATTTCACATAGGTATCATTACAACGTACCTAGCTAAATTGGAATTGGGCTTAAAGTTCCTGCAAATGTAGTTCAAAAATGTTTTATTTCAACTTCTTTTACACTTTTTACTGATGAGTATAGGTACCCACTTAAAGGTTAAATTTTGCCACTACATATTGATCTAACGGATGGATATTTGTTACACTGAGATCACCGAATTAATAGTGAACACAGATCAATAATTATCTGAATAGCAAGTTGATTGTGACTGACCATCCACATTTTTTTATGCAAATGGATCTGCTTTTGTCAACTCTACTTAAAGCAGGATAACCTGTTAGGGTTGTAATTCTAACTAGCGATAGACCAGTTATAAACTAAACGATACTATCAACTTATATAAATCTAGAAATGAATAATTTTTTTCAGGTAGTATTCAAAGCTTCCCTGTAATTCCCTGAAAAGATGATAGATAGATCAAAGATGGCGTCCTATGCAGCTGGATCAACTGCTGACAAACTGCGACCAAGCCTGATGACAATGGCTAGTTAATAGGGAAGTTTATTTTCAGCAGTATGTTTGACTACAGGCAAATAATGCTGATGCCTAACAGTTCCAGTTTGTCGTAATTTTTCTCGTAAGTATTTCGTCTTACAAACTGCACTAGATGAAAAGCAAGAAAGGAAGTCAAACATCGCGATGGTGACTATACTATCCTAATCCTAACTAAGCTTATAAATGCGAAAGTAAGTCTGTTTGTTTGTTACCTTTTCACGCCTAAACTACTGAACCGACCATCCCAAAATTATGCATAGACGTTGTTAGGTGTACAGAAAGCAGAGTACAGCCCGAATTGATTGTCAAATTCTAAATTAACGCGAGCGAAGCGGCAGGCAAAAGCTAGTAATTTATAAGTTTGAATGTACCTACATTCAAACTTATTCTTCTGTCTTTATCGTGTGGATAGTGCCTGGTGTCAGAGTTTTTATGTCAACCACGGGCCTCTGACTTGGCTTTACATGCCGTATATTTCTCAGGCATGTTGGTTTCCTCACGATGTTTTCCTTCACCGAAGCAAGTGATAACTATACAATACGCACATGAATCCGAAAAATCAGAGATGCGCGTCTTGGGTTCAAGCTCGAGACCTGGCAGGTATGGCAGTCCGACGGTCACACCACTATCACTGCTTATTTAACTTATAAATTATAATGTCAGAAGTTACTCATCCGATTTCACAAAATATTTCATTGATGGTAAGCTACATCAGTGGCGTGCCTAGGAGCCAGCAATACGGCAGCCCCATAAGGCAATCAGACTCAGAAATCCTAACATCGCGAAGTGCAGTTATAAGGGCTAGCCAAGCTTTTAGGCTTGTAAGAAAGTATCGACACTAGCTCCACCGTTGCCGACTGCCATAGAATATGTTTTTACTTCATAAACATATGCTATGCATGCAAGATTTGCATTCATAACAACATCGCTAAAATGATCGAAAACATTATACCGTCTTCATCCCCCTTGACAAATATAATTGATAGTGTTTACATCCCCCTTTTATTGCCGTAAACCCATTAGCATTAAACTTGAATTTATGTTCTAAAGTTAAGATATAATATTCTAAGGCTTTAAAGTAGAATAATAATATGACTTCAACGATTTCTACGAACTGATGAACTTTATTAGCTATAATTACAAGATTGTTGCACTAGATACTATTGTTATAAATGCTTATCAGCATATTATGTTTGAGTCATCGTGTTGAAAGGATTAGTCAGCTAGACTCTGCGTTACCTCTGCAAAATATGCCCCACCTCCTTTCATGCCCATCCTGCTCAGCCACGTGCATCTTCCAGGATTTAAACGAAGCCAACGACAGAGCTGTGCAGGTGGCAATATACTGGTCGGATATAATTGGAGTCTATCGACACACAAAGAAGAAGAAGAAGCATATTATGTATCTGACAAAAAAAAATGTTGATTAAAACTCATTTTCCCCAATTTTTGATGCGGAGTTTTTTTTTTGTTTAACCTTTTTCTTCTTTGTTTTATTTTGTATGCACCCTCCAGAACGTAAATAAGGCAAATGACAGCTGTCCAGATCGCTACGTACAGTCACGACCGACCAATGTGTATACATTTTCCTAAATTTAAAAGCAAGTTTCGCGAGAAATGTTATTGTAACTTGGAAATAGGATTTTTTTCATAAAAAATATGAGTTCCAGAATACTGTGTTCGTAACAACATGAAATTTTAATCAGAACAGTAGGAGAAAAATACTTTTAAAAAAGTAGTTAAGTGTTTACATATTGGTGCTCGTGGCTGTACCTGGTGGTCGGACATACTCGTAATTTAAACCATCGAAACGAGATGAAAAGAAAGACTATTCTGTAAACCGTACCCGTAACCGTATAATCAAATTACAAAGAGCGAATACGGAAGAATTATAAAAGATTTGTTATAAATAATAATATTGTACTGCGGTATATTGTTCTGTAAAATATATCAAGTTTTATTTTTATTAACTCCACGACAGTTTAACTACCTAGTTATGACGTTATTGTCATCGTTATTATCATCTCCTTTAAGACTTATTTTTTCACTAAATTACTCTTTTTTTAAGCCTGAATCAGCTGGTTTCCTAAATTACTGAATGTGAAACAACTTCAAATATTTTTGCATAGTTCGAAACCCCCGAACTCTCCCCTCCTCTATAAATCATTTGAACAAGGCGTTACTCTTCCTACATTACGTAAGCTTTTAATTAACAATAAAAGTTTTAAATAAGAAACATCTTAGACATAGTAACTAGCTTCTTCCTTCTCAAGGATATTATTAGCATTATCATAATGGGCTCGTGTGGTGGATAGTTATCGTTCTGACTCTCTCTCACACAGAGGAAAAAAACAGACAGAAAGACAAAGGTCCCAAACTCAAAGCATTCATTTCAAATAGAGCAGTTACAGATACTTTTGAAGTGTCAAAAACAAAAAAAAAACGAATAAAAACTAGCTTCAGAAGTCGGTGACAAAAAAACTCAATCAAACAAACAAAAGTCACCGACTTGGGAAGCTAAAGTTATTAAGCCAACTTTTTGTGTTTTTGAAGTTGGTTTTATTTTTTGCAAAATAGTTTTTTTTATTTTTCCATTTTTAGTTGTAATAACCCATACAAATATTTGCTATGCATTTATTTACATTGTTAACAATACATTTTATGGTAATAGGCTTATCCCCAATAAAATTTAACTTAACATACCTAACTGTCAAAATCTGGGTGTACTGTACACATCTGCGTATCCCCTCAGAGCATAAGAGCATACAGGCGTTATGTTATGTTATGATATTAAGTAAACAATAAACATCCAAGCGATTGCAGAAATTACGACAGATTTGCTGTCTATCATAAGAAGAGTTCCATTGTATAGCTCCGAAGATCAGCATCAGATCCGGACTTATACCTTCAATCATCAACTTAGCAACATGAGATCATGATTACCAGGCACAAATATCTGAATTGCTTTAGAAAGTACATATATGAAAAACATTGTGTGTGCCTATAAAATTTCAGGGTTGCCGTCGATTTCCCTGGGATCCCATCATCAGGTTCTGACAATGGGACTACCTCAGGAGTATAGGCTTTCGAATAAAAAAAATATTTTGAAAATGGGTCCACAATTAGCGGAGAAATCGGTGAACATACGTAAAAAATATACATAGTCGAACATAGAACCTCGAATCCTCCTTTTTGAAGTCAGTTAAAAATTGTCAAAGGAGTTTTGGTGAAACATTAGTGAACCGCTAACCATACATGTCATGGTAATAGGCTTATCCCCAATAAAATGAAACTTAACATACCTAACTGTCGAAATGTGGGTGCATAGAGCATGTAGGCGTGATTTTATGTTATAATGTTGTGTAAACAATAAACATCCAAGCGAGTGCAGCAATCACGGCAGATTTGCTGTCTATTATTGAAGAGTTCCATTGCTTATCTCTGAAGACCAGCATCAGATCTTCACCAAATTTAAAAGGGACCACCGCGGCATAATTTGTTTCCAAACAATAAAAGAATCATCGAAATCGGTTCAGAATTGGCGAAGACAACGCTGAACAAACACAAAAAAAAATCAGACGAATTGATAACCTCCTCTTTTTGGAAGTCGGTTAATAAAGTGACAGGACTGCCTCGTTGGTCTAGTGGTCGCAAGCGCGTCTGCTGAGCATGAGGTCCCGGGTTTGATTCCCAGGTCGGGCAAAGTGTTATTGGGTTTTTCCATCAGGAATTTCTCAAGTAGCCACGGATTCTGGATTTGTCTCGGTTGATGGCTATAAGCTCGCCCCCTATTACATAGGTCTTAAACATAACTGGCGACATGTGGGTGTACTATTAGGTACACCTCTACGGGCTCTGCGTAACTCTTTTCGGATTACACAAACAGTCCCAACAGAGGAAACATTATAGACTGACTATGCGAAACGATATTATAACGAATTGTATTGATAAAAACAGCCAGAACTTGCTCTACGAATAGGTAGCATCAGCATAATCAACCTTTAATGTTCCCACTGCTGGGACATAGGGCTCTTTGCTATGAGAGGGAATGGGCTATAATACACCACGCGGGCCCAGTGCGGGTTGGTAAATGTCACGAATAGGTAAATTTTTTCGAAATTTATTGGAATGTAGTATACTCTATAGCTATACTATCAATATATTTCATACCGAAATTGTCAGTAAAATATTTGACCACACTTCAACTCCATATTATGATATGACGTGAGTAAGTCGCCACATAAGTACGTACGTACAGTGCGTACAGTCAACAGCAAAAGTAGATGATCAAAATCAGAAATTCAATACTAATGAACGGAAGTCGCGTCAGAACTGTGTGGCGTCGAAGTGAATTATTTGCCTTTAATTTACAATCACATACTTTTGAATCACTTCGACGCCACACAGTTCTGACGCGAACTCCGTTCATTAGTATTGAATTTCTGATTTTGATCATCTACTTTTGCTGTTGACTGTACGTACGGCTGCAGCCAGTGAAGATTACCTCCAGATTAGACGTAAGACCATAATCCTGCGTCTGCCATCACCGCCTGAACTTGACCGAGACATGCACATGCTGCTACTACTACTTACTTACTGGTACTTATAGGTAGATATATGAAGATTTGAGGAGAAGTATTACGATTGTTATAGCTTATAATGTATATTAAACACAGGTTTAAATAAACCTAGATCAGGCAGGTCGCTACCTTGATTTCGCCATTATCGTAACTTGCAACAGTTATATATATTTTAGTTATAGTTTACTTATAAGCACTAATTATAAAATTGTTTAGAAATAACACTACTGCACCTAAATGTACACGTTTGTAATACCTACTTTTTTAAATTAATTATTCTTGTTCTTATTAAAAAAAAGTTACGAGGTGATAACTGAACTATATAGGCGTAGTTGCTATCCGATGTGTGTTCAGGTATATAACAAGATTCCTAACCAAATTAAAGAACTTCCAATGGTCCTCAGAAGGGCTTTACAGAGATGGTTAATTGAGAATCCCTTCTATAATATAAAAAGAATTCCTTGAGCTTGAACCCAAATGATGTAATTGTACCTATACCAAAAATTTGCATGTCATTATGTTATGATTGAATATGTTAGCTACTATTATACTACCATTGTAAGAAATTTTGTAACCATATTTATCTGCAAATAAATCTTCGACTTTGACTTTGACTTTGACTTTGATAAAGTTGGTAAGTAAAGCAATCTGAACTGCAAATTATTAAGAAAAACTTTTTGAAGTTAATTGGTACGCAATAGCAAACATTTTCCTTTAGACATCGGTACCCTGTACCACGTTATAAATAGGTGTCATCATAAATCATCATCTGCCTAGCCTTTTCCCGAACTATGTTGGGGTCGGCTTCCAGTCTAACCGGATACCTGATTACCAGTGTTTTACATGGAGCGACTGCCTATCTGACCTCCACAACCTAGCAACAGGGTAATAAGATACCTCTTGGTAAGATAGGTGTATAGTATTACAGAAATTTTGCCAGTTTTGTTTAAGTGATGAAACACAGGACAATCCTGTTGCCATTGCTAGTCTAGTGTTGCCATCTAGTCAACGCAAGCCTTGTTTGACCGCAATTCGCCCCATGTGAAGCGATGACGCGGCCTACGGTGGAGCACGCTGGCCTAAAAAACACCAATCCACTTTGAAGAGATCTTGGTTTAATTATTTAGATTATTATTATTTATTTCTGATTAATTTTATATTCACTATTCACATAATGAATTATAACTTGTGCTGTGTCACACTGAACATCCGAATGCAATCTGCCTTTACTGCTGAAATTGGGCCACCAAGATACAGGCTGTGCCTAGTTTGGGACCCACGGCTACTTCTTCTTTTGTACTCATTTAACTTTGCTCATGTATCTTGTTTGTCTATGTTTGTATGTTACCTAACTTGTGTGTATCAGTAAATATATAATTTATTTTATTAATTTTTATTTATAATGATCGGGAAATAGAGAAGCCGGCAGTGAATTCCACAGACTGACGGACTCATCGGCTTGACTAAAACCCCACCAATAGTCTAACTTGTGACCACCAAGGCTACAAAGGAGTTTACCGAAAAAAAAGCACCTATGCTCAGTGTTAATTGCAAGGAACGTTAGTACCAAATGCACTTTTACCCAAATTCTCGACATTGATGAATGATTACCTGCAGATATTCGGATTAAATGGATTTGTAATGACATTCCACGTTAGTTGATTAATACTTGATCGCTTATCATGTATAATTAGGATCGATATGTTAAACGGCACGTAATTGGACTTGGGTAAATGTTTTCATTTTTCTGTATCAAAACTCAACCACTTTTAAAAAGGTTAGTAAGTCAAGAAATAAACTACTTCGCCTTTATAATCTAAAAAAAATACGCTTAGTGAAACTAACAATCAATAATAATGGATAGAAGAATGAGGTGCGTAAACTGTACACCAAAAGAAATATTTGCTACGCGATATTGCTACGGCGTAGCAAACCAAAAGAAAAAATACAATCATAATGTTCGATAAATCGATCATTTAGCTGGTAGATTGATATGACAATGAGCTCAAAAAGTAAGAAGATTAATTGAAATAGCTGAAAGCAAATTATGAAATAATGATTCAAGTAATCGCAACGCGAAACGCGAATTAAAATCGTGTTATAAGTTATAAACATCTTTCTTGACTAAGTCATGGTACAGGAAAGGTCGCAAGATAAACGCGAGCCTTTCTTTCTAACAAGCTTTCTTACATCATAATTATCCTTTTGTCTATAAAAAAACACAAAATCTTATGTCCTAGATAATAAAAATAAAAAAAGTAACCCTATCTATAATCATTTTTCAAATGTCATCATCATCATCATCATCCATCCATCATTCTCCTACCTTCTTTCTTCTTTTCCATATCATCCTTTACACAGTCCATCGATCGTTTTTTTTGTGTTCCTCTACTGATAAAGCTAAATGTATGCTCACGACATTTTCCTCATTCCTCCTTATCACATTAAATATCATAATAATTTTTCAAATGTATTTCCCATATTTTCATTAGAGATCGCAGTACCTATTTTATCGCTAGACGCGGAAGAATGGTGCAGCCCTCCCACAAGTGAAGACAAGATACTAGGTCGGCTAGCGTATCACGTACAAGACAAATAATACCAAAGTTATCATAATTACGTAACAATAATACGTTCACATGCTTCGGATTAGCGCGGGGTTGCACTCTTATCACGGCAATAAATGAGCAATAAATCTAAACGGTTATCTCTGCCACTGGAGTTTGGGCACTAATACCTTGATACCAATGTCATTACGAGCTACCTTATTGTTCAAATATTTTTACGTATGGCTTGCGAAACTGCTGAGGAAATATGAATAAGGAAATCGAGACAAGAGTATTTATTGTGTGTCCAGGTTTCAAAAAGGTTCACGTTCGTTCTTGGCTGAAGATTTGAGAGTATAATTAATTGCGAATATACATACATTACTCTCTTAGAACTTTTTTATTTCAGACTCACAGTTTTGCCCGCGGTTTCTCTCGCGTTAATTTAGTATTGACAATCAATTCGGGTTGGCCTCTGCTTGTAATAATATGATTCAATCATGATTCGAAAGACACGTGGCGCCATCTTTTATTATTAGAACTTTTTTTGGGCTTATAAAGTATCCTATATCCGTTTCTGTACACCTGACTACGTAAATGCAAAATTTCAGGATTATCGGTTCAGTGGTTTAGGCGTGAAAAGGTAAAAAACAAAGAAACTTAATTTCGCATTATATATTAGTTAGGATTAGGATTCCCGAAAACAAGCAAAAAGACTGTGCATTTAATAGGCGAACATAAAAATTGAGGGACAAATAAATGTTAAAGGTGAAAACTAACGCTTTATTGTTTTCACGAACTGAAATCTATTAGTTTACGATAGGAGAGAGTCAACCTACCTTGGAATGCTAAATGTACAGGTAATGGAGCCTTTGTTCTTTTGACAATACTTATGATGAAAGCGTCATGACCACGAAATTCAAATTTTCTTACGTTTTTATTTAATCCCATTCAATGACTATTGCATGAAAAAATCATTCAATGGGATTAAATGAACTTAGAAAGTTGGATTGATGATTTTAGTGGTTTAACTCTGTAAAGCCATATTTGATACGGTCGCGAATCATATTTTAATCAACAAAAACCTAGGAAGATTTGAATTTCGCGGGCTACTCCGGCGTTTCTCCCTTATGTACAAACGATTCGATTCTGGAAATAGTACTAGAAATTGAAAATTAAGGTATTTCCGTAAACATATTGGGTATTTCTCAATATATAGGAGAATATAGAAAGAGAGCGCAAGGCGTTGTCGGTTCGGTGTAATATGCTGGGCCGCAGGTTTGCCAGGTTTTCTAGAGACAAAAAATTAAAAAAACTGAAAGCAAATTCACTTATAAAAGAAAAGTTCGTAACCACTATTTAAGTCAGAATAAATAGCTCTCAATCAGAAATCTAGTCATAGTAATTATTATTAGGTTTCTCGTTTTTTATTTTGGTATTTGTTAAAATATTAATTAGTCTATTTTATATATGTGTATTAGTATCTATAAAAGTATATACATTTTCGAAAACAGGTAGTTATTTTTGGATTTTATTTTGTACCCTATTACAATTTTGTCCTATTTAACCCAAAGGTTGACTGGTAGAGAATGCCTTGTGGATTTAAGTCCGCCTATATCACACTATTGTACATGAAGTTTAAATAAATAATTAAATAAAATTAATAATTCCGTAGGTAAGCAACGAAAACGTAATTCGTGCCTAACAAACGATGTACCGTAACCGTAAGATCCCTAGGTCTCTTGAGAGGAATTTATTACTTCATTAAAATCCGCTCTATGCTCTACATCACGTAGGTACTTTGTACAGCTTCGTATATCTGATGACATACTTAGGCAAACGAAGTTTCACAGTCAAGTTTAATACTGTATTTTGTTCTCGTGGAAAAGGCGCGTCTTAATTCGGGTGGACGCGAATAAAAGTCCTTTGTTATTTGACCTGATAAACTGTATTTTTATTCCAACGCATGCTGCTTCTCTTCTTTTAACGTTAAAGCAATAATATTTTAAATTTGTGTTTATGACCATAGTCTAGACATAATACATCACACACGCAGATACAGTAACTTGTTTCAATTATCATCTAAAAATATCACAAATTTTATTATTCACGGGAACACCCAATAGGCTCAGACATTCAAAATTCACCAAAATTATAAGCACAAACTGTATAAAACGTCACTTTTCGCTCCTCCTAAAGTAACGCCATCATAATGTACGCAAAACAATTTGTTTTCCCTCTTTTGTTTGACGACGCCGCGCCTACATTATACCCTTAATTTATTCCCTTTGAATATTCAAACCGTTAGCTCCTCAATACTCGTTTAATTTTCTAATATAGGAATAGGAACTCGCAAGATAATATTTTGCCTAAAATCTCAGACGATTGTAACGTCTCAGTGTGTGGTGACCACGATTCTAAGCAATAATTGCCGGATTCTGTTAACATTACATTATAGTATTTTAACTCTCTCTTAGAGTCAATGTACAGTAGGAAAAGGATATTTTTGGGGTCATGGAAACCCTACAGTTCAGCTTTAAATATCAATATCACACAGATACCTACCCACAATCATTGGCACTGCGAATGTCTTGAATATACCTTTGTTTTCGTTTCTGGGATCCATCATTCCAGAACTCATGCTTTACGTCGTTCAGAAAAATGTCAGCAAAGCAACACAGAAATGGGTACAGTTTTCAATTTCAAACAAAGAGGATTAAAATTCGCAGTTAAACTCTTGTCTCAACTCCTCCGATCTACATGGTTAACCCGAAGTACCAAGACTCAGAGATCCCTATTATTAATCATTTCGTTCCTTTAATGAATGGAAATTATGCAGATTCCGAGTCGGTATCACAATGGGCGCGATCTTTGGCGGCTCCTCAAAGATGAAGGCTTCCACGACGTGCCTACGTGCTCCATTCGCACAAAACGCCCTCTTTATTTTATTATTTAAACAACGCAATGTACGAACCTCTTTAATACATCATATTAGGTAGAATATATGATTTAGGGAAGTAAATTTACGGTTTTTTTTTTATTTTGAAACAAATATCGACATTCCCTGTAGTTTAATTAGAAATTACTCTTTTGTTACTGATTTTGCATACTTACATATTAATAATAATTTCTTCTTTTATTCAAGATGTTTCCTCAAATCGCGCGACTGCATTTTGTTTTGTGGTATTGTGACTACGATATAATTTCCCGAGCCAAATACATAATGAAAAGATTTATTTAATAAAACTTTATGCATAAAGTTAAAATAACCGTACAAATGCGACTTAATGCCTTGTGCAGAATGCACCAGTCTACCTTAGGGTGATGCAGATAGAAACAAAACAAAGAAGACATATAAAATTTACGCGAACTTAAAAAAAAAATGATTCACTTTGCCGAATTTTGCTATAAGTTGTAGCTAAATTCAGCCCAAGTTCAATACTTTCGTTCTCAGATTACAACAGTATGTGCATAGGTTTTATCAGTGCGATTGTCACATGTATGGGTGTGGCCAAAATTGGCGATATCGTGCGAATTAGGAACGTTTGTGTTCGCAAGTCTAGATAGCGATGACGTCAGCAGTGGCGAATAGGTAAATAATTACCTTTGCATTAGATTTGAATAATCATATTTGACAAAGTTGAAAAAAGCTCAGTGATGATTTTGCAAATTCAGTATTGAAAAAGGAAAGGATTGTCGACGTACAACCCCATGAATAATTAGTTTTCTGAAACTTTGTACTAAATTCATGGTAGATTGTTCCTCGATGTCCCTTCGTCTGTATATAACATTTTACAGTAGGTACAGTAGACACGTTGGACGGGCAGGCTGTGTAAAAGGGCTAGAAAAGCGATCATTACAAATTACTGAGATGATAACTAAATAGACAAGACAGCGTGAAAGAAGAAGACATTCTGCGCTAACACAACGTAGAATAAGGTCATGAGAATCATGAGTACACTTAATATGCAGGTATAATTAGGGAACTTTACGAGTAATAAGTGTAATTAGTGTTTTCCTCTTAATTAACTCCTTCATTCCTTTGCCTAATCGATTTTCTATACAAAGTAACAGCGCACTCTTAGAACCTAAATTAATTAGTCCCGGCTCTCCAGCCTCCGCTAACTTCGTAAATTGAGATGTTATCTCTTAATGCGGTCGCCGCCGGACTGTTGTTGATTTATTTACAGAATCGCCTTTCATTACTGATCCGAACCCTTTGCTGTGTGTTTTCGGGGTAGAAAATCAATACCTAGAATGGTCTTACAAGTGTGTAGACATCCGAAAAGAAAGACAGAAGGGAGAAACTATTGAAACACAGATAGATAAATAGTTCTTATATTTGCCACTTTTAAAATGAAAGTAAAGTAAAAGAAAGTTAAGCACCCACCTTCAGAAACAATTTTAATGCTAAAACTAGCTATGAGGTAAAAAGATTGAACACTAGAAATTAGTGGTTGCCTTTGTCCACCTGGTATGTAGATGATGTAGCATAATCAGCGTATAATGTTCTCACTGCTGCCTGGCACGAGGCCTCTCCAAGAGAGGAGTGGGCAGTCATCCACTACGTGCGCAAAGCAAGTTCGGTTTCATCTAGATTTTTTTTTATTTACTCTTTCGAAATATAGTAGAAAAAATATATTGGTACTCTATTTATCGTATAACGATCCAAAATAAAATATAATAATTTGACAACTCAAAACAATTTTGGTCGGTAATCTTAATCATATTGCAAGCACATTTTTTCTATAGATTCCTTCCATATAGTATTCAAATAGGCGCTTTCTAATCTAGTTTCCTAAATAATTAGCCGAGCCAACCACTTAGCAGAAGCACTAAACTCAAATCTCAAGACATAAATCCACCGTATCCCAATCCTTGACAATCAAAACTTAGCCCTTCACTCGTGCTGGCCAAACTACACAAATTCTATTTACAGCGTCTTTAAAACAATTAATTACTTATTTAATTCTCAGACAGTGACAGAAGTTTAATTGTCCGGAGTACAGAGTACAAAGCAAGGGGAACTTGCGTCTAATGAAATAGTTGGCGGGACTCAATCACATGGCCGTAACTGCTCGTAAGGCCATAACTGTAGTTCCCTGGGTTGTAACTTCCACTACATATAATTACGATTGAATTTATGGCGGATATTGTTGTTGTCTTTAACTAGTGTTTGAGTTTGATGGTGTTTTGATGTTGCTTTGTTTTGTGGTTGAGGATGGTTTGGAATTGAATGCTATATCTCTATTGGTACATTTTATGTGTCGAGAGAACAAAGTAAAGTGATTAAAAGCGCAATGCCTTCGATCGATTTATTTTTTATTTTATTTATTTTGGTCGTTCTAGTTTTTATCAAAAATATCCTTCCATTTTTTTTTACTTCCATACTTTTTATAGATAGTTTAATTACACATGACATGTTCAAATTCAAAATGAGAAAAAATAATTGAAACCAAACAAAATCGCACGTCATTATAGAACAGAATCCATAAATAACTTAATCCTAACACGCCGCAGAAAATCAATCTATTCCCCGAATGTGACAAAATTAGCGTGTAATATTTCCTGTTCGAATTATAAATGCCCTCATTTTCCCGCCAATGTCCGCAGGCGACACGAGGGCACAATGCGAGGCGCGAGGCGATCCCATGCCACGCGGCGCACACGTGACGGACACGTGCCGACCACCAAGTAACCAATCCCTCTTCTATCTTTCTCTTGTATTTATTCTACTACTATCCTCTCATTTAAGGCTCGTGTCATCAGCGACAGACGCAACGCCCCGTGTAAATTCAGTTTAGATTTCATCAAGCACCCCCTCGTTGCGACATTTACAAAGCAAATATCGTTCCCAGATTGCATTATTATTTAATTGTTTCGAGTGGCGCTCAAAGAGAGCAGTCTTGTTTGATCCATTATGCATCAAATATTGTTCAACTCTTGTTTCGTGTTTCTCTTCTAAAGGAAATTGTATTTTCATGCAGCTTTTTTTGAACTCTATTATTTCTTTTGTCTGGTTTTAGTACTAGAGAAACTATCATATATTGATGATCACTAAAAGATGTGGCTTTCGAATGTAAAAAAATTAATTTGTTTTACTTTAATTATGATTCAAAAGATATGCACAACAGTGTGTGGCGGACCTTAATCACATTTTTAGAGAGAACAATAGAAATATCTTAAGTATTATTTATAATACCGCAAACCAGTACAAAGTGCATATTAACGTTATTCCACAGTAAAATAACCCAAAACCGATTCTCATGATGAAAGTGCGCGAACCTGGTACAAAGTAAAGCAATGGCCATACATCAGGCAGCTCCATTCTAATGGTAATTCGGGATATACGCGCACCCGATATTGTTGGCCGGTCCCTTCTGCCGTAACAAATGTTTATTTTATACACAACGCCACTAACAATAGTGTGCAAATACCTAAACACCGTAAATGGTGGCGCGATGCGATTTAGATGATAATGCTCGCAGAAATAATAATGGGAGGCGTTTGTGATTGTGCGTCGTGTTTACTGTGCGGTGTGCCGTGTGCCGTGGCCGGGTGCCGGGTGCCGTGTGGGCGCGCGCGTACTGCTGTGTTTGTGTTGCCAATTTATTATAAGAGTTGTAATAGAATCAATGGAATGGTAAAAGAAAGTCTTCATACAAAGTGGATCATTTGCGTCCAATTACGTGCCCGCTGTCCAGTCAAAGTAGAAAAGTTATTGAAATTAAATGTAGTTATATAAGTAAATAGGTAACTAATGAATATTTTTTTTAACTTTAAAAGCTTCTTACACAAATGAAAATATACACAATTACTCACAGATGATATGAATGGAAAATCCGATTTTCTTCACGCAGTCTTCTTAATATCCTTAAACACTGAAAAGGCCAAAGTCCTTAACATCAAAATCAGAAACAAAACGTAAATGTTTTATGTAGATTCACGTTCAGGTAGGCGAGTATACACGTAGTACCTCCTACATGTTTAATTTGATATTGTTTAAAGACGGTGCGCCGGCTGACAGCCCTAACTCCCATGCATATTCATGTGGCGTGATTAATCATGGCGAACCTACCTCCCTTCACACACCTCCACTACATAGCTACCTATATACTTTGTTTATTATACAAACACCCACTGCGATGTTCAAATTGTGAGTTATTGGCTAAAACATGCCGAGTAAATTAGTTACGAGCGTTAGTGGTAATTTGTCGGCGAAATACTTCCTGAATTTTATGTTCCTTTTTTTTTGCAATAAATTAACATGGCGTAGGGATTTACTTTCAATTTTTCAACTTTAGTGTTAAATACACACATTATTTCAAATTAAATGGTCATCGATCTACGAGTTTTCGTAGCGGTTGCTACGAGAGATTTGCGTAGCATTAACTGTGTACATCAAAAGCATTTAGTAATCATTTGTCGGTTAAATATTCTTTCACTCTTCCATTAATTAAAACGAACTACGAGTAAAAGACCTCTAAATTGCATTTAAATCCCACAGAATTAGATTCATCAATTATAATAATTGATTACAAAAAAGGCGGATGATTTACGCATTCCTCACCCAGAGATTTTGTCGCGTGCCCTATTTTTTATGTCAACAAAAAATAGTTTACAGCCTCAGTGAAAACTCTTTGATGAATAAAAAAAAAAAGTTAATTAGCATAGAGAAGCAATAAAGTGTAATGGTTGATCGTGCATCTGCCTGTGGGCGGACGTGAACGCGATGCATGTCGGTTTTATGCTAATAATGACGCTTAAACCGCGATTAGCGAATGTTATTACAAGAGTCAATGACGTGGCGTACAACACGACTTATAATTTATAGATAGTTGGCAATAAATGGCAAGCAGATAACTCGTAATGTCACTGCCGAGATAGTGCAGTTTTATACCTAACTACTTTTTACCATATAGTATGCGAGGAAGCAATTTGCTTTATCATTTTGTCGATACTGAGGAGTGAACTATCTAAGGATAGCTTAATAATATAATATAAATGTTCAAGATTAATAGTTGCCAATCATCAAATGAATCTAGATGTCCTTGTTCTTCCGTGATTTCATTGTGATAGTTGTGGTGCATGGTTTCCAGCTAGACCAAGGCTGCACAACTCATTTAGAAGGTGGGCCAAAATTTATATTCACGTCAACCATCTAGTAAATAAAACTTGCTTATTAAACAATTAATATCTTACAGTTACTCATACTTTATTAATCATTTTATAAAAACTTCAATCAGGCACTTAAGAGATTTTTTATTCTACTTAACTACTTAAGTATCTAACATCTATGCGACAAAAGTGAGGTCGATAGTCCAAATCTGCTTAAAATCTGAAAAACAAGATCAGACGTTGCAGGAAAGCCTTCTTAATAATTTCTAAAGAGTGCTCTGATTGTGAAGAAATTTTCAGTAAAAATTGTATCAAGGATTTTTCTGTATTTTTATTGGATTGCTTTATTGAGAACGGGTTCATAACAAGCAAAATATTACTTCGATGAAAGAACTTACTCGAATCTGGTGCTGTTCCACAATCGATGGGGCACTTAATATCGTGTCTTGCGTACCCTGTTTTTTGTTCACTACTTACAGAAACTGATGGACGCTTCCGAAAGTGCCAAACTAGTTACTCAATTCTGGGTCTGTGATCACGTTTGAAATCATGAAATCTGTTCTTAAAAGACTGATTCGTCAGCTGGCCACTGTTGGCAGGCCAATTGAGATGCGAGATGCGCTGGCGGGCCATATGATCTGATGAGCTAGATGAACCGACGACCGGGTCAGGCTGGATGTGGAAAGAGGAACGGATATTGTGGCGCAGCTTGGAAGAGGCCTATGTCCAGCAGTCAACTGCGGTGGTGGATATGAATGCGCACAAATCGATTGAACTGCGCAAACAGAAGAACTACTAATGTTAGTTACATTGATTGACTGACTGGTTAAGTTCATATAAATCAAATATCAAAAGACGAGAAAATTGGACAAAAAATTGCCCAAATAAAAAAAATTGCGGCAGAAGCCCGAAAAACACTCCACAGAAGATAGCAATCGACGAATTTGCAGTCCTTAGCACAGAAGATACAAGATCAAACATGTTATCAGTAATGTAACATTGAATGAGGCCGACACGTGACGTCGACGAGGCGGCGACGTCGACGTCAATCGCGCGGCAATCCGTCAGCGCCCGCGCTCCCGCGGGACGCACACGACTTGGGGGTCGATTAGTATCGCGCACTGACCCAGCTAATTTGTGACACCGCACATGCAGCTTTTTGCAACTGTCCTGTCAATCAAACACCCACTCCTGTGATCAGAATTTTGCAATCGATAATGTTTTCTATGATTAGTGGTCGAGTTCAAACTTTCGCTATAAAGCTGTTGTGAAACATTTTTTGTTTTATTGTACCAGGTCTTGTAAATTCGAAAAACAGTACCTACCTACCTACGTCAAACACGATGAAAATCCAACTTCTGTCGAACTACCCACTGAAACTTAGGTAGGTCTATCTACAAATTTTTAAACTGTCATGGTCACTAACATTATAATTAAAACTAGAAACGGGATATTTACCAAGTCCACTGTTTGTTTTGAGTTCCCGATATTTCGGCGCTGTTGCAAGCACCATGATCACGGATAAACTGAAGTTACTGCGGGTGTGTGTTAACAGTGGACATAGTAATAATGTTTCTAGTGTTAATTATAAGGTCTATCTACGTAGGTAGGTAGGTATGTAGGAGGAATTAAACCTTGCTTTTTTCAGCGCTGACGCATTAATCTTCATCAAATACATAGATCGTCGATGGGTGGCTATTAACAACAAAACCAGGGCGGCTAATTTTTTTATGGATATTGAAACAAATAGTAATCATGATAAATATCAGGAATGATAGCTTACAAGTACCTACTTACCTACAGTAGGTACCTACTTCCCTAAATGTTAATTTTTTTGCAGTCTCATTCTCATCACATTCAATTACTTAAGTAGTTATAATTAAAATCTCCAACAACATCTACCTACATAAAGTCTATAAGAGATCCATATTATTTATCGTTGAATCTTTAAAACATCGCTCATGCAGACGGGATTACGTGCGATGCGACAAAAAAACGTTCCCAATGTAGGCAGCATCATTTTTCCACTACGCTGAATCAACACTCGAGCTATTCATCGGCGCAATGAAAATATTGGATCGTTTATCTTTTTGTTTTTCCATTCCCAAACCTTTCGGTTTACTCGGTGTGTGAGCGCGAATGTGTCCGCTGACAGTATTCATTTATGCAACAACTAAAAGGATACGTATTCGCTGATATGTGAAATCACTATTTTGTTTGATGGAGCTGAGCTTTTCAATTTTATTTTTGAGTATTCAGCTATGATATGGATTGGATTGATTGTTTGTAGATGTTTGAAATGAGTTTTTGTATTTATGCTGTTTGTAGTTTCGAATGTGGATTGAATTATTATATACATTGGTAGGCTACCAATAGATCAAGGATATCAGTAAAAGCAATAAAAACGTAGGTAAAGAAGTAGACGGATTTCTAATTGAAAATGAAATGAACCAAACCCCAGCGCTAGAAATACAATTAGACATGGCTGTAGGTATCATTTAAGACCTGCCTCCTGTATTCTAACGCACATTAATATTTGCTTAACCAACTGGTGCTCTCCAAAATTTATTGTTGCGTAGTTCTGAGATCGAACCCAGGATCTCAATTCGCTAGGCAGCCACGCAACCACTGGACGATAGAACCTTACGACGAAATTTCACGCACGCAACGTGGCTATAATTACTACTTTAATTTAAATTCCAAGAAAACTCTCCTATATCTCTCATCTTACTAGTTGCGACCGTAAAAGACACTCATTATTCCTAGTTTTATTTCAAGTTTTATTATTTCTGAAAAGGCTGAAAGGCTAACTGTACTGCTAACGCCATCTACCGTGCAATAGCAAAACCACGCAGCTACACACAACTGTGAATCAGTTTTAGCCACTGGATACTAGATGACGTTGAACTAAGTTTTTGAGACATTTTATTATATTCCACAATAATTACTTTTATTGGCTTTTCCATCATAAATTCTTCAGTAGTCTCGTAGTAGGACCAAAACCGGGTTCCGCATGCGGCATGCCCTAGTAGTAGAGTCTTCATTTCTTCTGAAGTATGGATTTACGCGCAATTAATAGGCTCGCCCTCCGTTACATTACAATGGCGCAAACAAAAATGGTGAAATGTGGGTGTGATGATGATGCCATCTAGACGATTTCGGCCATAGCGACTGCATTCGATGGCTTTCTAGGTTGATTGTCCAGAGTTTTGGTTTGCTGCTCTGCTCAATGTGGATGTAACAGTGTACTTACTGTATGCCATAGGCGCATCTCAGCCTAACCCTTTGGTTATAACATGCTTGATGATGCTACGTTAGGCGTTTTAATTTTCTTTTTGCGTTGGGCCCTAACGATAGTGATACGCTGCGGAGTGTAGTAGGCATTATAAAATACTTTTGCTTCAGCATGGATGGTCTCTCTGTGTTGAGTCTCTGAGCGTATTGATGAAAGACGCAAGATCTTAAGAACATTATTTTTATTGTATGTGTAAGAAATAAAAAACCACTTAAAAGATTTAAATAATTTGTGCTTCATCATACAAAACCCTTACCAAACCATAGAAATTTAAAACTAACAATAACAATAACTTGTAAGATAATTTAAATATAATAAGTAACGTTAGATTTTAAAAAGTAAACATTGTTTACAATCGAATCACAGATGTAAAAAAGTCTAAGATGTAAACAAACAAATGTTCAAACGCTTCGTGATGTTTGATAAAAATATAAGTAAGCCTTTAAGACCATAATAATATATGATAGAACTTCCTAGACGTGTTTTAAACATAATAAAAACGAATTAGTCTTTTATTTATTCTATGATAGTATATACTTAATTTAAAATCAGATCTATAACATGTCATGAAACAAAGCATGATTGTACCATTATTCTATTTTGCAGCTTTTTTTAAACAAGGATAAAATAATTTGAGAAGGAAGCTACAGCACGACACAATTTAAAGGTTTCAAACTCGATCACGTGTCTTGAGGAGGTAGTTGGAGTCTAAAATCAAGCGATTGCTATAAATTTACTAGAGTTAGCCGTTCGTTCATGCACAACCACAGATATATCACAGAAACCTTTAAGCTATGTCGCACTGTGTCTAAGAATTAAAATAATCAAAAATGGACCATATCAGTCTTACATTGTAAAAAACGGAATGCAACCTTCTTTGTTTAATTTATGAGTTTTCCTATTAGGAGCCATCCATAAATTACGTCACACGTTAAAGGGGGGGAGGGGGTCGACGAAGTGTGACATTGTGTGAGAAGGGGTGGGAGGGGTCCTAAATTTCGTGACGTCACATTTAAAAATCTAATATATAAAAGTATTAACACAAAATTTAAACTATGTATAAACGAAAAATTTTAAAATGTTTTCAAATCTTAAGAGTATAAAACTGAAAATATGTGACGTCACACTAGGGAGGGGAGAGTCTCACAAATGTGACCAGCTGTGACAAGGACTGGGAGGGGGGTCAAAAATTCATGAAATTCGTGTGACGTAATTTATGGATGGCCCCTATTTTAGACACCATAGTTTTATTTTAAAAAGTAAAAATTTACGATTTTTAATATATTCAATTCATTAAATTAAATTAGAAATATAATATTCATAAATTGAGATTATACAACCTTTTCGAAATTTACAATTTTTTTAAACATTTTTTCTAGAAATGTTATATTGAGCAGTGGAGTATCACATTTTTAAAACATACCATTTATGGACATGGTAGACATATTATGGAGTAAAAATACAAACATATTAATAAAGATAGAATATAAAGTACACTTTTTCATGATTATGAATAGAGGAACTTATAAAGAGTTTCTATTTCTATGTATTATCATCCTAACTGCTCCAACCAAACAGTTTAGTACGCAGTGGTCATTTTAAAATGCTAAAGTATGAACTCTTAACAATTCAAAATGCTTAAAAGAGATTCTATTTTGACAAGGCCATAAGCACCTTTAAAATAAGGCATATCTCGATCCCTTCCACTTAAGCCTAGTTTCAGGCAAAATTCGTGTCTACTTAAAATCCACATTGTTTCTCAAATGTTGACGTTAAAGTCCTCATGGGGTGTGGTTGTAAGTCTAAAAGATCCGCATAGTGTTGGCACAGCCGTGGTTCATGCGGTACTGAACGTACATCATGCCGGAGTTGTGCCAGTAGTACAGCGCGCCTAGTACTAGAACGTGCCACCATTGGTGTGAGTGGCCGATGTAGTCCACCTTGCCCGGGAACCAGCGTTCTGGTACCTGGAAAGATAAAGAAAATCATGAGAAAATGGGTTGTACAATAGATGTTTGAGTGTAAGGATATAGTTTAATTAATAATGAAAAGAACTTATCGAAATATTGATGATATACACCATTATTTTTAGGTCGTTCTGGAGCCGAATACCATGAACTCGATCATCGAACTCGAAACGATTGGGACTATTTTTTTCAAAAAATAACAATAAAAAAGAATACGAAAGAATAAATTTAATGTTTTTTTTTTTGTGAAATAATGAGAATCGATCGATGAATGAATTTTTCAATGGGTATCGTTCGCATGTGTTGCCGATCGTGGATACGTTTTACACACACATATGCATTTGAGTTCTCATTATTTCAAAAAAAAACATTAAATTTATTCTTTCGTTTTTTTTTTTATTGTTATTTTTTGAAAAAAATAGTCCCAATCGTTTCGAGTTCGATGATCGAGTTCATGGTATTCGGCTCCAGAACGACCTAAAAATAATGGTGTATTAAAAAAGTCTTCAAGTCATGAAAGTTTATCAAATTTCGACAATGTGGCGATGGGACATTCCATCGGAACAACGGCTTCTAGATTCAAAAAAACAATACCAGCCCGACATTCGTCTAGCGGCGATACTGTATCTTACTTAATATCTGATCAAACTATTTTTTTTTTTGGATGGGACTCATCATCTGGGCGGAGCGGAAGGGAGTGTCAGACTTGTACTGACTAAAACCCATCCATGTTCCTTCTTTCCTGGAACACACGGGTTGTTCCAGGGCCGCGGTATCTCTTTCGAACAGTCCCGCAGCCCCGGCAGGCATCGGCCCTTGCGAACCCCTTCCGATTTGTTGACATCTCTTCGAGGCGCGCGTGGAACACGAAAGCGCTGTCGACACGGCCTATCGTCATAAGACAGACGGACGGCGAGCTAGCCCATTACTCACCGTCCACAGGCCCGCGCCTACGTTGGCCGGGAGCCACCACGTGGCCCCCGACGCTCACTTTAAACACCTTAGGGCAAAATTGACAACGACGGTATTTTTCAAAATCTTTATGTTATCAGTTTTTGTAAGTAATTTTCTAGATAAAATGATGGATCAAGACTATTCAAGACTTGAAGGGCACAAAACAGCAAAAAATACAAATAGCCATTACGTCAACATAAATAATTATATACTTACGCAAATTGACAAAAAATTCTATTACTTATATTTGCATAGTAAACGAAGTTTTTGTACTACATTAATGACAAATAGGCTGGCTTAGAATCAATTAACAAGAATTAAAATTAGCATTTATTCAGAGTTAGTACTGAGTTTAGCATACAATTACCTACTTAGTATTGACCTTACAACATTTGTGTATCTAACACCTATAATCTACTATGTCTAGTGTCTGCCTGGTTATAAATAAGTCATATTCTTGCTTTCAGAGCGCTTCTAATAACATAGTGCGATCATTCAAATCATGGTTCTTGCACTCGTGTAAAATACACATCTCGTGCAAAAGTTACGTAAGTTCACTATTCTTGCAGAATTGAGTCGAGATTCTCGATTGAATCCTGCAAAAGTAGGTAGGGATGTTTAGTACAGATGTTTCTCTACTATTTCAAGTCAAGAAGTCAAGTTGGCAAAATTGATATCAAAATAAAATTTTCGAGAGTTCACGAGGACTTTCAATATTTGATTTCATGTTAAAAATGTTTCAAATGCTGGAGTGGGTGGATGCTTACAGGCTAGATATAAACAAAATGATGATGGGCAACGTACCTTGAAGGCGTATATCACGAAAGCAGTCCCACTGATGGCGTACATCCCTATGACTCTAGGGAAGAACATCTGAAACAACGCAATTGCTAATGATTAGATATTCATTATAATTATAATTTTGTACACAAAGGAAGTAATAATAATTGATAAGATATAAACATGCTAATTTCTTGCTGCGCATTTTTAAATTGCGGGCACTAAGTCATGTAAAGGTGTTTTGGTATCTATATCCTACTTATAATATTAGAAATGCGAAAGTTTGGGAGGATGTCTGGATGTTTGTTACTCTTCCACGCAAAAACTACTGACCGGATCTGGATGAAATTTGACACACAGATAGTATAGATATAACCTGGGATAAAATGTATCCTATGTGCTACATAGGATACATTTTATCCCGGTAGTATGAACCCGTGGGACAAATACCGAACTCCACGCGGGCGAAGCTTGTAGTTAATAAAGGTCAAGCGGAAGAACCTTGTAGTTAATAAAAAAAGTTTAAAAGAATAAAATCTTAAAGATAAAATCCAACACCATCATATTTGAAAGGATCTGAACGACCGAGCTACACGATTACTGACAAATGCTCGCACTAACTGGAAAGGTCCACTCAAATCTATGTGGTTCTTTCTTCAAAAGACCATATCAGACACAAATCTGCATGGTCCACATATGACTTAACCAATTTCTAGACTTTAAAAGCGACTGTGACCTCTGAGTTTGTTTCGGCAGTTTCTCAGAATAGTCAGGTAAAAAAATAACTGCCCCATCTAGTTTTGTAACATAACATGATGTGACGTGTAAAACTTTATTAAAACCAATTTACATAAATAGACTTTAGTCATTATATTGATTGCTATAATAATGGCTCTTTTCATCGAGGAAAAAGATTGTCAATGTCAATTATTAACGTAGACCACTCGAATTGCGACGAACAAAACAACTCGATACTAATTTAAACGGACGGATCGCGTTCAGTATTATTAGTGAAATTAGTGAAATTCGCCCTAAGTACGCATCGACCTTTGGGAACCTACGACACAACTTCGATAAACTTGAAAGTCATCTACTGCCTAGCCTTTTCCCAACTATTTTGGGCTCGCCTTCCAGTCTAAACGGATGCAGCTGGATACCAGTATTTTTACATTAAGCGACTGCCTATCCGACCTCCACAACTCAGTTGATACTGGGTAATACGATACCCTTGGTAAGACTGGTTACCAGACTTTGGGGCCACCTGTAACGACTGTCAAAGACAAACAAATGACAGCCGGGACCAACGGCTTAAAGTGCTCACCGAGGCAAGGAGGAAACTCGGTATGTAATGGATGGTCATCCATCCACAGACCAAACTTGGCAAGCGCTTTGCCTGAAGATTGACCCGTGCAGCTGTTATTATTTAGCCACGAGCACCTACATCAAACTTGAAAGTGTTTTCGAAAAAACATGTACTAACCTGTACCATGGGGTTATCAAACCCTCCCATAGCGTATGTCCAGTGCAGCGTGGGCAGCACTCCGTAGGCTGCCCAGCCGATGAACACGCACATCTTCACCGGGTATGGCACACCCAGCCGAGGGATTTGAAGCACCATCGCCACCACGAAGATCACTGTTACTGACGTCATGTAGAAGGTTTTCAGCTCCTGGAATGATGGAGGAATTGTATATAACATCAAAATAATACGAAAGTCGGAGAATATTGTGGCTATTACAGATTATGGAAAAGAAGATACTGCCACACACTGCCGCCACCCCAAATAAATTGGAATGATAATAAATAAATCGTTTATTGGACTCAATAAAATATAGCGGACGTAAAATCACATGTTTAAACTTGACAAATTTATTTTTAACATAACAGAACTTGTATATTTTATTTTATTTGTTGTTTACCGCTTGACATATAATTTTTGTTTTGCTTTTTGAATTATTATAATTATAAGATGCTATTTGACATTGTAATATGATTATTATTATCTTTTAAGCGCTTTGGTAAAAAAACTGTTAGCTTAGAATGTATTTCTGAATAAATAAATAAATAAATAGCATAATACAATTTCATCTACTAGGGTCTATACAAAAAAAGGCTGCAAGAAACTAAACAGACGCCTGACTTCCAAACTAGGTAAAGAACCTGTATCTTGGAAATCAGTTCACTTCCATGGACAAAATTTAATAGAGACGTTTGTATAATAATATAATAAATAAATAATAATATGACAATTCCAACACTGGCAGTAAACTGTAAAATTTAGATTTAGAATTTAGACATTATTAAATAAATATATTAAAACTGGTTAGGAAATAAGGAAAATTAGAAATCGTGAAATAATTAAACAAGGAATTTAAGTGTGGTAGTATATCGTGTTTGGTGTGGGGTGTGATAGTGTGCAATGTGTGTGATAGTGTGTATGGGTGCTTTTGTGTGTTACTGGTGTAACATGTGTGTTATGGTGTGTATGTGCAAATTTTCTGTATGTTAGTTCTGGTCTGATATTACTTCGGAACATTTATGATGGCTAGAGGATGATGATACCATGGGAAAAACTCATTGAAATCGATCCATCAACTCGGTAGCTACAATGCCATAGACCAAAGCCTTTATAGACATTACAAACAAAAAAATGGGTTATGTGGTGTAGATGGGCTACTGCACAAGATATTGCAATAGAATTAGTTCGTATAGTTCTCAGTTTGAGCCTCAAGATTACCTACACTGGTATCGTACGTATACGTACAGACAAACTCGTTTTCTTTCGTTCTGAATGACGTAGCGTAAAAGTACAATAAAGTAAGTCTAATAATAGAACATCTACCTGTAAACATTCTAATAAGGGTTATTAACCTGCGTTAAGTATATAGTACTAGGGTAACCTAAGGTTAATGCACCAATTAATCACTGGAATCATCATCTGCCAGGCCTTTTCCCAACTATGTTTGTGTCGGCTTCTAGTCCAACCGGATGCAGCTGAATACCAGTATTCTACATGGAGTGACTGCCTATTATTCACACCATTCTCTTGAATCAGCATTTCCATCCAACGTGGCAACGCTGCCCGCGTTCTGGACACTTTACCCTTTGACAACGACGTGGACAACATTTTTGACGCCCTGTAACTCTTTTCCGAATTTTCCGAAATAGTTTATCTTGAACACACAACAATATAGCTCAGGACCATTTCCTACCCTAACAGGTGTGCAAAAATAGTACATTATTATAATTAAAATAAAAAAGTAAAATCATGAAATTGAAATATCAATAACTTAAAAAATGACAACTTATACACATTACAGACGTCACAAATTCAATTAATTATATGCATCGATCCTGACCCAGCTCCGAATAAAAACTGGCTTGTCCACCTTATGCCGACAACGTATTCTTTCGTACTTCGGCCACACAGTGCGCATTGGCGAGGAAAATTTGGAATATCTTATTGTGGTTGGGAATACCGAAGGCAAACGATCGCGCGGTCGTTCACCAACAAGATGGACCGACCAAATTAAAAGCTCGGCATCCAAATTCTACACGCGCTGGACAGAAACCAGTGGAGGCAGATCATCCGCTCCAGATACAACTCTAATGCTGACCACGATCCCCAGGTATAAGGAACCGACACCAGAGAGAGAGAAGCGATTTTTAATGACAGCATTTTTTTCTAATTATCGCAAGCTTATAGCGTGCATTGCATTGATTCGTACTAAAAGAAGCTATTGAAATATTAGACATAATATAACAAAAAGCGCCTATCATAACTACTCGAAAATAAAAAATGGAGTTCAGTATTTTTGTATTATTACCTCTTTGGCTCTCCCCTTTGCTAATCTATCAATTGAAAGGCGCATAATAATGCATGCCACACACGTGGCGACAAATTGCAGCAATTTAGATGTGGGAACTACTGTACCGTACTTCCTTCGTAAGTTTTTTAACATGCTACAGTGATCGCTAGATATCCATCTCCCTAAGCCTTTTAATAAAATGAATTTAAAACACTATGTACCTACCTACTCAGCTTAATATTTTATAAACCCAACTTCTACCATTCTTAACTCCATTTTAATCATAAATGAAGCCCTCTCTGTTCTTGGTTACTTAGAGATCAAATTCGTAAGCGACAATCTTCCGCAAATGATCTGTCTACGGTCCCACGTAACACTGGAACAACACAAACAGCTAATCCAATATTCTAACCGCGCGTTTTCTACATGGGTGGTCGGTTCAATTACTTCATCTCACGTAATTACAACGATAACATTTAAATAACACTTTAAATTCGAGTATACCAATTATTAGGATGGTATGAGAAGGTCATTGGTGCTTTGTTTTGCAACAAGAGTTACAAAAGGTGGACCCTCCGTGCATACTAAGGTCTCATTGAGTCGCAGTGTGTTCCGAGCCTACTGACCGAGCTCTTGGCCTTAAAATATTTACGAAACAAAGAAATTAAATATGTACACTTAATGACGGTTTATATTCATAAATCATTTTGTTCACGTATCGAATAGAATTTACGTCAGTGAAAAGTCCACGTTGGCTGACATGGATTTCAATAATACATTAATACTGACGTGACGAGTTGTGAGGACAATGTGCTATTAGGTACATGCCAGCACATCAAGCTACTACAATCTGTCAAATTTCTTTAATAGACAGATTTTCATCTTTATCGCTACAGTTTTAGGTTCTAGTTTGATTGGGACAATTTGACAGTTTCGGGTAGCTTGATGTGCTGACGTCTATACGAGTGTAAATTACATTTAACATTGTAAACAAATAAAAAATCGTTAGTCCAAACAAGTTTCTTCAGAAGAGACAGGAAGAGACACACTTTCTTCAGTTAAAGAGGTGCTAATCAGAGATTTTAGCCGACGCCGACGTTTGAAACTCTGCTATTGCTTAAATACTGTACAATTTGCATACATGGTAATTTCGCACTTTCAAATTGACGGTGGTCATATTAAACTATTACAATCTAGAATAAAATCATAACCCCCTTTTGGCTTCGCCGTAGTCGAGTAAAAAGCAGGGACACATGAGCTAGCATATTCTTTATAAACTCCTCTTAGAAACACCTGCCAAGAGGTGCTATTTAAAAAATTATAATCCACAGTACCTAATTGCACAAGCAATATTATAGTAGGTATGCTAGAGTCTTACAATAGCGTGTTATGTACCCACATATATACATTATGTACCTACCTTCTGTTATATTAAACTTTTCATAATCGCATAGTGAAGTCAATTAAAAAATTAAACAGTATGACTTTCAATTAGGAAGCAGAAAGATATGCTGAGATTATACTTCTAACTGGTAACTGTTTAGTCACGTTTTCTCGCAAACCAGAACATTATCACGTGTCTTAGAGTAGTTCCTATCTACCTAATTACTAGCGAGTGTCTTTGTGTGAAGACTTGATCGGCTCACATTGACGTAGGTATAGTTCACTAAACTTTCAGGTCAACTATCATTAGACGTTTTAACCGAGAATATGTAGCGAACAAATAAGGCTTAGTTGAAAAAACAACTCAAACTGATGCTGAGCAAAAAAGAGTAAAGCTTCACAGCGAGAGTCAGCGAGACCAGTCTTGATTTTTTTTTCTGACAAGTGATTAACTGGTAACGTAAAAAGGAACGCGTATACAGAATTGTATGTAAGTACCAAGCCCATGCATCGAATAATCAAACCGTCATTGGAAGCTACTATAAAATGCACTCAATTGCAAAATAAAAGAGTAGAAAAAGTAGGTTGCCATACCGAAATTAAAGCAAATGAGATGTTGTCTCAGTGAAAGTAAACCAAGTTCAGATACGCACAAGTTTTTGTGATATTTTCGTATGAACCGTCCAAAGCGCTGCGAGGTGCTTTCTCTTTTACTGTAAGTCAAATATAGGAACCGGACATCAGGTAGGTATCAATGATTATCTCTAGAAGTCTAGACACATTGCTTGCAGCGATGAAAGCGATTGAGATTTCGCGTTTTTAAATGAAATGCTCATAAATTTGGAAGAACTCGTCCATGATCACCCAGAACCAATGCTGGTGATTAGAAATACTTATCGATTTTGTTTCGGTATTGAAGTACATCGGATTGTGAAAAAATGTGCACGGACGGATAAGAAACAACCATAGGTACGTTATTAGTTTCTTTGCATTGAATTCAAGCGATAGTGTCCATATTTACTGCCTCATAAATTAAGTATGGTTGATGGCTTGCGAACAAGAGACATTACATTATGAGTTATACCTTTAATATAACCTGTTCTGAAGCTTTCCGTTATTATAAACTGCATAAACACTGACCTTCATTTTAATTGACATCCAATTTAAAACGAAGGCTAAAGTTGAAATCGAATATTTCTATTTTGCAGCATCCATATCAATGATACTTGCTTTCACGAATTTCTTAACGACTTAGCAAGTGAACACGCAAGCGATATCATAAATGATAATGTTTGTCCACGTGGAGTAGCGGCATACAATGTGACATTAAGGTCTTGTTTCACAATGTCCGGATAAGAACTAATATCTAACTACTAGGTCAACTAAAAATGGATCAGAATTTGTACGAAATGATCTGCTAAATGAGATGAAGTTAAAACAACGGAGTTATTGTGTAACACGCTCTTAGTCATAGTGCACAAACTTTGACAGTTCAACAATATTCATTACTTTATTTACGTTGTTTAGCAAACGAATTTTCAAACACATGGAGTAATGGACTATGTGTGTTACGCAATTGGGGTGCAGATGGAGCAGAATTTGTGTGAAATGATCTGGTAAAACTGTGAACTTACAGCATGACACCAGAAGGCGTAATAAACGCCGGAAGTGTAGATGGCGAGCAAGGAGAGCGCGATTCCGAAGAGGTCGTACATGAGGAACGTGTTGTAGTCGTGCTCAGACCGGCAGGAGAATGTGTGGTATAGAGCTGATAGTAACATGCATATCTGGAAACAGAAAAAAAAAAGATTATTAAAGAAACTGACAAACATACAGACATACAATCGAAAAGCATCGCCACGCATTGTAAGTTAACCCTGCTCAATTTTTCTGATCGTGGGGTATATTTTAATGACACATAACTTTCACATGGGGATATGCAGAAATTACAAAACGGCACTGAAAATATTGTGGGAGAAAACCCCCAGTAAGAGGTAAATCTGATATGTTTTAGATCTTTGCTATCTCATGCAATATTTTTATATGCAACGTAAACATTTTGCGCGTCTGTGATACCCATTTTAAAAATAGTGATAGAATAGAAATAAATAGCAAAAGAATTAATGAAACATATTCCTCAAATATCAATACAACGAAATGATCCTACTAAATAGAACATAAGCTAAAAGTTTCAAAAAATTGGGTTGTCTAATATGGCATGAAGCCAAGCATGTTACTGCTCCGTTTGAACAAAACGAGCATTCCGTAGTACATTGACTTCGAAAATGTTTTTGACAGCTACGCAATAAATGGAGTAAGTGGTCCAAACTTTGTCTAGAATTGGCTCAAAACTTTGTCATTTACGAGACGGGTTTAACTAGGGCGCCGCAGTAAACAATTTAAATTAATTAAACAGTATTGTAGTGGGACAAACTATACATTATTTTAAAACACTTTTTTTTTAATTTAGAGAGTTCATACATTCATACTTTTGAAGTAAAAAGTGGAATTTACTTCAAAAGTATGGATGTTTACTGTCTTGTATAGTCTAAATAAAAACTATTTAGCGATATTCGCATAAATATTGGAGTAACCTTAATATTGACCTCATAAAATCATTGGCTCATTAACTTTACATTGCTAAATTCCAAGATCCATCACATATGGGTGCTAATTTTGAATTTACGCGGAAGCATAATAATTTGGACTAGCCTTGTTACGCCCTAAATGGCTAAACGTTAAAAAATATATAACACACATTTTATTATTTATGTATCCGTAATGTTCTAGGAACTAGTTTAAGAAATCATTAAACATAGCAGCATCGTACCAACGCACTTATGTAATACAACAGCGAGTTGTTACGTAGAAAGGTCGACAGTACCATCTATTATATTAATCATACGCTAGGAATACTTAGAAAGAAAATCGATGAAACAGGCTTCGCTCAATGTCATTAAATATGCACTTTCTTGTACGTAAAAATCAATTGTCTTAAAGCGATCTGTAGACCTTCGACACGACTTGAAAACTTTCAGCCTTTTAAAGAAATTGATTTTTATGTTAACTTTAACATAAGGTCGATTTGACTAACACATTTCCGGAAAAAATCATAGTGCGCAAAGGAAGTACCTTTGTGCCCAAAATAAACGAACATTACCATATAAAGCTGCAGATTATCTCTACATACAGCAAACAAAACCAGTTTTTGCTTTAAAACTACAACACCGAGTGCCTCTTCATCGCCCCACTTCGAGCATCAAGCCACTATTTACAGCCTTCGCTTCGTTACAAGTTACAACATCGACACAAGACCAACAAACCAGTACAGTAGGTTCCTATAGATCTATGAAAAGCATCAACACTTGGACACATAGACGTGAATGAATGAAAAATGATCTTGTGGCCGGTGTCAACTTGAGTTTGTTACCTCTTTATGACCTACGTTTGTTTGATGTTTAATCATTCTCACTTTCAACTCAATTGTCCATTTCCATTTCGTATCCATAACCCTGCTTTCTTCGACAAAAATTTCTTTGACAGATACTTGTTAATTATATGCTATAAAACCCTGAAGCTGGTATAAATAACGCATAGTAAGTAGAGAAAGATGGTGGGTCGTTCTGTCTGTGGCACAATAGTAACCTGTTTCAATGTTTGACCTACTGCGACCGACATTCGTGACATTCGGCAACATTTGCTATTTAAATTAGCTAGGGAAACTCCGGTGACAGGATAAAACGAAAAAAATATGTTTCAATGTTTTTTTGGCTCAACGAGTTCAGGTATCTTAGTTACTCTATCATGTTCGATATCAATACCATATCCATTACGTCTGCGAACTTCTGCTAGCTACTTTTATTTGACCTTATACTACACGTTCCAAAGTAAATTCCTAAATCAAACCATGTTGCATTGCAAAACAAAAAGTTTCATTTTAGTTACGTTTATTTTGATTAAAGACCATAATATCGATTAATGGATCCAACCAGCGTTGCATGTAATTTAATACTGCGAACAATTTAATCAAAAGTTGTTAGATTCGCGTTATGCACATACTAATATAGCATACCTACTACTTATATCGCATGTACACGTTGACAGTGAAAGCATTTCTTAAGTAGACAGATTACTGACAATCTCCCGCATATATCAGGCGTGGTTGGAAAGTTATTTACAATGTTAAATTAATTTTATACAATATTTATTTCAAGGCAAGATTTTTGCACACAAATAAGAAAAGAAGACGCATATTCATTTTGTTTCTGCTAGTATTTTTCTCTCTATTTTATACTGTTTTTTTATCTATTTTGGTTATAGGGTTTTAAGTACTTAGGTATTTAAGTGACACACATTCAATATTTCAAAAAGGTAACTGAAAAATATATATAAACAAACAATCACAATTAATTCAAATTGTAATGAAATTAATCAACTATCGTAGGTCAACTTAGGTTTCAATACAATATTTATCAATTTAAATAAAAACGATATTTTGTGCATCATTATAACGCCTAAAAGATAAACAATAGCCTGCACGGATAGTCATTAACGCTCTTTTTTATAATTTCTTACTTTCACTAACGGGAGAAAAGCGGGTCGAACGTCTGAGCCGCAAACTTTCAAGACGTCGACCACCGACCAATGGTGTAGAGCTCATTTCGTAATGGCCACGTCACTACGGACATGGAAATATTGTATTACGCCGCTCGTATGTCCAAGTGCTAAAATAATACTAAACTGATGGAGGGGGCAACAAACCTTGTGTTAATAGTGTAAACATGAATTTTGCTCTTGGGTTGACGCTAATGAATTACTCAAGAATTATATTTGCATATTTATTACTTTAGGAACTGGTTTTTTAGGTCAGCTTTCAATGCGCTATGAAATCATAAATTATCTTGAGTAGTAGGTAGTTCAATAACATAAATGTAGAATGTGTAAGAGTAAAGACACTAAAAAAACCATCAATCTTGGACATAACAATATCCAATAAAAATATCATTACAAAGTGCATTAAACATTACAGTGCAAAAATTTCTACAGTAACAATCGTTAAAGTGTTAAAACAGTTGTAATAAAACGAGCCAATCATTCAATGGTAGCAAAATATCAAAATAAACAATAACAACATTCATAAACTTCTTGCTTCTATAAACTTGAGTGAGCACTAAAACGATGAAAAGTGTAATTTAAAGCATAATAGTGTGGATATTCTGAACACATTAGTTACAAAAAAAACTGTTTTTGTGGAAAAAAAGTGCAAAAATAACTATTGCATGAATCATCATAACGTCTTTTTAAATTTCAAACTAAACAATACGATGAATGTGAATCACTATTTCGCCTAATTACTCAACGGCACAGTTGGTCTAGCGGCCGCGGTCACAGCCTCGCCTCGTTGAAGTGTGGACGGCGGTGTCGTGAGTTCGATCCCCAGTGAAACAGGATTCTCTTTTTAAAGTTTATTTCAAACTTTACAACCATCGTATAATAAATCAACATGAATTTTCTGGATAACATAACATTCCGACGCACGAGGACCAAGTCTGATTCAATATTAAACGACAGTGAGGTAGTAGCTAATAAATCAACATTAAATGAGACCGTTACGAGTGTACCCGAAATGTCCGATGATGAAGACGACATAGTTAAGAAACTACGTGAACAAATTACTCATCTTACATTAGAACTACAGAACGCCCACTTAGAAATTGAATCTTTGTCTGTGGAAAATAATAATCTCAAGGCCTTAAACGAAAAATTAAGTAAAAATAATGATGTTAATAAGAATGTAACTTTAACACCCACCAAACTACAGACGTCCAACTCAAAAAGGAACAAAAGCAGTAACAATAAAACCAATAAACAAACGCAAACAGAAACGCCGAAATCGAAGATAAATAACGATATTAATAAACTAACACCACCAAGAGTGAATATAGTCAAAAACTATTCAAAACGTAACAAAATATGTATTATAAGCACAGACAACAAAAATAACTTGCTATATACTGCACAAAACGTATTTGAGAACTGTGAACTTTGTCACTACGTCACACCCCATGCAAGTATGCAAGTTTTGTTAAAAGGTATTAGAGCCAAGTTAGCGAATTTGACTTCATTGGACTACTGCGTTATTCTACTAGGTGAAGAGGACTTTAAAGTTACAAATAGATATTTAGATGATATATTACAGATAAGAAAAGACCTGCAAGAAATCACAAATACTAATATAATTATCTGCACCCCTACGTACAAATTTTTTACAAACAACTACCTGTACAATTCAAGAGTAGAAACTTTCAACAATTTATTATATTTGGATACCATTACTCACGAACATGCTTACTTTTTGGACAGCAATGAGAATTTGATATATGACGATACGATGTTCGACAGACGCACCGGCGCGATAAATAGATTTGGAATGCAGTCATTGTTCAAGGACATTTATAGAATGACTGTTTATATAGAATCCTCCATCGCTAGCTGCAAATATGGAGCTGACCAAAACAAGGAAATGTCACCGAGCCAAAATAACATCCCAAAACCTACTCCGCAGAAGCTTTTTCGGTCATAAATATATCACCATAATGCACCAAAATATAGCAGGCTTAAGGAACAAATCGGATGCATTAACAATCTGCTTACAAGAACTATCGGATAGTAAAACTGATATTGATGTTATTTGTCTGACTGAACATTTTATGATGTTGGGCCATGAAGATATATGTATGATACCTAATTTTTGCATAGCTGCCTACTTTAGCAGAAGTAATTCTAAAAGAGGAGGTTCGTGTATCTACGTGAAAAAAGGTCATCATTGGAAAGCGATACAAAAATCGATGTTATTCACTGAGTGTTCAACTTTTGAATGCTCTGCAATAGAACTTATAGACTACAAAGTTGTTATTATCTGTTTATATAGGGTTCCGGTTGCTAGTAACCTAAGTAATTTCTTTGAGAGATTGGATAAGATGCTCAAATATGTAAACAAAAATTATAATAAGCATAATATTGTAATAGCTGGGGATTTCAATATTAATATGTTAAAACAAAATAACATCACATCTGAATTTGAATGTTTACTTCTTAACTATAACCTAAGACTTAAGATAACTGAACCTACCAGAAAAATCAGCAATACATGTATTGATAACTTTGCTCACAACTACCACAATAAGTGTAAAGCTGAAGTTATTGACTTAGCATTATCTGATCACACGGCTCAGATACTGAGATGCCAGGTCAAAAAGATATGCCTGATAAAAAGCTGGAAAATTAAACGTAGAGATTACTGTGAGGAAAATCTTAAGAAGTTTAGAAATTGTATAGAGAAATTGTCTTTTTCGGAAATGTACTCAGCCTCTGATCCAAATATAGCCTATAATGCTTTCATTGATTCTTTCAAGTTATTTTATGAGCTTTGCTTTCCATTTAAATATATCACCATTAATACACATCGTAAAGCTAAATGGATAACGCGAGGAATCAAGACCTGTAGTATCAAAAAACGTCAACTTTTATGGCAATACAGGAAAAAACCTAGCCAGATAAATAAAGCTAAACTGACAGAATTTTCAAAAAGGTACAAAAAAGTAATCAAATTCACACAGCGCGCACAAAATAATCATTTAATTAACGCGTCGGATAATAAAAGTAGAACAGCATGGAAAATTATAAACGAATCTAAACAAAATCTACCAAATGATGCTATAACTAACATTAAAATAAATAACAAAATAATAACTGACCCTTGTGAGATATCTAATGCTTTTAATAATTATTTCATCGATAAAATAGTACCTAAGGATGATTCACTTAATATGCAGTATAAATTGTATATGTCTACTAGGCAAAAATCCATGTTTCTGAAGCCATGCTTACCGCATGATGTATTGCAGATTATTAGGAGTTTAAAAAATACGAGCAGTGTAGGTCATGATACCATATCAACTAAAGTCTTGAAATATATAGCTACAAATATTTCTGCTCATCTTTCTTACCTGATAAATCTATCTATTGAGGCTGGAATCTACCCTGACAAATTAAAAATTTCTGTCATAAAACCAGTCTACAAAAAAGATAATAGAGAATGTCTAGAGAACTATAGACCCATTGCCTTAGTTTCAGTTATTTCCAAAGTATTCGAGAAATATATTTACAAAGAGCTTAATAACTATTTAGAGAGTAACAATATTCTAGCAAAAGAACAAAAAGGTTTTAGACATAATAAATCTATAAATATGGCCATATATGATTTTCTGGATTTTGTTATGGTAAATGTTGACAAAAAAATACCTGTCTGCTCTATCTTCATGGATATGACACAGGCTTTTGATCACGTTGAACATGATACATTGCTAGGTAAACTTAATGATTATGGAATGAGAGGTAATGTACTAAAATTATTTGAATCATACCTCAAAGGCCGTCACCAATACACTGAATTGACCAGAGTGAATACTCTAACAAAAAAAGAAGAAACTTTTAGATCGTGTGAACGTCAACTAAACTACGGCGTTCCTCAAGGAACCGTTTTAGGACCACAATTTTTTATTTTGTACATCAATGACTTACCCAATGCCACTGATAATCCCATAGCTCTTTTTGCGGATGACAGTACAGTAACAATAAAATGTAAAGACATAAATACTTATGAAGATGACATAAACAACACATTGAGGTCAGTCATGAATTGGCTTAATATTAATAATCTCAAAGCTAACTTAAGTAAAACTAAAATAATGTACTTTAGACAACGTTTGCCGGCACCGAATAACCTAAATGTAAAATTTAACATGCAATCAATAGATGAAGTAGACAATTGTAAATTCTTAGGCTTATATATTGACGACAAAATGACCTGGAAGCCTCACATTGAACAGCTATGCAAGCGAGTTAGTAGATCTGTCTATGCCCTACATACACTTGCACGCAAAATAAACTCCAGTGCACTTTTAATTGCGTATCATGGGCTGGTGGCATCTATTCTTAGATACGGCATAATTTTTTGGGGGAACTCTACTGATAAAGATCTTGCCTTTAAGGCACAGAAACGATGCATTCGGGCTATGTTTGGTCTAAAATCAACAGAAAGTTGTGTGCCTTTCTTTAAAAAGCACAGTTTATTACCACTGCCGTCACTATACATATTTGAAGTGGCAGTTTTTGTTAAACAGAATCCTCATTTATTTACATTAGCATCTACAGTTTCTAATCGGACCCAAAGGGACAAAAGTCGTCTGTATATTCCAAAAACTAATACTGCCTTAATGTATAAAAGTGTCTTTCACATGGCACCAGTTATATTTAATAAATTGCCAGCAGAGTTAAGAAACCTACATTTTAATTTATTTAAACAAAAACTGAGAAGTATGCTGTGCCAAAAATGTTATTATAGTCTATCAGACTTTTTATTAGACAAATTTTGACATCATCTCCTAATTGTAATTATTGTAATAAGTAATCCGCTTCTATGACATTATTGTAATAATTCAAACTGTAATTAATTATAATTTATCTTGACATTTACTTAAAAATATTTTGACTTTTTGACTTGATTGTTGTATAAATTGTAACTCGTAATGTTTGTATGCCTATAATAGGCTGATCATAGCGCACTATTACCTTTTAAACCATGACCAACCACTGTACCTATGTTTCACAAATAAATATTTCTGATTTCTGATTTCTGATTTCTGATTTCTGAACAATAATTAGTTAACTTTTATTGGATTTGTTGTGGCAGCAAGAGTAGCATATTATGATTTCGATAAAAAATACAATTAACGTCATACATCTAAAGGTGCGTCCACACTGCTTGCATTTTCGAGAGCAGTTAGCGAAAATTCTAAAACGAGCGTTCGTGTAGCACCTCGTTCCATTGCGAGTCAGTCACTCATTTATGTGGCTCGAAAGGCTGATGCCAATGCCGTTGAAGCTTTCTCGGAGAAGGAACGTTGTGCTCGCGAGTGAGCATTGTAACGTGAGCATTACGGTTCAACATACATAGATACATACTCGTAGCCATAACGCGCAAATGCTCGCATTGTGGACGCAACTTTAACAGACTGACGTAACACGCAATTAGTAAACTTACCAGAAAGCACGAGAACAACAACCCAGCGACGATCTTGTCCGTGACGGTAGCATGAATGTTTATGATGACCAGGTCGTTGACCGTCAGGAAAAACAGCAGGAAGAAGCCGAATATGTGCGTCCATATGTTCATAGTCTCATTCGTCCACCAGAATATGCTAAAACAATACAAAAATTCGGTCATATTTGGAACGCGGAAACCTCAAAACGTAGTAGAATTTGCATTGCATAATAGCACATTTTAGGCCGGTGAGGAGGTCAAACATTTATTATGTGTGTGAATAAATAATTTGTTTATCGACATTAAGTCTATTTGTCTTCCTACGTAATGCTATCATTTCTTTCAGATATCAGTCAAGATTAATTGAAGTCTGTTAGTTGATCTCATGCTCATCTTACGTGTTAATTGTATTAGTTCTTATATGGAATAAGATCTACTTAGATAAGACCCGGTATCAACCACACTCGACCTTAAAGGCGACCGGTTAGTGATGCATGTGGTTGCAACCGACAACCAGTAACAAATTGTATCAGCACTTCTGCAGAGTAATATTTCATTCTTTACGTAAGAAACAACCTCGTAAAAGATACACTCTGTATGTCAAGAACGTGAAATGGTAGGTGTGTGTGTTTTACATCGGAAGGCGGAGGTCCGGTTGCAGCTGTCTGGTGGCGCAACTTGGAAGAGGCCGAGATCTCTATGGTTTGTAGGAGACTGTTATAAGGCAGAGCGGAGTTTCGCGGTTACTTTGATCATCTTCTTAGTATCGTTTCGACCGAGACTGTCTAATTTTATTTGTAAACACATGGACGAATTCTTAGATTACAAAAGCATCTGGAATTATTCTTCACTTGGTCTGTCATGGTTAGAGAATCTGCAAAGGCTACCTAACCGTGTACCTAGTTTAGACAGGAAACTAGCATGTATTTAGGTACTATCTTATCTTCACTACTCTTACTTAAGTTCTACAAATTGGACCATTGCTGGTAACATTGTTTGCATTGCACTGCAATAATTATATGAAACTTCATTATACAGTTACACTCTGATTTCCACGGGTACGTACTTAGATAGCATCTGTATTGTAGGTACCCATGTACTGCAATATATCTGTTTAGTCTGTTTACGGTGTTTGCAAAATAGAGAAAGTTTTCAAAATCTGTGATTTCTTCCTGTAGAGACAGAGACAACACTATTTAGAATATGTGACAAGTAGAGTGGTAAAAATGGCTATATGAAAATAGGGAGACGATACAAACGTATGGATGTGTCAAAGACTGTCATCATCTCATCATCTTCCTACCATTGTCCCATGTTACTTGGGGTCGGCGCAACACGTTTTTCACTTCCATTCTCCCCTGACAGCCGTCACACAATCATTTGCACCTTTTTCTTTCACATTCCTCACACAATCCATCCATTGTTTCCTTGGTCTTCCTCTCCATCCATCAACATTTATATTCATCACTCTTTTAGTCACTTGCGGTTCGTCCCTCCTCATCACATGTATAGCTAAGAAATCAGCAAATAGGACTAATTTAATATGTAACCCATTCATTGCTACTTCAATTAATTTTGTAAAATTTCAAATGTGTGCCACTTCATATTATTATGAATTACAATAGAAAATACACGTGAAAATGTGTATTTTCATATAAATAATAGTAAATATACCAATAAATCCTCAAAAAATGGTAAACGCACCAATTGCGTTGGTGGCACTTGCAAGAAAACAGTCAAATACAGTGCAAGTCAACGCACCGTTTGCGTTCGAGTTAAAAAGGTGTTATGCAACAATATCAATATTAGACAAGAAATATAAATAAAATAACATTACATTATTAAATTTACAAAAAAAGAGAGTGGCACACTGAACGCAACTAGTGCGTTGGTAGCATTATATAGAAATTTCATTCTGCAACATTAGGATGACAACTAGGTAGATGGGAGGACGAAACAAAATAGGTGGTAGGTCGATGATCAGCGTTACATAGACCTTAGTTGGGTCAATGCAGTGCCTTTGGCAACAACTAAAAACAATCAAAGCTAAGACACATGACTGTTTAGTTCAGTATTTTTTCCGGGCAATAAAGTATTGTTATTAAACAATTAAGTCAAAATGCCAAACATCAACGTGATATTTTCCAATTATTTTTATTTAAACATTTTTTATATCAGTCTGTTAACTTTCTTTATAAATTGTAAACCCTTCTTGTTGTAGTATTGTTGCAAAATTAGGGACAAACTCGTTTCTCATTTGTGTTTCTTAATTATCAATTAAACAGTCTAATACAGTTCCAACTTAACAATTTATTGAGGTCACGCATAATTTGAACGCAATGAAAATTTGAAGGAGGTTTTTATATTGTGCATTTGATTGAAATAAATATTTATATCAACTAAAATATTATCATATAATACAGGAGTAGCTCGTGGCTAAATAAGACAACCGTTCGGGTCGATCTTTAGGTTAAGCCGTGTTTACCTAGGTTGGTCCGTGGATGGGTGACCACCCATTAGGTACATACCGAGTTTCCTCCGTGCCTCGGAAAACACGTTAAGCCATTGGTCCCGGCTGTCATTTGTAGATCTTTAGAGTAGACAGTCGTTACAGGTAGTCAGTGACCCGAAAGTCTGACAACCAGTCTTACCAAGGTGTATCGTATTACCTAGCACTAATTGGGTTGTGGAGGTTAGATAGGCAGTCGCTCCATGTAAAATTCTGGTATTCAGCTGCATCCAGTTAGACTGGAAGTCGACCCCAACATAGTTGGGAAATGGCTAGGCAGATGATGATGATGATAATGAATTTACTCCGGTTTACTGTTGTTTAAAATTTCCGGGACTTAATCCTTCCTGGCTGATATCAAGAACTGTTGTCACGAGGAAATTGAACAGATAGATAATTCCCTTCCACAATTATAAATACATATTAATAGTTACAAAAACTCAATAGCGGAACATGGCCAGCCACATATCTGTTACATTCAAATGAATTGGTCACATCTGTGTCATGAAGTCATGAAAGAGCTACCAAGAACAAACCTTCAAAAGTCACAATACTAGCCGTAGCCGAAAACAAAAACAAAAAACGGTCCCAGAAAGCGATTCCGGGATTGCATGAACTCAATTGCAATATAGTTTAAGAGCTAAAATCGCAATAGATCAAAGCGGAAAGAAGAAAGGAAGACCTTAGTCCGGCAATGGGATAGCATAGGCTTTGATAACGGTAATGCAATTGTGTCCCCACACCCCAGCCCGAAGTGACAAGGAGGAACACCGTGTAGTTTTATTAGTACAGAGCACTTCGCTGGCGGAGGACATCCATTAAGGATTTCCACACGAAAAAAAAGGCTTAGACAACGGTCAAGATATGAATTGTGGTTGAGCCTTTGAAAGTTCCTACGCACGATACGTAGAAGCCACGGCTCAATGGATCAGTAATGAGGTCTACAACAGTTATGAAAAATCGCACTATTTCTTAACAAGCTAGCATCGTTACGGAGCTGTCTTTTATACATGCAACAGTATATAACATGAAACTCTATATACATCGTCTCAACTTTCGTTATCAGCGCTCAACTAATGGTAATGACAAAGGTGTAAATAACACATAATACGGAGAAAATAGTAATGACTATGTATCATTATACGAGCCCATCTCCATTTACAGACACACTGTATTAGAAATGTAATGTGAACTGCAGCGTTTCCGATGCCGGTTTAGAAGTACGAAAATTCTGCCGAGCCTTTTCTTATTTCTGGCCTAAGAGCCTTTTCCAGCATTCCAATTTGAGCTTATTATGCTCAAATTGGAATGCTCGGAAAAGGCTCTTTCTCGAAGAGTTTTTGGCTCAATCGTTCAGCGCAAATAAAACGCGATAGTTGAGAGCTCAAAGATTTAAATTCTTTTATAATTAACTTAAATACTCGGATTTGCCTAGTCCAGGTTAAAAATCTGCGTGGATCAATCGCAAATCTCTGGCAATTGTACAGCGAGTTTGCTGCACTCGCGTGTTTCTATAGACTAGATTGCAGTAACACTAATACAGTAGTGGCGTAAATTACTAACCTTCGCAGGTACTATCTGCGATTACCGCTCCACAAGAGGAATGATGCTGCAGGTCTAAGAAATCTACATGTTAATTAAAAGTGACGTACGCGGTACTAGGTGAACTGATGTAGATAAAATCAAGAGCTATTCTCATCTGTCATCATCTCTTTAGCTTAAAATGATATAATCATTTTGGGCCGCTATGAATAAGACATCTATGTAGAGCCATTTCGAAATTTGAAAAATTCTGTCAAAAAGCCGGGCATTTTTTCTTTTTATCTTTTTTCCGGTGGTTAATTTAGTTTTTTAATTCTTAAAAAAATCCTTTAAGTTGAAAGTCCCGATAAATGACAAGCGCGGACAAAGTCAGGACAGAGACTCAAAAAGCTGGACAAATCCGGACGGTTGGTAACCCTATCTAGGAGATTGCATTTTTCGTGGTTGGAACGTAAACTGAAAACGTAAGGAGCAGATCATGAATTTATGCAGCACATTTTTAATGATGTTGCAAGCTTAGTTACACCCAGTTTCGTCCAAATAGCTGACAAAAACCAATGTGAGCTTGAAAATTTTGTTATTTTGAGCGTTGATTAATAGCTTTTCATAAACTGGGTGTAAGACTATAAGCTATTTATTTTTGACTGCATTTCAATGTAAGCAATGAAAGTTCATGTTTTTTTTGCCATTCTTGACCTACCTCACAGGATAAAAACGCCGAAAACCTAAACATTATTGAAACAACCATAACAGCAGAGGTCAGTGACACCGGCACAATTCCAGTTTATTAAAACATCTTAATCTCTAAAATTAAATTCAACTAGCGGCCCGTTCCGGCTTTGCAAAGGTGGACTTTTTTTTTAAATATAGCCTGTTACTCAGGGATGCAGCATTCTAATGGTGAAAGAATTTTTGAAAACAGTCCAGTAGTTTTTGAGTTTATTTGTTACAAACATTCAAAAATACAAATCTTTCTTCTTTATTTATAATATGTATTAGTGTAGATGTTGGACCTACTAAACTTGTTGTTAGGTAATAACTTAACACATATAAAATAATGAAGTATGAGATTTACCTTTCCCAACATAGTCTGGTGGGCAATAATTTTCTGTACCCGTCTCTTATAAACTGATTATGTTTAATATAATCTGGTGCCTGTTCATATTTGAGGAGTTGCCGGTAGTTGATGTACTCCTCCTCTTCTTTGGTCAAGTTATTATTGTCTTCTAGTTTCTTCCCTCTCCGCAGCAGACCATTGCTTTGGCAACAGCTCTCTGTTCTAAATTCATCTTCTAACTGAAACAAACAGCACATTATAACTATGAAGATGATGTGTTATTATGTTTTGATATTCAATTAATGAATCACAAGCAAAAAATTTTCATCCCTGTCAATAAAGGCAGGTTCCACACATGATAGTGGGACTTGAAAGAAAAGAACAAATAGTTATGGACCAAAGTAAGCAATACAACACTAGGTGTAGATTGAAACGATTAAGTCTACCTTGAACCCTGTGTAATGTCCCAAACTGTGGCTTTTAGTGTAAGCTTGCATTTAACCATTTTATTTTGCGCCCTGACATGACACTTTTTCTTCTTCATGTTGCTTGCACAACAGTATTTCAAATTAAATATTGGAATCTGTTTTAAAGGTTTCTTCCTTGTTATCAAAACAGTTTTGAAAGTGGGTCTTACATGTTCAGTTTAAAAATAATAAGATTTTGTAGAGACAAAGATGTTTATATCGGGTAGTATTTAAATGCAAATCAAAAAATATCCTTTTTCTATGCAATAAGATTCCGAATTCCCATCAAAATTACTGATTGCACAGCAAAATATTCAACTCAAAATAGCAAAAGCTTTTTCATCAATGCACAGCTAATAATCTTAATGCACATTATACTGGGGGTGCCCCTGACGTCGACCGTCTAGGGTTAGCGTTTCCGTCAGCAAAACTTTGCTGTGCAGTCAGTATTTATGCTATGTATGTAGTATTTTTGTACAAAAATAAATTTAACTGATGTAAAAAAGAATATAAATGATGAGTATGTATTGATAGGCATTTATTTGATATGCAATTTATAATATCCTGTTTATATCTATTTTGTTATAATATATTATGTTACACATCTTGTTTCCAGAAAAAATAAGTGCATTCACAAACATGTGAATGTACACTCTTAACAGCATTGTGAAGAGATTTTCTCTTACTGTATTGAATCTAATTTTACTCTAGAAGTAGTATTTTGGAATCTATGTTATTAAGATTTAGGTCTTATTTCAAAGTTGTGATTTTTGTTCCATGAGAAAAGCACTTTTGAATTTGTAAGTGTATTGTGTGCTTGTGACTGTACCTAGCGTCCTAGCATAACAAGCTGCCATGTCTACACATCAAATCATTGTAAAGAAATCATGTTCAACTGAATAAGAGTAAAAAGTTTCCAACATCTACAGGGACATCTTTCAGGAAACAGCTGTTCCATATATTTTGAGTGTAAGTATTGCCCTTTTGTAGGAAACACCTGTTTTTTTTTATTACTGTTGAAAAATTTCTTTATGGGAGGTTCAGAATGATGTACTGAATATGTGGTAACCGTTTGTGCGTCGGTGTCCCTTCTATGCAGTATATTTAAATAAATAAGGAATTTTCTCTGCATTTTATAACTTTTTTCCACAGGATTTTTTTTCATTGTATTTAGACTCAAATTATAAAAATCTACCCACAAAATAGCCCCATTTTTTTAACTCGGTACCTGCTAACGGTAGAATAAATCGAATGGTTCAATGTAATTGCAATTATTGTACAGACATTCATAGTTTGCAACAATATGCACAAAACTCATTACAAACAAATACACTTACTTTTTCTATTGGCATAAATTGTACCGTTTCTGCTTGGCATTCACTAAGTTTTTTTGTCATAGTAAGAGTCATTTTGGAATGTTGTATTCAGAAAACCACAACAAGCTATGTCTCAAACTCCAATAAAGCCGAACCACATTTTAAAAATAAAAAAAAATACAATTAGTTGGTTTATATTGTATGCTAATGTGATTCAAGATCGTAAACTTTTATTTAAATATTACGAAAAAACGAATACTAGTAAACACACTAAAATAATTCGGCACAACCACCTCCTCAAGCGATAATTTCCAAACTATTTATTTTTTACAAATTGGATAGCGTAACGTCACTCAACGTCAAGAAAACGTCAAAATTGACATTGCAAATATTTCGTCCGAGTTGAGAACTGCAGAATTTTTTTCATTTTATTCAATTTTTATTTAACAAGTTTAAATAAAAGTTTAAATTATTATTTAATCACGTTTCTGTCGTTTTTAAAGATATTATATAATATTTATGAAATAGTTAGTTAAAGATTTTTTATCTATCTGTACCCTTCACAGACGGTGTTGTTTGTCAGGGTTGCAATATGACTGTAGTCGCAATCTAAGTTGCCATCTCAAATAGTCCACATCTACAATTTTGTTTTGTTATTGTCTCCCATGTCTAAAAAGTTTGTGGTTCATCAACCTGGCAATGAATACTTACTCGTTTATAAACTTCTGGCTCAATATGCTAAAGCTAAGGCTTACTTCACTTTACTTTTGGACTGGGGCGTCTCAAATTTTTATTCTTTATTGTGAAATTATTATACAATGACTATTCAAAAATCCGCCTTAAATGTTGCCAGATAACAAACTAATCTGTATGACTTTCTTTCTAGACAGGTTTTCCAATCTGAATTTATTGTTCACGAACACCAATAGGTCATTATCATTCTGCTTTTACCGGTATTAAACGCATCAGAAATTAATTTAAATATTCTATGTCATTGCGCCTGTCCATCCATCCCTCGCGTAATCGAGAGGTTTTCAGATGACATTGGAATTACACCAAATAAAAACTTTTAATGAACTGTCTTTATTCAAAGTTTTTTCTATCTTTACGTAATATTACTAATCGTTATTATACAAGGTATGTACCTAATTTTAAAAAAAAGTCGGATACGTAATCCCAGCCATCTACTGACTGCTTCTAACTTTTAGGTATCCCAGATACCTAAAATCATTATCAGAAACAGGGTGTTAATGTAAGCTTGGGTCAGGGGTCAGGGCCAAGGGTTAAATTTCATTAGGCCACCAAAACAATCGATTCCTAAGTTATGCATCAAGGCCCCCATCAAGGCCTCTGAAGGTTTTGCCTAGATCATTACATTACATCGATATTATGTATGAATGGCAATGAAGCGGGGTCGCTGCAGAAAACATGCAAACAATCTTGTCTTACTATTATTATAAAATGCTAGTTTATGAGGATGGATAGATGGATACTCTTTCATGTAAAAACTAGGTAGTACGATCCTGTGGGACAGTTACAGAATTCCACGTGGGTTAGCAGCAGGCATACCTAAGCTAGTAGATACTAATTAGAAAAATCAAGTACAGAAAACTAAGTTTCCTATATTGATATAAGGTATTTTTGAAAGAATGACCAATGTTTATTGCTTAAGGATTGCTCAAAAGATTGTTTGTACAAATATTTTCAGGGCTGATTCAAAGATTGACGTAAAATGCACAATGAAATATTATTCTCATTTTTTTGATATAGTTCGTAAATTTCGTACCCTTGTTAATCTATTTTACCTGAGAAAGTTTCAAATTGCAAAAATGTGCTTTTAAAATAGCTTGCGTGCCTACTTCAGTAATGAATATCTACAAATAATCCAAAAATAGCGCCCCGGAGAATTCTTTGCCGAGTATGACGTCACATCCTATCATTTTCAGTGTTACCATAGCGTAATATCGTTTGGAAAAATCAATAATCATTATAACTTTTGTAAACAAAAAAAATATAGTTAATTGTAATTTACAATTTGGATTAAATAATGATTAATATATCCCTTTTTTATTACAATTTGCTCTTTGTATTAAATTTGTCCAACAATCAAAGGGAAAGATAACTAATTTAAAAAATCTTGCTACCATAAACGACACTTTACACACGTTAAACAACTGTGCTATTCAGAACGGTCTTTGTAAATGGTCGATTTTCCTGTTTGCTGTTCTCCATTTGCTGAGAGTGTATAATTTTGTTATAATCCGTGCTCTGTTCTAGTTCTTATTTTTTCTTATTATAAGTTATTATTATTTTTTATTTAAGCGTTTAAAGTTTGATCCTCGATAGTAGAAATTCAATATTACTACATAAAACGACTTAGGTGGTACTTTTGCGTTTAGACGGGAGCCATCTTGCAATCTCTAATCAAAGGTCCTTGGCTCACAGTTTCGTTGTCTAGTTGAAAGTCAGTTTATTCCATCATAAAATAATCAAATGGCGTTAAAACGAATTAATAGGGTACGTATTGGCATTTGTGTCCTATATTTTAATAATTTATTGCAGTATCAAATGAAGTGTTGTAAAAATGGTATCAGACTTCGTAGTGAATGTTTCGTCATTGTGAATACCTATTATCGAAATTTCTTCTGGATAATTCCGTGTGCGTGATGATTTCATTGAAATCATTAGGTGGTTAATCGATCTGGTTCCAAGTGTTACTTTTATGGGATAACGGTGTTTTACTGGTTTAGGTAGGTGACAATTTTGTGCACACGGCGTACATAAAATGTCGGAATTATGTGCCAATTTTGAGGTTTTCTTGTCATGAAACGCATATGTGCCGTGAAAATGTGAAATATTTCGGTGTGCAGCGTTGATTAGTGATGAAACAACATCGATCACGAATCGAAGTAGCCGTCCCGAACAATATGTTCAACCCCCATTTATTTTCCGACGTGATGATGTGACATGTTCTCGTCATGGTATTGTGTTTCCTTGTTGTTGTGTATACATGACATTGTTTTATTGTTCAGGAATTACAAGATCTGGGCAGAGATCCACCAGCACAATGTTCTGCAGGTCCACACGGTGAAGATCGTAAGTACCTATTGATCTACAGCCTACTTATTTTTTGTGACTCATTGTGTTGTATAATAATAATACTGTGAAACAGTGTCATGGAAGCAGTTCAGTTGATTTTGAGTAGTTAACATTATTGATTTTTTTAAGTGTCAGTGATCATGGTGATCACTGCAAGATGTACCTGAAATCATTATGGAGCTATTTTGTGTAGTTCCTACAGTTAAGTCTGTAAGCAAAATCTAATTTGAAAGGCTTCATGATCTTACAAGATATCAAAATAAGAAAGTAGTATCTTAATAATATACATGTTAATCTCTCAAAACATCATGATGAGTCCTGCTTTATCATTGCTGTAGTCTAGATTTTTTCAGTGGCAAGGCTTGTAGCACTGTTTAGTGGAATAAAAAGATGTTGATTCAGACCTCATATTTAATAAATAGTGTTGTGTTACTGAGCTCTGTATTTCCTGACTCAGTCATATTTTTATTCTTTGTAGAATGACTCATTTCAATGTAGACAGCTTCTATGGTAAAAGGCTACTGTGTACAAAGTATAATGAACCCTGAGTATTAATTAATATACCGAAACTGAGAGCTACAACACACAAAATAGTTCAAAAAGCATACCTTTTGGAGATAGTAATTATGAACTAAAAACTATTTTCTCAAATTTTCTTTGTGTTGAACATAGCTGTTTACTACAATGACATTTCATGTCAATGACCTTGTTTTAACAGCAATGATTTAACTTCTGTTTTGTTATGACCTTCTAATCTACTAGAAATTTTCTCTCCTTTTGTTTTTTTTTTCCACTTTTATAACCCTGTTCTTAATCTTATTTTTGTTTTTTCAGTATTCCATTGGCAAGCCACAATTATGGGTCCAGTAAGTAGTTTAGATACTTTGTTTTTGTTATGAATAGTTAAAATGATTTTATAGTTGGAACATTAATCAAATATTGAATTCTTTTGCTTACAGGTCGACAGTCCTTATCAAGGAGGAGTATTCTTTCTGACCATACATTTCCCAACAGACTACCCATTCAAACCACCAAAAGTTGCATTCACAACACGTATTTACCATCCTAACATAAACAGTAATGGTTCCATTTGTCTTGACATTCTGCGCGCACAGTGGTCTCCAGCACTCACCATATCCAAAGGTAATCATTTTGCATATATACTTCTTTATTCTTGTTCTCTAAAATATTTGTTGTTGGAGTACATTTTAGAAGACTAAAAATTTATGAATAATATTTTAAATTCCAGTGTTGCTTTCAATCTGCTCACTCCTATGCGATCCAAACCCAGATGACCCGTTGGTGCCAGAAATTGCTAGGATCTACAAAACAGACAGAGAAAAGTACAATGAACTAGCCCGTGAGTGGACGAGGAAATATGCCATGTGATGAGTCAATTGTGACGTCAGCAAACATACACACACACATCGCCACAGCCCGGGCTCTAATCCCCTTCCCTTTCCCTTGTTCCCGCTCCCCCAGTCCTTTGTTATTCCCATCAAAAGTAAATTTACTGGAGATTGTAAAAATGTTCATGGTCATTCTAGGATCAGCCTAATTTCTATCGTATCTGGTAACATTAAAATGCGAATTTAATGCATCTAAGTAATTCCCATGTGCAAATATAGTTTCTGTTTTTATCTAATAAGAAACATTTTCTATAAGAGCAAAATTATTTTTGTTTTACATTGATGTGTCAGTAGTTATCTTTACACTCCTTTAGTTGAAGTTTAAAGATTAGTTAAATTTACATCAATTGAATTTATGTAATTCCTAAACTATTTGTACTTTAACTAGATCTAAATTGCATTGTAAAACTGTACAATAGCCATATGTTAGGAAATGGAGCGTTCCTTGCTTACAACTTACTAATGGTCCGGTTCACTTAGGGATTTTGTCAATGAAATGTAAGTAAAGCTCATAAGTGTTAAGAACATTTTGGGTAATGTAAGTAAGTGGTATCACAAAATGAGCTCGTTGACGGAGTGAGTGTTAATTTTTTTTACTAGAAAAACAACTTTTTTTTTTAAGTTAGTAAATGTAGCGTGCTACAGACCAGACTGACGTTGATTGAAGTAGTCAGTTTTCTTTCATCCACAATATTTTATGACAATGGAAAACGCTCCAATAGTTACAACATTCAGTATAAATTACAGTGTATCTCATAAGATGATAAGTTACGATTAATCTAGATTTTTTTCAATATGGCGATTTATATTATAATTTTATCTAATATATATTGTGGTTGTAAGGATACTTGCGTTGTGATTTCCACGAATATCCTTTCCATTGAACCATCCTCGTTTCCTCTGAGTAATTGAACAAAACTAATTGAAGTAAACAGCGTCACGGCACGAGTGGCTAGCATGGGTGTGTTAACGTTACAGCTGCAGGCAAGAGGAAGCTTTGTTCACTTGATCTATCACTGGGAGATTCAAATTTAAAGCTTTTCAAATTGTAATCAACCAACAACTTGTATTTTAGCTTCACTAAATTGTAAGAAACAATAAATTATTGTGTATGTAAATAACACCTTGAGCTTTATTTAGGCAATTTCCTGGTAAACGTAAGCAGCTGTAAATATTCATTTCGAGTTTAATTAGCTGACATACATAGTTACTGGGTCACTGACTGAGAATCTGCCAAATAATCGCTTTGGAAAAGATAAAATCTTGACTTCAGAGTAGAATGCAAGACGTTTGCGTTTATGTCGCTAGTTACAACAATAATATTCTTAGAAGATGATTAACATGTTTGTTACCATACCTTTATTGTATTATGAAAATATATGTTTCATTGTGCAGCTCGATAATGAAATCATTCCGTAATCCATGTGGTTGACCTGACTAGCAATAGATAGGTAGGTACTGAAATAAAACTACACTCAAAACTCTAAATTCCCATCACCCTCAGATTCAGTGTCGTGTTTGCCGTTACATACAAATCACATTCACAAACAAACGTACACTAGTTATTACCAGTATGCCACACAAACTACCTACATTATCTTGAAGGTAAATTCCGGATGCTTTCAAGAGAATGTAGCACCAAGTAACAGCATTACAGTCGTCTGTGCCATTTACTTAGTGCTAAAAAATGAATAGGTGTCTTCTAACCAAAAATGTCAGTAATTATAAAAGAGGAAATAACCGAGAACATTTGTTTATCTTGGACTGACAGGTGCGATACAATGACTTCCTTTGGCTTGAATCACAGATGACTTGCAGATATTGGTAGTTCTGTAGTGAATGTTATGAAGATAAGGGCGTTTGCACTGTGGAACAACACCGATAAGAGTGCCTAATTTTTCGTTTGTTGGAAAAAGAGCATTGTTCATTAATACCTATACAGATTATATCATTATACCTTTGCTTTTCGAATAGAATGGAGAAAGCACATTTATAGCTCTGTTCTATTCAAATTATTCACGCGTGCAGTTCGTAAAACAAAAAAAAAAAGTTTTTAGTTACCTACGTTTCGTTTCTGTGAAACGATTTCACAAACGTTCTTGTCGGTATAAAAGATTAATTGTGCTTTGTCCTTATCCAGGTCATGGTCTATCCGTGTGCCAAATTTCATCTAAATCTGTTTAGCCGTTAGGGCGTATAATGTATTTATTGTCCACATTCACAAACAGATGTTTACTAAATGCATAAGAAAATATTACAAAAACACATTTTTTTTTTAAATTTTCGTCTGTCCGTTGGTCTGTTTGTTCCGGCTAATCTCCGAAACGACTGGACCGATTTTGACGGGACTTTTACTGGCAGATAGCTGATGTGGTCTAACAGAGCAAATGTTGCTTTACTAGTTTTGGAACTGAGATGAGACGCCTAATAATTTTTAACAGTAAAATTATTTTTGCAGATAAATTACCTGCACCTAATAAATATTTTCCACATAAGGAATATCAAGAGCTGGCGGTCGCGTTTGTTTTTAGTACCTACTCCAAATGAAGGACGTGGTAGACCACCGTCAGGTTACATCACCCAGAATGTAAATTCCTTCCATCAACCGAAATCGGATGCTTCACTTTCCGTTCATTTTTGCATTTAACTCGGCATTTTTCACTCGAAATGAAACGTCTGAACTAATAGTGAAAAGTGAATTCACACAAAAATTATAGTCGATTGAAGCTTCGGATTTCGACATTATTGTGGCTATAGGAAAAAAAAACGTGCTATATAATAAAAAAGTTTGTCCTTAGGTCATAGAGTTTATTACAAAATGTATCAGAAAATAATGGAGGTACATAATTTACAAAGGCACATAATTATCTATAACGTATCATTACACTTAACACTAGGGATTATAATTCAGTCGTTTCCATATTTTTTGCGTTTTTCATTTGTTCTAATTGTTGATAGAAGTCGTATTTTGCTTGATTTGTTTGGGCTTCGGTCTCATTCGATTCTATTGAGGGGAAAGCGCCTGTGGTTATGAAGTAGGGTTTTTCATTTGACAAGTCTTGGTCGACGGCGTTTTCATCTAGCGAGTCGCGTTCAGAGCGACTGAGTTGGTCTTCTGACTTGTACCAGTCATTTTCATAAGCGTGGAGCCATATTGGATTGGATCCTTTTGTACTGTGTTTGTTTGTGTTGGGCACCCGGCCGCCGGAGCTCCGGATAGTCATGTCTGACTCGCCGGGGGTCGGGGAAGCTGCACAGAAAAATAATTGTTTGCATATTTATGTCGCTACCCAAATATTGTTAAACACGTTAACTATTATAAAATAAATGATTGAATCCTTCGTAACTTGTGTTTTGAAGTAGCGTATATTATCGTCACTGGGAAGTTTTTGACCTAAGGGCGCTTTCTCATGAGAGACGTGGGCCGGGTTGCGCCGAAAAAATCGTAGCTCGAGTGAACGCTCCCTTACAGTTGGGCGTTGAAGGCATACATAGTAAAAAAGCATGATTGCCTATCAGACTGCGAAAGTCGCCACTCTACTTTTGCGGTCTGATAAGCACCGATACTTTTTGACCTCAGTCACTTTCCGGAGATAGTGATTGCAGAATGTTGTTATAAACACGTAACGAAGTTGCTGGCCATCTTGAAATAATTATTCTTGTCTCCTAAGACATCTACGAGGTAGCGTGTGTAGCCGTTTCATAGGTACCTATAGTCAGCAATACAAAGACAAAAACTCAATCATAGACATCTGAAGCGTTGAGTAAATAGATAGTACTAAATACTTACAATAAGCTGTCGCTGTAGCAGCCTTTAGTCTTCTCATATAGTCGGCGCGCTGAGACAGGCACATCATGATTGCCAGCACGAGGAGTACGGAGAGGAACAGTGTGGTCCACACAAGCCAGAATACCGTCTGATTGGAGGACAGTGTCTCTGCAGTGAGGGGCTGGTACTCGGCTGGCTGAGTATCGAGCACGTTGAATTCCTACGAAAAAGGAAAAGAGGTTGGTAGGTATTGTAGATAGTGAACTATTTGACTAACATAACCAGGACTGCTTGAAAATAGGCCAGAAGTGTGATCGACCCACGAGGTGAATCTGGATATATGGGTTGATAATAGTGTTGCGTGAGGGTAACATTACCGCTGTTTCACACAGATGAACCCTGAACCGGATATCCCGATAGGACGATCAATCTCACAAGTGAAATGAATCATCATGAATTGGTATTTTTATAGTTCTTTCACTCAGCTTTGTTGAATATAAACCTAGATAATGCCAAGTCATGTTGGTTGTATACCTATAATACAAGCAAATTGATTCAAACATTTTTCACTACCTTGAAAAGATCATCCAGCTGTTCAATATTCTTGTCAACCAATTTGAGTACTTGTTCAACTTCTAATACCGAATGATCTTCTCCATTCACAAGGTGTAAGTACAGATCAGTCTTTGTGTTATCCACTGAGCCATCTTTATTTTCGTGTACTCTTAGATCATCTATGTTTACGACGGAATCCGTGACCTGTGCTAAACGCTCTCGGAATACGTGGATTTTGTCACGTATTTCGGACGGATGTGCCCGAAGAACGAAGCGAACGCGTTGGTCTTCGCGAAGAAGGTAGATAAATACGTGAGCTTCGTCTTGTAAGCCGCCTGTGTCGTTTGCTAGAACCTGGAAGTGAAGAAATAGAACGTATAATGTACCAACGCCTTGATCCCAAAGGTTTGGCAGACTAAATTCAGGGGTAAAGAGCATTGGCCCTATAATGGGCATGTTTCCAAACCAATGCTGTTACTAAGCTTTGCTTGCTAGTTTGTTACTCATTGCTTATAAGATCACAATGCGTGATTTCGGAGTACAAAAACTTATAATACTTACTGAATATCACCGCGTATGAAACCAAGAATACCCCAAAAAATATTGTTTTATGTTTTAGAAAGATTCTTGATATCAACATTCCGTATGAAAGTCATTGAGGAAGATGCTTATCCGCAACTTTGTCATTTTATGACTCGAAAGATAAAATGATAAGGAAAATTAAACATTAATACTATAATTGGATACAGTATGGTCTTCAAGCTATTTATCATTCAGCACTATTGATTTGCAACGTAGCTACACGGAGCACGGTAATAAACAGAATTGTCACCAGCACGCATGCGCGCCGCGGCCATTCCTATCTTTATTTTGACAGGCGCTTTATTTATGACCAGACGAATGCAAATGGTTGTGGACAATAAACAATTTAAAAAATGTACCAATTTTACCTTAAAATCAAAGTATCCTTTCATTCCCTTCTGTGGGTCGAAGTTCAAGGAAACTGCACCTGTTTCAACATTAACTAGAAACGGCGACACAGCTAAGTTCTCCAGACCTTCCGTGAGTGTCTCTTTTACATCCCCAATTAGATAATAACTTATTTTGGCGTTTTCATCTTCATCTAGATCTATAGCCTGGAAAGGGTAGGTAAATATAATAGAATTATCTCTTCCGCCTTATCGAAATCGCATGACAAGAGCTGCATTGCCACGCCTCGCATTTATCGAATATCGACTTGCATATTTGTTTCATGAGAGAACCATTCGTTTTATGGCCTCTGGCAATAGAGGTGAATAAATTTATTAGAAATGAAACACAGAAATGCCTTATGCCAATATTAAGTGAAGGCAGAGGTCTCCCGGGTACCATCGACCCGATTCGCTACTCGAGGTTGCCAAATTGGTTCATTATATTGACGCTGGCTGTGGACTAATGAACGGTCTGAATAGTAGGATATTACAGAAGTACAAAATTAGCGAATAATACCTTAACGTGCATAAATTCGATTCCAAAATCAGCTTCAGTAGTAATTCCTCCAGTAAATATCTTACTGATGAACTTCGGCGCATTATCATTCACATCGTTGACAATAACGTGAACATTTAGTGTGCTGATTCCATCTACCTCTTGTTCATACTTAGGCATATTCAAACAGTCTTCTGATGCCAGTATTGTGAGAGTGTATGCCGATTTCTGTTCGCGGTCTAATGGTATTTGAGTTGATAGTCTGAAATTTTCCAATAATACAGAGGATAGATTTGTTCATTTCTTTTATTATTTGATATTGGTAAGCCCCTAAGCAGTTTCTGAACTTGCGAAAATGACTGTTGAATAACCAAGCTCCACCATAGTTTGAATATATTTTTTTTTGTTTAGGATATAAATTGATATTTCTCAATTATAACTAATTACTGTGATAACTAAGTTAAGAACTTTGTTCAACACTTTCACTACCTGTTATTAGGTACCTTATGGAGGCAAGACTATGTTGAAACCGTTTATTAGCACCAAGCACCAACTGCAATATCGAAAAAATCTAAAATAAAATTAATATCACTACCTATGCGTACTCCTTTGCAGTTCAAACACAGCATCTTCATCACCATTGACGATATAATAGCACACAGGTAGCATAGGTTCATCTCCGCGATCAATTTCATCTCTCTCTATGACACTGGGCAAGTACAGCCCATTATTAGGCGCATTCTCTGTGAAATTGATATGTATGTGCTTGCTAGGGAAACGTGGCCGGTAGTTGTCCACGTTTTGGACGTATATGGTGAGGTCCAGGTCTGAGCTTAGAGGCGTTGGTAGACCGAGGTCGTAGGCTTCTATTCGGAGCTGTGGAAGCATCGGAGTAATCATTAAATGAAAGGACACTAGGTAAAAATTAAAAAAAAAATTGTACAAGATAGACTGGTAACATTATGGGTAAAAAATATTTTTTTTATTTCATATCTGGGCAACATTTTATAATCGGCATAATAGTAGATTTGTGTTGGATTGGAAGATACTGCGCATTTAATATCATGAAATTGAATAGACAGACGCAGAAAAATAATTGAAATTCGCCCTTGACTTAGTTTCTTATAGAACGCAGCATGGCAACCGGAATCCTAGGAATTAATGGGACGGGACCTACTTTTATTTTGTTAGTTTGCGTTGGTACAAACCAACCGTTGAGCCGTGTCCCCCTGTCATATAAATGGATCATGGTCAAGAGAATGATGAAACCCAATATTCTGATGACCTCCTATTAACATGATTGCGATAAGTAAGTAGATAACTACCTTTTTCTTTGTAATTTGATTGTTAAATTAATTATGCGTTGATAGGAGTGTGTAAGCCTAAAGAATTAACTGTCAAGCTAAGTGCATGATAAATCGAGAAAATCAATGTTAGTCAAGCATTCCTAATTCAAAAAATTAAAACCAATTATCCGGAAAACAATGTCAGGTTATCGCTACTCATCCGTTGATTGTGTGTCTACGTCAATACTGATGTCATCAACGGCGATCAAGAATAATAAACTAAGACGTAAAACCAGAAATAAATCACAGGCGTCCAGTCAACAACTGGCGACCGGGTTTTGGCAATGTAGCACACAGGTACGACGATGAACGGTTAATTTTATGAATAGTTTTTATTCATAGTCAGATGTAATTTTATTTACAAGGTAAGGGCGCTTCAGGGTCAGAATGTGCGTGTGGATTGAGAGATCTTTTCGAAAAACTCTTCCAATCCCAACCAAATTATAAGAGGATTTAGGAAATAATTGTGAAAACTTCATGGTAAGGTATAAAATTTGTGAAACCTAAACAAAGAAAGTTAGAACTCATTAACTGGATCTCTCAATCTGGACAACTGAAGAAAGAGCCATAACGCGTATCCAAGAATATACTGCCTATGTGTTTATAATTTGCATTTTAATTAATTGTGAAGGATTTGTGAAAGCTGCTAAACAAAATTTCGATTCGTTTCAAAGCCACGTTTAAGATTTATAACGGTTTATATGGATCACTCAGAGTGGACAATTTTCAATTGAGTGATCTTGTAAAACACGACCTAATACTGAAAAAGTATGAATAATTATCATGTTTATTGCAAATTATGCTGCTGGGTAAATTTGTGAAACAAAAATCGTGATTGAAATCTTACTGGTTCAAGAGAAAATGAAAATCTTGTTTTTTGTCGATCGTCCCAACTGAGAGATCTTTATTTTGAAGTATATTTAATAAACCAAAACTTATAAGTAGAAGGTAGATACATCAGAAATTGTGAAAAATGTTGTACTAAAATTTGATGAATCAGTCATCCCTGTAAGTGTTATACTTAAAAAAATAAATCATTTTTTACAATCCTTGAGGAAAACGTTGAGTAGGGTGACCATATCGCCGGTCGGAATCATTACCGGTACAATTCAAATGATGATACACTTTAAACGTTTTTATACAAGTATTTCTGTCTGGTTTCACTACATAATTTAAATAATATAAAATTACGTTTTTAAATGGCAAGTTTCTGCGAAGTTAGGTACTGTATGTGTAGTGCTCTACTACTAAGGAATTCTAAGTTCGTAATTCTAATTCTAAGTAATTCTTACACACAAAAAGTTAAGAAATTTAAAGGTAACCAAAAAAAAAACTTTTTTTTTAATTTTTTTTTTTTTTAATTTCACTCATAATTGTCCAGTATAACAACATCTTCAGGATGATGTTGGGGTTGCCTCGCTTCTGTAATGCATCGGGGATGTTCGCGCTATATCGAACTGATGGCTTTCATGCCGTCATACGCAAGAAAACTGTTTCCCTGATCTGCAGAATGCGTGGCAGCTGCAACGGAATTCTTAAAACTGTAGCTGACAGGATCTCTTCTCTGATCTGGTCTTTTATTAAGCGGGTAATGTGAATGTTTGTCTAAATTTTTTTATTTTAACTTATTATAAATTTGAATGTTTTATGTTATCTTATTGTATTAATTTTGATTGAATTTTAAATTTTATCTTATTTTGATTCTGATTTTAATGTTAATTTTAATTTTGATTGTAATTTATTTTATTTTTTTTGTTTATTTCTATTTTGGTTTTATGTTAATTTATTTTATTTTAATACTGATTTTAACTGCACTGTATGGATCATGTTATCTGAATGAATTTTAAATTTTATCTTATTTTGATTCTGATTTTATTGTTAATTTTAATTTTGATTGTAATTTATTTTATTTTTTTTGTTTATTTCTTTTTTGTTTTATGTTAATTTATTTTATTTTAATACTGATTTTAATTGCACTGTATGGATCATGTTATCTGAATTAAATGAATTTTATTTTTATTTATTTATTTATAATTAAATAATAGGATGTAATCTAATCAATAAGTCCGTAGGACAAAGTATGTAAAATAACTGGTTCTTCTTTGCTGTTATACATAAAAAAATCGGACAAAATTAAAAAGTATGTCTACCCTACTCAACGTTTTCCTTAAGGATTGTAAAAAATGATTTATCTTTTTAAGTATAACACTTACAGGGACGACTGATTCGTCAAATTTTAGTACAACATTTTTCACAATTTCTGATGTATCTACCTTCTACTTATAAGTTTTGGTTTATTAAATATAGTTCAAAATAAAGATCTCTCAGTTGGGACGATCGACAAAAAACAAGATTTTCATTTTCTCTTGAACCAGTAAGATTTAAATCACGATTTTTGTTTCACAAATTTACCCAGCAGCATAATTTGCAATAAACATGATAAGTATTCATACTTTTTCAGTATTAGGTCGTGTTTTACAAGATCACTCAATTGAAAATTGTCCACTCTGAGTGATCCATATAAACCGTTATAAATCTTAAACGTGGCTTTGAAACGAATCGAAATTTTGTTTAGCAGCTTTCACAAATCCTTCACAATTAATTAAAATGCAAATTATAAACACATAGGCAGTATATTCTTGGATACGCGTTATGGCTCTTTCTTCAGTTGTCCAGATTGAGAGATCCAGTTAATGAGTTCTAACTTTCTTTGTTTAGGTTTCACAAATTTTATACCTTACCATGAAGTTTTCACAATTATTTCCTAAATCCTCTTATAATTTGGTTGGGATTGGAAGAGTTTTTAGAAAAGATCTCTCAATCCACACGCACATAGGGTCAGACAATACTACAACTTGTTTCAGTGTTACCTTAAGGTTAACAGGCTCACTCGCATTGCTTTTGTTTTGCGTGAAAGCAAGTGGTTCTATCATTGACTATCTATATTTAGGGATAGCGTAGGTATTTCTTGTAGTGGGCTAAAGTGAGCTACTGTTTTTAAAAGCCGATTTCAAACTTCAATAAGATTATAAGGGACAGACGATGAATAAGACTTTGTAGATATGCGTATGAAAGGAGTATATAAGGATCGTATGAGCTAACGTTCTGTAGTATTTACCTAACGCATGAAAAAAGGCGTGAGTTTATGTTTGTCAGATGATCCAAGCGCTCACAAGTAGGGAATGCAATCTCGTACGAGATTTCCGCCTAGCGAGATCTCGCGAGACTCAAAACCCAGTCTCGCGAGATCTCGCAAATTACGGGATCTCGCGAGATTGAGAGAATCGCAATTAAAACATATGCAAATGCTTGTTTTAAGAACTAGTAATTGACATGATATGTAATTAAATAGAAACTGCGTTGCTTAGTTATAAAAATAATGTAAGTTTTATTTTAAAAATCAACAGAGTACTTATTATTTTATCTCTAACTCTAATAACATTTGTTTATGTCTATAATTATTATAGTAGGTATAATAATTATACACATAAACAAATGTGTAGCTAATCAGTTCAAATTCTTACAATGTTGGTAACAAAACAATAATTATCTTTATTTAGTCCTTTGTAAATTATTACTTTAGTTTCAATAATCAAGAGTAATAGGGACATTACTTATGGTAAATAAATACAACAAAACAAAAACTTAACTTCACAAGTTGTTAAATAAATGTTGTGAGATCGTATAAAAAAAGTTTAAAGTAGAAGTCAGATGAAGTTATCAAGGTACGGAAAGGCAAGTTAGTTTGTCTGAAAATGGCTTCTCAAAAAACACATCATGTCGAGAGTATCATCTGACAGACGACTTCTGATTTTGCATGCCAATGTCGATCTCGTTATCTCGCGAGATCTCGTACGAAATTTGACGAGATACAATCTCGTAAAATATGGCCGGGATCTCGCGAGATCGGGATCTCGGCGAGACGAGATTGCATTCCCTACTCACAAGGGAGGGTTCGTTTTCACAAAGGTTTTGGAAGGTTTTTGTATGAAGCGTGGCCTGCCTAACATCCGCCATTTTATTTTATTTTCAAAATAACGGGTACGCATAAAATCTGTATCAATCAATAGCGGGCAGCAATACAAACAAGATTTGTATGAAACAAACTCTTCTAAAGCGTCACATTTCTCTATCAAAGTTGTGCTGATGGCGGGTATTGTACCTTTGTCTCTCTCTGTCTTACCTGGTACGTGGTCTGTTTGTCCCTGTCTAGCGGATGCGTAGTTCTGAGCGCGCCGCTGGTGGCGTGCACGGTGAAGGCGCGCCACGCGCCGGACGCGTCTTGTCGTATTCGGTAACGTACGGCACCGTTCGGGCCTATGTCTGCGTCTATTGCTCGGACTTCTACTACTGTTGTTCCTATTGTTGCGTTCTAGATAAAAAATGGTAATTATTAGGTGCATTTGTATGTGCAACGGACTTAAGTTTCTTTTTGTTTTAGGAGTATTACTTTAATTTCAAGTTAAGAAACAAATCTGCTTCATTCAGCGAAACCATGTTTAATTTTGAATATTTCAAACATCTCCAAACTTACCTCAGGTACTTTGATAGTGACATTCTGAGGCGGATGCACGAACACAGGTGCGTGATCATTATAATCAGTCACACACAACTTCAGCTCGCCTCTCACCACATTGGGCGGAATGCCCAAGTCTCTAGCTTCTACTACTAGTGTATAGTTGCCGAAGCGATCCTTGAGCGATTGCCGAGCGAACAACCGGCCGGTGTTCGCATCGCCACCCACTTGCTCGAAACGAAATAGATCTAGAAATTGTATTTTTCATTTAATAATAATTAATTAGTATCTAGTATCTACAATCATAGGAGATCATGGGAAATAGTTGGCGTCCGGGTGCAAAGAATGTAGATAACATAAGGATACAAATATGAAGGAACAATATTTGTATAGTGTTTTACGCAATATAACAAGAAACTACTCGAGGGCAGTCGTGGTCGAGGTTCTGACAACCAATGGAAGGTCAATCTGTCAACTAAGACTAATGATGTTGGCTCCCAGCCTATGGCAAAAAGAAGAGGTAGAATTTAATATTTGGTTCCTTTGGGCAGATCCAGAGTTCCTTATATCCATCTTTTATTTGGCCTTCCTCTCCTTTATGTAATGGATAGAGAGGGAAAGAGACATTTATTATCATCATTATTTTAGTCACATTCGTTTAATTCCTCCTCATCCATACGACTGACTTCTTTCAAAGTTCCTCTAAATCTTGCTGATAATTTCTATGAAATATGATGACATACCATGTCCTTTCCCGCCAACTAGATGGAACTGCACTCGTCCGTTGGGCGCGGAGTTGTCGTCCGCATCGGTCGCCGATACCGACACGATAGGTTCCCGATAGTTGTGGAACTCCGTTATAGTGGTGCAGTCCGATGGCACGTGCAGTATCGGAGGGTTGTCGTTCACGTCTTCTATGTGGACTCTGGGGGATAAGAAGTCACTTAAAATAGAGAATGTGATCAGATTTTCAATACGATTATCAGGTTTGAGTTGGTGTCAGTACGTTTGTTCCCAATGTAAAGCTCTCTCACTGGACGTGGACGTGCTGCACATTCCAGGATTTGAGCGAGGCGAATGACAGAGCTAGCTAGGTAAACGAAAGAATGGTTAACCAAAGTTTGAGACTGTCACAAGTTATCTCCGCGAGCTAAGGGCAAATAGTGACTTCGCCATTTCTAATCTTATTACATAATGACAAAAGATATTTAATTTGATGTCAAACCGGCCAAAAATAACGTTAATGGACAATTAACGTTATTTTTGGCCGGTTTGACATCACGTGATATTTTTTTGGGCTTTTTAGTTCAAATTATACATAGTTTACGAGGAATCTTTTAACTAAGAAAGTTGTTTACTTACACAATTTGTTTGAAAGCATTTCGACTTTCCCCGCTAAGGTATCCAAACTGATAGTTGTCCCAAGCTTCTATGACAAGGTTGTATGTCGCTTGAGTCTCTCTGTCCAGCCAATCGGACACTGTTAGTGCACCTGTATCTGCGTTTATCAGAAACTTGCCCTGTAAAGTGACAGTTGTTGAAAACTATTTCTGATTTTAATAAAATGATCTCTTTGCTATACAACCTCTTTCTTCTGAAAGTAAGTTTCAAAGCTCTGCGATCGCCCTGTTTTTGCAACGGTTATTCATTGCTGCTCGAAACGTTAAAACATGTGCATTTCATGATCATATGATCGTAGTTTCATAAAGGTACTTCTTTTTATTGTATCGTTCACGCAACGTGAACAATATAATTATTCCTTAGCATAATTAAATGTTACAATAATTTAATGTTACATTATTGTGCAGAAAAAGAAGGCGCGACTGTTACTTATCAAAGATTTATAATGTTTTATTTTTCTGTCTCGTCAAACAAAAATGCCCTCTGCGGAAGACAGGGTATTATCGCCCAGATTGAACGAGGCCTATGCCCAGCAGTGGTCTACAATAGGCTTAGTTCCTTTTCATTGATCAAATCAATAAATTGAAATCTTCAGAATTATCTACCTTACTGTTGATACACTAGTGTGCTCAAGCTACTTCTCTGCTACTAATATTACCTGCGTGGACATCCGATCGAGTAAATAGGTGATCTTCCCGAACTCGCCCGAATCGGCGTCCCGAGCCAGTATGTTAGCGATGGTGGTCCCAGGTTCTACGTCCTCTAGAACTCGGTACTCAAAGGCTGATGACTCGAATATCGGGTTGTTGTCATTTTCGTCTAACACCTAGAAACAGTCGTGATAGGTCAGTGGTTCTATATATGAGGATGGATGGAGCCATACGTATTACATTCATAAACTGACGCCTTTTATACATACGGCTAGGCAAAACTACAGAACGCCTCGGATGCAGCCAGTTTATCAAATTAATATATGTAACAAGAATACAAAGATTTCGATTATCTTTTGTTCGGAACCTTAGTAATGGTTATCTTATAAGTACTTTAGGACTTCCTCCGAAGGCAATTAAAACAATATTTAAAATATATATATATACAGGGTGTCCCAGAACTCAACGTCAAGCCGAAACGGGGCGACAGGATTGATTGTAAACATCATGAGAAAAATCAGAAAAAAAATCTATCTCATGCAGTTTGAAAATTATGGGCATTTAAGAAAAACCTAAAAATTTGGTCAATCTGTAACCATTTTTCGGTTATTGTGGTTAATTTTTATTATTTTTGTTCATTTAAACTTTGGAACCGTAACCCTAAATAATATTTCTAAGAATCACTTAAAAAAATAATGACACAATTGCCCCAAGTTTCCTAGAATTAAGACTTTGTTAAACTATGAATTTAAAATTTTCAAAATTTGTCGACTTTGTTGTAATAAAAAATGTTATCTGACTTTTATTCCAATAAACCTAAACTAAACTAGGTCAAGATTTTTCATTATTTTATTAATTTTACTTACTTTTGTTGACTTTGGTAAAAGTGGCTTCAATATCTGTCTCTCTCACTCATGGCAAACATGTCCACTATCCATCTCTCTCATCATTTTACCGAAAAATTAAGAACCTACCAAGAGCTTGTGCGAATAAAAAACATTTTAACTGAGTAAAATGGGTTAGCAAAAATCGGGTTACTTGAGGTTTTTATTTTTTTACTCTTTTTTTTTTAGTATAAAACTAACAAGTATTGTACCATTTTACAATCCTGATTAAATGCGCCAACTTTTAATGGCACTGGCCAAGGCACTCTAGTACATTTTTTTTAAAGGAGAGCCTTATACAGGGTTATTTGTAAAACACCAGTAACCTCTTAACTCAACGTCAAGCCGAAACGGGGCGACAGGATTGATTGTAAACATCATGAGAAAAATCAGAAAAAAAATCTATCTATACATATATATAGATGGATTTTTTTTCTGATTTTTCTCATGATGTTTACAATCAATCCTGTCGCCCCGTTTCGGCTTGACGTTGAGTTCTGGGACACCCTGTATATATATTTTATTATTAAAACATAGGTTTACCAAAGCTTTGGAATATTTACTATAGATAGCGTCATGTAGGCCATTTTCTATTTATACTTATTAACGCTGTTATTTTCCTCATAAAACTGCATACCTACATATGATTCTAAAATAGGCATGTGTCACACGCACAGGATTATACAAACTGCAAGTTAAATTCAGATTACCTTGTAACTAAGGTAATATTTACATGAATACTCCGTTTCTCTGGTAACCGCTTGCTCAACTGAGTTATATCTTTTCAGTAAAAGCCCGGAGTCTGGATTAGTGCCCAGATAATGACAATTAAGAGGCTCGCGCTCCAACAAAATGCGACTTATAACACTTCGTGAAATAAAAGACACACACACATTAGCGTGGCGTAAATAGAGGCGAGATGTTTTACACATATAAATAAAATCAATGTATGTTCGTTCGTACCACCCTATAGACTCCTAAACTACAGATCCGATCTGGTGAAACTGCACAGTTATTCTACACTAGCTTCCGCCCGCGACTTCGTCCGTGTGGAATAGTTACTTTGGGCTAACCCTAACTATAACCCGCGACTTCGTTTATATAGGTGAGTAAGTACTGGGTCTTTAATACTATATCATGTAGATTGTAGGTTATTCTCAAAAAAACTAAACTAATGTTATTTTAAAGTAGGTACTTCTGCGTACACTATATTTTTACTTTTGTTTTCTTCCGGCAGAAGTAGATATTGATTTTCACCAGATATTGATTTTCCAGATCTCGATAGGGCAACATATAGTTGCCCGAAGTTGAAAGAATTTTTCAAATCCTAGTAGTAGTTCCTGAGATTAGCGCGTTCAAGCAAACAAACAAACAAACTCTTCAGCTTTATAATATTAGTATAGAAGTATAGATACGCCAGGCAAGGTTTGAAAAAAAGACATTGTAACGCCTATCTATGTAGTTGAAGTAGCAATAACGATTTACCTGTATAAACAAGTCGACGACAGAGTACCGCGGAGGTATACCGCTGTCTACCCCTTTGACGGTGAGGTTGATCCATGGATACAGTTCGTGGTCTATCTTGCTGGCTACCACAATCTCGCCTGTTTTACTGTCCATGTGGACTAGGCTTAGGAGCTCATCGCGTCCTATAGATAACAGTACAATAGTTTGTCATTTTTTTACAGAAAGATAAGCTGTAGCTGTTGGTTTACCACAGCCTCCAAAAGCTTGATCACATCTGGGTAACCAATATAACAACAACCAATCACATAGTTTTAAATGACATTTGACAGCAAACCAAATTACTGTCTTCCAGAGACCAACAGTAAGCAATTGAACTTTTATTTTTATCAAGTTCCGATAGACCGTCGATTTTGAATGATTAGCTTTACTTTAAAAACTTTCCACCTGATAAATTCACGAACTTCGATTCGGGAAGTCGTATGTCTATCTTTTATTTGCTTAACGAAAGGGAGCGAGATAGACATACGGCTTTCCGAATCGACATCGAATCATTTCTGAAAAAGGAGGCAGATCAGTTAGGGGCTGTCTCCACGAGCGAGAGAATCGCGGCGATATTATCGTACGTGCCACGTATTTCTATACACTCTCTTAGAGGCCGTCTCCACGAGCGAGAGAATCGCGGCGATATTATCCCATACAAATACGTAATATCGCCGCGATTCTCTCGCTCGATTCGACGAAGTTATTGGAATAGACGAAACAAATGGCCTAAAAATATATGTATAAATACTTGCCTTCAATAAAATAATTCATACTCTTGTTCTTATCGGCATCATCAGCTATCACCGTTGCTATATTGACTCCATTCTTCGAGTTCTCAGTGATAGAAGTTTTGTACAGCGGTTTTCTGAACACCGGGTTGTTGTCATTCTCGTCGTCGACGATTATCGTGAGGGTTGCTGAAGCGGTCTGACGGGGACCACCGTCGATGGCTGCCATGTCTTCCACGGTAATCACTAGTTTTACTATTTCGAGTTTTTCTCGGTCTAGAAGTCTGTGGGGAGAGAATTGCAATGAGCTAGTTTTACGAATTTGGGCTTTGAACTAAGGTCGCGGGCAACAGCTAGTTATCTATAAAAACGGGAAAAAAATCATGTCTGTTTTATGGGAGCCCCACTTAATTTTTTTTTTCTTCTGTTTTTTAGTATTTGATGTAAGCGGCAACAGAAATACATCATCAGTGAAAATTTCAACTGTCTAACTATCACGGTTCATGAGATACAGCCTGGTGACAGACGGACAGACAGACAGCGGAGTCTTAGTTCGTTTTACCCTTTGGGTACGGAACCGTAAAAATGATGTAGTCTGCTGACGACCCCACGGAAATCATGATAGTCTATACAAAAAAAAAAAAAATGTTAAAGAAATGAATGTCATAGAACAGTATAACATTAATTTACCTGACCACCTTTAGCGTCCCATCCACGGCGTTGAGGTCCCATAAAGACAGATAATCATACTCCGCCATAGATATAGGTATCCCATCTTCATCTCTGGCAACACTGCCGGTCTTGTCTATGGCATAGCGCAACACTGGCTGGTCGTCGGGATCGTAGGCAGTCGCGCGGTATATTTGGGTCCCTACCTGAGGAGATAAAGTTGCGTTTAAATAGCAAAAAAATTATGCATGTTTGATCAAAAAGTTGTGAAATATTATAGAAAGAAGAAAGAAAGAAAAAATATTTATTTGTCGCAGGGACATGACGTGCATACAAAAAAAAAAAAACAAAAATAATTACAATAATCAAAAGGCGCAAAATAAAAAAAATAAAAAAAAGCCTATAAGCTTATAGCGAAAGTTGTTTAGTATGATGGGTAGGATCCTCTCCTTGACAGATACAAGTTACTTAATCGCTGCTCTGTATACAATTTTCGCTATGAAATTCATATCTGATGCATTGATGATCAGAATAGATAGATTTTTAGTAGGTTTTTTTTTTTATAACGCTACCGCCTTTTCTTTTTCTCTTGCTGAAACTGGGCATGTCCTTTGATAAGACGCTTGTAGCAGATCCTTACTACTGTTTTACATGAATATTGACCTGCGTGTTCTCCCTGACGGTGATAGCGCCGGGTTCCACGAGCGCGGGCGGCTTGTTGTTCACGTCCACGATGGTGATGTTCACTAGAACTGCCGCGCTTAACTGCTGGTCGCCGATACCGCCGTCTAACGCCACCTATGAATATTTAATACGATGTATTTTATAATTTAAACTAGCGATCCGCCCCTGCTTCGCACGGCACCACCTGTCAGGTCCAAAACTATCCTATCTTTCAATCAAATCAAATCCCAACCGTACACATTCATAAAATTTCGTTTTCGGTTTCAGCGATTAGCGTGTACGACTATAGTGACACGTGATTTTTTTATATTAAGATAAATAACGACCACTGCTCAGGTGAGTTTAAAGCGCATTGAAATAAGGTTTAGATTACACAAATTGATGCTGGCGTAAAGCTTGCTTATTAAACAAAACAACTGTAGCAGTCTTGTTTGATGTGGTATGTAAAAAAGAGTGTCAAGGGAATTTGTCCTTAAGCACCCTAGATATTCGTTTCAAAGCTATTTCGTCATGATAACTAGATTCTGATTAGCAATAGAAGGCAAGCAGATTATTACAGTTAATATGAAAATTTAATCCATTAAGTGCATGTTTATTATTAAAATGACATGATTAATGGTGATTTTTACATTATTTTTAATGATTTTGACATTATTTATTATTAATTATTTTGACATTATTAGTAACTATTACTAAAATTTTCCAAATATAATTATATAGGTACTAACACTAGTGTTTAAGATGTGTATGTATTATTACTAACAAATTGGATTGTATTATCTGTATAATAAATGATTTGATTATTACAATCCAAATAGCTTAGTATGCTAACCGGCATTTTCTAAAAAAAAAACAGTAAAATGGTTTTATACGTACCACAGTAAGCGTATATCGATTGCTCTTCGGCGTAGTTTTATCTGGATCCAGATTAGATCCGTTAGCAACGGACACTACTCCCGTACGGGACTCTATGACGAACTTGTCACTGGCACCGCGTTGTATGCGGTATACTACTCGGTTGTTAGGGGATGATCCGTCAGCATCACGAGCTTTTACCTGAGAAGGGAAATAAAATTGAAGTTAGGTTTTGAAGTAGGTACTGCTGAGCACATTGAATTGAGGATTACAAAGCACGAATCTTGCTTTCAAACTACATTTGTGTCGAGATTAGTACGAAATCAGAGTTTGAGCAACCTTGGGCAACATTCCAAAACTCGGACCATGGAAATTTTTATGGTAATGTTCAACTGTAAACCTGTCACGCTCTTATTAACAAAACCTTGTAATTTTTTCTTTTTTTGTGAATTAAATAAGGGAATTCCCTTATTTAATTCACAAGAAAGTCGTTTTCAAATTGGCACTACTAGAATGTTTTGTCAAATAAATAAATATGCATAAAATATCATCACTTATTTATTTGACAAAACATGCAAAACAAATGAAAAAATGTAAGCTTTTGTGTAGTTAAATTGAAATGAATAAAATGTATATCTATATCATGCGATCTGCTTCTAGATATCTGAGATAAAGAAAGATAACAATCCTATCAGAATATGTATCCCTTCATACCTCCAGCACACTGGTACCTCCCGGCATGTCTTCTGGTATAGATCTCTTGTACATCATCTGTTGGAACAGCGGCGCGTGATCGTTCACGTCTTGTACATAGATCGTCACGGGTATTGTTGACGATAAGGGCGGCTCGCCGAAATCGCGAGCCCGCACCTAAAATAATACAGGTTTCAAAATTAAAGTAAATTCAGAATGATAATTTTTGGACTTATTTATACATAGAACCATAGAAAAGTGCTTATGGCCGGAAATTCGGAGAAGCGTTTACTTGTAACGTTACATGGGTAGTTCCATTAAACGCCCCGCTGCAAGCTTAAAAGGCTCCTCCTAACAATGGCGGCCTTAAGTTATTGTAAGTCGCAAAGAGAACTGATTCAACGCGCCGATAACGTCTAGGGACGGCAATGCTTTAAATAATTTGTGGCGCCGTAATGCGAGTAAACAGTGACAAGCTTGTCTGGAAAAAGTGTTAACAAAGTCGGCTGTAGGGTCGACTCGAACAAGTATGGGGACATGACATACAAGTCGAGTATTGTATCGCCAACCAGCTATTTAATACATATCGTGTCAATAGAGAATTGAATGGGAGTGTGAGTGCCAATGCCAACATTAAGCTTGTTCTTCTTCTCGAATGCATGACTCAGATTTTGTCCAGCCAGTACGTAGCAGCCTGGGCAGTTCTGTCATTTGCCTTATTCAAGTCCTGGAGGGTGCAATTAGTTGTGCACGACGGGCAGGAGAGATGTTGTGGCATATGATCCTGTGTTGGGGTTCCACACTCACATTGTGTTCGAGATGGGTCGACAATACCCCATCTAGCCAAATTGGATCGGCAGCAAATTTTACACTAACACAATCATGTTACACATGATATTCTGATGCATGATAATTTGGTCAAAAATTCTACTCACTGTAAGGTGTATCGGTCGTAAGTTGCTGTTAACGCCCGGTATCTGCTCGAAGTCCAGTCCTCGCAGTGGAGTGATGATGCCTAAGTTTGGGTCTATTGAGAAGTTGTTCTTGTAGTCTCCGCCGACTATGGAGTATTCTATGTGGCTGTTCTTTGTACCTAAAATAAATTAAATGGCTGTATGAACTGATTGTTTAAAATTGTTATACAAGGTACTGGTTTATTAATTGAGGTCTTTTTTAGGGTTCGGTACCCAAAGGGTAAAACGGGACCCTATTACTAAGCCTCCGCTGTCTGTCTCCAGGCTGTATCTTATAAACCGTGATAGCTAGAAAGTTGAAATTTTCACAAATGATGTATTTCCGTTGCCACTATAACAACAAATACTAAAAATTAAAAAAAAAAATTAAGGGGGTCCCCATACAATAAACGTGTTTTTTTCGTATTTTCTATAGATAATGGTACGGAACCCTTCGTGCGCGAGCCCGACTAGCACTTGGCCGGTTTTTTTTTAAAGAAGCTATACGTACATTCAATTATTATCGAAACATTTTATAATGAAAATGTCGCTTTTTAGTCTCCGAGTCAGATTTTGATGAAGAGTTTTATCCCACCAAAACCACTTCATGTGAAATTAGTTGCAGAGTCGCGAGCTCATAAAACTTTCACCGTCAAAAAGTTATTAGATTTTATGAAGACCCAAGCCCATCTATACGAGACCTAATTTCCAAGAATCGTGTCTACGGCCGACAGCGGCACACGGCGAACGTGCCGCAGCCGCGCCTCCCCCGCCCCTCGCTACCCTTCCGGTCTCCTGAGTGCTGCGCCGCGCGACAGACTTCGCGAATATTGCAGAGTGCATCACCCGCATTTCACTTTCAAGCTTTTGAACGCCATTGTCATACGTGATAAGCAAGTGCGTGCTCTGTACGCCAAACGACAAAAATATTTGACCAAATGGTAGGTGAAAGTGTGGCTTGGCGTGGAGGGCACGCGCGTGCGTTTACGCTCTGACGTTAATAGAATACACATATTATCATGGAGGTGGTCTGGCTGTGGCCTTTTGATTACATACGGAATCTCCAGAGATATCACTGGCACGGATGTGTGTCAACTCGAGAAAAACTTTAAATATTAAAAAAAACATACCATTCAAATCCAGATCCCTAGCTTCAAGCACGAGTGGATTTTCAAACTCCTTTTCGTTTTCCAACAACCTCGCTTCATACTTGTTGGCCAGGAACATGGGCGCGTTATCATTAACATCCTCTATGTTAATAATCAACTGAGCTGTATTCCTGTTTCCTTTGCCCAAGTCGTCTCTGGCTTCAACGGTGAGGTAATGGCGGGAAATTAACTCGCGGTCGAAACTGTCACCGCCAGCTTGTTTGACGGTTATTACTCCTGATATCGGGTTGAGGTTTAATCTGAAATAATTATGTTGAATTATTTTTTAACTATACAGCGCGTCCTATTATTGTATGTGTATTGAATGAGTGAGAGCGAGTGTGTGAGAGAGAAAGCAAAAAGTAAAGAAGAAGTAGTAAGATGGCGGAGTGTATGATATGAAGTTAAGACTGTGAAGACGGAAAGACGATTTAAAATTGAAATAAAGTGGTCCAAGTTATAAGTGTTTTGATTTTCCACTTGTATTTAAGAGCGAATCTTTCATCTCTAAAGGTTTGGTAAAACCAGTGCAGAAAAATTGTGGTTGCAGCTCTGGATACCGGTCTCTGACAGATATAATTTACTGAAGTATCTGTTAGAGTTTGGTGTCCATAGCAGACCACAATCTGTCAATAGCGGTTTTAGCGCTCCTTAATGGTAAGTTATATGGCAGATGTGAATGTCTACATCTTCTACGAAAACTTCCTTCTGTATAAGTGTTTTTTTTATTCTAAATCAATGGGTTCGATTCCTGGCTGGCATTTTATTTTTCATCAAAATCGGGCCTGCGACGCCTTTGAACATTTTTCGCTATTCCTCATAGTTTCGGAAGGCTATCCACGCCCTCTTGAAAAATGCCTGTATACGAGTATCTTATACAAGCCGGCTTTCAATTCCAATATTATTACTCCCGTAGTGGTATACAAAAGAAAGTTATAAAATGATCCGGGTACTTACAAATTAGCGATGCTTCCCCCAAGACTGGTATACCTTATGCCCCTGGTCCCATAATTATCGGAATCCTGATCAAGTGCCTGCACCCACGCGACTGTGGTGCCAACCCCACAGTTCTCTGGTATCGATACAGTGTACAACGACTCTGTGAACTCCGGGAAATTGTCGTTCTCGTCCTTTATGTGGACTACTATTGGCACTATGCTGGAATTGAGAGCACAAAAAATATGATAATGTTTTGCGTTATTTTAAATTAGACTTTTATGTTCAAGAACGCTGGCCTATTTTTGTGTACTGTTTACATTGAATAGCTAACTTATAAATTTATAAATAACCAGACTGTCTTGTTGGTCTTATCATGACCATCATCAACAGCCTGAATTTACCCACTGAGCATAGGCCTCTCTTTTCCTTTGACAATTTCCACGACCGCGCGTCAGCTTCATCTAGACCTTTCGTTGGTGTAGTGACCAGTCGTGACTGCTGAGTTTGAGGTCCGATTCCTAGCACAAAATGTTATTTAGGTTTTTTCATCAGAAATTTCTTAGTAGCAGCCGCAAAGTCTGGATGTATACTGGTTATTGCAACAACAAAAAGGCACTGAATGTCAAATGGTTACCATGGAAGTGTGGTAGATTGTCTACAGAAGCAGCAAGCAACAAAGAGTAGATGGCGTTAAACATAGATAAAATAAAATAACAATTATAAGTTCAAAACTTTTCACACCTACCTCATTTTAGGATCTTTGGTAACAATTTCTTTGGCGACTAGACTGAAATTCATAACAGTGACCTTCTCGTAGTCCAAGAAGGATGCATCATTGACTCTGATCAAGAATGACGCCTCGTTGATGCCTTTGAATGGCGTCACGTCGAACACGCCATGGTCTCCAGTTAGGTATAGCTCGAATGTACCGTTTTTGCCCTGAAAAATATAAAAAGAATTTCAATTTAGAAGCAAACTAGCCCTTGTTCTGTTGTGTACCTGGCTGGCAAAACAGCACAGTCACCTAGGTTTTGAACAGGTGGTGTTTAAGTTATCAAAATCTGCAGTTTAGCTTGTAAGAATAATTAAATTATAAAAACTTTAATGTAATGTATTGCTGTGCCCGAATGGGCCAACGGGGTCCACGATTGTTCTTAGCGGTAGGCCATTTATAACACCATATGCATTGTGAAATGCAAATAAATAAATTTGTAGAAGTATGTTAGGATCGTAGCAGGTGGTATTCTGTGGTTTCAGCCTAGCCCCATTGGAAAAAAGCGTGAGTTTATGTATTTAAATAAATGAATATGAATCTGAAAAAGGTGAAATTCTTCTCCAGTACAAAGGGAGGATCTGTAACTTCTGTTTCTAAAACAATTGTACTTGTGATTGTAGATTGACTGATGTCATCGGTAGAGTGACACTATTGGTAGATTGCTCATAGACATACATACATACATACATCAATACACATTTTTATCCCATGGGGGTAGGTAGAAACTACAGAATGCTACCTGAAATGATCCTTACATACTCCTTTCGCCTCGTCCATCTTCCATCTGGTCATAATATGGGTGTTCATGGAAGCTTCTGGAGTTTTTCTCTCCTTAGGACAAGATAGTTCTTGTTTAATTTTGTAGGCCATATTAAATATTCATACCTGATCATAATCAAAGACCTCAGGTATCGCGTCCTGCAGGAATGTGATAGGTGTATTCTGTTGTGCATTCTCCAATATTTCACCCACATATCTGTCATTTCTGAACCGAGGAGTTTCATCGTTCACATCCGTTATTATGACTGTCACCTCGGTGGTAGCACTGGGCATTGGTGAGATGATGCGGGACTCTTCTGTGGCCTGTAAATTTATGAAATAGATAATTTAATAAGTAGTCACACCTACAGTCCTACTACCTACCATTTAGCCATTCAGGCTAGGCAGGTACTACAGCGTTCACTGATGGTTAACCACTTTTCTCCCTTATGCCCTGCATAAGGGCCTGCCATAAGGTTGAAAATTGGTTGAACACACCCTCAGTGAGTGCAGTAGTACATAAAAAGATTTTCAAAATATTCTAAAACAAAATAAAGGTCTTGTACTGCTGACTTTTTATCATTTAATCAAAACAGCAGCTTAATAAAATTCGTTAGTTTATTAGGAAATTGAGTTTTTAGTCTGCCAAGCAATTGCCTATCCATGTAAGTAAAGGCTCAAAGTTTTTAATACCATATTTTTTATATTGTTTCTAGTGCAACTTTCTAATGGACACTTCTACAGCTGTTAGAAATATGATCAAATTAAGAATCTTAAAGTAAATTACCAATATTTCCAATATGTAAGCCCCATTGCTGTTATTAGGGTCTTCCCTATCAAGCTGATTGACTGTGTAAACCACTCCTGAACTGCTGTCAATGTCAAAATGTTCTTCGCCCCCTGCTATGATGCTGTATGATATGCGGTTGTTAACACCACGGTCACCATCAATTGCTCGCACTGGAGATAAGAAGGCACAAAGAATGCGATTATACAAATGAAACTAGTATCATATATTGAAAAAAAAACTCATAATAAATGAGCCTCTCTCTATTCTTCCATGTTCTTATTCTTTTCAAAATTTTTCAATGAAAAATGTTTTGTCTGACACTATCTGCAAACTCAAATAAAGCTTTAAAGAAATTAATAGTAAAAATTATGAATTCTAAATGTTACATCCGCTCTGAATTGGCCAGTAATAAAAATGTTTAAGCATAACATTAAATAGGTACCTTGCAAAACAGAGGTCCCAACTGGGGCATCTTCGCTTATCCTTGTCACAGGACTAGCAACAACAAACTCTGGAGGCTGGTCCTCCACATCCTGCACTTTAATAAGGATTGCAGCAGTCCCAGTATTCACCCTGCCTTGGTTAGCACGGTCCACCGCTAGCACTCGAAGTTGGTACAACGACTTTCGTTCATAATCCAATCGATTTGTCAAACGGATCACCCCTTTTCCGTTAACGGTTTGCACAGCGAAGTTATGTACGTCTCCATCGAGTTCTTGTAAGTGGTATAGAACCTAAAATAAAGATTTTATTTAAAGAAAAATAAAGTTTTTGAAACTTTTCATCAAGTCACGTCACATGAAAATGACATTAAGACATTTGACACTGACAGCTAATGCTGACAGCTGGCAAGGAGGCGTTTACGAAGGTTGTAATACTGTCTCAATTTACCTATTATAGTTCTATTCACCCAAGATTCCCCCTTCTTTTGATACTCATCTCATGCATGCCAATGTCATTCGCCAGGCTTTTGTTTGAATAAATAATTTGCTGATTGAAAGATTAGTGTTTATTAAAGACGGTTATGGGATTTAATTTTGTATTAGTTTTATAATAGTAGAGAAGTTTGGAAGAACATGACAAATGTTGCGCCGACCCCGTTTAATTGGGATAAGAGCAGGAGAATTATGACGATGATTCGTTTGCATTGTCTGTTTCTCTCTCTAAAGCAATCAAGACAAAGATAGGACCCGCAAGCTGCCTAGGGCTCGCGGATGTTTTATAAGCGGCCTGTAGCCTGCCCTGCGTAAAGGTTGAGATTTAAAAGAATGGTTTACTTGTCCGTAAGCTCCTTCATCAAGATCTGTTGCTTCCACAGTAGTTAAAATTCCAGGAGAAGCATCTTCTTTTACTGTGATTGCAGAGGGATATGGTTTGAAAATTGGTTCGTTGTCGTTTACATCTTCGACTAACAACAAGAAGCTTTGGGTTATATAATTTCCATCTCCTAAATGTCCATCGGTCAATGTTAATACAAAAGAATATTCATCACGGACCTGAAAAAAAAAATATCAGTCACGATGGCAAAACTTATTTTGTTAAACTTTTTAAATCCTGCCTACCTTATACCTACTGGCTGATTTGGATGAAAACATATTTTATTAGCCAAATGCCAATTAAAAATAAAAAGTTTTTTTTTTTTTAATAAATCCAAATGGCTACTCTGCATTTTTTTCAGCTAAAACAACCAGTAGGTATCTACTTAGACAGCATTAATTTTTATTATAAAAACGGATTAGGTATTCGATTTTTTTAGGTACCTAAATTAACAATTTTAATGTTAGGTACAATCATCGAATCATCAATTAAGTATATTTGTTATAAACTATTGAGCAAGTATATTTTTTTACAGCATACGATGTAACCTCCTTCTTCAAAAAATCTAACAGGCAAAAAAGGTTCAGTGGGGTCGTCTTAATGGCTAAGATCTCAGTAAAAAAAAAAGTTGTAAAATGTGAAATAGTGTGTTGTGGGTGAACAACGAGCGCTAAAACATAAATTTTCGCATAACAAAATTAAAATTAAGAATCAGTGTTTTATCTAGTTTTGCGTTGATTTGTTCACGTGCGTAATTAAATAAAATTACTTAATACTTTATAGTTTATTACCTACTTAGGACATATAAAACCGTATGATATTCGTCTACTTTTGCAAAAACTGCAAGTAAAACAAACAACTCACCTCTCTATCTAATTCCTTAACTAAATAAATATTTGCTTCGTTGGATGAAATGGCTTCTAATCTTATAATATCACTACCAAGTTGGTCTCTAATGCCAAATTGTAACGAATCTCCATCGGGGTCAACGCCCCTCAGCCGGTATATTAGGCTACCTGAAATTAAAATAACGGTCAATTCTCTTAATTAAACACATACATACTTGAACATACTATTTACGGCATTTACCGTTGTTGTTTGAAGAGTAGTTATTTAGAAAATAAAAGTAATTAGGTAGATATCTCACATGCATACCTACACATACATACTAATAAAGTAGTTACCTAAATTGGGATTGAGACAGTTAAGCTACTCTTATCCCAATTTCAACATCATATTTCCAACATCATTGTTGACAGTACCGTCTTACCAAGGGGTATCGTATTACTCAGTATTAACTGGGTTGTGGAGGTCAGATAGGCAGTCGCTCCATGTAAAATACTGATATTCAGCTGCATCCGGTTAGACTGGAAGCCTACTCCAACATAGTTGGAGAAAGGCTAGGCAGATGGTGATTGTTGACAGTACCTAGGTACTGTCACTGTACTACCTAAGCTGAGCAATACTGAAAGGCACATTCTGCACTACAGACTCGACCTTATGCAAGTGTTACTTTTCTGCAGCTTTCCGTGTGGAAGTATTCATGTTATTTCGGCACTATCAATCAAACAAGATGAAATAGGCCAGTATTATTTTCATAGAAAATAATATTGTATACTGAGACTGTGAACCTTCAGAAGTTCAGATGAATCAGATAGAACTATTTATTGGCTTAGGTAGGTACGGTAAAGAGTATGAGCAGTGGTGAATCCGCGAACGGTGAGTAATTTCTGTTGCTGACAGATGGTATCTAGCCTAATAGCTAGGTAAAGTAGATACCTAGGATAGATAGGTACCTACTTATTGACCTGTGCGGTTTCTCTTAATTTCCATCTATTTGCCCTACGCGGAAGTAAGTAGTATACTGAAAAAATATTTTCCCAAAACCTGATTCATCAATAATTAGGGAATTCCAATTCATGTGAGTCATCCCCATTAAGTCATTACCCTGGTCAGGCTGACGTTTAATTTCTTTTCTGATACCAAACAGTGGAAACTCGAACCCCATCAGGTATATAAGAATTTCACGCTTTGCTACGTAGTTAGTTGACTAATCGTACTTCGTTGTTAAAACATCGACGATTAGTAAAATGTAGGGTGAGCAAGGGATCGTTTGAGCAGCTCAAAGGCTTCCCTATGTTTGCACCAGTTGTCGTGGTAACCCCACTCTACCCGTTCCCCTAAGTATGAATAATTTCCGGTTGTCAGTGGCCTTACGGTACACGACAGGTTGTCCAACTTTGAATGACTTTTAGGGAGCCGATATAGCAAGTGTAGCGTGCACTAGCGAGTTAGGTTATTAGTATCATGTTCAATGTCGGTGTCTTACGATTGTGGTTTCGACAATCGATACTTTGGAAAAATATCAAATTAATGTATGTGTCTTGGATTATTAGTAGCCAATACCTAGGTATCATTTGACACCTTCTTTATGAACTAGAAACGGATTTGGTCTATTTCCCACTGCTGGCTACTGTTGACAGGTTTTGGTCTCAGTAGGTATCTCTATAGCATGATTAGAGATACCTCTTTTTGGCGACAGCAAAGATGCATTTTAGGATAAAGTATGTGTACTTACCCACTGGTGTGTCATGTCCTTCTTTCAACCTGACCACAATTTCTGACTGACCATCTATGAGAAACCTGGGCGGTCTGTTTGCGACCACCACTTCTAGAATCGTCAGGAGCAACCAGAATCCTGTGATGCATTTGTACTGAACCGGTTTTAACCGAACTCGCGTCGGGTGAGATGTAACCCTCGCATGCATTGTAGTCGGTCATCTGTCACATCTGGCCTTGTTGCTGGTTGGTGGTGAGACCATTTTCTCACTTCGCACGGTTTCTCCGTGGGAAGACGCGTGCGGTATTGGTGAAAGTGTCACCTTACTGACTTGATTTTAACCCCTCGACGTGACTTCACGGGCACCTGTAAAACGAACAAGTGTTAGATTGATAATTCATTGTTATATTTGAAAGGTGATACAGTTCTCACTTTTCTTGGAAATGTGTGAAAATTATCATCTCGTTGATGTCTTTGCATAGAGAGTTAGCGAGTTTGCAATTAATTAATTATCAGTCTCAGATTTTAATTGTAATGGGTTCTTTATCAAATGGTTTCTTTGAAAGCAATGTCGAGGCAATATTAGCAGTAAATAAACTTCTAAAGTACCCACCCACTTACCTACTCTTCTATCTAGTGGAGAACCTATCCTTTATAAATATGAAATTATCAAATACAGTTTGAGTACTTATATTCTAGTCAAACTTCTACTGCATTCGATAATTTCACCTAGAAACAATCAGTAAGACATCACTTCATCAGCCTTGAGACAGACGCAAAACCCGATCACAACAGAACTTTTTCTTTCACATCAAAGCTGTGAAGTCCCTGGTGTCAGTGGGTTATCTCTGCTGAGTATCGTTACGGGAACTAGCGCGTGGCGACGAAGCCGAAGTGAGCATTTGCTAACTTGCCGTATCTCATTGTTTTCAACAGCCTAAGTAGTGCCGCCGTTGGCACATAATCTTGACTAACTAGAGAGATAGGTCCACTTTCGAGGCAATCTTTTTGAAGTTAGATGCTGATGATATCAAAGCTTTATGTCTTGATACACTCTGAATAAAGTTATATCGTTAGGTATTAATCATGAAATCTTTAGCATTACTTATATACCCACGGGCTATGTTTTTGGCAACCCAATGCGTACCTATTTCACATGGACTTTCGAATCATATCAGTGGAAATGCAAAAATGATGTAACACTAATTTGTAAAAGTAAAACAACAAGGTTATATTTTTCTCATTGTAATGTAACATCTATTGTTTAGACAGAGTTATTAACCATCAACTAAATAATGTGTGATTAACGCTGAAGATGTTACGACAGCCTGCATTATTAAATTGAATGGGTTGATACACTAGGGTTATTCACACGCATCGGGTTTGCGAAACAATTATGTAAAAACAATTAAAACATGACCTCGCGACCCGCGCCGGATGGTAACGTATGAATTAGGTGTCGTTGACGTATTTTGGCGGCAAAATCGGCGTCCCATGAGCCTCGCGGGCGCTGAAACAAAAGGGGCAGCCAGCGAGACGGGTGCGAAGGCCAATGACTATTGTGCATAGTGATGTTACACTGGCTGTTACACTACTATCGGCGACTGACCTTTGTAGATACATCATCTCGATTGATGAACTTTCAGGGCAATTTTGGTCGTCAGCTCAATTGAAAGCCTCATTGTAGTTTGCGAGATGACTACACAACACACTTTCGCTTTATTGGTTTCTAAACAAGATTCAGATTTTATGTCTTATCTGAATGAGTCAATCTGGAGACGTAGTCACACGTAGTATTGTAGATGTAGAAACTCCATACAGCGTGTAAATTTATTTAAAAAAGACCTTTCAGACGCAAATGTAGTTAAGTAAATGACTTTCTTTGACTGGACAATAAATATTCATAGTCACTAAGAAAGTTGGTTGTACAAATCGGCGTGGATTCAATTTGTTCATTCATGATTCCTGTACTTGGAGCGTGACGGACTTTAAGTAAGTACGGCCAAAAGGAGTGCATGACCGAACGAGAGAAAGCCTCCATACTCCGTTACACATGTGCTTGTTATAAAAATTAACGCCATTGCCATGGAAATGTTTATTTTTATTGGATATTGGTATTATTTGAGGATGTTTGTAATTCTGTGTTGCGCAATTGACAGGTGGTCCACCGGAAACTGAATTTAATTAAACTGGTTCCACAGTATTTTATTTACTTTTACTCTTTAAACTCCAATTGTAAGCTATTCTTAGTAGCTATTCTTTTTCAATTTTTGTCGTAGGTGATGGTTTAAAATTATTCCATTAAATCAATTAAAAAACAGCTTAAAGCATTGCACAAATGGATATATACATTTTTGTTTACTGCTAAGTTTTAACTGCCGAACTTGTTAATAAGTATGCGTTTTGTAATTTTTAACTTACCAAGACTACTATAATTTACTATATACAACTACCGCTTTAAATCAGTGCTCTTTTAAAAGCTGTGCCAAAACACCCTGTCCACAATCTTCCGCACTATGCTACCTTGCTTTTTAAGGTCATCTACTTCAGGACTCATTTTCTCCATCCGCCTTGGTCCTTCAACAAACATGGGTAGCCCATAGTTCAGATTTTGTTATCTAAAGACAGGGTAGAAGGAACATCAACGCACAAATGGTTACCACGTGTTCAGTACTCACACAATTCTGGTCAAATAAAATAAGATAGAATCGCCAATTTAAAAAAAAGTGTTATTCCATGCATTTTGACCGTGTAGATCAAAATGCATGGAATAGCATTTGCCGTTTGTACACCGAAGTCCCTTCCACCCTGTGTAGATAGCAACTTATTAAATTTTATGAATATCGTATATCAGCCTGCGTGGGCGTCCTTTATCCATAAACGACCGGATATTTTTAACTTTATACAGTCGCCCATGAAAGTGATACAAAGTTGCATAAAGTGTTTAAGCATCAATAACATTTTTATATTTCACCGAGGGATTTGATTACAATCGGGTACTCATCATCTGCCTAGCCTTTTCCCAACTATGTTGGGGTCGGCTTCCAGTCCAAATGGATACAGCTGAATACCAGTATTTTACATGGATTACAATCGGGTACTAAATAACTTTAATAAATTCTATGTGTACATTTGTTAACACAAAGTGCATCGGTTGCGGTCTCTGCGGCTGCATCTCGCTGATCTTATTTCAATGTTGCTATAACTTGATCACATCATACTTAAGTATTAATATTTATAACTTTGGTACCAGTTCAAAGTCCATATTTTTGTTCTTGTTTTACTATGATATAAGACTTTCTATTCTTATTTTTACTGTTACTATTGAAAAAAATTATATAATTTTCAGGTCTTCATAGTTTTCCTGAAAATAGGCTCGCCGGCTATTGGGTATACATACGACTTAACGGGAGAAATGAGGGAGTGTTCTGCACCTCTGCCCATTCCACCTGGGTATACAGTCGTCATGTTACGTGATCGTTTCTATTAGTCTAGCCTGTATTTTCCTTTGCAAGGCAAAAGGTTCCCTCGATACTTCATCTTCCTGTTCTTTGCTTAACTAGGCCAGTCATCCCTCTATCTTCGCCTTAGTCCTTGGTCCTTCGAACGTCATTACTTCACAGAATTTGTTCCTTATTAGCGACACCATCGAATGGTGTAATAATACAGTGGTTTTTCCTGGCTGGAAATATTGATTTTTAAAAAATTCAATGATGCTGTTTTCATTTTTATCAAAATCGGCCCCGAGACTCTTTTGAGTATTTTTCGCTATTCCTCTTAGTTCCGCATAAGGCCAGCCCCACACAGTTGAAAAATTCACCCGTATAAGCTAGGAACAGAACTGAATCTTGTCGTAGATAACCAACGCATCCGTTGACAAAGCCTAGTGAAAGATAGATTGACCTACGTCTTGCTATATATATCTTTTTTTCTTTATTTATTTCGAGAGGGTTTTAATCTAGACAGATTATGCTACGCTCATAGTTACAAATCGACTTATAACATACTAAACAAAATTCAAAATCATCTTAAACTACTTACTTCTGCGATGAATGCCACTAGTTACGAGCCTGTACAACATCCTGGCTGCACTGGCTGCTTCCGAAGCAAGGGGAGCCAGGACGCTGTCTTGCTATATTTATAAACTTATATTGAATTGATGAATATTATTTATAAGTTTTTTGTTTATGAATTTTAGCGATTGTCTTGATAGATCAAGCAGGATATTTTGAAACAATGTTCTACGATGAGACGAATAGTATTTGTATGAGAAGAGGTTATCATCATTCTATTCCCCTTGTCCCAATTCATTTGGGGTCGGCGCAGCATGTCTTCTTCTTCCATACTTCTCTATTACTCGTCATCTCATCAGACATCTCTTTTCGTGCCATATATATTTCGGACACAGTCCAATACAAAGTTAATGCAGTAAAATACAAAAGTGTGAGAAATGGTCTTATCTGTCATACTGAATGCAAAGAGATACCAAGACCATTTTACGACTGTAGTTCTAGTAGTGTTTACCACAACTGTTTATAATTACAAACTTGATGTGGTTACCGGCTATTTTAATTCTAGGTACTGACTGGCCGAACCAAAACTTAGTATAATATTCGGTTAACTTAATAAACCGAACAACGGTTATTATAATTACTCAGCATTTTAACGTTTTGTAGAGAAACGAATGTTTTTGGTGTTCATCTTGGTGTGTCCATGCGTTATTTGTGTTATTTTTCATAGATAATTATCTATTAAAAATACTATTATAAACGTGTATTATTAGTGTTATTTTTAATAGATAATTATCTATTAAAGGTACTCTGATAAAAATAACTTTTAAAAATAATTTCTCAGTTATTCCTGGCACTCTACTTTGTGACTCGTATTGTATGTTACTTCTAATGTATTATGTCACAGCGTTCCTTGACCCGTATGCTATGTTACATAGTTGTCATAAACTAAGCTACTTTGATGTTACTAAGGCCTCAAATTGTATTTAAAGATAATCTCTCAACAGAACACCGTATTAGTTTTGTAGGGCACCTTGTAAACATAGGTAGGTACATAGCATGTACATGCTAATACTTCAGTAGGTACTTTTACTATAATTATTGTATTATAGTTGGAGTAAAGCTTCCCCTTAAAACTACTTTTGACACAAAATGTATTTAAATGACGTGGCAATGCTGCCAGCCTTCTGGGCACTTTTCCTGTTGACAGCGATGCGGAGGAATTTTTCGACGCCCTGTAACCCTTTTCTATTTGTACATATTTATTACTATTATAGTTTTGTAGTTTGTAAATAATTTAATTATATTGAAAATAAATATCAGTAAAGATGTAAAAAAAATACTTTAAATCTTAAAAAATTACGACTATCAACCGAGTAATTTATTTATTATCCTACTATCATTTCAAGACATTTCGTTACTAAAATATTTTATTCCATTACAATTAAAACAAATGGTTTCTTGGCAATTGGGTTGTTACGGACTTATAATTTTGGCTTTCAAGATATTCCTTAATTCTCACGCTTGCACAAACAAAGTGATTGTTAAGAAATACACCGACATAGGTACAGCTTGCACAATCCACATATTTGGGTAAAAAATCGCAATCGTGACTCTTATTGCCAATAGAATATGAAATAAAATTGTTTAAAGCCCTTGACGAATTTGTCGAGTTGTTTTCAGAACCTAATAAAGTTTTATGTAACTTTAGCTATTAGTCTTGTACTTCGATGTTTTTTATTGTTTCTGCGATTTACGACGAAGGTTTTTGTAAGCATTCTAAAAAGGATGTGAGCCGCAGTTTGTAGGCCGTTAATTTAGATTGAGACCCATAGTTTGGGCGATATGTCATCTGTGATCATGAGAACTATGAACGTAAAAGGTGAAAAGGTACTGGGATAGCCTGAATTATGTTCTGCCAATCCCGTAAGAGGCTCTGTCATTATTATGAAGACGTGAGGCCTATAATAACTCAAACTGCCGCACATTAAAATGTCTCGCAAGCTCGCTTTTGACCATTCCGTGTTTAAGTGCGATTACGAATTGTTACACTTATTATTACATACATGACTAGCCGTCGTCAACACGATTTTTTCTCTATTTGTTATTACATTAGAAAACCTTTGGCGCGTGTCCATTTTATTTGTTTGAATATGTCAGTCAATGTTTTGTAGCTGTAAGGATTTATACACTTTTATTTGCTTCAAACAGTACTCATTTTAATATCATCAGTCTTTACAGTCCATCGTGGTATATTAATTTATTTATCAACCAAAATAACATAACACAACATCACAGTTGTGATCTTCGAAGGGTTAGGCAGAGGTGCACCCACATTTTGCCCAAATTATAGATAAAAATAAATTAAAATTAAGTTAATTAATGTTGATGTTTTCTAATAAATATACAAGTTTTTCTCATTTGTGTTCACGATCGATTAGATAAAGGCTTTAGAAATCAAAAGTCACATATGTAGGTATTTATCGCAATAACTATTATCATTCATCTTTGACGAAAAGAAAATTTAAATTTAATGAATTAATTGATATACAAACTAAAGAGTTAAGCCCCACATGTATTTTGAAAAAATCGTATCAACAATGGAAACATAGCAAAACACGAGATCCGTGGTGGATAAAAGCAGGTGAGCCGCTTTTTCTATGATACGAAAGTATGTGGGCCTTCGTCGGTCGTTAATTATAGGGCAACTCCTTCCTTATTCAGATTCCGAACACTTACGTACATTTTTTGTTCTAAGATCTCCGTTAAATACAATGTAAATCATTGCTGAATTATGTAGTTAAAGTTGTCAGTCATGCAAACAATATTTTTTTGCGTTAAAGAAGAATGGGTTTTGAATGGAATACGTACCTATTTGCAACATCAATTATACTTGATTGTAAAGAGAAACTGGCCTTTTATGGGCACTCTTTATATTTGGCGTGGGTGTTCGTCAAACGTTTTTGCAGCGTAGAAGCGACGTTTACACCGCGAAAACAGCACGTTTGTAAACAATGCTTTCTGTCGATATTAAAGATAGAGGTATGCTTTCAGACAATACCAACACTCATTGAATGTGAGCATTTATTCGACGAACAATAGACAATATTATTAAGGTTAGTACATAATGTAATGAGCCGCTCAGGTTGAGGTGACTTAACTGTTATAGACTCGTGTATAGAGGATCTTCTGCCTAGAAATATTCCTAGGTCGTGTGGTTTCGCTGGCTTTTCCAACCAACCATTGTTCAAAGATCAATCTACGGTATCCCCATAAGTTGATCTTTTACCTACATTTTGTGACTTTGTACAGTGTAGGTACTGGATTTCACAGTATGGAATAAACACTTGCCGTGAAGATAGACTTTTCTAAGAAAAGGTAATATTTTTTCATGTCGATTTCTTGACTTGTCAAATAATATTCTAATATTTTTCCTTTAAGTTATATCAGGCTCCATTTTTCAGATTTTGTAGGTATTCACCACGATTGCCATGTTCTTTTTTATAATTCCTATTAATTCCTACATTTACCCGATGGGTGGTGCAGGTGAGCGGCGCGGGCGCATGAAGCGTGTCGGCGCGTCCGAGCGTGCCTCCCCGGGAACCGAACCCGTCGCACCACCGCATCCGGTAAAGTTTGTGAGTCACTGATAGTTTTTGCGATATAAAATAGTAAAAAAAAACATTTGTTTTAGTTCGGATTAAATGCTTCGTAGTGTCATCGTCCTTTGCTTTGTTGCTTTTTCCGGAATATTTTTGGTAGCTAAAAATGTGACTGACCATTTCAATCTTTATAAGAAGCTATGTGCTATTTACCTAAAAGTTAAAATATGTTAGTAAGAGAAATATTGTAATTTAATGTAGAGAGTATACACAGGTACCTGCTTAATTAAACCATTTCGATTAATCAACTAAAACTCGTTTAAAATCGATTCAAAATTATTAACCCTCAAAAAGCTAACAGATCTATAAAAGTTCGACACGGATGCCGATAACTATCGATCGTGTACCTACCGAGTAACAAGTAAAAGCATTGTTCATACAAGTTAAACCATAGAGGTTAATCACCAGGCATTATGCGGATTCCGTGTCTATGTCGTTATTTTCGTCTAAATCCCATACTTTCGATTTTAGTATCGTTATGCAACACAAAAACGTTCAACTGTAATTCTAAGTTCTATCCTCTTTTATTTTGACTGTTAATGTTGTTTTTCATCAATGCGGTCATTGCTCGTAGAGTTGCTTTTTGTGTTTATTTCGAATTTTCCACTCCGTTTGATGTTTTTAATATTATATCAATTTTACGTTTAACAATGAGATCACGCAGACAGGAAACAATATTTAATTTATATTAAGAAAATGTGAAAGCTAGGTAGGTACCCAATTTACGTACTTATTTGAAAGCGGGTTACTTAGATTACCGGTTGTACATCAAATTATGAATGAACGTTTCATGAGACATCTTTGAAATGAAAATTATAGTGAGGGAAATGATTAATTCGCTGTTGATATATTATGCATCGATCTCTTATCTACATCAGTCGTTGGCGACATCCGGTCGCCGCGGAAGGGTTGGTACAGTTTCTAAGTTATTCTAAGCTAGGAAATGATTGGAAATGCGTGTTATCTATGCAAATATTTCCATCAATATGCCATTTCTCAAAGACAGGTTTGTTATGCAATATGTGGACTGAGATTATTAAAGTAACGTGAGTGACAGGAGTTTCAAATAGTGCTATTACCGATGAAAATTGCAGTTCAAAGAAACTGACAAACTGATAAGTTTTCCATTTCAATATACGTATTTAGTATAATGATAGGTGTGACAGATTGTCACTGCTATTAGTATCAAGTTGTAATCTTGTTAGTTTTCTCCGTTTCTGATGCTAGCAATCGATGGTGTTTCCCACCTTTCCATCAATTTTAAAATATCTAATAGATAATGATCGCGTGTGTATTGTATGACAGTAATAACATCATTTCTAGTGCGATACTGATCGAGTCATCTCATAGCTCGTCATTGTTTACATGTGTCGTGATTTCCCACGATTTCGAACTAAGCAAGAACTGAACTTGACAATGCTATCGATTTTCCAACAATCACAGGAACCCATTAAGTTTTTAGTTGCGCCCGCGCCGGTGAAATTCTTAAACGGTTCTAGTCAGCCACTGATGACGAACATTCGTAGAGAATTAAATTAAGATGATATAGATAAGGTCATTTTTTGTAACCTTACATTAATTATGGGAACTTTAGACGACAACAATTGTTACGCGGTCGAGCAATGAATTTGTTTGCATAATTAATTCACAGAAATGAAAGTGTTTATTGTGGTTAAGTTGCTGCACTTATTTTCACATTAGAGCAATTTTGTATGAATCGCTGAGACCACAATGATATGAATGTTCCCATTTAGTTTCATAAATATGGCTTCCCGGTAAAACTTCCCAGAATTGTTTGAATTATGACATCGTGTACATGATTCGATTACTAGTCAGATATATTTTGGTGTCGATATGAGTTGAACTTAAACTGAAAAAGGAATTAAAAAATTTCTGCAACATTATAATCTTATCATGATTACGTATGTCAATTTGTATGGTTGCACTTTCTTGTCCAAGCCAGTTTGAATGTAAAAGGCAATATTAGCTGACCCATAAATCGCGATTTGATCTGTCACGATCTACTTAACGGCATAATTTGTTTATGCGGGTCTGGCGTACAAACAGAAAATGTTTCACGCTACAAGTGACAAGTAGCGTGAATTTTAACTTAAGTACAATTCATCTCGGCCCTTTGCCTAATTAAAGATCAACTTTTACTTAAACGATGAAAATTAGTTTTGTTAATGAGTGTTGTTTTTAACAATGTAGATAATTTAACGGTCTTTTCTTTATAGCTTTAGGAAAGTGTAGTTCTTTTACAATATTTTCATCAAAACATTGTTCTAGTCAAGGTTTAATAGTTTAGATACCACATACTACATACCCAGTTGGAGACTAATGACCTGTCACATTGATGTCGTTTGCAACATATAAACCCGATACATCCGCATTTTTTGTATGCTGGGCCCTAGCGGCATTAGCACACTTTTCACCTAGGTAGTTAAGGTTGTAGATCTCATTATCTAGTAAGTAAATAGGTACACCTACTAAATAATTAACCTCAAGGTATATTGTTGTAAAAGTCATCATAGTATACTAATGTATTGTACGTAAATTACATAATCAGACATATTAAAATTAAAATTGCACAATTTATTTAAAAATAGTATTAAAAAAACAAATTAAATATTTCCGCCAAAATCATTAATAACAAAAAAACTCACAGATTAAAAAAGTCCTTGGCTCTCAATGAGCGACGAAAAAAATATTGTGTTCGCTTTCGGATTTTGAATACGTAGTGTGAACAGTTGTTCAGTCAGGTAATTCACTGCACTTCCTGTGGCGCGCACGCACTACTATCGACAGGTGTGTCAGACCGCGGGCCGCTCGCGACTGCCCGACCATCGCCGAACCGCGGACGCTTTTCCACATCCCCTAGTATTGCGATGACTGTCAAGTTCGATGAGCATTGGGGGGTTAGTTTTATCCCGATTATGAATTATTACATTTATAAAGAACAATGTGCATTTCAATGCTAGTGGTTATGTTTTGTTCGAGTTTGCTTCGGGAAAATTAATCTGAATATTCCAATATTGGATAGCATAAGAATAATCAGCCTTTAATGTTCCAACTGCTGGGACACACAGCCTCCTCTCTAGAGAGGGAATCGACTATAATTCACCACTCGGGCCCAGTGTGGGTTGGTAGATTCGAATTTTTGGTTCTAGGACATGCCGGTTTCCTCACGATGTTTTCCTTCACCGTTTTTGAGAGCAGTGATGATGAAATAAATTACACAAAGTAATGCGCCTGCCTAGGTTCGGACCCACGACTTATTGTTCGTAAGTCGGGGCCGCCACCACTGGGCCACCGCTGCTCTCAATATTGGATAATGATATGTTTATTTAAATAAAATTTCCGCAATGGATTTTTACGAAAACTCCAAAAAATAAATACTATTGATAGGCATTTTGAAAACAGTCTACGTGCAAAACCTTATTTTACTTATTAAATGAAAAACAAATTATTTATAAAGTAACTGGTATGGATTTTTTTTTCCTCGCCTTTCAAGTGTCCCACTGCTGGGCATCGGCCTCCCCGTTCTCCTTCCTCTCTATCTTGTGCGATTTTTGGCCACGTTCGCCCAGCAAACACGGTCATTCTTTTTTTATATTAAATGGTCCTACTCTTGACCTCAATCTAGTCCTGAGGACAGAGATAAGGTCGACGATGGAACGAGCTAACCCAAAAGAAGCCTATCGGATAAAATAATTTAGTTTTCTTTTCCTTTTAAAAACAAACTTAGAGAATTCTAGGGATTATAAATAAATACGGGATATCAAAAATGGAAAGCGAATTATAAAATGAGTCGTATTTTCAATAATCTGTTCCACCGCAGAGCGCGGGTTTCTGTAAAACGTTAGGAAGTTTAAATGTCACCATTTTTCTTGGCATGAAAAACGGGATCCAAAGATTGATGGAAGACCACACTTTCCTATTTTTTCTGTACAGGTTATGATATATTGATAACCGTAAATTGAGCAGATAAAATTAATACTTGCATAGCATTGTCAAGTATTGTGTAACATGAAATTCTTTCTTTTATTGCCAAGATCAGCATGAACATTACAGTTGTTTTTCACTCTTTACAGCTTGTTACGTGGTCTTCATGGTTCACGAAGATATTTGTGCTTTTATTTGCCACCGACAAATACGTTTTAAACTACTACGTTACTAGCTCAGTCCCGTTACAGTTTAATTTGTGAGTAAGTTACAGCTTTCTTTGTTTGTTAATGCTAAAATACTTTCATCTGTAACATTAATTTCTCGGTAGATTTTAAAACGTTTCTTCACTTGGGTGGTCCTGTTCGCCTACTTGATTGATACTACCGACCTACTTGACGAGGAAAATAAGAAGAACTCTTTTTTCAAATATACTTTTTAGTGCGGCAGAATTGTTTATTTTCCGTGGTTTTAATTTAGATTTTTGTAAGACCCACAAAAGATGGCCTGATTTTGTTATGACAATTGAGTTGGTCGTAATAGTTAGTTAGATGGACAGTTTTTTGGTACGTTCGTTTGTCAGCGAAGCGTAGAGAGGCGGCTCCCTCGGACGGTGGTGGTCGGTGGACGAGCGGTGACCGTGACGCTAACCATATGCCACTGACCATACTTACAACCAGCGAAGAAGCTACAGTTAAACGTGGCTTAAAACGGGATACAAAGTACTACAGTTTCATTAACTTAAGAGTACCTAAAGTAGGTACCTACTAGGTGTTTTGTCTCTAGTTGAGTCGAAACGGTATTGGATAAAAAAGTAAAATCCAATTCCACTGGATACAATGAAGAATTTGTAAAAGTTTCACGCTCATTTTCCATAACGGGCGAATAGTTCAATTCACTCATTCAAGCGGTACACGCGCAGCAATACAAATGGTAATGACATTGACCAAAGTCGTTTATCTGAAAGTGTCTGGGCAATGATCTTAAGGGTGCATAGTAAGAAGACACGTGTGGACATAGTCTTTCGCCTGCAATGCTGCCCCTTTATGTCAAGTGCCTTTGGGCCCCAATTGACCTCTACATTGATCAGAACAAGATATCAACCCAGAATAGATTTCCATGTTTCTCAAAGATTCTTTCAAGATCTTGACAACGAATATGATACGATTTTCAATTTTCTTCCATGCCAAAAACGAAATGATAAAAGTCCTTGGTACGTCTAGTTAGTTAAGTTAAACTGTCAACACTAAGTGAGCTCACAATGCTACTTTCACTGTCTATAAGTGCAACAAAACCTGGTGCTTACTTGCATACCTTATAGCTACCAAACTAAAAGAACTGGCGAAACTTCCATATATTAGAGCCATGAATGTCTTAAAAACTATGATATAACATGCAAGCTCATCCCTATCAGATGCGATCACTTCGTACGAACATCGATTTGCATTCCCCTTGCACGCGACGCCTCAAAAAGTGGCCGGCGCTAATGGCGTGCTTCCAAGTGTTAAGTTGTACTTACACGGGCAACTTTTTTAGCAAATATTGCTTGGCAACAGTTGCTGGAGATATAGTGAAGCAATCCTGTTTGATTTTTGAATAGTGCTTCCATAGCTTCAGCAATGGAAGAAATACCTATAGAATATAATTGCTACGGGCAACCGAATTAAAGTTTTCAAGTGTTGTATTCATTGACTGTATGGTCTAGCTAGCTAGTTAATAAGTTGCTCTCTTTCGTTTAGTACCTATGATGTGGCAGTATTCTTAGCAACACAATAGATGTCATGTTGGCAACCCAGTAAATTAATTGATATTGTTGTGCCATATTTGACAAATGTTGCCCATAGTTGAGCAATCTGAGTTGCCCGTGTGCCCGCAACTTCATGGATCGATGACGCTAGGAACACCGTTCGATTGTTCCGCCCGGTGGATCGTTGCATTCGTAATAGGTGATAGGAGACGGGTGAAAGAGCATGAAGTAAGGCTTTGAATAATAATTTAAATATTTTTGTAATAAATATCGATTATTATTAGTAAAGCTTGTTTTTAAGGTAGTAACTGTAAAGCACTTTCACCGTCTACCGGCATGGTCTTATGTCATAATTCATTTTCGGTACTAGTAAGATTTTGGGTCGCCGTATCCATATTCTGCTGCTGAGCATGAGGTCCTGGGTTCGATTTCAAGGTTGGGCACAGTATTCTTGTCTTTTGTCATCAGGAATGTCTCAGTTACAGTCACGGAGTCTGGATTTGTGCCCGGTTGATAGCAATAACCTCGCCCCCTATAACATGGGACTTCAACATAACTGGCGAAGTGTGGGTGTACTGTTGGTACACCTCTGTTTAACTATTCAAGGGAGGTAATTCTGTGATAAGACAAGCAATCTTGAAACAGAAATCAGATATTCTTTTATTCGTTTCAAGAGTTTCTAAAGTTCAAATTAAGTACGTGTTCTTATGGCTTTTTTCGCTTGTGTTTATATGTGGTGCTCTGCAAAGCGGGCCATGTTCAGCATCAGATTACAAGATCGTGTTCGTAGTCTAGGGATTCGACGTCCTACAAGAAGGGTTGAGAGTTATAACACTGTAATGGAGAAGGGCAGAACACCGATTGGAATAAGCAGTCGACTTAACAAATCGACATAGGTAAATAAAAAACTATACGGCCAAATTGAAAAACTAATTTAATGTGTTAGATAATCATAGAGATTAGCTTGTTAGCGGACTGAAAAATAAAGAGTTTTATGTTCTATTGGACAGGTCCCGTCAAAACTGTAAAGAGGTCGTGTGGGCTCGCGAGAAATGGAAGAAGTGGAAGGAGGCCTTTGCCCAGGAGTGGGACAGAGCCGGCAAGGAAAAAAATCTATTAGGTACTTTCCGAATAACACAGAAGAAAAACTTTCTGTGACTCTACAAATGATTGTAGCAGTTTCAATCATGGTTGTAACCATTCAAAGTAGAAATCGCTTGTGGACGAATACTGCGGTCAGGGACCATTCCTGTTCTTCTAGGCAACGAGACGTAGCCCTTCGAACTGATGAGAGAAGGGATGGAACCTTGGAAGTTTTGGCCTTGAAACGTACTGTAAAAGGGCAGGATTGATAGCTGTCACTCTCAATACTGGAGATTTGATTGGACTCTCTGTGTATCGTGAAGGTCCTCCGGCAGGGGAGACTTGGAACCCTCTGAGAGCGTCCATATGCAATGCTTTGTGGGTTTGCAGGCCTACAATGGCGTTTTCGTAAATTGTTTTTCAGTTCTCATTTCAGTAACAGTAGACCACAATATGTTAGGGAGTAATGAAATAATACAACAACAAATAATTTAATTTCATATTTTATTCGTATCATAGTAAGATAATTAAGTTTATCGTACATTCCAATAATATTTCTATGACTGACACGATACTTTGTGAAATAATATCAACGTCACATAAAAACTACGGCCCAGACTTCGATAAGGCATGAGAGACTAGCAAGCGATGTGCAATCATGAAACAGCACCAAGAAATATGTATACCTGAACTTTGAGGGCTTGAATGGGAGGAATTTACCAGAATAGACAATGGCGGTGGATCACTTTTTTCAAACTTATTACTCAGGGCATAAGGGTGGTCAACCGCCAGTGTCCGCGGTAGTACCTATGAATTCGGACGACTATCAGAATATAGGCGATATTTTCTAGTGGTAATAGCTATGTAGTTTGCAACAGGTTGGTCACGCATTTAGTGACAAAGAGTGTGTCACGAATAGTCGTGACGAATGTTGTACTTTATTGTCTTGCGAGGCGTGCTGGACAGGTTGCTTGTCGTGGTTTGCAAATTGACTAAGTCAAAGTCACGATAATAATCTGATAGTCTTCAAAGAACATTACCCTATGATGTTTCCATTAGAGTGTTTTTTTAAGTTAAAATTATTATACAGGTGGTGTTTTAGGTGTTGTGATTTCCGGGGCTTACTAAGTACTATATCTATGTTATAATAACAAGTCGCTTTCAGCGCTGCTAATTTGTACAATATTAGGGTTTCAGCAAAAATATCAGTAAAGGCAGAAAATGAGGTGCGTGTTAAAAGTATGGATCTTAAAATATTAGTGGTAGGCCCCGGGAAAGCTTGTTAGTGAGTGATTATATCATCGCAGTACAAGGGAGCTATAAACTGGGCCATTCTGCACCTAATGTAGTTGCATATTATTAACTCTAGAACGTACGTTACACGGTTAAACTAACACAATTCCATCACAATTATTTTAGAATATCAGTTGATTGATTCGTTCAGCTTGATTTTTTATGGGTAATGATTCATTATACTTCTTCTCTAAACAATTATTCTATCAACTTAAGTCTAGTATCGTTAATATTAAAATAGATTTGTTGATAAAATCTTTCAAATTCATAACAAATAGACACCTTATGAGAAATCAAAGAGTGAATATTGTATAATATTTATTTATGTAAGAATATAATTTAACTACTGTTTTACGTCAATATTATATTTCTCAAAGGCTAACTGTGTAATAATTTCAATTAAAATTTAGATTTGACTAGAATTTATAATCAGTGCCTATAGGAAGTATAGCGTATAATGCATTAATTTTAAATTTTATTAGCAACAATGTAACTCAACGTGTTTGTCAAACTAGCGCAGTTTGATAAACTTGTGTACTTTTATTATTATTGCCCAGAGATCTGGAAATAGTCGTATGCAATTCGTCGATACAGGATGCATACTGTAATTCGTCACTTGACACGTTTATTTGTTCGTATCTAGCTAGTATTTTGGACGCTACAAATATGTCAATAAAAACGTGGCTATAATACGTTACGAGCAATCATCAAAGTTACTATTGTTTTCTGACTACAATTATATATTTGAGCAACATATTATCAAACAATAAAAAACTAAATACTTATGCGACATCTTGCAGTTTATTACATTTGACAATTGCACATAACGCAACTTCACAACGACTACATAAACTGTCTTTTAACTTTACATTATTTACAAAGGCTAACCTCTTGGAATGCTATACTTCATGACATTTTAATATTTTCTACAATAACATAGTCTACTTTTTATTAGTCAAGGGACTTTACGGGGTGGAAGGGACAGCGACGCGAAAACGGTTACCACGTATTCAGTAAATCATTCTGAGTACATTCATTCATCCCCCCACATAAAAAAATTTCATCGGTTATTAAAAAAAAACAGCTGTTTCCTACAAAAGTGCAATACCTACACAGTCGAAATGTATGGAATAGCTGATTTTTTTTAATAACTGATGAATAATTTCTATGTGGCATATATAAATTTTTCATCAGATTGATGTACTGAAAATATGGTAACCGTTTTCGCGTCGGTGTCCCTTCCACGCCGTATTAGCACAAATTTAGGCCGCCAGATGCCTTAAACTTGTCGCTTAATATTTTAAAATTCTACTCTGTTAGTCATCTTCTAATAAGAATATCATAATTTTAAAGTTCCATAATTTTAATAGTCATATATTAGTCTAAAATAAAAACTGCTTATTGCCTTTCAATCATTGTGTTCATAATATAAAATAAAAAATATTTTTTTTTCATTAAGTATTAGACTATCTTTGAGTATCTATATTGGTCGGGTAAGATAGATAAATAAATATAATGATGTATATTTTAATAGATTTATATATTTCCCTAATACATTGTCTATGAGACAGCTACAGAGATCTTTTCCGAAAATAAATTATTTTATTAGGTAACTTATCAAGTATATGAAATATAATTTACGACGGCAGAAATTTAGCACGATCCACTACTAGGAACTTTAACAAAACAGCATGTACTTGTTCAATAGTATGGCTTATTTACATACTTATAAGATTCACTAATGAAGCTATGATTTCAAATGTCCATAATAAATATTACAAAAATACATGATAAAACCGAATATGTTGTCTATCTTTTACGCAATATAGGTAGGTAGTATCAAACACTCGACTTAAAATTCGCTAAATCAACAAAGTAATCAATATCAAATATAGTGAAAACCCATGAAAATGAACGTAACAAACCTACATCTTCGCGTATAAAATGATTGCACTGTATAGTGTATAATTCAATGGTTTAAACGATAAAATTGAACATTGATAGAATTAATAAATGTCATGAAGGTACAATCGATGGTCAATGATTAACAAAATCATTGCTAGGTAGGGTGGAGATTCATATATTTTCAATTATTTTATTTTCGTCTAAGGTGCGTTGTTTCCCTATCTTGGGCAACTCCTTGGCATCACCGACGGGTATCCGTATCTCCTGCCCGGCCCGATCCATGCAGGCCTAGGGGTGAGCTTCTTCCATATAATATCCGTTTGTTATCAGTTCACTGTGGGTTCGGCGGCCGTAGTACAGTGATACAAATAGAGCCTCTTAGTATTCGCAGCAGGTCGATCACTTCTGGTGTCTTCATTGATGTTACGTTCTCGTCGTTGACCTGGAAGGTGATAGGTACGGCATTATTATACTGTCTGATCGTAGCATGTGGCGTTTTTTAGTATCTGCCTGTCCTCAACGCAAATTGGTGTATGAATGATTACTATCTGAGGACTTCTGGTAAGGTCTAATTTCAGGAAATTAGGTAAGTCGTTAACAGCAACTCTTTTTGGCTCGAGTAATCTATCTGTCTGTACTGTCATTATTCCAATTCATGAAACATAACTTGTTTTTTTTATTTTCAGTCATATTAAAAAATCATAGCATAAAGAAACAAGAAATAGATAAACCTACACCTAGTAATGAGGGCTTCGTGTTTAGGTAATGCCTAAGATATAATGGTTACAAAAGACCCTTAACGAAGCCGCAAGGCACTTTTATTCTCCCCGTCATTGCGGCATTTATACACCGTACCCAGTTACGAAGATATTGGAAAAGTTCCAACATTTTCACAAGTTTTTTTTAATGTTATAATTTTACTTTAAATACCTCCATGACCTACCTCCACCTATATTCCTACTATTCAATGCATTCATCAGCACCATGTTTTGAGTGCATTACATTGAGTCCTACGTTTACACCTTGTATAATACTAAGCGAAAAGTAAAACCAGAACCGCTAAAAGTGTTGATAATCCAACCGAGCGCTTTTATTTAGGCATTCATTTGGGGTAATTTAGTGTAAATGAGGACAGAGAATAAGTATACTCATGACGACTGTTTTCTTTTGATTTTCAACTGGAAACTAAATTCTCCTTGGGCCTACCTGCAATATAACATCACCGCGTCTCAGTCGTCCATCACGCGCAGCCACACTGTCGTTGTAGACAGCAGATATGTAGCTCTGACCGGACTCGGGATGGCTCTGAACGCTGAAGCCGAGCCGACTGTTCCAGCCTCGGTTCAGTTCCACTGTTACTATCTGGAATTAGATATAAGTTACAGTTGTGAAATAGCCTACAAACTTCGATGACCCGCTGATAGGTACGAGGTAGAAATGTTGGTATTATAGTAAGCTTCAAAATAACAAAATGTGATTAGATTTGACGTTGCAATGCAACTACAGTCCTTTTATTTATTTTGTTATCTATACATATAATAAAACAGTAAAAAAACTGTGTCTGTACATTGAATATATTAAAAAAATAATAATTGAGGGGGGTTTAGAAACAGTAATAGAGCACGAAACCAAACAAAAAATTCTGTCTGTTTGTCTGTTTGTTTGTACACGCTAATCTTCGGAACTACTTGACGGATTTGAATGATTTTTGTTTTGTTGTATAGGTATAAAGTCTGAGCAACACATAGGCTATAATTTATCTTGGAAACTTGAACACCTGATGCAGAACCGCAACAGACCAGCTAAACTATAAGAGATACAAAAATGGTACCATAGCAAAAATTGTTTCACGTGATGAGCATTTTCTGCTAAGAGAATAAATTTGAAGATCTGGAACACCTGATGTGGAACTCCAAGAGCCCAGCTACACTATAACATATATAGGAATGACGTCTTAGCAAGAGTTGTTCAGCCTGATGAGTACTCTCTGTTGTCGTATAAAATTTGAAGATCTGGAATAGCTTATGTGGAACTCCAAGAGCCTAGCTACACTATAACATATATAGAAATGACGTCTTAGCAAGAGTTGCTCAGCCTAATGAACACTCTCTGTTGTCGTATAAAATTTGAAGATCTGGAACAGCTGATATGGAACTCCAAGAGCCCAGCTACACTATAACCTATATAGGAATGACGTCTTAGCAAGAGTTGTTCAGCCTGATGAGCACTCTCTGTTGACGTATAAAATTTGAAGATCTGGAATAGCTTATGTGGAACTCCAAGAGCCTAGCTACACTATAACATATATAGGAATGACGTCTTAGCAAGAGTTGCTCAGCCTAATGAACACTCTCTGTTGTCGTATAAAATTTGAAGATCTGGAACAGCTGATATGGAACTCCAAGAGTCCAGCTACACTATAACCTATATAGGAATGACGTCTTAGCAAGAGTTGTTCAGCCTGATGAGCACTCTCTGTTGACGTATAAAGATTGTAGATTTGGAACACCTGTTGTGGAACTCCAAGAGTTCACTGTGTAATTATAAAATAACATAAGCTGGGAGTACCTCCACGCGGTGAGGCGGTAACAGTTTAGGACTGATTTTCGATGAAAATTCTATGAATCATTGAAAATTTTACTCTACTGGCTAAAACTCCCATTTATTTCCTTTTCCATTTATCTTCGCGACACGGTAGCCTACCCGGTAACGCAGGGGAGCAGTCACTTGGATTTTAATTGATCAGGTTTTTTCAGAATAAAACTATAACCATGGCTAGAAAGAGGTAAAATCTTTCCCAACGTTCCAAAGGAGCTAAAAGATTGAGGATCATAAGATCCCAAGAATCTAACGAAGAGCGTCAGGATAGACTTGATGCTGTTCGAGAACATCAGGCTGCAACTCGCTCTGTAGAAACCTCTTCGGGTCGCGAAGCTCGCTTGCGTTCTCAGCGTATTTATGCATCTACATCCAGGTCTCTAGAGACCAGTGAAGAATGTGATGCGCGACTCTCCGCTGATCGTGAACGTCATGCATTGTCTCGCGAGTCGGAGACATTCACGGATAGAGAATTGCGCTTGAGTTCTCAGCGTATCTACGCATCTGCTTCAAGGTCTCTAGAGACAAGTAAGGAACATGATGCGCGACTGTCCGCTGATCGTGAACGTCACGCATTGTCTCGCGAGTCGGAGACGTTCACGGATAGAGAATTGCGCTTGAGTTCTCAACGTATCTACGCATCTGCTTCAAGGTCTCTAGAGACAAGTGCGGAACATGATGCGCGACTGTCTGCTGATCGTGAACGTCACGCATTGTCTCGCGAGTCGGAGACGTTCACGGATAGAGAATTGCGCTTGAGTTCTCAGCGTATCTACGCATCTGCTTATAGGTCTCTAGAGACAAGTGCGGAACATGATGCGCGACTGTCCGCTGATCGTGAACGTCACGCATTGTCTCGCGAGTCGGAGACGTTCACGGATAGAGAATTGCGCTTGAGTTCTCAGCGTATCTACGCATCTGCTGCTAGGTCTCTAGAAACAAGTGCGGAACATGATGCGCGACTGTCCGCTGATCATGAACGTCACGCATTGTCTCGCGAGTCGGAGACGTTCACGGATAGAGAATTGCGCTTGAGTTCTCAGCGTATCTACGTATCTGCTGCTAGGTCTCTAGAGACAAGTGCAGCGCGTGATGCGCGACTGTCTGCTGATCGTGAGCGACATGCATTGTCTCGCGAGTCAGAAACGTTTACCGATACAGGATCACGCTTGAGTTCTCAGCGAATTCGCACATCTACTAACAGGTCTTTTGAAACGAGTGATGAACGTGATGCGCGACTAACTGCTGCTCGAGATTATCATACATTGTCCCGAACACGCACACAACAAAATATTCATAATCAGTTAGAAAGTGAGAGAGAAAGGATTGCTGGAGTACGGCATGAAGAGACAGAAGTTAATTCAGTGTACCCTTGGGATCTGCTGCGGAGTAACGGGAAGAAAAGTTTTTTGTTGTATAGTCTGGGCAACATAAAGGCTATAATTTATTTTGGAAAATTAATACCTGATGCAGAACCGCAACAGACCAGCTACAGTATAAGAGATATAAAAATGGTGCCATAGCTAAAAATATTCCACGTGAAGAGCATTTTCTGCTGTGAGAATAAATTTGAAGATCTGGAACACCTGCTGTGGAACTCCAGAGCCCATGGCAGCGCTATAACAAATTAAGGAATGACGTCTTAGCAAAAGTTATTTAGTCTGATGGGCATTTCCTGTTGACATACAAAAATGAATGATCTGGAACGACTCCAATCGTCTCGCTCATCCCGTTGTTTTCCCGTCCCCGGGCCTTAGAATCCTACATCAGACGTCTCAATTTTTCGATTTTGACGACCCCGTTGTCGCTGGCATAAGCAACGGGATCCGCGTACGAAGTCGCGGGCAGAAGCTAGTTTATTAATATAAGTTCACCAACAGCTTCTGTGTACAACATATTACAAAAAATATATATATATATATGTAAATATAGGTTTTAGAGTGTTGGATTTACACAGTCGCCAAATATTGGTAAACCAGCATTCACAAACATAAGTGATAACATAAGAAAAAAATAAATTAAAACGAGTGGCTCTAGAAATTAAATACATACAACAGTCAACTTCTTAAAAAGAGTTTACTTTGCTTACGAAATATATGTCCTTTCACAGTTTCAGTTTCAAGTGCCTTGTGGCTGGACTGAAGCTTATTTTTTTTGTTTTTGACAATTCAAAAGTGCCTGTAACTGGTCTATTTGAAGTAAATGCTCAGAGTTGGTGTTAATATTTCTGTATTCTGTAGTATTTCTGGTGCACGGTACTCTAGGATATTTGTACTCGGTGTAAATACACCATTTCAATGGTGTTCCATCTTTGTTCTCTCTTTTCTATTCTCCTCTCCAAATTATCTTTCATATGAGTGGTTGAGCCAATGTGAAAATTAGAATGGGAGCCCCTATAAATGTCTACTTTTACAAAACGTGTTAGAAAAGGTAAGGAAAGGTTCTAGCCTTGGCCGGAAATCATCACAAATGGTCCAAAATTTACTGTCCAGTTTCGTATAACTTTTTTTATTTTAACCTCTTTGCTAGGGTTATCTTACCGTAGGTTCATTGCACGTGTTATCTTTCGGCGGTTCAGGCTTAACGTTTTCTTTTTGGACGGGTTCGGTTTCCTTGGGTTTGGGCTGGGGATGGGGGGGAGGATCTGGCTTCACCTTGCGCTCGTTGTCAGGAGACAGCGCCACACCTTTCCATTTCTTCAAACCGTTACCTGGAATATAGACAAATACATGTCATCACTGTTTTGAATGTATTGGGTAGTCAATTAACAACTGTTCGCAGACGAGTCTATCATTCGGTTTGGCATCATAGAGACTCTTGCACAGAATTAGACACACACAACTAACAACAGTGACTTCGTTAATGGCAGATGCACCCCAGTTTTGCAGCATCGATTTTATCACCCAGCCCTCCGCAGACTGATGGCGTGAATTCAGTATACCATACTAAGATGACCGGTACAAGAAATTATTTCAGGAACGTTATGGGAATCCAATAAATTTGATTTGTTTTATTTCCTCATACGCAATGTTTCGTTACAGTGGCAAAATGTAACGATATATTGCGTATGAGGTAGTGAACGGCAAGTGCGACGACGAGTTCGTTGAACTCTGTAACTAGGCAGGAAGTGAACAGCTGATTTCACGCGTCGTTCGTTCGTCGCACACTTGTTGCGTACAGAGAATGTAATTTTACATTGAAATAAAGGAATAGTAACTGAAAAACGATAAAAAAAAATCCGCAGAAAAATTCCGGTAGAATTTCATTCAAAATAACAGTGTCACTTTGCGGAGGGCTGTCCCTTACACCCTGTATTGTATCAAGATATCTAGGCGTTGGATTATTAAGTATTTAAAACGTACCATCATCCTTATGTCCTTCTGAACTAGTAGTATGTCCATCACTTGTAGTGGTATGTAACACAGCGCTCTGGTACGCAGGGTTTGCGTGTTTGAACCTGGCCTCATCGCTCAACATCTCCACTGGCATCGACACCGGCTCGTCAGAGTCCACGGGGAACACTGGCTCCTGGTACCTCTGACGAGACATGTCCTCCTGGTACACGTTTGGAGCATCCAGTGTATCATTGTCCAAGTTGTTTAACTCGTAACCATGGGGAGGCACTGGAATTGCACAAAGTTATCATATTACTTCTATTTATTATATCAAGAACACTGTTAACAAATTAGCGGGTCTCCAATTATTCGTTCACAGAAAGTTTTCTCTGAATTTAGAGATTTCCGGAGAATCCACTGTCATTTGTTAACAGTGTTCTAAGATTTGACATTTATGAGTGCAAATGAAAACAAGTAGAAAATCACACACAAAAGGCTAGATACAACACTCTTCGGGGTAATGTCAGATGGCCGAAGAACATCTATGAAGTGCTGTACGCTACAATGGTGTGTATACATAGTCCTGGTATGGTTCAAAATCCGACAGTCAGTTTATACGCTGCTTTGGATCGAAGGTGTGAAGCGATGGGTTATGATAGGACAGTGTGCGGCCGACAGCGTCTCACCTGTCAGGCTCAACTTTTGTTTTCTACAAATGGGTGGTGCGGTGGGGCTGGCCAGGGACACGGCCCGCCCCCCTCGCCGCGAGTCCTGAACCACTTCTGTATGTTCCGAACCGTGTTCTACTTTGTTGGAACTTGGAACATCTGCGTGGAAAACCTACATCGCTTAGTGTGTGGCGTGTATATTGTATGTGATAAAGTGTTAAATGTGGTTAGCAAAGTTTCAGCTCACTAGCTTTGTGCAGGCTTTATTTAATTAAGCTAGCCGGGATCCACCTGTGTGATAAATATACATCCATCGCGTGTTTGCAATGGTAATGAGGATTACTTGATGAACACAGAGCCGGAGATAATTACGTTCATTTGTGCTTTGAATATATCATGGGCCTGTACCACGTAATATGATTCCTCCATATACATACTTCAGGCAATCAATAGAAATTAAATCAACGGATTTGGTTATATTAACGTACATTAGTAAAATTTACATAATTCATAGTATACTGTAAATATAGAAACTTAAATTAAGTAAACTTGTTATGGATTTAAACTAAAATAGATAGAAACCTGAAATTGAGACTTGAATTGATGATGTTGTGGGTATCCATAAATAGATGGATCCTAAAATAGACCTTTAGGTTAGATTAGGAAAAACCAATCAGGCTTTGCAAATTGACGCATTATGGACAGTTAAGTGTCAACGCTTGAACCTATCGAGTGAAAGGTTGGGTTCACCTTTAATCCATTTACAGCACTTTCGATCAGTTAATCACTTAACAAGTTTAACCTTTCAGTTTGGGGCCACGAGCGTCAGCGCGAGTGACAATCCGAAACAAATGGAATTTGGTCTCACGTTGAAACTATTTCAGCTAAAAGTATTTTTGTGTTGCGATCCGTATTTCGAATGGCACAATTTTTAAGTGGCTTACTGATTCGAAAGTGAATGTTAGCCTGAGTTCACGAATGATGAGATTAAATCGAAGCTGAATCAAAACTTTTCAAAATCCCTAAGCGTTTTGAAAAGTTTTGATTCAGCACTTCTTTAATATTATTTAGTTAAAACAAGACCACTGCATTTATTTCCAATAATATCTAAAGTTGAACTGGTCGTATCTACCATCCTATTTTATAGACAACATCCGATCGTTAGTATACATACCATTAGGTTGTTCATAGTGGTTGTTTTCCTTGGTGAGCTTGCGGTACTTGCGGGGGGAGAGGCAAGGGGAGCGGGAACCGTCTGCCGCGTCAGGGGTGAGGCGCCGAGCAGCCAGGTCGCATAACATTGATACTGCTTCAGGCCTGGTCGTAGAAGTTTAGGTTTTTTGGTTTAGTTACCTTTGTTGATTGCATTTGGTGATGGAAACGAAGTTTCAAGTATTTTGGTTTAATTATTTTCACAGATTTGAATTATAACTTTTGTACAAGTTTATGGATCTCATTGTGAACGGTACAGGTTATCTTATTCATTCGAAGAAGTTCTACTTTTTATGGTTCTGAAAGGTTGGCTTAAATTATAAGCTAAGGTTTTCAACCTTAGCTTATAATTTTCTAGCCAAAGAAAACATTTAACCTTCCTCATTAGAATGAACTGAAAAAAATATATTTTTTAACAAAATGAGAAGATTGTGTAGATGAAAGGTCCAACCAACCTCAGCGGAGGTTTAGGCCTATTCATTGGCGCATCTGAGTCCGTGGGTTCTTCCCTCGGCGACATCGGCGACAGCGGCGTGGCAGCATGGTCCCGGTACAGGCGCAGGCGCACCTCGCTCCCGCAGGCGCGGAGAAACGCCACCGCTTCCGCGTGAGACATGTTAGACATTGCTGTGTCGTTCACCTGTACACACGGGGTTAACGACCAACAGATGATAAATGTGGAATGTGAATAATGCTTTTGGTATGTGGAGCATTTCGTATCGGGGGTTCTACTGAGATCTTAAGATGTATAAATATTATAAAATGTGTATGTAATTAGCTAATGTACGAGACGTCAAATTAAACTTCAAGCCCCGTTAAACCCAGCCTGAGATAAAAAATCATATACTCATATTTTTCGTGGCTTTAGCGGCCGTATCTTATTATGTTAGACTGCGAACTAAAGTATTTAACTCATCTAGTCCCGACTGCAAATAGAACCTAAAACCAAACATAACGCACTCGCGTAATTGCATAACACAGTCGCTTTCATTTTGACAGTTAATCAATATTCATTGCGTGGCGTTGATCTAGTTATCGTCGGGATGGATTTGAAAACATCCGCATCCGGTGTAATAAATAAAAATATTTATTGCCAAAATGAAAGCGGAATTGGGAGAATGTTTTAAAACTGTCAGAAAATAAAACAAGATTTTGTTAGTGACTAGATTAGATAATTGCACGTCATTGAATATGTATAATCTTATTAAAATTCTTGATTTAATAAAACTAGTTACGGGGGGAAACTAGCGATCAACAATCTAGGGTAATTTTTGGAACGAAGTTCCTTATCGCGCGTTGCGAAAGGGGGCTAGAGTTACAACGACACTTTTTGCTATAGTAAGCTATTGTAGCCGTGCGGCGGCGTGCGCATGTTTCTCTGTCTGTCTCTCTCTCTCTCTCTCTTATAGAAAGCAAGCCAGATATTTTCGTTTTGTCTTTGGTCTGTGGATGGGTGATCCAAGTTAAGCAACGGTTGCCGAGGTCTGTCTGTGGATGGGTGATCCAAGTTAAGCAACGGTTGCTAAGGTTGGTCTGTGGATGGGTGATCAAGGTTAAGCAACGACTGTCAAGGTCTGTCTGTGGATGGGTGATCCAAGTTAAGCAACGGTTGCCAAGGTTTTGTTTTTTTCTTTTTTCACTAATTAATCGAAATGAACTTCGTTCCATCCGGGTGTCCCTTGACACCTCTCAAGTTTTTTTTCTTACCAGTTTCTTGCAACAGATTACTACCATACACTTCATCATCAATCTCATTATCATTTTCCTGCCCTTGTCCCACGTTACTTGGGGTCGGCGCATCACGTTTTTTTGTTTCATTCTCCCATGTCAACCGTCACGCAATCAATCATTTACACCATTTTCTTTTCATATCATTCCTCACACAATCCATCCGTCGTTTCCTTGGTCTTACTAGGCCTAATTAATTGCCAATGGGTACTTAATTTTCATTCAGATATCGCCAACCGTAATTTTGATCGAACGGGACCTTATTTACGAGTGTTTTTGCAAATCATTGCACCACAAAGAATGTGAATTAGGTATTTCTAAGACATTCTGAAGAACATTACGGAATTTTTAAATTTTCAGCTACAGTAAAAAATTTCTGCCATACAAAACATACGAAGTATGAAGCGCATGATATTGTGTAAAACCGTTCGACTATTACTAGGACAACAATATTGATTCAAGTGTGTCTTCGGAGAACATTCATGTACTATCGTGTTCACTGACAGTCGGCCTTATTACTTAGAGCATAAGGGTGAAAAGTGGCAGACCGTCAGTGAACTCGGTAGTAGTTTTAGTCTACTTTCTGATCGTTTCATTTTAATGAGTCATAACATAAGTCAAGAATGACTGTGTATTGTTTGTAGGTATTTAGGCAGTACTTGTTTCTTTAGTACAAGTTCGTTGTCATAACATTTAAGTATCAATACCAATGTCTATTAGTTCATGCTCCATTTCTTTGTCAATTCCGTTTGTGTTCTTACTGCAAAATTAACTGACTCATTTATTATAGAAGCCTATAGTCATTTGTTTCAGACATGGCATCATTAATTTTGCTATGGGTTTGTATTCGGTAGTACTTAAACTCTGTCAAGTTGGATTGTATTCAATGCCGAGTAAGTACCTACTTAAACTCTGTCAACTGTCAATAATTTCTTAGGTCGTATTGGCCTTTATTTTGGGAAGGGACACCGACGCGAAAAAAATCAGCTGTTTCCTACAAAAGTGTAATCCTACCTACACGATCAAAATATATGGAACAGCAGATTTTTTTTAATAACCGATGAAAAATTAACGTACTGAAAATATGGTAACCGTTTTCGCGTCGGTGTCCCTTCCACCGCGTATTCCCAGATAATTATCATATACATATCACCATCATACATATAATATATACATAAATATCACCTATGAGTTAATGTAAGAATTGCTTGACACAACTGCTGCTTCTGCTGCTAACAGATGTAGGTGAAAGGCATATGCCTCTCATTTACATCTGTTTAGCAATATAAATATACATAAGTGTGTGACAAACATCTTCAATACTTTGATGATATTAGAGGGATTCTACTTGGAACTACCGATTTCAGTATTCTAGGAGGTTAGAAAGGGTCTACTTACAGCAACAATCCTGTCACCAGGCTGTATTCTACCATCACTCAGGGCTGGTTCCCTCACCAGGGCTCTGACGTAATGTCCCAACGCGCTGTGGTCTTCCTTCCGCAGCGTGAAGCCGAGGGAACCGTTCACCTTTGTCATCACGATGTCGAACTCCTGGAAAATAAATAATGGGGGTCAAACTTGGGTCGAAGTTGAGTTAGGCTGAGAGACAGACCAGACAACTTATTTTATCATCATTTGTTTTGACGTTGTAATTATTTTATGTTACCTGATAAACTAATGCATTCTTTGCAGTATTCTAAAGCAGATTTACAACATAAACCGCGAGGTCATTGAGTACATTCTTGTAAAATGAATAAAATAGAAGACTGCAGTGTACTAACCCGACTTAGATCCGTATTATTTCCCAAATCTTACCTATCTCTTCTTATAAAATGTACCTAAACAAGAACTAGATATTTTACTCAGACTAACTAAATCATTGCCAAAACTGCATTTCTCGCCGAGCTACGTCCGGAAATATATCAAGCGGAACTAGAATGGCATCTAGGTATAATCGTCTGTCAGTCAACGTGCCAAACGCTTGGCACTCGATGCATGCGACTTGCGTCAGTGGTCCATACGAAACGTGACAAGGGGCGCTAAACATACTATCATTGTTCTCAATTCTCATGGTATTTCGATACTGAATTTATTTAGAAGAGATATTTACGATGTTTTCCTCCAAACAGCTGTCAATCAGTCTTAGTTTCGATAGAAATAGCGATAGATTTTGGCATTTTCCTGTTCAAAAATTATTAGGTACAGGTTGGGATGCTAAGATAATTAATCTTCGACATGGTCCGTGGTTATATCAAATCGATTTGGTATTCGTCATGCTATTTGAAATATACACTTCTGTGTTAAGCTTAAACAAAACAATGAAATTGTCTATGGTCCATAGGTACCTTTCATCATATCATAGGCACTTACTAGAATAAAGCTATCTTAGTCATTATCCTGCATACAGGCTTACATCAGCTCCAGTCACTCTACATTAAATCTCCATAATACAACATTAGTTAAAACGAAACTCACCACTGATCCGTCATCCTGTAGGCGTGAACAAAGAGCTTTATTAATAACTCGCACAGATTATATTACAGACTCGCACACCGGTGAAATTATACCTCATTAAATATAACGCCTCTTAGTCTTAACAAATGACTCGCCTTACAAAATGGGGCTCTCTCGATTATAAGGTTCGGATATTTGATTCTAAAATTACTGTAGTAAGTTTAAAGTGAACTATAAATGGCCAATCCATCATATAAAGCAGCTGTGATCACGTTAAGAAAAATGTTAACCTTTTTGTAGCCATGTTAATGGATAAAGAACAAGAAAACTCGACAAGATGAAAATTAAAACACAAATCATAAATGCAATTAAAAAGCTAACTCCGTGACTATAGATCATTGTGGAGAGAACCAGAGTTAAACGAAACTAATTAATGTGTAATTTTGTTCGTACACGTAGAAAAGTAAAAGGAGTAAGTGCCTATACTGATTTCTTCTACTTTAGTCGGTAACTTAGCACTACTTGCAGTAATTATAATCCTTTGAAAAACTACCGATCTTTATGATCTTATAGCGTGCTTGTTTTTACTTTGAAATCCAATGAAACGAATTACTGTCAGCTTCAGTAAATTACACTCTTAGCAAGGAGTCCGGAAATAAATGGTTTTATCGGTAGAAAATGAACGAGAAAAAGTGCTTATAATTTTTCTATTTCACCGATAAGTCCGGTTCCACCTGAGTAAATATAAGTTTTGTTGTAGCGCATAATCCGGTACAATTACAATGGGATATATTGCTGCTATATAAGAACGCTAGAAGAGGTTCTCACAGCAGTGTTTTATCGTATCTGGTGAAAGAGCTGTTTGTTTGGTTATACTGTAAAAAAACTACTCTCCTTCCGAACCAGATTCGGCCAAAAAATTTAATGAATTACTGTTTGAAATTTTCCCAAGTCAGAAATTATCTCACCCCGTACTGCACATCGTAGACGGGCAGCGGCCGGTCGAGGTCCGGCAGACGCAGGTCACGCCGATCGGGCTCTGGGCTGGCCTCGCGCCGCCCGCGCCCCTCCGACGATGACGTCGTCGCACTGCTCGTCGTCGCAGACAGTCTGCACACAAATGCCAAAGGTCATTACGTTTCAACACTATCTACATCAACCAGATTGTATTCAAATGCCACAGTCCCGCTGATCAAATTCAAGAGATACACCACACGTTCCAAGCGGGTTCGTCAGTTAGGTAACGTCCGATTTTGCGATACAATGAGATGGGAACTCGGATAACATGATGTAGTTTCTGACGTTCGTGTCTCCTCGCCTATACACTTTTGTGTCTAATCTCCAGGTACGTGTACCAAGGTTTGTTTGTCTGTCCTTAATGACACGAGGTATTGTACGATAACATTCATGCTACACAGAAATCTGTGTGCCTCAGTCGGTAGTCTTGGTACGGTGTTTGGTTTATTTATCATGCACGACATGAGTGACCTTAGAGCGTGGGATGATCGAGGGGACAAATTACGCGAGCGTGACGTGTTATGGTTGCTCAGTGTAATGAGTGTTTACCTGGCATGCATAGGGTGACAGTTGAGGGGGTCTAGCGGCGGGAGGTGGGGCGGGTGGGGGGTGCGTGTTGGCGGCGTCGGCGGCTCCGGCGGTGTGACGCTGTCCAGCACGTCGGCGGGCGGCCGGCACACGCGCAGCTCCACCCGCGTCGCCGCCGTACGGAGCACTTCGAGGGCTTCCTACCACCAAAGAGACGGATTAATATTCACCGGATTATCGGTCAATAGCTCCTTGACACCCCATTCCAGACAAGCTTCACCTGTCTAAACTCCTAAATTCAACATTTAACCTTTCTCGTCTCAATTTCATTTGTTGTTTGGTATAATTGTTGCTGCTCCACTTCGAATTATTCAACGTATTGTGTCGGATTCGCAAAGTGATAAAAGCGAAAGCTTTTAAATGTTTCAATCTGATGAATGTTTAATTGTTAACAGAACTTTCTTGAGTTTCAATTTAAAATTATAACGCTTTAGACAAATACTTTGGATGTATTTAAGATATTTAGAAAATTTTGAATTCCAAATTCGTGTCTTGCCGTAACAAAATTGTCTAAGTATCATGAAGATTCCGAAACTTTGAAAGACAACCATACCGGAAGATATTCTACAAAATATACCGTTTAATTTTAGTTACCAAAATATTTGTTAACAACGGTTTTCATGCTTAGATGTAACGGTAGATAATATTAAAAAGTTAAGGCCGGTTACGAAATTAGGATTCATTCTATCCTAGGTATTTACAGTTACATAGTGTACACGAATAAAACAAATTAGCGATTATAGCCGGAGAATTTATGTGTTACATAACTGTTTACGCCAGGCACTACATATACAAAATGCGTTGCTTTTGTTGTTTTTTTGCCGTCTGGAAGATGTGAATGCTTTTTATATATACCTTTATCTATAAACAGATCACTTTTTTATGTTAGCCTTGACTGTCCCACTCCTGGGCAAAAACCTCCCCCATTCCTTCCACTTTTCGCCATCTTTTCGGTCTGCCGCGACGCCGTCTAGCTCTCTCAGGGCTCCAACTTTGTGATATGCGGGCCCACAGCTTTACCGGCATCCGGCAGACATGGTCTGCCCAGTCCCACTTTAGTTTGGCAGCTTTTGAGCTATGTCAGCAATTTGAGTTCTGGAGCGCAGTGTGCTGTTCCTTATTCGATCACTAAGTTAAATTAATCTTCAGGTCGGGTCTCAGTCTGTGGTTTTGTTATGCTCAATGAGCCTTAGCGAGTAAGAAAGTAACCGCAAGATGGGAAGCAATACCGGGCAGAGTTACTCGGTAACTGCGCGCACCCCGCTGCGACCGATAAAAGGAACTCGGAGGGAATTAATAGAATTTCCCAAACAAAACTGAGTTAATGGCCCATTTATTTATTGTGAGCATTGAATTCGGTTTGCTCACGGAATCGCTTTGATACGCGCGTGATTTAGCTACGCTGTAATTTTCTGGGATTATTCCTATTTCGCCCAAAACGACAAATGCTGAACAAATGAGATTATTTTTCATCGCGTAGTGTAGCAGCAGTCTAATATAATTTGGTATAACTTTGTGGCAGACATTTTACAGTTTATTACATTTGAACCCGAGGCCTCGGCGCGGACCGTGTTGGAGTTTTCATAAAAGTTTTTACGTTTATAACCCAGCCTCCGAGCCCGGCTCCAGGGCGCGAGGTAGCGAGGGGAGTGCTGCGACAACAAATGGCATTTTTAACATGACTTACTGTTTATTTTTGTAAGCACGAGACCGTGTTTTATGTTTGTACCTTCATAACGGCTATGCAAGCAGAGCTTTGTAAAGGGCAGAGCAGCACACTTAAATTTCATAGGCTCTGTTGTAATGAATATAAAATGTTGGCCGTGCACTCGCAAATAACGTCGGTAAAGGTAGCAGTGCTAAAGATAAGAAAAAATGCGCAATATGCTAACATTATTTGGGGAAATTTATAGGTGCTCGGACTTAACCTGTTAAAGATAAAGAAGAAAAATATTTTTGGACAAACTTTTGGGCTCGAATGCAGTTGAATAACGAGGGCGCTTAAACTCATTAAACTTTTTGTTAGTCTTTGTAAGTTGAAGGTTCTTTTTTTTTGTACTTACGTAGGTGCTAAGTCCGGCGAGAGGTACTCCGTTGGCGGAGAGGAGCAAGTCCTTGGGGGCGAGGCGGCCGGTCCTCCAAGCGGGTTGAGGGGGGTAAAGTCTTCGGATCCTCACTAGACCGCCACCGCCGCATACTGACATGCCCAGACCGCGGCCATCTTTTTCTACGACTACTGTGAAGGAGTTTTCTGTCGGACAAGAAAATGTTCGGGTTAATTTTTGAGAAAGATTTTTGGTATTGGATTTCTCTACAACACAAAACTCAATAGATAGGTATCTTGGCTTCGGACTTACTTATCTATAAACTTAGCTAGCTTCGCGACTTAGATTTAGCAGCCTTAGGGATACAATGTTCTAGGTAAAGCTAGCTTATTAGTACATAGTAATAAATAAGCTTTGACATACGGAAAACGACTAAAGGACATTCATTTTATCGTAAATTTATCGATGCTATCGTTAAAAGACATCTCTCCATCTATTCATGTACACGAAAGTGTTGGATTGTCAAAGATTCGGTTTATGTAGGGTGCGGGATGTCGAGACGTGCTCGCTGCCATCGCTGGCTGTAAACTTAAGATTCGAATTCCGTTACGAGCTCGTTTTACAGCTTATTTACACTTAGGAGCCACGCTGCATCCCAGATATGAGAGAATAGTGTTATACGTTATAGTTAGAGGATTCAGATAATCTGAAGTAAAGCCTAGAGAATAATTAAGACGGAAAGTAGTTTACCCTACAACATTAATGGTCTTTTCTTCAGTTCAAACGATTGAAAAGTTTTTAAGCGTCTAATCGTAAAGAGAGGCATCTGAATTAAATCAAGACTTGTCTGAAATAAAAACGCTAATGTAGCCTAGTAGACTCCAGTCGATTAATTGAAAAAAGAAACATCGTTTATTTAGTACAAGGTTTGTACTTACTTACCTACAGGGATTTATATAAAATTAATATTTGTTTTGGGTCGAATAAGTGCCCATATTGTAAAGACCGCTTTAGGCGGACCCGAAAGAGCCCAGGTGTTTTCATTATACACAGAGCAAACGAAAGTAAGTACGGCTTGTTTGGGCACAAACATTGTTTATTCAGTACTTTTCGACGTGTGTGAGTCCAGATTAAGCCCATATTTGGGGCATAAATTATCCATAACCACCTATAATATACGGCTCCCCAATAATTGATATAGAAACCTCAATATTGCAAATGAAAGGTAGACAAGTGTCGATCCGCGGTCAATTTAAGTCCCTTTTAGGTTCAAAATGGATGTTGGAGGGTGTCCGACATGAATTATGCATTAAGGGAGTCCGTAGCAACAATTTGGACTTGGAATGATTTCATTTATTCTGTTTTATGATCTGCTACTGATGCTGTTTCATTCGAGAGCTTTTGGAACGAAAACATATATTGGAGTTAAATATTTTTGCGAAAGTAAGGAAACAGCTAAGTATTTTTAGTTTTGTTTGCTTAAAGGAAAAGATTACATTTTTTTTGCCTCTTCGTCTATAGACGTCAATTTTTGTGATATTTGGTTAAAAAAAACTTTCCTCACGGATCGTAAAGATCAATAAACAACCAATAAGGAAAAAGTCTCCATCAGATTTGTCTTTCAAATACAAAATCAAAGGTTTTGACTTAAATAGAATCGTTTGTCCGTTTGAAGCTCGTTCTGAGTGAGCAGTTAACACCTTGGTGTCCCATTCGACGTGATTTGTTTAACATTCCAATATTATTAGTGTGCTGACATTTAATATGTGTAAGTGACTGCATGCCATAGGTTTAATTCACTAATGTTATGGTACTGCTCGCTATAAATAGGGTGGTCTGTGTTCAGAGTCTCTGTATTAATTTGTTAGCAACTCTTGTATTGGCTTGTAGACGAATTTGCCTGTTTATTGCTAGTCATTCATTCGTTCATTAACACTTAATACATAATTTATCATTTTCGGTATCATCTATTTTATCTTACAGAAGATTATTGAATTGGCTCAAATGATCACTTCAGTTGACGGCTGCTAAACCTATAACCACTAACTTCATTACTGAACCAGTACCTTCCCGTCAATTTGGAAATTACTTAGAAAATTGTTGAAATGCCGACTCTCCAAGGAAATCTTCAATAGACTAAAATTTGCAGGGGTCGACTACCACGAGGATCGTTTAGTCGATCTATTCCCAGTAGCTTACTAAAATTGCTAGAGCTCCATCTTTCCACAAGTTCACCGAAATTGCGTCACCCCAGACCAGCTAGTCAGTACTGCCTTGTAGGACAAAACCCTAATGACGTCAATTACGACTGACACGGTAATCGAAATCAATAATGTTGCATTCCTGTCCCTAGAGCCGGTCTTACTACCGACTTACGAGAAACCAAATACCTTGTATAGCTTACCAATCAAGATTGAGACAGAAATTCACAGTCATGATCATGAGACCCAAATAATGTCTTAAGTTTCGTTTGGTCTATTTTCAATCTTAAAACCGCCATTTTATGTTTTGAACGATACAACTGCCATCCACAGTGTCCCACTGATTTCAGAACCCAATTACTGGAAAATACCGATAACTTATTGTTAGACTTTCGAGCGTCTTCTCGAAACGTCTGTTAAAGATGTCACAACTTGTGCCAGCAGTTTAACGTGTTCTTCGCAGCGCCTATACAGTACAAGTATTTCGATATTTGAAAAGTCCTGACAGAAAACCGTACGTTTGCAAAAAAGTCCGGACTTATTACATTTCAATCTTTCTTTTTTCGGTGATAGATCTTTATATATATAATTCTTCTGTGAGTGTGTATGTCACTGAACTTCTCTCAAACGACTGGACCGATTTTGATGAAATTTTTTGTGTGTGTTCAAGGGGATCTGGGAATGGTTTAGATTCACAAAAATTTAGGGTAGGTAGGGTAGTAGGTAGGAAAACATGCATTGCAACGCATGCCGGGCACAGCTAGTATAATAATAAAATGAAAAAGCGTTTATTTTGTGGTGACATCATTTCACAAAAAATGTTACTTCTGCCAAACTGTAAAGCAGTTTGTTGGCAGATGTAGCTCTCACCCTTACATAATTTTATATTTTTTATGTAATAACCTGTGGATACTTTTCCATCAAAAACCAGTTAGAGATTTTTTATTTCCTAAAAATCCCATTTAGTAGAATATTCCGGAGAAATGACAAGATGGCCAAAAAGTGGAACACGTCCGGTGTTTGGTTTTTCGGCATACCTGGACTGGTAGTAACCCTAGTTCCGATGTGAATTATACGTGTATCTAAACCTATAGTAGTCCGATCTCGTAAGAAGGTAGCTATTTAACGACGACCCTTACCAACAATACAAACACAGTGAACCCACCAAAACCTCTATAGTTTCTTACTCAAAGTGGACCGTCCCAAAATAGCTCCGGTATCAGTTTGAAAGGACAACAGCTGAGTGCACTAGTTGTCCATAGTTTCGATATTGGCAAAGTTGTTCGGTCACGAAGTTGTCCGATGGCCTGTATTTAACGATACTCGTAATGGGCTCAAGTAATGGTATTGTTCCACTATTGCTTTGGATTGGCTAAGTCAAAATAGAAGTTCTGTAACACAATTGCTAGCTAAGAGACAGGATTTTGTTTTTTTGTTTCAATAAAATTGTCTTGCCTATAACTTCTGAAATCGCCAGTGGATTTTTAAGAAAATTGTCGAAATATGGGTGTGGGGCAGACTTGACTACTCATAAATTTTTGAAGTGAAAACTTCTTTAGCGGCGTTGAGCACTTTAAATAATTGTTCTGTAATGGGTATAAAATCTTAAACTCGCGTCAGGACACTCGCGTCAGGACACGTGACAAAGCGTAAGACGGATGGAGAGTAGACGATTTTGAACTTAACCATCAACATTTTATGGTTTAAAATTATTTAAAGAAATTTGGAAAAAGCGTAAGACGGATGGAGAGTAGACGATTTTGAACTTAACCTTCAACATTTTATGGTTTAAAATCATTTAAAGAAATTTGGAAAAAGCGTAAGACGGATGGAGAGTAGACGATTTTGAACTTAACCTTCAACATTTTATGGTTTAAAATCATTTAAAGAAATTTTTAAATGTTTCCAATCAACTTTGAACCTAATGCTTTAGGGATAAACACGGAATAGAAAAAACCGTAGACAGAGTATTCTATAGACTGCTGGATATCTTCCTTTGCATTCGCACAAGAAAAAGAAGAACATATAAACGTCACTAGCAAAGAAAAGAGACAGAGTATAAATATTTCTGTCCCTTATCGCGTGTCGGCTGAGCACATCATTGTCAGTGCACAACAAGTTTGACGTTTGTGGCGGTGCCAGATTGACATCCAATTTGTTTATTAACAATTGCATCGAAATTATACACATTATATGATCTTTTCGAGCTTAATTCGACAACAGTACATTTGTGCAACTGTGCAAAATGGTAAGGTGCAGTGTAATAAACTGTAAAAGTGATAGTTTGATGAAGATTGCTGGACTGTCCTTTCACTCGTAAGTATTAGATCTTTTTAAGTATTCAATCGCTTTGTGTCCTATTATTTCTCATAAAATAGTCGCAGTAATGTACCAACTAATTCGTTTAATGGATAAATCTCGTATAATCGTGATTTTTGCAATAATTTTATTATCTTACCTCAAAATTCAGTGTTGCCACTTTTTGACGGGGAATTTACCCTTTAATATGGGTAATACCGAATAATGCAATGTCTATAAAAAAATACTCTTCCGACCTTGATTCATATGATATTAGTAATACGCACTACTTAAAATCTATGTTAGTAACACACGTATTATACGATTTTAATTCGTATAACTGCACTCACCTGACGCAAAAAATGAAAGATAATAAAAAATCTTATTAAATTTTCAGATTTCCGAATAAACCCGAAATAAGAAACTTGTGGATTGCTATTGGATGTGTGGATTGGTAGCCCGCATGAATCTTTAGGATGTGATCCTATGATCAACATAGATCATGATTATTTAACAGATCCTTCTAGGCTTACTCTTTATTCTAAAGAAATAATAACCTATATTGCTGGTTTTATTGCAAGAAAGTTGAGGAAAGTTATTAAATGTGAGGATTGTCTTTTGGCTTTGATCACAGATAAGTATCACGGAATCATTACGACTGAAGGACATGTATCCATGGTCATGAATAAATTAAAAAAAAAAATCACGGAATCATTGCTAGAAGAGACAAAGGAGGCCTTATTTATCCTTCTACTGACTTAAATAAAGTCTGTGAATTGGCAGAAAAGATATTTCGAGCGCGTTCACATAAAGGAAATTCATTTTTTAATGAGAAAAATGTGATGTCAACACTTATATTATCGTGTTACAAGGAATGCACACGTACCAATATTAATATATTTATTAATGACCATTTCGACAGTCAGCCTTTTATAGGGAATCACAGAACTCTCCTCATTAAATCAATCGCAATGCATTACTTCGAAACCCGTATTCACCATAGTACCAAACAATGTTTTGAACCACAATCGAAAATAAGAATTATACATAATAAGTTAGTGCTTTTTCAAGGACAGTAATTTGTTTATAAATAAAATATTACAGTTGCATCATTGCTATGTTTTATCGTTTTCTGTGTATTGGAATGTTCATTTTAATTTGCAAGTGTATGAGTTTGGCGACACTGGTTCCCGTACTAAGGCAGTCTAAGGGCACTTCCATAAATGATAGTACTTTTATACTGATAAAGCAATTGGTGCAAAATTATTCCCTAACCATTCCAAAATATCAAACATGCTCAACGTTAATAATCAAGTTTTCACTTCTGCCGGCACTCCCGGAGTGCTAGTTTTTTTTTTTATTTAAAATACATTATCAGCTTATTAGTATCAGAACCAAATCGCTTTGAAAATGAGTTGCGTTTCTATCAATTGTTCGAAAATATACGTTATCATTCTTCTGCGTTTATCGCAATGTATTTGGAGTCTGTGCAGCACACCTTTTTCTACCATACTTATATACTACTCGTCATCTCATCAGATATGTACCTCTTTTCAGAATTAAACACTTTCCGGTAAATATAGAAATGCTGAATAGTAAGAAGTCAAAACTTAAGAACTGCTTACAGCAAAACTACGTTTGACACTTTCCAAGGGTAGTTGCATGTTCGAGCGAAGTGGATATGACATTCTAAGCCACTTTGCTTGAGCTGTACAAGGGAAGATTTAATCCAAGGACAGATAGAACGGTAGCCTCAAGTTGTATTAAATTACTTTAGTTTACTCGATCTTCAGTATGGTTTCGATAGATAGGTCACATAAATCTTAACATACATAATGGTCTTAGGTGTATGTTATGTATGTAACATAACAGCGACGTTAGAATGTTTTCTTACATCATTCCAAGTTATTAATATTTACCTATGAGCTCAATATTTTTTTTTATCGAAGTAAGGCTAGCAAACTACGTTTGACACTTTCCAAGGGTAGTTGCATGTTCGAGCGAAGTGGATATGACATTCTAAGCCACTTTGCTTGAGCTGTACAAGGGAAGATTTAATCCAAGGACAGATAGAACGGTAGCCTCAAGTTGTATTAAATTACTTTAGTTTACTCGATCTTCAGTATGGTTTCGATAGATAGGTCACATAAATCTTAACATACATAATGGTCTTAGGTGTATGTTATGTATGTAACATAACAGCGACGTTAGAATGTTTTCTTACATCATTCCAAGTTATTAATATTTACCTATGAGCTCAATATTTTTTTTTATCGAAGTAAGGCTAGCAAAATGTACTTACACTGGCGTGTGTGAAAGACCAGATGTATATAAGAAGCAAAAGGAGCATCTAATTTATGTATCGTAGCAGGTGGTGTTCTATGGCTTCGGGATGAGAAATAGTGTGAAGACAAACCCACAGGTTTGTGTTGATCTCGCCATTAAGGGTGTGAAAAGACCCTTAACAAAACGGAAAGGCAGTTGTTCTCCCCGTCATTGCGGTAATTTTTTTGTTGTGGACCATACCTGGGGACCCTTCTAGTTACGGAGATATTAGAAGTCAAAGTCTCAAAGTTTTCACAAGTTTAAAAAAAAAACTAGTTTTAATGGTTATGGCTTTACTTTAAATACCTCCATGAGCCGTTTATTATTCAATGCATCCATCAGCACAATGTTTTGAGAACGTTACATTGAGTTTTATCGTAGAACGTGATTTTTCACCCCAAAGATAAAAGTCGTTTCCCAGTAATATTTTTTGCGTAGAGTTACTTAGTTTGATGTACAGAATGCTTGGTTGACAGCTTCGTGATGGGTCCGTTAACACCGTGTATGTAACGATTCATTAGCTTTATTACCGATGGGTCCTATCCAACATCAACAATAGACGTACGCTCGTTGATTCAAACACGTGCTTGCCCACCGACTAATTACTTAACTATTTAATCCGTGCTTAGTTCTACGAAGCACTTGATTAACCTGGTTAGTTCAATATTATCGCTCTAATTCCAACCTAGACATGTTAATCTTATGGTATACTTTTGACTGGCATATGCCTGAGGAGTATATTGCACGTCGGCTCTACATCTTGGAAATTCTAAGCTCTTCTTAGTTAATTATACTTACAGCTCAGATGCATTTGAATAATAATTATTCAGCGCTTTACGTGGTAGTCAAGGAGCTAGTAATATTAAATGGTAATACCATAGAATAACTTCCTAAGTTTACTGTAATATCCTGACTTTACTATTACATTATTGTAGGCAGACAATTTTACCGCAAAAATACCAGTAACATTATTTTATAGCAGTATAATTATAATAAAAAGAGTTGGAAAATGCATCCTCATTTTTTCAGAAAGATTATTTAACCTCGGCAATGATATACGCGCTACCTCTTGGCATTAAAAAAGCTGAAAGCAAAGTCACTTTTAAAAGAAAAGTTCGTCACCACTACTTAAGTCAGGATAAATAGCTCTCAATAAATTAGAAGTCGAGTCATGGTAATTATTATTAGGTTTCTTTTCTTTTATTTTAGTATTTGTTAGAATATTTAGTAGTTTATTTTATTTATATATTATGTGTATTAGTATCAATATAACGATATAAATTTTTCGAAAACAAGAAGTTGTTTTTTAGATATTTATTGTACCTATCACAATGTTTTCTTATTTAACCCAAAGGTTGACTGGTAGAGAATGCCTTGTGGCATTAAGTCCGCCTATGTACCACTATTGTACATGAAGTTTAAATAAATAAATAAATAAATAAATAAATAAATATACAGGCTGTATTTTTTTGTAGAGCACTTGTTAATATTCGCATATTTTTATAATTATAAATATCTAGCCGTTCGTAATATCTCTGGGGCTCACTGAAACTAGAGGGGCAAAGTGAAACACTTCAGCGCTCCAGTGACAGGCTGAGTACGGAAGCTTTCGACATTTATTAAAACTTGAGGACATACTTAATGATGTTTGTTTCCGTCTTTCTTTTTCTTTATTAAGTACTTTCAGTTGGACAAAGGAAATTAAGAGTGGGCAGTATTTATTTTAGGTGCTTAACGAAAAATCTGGAATTTCGTATCATAAAAAGCGAGTAGTTTGTTTAAACATTGGATCTTAGAATGTAGACAACAGTTTTAATAATTAAGTTTATTAATTAAGGTAATTAATTAACTTTTTTTGACCTTGTAAGTTACAGGCTGAAAATATAATGGTATACCTATCCGCATGAAACAGATTTCCTGAAGATAATAATCATTTATTGTGTTTCCCACATTTACAATCAGTCTTTTCAGGTAAGCATGGGCAAATACTTTACCAAATCCTGGATAAACGTCAGCTCCTAAAATGTGCAAAATTGTCCCAGCCCCACTCATGCAAGAGAGCACAAAACAATTGCTCATGGTCGCCTGTCAAGCGAGTAGTCTCATGTGTTTAGATAAACTAAGGGTCACAGTCAGGCTGTGTTATTTGCATAATAAATAACAGGCCTGCATCCTGTAACGACGCACGGGTCGATCTTCAAGGTTAAGCCGCGCTTACCATGGTCGGTCTGTGGATGGGTGACCGTCATTACATACAGAGTTTCCTCCGCGCCTCGGAAAGCATGTAAAGACGTTGGTCTCGGCTGTGATTTATAGATTTTTGGCCCTCGTTACAGGTAGTTAGTGGCCCGAAAGTCTGAGAACCAGTCTTACCAAGGGGTACCTCATCTGCCTAGCCGTGTCCCAACTATGTTGGGGTCGGCTTTCAGTCTAACCGGATGCAGCTGAATACCAGTATTTTACATGGAGCGACTGCCTATCTGACCTCCACAACCCAGCTAGCACTGGAAAACACGATACCTTTTGGTAAGACTGGTGTCAGACTTTCGAGCCACTTACTATCTTAACGACTGTCAAAGATCTACAAATGACAGCCGCGACCAACGGCTTAACGCTTAACTTGAAGATCGACCCGAGCGGCTGCTTATTATTTAGCTACGAGTTCCTCCGTTCGAATTATGTGTATTATCTCTCTTTGAATTAATAAATAAGATATGAAATTATTACTTAATATCCAGTCATTACTTTACGTTTACCTCCAAGTTAAGTGAAACGTAAACCTGATTATGGTAGTTCTCTTTAACATATACATTTACTTGTATTTCGCGGGTAGCCGCATATTTTATCAGAACCCGAGAGTACTTTGTTTACCTACATAAATAGAACATTATGAAAGTTATGTACTTTGGAAACTTAGTTGAAATATACTAATGATGTAATATCTACAAGAACAAAGTTGTTTTGACATAATTCTCGTCTAGTTGGAAACAATGGGGGAACACCAGGAATAGAAATGTTGTTGTAGGGAATTAATTTTCAGTACAGGGAAACTTTTTTGTTTATTCGGAAAATCGTAAAATGTGGCTTTCTGGAAACTCTTTCGGCTTTTTGTGAACATTAGGTACTTAAATAGGTAACTAACAGGTACTTCTTGATTACGAATCGTCTTAACTTGGTATAAATATTTCATGTGACACCCAAAATGCGCAGCAACAGATCCCCAACCTCAGTCAATATGACCCTTCGTCTTAATTACCTCCTGTCATCCGTCGTCCAACAAACCAATGACCCGCAGCAATAATAATCTGCAATAATCTGCACAGATCCGGGTCTGACCAGACGAAGGCGATATTGGGGCACGTACGAGTCACGACTAAACTAACTCGTTCGTAACTCGTAGATCTGACCCGACACTGTCGTTTATTACTTGTCCGCTACAAATGTTCCGAAAGGATAAATAAACGGCTGGTTATTTCCTAACTGTAGTACACTTTTGGGATACTGTTGCTGATATTTGTCCACATTTACTTGTAAGTAGTAATATTTTTGCAATTGAAAAAGGCAAGAGTAATAAAATGTTTAGTTTTTTAGTTTTGCCCAGTTGAGGACAATCGGTTCGTGCCCTATTACATTGAACTTAAACTTGGCGAAATGTGGGTGTTAGGTACACCTGAGTCTGCCTGCCAGGGCCGCGGTATTTCTTTCGAACAGTCCCGCAGCCCTGGCAAAAGAAGGAACATGGATGGGTTTTAGTCAGTAAAAGTCTGACACTCCCTTCCGCTCCGCCCAGAGCGGGAGGAGCCATTTGATGATTCCCCATTCCAAAAAAAGGTACACCTGAGTCTGCCTAACCCTTTGGGTATTACAGTCGTGATGTTATGGTTACTAAGTTTATTATATTAAAGTACCAACGTTAATATTCGGAGTGTGTTTTGTGAAAGTTGAAGTACCTAGGTAAGTCGCAAGTGTTATACTTTAAAATTTGATCACCTACTAACTTTAACTAACCTTATGATATTAACCTGGAATTTATAAAAACTTGCGCTCAGTTTATTTTCATGAATATATAAAATGAACGAACAATTCAGTTTCACAGTGGATCGTAAATTGAAAACGAAGCCGTAAAGGAATAAAGAATAGAACATGCTTTATTGTTCGCCATTTGAATTGAATATTCTTCCTCTTTACCATTTGGTGCATAACTGTGCTTCTCTAAGGCTGGGTAAAATAACACGGAATTGTACCAGGCAGGTATAAAATCGAAGAGTGTTTATTTTATATCTTACAGTCCGTAAGTTTCACGGAAACCGGCGCGGTCAGAATTTGCCTAGCGTAACTTTGTGAATTGATTCCCAAAGTTTCCGTTTAAAACGAGAGCTCCTACGTTTACAACACATTTTATTTGATTTCATGTACGTGCTCCAAATACAGCAACATTCCATTTGATATTGCAATGAAAGCTTCATTAATACGTGAAAATTCTACAAAGTAGTAATTGCAGGGAAGTTTTCTGTTGAACAAGTGTTGATAACAGCTTTACGGGTATGTTTTCCTGGTAGTCGTGTTGGCTATGTGTTTTACTTGATTCGCATAGTTGCGGTACTCGTTCACCTATGGCGTGTTCTGGATCACCGGCCGCGGTGACCTGCCCCGCGATGCATGCCACACCTACCAGGGCTCCATAAAAACGAAATACCAGCCATGCTTTTAATGTAGCTCAAATTACAATATGAATTAAATCATACGGTGTTCTGGGAACGGGTAATTGTCTAATTACATTCTGCATCGTTTAAGATATTAATAATGCAACAATGCGATCAGTTGTTTTGCATATTTATTTTGAATGTAGTTCACAAAAATTATGATTAGTAATGAGAACGTTAACCATAATCAATTTTAATTACTATGTTGATGAGTTAGGTCGTTTCGAAGTGACCTTTGCAGAACACAAAAGCGTTTTCAAACAAAGGTTTACCTTTACGTTACGTGCTTTCAAATCCGACGCAGGATCCGATTCGTTTTCCCTTTCTATCACGTTGAGACAGTAAAACACGGCTGGAAGTGGTATTTGGAATGCAAAGCGTTTACCGCGCCGCACCGCGGTTGAATCGGAACTGTTCTAGACTTCCACCTCTTTGCAGAGTAATGTGACTAAGTAATTAGTACGACAGAACTTCGTTTGGGCCCTAGATATTTAAGTGGCTTTTATATGCAGATGCGAGGAAACAGTGGGAAAGTTATTTCTTGTGCAAGTTTTTAATTTGAGTGCATTACTATCAAAATAAAATGACCAGGAATCAATCGAATGCAATTTGAATTTCAAAGGAATGAGGATTGTATGGTAGGTTCCATAGAACCTCAATTCAAAGCTGAATTTCTGAATAAAAACGTTTGGATTTGAATTGAAGTCCATACTTGAGCATCGACCTAGAATACAGCTTCGAAGGAGACCATTACACGAAAAACTACTCAAAGACAAATTTGGTCTGAAATCACAGAGCAGTACTAATAATTCTCATAAAGCTTTAAGCTTATGTAGGGCAATCATTCCCGTCCACTCCTCACGTTAATCCGCTGACCACGTCGATGTCACTAAGTTTTAAGCGCCAGGACATTTCGCAAGCCGAGACGGCCTAATAACTCTGGCACGAGTGACGCATGGAATTCGAACGTGACGTCATCGTTGCCCATGAATAAAACGGAGTGGCGTGTTAAAGCTCGGGTAACGTGTACGAAATGTAGGCGTGGAAGGATTTTCATTAGATTAGTTCGCTTCAAGGGAATTCCAGAGCCAATTGCGGACTTTTATTGGCAACGAATGTTTGATGCTTTTGTCCATTTCATGGTGTAAATGTTCAGTACTAACCGAGTTTGTAGCTCCATATAGAGTTTTTTACACATCCGTATTTTATTTTTCACGTCCGAAACCGTTCTCTTGGGTACTTGTATCAAACAATAACGTATGTTGCCTCTAAGCGAGCTTCTGGTCCATTGTCCCAGTCCGAAAAACTATACGAGCAAGTTCATCTAACGCTAGCAACGAGAATGCACATAAATATTCACGACTGACTGAATTTCGCTTTTATACCATCGTGCTACGTACATACCTTTTCAATCAACAATTTCAATTTAGTTCAGTTCGATTCGACGCACATGTATTTATGATATAAGACTTGGAGAGGCGATGGGATCAGAAGCAATAAGCTACGGTATGATGGAAAATAACCATCATCGTAAAAAATACCAACCTTTTTTGATTTTTATACTGCTACCAAGAAATATCTATAGATCTTTTAGATTGCCCTAAACTTGATACAATTTTGTCCAATTTCTAGGATCGAATTGGAAACTAGAGCGTGTTTATGTAGGTACTATCGTTCAGTTCTCGGTCGGCTGCTCTCAAGGGAGTTTTTGCAGAAGTTGGTGCCCGTAGATTTGTCCTTTTGCACTGAACACATTGCTTTTCTCAAACTTGGATACCACTGGTAGTTCAGTCGGATATTTCCGTCACCAGGGCTTTATCAATCAACGGCTTAGTTATGTTAAAGCTGGGATATCAGAGGAACTCAAAAGCTCTTTACTTCCCTACACCGTCTATTTAAAGTAACAACATAAGCACCAGTATTCCCAACACGATGGCGCCTTTATTACCATCTACCTGTACTCCGATATAGTCAGCTATACTTGTGTATGAGCTCAGGATAATTAAAGTTTATGAAGTGGCGGAAGGATCCTATTTAATTTCGCCCGTTTCTGCCGTGATGAGGCGATATTCGTATCGTTCTTGACTTAGCTGTGTTGATGAGTCTAGAGTTGACACGGAAGCAAATAACTTCACGATGTTATTGTGTTTCCTTGGTACTGTTTAATTAATACTGAAAGCTTGTGGGGACTTTATTAGATTTACATGAATTCACGGCTTGGTTCCATTGGGGTAGGCAGAGACAACAGAACGCCGCCTGCTACGAACCTTATATATCTACTTTTGCTTCTTCCACGTTCTACTGCCTAGCCTTTTACCAATTGTGTTGGGGTTGGCTCCCAGTCTAACCGAATTCAGCTGAATACCAGTATTTTACATGGAGCGACTGCCTATCTGACCTCCACAACTCAGTTAGTACTGGGTAATACGATACCCCTTGATAAGTCTGTTTGGCAGACTTTCCGACCACAGACTACCTGTAACGACTGTCAAAGATCTACAATTGTGACCAACGGCTTGACATGCTTTCCGAGGCACGGAGGAAACTCGGAATGTAAAGGGTGGTTCGCCCATCCACAGACCAACCCAAGCGCGACTTAACCAGAAGATCGACCCGAGCGGCTATTATTAGTTGGCGAAAAGCTACTTTACATCTTGTTACACTTATCAGATTTGTTTTCCATACTTTTGGTACAAATAAAGGTTAAGCAGCGATATCCATTAAAAAATAACAAATTAACAAGCTGACATTGCTCTTAACCCTTTTACATTCGAAGACGCTATCTTCGTATAAGTGAGTATGGAAGCAGAAAGCTTGTTCATTTCCCTCGAGGCCTTGAACAACTGTTTGAAAGGCAGCATACAAACAGCTGACACTATTATCCTTTCTTGTACAAGAACGTACGTCACACTGCGTTTGTTTCACTTTTCTATGGAAATCCAATTAAAAATTCAATATGCTCTGAAGCGGTAAGCAAATAGGTTTGACCTGTTGAGGAAATGCCATTGTTGTGGGCCTGGCGATATGTAGTTACTGTGTGTTCCCTGTGCACACAATGCCCAGTTAACTTTATTATTGTATGCTACTTTTTTGAAGCCACATAAATATAAAGCACAAACGAAGTTGTTTTACCGGCAACGTTATATTAATACCAGAGCGTTTTTGGTATCAACTAAACGGGTAGCTAATCTTTTTGATGACTAAAATTATGTTTGAAAACTTCATTCAGGTCCACGGAGAATTTTATCCTGGAAACCGTTTATTACTCGTAGGGACTCGTTGTCTTGTACCTAAGTGTGAGAAAATAACTTAGCTTCTTGTAGAATTTGACAGACTAATATTCTTTCTGATGATAGTGTGTAGTACAGAAGCAATTTCTACGAGTGTTAATTCTAGTAAGCACCGGGTATGTAAATCCACCACATTTTTAAAACACGCAGTACTTTACTTATAGCCATTGAATTTTGTTCCGCACTTATTTTCCCCATATTATTTGCATTTTTACCTCACAATTTCCGCAGCGCGCTTTATTACAATCGTCTGTCTAACAGATAATACCTTTATTTACCTACTTACTATCTTAAAATACATAGCAGCCTAAGGTAAAATTTTAATATAAAAATATTAAGTTTCCTCCCACAAATTAAATTGTAGATGAGTTTTTTAATAAAGGTTTATTAAAAAATATACGTAATTTTGCTATCGTCTGAAATATTACGTTTGAACCCACAATATGGCGTCCATTGATTTAAAAACAAGAGAATTGTGACGTCAATACCTGTTTGAAGACTCCTCATGCCAAGTTTCTCATGTCTGCGTGATGAGGAAGGAAACATCAAAGTCATCGACGCGATCGCGATTACGTACGTTATTTACAAATGTTTTATCAAAGTAGGTCTAATTTGTGTTCCTCGATGGGTATTTGGCGCAAGAATCAACAATTTTCATCTTCTGAATATTTTATTTTTCATTTGGCTTTACCAATCGACTGAATGAAACAAGCAATAGCGCGAAATAACTCCACACAAATTGTTTTTTTTTTTGGATATGAATTGTTTTAATCAATGCACGAGACTGTCTTCATCAATAGAGATGCGTTTGTCTTCATAGCTAAGCGATTCAGACAAAGCCTTCAGTAAATTTAAAACCTGTAAGCTATGTTTGAGCCTTGAACCAGACATTAATAACGATAAGATACTAACTTAATTATTACAAATATCCCTACTTTTTATAGTTCCAAGTTAAAAGCTCTAACAACATTGTAAAAGAGCCTACAATGTAGTTAACTTATTACCTTACTGAAAGAAAAGAACGTACATTTCATACAGGAAAAACAGTTCAGAATGTAAGATAAAGCGTTCGTTTTATATTGATTCGCCAATGAAAAACATGTGGCAGTTGCATGTCGACCGCGCATATTGTGGAGGAAGTAGGGAAATGGAAATTGGAAGGAAATAGTGTTCGTAAGTAATGGAATGGCCCGAATAGCTATGGAGTTGGTAGTAATGCTGTCCTTGTCTGGTATTACGTGGAGTTATGTGCTTGTTTGGAGTTGGTTAAATTGGAGGTCTATAAGCTCAAGGGTTTTACTGCGATTTTATTGTATGTTTTGATTATTTGGCGTAAAGATACTAAATCCACCATGACATCATCAGTTTCTAAAAGTTAAGTGCTGTCTTAGTGCTCGCAGAAGCTAAGTAAGCTCTTGATCTAATGACACAATGACATACATAATTATTAAATTCCAAATCTATAAAATCTACAGAACACATTTCTAAAACTAAAATTAAAATGTGCCAGTCTGTCAGGCCGTAATGGCGACAAATGTATTAAATCGAGGGCCATAAACTATATTCTACACACGGTAATTATACTTTAACGGCTGGATCTGAAGTGAAATCGTTATCGGCCAAACTTTATGGCACATCCCTGTGTGAATTGGATAAAATTTATATCGAGAATGTGAGCGGAATTCGAAGTACCCCCACCTATGTACATACTCCCTCTGACGAGGGTGTGATCCCTTTATATCAGACGAACTCAAAATGAACTTATTTTGTTCAAAATATTGGAGTTTAATTGTCTACTGAACCTGTTAGACTCTTGATAACACAATGTGAATGTTTTTTGATACTTGCGTTAATTTGAGGAAATGGATAGGAGTTTTACTTGGGCATTAACACGTCAACAGGAATATGTATGTATTTTGGAACTTTGATTTTTCGGGAGAAAATATCGATAATGTTTGCGTGGGTCCGTGGAATTTAGGATCGAAAAAAAGGAAAACTCCTACGTGGAATAGTAAAAACTTCAGGGCCTAGGCTCAATTCGTATTGATTAACGATAAATTAAGTACCCAATTCATATAGAAATCGTAGAAGAGGCAAACAAAAATCCTATTCTGAGAGCAATATTAATCAAAAGTTCTATAAAAGTACCTTCGAGAGAATATACGCAGAAAATTGATCATTTTTGGAAATATAATATCTACTATGTTCAAGTCTGGGTCATCTGTTTATGTACTCATTTATCAATTAAAGTCGTAATCAAAGTTTCAAGATTATGTGATTAACCACCCATTTACATATTGCCAGACAAAAAGGGAATAAAAGTTAGAGAAAAAAAAATTAAATACTAAAACGCGAAGAGAAAGTTCATCCAATAAGAATTCAAATAAAATGATTGATTATGCCGTAAACTACAACTAATTATACAATCGACATTTTGTTTGAAAGTATTAAAATGTTATGTGATTTTGACCTTTCAAAATTTTTTTGGTTGTTACTAAAAAAACACCCTATAAAGTTCATCAGAAAACCGGAGAGAAATGCAAAAAAGGTCGACTGTACTAAAGTTAGTGAATAAAGTATTCAAGTGGGAGACAAATGACTCCGGAGCGAGAAATATCACGGAACCACTGAAGGATATCCTTTTTCAGGTTAGAGCAAAATGTGAAGGGAAGTCTTTTAATACTGACCTAGGTGGTAGATAGATGTAGAAAAGGTAGGTACAATGTAAGGTAGGTAGATATAGAAAAGTAGATAACTTTAGAACATTACTGTAAAAAAAATGTACTACCAAAAATTACCCTGATAACCCTAACTATCGACCTCTTTCGTTTGATCCACGATTGTTACCCACCCTGTATGTTGTTTTAAGTTTTCACAGTTTATAACTCATAGTGCTACAACTGTCTTGGCTTTACATGCCATCGAGAAATATCTCTCAGGCATGCTGGTTCCCTCACGATGTTTTTCTTCACCGAAGCAAATGATAATTATACAATATGCACATGAGTCCAAAAAATCAGATATCCCGTAAGTGACAGTGTAAGTTTAGTAGATTAGATATAATGTTATAAAACACTATGTTTATCTACGTAATTGTATTAATTTTGCCACGCAAATGTTAAAAACGACCTATACTTATGCGTTTGCATTTGTGATACTCTAACATCAAAATACGCTGCTACATTTACAGTCTTGTCTTATTGTGTTGTATGACAAACCTACATTTAACTAGATGACACAAATAGAAAGTTATACATATTTGTATGTTCGTTTCGTCCTTGTGAACGCCCGTGAAATACAGACCATTAAACTTGTAATGGTAGGCTTCACAGTAGTCCACTCTTAAATAAACCATCAAACCAGTGCGAATAAGTCACGAAAATATGACTCATAAAATGAAACACATCACATTGATAATTTTCTTTTTTAGTGGCAGTAAAGTATGTACTGTGTCGAGGCAAAAGTTAGTGTGGTGTACAGAGCACCGTCGCTAGATGTTACAAAACAACGGTGCTGACCGCTCAGTGTTCTCAAGTTGGCGCCATTAATTACAACCACTCGATGTTTAATCAAGAAACTGTGAGCGAACAAGTTTCCTACGGCGCGGCGTAAAAAGAGAAAATCTTAACAACGCGAAACGAAATAAAAAAAAAGAAGAATCCTGTGCCCTGCAGTGAGTGCAGGGCACGGACCGAACAGGGAGAAAATTTGAAAATAATCCTCGAACAAAGGAATGGAGAATGAAGTCTATGCAAATAGGACTTGTGTCACGAACAAGTGGCTGTTGAGCTGAGTGCTGACCGGCGAGATACTGGCTCCTATTCAAAGTAAGCGAACGATTCAATTACATTCGATTTCGTGGAGGCTGAGCTTTGCCGCAGCATTTTTCTATTTGGTCGCGACTTGCGACGCGACGTTGCAAATAATACGAGCGAGCGGCGACCAGGGGAGCTCTACGCCTTGCATACAAATTGAACACGTAAATGAGATAACACCCTGTTTACACGAAGGTGGGACCGTGTTACAATAAAACCGGGTAATGGGAATTTCTGATACGGCAAATTGTTTTCGCAATGGAAAATGTTTGAGAGCACTTCTTACCTATCTCGGGTATTTTGGCTGTTGTTTTAAATATGTAATGCCGAAGATGCCTTCAATTTATTCTGGAGCACAAAGCGTGACCTTTATAGCTGTAACGTGAAACATTATAGGTTGAAACTCTGCCCCAGCGCTACTATGAATATCAAGTTGCAGTAATACAATTACTACAATCATTACAATGTATCTACTACGATTAACATCTTATGGCCTGAAATTGAAGTAGCCAAAGCGGCGTAGTCATGTAACGTTGCTAATCACACTAATTATAAACGAGTACCGATCGTTTAAACGCATCGAGAGGATAAAGTTAATTAAAAACCACCCTCGCTAATGGATTCGTCCCACGTTTTCAAGCAATATCCTGTTAATACAACATCGGACATTTCGATGTTATTCCATTTTGTTGATATTGCCAATATTCTCGAGGGAAATTGAATTACTGACGCTGTGGAGCAGTCAATTTCTTTGTTTATATCGAGTGTTTCGACTTGTTCGTAGTTGTGCCGTGTCTTTGCCAATACTGAGTAAATCCTTAGACAATTGTGTCGAAGCTAATAAGTGACGCTTTGTTAAGAGAAGATAAAGGAGCAGCAGCTCTTTTCTATGACTTTTTGTAGCTAAAAGTATACTCCGAAGGAAAAAATACAAAGTGTTTTAAATTAAATTCTGCTTTCGCCAGTGGATGCTAGCAGTGGCTTTGCAGGCGTGGAATTAATACTCCGATTCGGCCTCGAAAAAATCCCTAAGCGGTGTTCAAAACCGTGGTGAAATTCACCCTGTATTTTTTTGGATTAGCATAGGTATGAACTTGCAAAAGCGGTTGGTAACTTTGTATTTTTATATTTTGGAGTATTATGGAGTTGGAGTAAGAAGATTCTTTTTTTGGGGACGTAGCCTTTTTGAATACATATCAATATAAACATTATGTTGAAATAAGACGCAATGAACTGACAATCTTATCAGAAGTGTAGGAAAATCCATTGAAGAAGAATTGTATAAATCCTTCTTGAAGTTCTATATCTTCTTTGCCCACCTACATTCTTTGTGCAGTGCATGTGCTTAAACATAGTTCAATTTTAGTTACTTCAAGTCTATGACTATCATGCGTATTTGAATGCAGAAGCCGACTCCATACTTGTTTAGCTCATAGAACCTTTCATTTCCCAGAGCTTTAAACACAGCTAGTTACCAAATTACGTCACCACTTAAGTACGTATACCAACCGAATCGAACAGCCGTAACCGAAAGACAAAACACAATCGTTTAACACTGTAACACGACAATACAATTATCTATTAACACCATTGTTAATGCAGAAACCATAATGATAATACATTATTATTGTAATAGTTCAAAAGTTGTACCATAAGCTCGATAGATGGCGTTGTCGTCAAAATAAAAGTCGCAATCGTTTTGTTACCACGATTTGGTTGGGCTCGAGTGATTTTTTGAAAATATATTACCAGCTTAGATCAGGACACAATTTGGTTTAATTTCAACCCTATTAGTGTTCACACAAGTGTGTTAGTCCAACACTACCAGCTCGGTAGTAAACATTGGTCCATCGACCCGGATCAGACCTAGAAAGTCTGAAGTTTTTGAAGTTAGCGGTACCAGCTTTGGACCGCACCCCAGTGTACTCGCAGTGGATCGCTGCAACAGGAGTACCGGGGATCCCACAGAGGCAGCAACAGCTTTGTCCAGCAAGTTGGACGAGCTCAGCTACTTGTGGAATTGTTAGTTCAACGTGACGCGAAGGAGGGCGCCACCAGCAGTTCAACAGAAGATCAGTATTCGAGTTCAGGCGGGCAGCTTCGTTCAGCAAGGTGAACGAAATCGACGTCAACAACCGGCAGGTGAAGTTCCAAGTGACGCTACAGGGGGCGCCACCACTACGAAATCATCTTGAAAGTGTGAGTGAAGTGCAAACGTGAGTACAATTTAATAAACAATAGTAGCAGTGATTAAGAAGATTTTGCCAAGCAATTTTGAACTTTATTTATAAGAAGATTTTGCCAAGCAATTTTGAACTTTATTTATAAGAAGAATTTTACTTTAACTATTATTTTAAAATTGTGCATGTTAGTTAAGGACTTAGAATAGTTTTATAAAAAACGACGGAACGGGGAATCTATGCCCGATTTTTACCAGGCAGTGTTTGTTTTAAAAAAACACTTGTAAAATTTTACGCTGTTATTGAGACTTAGAAAAAATCAGTACGTTTTGTTTAGAACTGAACTTGTAAGTTTCAATATAGGTTTTATTATCAGGGTTTATTGAATTTTACATAGTTTATTAAATTATAGTTTATTTTTTAATCAATTTTTAACTTGTTTAAATATTTTTACTGTTGTTCATGATGGAAGGTCAAGTTAATATATTGAAAGACCTCCAAAATGTTATTCAAAAGGCTTTCACTAATTTTAAAAAGAGTCCTAAAGATAGATTGACAGTAGAATATATTGAGACAAGACTTGAATTATTAGAAAATGATTGGTCTTCATTTAAGGACACTAAATCTCAACTTTATGGTCGTTTCAAGATAGAAGATTTACTAGGTCAAAAGGTGGTCGATATATACGATTCTACCGAAGATACATATATATCATGTAAATCTCTGATGAAAGCAACGTTTAATAAGATTAATTCTAGAGAACTGGCATCGCAAAATAGTGGATCTAACAATAATAATTCTTCTAAGCCATCCAATTCATCAGTAAAATTGCCCAAGATCACAATTCCTAATTTTTCTGGCAAGTACAATGAATGGACAGCTTTCCACGATCTTTTTAAGTCGCTTGTACACAATAACGCTTCTTTAGATAATGTGCAAAAACTGCACTATCTTAAAAGCCATCTTACTGGTGAAGCCGAACAGTTGATTAGGCATACCCCAATCACAGATGCCAACTACAGTGAATGTTGGTCTCAGTTAGAAAAGCGTTATGCTAATAAAAAGTATTTAGTCAATTGTATTTTAAAAAGGTTGTTCAGCCAGAAGCGATTAAATGTAGAATCAGCTGGCGCATTAAAAGAGCTGTTAGATACCACAAATGACTGCCTTAATGCGCTTGCAAATTTAAACATTAATGTGAGGGCATGGGATGTTATCATCATCCATATAGTAACATTCAAATTAGATAATGAAACGCGAAAACAATGGGAGTTAAGCAGTTCTAACGATTTAAGTAACGAGTTGTCCACCTTTGAGGAACTTAAAATATTTATTGAAAGTCGTTTTCGCGCATTAGAATGTATAGAGCCAAGAAAAGCCGGGGCTCACCAGGCCAGTAATAGTTCCCAGGTTCATAGTTCGAAAGCAATGCTAGCCACAAAGCCGTCCAGTATGCGTTGCGAATACTGCTCGGAAGTCCACAAGCTGTGTTTCTGCAAGCAATTTGCAAAACAGTCCACAGAAAGTAGACGCGAATTCGTAGCAAAAAATAAAATATGTTTTAATTGTTTGGGCAGCAATCATAGAGTATCCGACTGTAAAAAGCAGACCGTCTGTAAAGTTTGTAACAAGCGCCACCATTCATTACTGCACCTGAATGGAGAACCTAACGGAGAGAACAAAGTCCGAGATGCTACCGTAAAGCCGGCTACAGATGACACTAGTTCTTCAACTAGTGATAATCCGATAGTCGCTTGCTTGTCTACGGGCAAGGTCTCTAAACCCAGACAGGTTTTATTAGCCACAGCGTTAATAAAAGCCGAGTCCAAGACGGGCGAATTTCAAACAGTTCGAGCATTATTAGACCAAGGTTCACAAGCTTGTTTTATTACAGAGGTCTCAGTCCAACTTCTTAGACTGAAGAAAATCCCAGTCAGAGGTCTCGTTTCAGGCTTAGGTGACGATAGATCAACCATTGCAAAACACATGGTGAATCTGACAATTGAGTCAACAATTGATCTCGATTTTCAACTCAAAATAAACGCCTACGTTTTGAGTAAGATCACCTCATGCTTGCCTGAGAGAAATGTAAACACAAGTTCATTGGATTGGATTACCATAAACAACCTGTGTCTAGCAGATCCTAATTTTAACACACCCAATAGAATAGATATTCTTCTGGGTGCAGATGCTTACTGCTACATTGTAAAGGAAGGCATAGTCAAGAGTCCATCCGGTACTCTGATTGCACAGAGCACCACTTTAGGGTGGGTCCTTTCAGGTGTAGTCAGTCCAAGTTTCGAGAGTTCAAAGCATCACACAAAAAATATAAAGGTACATTGTGCACAGTTCAAAGAAGACGACATTTTAAAGAAATTTTGGGAGGTCGAAGAACAAACTAGTACAAGGAAATTACTTAATCCAGAAGAGCAAAGGTGTGAAGAATTCTATAATAAAACTACTAAGAGAGATGATACAGGCAGATACATTGTACGACTACCATTCCGAGATGAAGAACCCGCTTGTAAGGCTGGACGTTCACGTGATATAGCTGAAACAAGATTTAAATCATTAGAAAAAAGATTAAGTAAGGACACTGATTTAAAAGAAAAATATATAGAAGTAATTAACGAATACTTACATTTAGGACACATGAGACCTGTAAAAGATGAGGATAGTAAAAAGGATGAAGCCGTTTATCTCCCACACCACGCGGTGATAAGAAACGACAAGATCACGACAAAGGTTCGTGTTGTGTTTAACGCCTCAGAAAGAAATAAGAACGGAGTGTCACTAAACGACACTCTAATGGTAGGACCAACGCTGCAGGCAGATTTAAGACATACTGTTTTAAGATGGAGAATGCATGCTATTGGTATAGTGGCAGACATAGTTAAAATGTACCGTCAAGTTAGAGTGGCCGATGAAGATGCTGCCTTCCAGCGAATACTCTGGCGAGACGATCCTGGAAAACCAATCAGAGACTATGAGCTGATAACGGTGACCTTCGGGACAGCATCTGCACCATACCAAGCAGTAAGATCCCTCCATCAGGTCTCATATGATGAAGGAGACAAATACCCAATTGCTGCAGACAGAGTTTTAAATTGTTTTTATATGGACGATTTAATGACTGGATGTAACAACATAGAAGAGGGTGTAGAAGTCTGTAATCAAATGACAGAATTATTAGGAAAAGGAGGATTTACATTACAGAAATGGAACAGTAATAATCAGCAATTATTAGACAAAATAAGTTCTATGGATAATAAAGAAAGAATTCTGAAAACAGGGCAAAAAGGCATAAAAAATGAGGACACTAAGAAGAAGGACAAACAGGACATGATAGAAAAGGAAAAGGAATTAAATAATAAGGACAGAGAAATTAAACTAGATAGTACTACAAAAATTTTGGGACTTACCTGGAACCGCCATGAAGATTCCTTTCAGTATGCGGTAAATCTTCCACCGTTGACGACGGCACCTGTAACAAAAAGATCTATAATATCAGACATAGCTCGTTTGTTCGACCCATTAGGGTGGTTAGCTCCTAGTGTGGTCGTAGCAAAGGTATTTATTCAGAAGTTATGGCTAGCAGGTGTTAGTTGGGATGAGGAATTAACTACAGAACTAAGAACAGAGTGGAGTACTTACCGCGAAGAATTAAAATTGCTTACCAAGGTTCGAATACGTCGTTGGCTTGGGACTAGTTCAACTGATGATCTGGAATTGCAAGGGTTTAGTGACGCCTCAAAAGCTGCATACTCGGCAGTCGTTTACTTGCGGGTAATTGATAACACAGGCAAGGTACATGTTTCATTGTTGGTGGCAAAAACAAGAGTTGCCCCAATCAAACAAGTCAGCATTCCTCGATTGGAGTTATGTGGAGCAGTACTCTTAGCCAAGCTATTGACAGAATCTGCAGAGGTTTTAAATATACCAAAAGAAAAGATTTCAGCGTGGACTGATTCGACAGTTGTGCTATCATGGCTAAACAGCCATCCTAGCCGGTGGAAAACGTTTGTTGCGAATCGGACTGCTGAAATATTGTGTACAATGAGTTCGTCTCAATGGTTTCACGTATCGACCAAAGAGAATCCAGCAGACTGCGCTTCAAGGGGAATACTACCCAGTTCATTGGTCAGTAATGAGTTATGGTTTTCTGGACCGCCATTCCTGAAAAACAAAATAATTGAGTACAAAAGGCCAAAGGATTTAAAAATAGATTTAGAGCAAACAATAAAATCTCACACAGCTGTAGTTCCAGAGCACATAGTTCTAGAGAAGTATTCTAGTCTACGCAAACTAATTAGAGTAGTTGCATATTGCCGACGATTTTTAAGGAAGTTCAAATACAATAGTATATATTTAAAGGATCAAGAAATAGAAGCAGCATTAGAAACCTGTATAAAGAAGACACAGAGAGAGATATTTACAACAGAATATACACAATTAAAAGAAAAAGGGTATTTAAATATCAAATCTAGCAAACTGAAGTCACTTTGCCCCTATCTTGACACAAAGGGTATCATAAGAGTTCGAGGACGACTTGCAAAGTCGGAACTAAACGAAGACTCGAAACATCCGATGGTCTTACCACATTCCAGCCATCTGACTCATCTTATAGTTGCAGATGCGCATGAGAAAACACTGCATGGTGGTCCTCAGTTGCTGTCAAACTTTTTAAGGTCAGCCTATTGGATAATAGGTGCTAGATCTCTAATCCAACACCATGTTCGCAAATGTGTTATTTGTGCAAAACAGAGGGCTAGCGTTAGAAATCAACTGATGGGTGATCTTCCATCAGTCCGATGTAGGCCAGCAAGACCATTTTTACATAGCGGAGTGGATTATGCTGGACCCATAAACCTAAGAACGACAAAAGGCCGTGGTCATCGTTCATACAAAGGCTATATATGCCTTTTCGTTTGTATGTCCACACGCGCTCTTCACTTAGAGGTAGCCAGTGATATGAGCACACAGGCATTTTTAGCTGCCTTTCGGCGATTTGTGTCGAGACGAGGTCACTGTGCCAAATTATGGAGCGATAATGGCACCAATTTTGTAGGTGCCTCCAGAGAGCTACAACAGTTGGCCGCTATACAGCCAACAATAGCAGAACACCTGGAAGCAAACAATACGGAGTGGCATTTTATACCGCCTCATGCTCCCAATTTCGGTGGTCTTTGGGAAGCAGGTGTAAAATCCACCAAGTTTCACCTTAAAAGGGTAATCGGCGACTCTACGCTTACGTACGAGGAAATGTCTACACTCCTTAACCAAGTGGAAGCATGCTTAAATTCGCGACCGATAAGCGTTATTAATTTTGCTGATCCTGGTGAACCCCTGCCGTTAACCCCTGGACATTTTCTGATCGGCGAACCGATAGTTAATGTGCCAGATAAAAATTATGTAAGTTCAAATGTAAATTATTTGACTCGGTGGCAATTAGTTCAACGTATGATGCAGTCCTTTTGGAAACGATGGTCCCACGAGTATTTGTCGAATCTCATGAACAGACACAAATGGTCTTCCCAAGTTCCGGAGCCCAATATCGGGGACATTGTTTTGATTAAAGAAGATGACTTACCACCAAGTCGTTGGTTGTTGGGACGGGTTTTGGAGAAACACCCCGGTGATGATAACATCACACGTGTGGTCACATTGCGGACCAAATCCTCTACAATTAAGAGACCAACTTCCAAATTATGTATTTTACCAATCGCTCAATGAATTGTTTTTTGTTTATCAAGTTCATGTAAAACTTTTACAGATCAAATTTTTATGTTAATTTTAAGACCAATTGCATATTTACAAAGTTTACCATGTTTTATTTTATACATTTTATGGGTTGATTTTTACTTTTATATCTTTATCGCATATTTTAACTATTTAATAAGTTTTTAGAATTGTTTTAGATATTTTTAACTCTTGAAGACTGTTTATTTTTGTGTTTTCTTAGATTTATGAAGTACTGTATACAAAGTGCAATTTGATTTTAGACTTAAGGATAGTTTAAGAAGGACCTTCCGTCACTAAATGTCCTTGGTGGGCGGTATGTTAATGCAGAAACCATAATGATAATACATTATTATTGTAATAGTTCAAAAGTTGTACCATAAGCTCGATAGATGGCGTTGTCGTCAAAATAAAAGTCGCAATCGTTTTGTTACCACGATTTGGTTGGGCTCGAGTGATTTTTTGAAAATATATTACCAGCTTAGATCAGGACACAATTTGGTTTAATTTCAACCCTATTAGTGTTCACACAAGTGTGTTAGTCCAACACTACCAGCTCGGTAGTAAACAACCATTCAATATGTTCGAGTCATTAATCGAATAATTGTCGCTTGCAATTAGCATCTGAGTCGTAATGTTATGTCATTATTGATAGGTGAATTTACAGTGACGTTTGTTTTAAAATGTCAGTGTGCATGTGAGACTTTAAATTGATTGCATTGATTGGTGGTTTGGTGTACAATGAATGGCTGTAATCACCCAATTCATATATTCAGCAAACTCTAGTAGCCTAGGTACTTGTGTTAATAGATTGCATTGTGTTATACGAAATCAGCGTTTAGATAAATTGAAACCGCATAATTCGGTGTTAAACTGTCAACCCTCTCGCTTCTGTCAAAATAGAATTGAGTCATTTTTTCTTAGGAATTCTTTAGTAAATCATATCAGATACGGTATACTAGAAATAAGAAAATATGGAACATAAAAAATCTGAAGGCTCACTGTGCATTACACCAGAGAAGTGCAAAACATGCTTTTGCTGAAGAGTGTCCATGGAGTTTCTTGCCCATTCTTCTCCATAGAGATCTACATTAAATGCTTTGAGTTTGAGTTTGCTTCTATCCGCTCCAGTAGAGACACAGCTCAACCAGCAGCAGCACCTCGATAGTCTAGTTCAACGTATTAGTTAGAATATTTACCTAGTTATATTAGCAATCCATTCATTTGCTTCTGATTAGTTTTCGTTTGTTTGTAACAAACTTGTTAATTAACAAAGGCGCATTGTTACGGGTATAGTATAGTTAAATGCCGAACGGCCTATTTACTTTGAAGAACAAAGTTCTGTTAATAAGCCGTCAAAATATATTGTTTCCAGAATTGAACGTTAATTATGGAAATGTTTGTCGAACAATCATCTTTCCTAAATTCAGCAGGAAACATAATCCTCTTTTTTACAAAATATTGTTTTCCTATAATATTCCCTTTATTATTATTTTTTCTTACATAATAATATTTTTGTTTTTAATAACAAAAGGATATAAAATCAAACATCGAAGCCGAAAGGCACTTGTTCTTCCCGTCACGTCATTGCGATATTATTTTTTTATTCTGGACCATACATCATCATCATCATCATCTGCCTAGCCCTTTTCCCAACTATGTTGGGGTCGGCTTCCAGTCTAACCGGATGCAGCTGAATACCAGTATTTTACATGGAGCCACTGCCTGTCGGACCTCCACAACCCAGTTAGTGCTAGGTAATACGATACCCCTTGGTAAGACTGGTTGTCAGACTTTCGGGCCACTGACTACCTGTAACGACTGTCAAAGATCTACAAATGACAGCCGGGACCAACGGCTTAACGTGCTTTCCGAGGCACGGAGGAAACTCGGTATGTAATGGGTGGTCACCCATCCACGGACCAACCTAGGTAAGCACGGCTTAACCTAAAGATCGATCCGAGCGGCTGTTCTTATTTAGCCACGAGCTGGACCATACCTGGGAACTTTTTGGTTACGGAGATATTAGAGGTCAAAGTTCCAAATTTAAACAAGTTAAAAAAAAAAACTTCATCTATCAACACGTTTGAGTGCATTACATTGGGTTTCACCGTAAGATGTGATTTTTCACCTAAAAGAAATACCTTGCATATTGTTATTTAAGTGTTACACAATTAATAGACTTTTGTAACAAAATGGGAAATCAGAGCATTCCAAGAATCCTTTACCGATTCAGAAAATAAAAATCTCAGTAAGCCTACGTCCAAAAGTTCGAAGTAGTAGGACAGTTTGGTACCTACTACCAACACAACACAGAGCCAATTACTCACAAGTTGTTCCGAACTCATCCCGGGACAAATTCGGAAGGATTCGGCCCTGATAACGGACAAAGGGGAGATTTCGGACGAAATTAAATTTTCCAAAAAGTTTGCCGATATTGAATTAGCTTCTTTTTTTTCGTCCGCTGTGTTTTATGGTGTACGAACTTATTGAATGTTGCTTTAAATAGTGGTTTATGTCTTGGTTGAAATTAACCAAAGAAACGATAGAAGGACTGTGAAAAAGACGATATGGCTAGAAACGAGGTGACTACCGAGATAACGAATAAAAAATAAATATAGAAGAAGCCGACATGTTGCGCCTACACCGAATAAATTGGCATATGGACAGGAAAATGTTGATGATGTTATCGTTAAAATACATAGTAGAGAGAGAGAGTGTAGAGTCGTCTTAGAGAATAATAACCTAACATCACGCCAGTAGCCCCTGAAGGGTTTGGCAGAGGTGTAGGTACCCTACCGAAAAATTTCTGATGAAAAAACGCAATACCTAACACTTAGAGAATAATGTTCGTTGGCAAGCTTAGATAGATTGTCTAGCTAGTCTATACCTACTAAATTATATTCAACCTGTATGTACACTATTAATGTAAGTAAATATGATTAACTACTATTAAACGTGATATTAAGGTAACCCTATTATGTATAAATCTATTAATACACCTATACTGCTCACAGGGTATTCTAAATATTCTAGTAAGCACACGCAGCTACCTTACTTATAGCTATAACAAAAATGCTTCAGTTATTTGAAACTATCGATAAGAGAAGAGATACAGAATGAGAAATGTCTGAAAACGACATCACGGCTCCGTATTCGGATCTAGCGATCTCAATATCAATAATTCTCACACGGCTCTTCGGGGTAGACGGGGTTTATACAGGATCCCTTACACTTTCAAATCCACATTTATATTCACCGCTTACAGCCTTTATATCCTAACATTCAATATATAAAAGCCTATATTTTAGACTTCAACCTCAGAAGATTCACCTTTTTTTCCTCTGTTTTGTCAACCTTTTACTTATTTTGGGGACACGAAAGGAAAGTTTAGTAAGTAATAAAGAATATGTTTGTATTGTATCACGTGGTGTTATGTAGTTTCTGCTAAAACCGTGGAAAAGGCTTGATTTTATGCATGTATGTGTTAAAGAAAGTTTCTAACAACCCTTGGGAAAAATGCGTCATGTTAGGTAAACTTATGTTCCGTGTACTATGAGAATAGAAATTAATAGGCATGTTTCAATCGATCATTATCCCACGACGTCTGAGAGCCAAGGGAAATGGGTAACTATGGCGTGTACGTTGAACTAGAAACCGAACTACTTATTACTGTTCATAATACGTAAGTATAGACGACAGCGTGTTTGCTTTATATCTCTAAGCTTGAATGACACTTGTCTATGCTAATATTATAAGGAGGTGAGTTTTGATGTAGGGGGTAATCTACGCAACTACTGATTCCGTAAATTCTTGCACTAATGGGAAGCTACATTATGCCAGTGTCATAGACTATATTTAAAAAGCTCCGACCATAACGCGAGACTAGTCCGACCGGGCAAAAGTAGTTCGTCATAAATCGGTAAGTCTTTGTGGACAATCTGTAAGTTATTTTTGACCTTGGTGAAGTTTAAATTTACTATGATTTTTTGTTCAAATGGTAAGCAAGTACAAATTCGCTCATACATTATATTGGTACAGATAAACCCGTATTTTACCAAAGAGCAGATGAAACCACAGCGCTTGTATGAACGTGACCCACTGAAGCAGAAACCGAATGCGCGCCTGGGGAAGCACTTACGTTACCCAGATGAATTGCACTCGATCTTTATGTTAAAATCTGCAGTTCTTAGTAGCTGTTGGTAAAGTATTAACAGCTTGAGTTAACTTTAAATTAATGTTCTTTGACTAATGTTTTAAACCAAGACTTAAAATGGTTGAAAAACTGACTTAATTTAAATATTTAACAAAACCATCTTCCCGTGCTTTTAAATACCAGTTAGTACTGTAGAGAAGACCACACGGCTTTTAAAATTTGTCGATACAGGGAGATAACATTAGAAACATTTTGGTTATCGAAATACCAAATGCCAAATAGAGAGAAACATTCCATCCTGCTCATCTCGTTAAAGAAAATGATATCACAATCCGAATACAAAGCAAATTGCTCATAACATATTCATAGTGTTGTACACGGATTTAATTTATTACCGATCTACGATTGGATTGGTTTTGTTTGATAAACGACATTTCGAACAATCTGTCATGTTCCACCAATGACACTGGATATGTCATAAATCCAATATAGCGGATGTAAATCAATTCTTGTTCGGATGAAGAGATGATAAATCTATTGTCTGTGCTTATAACGAAAATGAACAGTTATCAAAGAAAGTCTGAATTTAAATAAGCTATTCTGGATCTAGTTTAAGATAACTTTCATCTGCTCCGTTTCCTCAAGGGTGTCGTAAGATGTGACAAGGGTTTATTGGAAGTCTCGGAAGTAGCATACATGTTGGAAGATAAAAGAGTGACAAATTGGAATCGTGAATAATTGACATGTCAAAATTGTTGATACGGAATTACAATGTATTGTGTACGCTATGCAAAACAGAAATTGATTGAATATTTTAAACGATTAATTCATTTAAAATATTCAATCAATTTATCGTTTATCAATTAATCGTGATGATTTATTCCCTATTGATTTGATTCACAAAATGTGATCGCGTCAATTTCATTTTCAAAATGAACGCTTTAATTCGCGTCACTGATTACCTTGCTTTACCAACAATCGAGTGTTATCAACGCACTTCACACGTTTATGTCGACATCCACCGATTAGTAGTACCAAAGTCTTGCATTTAAAGTGGTGTTTTCTGTACTTGACTGGCACAATATGCGTGCTCAAATAGCAACGACCTCTTGCGTGTGTCAAAGGCAAACACTCGACTTGCGAGCTCTGAATGGTGTTGCTAAGGTGCTTACTCCGGCCAAGTTATATTAATCTTGGGGGCAAAAGCCTCGGAAATGTGCCCACAGAGCTAAAACTTCTGTACTAAAAAGTTCGGTTTCGTTGAAATTTTTTACAGTCGTTACTGCGTTCTGGATTTGAGCAACAACTGTTTCAAACGCAGCTTAATTAATGGATGACTGATTAATGCTCACTGATCACCTATCCGTTAATTTAGGTCATTCAATATAGCCGGTAAACGTGGTATTGAGGAATTATTTCAATCAGTCAATGTGTTACAATTAATAAGAGTTCATTTTGGGTGACTTTTGGTTCCATAGTTCACAATATAAATTAATCAATTATTTAGATTAAGTAGATACTAAATGATAACCAGCTATCGTTGTAATGACGCCTAGTCTTCTGGTAAACTTACCGTCATTGATGAAAGGATAGATTAAACGCAGCTCGGCTTCGTAATTTTCCAGAGACAATGGAGGCACAATCGGAGGCACGTAGTCGTCTTCTGGGGAACGCTCTGACCCGTAGCCCTGGTCAAACTGCGGGTCTTGGAGTTTCCAAACGGGTTCGGCGTCTGAACCTGGAAAAAGAGGTTATGGTTAGAAATGTCTGTAAGTAGAGGATGGTCGAGTTAAAACGGGGAACTGATATATTAAGAGGGATTGGCCAAGAGGCAACAATATATATAAACAATGAATGCCTCGTTGGTTGGTGTCGTAAGCACGACCGCTGAGCACTGGGTCTTGGGTTTGATTCCCGAGTGGGGCAAAGTGTTATTGGGTTTTTCCATCACGAAATTCTCAGTACGGCCACGAAGTCTGGATTCGTGCCCGGTTAATGGCAATAAGCTCGCCACCTATTTATTATTTTTTACAATTACATGTGACTTTAAACATAACTGGCAAAATCCCGGTGTACTATTAGGTACACCGCTGCCTAACCCTCCGGGGATTACAGGCGTGGTGTTACGTATGTATATGGAAACAATATAGGGAAACAATAGTTTTTCAGGTGAAATAACGCTGTTAGTTACGCGAATTATTTCTTGTTAAAAACCGTTCCTGAAATCGGTTGCCAGAAATTCAGATTCCTTTTTTAAAACATAAAACAAAGCTCACTGCATTGTCGTTACTGAAGTACTACTCGAACAGAGAAAAGAAAAAGCATGACAGAGCCAAGTAAATGCAAACGCATTTAGCAAGAACTTACCTACTTGTAAGTGAAATCGATAGAAGTTGAAAGCGTAACTTATCCCTCATACAACTGAGAACGAGTTGCTTAAATCTATACTTATATAATATACCTATTGGTGATGGTAATGTGTGTTACAAAGCAAACAGTCTCTTTTAATAACATAACATATTTTCACGCCGGTATTCCTCGAAGGGTTAGGCAGAGGTGTACCTAATAGTACACTCACATTTGGCCAGTTATGTTTAAGTGCGAAACACGACGACGCCGACAACGTTACGTGTATAGCCATAGTTTTTTAAGATGTTTTAGTGTATTATTGAATAAGATGATTTTGTGTATTTAATCTATGGGCCTTAGCCGCCTGATAATAAAATGATTATTATTTTATTTAGTCCCATGTAATAGGGGGCGCGCCTATTGTCATCAACCGGGGGAAAATCCAGTCTCCGTAGCTGCTACTAAGAAATTCCTGATGGAAAAACCCAACAGCGCTTTGCTCGACCTGGGTATCGAACCCAGGATCTCATGCTCAGAAGTCGCACTTACGACCACTAGACCAAACGAGGCTCTTTTAATATTCCCACAAAATCACGAAACCATTGATATTTATCCCAGGGGCATTTTGCAGCTTATGGCCAACGTATTATAAATACATATTATATGTAATGTATGTATGCGACTCCCGGGAATATCTTTTGGCAAACAGTAAGAATTTGTTCACTCTTTGTTCGTAAATCTAAACGAAACGAAGCTTTATTCCCATGAAATACGACTTAATATCAGATTCACATCGATTTGAGGATACCAGAGCGTAAAGTAGCAATGTTTTATGTAATATGTAAAGAAATTCTCATAATTTTCTTTTGTTTCTCCGACTGTTGATTGGCGTTTATTTTATCTTCGTTTTAATAACAAAAAATGTCGGTTATCTTTTGTTGTTGAGGTCATTCAATTATTGTTTCCCTTTTGAATTAATGTTGGTTAAGGAAGCCGGTCGCCAGTATTTTGTGGCAAAATGTCCTAGCGCATGACTATCAGAAACCGATCAATATTGTCAGAATAACTGTTTATAAAGTAGAGTATTTTAGAGGTAAATAGATACGAAAACGGTGTTTCGCATGAAAATAAGGTACATATGTTTAGTTTGAAGCATTTTCTTACGTGGAAATGTATTATGTATGAAGGAACGGCTGGTAAAATATCGCTTTGCGTGCCTCGGATTAGTTAGGCGCTCTGAATATGGCGCCGGCACGTTGATTTACGTTATTCACCCCATAGGAGCAGTGCACCCACACCACTTCCCACTTATTTAAGTAACTGTATATTAGTTGCTTCTGTGGTTATTTGTCAGTGAAATATCAGTGAAATGCCAGTGCAATAACATAACATAACATCACTTCTGGTAAGGCAGAGGTGTACCTAATACACCCACATTTCGCCAGTTATGTTAAGTCCCATGTAATTAGGAACGAGCCTATTGCGATCAACCGGGCACAAAGCCAGTATCCGTGACTGCTACTGAGAAATTCCTGTTGGAAAAACCCAATAGTAGTTTGCCCGACCCGGGAATCGAACCCAGGACCTCATGCTCAACACCAGACCAACGTCGCAGGCCAGTACAATAATACGTCAAATGTATTGTTCATGGGAATCGAATTGGCTTTATCTATGGATATATCGGACATGCGATTCTATCGTTACATCGAGAACTTTCGTGTTGAGAAATTATTTTTTCGTAATTCATTACTGATGTTATCAGTTTTCTTTATCCGCATTGGAGTTACATAAGTATTAACGCTTTTGAATTTGGTAGGCTGAGCAAGAATGTTGTTAATTATGTAATTTCAGCGACAAAATTCGTAGTAACTTTAGTTTAAACGAATCTATTTGTATGTATAGTTCAGGAGAAATTGTTGTTGTGCTATAACCGCAGCTTTCATGATATCGATTCAGTTCTGTGAAGTTCAGGGCCACGACTACTGCATTCAAATACGCATTCTTAAAAGTCACATTGCGGTATTATTCCAGCTACATTTCCTTTAGTTTCAGTTCTAATTCACTTAACTTCTTAATTTGGGTTAAATTAAATTACTCATTAGCCTAGATTTTAGTGAAAATAAGGTAAGTACGTAAAGTTGTTGCTCAAAAAGCCGTTAAGCTGAAGTGGGACTTTCTGGAGCCGTGACACAGCCACTGACGGCCAGAAGGCGTCGCAGACCTCGTAGGAGATGGTGGGACGAACTGGACAAGATCCGCGACCATGGTCCACATTGGCCCTGGAATGAAACAACTGGAAGGCATGGGAAGAGACCTGCCAAGTAGTGGGATGCAGGTTAACAGTATCAGTATCAATAAGTTCGTAAAAGTGTTATGTAATCTCAAAAAATCCTTTTACGTAGTCAGTATAAGGCTTTTCAGTAGGTAATAACTAAAAGTGAAAATTAATGAAAATACATGAAACAACACAAAAACAGAACATCAGGCGTATTTCATGCCCTCTTTAGCATAAAGTCCGTAAAGTTTGTAAACGAAACTGAACTTTATGAATACGGAATTATGTAAACAAAAAATGAAATTTGGAAATCATTTTTATTCATATCGTAGGAGTTCATTTCGTTGAGATACCGCGGCCCTGGAACATAAAGGGCCAATGAAGGAACATGGGTGGTTTTTAGTCAGTAAGAGTCTGACACTCCCTTCCGCTCCGCCCAGGGCGGGGGGGGGGTCATTTGATGATTTCCCACCCACCAAAAAAAAAAAAAGGAGTTCATTTCGTTGGCAGGTTTTCGTTGAAGTCATTGAAAACTTAAAAGCTCAGCTTTGCAAAAGCTTTGCTACGTCTCACGGATTAAAACAGAAAAAGATGTCCCTTGCATTAATACAAAAAAAAATGCGTTGTGTATTAAAAACGATTAAATAAACGGAAATGTGCCTAAGAGATTGGCGGCGTTGCCACGTTGTATGGCAACACTAGACCGTACAACGTGTATTAATAAGTATCTTAAGCAACAGTAAAATGGAACGATATATAAAGCCTAACTGGAATTCGGTAAGTATAGCAATTTCTTAGAAATAAGTCAATAACCGAACAAAAGAAGACTGCATCAAAAGGCAACCATACTGAACGGACTGAGGTGACACTTATTCGTTGCTGAGTTGATAAAATGTGCAATAACTCACTGTCATGTTTGAATGAAAAATTATTAAATTATTCGATTCCGTGAATATTCAGTTTTCATTTGTAAGTAATTGGCGCGGAACATTTTCAGAGAAGTTTTATATTTTATTTTTGTTATTTATTTCTTTTGCTGAATTGAAATGCTTTGATTGCAAACACGGATGGAAATTGTAGACATGTGAGAATGAGCAATTTTGACAGGGTACGTAGATGAATTGACCTTCACTCATTTGGGATCGACTCATTAATCACGACACTTCAATAGATCTTTTATGAAAAAATATTTATTGGTCTCATTAGTTTAGATACTATCAACTAGATACTATAGTAAGTTTACTGATGGATCTCTTAGCTAACAGATTTTCTATGCTGCTCTTGACATTTAATCTAATGTTCCATTTGACGATACCCCCGAAAATGAAAAATCTTCCTCCGTAACAGTCTAATTCCTTTTTATCGCAGGACCTCCAGCACTCTTCTTACTAATTCTGGCTTTCAAAAGATCTCCTAATCAAGTTACAGATACAAGAGTGCTCAATTACAATCGTTAACCGTGCGCACGAGGGTAGGCAGTCAGATAAATCAAAGAAATGGAGTGAAAAAGCCACGATCCGAGTTTCGGGTTGGACGAAAATTTGAAATTCGTTTCAGTAATGGTGCACTGTGACCTTGGAGGGGTAAAAATAGGGAGTGACAAAACTACACTAGTACGCAATATGTGGGGGAGAGGCTTTGGTTTTATAAAACTGTTGTTTTAAGTTTTTTTCGGCCCAGGTGTGTACACTACTAGCCCTGAAAAAATTTCGCTAGTTTACATGTATTTTCAAATGCTAGATTGGCAATACCAGATTGGAAGTAACATGGATTTAACGAAAAAAAAGTGAAACTAAAACCAAACTATAGCAAAAACGGCAACTAAAAATGTCTAGAAGACATTGATGTATTTTTTCGATTATCGTATAACCGGATTCACATGTCATTACTGAATATTTCATGTAGTACTCGTACGTGCAATACGACTGTAACTATCGATCGATATCACCAATCAACTTGTAATTTTCAAACCTTCTAGAAAGAGACACTCGTGCCAGTATGAACGGTATGTATGCGGTAAGAATGGTATGCAAACTACTTGCTTTTTTGTGAAAGTCAATGGCGTATTCACGGAAAACAAAAGCTAAAGCTAATCAAAATGAAAGAACAAAGAACAACCAATACTCTGCAGAGTCTCTAACCCCGACCAAACAAGGGTTAAGTTACTAAAATCCAGAGCTTCCATCGAGTTTCAGGACTATAGTTTCTTAATGTAAACATCAGTGTAAACCTCTCTCAGTGAATAGCTAGCAGACCGTGTAACGTTCATGCATAAACATAATATTAATTATTTAGGAATCGCTGCTTTGCACTAACCATTTTACTCAGTAATAAAATTTTACTTGTGATATTTTAGCTATCCCAAAATAAACTAAAATTGAGAATGCAGTATAGCAAAAGTATAAAAGAGCTTTCAGAGAACTCTTATTTATTCTTGTTCCGCTTTTCTTACATTCATCATCTGCCTAGCCTTTTCCCAACTATGTTGGGGTCGGCTTCCAGTCCAACCGCATGCAGCTGAATACCAGTATTTTTAATGGAGCGACTGCCTATCTGACCTCCACTAACCAGTTAGTTCTGGGTAATACGGTATCCCTTGGTAAGACTGGTTGTCAGACTTTCGAGCCACTGACTACCTTTAACGACTGTCCAAGATCTACAAATGACAGCCGGGACCAATGGCTTAACGTGCTTTACGAGGCACGGGGGAAACTCGGTATGTAATGGGTGGTAACACTGGTTATTCATCCACGGATCAACCTAGACAACCGAGGCTGAACCTAAACATCAACCCGAGCGGCTGTTTTTATTTGGCTACGAGCTCATACGCTTTTCCGCTTTATTTCCGTTTGACGACATATCTCGGAAATAGCTCGCTTAATTCGATCTAGTACTAAATGTCACAGGTTATCGGTTTAAGACCGATTAATTTCTTTGTAATTGTTCTATTTTCCTAACAACGTAGGTAACATAATATTTCCATTTGAGTACAAAGAGTTGAGGATATCAGAAATTTTGTAGGTAAAATGAATACGATTTTCTCCGACGTGATTTGGTCATACAATTTGTTAGTATAATTCTGTGTATGAAAATTAAAAAAAATATATTTCAACGACTAAAAATACGAAAGACTTTTCCTTGTTAGGTTTAATTAGGTTATTTGCTAAAAGAAGATATTAGTAATAACTAAAGTACTAAGCGTATATAGCTTTATTTCATGGCATAGCCCGTAAGCTGTCCTTAAGATACATACGCTGTGAATATTTTGTAATCACTTTTTTACGCGAGCATTACGAGTATGATCCCACCGAATGGTAAAACCATTGCCAACAGTAACGATTTATTTTATATTGGAACCGGACATAAAAACCGGCCAAGTGCGAGTCGGACTCGCCCACGAAGGGTTCCGTACCATTATCTATAAAAACAGCAAAAAAATCATGTCTGTTGTATGGGAGCCCCACTTAAATATTTTTATTTTGTATTTGTTGTTATAGCGGCAACAGAAATACATCATCAGTGAAAATTTTAACTCTACTATCACGGTTCATGAGATACAGCCTGGTGACATACGGACACACAGACAGCGGAGTCTTAGTAATAGGGTCCCGTTTTAGCCTTTGGGTACTGAACTACAGAACCCTAAAAAATACACTCTCGAAATTGCAATCTTGCGTTATTACTGAACCCATAATGGCAGCCGTAACACTCATAAAGCCCATCATTTTTCCGACAAAAAATGTTCAGAGCTTTAACATCTTCCGCAACCATATTTCACATTTCATATTTAGCTCCTAACTCCAATAGTATGTAATGGACGACCCTCGAACGTAAGATGCGTCGGCTTATCGTTACGGCGCCGCTTTCGACGTGATTTATTGTGTTTACACCTGCACCTTATTGGTTCCTATTACGGGCACTACACAACTACTATCGCCGATTGGCGCTTGTTTTTAACCGGAATGTTTGAAGAGTAGCTATTGGGTTTTATGACTGCGGTGCTCTTTATTTTCCTTTGACTGACTGTTCGAAGGCGTTGGTGATTCATATCTTCCTGCTTTTCAGTGAGCTTTAGTTTTTATAAGCTTTTATTTAACTTGCCTTATTTTACTTGGTTGGTTAGTTAGTGACTATGTATTGGTCAAATTTTGCAACTGAATTTCAAACCAGTTACTCCGAGCCGATTGAGCTAAAATTTTGCACACACCTTTGGTTCTGGTGACAATACAGGTTTTTTACAGACATGACTTGATCCTGCAGCCAGGAACAACTCCTCACGAAAGAACTCCTCAACGGTTAATATCACCGACGACTACTTTCTATACGCATTAAATGTTGATAGATAAACCTGTTGTCTTTTAGTTTGTTTTTTCTTTTAATAAAAAATATCAATTTATTTTTATTTTGCTTTGCAGAATAATCGAGGCTGTTTATAAGGTTAGAAAATCGCTAACATATTGGCGGATCAAATATTTCCTGCCATAGTTCCCAAACTGTAAGCACTCAGCAATGAAGTTCGACGATAATTCAAAGCCGGATAACAAAACTAACATGTATTAGGAAACTCAAAGCGAAGCACCAACTAATAATGAAGAAATGAAACCTAAGTCCGTATCGAGAAACTTATCTAATTTGAACACAGGCGACTATTATTCTAGACCAGGGTTTGTTTAACATTTAACTGGTAATGGGTAAACAAGAGAAGTTGGGGGAAGTTATATTCAATAGGCAAGGGAATAAAGGCTTTGGTCCCAAATCTCGGGACGTGATAAGAGTGACAATAGATGTGACGCCTCCGTGTCTGGCTTTGAGCTAGGCAAAACACCCGAAATAATTGCCTGTGTAAGTACGGATGTGTGTTCAGCGTTTTATCTTGAAACAAAGATGTTTTTCGGGAACGGATATAGGTTTGAAGTGTATGCTTTTGTTAGATTAATTGAACGTCATCATCATCTGCCTAGCGTTTTTCTAACTGTGTTGGGGTCGGCTTCCAATCTACGGCTTCAGTCTAATCGGATGCAGCTGAATACCAGTATTTTACATGGAGCGACTACCTATCTGACCTCCACAACCCAGTTAGTACTGGGTATACGCTACCCCTTGGTAAAACTGGTTGTCAGACTATCGAGTAACTGATTACCTGTAACGACTGTCAAAGATCTACTAATGACAGCCAGGACCAGCGGCTTAACGTGTTTGCTGAGGTACGGAGGAAACTCGGTATGTAATAGGCGGTCACCCATCCACGGACCAACCTAGGCAAGCGCGGCTTAACCTAAATATCGACCCAAGCGGCTGTTATTATTTAGCTACGAGCTTCTCCTGTTAGGTTAATTCTATGTAACGATGCTGAAATTGTGGCACCAAAACACTTAGGTTTAGCTGATATCAATTTCAAAGACCTCGACACCATCTCAGCAGGAATATTCAAAAAAAAATAGTCAAAGTACTTATTAAACATGGTTTCAATATATTCCTCTTTCCAAGAAAATTAAGTTAGTAGATTAATTCAAGTCTTGTCGCATGACGTAAAAAGCAAGTCAGAGGAACTTTGAAAGGCTCAGATTAAAATGCTCAAAGGTAAAGACGCGGCACCTTACGTAGGAAAAACAATTTTCTTTTGAATACAAGTTTTGTCAACTAAAATTATATTACAACAAGTTTTGCTGCTGAAAGTTTTCGTGTTGTTTCTCCGTTTTATGACAGCAAAATGCAAGTAAGCGGGATCTCAGGTGAATTTTGGGTGGCTAGGGAATTGTTTTTCCGTATGTGCATTTTTCCTCATGGGAGCGCTATCGATATTATAGGATGCTTTCACAGCGGCAATAATGGTCTAGCGTAGATTGGCTGATAATGGTTTCGCTCGTAGGTTACGCTCAAACGATATTGATGGATGAGTTAGAAGATAATCATTTCCAATTTGGTTATGAGTGGAATGTTATGAATACTTCGGTGGTCTAGTGACCGCAAGTGCGACTGCTGAGCATGAAATGCTGGGTTCGATTCTCAGGTCGCGCTCAGTGTTATTGGGTTTTTTCCATTAGGATTTTCGCAGTAGCACCCACAGGAGTCTGGATTTGAGATTGGTAGCAATAGACGTAAAAAATAAGTGGCGAAATGTGGGTGTACAATTAGGTACACCTCTGCCCTAACCTTCGGGGATTACGGGCGTGATGTTGTGGTATTGAAATCAAATAATAATATTATAATATTTAAGCGGGAGCCATGTTAATGTTGAATAAGACGTTTAGTAAAATTATTTGTCCTTCTTAACAATTACACGGAAAATTGTATCTAAAATCTATCTGAACTTGTTCATAAGAAGCCATTTTATGAAAATACAATTTATTACTAGCATCCTGTACTTTAACAACTAAAAATAAGAAAAGGTATCGCTACGAGAAATACGTGCTAAGAGTTTTATTTGCAGTCGGAAATAGAAAATCTATTGTGTTAGCTCCGTTTGCTCAGAGAAGGTTCCGTTGAACTTACGGAACCCTGCTGAGAGAGTTGTACTTGCACGTTGCCTTCATTTATATTTAATAAGTATAAATGGAGATGTGTCGTAAAAGTTCAAATAACAATTAACAAAAGACATTAAGAGGATACTATTACATGAGATGAAATATAACCTGTTATTAACGAGTAATTTCTCCCATACACCACGCATATGAAACGAACCACTAATGACGTATTTAATGTGGCTCAATTAATCATTCACGATGGGAAACGTGGTGGTGTTTTTGTAACCGTTCAAGTAAGCTGTTACTGCAAGGGTTGGCCTCAGGTGTGCAGGATCCACGGGATAATGTATTCCTTCGACACCCCGGACTCCAAACATTTTCCCACTATGGAAAACTCGATAACTTCACCACTTTCGATGACTGATGGAGAATTTATACAAATCCCTGACCGTTTTTTCTATACTTCGCTTTATCATTTTCTTATTCACGTAATTTTGCGGTTATTGATGACGGCGGCTGGAACGTAAAGAATGTCGCTCTTAGGTACTTTGTAAATACGACGTTACAAATGACTGCTTCCAATTCTTATTCTTCACTATAAAAGTAGGAACTCATCACTCAGTTTCTAGCGACCTTTTACTCAAGTCTGTTTAAACTTTTTTTATGTACGTATCAATCATGTTTAAGTACGAGCACCGTCTTCCGTTTAGCATATTAATCAAATTTTTATACTTCATGCCAAGGTGAAACTGCTAAAAGTTTTAACAATACTGTAGCCATTAGCCATATATCAATGTCGAGCGAAGAGTCTGATTCGGACGCGGGCAAATTGGGATTAATAACGGTCTTAGTACGAAAGAATTCCCCCCACATTTTCTTTTACTGATTAGGTGGTAAGACAAATCGGTTCGGGTAGTGCGAAAACACGGAATGTTTTCAACTCGCCTTTTGTTTCTGAAGGATAGTGAGGTCAGGGTTAGCACTCAAATGATTTGTCGGCAAAAACAATTACGAAGTCCGAAAACAAATACGACCGATTAGTTTTGAGTAACGGAAGAGGTTATTGCTGAAATTATTCTGCGATATTAGGTGAATGAAATATCGAGGCCACGGAGGCAAAATGTTGATCTTTCTAAAAGCAAAATCTTTGTGTAATTTCATGCTATATCTTATCAGTAATTAATCAGACAACATTGCAGCGGTAGCGGCTTGTAGCTGATTTACAAGGTGATGTTATCGCAGCCTATTCAATACTTTGTTTTATGCAGCCGGCTCGAGAATACATTCGACGGATAATTTATTGGTCTGGTGTACTTATAAGGGTGCTGAGCCTGGGGTCCTAGGTTTAGTTATCAATTTTCCAGATGGCAGACACTATCGTTTTGATTTTCTGTATTTTTGAATTTTCGTTGTCAAATTTTGTTTTTATGGGATCAAGGACATGCACCAATGTTGCTATTGATTTGAAGACCGTGTGTGCTCGCTAATATTTTTAGGCAAAAAACAAAAAACTGTTACAAAATAAATAACATTCATAATTTCTTTTGTTACTGTATAACAAACTGCGAACTAGTGCGTATAGTTGACACTTTATGTTAGTAATGTATTAGAATTATCGCTGGTTTTGGGCACGCGACCGGCCACCCCTTCCGTACCGTCCTTGACCCGGAGTTATTCGAAGCGATGACGTCAGAGCATGGCCGAACCCTGCGCCAGTAAATAGAGAGACTGGTTCAGAAGGAACAGTTTACGCTGGTCCCGAAAATTCTGCTCATGTGAAGGTAAGTTATAAAATGTTGATAGAATTCATGGAGATCGGCCACTATGCATGCATTCTGCGAGTCCTTCGAGGTTGATTATCTCTTTTTTAACCGTGGGATTTTTTTATGTTGAGCCTATCGAAAACCATACAGGTACATAGTATTTCAGATACTGAACATAATACCGGTTCTGGGAAAGGATCTGTGTCGAAGGCTGGAACTGATATGCGTTTATAAAATCTCGTCTCCTGATCTTGTGCACCATTGGAAGTATTGCTACAATCTTCAGCCAGCTTAAGTATTGAGTCGGTTGGATAAATTGAGGGTCACACCCCATCTATCTGTTTTTAGAACCCCAATGGTAATAATAGTCTTTTCCTCGACGAGGCAAGATTGACGTTTTGTAAATGTGTCCGATTATTCTTCCTTTCTTTCACCTTCATCGTGAGCGAGTTTCTTTCTTATCTTGTTTTATGGATTTTCTGTATTTTTTTTTGTATTGAACCCAGAACATGTCGCTGCGTCTGTACCGAACTGCAGTGTTAAATGTGAATTTATTGTAATTATGGCTGCAGCGTTTATTTGACGGTTGCTAGAACATTCCGGGCAGGTCGACCTTAATGCAGGAGCGAACATGTGTCTAGAAGACGGTTTAATTTCATTAGAAGACTGTGGTTGAGGTTTGAACTGAGTTTTAGGCCCTAGATGGGTTAACTAAACTAAACTGAAAGAACTGGTTAGGGAATCATAACGTGGAACACTACCTTGAAGTTTGGATACTCTTGGGAAAAGCTTTTATTTAATCTGAACAAGTCTCTAGGTATTATCAGTATATAACATTGTTTTACGTGGTTCCAGAAACATAATATTATGCAGCTTTGTCCTAAGACAATATTGGTGTGTCTCTTGGCTTTGAGTATACGCAGTTTGTCGTCATTAGCGTATAGGAGAATCGACCCATCCCATTGACGTAATCCTTTAGTCACTCTAACTATACCCATGGGGAAGCGTAGCCTAATCCTTGGCGAATTTCAAATGGATCTAGTAGTTTGTTGTTCTAGTTCCATTAAAAAATGTCAAATTACACTGAGAAATGAGACAGCACCAACATATCCGTAACTGTAGAATAGCAGTTTGGGATATAATGTTTTCTACCCTAACCACAAAATACTGAACTAAAATTGTTGCATGTGATGGTAGAGCATGCAGGACTTTATTTAAAGAACACAATTACTAATTGTATACAAAGTAATTTGAACCCCCTGCACTATTGCAGACGGTCACAACGACAGACTGTGAGGAAGATTCATTAACTTTTTACTTCAAACACTATGTAATTCTTCCTACAATATTATCAGAATCGACGGCTACGTCGACTTCCCCTGGCTAGTTTCAAATCACCCACATCTCTCTACCTTATTACCGCTACAGTTTCTTACTTTTTCTCACCCATGATCGATGAGCCCCCCACCACAGACCGTTAGACGTTTTCACGTTTTTTATCCCCATCCTTATCGCAGCCTACGGCCCAAATACTCCTATCTAGATTTCAAAGAGCATAAAAATTTAAGTGAAAAGCCGCTCGAGTTATACCATATTTTAAACCAGATTGTCTGCAGATGAGGTGCCAAGATTTGAACAAGAATTTTATTTATCCTTGCTTCCGAAGATATTATTAAAGTAACTAAATTGCGTTTTCTTTCATGTGGTTAGTAATCTTTTAAATATATTTTTGAGTGTGAAATGCATTTTTTTGTTTTAAACTGTCGCGGTCGCCTGAAAAGAAATTGATATGTTTTTTCCTGCTTTTGCATATAACTTTTAGAATAAACGTAAAACCTCCGCAGCCTCTTCCCAATAATCGCCTATAAAAACCGTATAGTTTTTTTCAGTCCAAACATATGTGTGGGTAGTTATTGAAAAACAGCTGCTCATACGACAAACTTGCTGACAAGTCTACCGTTCCACCAAAGCACGTTCAACCGAAGATGTTAGAAACATAACAAAAGCTCCTCTAAAGTTAACCGAATAAGACGTAGTTCCGCGTTTATTGTTTCAACAGCTAATTGGTACTGTTAACGTAGATTATGAGGTAACTAGCAACTCATCTAATGAGTTTGTTTTGTAAGTAAACACTTGGTTCGAACTTAGATTTCACTACTGGTGGAGCAAACTTGTGTTTTATTTGTTTACTTACTTAAGAGATATTTGGGCTTCGTATGGTTAATTAGCGGATTTTAGGAAGGAATTTGGTGTATTTAGGATGTTTATTGTGAAATTTAAAAATAATTCAACCTGAACAAATCCTTATCATATTTCCGAAGTATACTCAGAGCGTATTACAAGGATGTAAATGAGTATAAGAGTACAAAGCCGTTTTCATTTAATTTGCTTGCACCAATTTATGCAATGTATCAAACAAAACACAGTAACATATTTGACCTCGATGATGATTGATGACTCAATGTACGTATCATGTCACTAAAATGTTTAAAGCACTAATTGAATTAGCACATTACCCTTCTTTCTGTGTCGACGGATTAAAAAAAACAAAATTATACGTCCAGCAATTGGCCGCGTCAATAGCAGCATCAAGCCAGGCCACTTCGAACAGTCTGGTAAATGACCCATGTTCTGGACGGTAATTTTCCCAAAAGATGGCAAATTCGAAGACCACATACTGATACCTCAAACACACAAACTATTATCATAATCAATCTTACGTGTTATCTCTATCTTAGCGATATTTCTATTAAACCGCCTTCGGTAATCGCCTCCATTAATTCTAGGCCCTCCTCTCACGATAAAAACTCGTAAGAACCAGCGATAAAGTGAGCAGAATACATATCCGACTGGATATAGACGTTATTTTGCACGAAAAATTATTTATGTTTCGAGTGGCGGAAGACGTGAGACGAATTTGGAGTGGAATGTTATAGATTTACTATCGATTTGGAGACAGGTACTCTTTGGGGAGCGAGGAGGAAATTAAACGAAACGTTGCTGAAGTAGGTGGATTTACAGATTGTGAAGTAGCTGCGGATAAGTTGGTGCCAAAAGATTGATATTTAGGTGTTGATCATGCACTTAATATTGAGTGCAAAGGATAAAATGCCTAAGCAACAGTAAAACATGATTAGAGTCAAGTAGTAATCAGACACAAGTATAGATAAAGACATAGACACAAAAGGCTTAGAAATTGATCGCTGAACATGTAAACGCCACAAACAAATTAAAAGGTTTAAAAAGTTTATCCAATTTTCTTGTCGGTATAGCAAAGTTAAAGGAAACACATCAAGAGAATATTATCTATGTATTTTTGTTGCCCTCTCCCAAAAGCCCGTTTATATTATCGCAAAATGGCGCTGAGATATGTAATTCTTCGTTCAATTGCTCAGTTCCGAACGGAGGGCGTCGGAAGGCGTCGGAGGGCTAAAGGGTACAGTCCAAATGATTTCCTTTTGTTAACGGCTACAAAGATTAAGTTCTTTTTATTAAAATAATTTCCATTAGAACGGCTCGCCTTTATTTTCTCAAGTAAAGTAGGTTAAAGGGAACGACTAATAAAAGGGTATACATAATACAATTGCGGAATCCCAATGTTGGAATAGGTCCAAAATTGTAACGAGAACTTTAAATGTCTAGAAATACCGGGTTTAAGTACAGTGATTCTCCGGGTTGCGCTGCCCCGCTCCCGTATCGGATACGGATGAACACAATTTATTTTTATTCATGATTTTATTAAAATAAAGTGTTTCTACGGCGAATGAATTCGAAAGGAATAAAGATAACTCTGTGAATGTGCTAAAGTTTTGAGACCAAAGAGGTTATTATGGTCTTTCTGGCTGATATGTAGGTAAAAAGTCCATCTAAACCCACAATGAGATAAAGGTAGGTATGTTAAAAGCGAGAAAAGTGTGTGTGTGTGTAACTAAACAAACAGTGCACAAAAATTAAAGCCGCTCTTGCCATCGCCAAAAAGTAAGCAGAATCGATTCATCAAAGCAGCTATCAATATAGGCCCAACAATTTCAGCCGCATTACATAACAACATCATTAACATTTCACTCACCGGACTTGCTAACCCTGTACCGCAGACCGCGTCCGCCCTTCGGATGGCAGCGGTTATAGGTCCCGAACTCGCCGTAATTGTTGTTCACTCGACTGTAGTCGGCTAAATGTCTGTTGCCGTCTAGATGGTTGGGCAGGGAACGGTTCCAGCCCATAACATCGCCGACCACGGAGCCACAGACGGAGGATTCTGTTTGAGACTTGGTGTCGCCATTGCAGAGGTCGCCACTGGAGCGCGCGCGCCGCCCCTTTAGTCCTTTGGCGGAGTGCTGGCTGATGTTCGAGCCCATAGCGTGGCGGGACCTCAAGGGGGCCCCGCCGCCCGCATCGCGCCAAACTTCTCTCTCGACACTTTTCCTTCTGCAATTGTTCTCACCTGAAAACAAGGGTATTTTATAATCTCTGCTTGTAAACATCTGCATATGAATAGATAGGATCTAATAGATCGCTGCGATTGACAGTTGTTTATGAATTGAAGGTCCCAACCCTTGCCCTATCCCATGAATCACATAATTATGGTTCTCTGCGATTGTTTAACTATTGTGTCTACTTTATATATATATATATATAGATAGTGAACGTGTTAAGTTTACCTCGCTCGGTAAATGGTTTACTGCATTACATAATTTAAAATCATTCAGTAACTATTTCCCTAATCAGACAGCCAGTCATACCACGTAAAAAGCTGGTATTCAGCAGCATACTGGTATTCAGCAACATAGGTTAGACTGGAAGCCGACCAAACCATAGTTGGAGAAAAGTGGGATAGATGATGATTGATGAGGTACTATTTTCCCGCACTCATTGGAAGACACGGAGTCAATTAGTTTTCCTTAGGCCCTCTCCACCCACACAAACCAACAAACACAGTTTGCTGATTTGTGTACATTTAGTTCTCACACGCGTTTCAAGTTACCTTAGATGTTTGAAGGCGACGATAAATTTACGAGTACGTCGTCAAAGCACACCAATTGATTTATTTCACTCGTCGACGTAATCAAAACGGAAACAAGTAACTAGAAATGCTTTTACCAACTAAAACGGTTCTCCTAACTTATACATATTATATACAGCGTTCTGGGGATACGATTATAAGTTTATAGCGTACCTCGAGGAAGTATGAACACATATTTCAATTAAATTCTCTCTCTAGCAGTGAAAGTGTGAATTCCGACAACACGTTGGCACTTTTGACAGTTGCTTGAGTTCGCGAAATTTCTCATTCACTAATTATTCAAATCCGCGCCCATGACGCATTTGTTTGTCGATATCTGAATCATTTATCAACTGAATAATTTGATAACAGAAAGTGCTATTAAAACGAATTATGAAGATACTATATAGAGCTGTTTGCGGAATTAAATGGTCAATTAATTGTTATTACGTTTCATAAATCGTATCAGAATCTATTTACAGATAGAAGAATCTAACAATATTACCTACTGCTATTGTTAAATTCTCAGTAGATTTTTCTTCAGATCAAATTCTGCGAACTGAACCGTACCTAATAGTTAACTGTTCAATTCCTGAAATCGTTCAAGTTGATAATAAATGTTTATTTATGAGCATTTCTTTTGTAGGAGGAAGTGGGTAACGAGTTCGCGATAAAATCTATGTAATCGTTAGGAAACAATCAAGGCTGTACATAAAAGTACGCACGCAACTTGACAAATTACTTTTTCGATTAACATTCTCACGAATTTTTGGAATGATTGAGTTACTAAAATGATGAACTTGAAACGAATATTTCCAAAAATAACATCTAATTAAAAAAAACTTCCTTAGGGTCTATCATAATATAACGAACTCAGCTTTGCTCTGCATCGTGCTTCTAGAAATTGTGGTTTATTTAGGCTATGCGATATACAAGATACGCGCGAAAAACATAACCCTTCCTTGGCAGTCGGGTAAAAACGCAGTTATTATTATTTATTTATTTATTTATGTACACACAGATACTTAACAGGACAAATTATATTAACATAGAAGAGCACAAAGGTTTTTCATGCTTTTTTTTATTTGTGGTTTTTCAGTAAAACATTACAGCACACATTCGTCGTAATTTCAATTCCTATGATATTCGTTTTTTTCGTAAGTGCTTATGAATACTACTTAGTAATTAATGCGTTTAGTAGTTAGTAGCTACGATCATTTGCCCCACCATTTCCTGTTCTCATAACTCCTCTTATTGGCACAATATTCAAATTACCGGTCTTTTTTTTTTCTCTGTTCTCACGGCAATTATAACTATCACAATGCTACGTACCAAGTTACTAATTACGTGTATGGTAGTTTTTTCTAGATCTTAGATATCATTAATTCTTAGGCATAAACACTGCATAATTTTATTTAATCACATAGGAATATGAATTGTATTGTCTGTGTATTATGTATTACATATGTGTAGTTTCTGCCTTGATCCTATGGGAAAAGACTTGAGGTTATGTATGAACGTAACATCTACATAACTTGGCAGTGTCCAACAGCCTGTGCAAAATTCCTACGTCATTATCATTCACAACGGAGGATTGAATAATTTTAATCTTAATAAAATCATAAGATTGTTGAAGAAACTCGTCTTGCGAAAGGGTTGAGTTTCCGCTCGCAACTAAATTCTCAAAATTCATTTCCTCGCGGCGGTTTGGTAATTTCCATAATTGCTGGAAATATTCGCCAGTTCACCGAAAATATCGGGAATATTTAATAGGATGCGGTGGCCTGTGTCGCGCCTCCTTCCGAAGATTTAATGAATCTTTCACCCGCTTGGCGCGAGTTCATTAAGAGCTCCGCCACAAATGCCAGCGAACATGTACACACTATGTGTTGCGTATAAAATATGAATAACGACGCGGAACGATTCGTTCGAGCTTAGCCTTTGAACTATACGCGCGGTTCGTGTATTTGTGGGTTTATACGAATATACACCTTGCTGGAACTACAAACATGCTAAATTAATATAACACTCACACGTTATTTCGGGATCTTATATAACATGTTTAATTCGAATCTATTTTAGCAGTCATGTCAAATTCAGACCATTTTAATTTGGTACGGTAGTTCGCTACCACTCAAGATAAGTACTGGCCAGACTTCCGAAGTATTTCTAAGACGTTTAAAAGCGTACTCTCCCGGAATGCGGATTTTAAGGTCATTACATCGTTAGTCGTCACTAAAAGGGTAAATAGGAAGGAAGGTTTAAAGTCTTTAAACAGCTTTCTGCCAGCAACACGAACGAAAGGCATTTCCAGACACGCCACGCATTTTATGCGATTCGTCACCCTGAATTTAACCGTGAATGAAACCGTAAGAAAAGAGTTGTACTATATATTTGCTGCTGACAACTTGATAATTGAGATGTTATTGTAGTTTTACCTATAATAAATCAAAAGAAACGCATTACGGGAAGGACAGATCCATAGAATCATAATTCCCATATTTCTGTGTCTACCTACCTAGGTAAGGTGACACAGAAAGGGGGGGGGGGGGTGGTGGTGGTGGTGGTGTGGTAGGTGGTAGGTGATATAGATTTAATTTTGTTTGTAGACTAACCTTAGTCTACAAACAAAATTAAATCTATATCAAAACCTAGTGTTTATCTGTTAGTCCCATTTTCTAGCTTTGTTTCCACTGTCTAGGTTTATAACACACCGATGGTAAATAATTTAAGAATATCACGATATTAATTAATTACCAAACCCAACTGAAACTTCCAAAATGACAATCCAGATATAATATCCGGTGGCGGATGCGGCTCAGCCTAGGCCGAACTTAAGCCTAGATAAATGGGCGGGTCCGGTCTATATTGGGTACCTATCTATTTGGTGCCAGCATTGCCAGCTCAACGGTTATTTACTCTAACTCAAGATAAATTTCAATCATGTATTTCATATGACTGAGTTTGCTGGATTCCTATATCAAGAATCAAGTCGTTTTGCTTAGGTATTGGTATTTCGATGTTCCTATAAAAATTACTAGAACAACTAACTTATCTGTGCAGGCGGGAAAACACAGAACTAAAATAAATGTACCAAATTTGACATAACGATGCATTTCTTCTTGACAAGCTGGGCCACCTCGAACTGCATACTTAAAGTGGTAATACTGTACAGTCCCACAATATGATATTTTACCGCTTGAGTGACACTGACAAGAAGAAGCTTTTAATGAACGTTTGTAAAATGCTCTGTATTAAGAAAACAAGATTTACCGCGTTAGTTCTGAAAAGGACAATGCAGCACTATACCCTTAATGAAAGCCTCCGAACTAATGGTAGCTAAAATATTGTTTATGTTTATCCATTATCGCCCCGGAAGCCCGGAACAAACAGATCCGAAAACGCAGTGTTGTTATTAGCGTACAAGGGTGTGTTTTTGCTTATCCTCGCAGTATAAAGAGATGCCATTGATCTATTATGAACCATGACAGAAAAAACTTACAACAAGGACAGTCCCCTTTCTTTTAAACCTTTTCACTACAGGTTGGTTCACTTTGCAGTCTCACGTACCACATAAACCAATGTCAATATAATGCAACAAAAACGTACACAATACGACTTCCGTTTCGAAGTCGATCTTCCTCTTGTTTGACACAAAACAAATAGAACAGGTACACACGGGACTCCATTGTTGGGAGGAACAAAAACTACGGCTAGTTATGTCTACAGCTTGTATAATACATATTATGTAAGGCGGGTTCTTGTGTGAATAAATTAACATGCGCAGACATAAATGATTTCAAGTTTTTTTTTTTTTATCGTTGCTTTTAATTTTTTGCTAGCAGTGTAAATATTAAAATGGTAAAATTGTTTCGTAAAACACTCTTTCGAGAGGAAAAGAAGGATACATTTTATTTCAGCGTCGTTCTCAATTTAAATAATGATGTCCCATCTATTCTTTTTAAGCCGGCTGTACTATTGTAGGAAAATGCAACGTAAAAAAACGTTTCTTTTACCAAGAAACATTTGAACCTCTAACAAAACGACAAACATAATATAACTCCAAAGTACGACAAAGGTAATTGCTTCCATAATTACTTTTATTGGTTTAAATTGGCGACTAAAACAGGTCGACCATTCTCAGAAACGGCGTATATCTTGATTAATAGTCCGGTTAAAATCTTTTATGAACAGATACCGTGGTCGCGGCCCTCAGAATAGGGGACGTCAGTGACTGAGTAATGATGCGTAACAATGACCTTTTCGTCTCATGCAACGGTGACGTCCTTGCTATTGTTTAAACAGTCGTTTATTTCTTGTTTAGATGTATCTGTTATGGTATTGTGACTACAGGATATTGAATTATATTAGTACACAATGAATTTAGCCTTTTGTTAGTACATAATAACTTCTCGGGTTCCCGCTATAATTCGGAATTCCTCTGCGAAGCCGAACGCTCGATTAGTTCCTTTGGTCCAAAGATCATTTCTGAATGATTGCCCAAGTAATTCGATTCGACGAAGTTTTCGAGTTGCCCCGAAATCTCTTGATCTATGTTTTTAATCTTGTTATTTTGGGGAAAGTAAGAGCTTTGTTGTCGAACGCAGACAATGGTAAAAGTGCAGTCAAGTTCTCATAGTTATTAAAGGTTAATGTAGCAATGATGAAATAATTTAAATAACGTAGCTAATTAAGAATTCTTCGTACTTTTACTTTTAAAAGAAGTGGGGTATGTTCTAAAAGGCGGTTTGTTATGAGCGTGGGGTAAAGTAAAGGGTACTTTTAGGGATTTATTTAAGTGTCTCTGGAAGTCGGGCTGGGATTTGGGCCGCAATGAAATCTCGCTAGGCAATTAAGAACCGTCACAATGAGAAGGCAGACTGCGACGCCTGCTTCCATCTTTACGTTTAACAAACGTTACTGTTATTTCTAGCTGTTATTAAGACTGTTTGGAACTTCTATGAAATTGTTATGAATAGAAATCAAATCTGTATTATTATGAAGGTTGCTTGAATTTAATTTATTTATGTGGTATTTTGTGTGTGAAATTAATTTAAGGGCAGCAGAATGATGATGCTTTTGTTACAATTGGGATTGATTTCGAATGTTGCGGTGATTAAATAAACATTTAAATAAATTGCATCTTGATTTTGGAAGTATCGGTAGTGATCTTGTTTCTCCCGGTGCCCGATCAGATTTAGTTTTACAATGATCGAAAAAATCACATACAAACCCTTTAACTACCTCCTTTTATCAGTCACCAGCGCCAATCAAAGTTCCTCAAGTCGACGACCTACCTACATCGCAATCACAATTCATCGTCTCCAAGAATCTTATTCAACTTCACTCGTTCAATAGGAATGAAAGTAAATCCAGAATGAACGTAATGGGAACGAATGAATATCTAAAGTGACGGACCCACCCAATGAAGCGAGGATTAGAGGCCTACTTATACCAATTTGGGACACATCGGTTAGTACTTGCAGACGAGTTTCAAATTGAATAAGTGTTTTAATTTCCGACCTGATGGAATGTTCCTTTTGATAAATGCCTTTAGATTAATTAAGGATATTACACAATAAAGTCTTTTGGAAGGATCTAGATATCGCTTTTGTCTTTTCCACTTTTATATATTCACCTTTCAATATAAGTCTTTTGGAAGGATCTAGATATCGCTTTAGTCTTTTCCACTTTTATATATTCACCTTTCAATATAAGTCTTTTGGAAGGATCTAGATATCGCTTTTGTCTTTTCCACTTTTATATATTCACCTTTCAAATGTTCCCAATGTCACACCAACGATTTATTTCCACAAAACCACTGATTAAATGTTTTTCTGCACAGCGAGCATTTTTATCTATTTGCCTGTAAGTAGCGAGTCCGTTGACCAAACATGTTTACCGCTTCAGAGCGAAGTGGCAGATAAAATCAGCATCATAAGAACAAGCCACGCCTGTAGTAGCTGCACAACATTTAAGGGAGTCCCTATATAAGCGTATTTTGCGAATAATCGAAAATCGATAATCAGCTCCATATACTATAGTAAAAGACAGGCCTGAGCCTAATGTTGTGGCTATTACTGAAAGATGGAGACGAGAGAGTACGTATATATTTTTTCTATGATAATGATCTATTTGGTTTACTCGATTGTGACAGAGCAAAAACCTTACAGGCAACTTGCGGCAAATGGCCTAACTCATAATTTGAATGGACGGTGATGATAGAATTGAACGAGCACACTAAAGGCAAAGTTTTTCAATGAAATTGAATATAATTGGACAATCTCCGTTACGAGAAAAATGGAATTAATTTATTAGCTATGAACGATTAGCTTGATTTTTATCTTGTTACTGCGGCAGCGGTTAGAATCAATATTTTGGTTACCATGGTAGGGAACGACGGTGACCCTACTTGTCTAAACAAAAAAATAGCAGGCTTACATGCGTGTTCATTACCAATATAGACTAAAAATGCGTCCCTTGTCAGCACTAGGTCTAAAACTACAAGGTTTTGTTACAAAAATGTAATTAACACTTTCTATTAGTCAAAAATGAGTCATCATCATCTGCCTAGCCTTTTCCCAACTATGTTGGGGTCGGCTTCCAAGTCTCACAGGATGCAGCTGAATACCAGTATTTTAACGGGTCGCCTGTCTGACCTCCACAACCCAGTTAGTACTGGGTAATACGATACCCCTTGATAAGACTGGTAGTCAAATATGAGTACTGTCACAATTATTAGTCAACGGTATCATATGTCAATTGTCATATTCGCCAGAAATGTTGACTGTTGTTGTTGTTGTTGAAAGGTTGGTAGAGAATGCCTTGTGGCATTAAGTCCGCCTATGTACCACTATTGTACATGAAGTTTAAATAAATAAATAAATAAATGTTCTTCGAAATGAAGGGGTACAAATCAAGCAAGGGCTTGTAACATTTTCAGTGTAGGCTAGGCACACATATTTTGAAGGCAATTAAAGTGTTTTCCTCGTTGGTCAAGTGGTCGCAAGCGCGACTGCTGAGCATGAGGCCCTGGGTTCGATCCCCAGGTCGGGCAAAGTGTTATTGGGTTTTTCCATCAAGCATTTTTCAGTAGCAGCCTTGAGTCTGAATGTGTGCCCGGTTGAAGTCAATAGGCTCGCCCTCTATTAAATGAGACTTAAAACGTAAAAGGCGATATGTGGGTGTCCTATTAGGTACACCTCTGCCTAATCCTTCGAGGTTTAAAGGTGTGATTTATATGTTAAATTGTTTTTCAGAAGTTCAGGTGCGTCATACCGGAGAGCCGAAAGGAATGTGTAAAGATCGTAGCACGTGGCGTAGGTACTGTAGTTTCAATGAAGAGTGAGTTCATGTATGTATTAAATGAACTTATGTATAAGCATATGTATGGAAGGATACCAAACTTGACAATATCAAAAGAGCTATGTCAACTATTACCTCAGCTTACTTGTATTTTGATGACTCAAACGCTGAAATATCTTGACGGGCGCCGTGAGAATTCTATCACGTGTAAAGTACCTATATTGTGTAATAATATATCAAAGATGGCGAAAAGCTACTCCACCCATTGTGTTGAATAACTGCTGAGTGCTGTGCGCTGACATAACAATAACTAGCAGTCACGGTATCATCGATTAAGTTACACTTTACTGGTGGCTGTTTTTGTATAAAGGAAAATCGGAAAACTACTAAGAACTGAGAAAATATAATTTTTTATAAGTTGCTGAAACTGACATGGTCACTAATGTTATCATTAACACTGAAAGTGGGATATTTCATGATGCTTGCAACATCGCCGAAATATCGGGAACTCAAAACAAATATGTAGTGAACATGGCAAATATCCCCATGGCAATTATCAGTTTTCAGTGTTAATGATTATTATTATAAGCCTGTATTGTCCCACTGCAGGGCAAAGGCCTCCCTTCCCTCTTTCCACATTTCGCGATCTAGAGCGATTGTAGGCCAATCCCTTGCGTAAGAGTCCAGCTCATCCTGCCATCTCCTTCTGGGCCTGCCGCGTTGTCGTTTCCTGCTATTGGGTATCCACTGAGTGGTAATTTTTGCCCATTGCTCCTCCGACCTGCGGCAGATGTGACCAGCCCAGTTCCACTTCAACTTAGCAGCTGTAAGGCCAGCATCAGCTATTTGGGTTTTGGAGCGAAGTATGGAGTTTCTGATGCGGTCCGTAAGTTTGACACCCAGTATACTTCGCTCCATAGCTCGTTGGCAGACCCCAAGTGCGGACTTCTGACGTTTTGTAAGCGCCCACGTTTGCGCTCCATAGGTGAGGGTGGGTAGAATGCACATGTCCATGAGCTTTCGCTTAAGTGACAGGGGAAGAGATCCCTTCATTAAATGTTTCATCGACCAGTAGCTCTTCCAGGCATTCTCGGTGCGTCGAGCAACTTCTTTATCTTGTCTTGTGTTAATGATAATGAGAATTTTTGTTTAAAATTATTTAGGAAACGTCGCTGTCGTTAGGTTTAGTTTAGTCAGTGGCCCGAAAGTCTGACAGCCAGTCTTACCTAGGTATCGTATTACCCAGTGCGTGACAGCCGGGATCAACGGCTTTACGAGCTTTCCGAGACACGGAGGAAACTCGGAATGTAATGGGTGGTAACCCATCCACGGACCAACCTAGGCACGCTTGCCTAGGTTGGTTGGCTTAACCTAAAGATCGACCCGAGTGGCTGTTATTATTTAGCCACGAGCTCCTCCTAGTAAAAGATAACTACACACGTAATATGTATAACATCTTATATCGGTTAGGCAGATGTGTATCTAAAGTACACCCACATCTCGACAGTTATGTTTTTTAAGTCCCATGTTATAGGAGGCGAGCCTATTGCCTGAGAAATTCCTGATAGAAAAACCCAAAAACATAATGCCCGACCCGGAAATCGAATCCAGGACCTCATGCTCAGCAGATCAACGAGGCAGTCTATCCTAAAATATAAGTAAAACTTCCTAAAACCCTGTTTGCACACATTAGAGGACGTTTCAGAGTTATCCTGTCTACAGGAGACACAACTGTTTCATCTCTCCGTGAGAATCTAAGTTACAGTGACACTAAATCCTTGTTCCAAGTTCCCAACTTGCTTCTTAAGATTTACAAACTGCTTCAAAAAGGGGATTACACACGTGACGACTGTTAATATCTTTCGTAAATGTTATACAATGGCATTAAGATTACCAAGGGATGGAAAATTTACTTCGTAGCCTGTCCCATCCCTTAGTGTAGCGGGTATAATGGAGGTAGCAGTGAGTCCGTCCCTTTTGCTGAACGCGGACGAATGCCAATTCTATTCGGGTATCCCGTTACAAGGACATTGCTGTGTTTCCTTGATGGTTAACACGCTTTGTATATTCAAGCAGCGAGCAGGGCTGACTGTACGCTTGAGTTGAAAAATTCTGGTCTTATTTGGCACCTACATCAAGCAGAGCTTCTGTTAGATAATCCTTTAAGATTTAGGTTAGCCAGAGGCCAAACAGGATTACCTACCTAGAGGTAAATCAAAACAGTTTAAATTAAGGGTGTGAACAAAATGACAAAATATCGTGAAACAGTTTCAATACAAATCCATCACGCAGTCATTGGAAAAATAATTCACTTATTTTCACAAAACCACTATATTCCGCGTTATTATCAGAGGGTAGAACATATCTCCTCAAAGAACATAAGCGTGGTATGTCGACTGGAAAATGGTTATAAAAAGGTATTTTTGCTAACCCTCCAACTACGAAACTATCTGATGTTAGTGGCACAAAAACTAGTTTAATTTTGCGCGGAGGTTGAACATCAAACGTTTTTGTGGTAACCCTACCGTGTCTGTGAGGGTTATAAATGCGTCATTTTTGTTAGAAAAACGGAATTAACGAAGTGACTTTAATATTTGCGTTTCATTATTATTTGAATTAATTAAATATCGTTACTGTACTAATTAAAAATGTTCTTAAAACGGTAGTCATAATGTGGTCCTTTTTAGGTTGAAGTTGTTAAAATTAAGCGCACACATGCATTGGATATGCGATGGGATTCCCCAATTCGTGATAGCCGCGCTAAACAACAGTTTCCCTTTCCCTCCCTCTGTTTTCTTGTTGAAAACAATTCCAAGAAAATACTGTAGGTATTGATAAGTTTGATTCCTCCTAAGAACAAACAATAACACATCTAAAACGTCGACATTGATACATTACAGAAATAGTCTATGAACAAATAAATAAGAATATAAATAAAAAGGATAAATTAATGGCAAGCACATATTTTATCGAAACGGTCCTTTTTCCCCATCATGAGGCATAGGATTAGTTTGTAAGAGAGAGAAGCATGACCTCCAGTTTCAATTTATTACAGGAATAAAATAATGGGAAGCGTATTGTGACAGTGGGAAGTTTTATACCCATGTCTTGTTTGTACAATTAATTGTCTTTGATGATGGATAAGAAAGGACCCTCGCAATGTTGAGCCTAGACAAAATGGAATTTTAATAGATATAACGATGATGGGAAAGTGAAAAATGTACTTTTAATGTTTTGACATAAGTTATCGAGAAACTTATTTGAATTTATTCTATTGGAAGTCGTTGTAGAAGTTGGAAACGCGTTGAAAGAGATTGCCACGACTTGCTTAGGTCCTCCAGCCCCCGTATTCACAAACGCTTAGATTCGATTTCGATTCAGAAAGTCGTATGTCTATCTCACTCGCTTTCGTAATGTCAAAAAAAGTTGTATACGACTTGACGAATCGTAAGCGGTGAACGGGTCAGGAAAATTTTGTTTTGCTATTTTAGAAATAAGTATCATCTGTAATGGAAACTAGTGGCTGGTAGCAGATTTTACAGTAAATTAATAAGGTACGTTTGCTCATAGATGACGATTTGAAAGAAGGAAATCTAATCAATTCTCTTGGTATCATTCCGATCGACAAAATGTTTTATTTCAAAACTAGCTTATACCCGCGGCTTCGCACGCGTGGAGTCGGTAATTGTCCCACGGGATCGTACTACCGGGATAAAAACTATCCTATATGTTATAAACTATCTGTGTTCCAAATTTCATCCAAATCCGGTCAGTCTTCGTGTTCTACCTCCGACCAACGCGCATCTCGAGTGAACTTTGATTAAGCCATTAGATTCATCGTCATCATCATCATCACGAACGGCTGGGAGGTCAACGAGTGCAGGTCGCAGTCTAAGGTACGTACGCTGCACATATCTTACTGCGGTCTGCACAGAACTGTTGTGAACCTCATCTTAACGTACTCGTAAGACCGCTTAAACGGTCTCCCCAGAGTAGCAGAAAGCCATCAAATCCTTTTCGGCTGATGCGCATGCTACATTATTAGTAGTTTTTGCGTGAAAGAGTAACATACATACTCACAAACTTTCGCATTCATAATATTAGTAGGAATATTATCAAGTATAACTATAACTATCATACCTACTTCTATTACCTATGTATATTTACTACTGTTATCGATGTTCTTGAAACTGTCACCACCTTGCAGTCCTAACAAAACGCAGCTGAGAAGTTTATCAGTTTGTCCAGTATATCTTGACATATGTTGGTGGCGCAGCTTGTGGAGCCAAAAACCAACGAAGTGTCAAACTCAGTACCGTTCCATTTAGTTCTTTACTCTGCCACAAGTCTACTTAAGCTGGTTGTAAAACAAGCTTAGGTATATGGTGTTGGTGCAACTGATAAGGTGTGTACTGTCATAATGCAATTATTGTGTACTTCCAATTTTATCACCTGTTTGTATGTTTGTTTGGTTTTTTTTATAGATAATTATTATGCTTACATAGCAATCAAAACGAATTCTCGTATATGTATAAGATATGATACAAACATAAGGATTTTTCCTGGAATTGTTCCAAGTATTTTAGGTAACACCTTGTCTTCATAGTACCTTTTTAAAAGTCCCTTTACCAAAAAAATATATTTAAAGATATCTTGTTGTTAAGATACCAAAGATTCCACAAAAAAAAAACATTGACAAAGATACGGAAGAAAAATTATGTGCTGTAATAATTCTAGCTGTAATATTTTCTTGCAATTTTAAACTTACATCAGACAAACGATAATTGCGAGGTCAACAGTATAAGAAAGACTCAGCAGATAGCCAACATAAAAGTTTTAGACAAAAGAGAAAAATACACCATTCGGCCATTTAGAGCCTTATGAATATTCAAAGAGCTCGCCAGTCTTTATTTTTAAGGCCACTTAACTGGTGCCAAGTTTAATAATTTAATTTACAAAAGCATTGCAGTCATGGTCCATTAAAAATAACATGGTGAAAATATTGTTAATGCTCTTTATGTGGCGTTTATAACCTGTTCCGTGATGGTATCTCCGCATCTGACAAGTTCATGCTACCATCAAAATAGCTGTTCAAAATAACAACATGGTTTATGTGAATCTTTTGAATATTATGTTCCATATAAGTACCAGAGTATCTTCCTACGTGGGTTCCTTACTTATTTAGAGCGTTTTTAACCTCAATATAAGAAATGTCACACGACTGTATGTTAGGGCTGGGATCTTTGGGATTTCATCCACCGAAATGTCTTTTGAAGGGTCTTAATTTTTTTCCATAATCCAATTACTTAGCGGAGCTCAAAAACTTTTTGCCGCATCGGATTAAGCTCTTTGCGACACCGTAACCTATTCGGTGAGGCAAGCAAGGGTCCCGTCATATATTTTTTATCGACACATTTCGATAAGGATGGATGTTGTTCTTAAGTTGGGGCCAGACGCCAGCGGGGTGCGACGTGGTGCGCGGGGGACGCGAAGTGGGTCGCCCCGAGGGTTGCCAGGTGCGGTGCCCACCCAGATTGATCGGTGTTTTATTTTTTTAAGTGTAAAACATAAAAAAGTAAAAAAGATTGCGTTTTTTGCGGTTGTACTGTGACCTTTTTATTAATGTTCGAGTGTAATGGGTGTCGTAAAATGATAAGAGGTTGTTCTGATAACATTGTATACAACACTCTTACTTTGACATTGTTTTGTCGGGATATTCTGCGAATACATATGTGAAACAAAGCAGAGTCCTACACAGAAACTCGACTAAATAAGCAAACTTCTCATCGAGGGCACGTTGCAGACAAAAACTCACATCCACGTCCGTCCTATTTTTCTACAGGCAACCCTGTCTCCGTGATAGGTATTTATAGCCCCGCCGGCACCAGTGGAATGCATCGCCCACCTCCATCCAGCAATAATAACACCACTGTCAAGTTCATTACTCACTCATCCCGATGTAAGAGCTTTGAGCCTTTACTATCGTAGTCCTAATTATAAAGTTTGTTATCTTGTAGCGGTGACACTAAAGTGAGTCATTTCCTCCCGTTTAGACGGAGACGAATTCCTTGAGGCGAGAACTTGGTGAGATCGAGTCTACGTTTGAAATAATATGGCCGTATTGGCGCTTTGGTAGGCGCCGAATTCCACGTGCAGGAATGTTGGTATGTGTTTGAACACAGTATAATACAAAGAGATAGTGATCTCAGCTCTGATGTTGATAATGTTTTCATTTTACAACGAGAACCGTCGTTGCTTATTGGAAAAGAGGCGGACCAAATAGTTGTACAGATGCTCGTGTAAAAGAAGATCATATGGCTGAGCAAGATGTATGAAAGAAGAAGAAGTGCAGCGTCGAGTCAAATTAAAGCAGGAGGGTGACGAACAAGAACATCTAAAATAAATAAAACGAGACCGAACAAAAGATCTCAAAGTCTGAAAATAAATAAAAGCGTCTTCGTAATTAGTCCCCTCTTAATTATTCCGTAATTAACATTTTTATTGGACTTAGGTAAAGCACTCAGAATAGTTAAAAGGAAAATGATCTGAATTCTATAGAAATACAGTTGAAATGTATTTGTAAATAGGATCTTCGGTTAAACTCAATAGAGAGCCAATTTGTATGCGGATCAGGTGCTGTTGTCATGAATTTTAAAATTTTGTAAAGACCCGACGACGTCTGTAATCCTTCTGTCTGACAGTTTGAGTTTGAGTTTTGTAATAAAAACGCTTTCGAATTTAAGCTCAAATCTCAGAAGTGTCCAAAATAGTTAAGGTCTTCAGTCCATAAACAGCTCTTTATAGTTCAAACACAAAGAGGCTTTAAAGCGCTTTCCAAATACATATTACTATGTAGTATTCAAGACTATAAAATTTTAACTATCGACGAAACAGTTTTGGATGTAAAATCTATCGTAAACATGAGCCTAACTGCTGAGATTTGAAAAACATTGTAAATTCTCTAGAGAGACGTGAAAATGCATATGAAGTGTTGGGAATTTTTGATCTAAAGAGGTTTATTGCTTCAAATATAATTCCTGAGGGAATAGATTCTATAGACAATAAGAGGAGATAAGACTTGTGAATAGACAAAAGACTGGCTGCTTATAACTGGAAATCAGCTTTGGCTTTGTGCTTGCAAATTGTATGCCAGTTCAAGGTTAAGAAATTGTTTGCAATAGCTAGGGAGATACTTGAAATGGGAGAACACAGGAGTACCTAGATTATTTATGAAAAGAGAAACTAAATAAATTTGAGTTCTTATTTTATATCAGCGTGGTTCAAAGTTAGATATAGCGACTTGAGTTGTTCTTAACCTCGGCTTCTGAAAAGTACTGAATCTATTGTCAAGCAATTTGTTTGGTTGTTGAATAACATTCAGTCAATTGGCTTCAGTTAACGCGGCAACGTGTGAGTTAATTTTGGTGTTGTTATGTAATGTTAGTCTATAATGAACATCTATTGTTCTTAGACGCACAGAAGTCAACGCTTTGACCTGTGTGTCTTGTCATCCTCATTTTTAAGATACATCATGTGCCGAGTCTTTTCTGAACGAGGAGCGACTTCCAGTCGAACCGAATGCAGCTTAGTACCAGTATTTTACATGGAGTGACTGCCTATCTGACCCTCACAGCCTAGTTACTGGGTCATACGATTCCTCTTGGTAAGACTGGTTGCCAGAATTACGGGTCACTGACCACCTGTTACGACTGTCAAAATTCTACAAATAAAAGCCAAGACCAACGGCTGCATGTGATTAACGAGAATGGAAGAGTTTCGATATGTAATAAATGGTCACCCATCCACGGACAGACCTCGACAAGCGCAGCTTAACCTTCGATCGAACCCTGTGGTTGTTTTTATTTAGCCGCAATCTTCTCACTATTCTCATGACTCATATAGGCTCTTAATACCCTTAACTATAAATACAAACGTAAGCACCACCTCGTTTGTAAGTCACAAAATTATCAGGTGGTCGGTAGTTCACATAATTGCGCTATCATAGTCGTTTATACCTTGTTAAGCTTTGCCTAATTGTCGGGTATTACGTAAAACAGACAAACACCGCTGTTGCACACTTAAGTTTAAATTACAGTGTAATGTACAGTAAGTATTACAATTCTACTGGCTATTTTAGTCTTACGTTTGTTAGTTATTTATGAAAATTACCTGGAAGAAGTTAACTGTGTTCTAAATTTCAGTTCGTTGTTATTTTGTTGCCTTTTGTAAGTCATATTCTTTTCAGAACGTTTAAAAGTTATCTGCTAGTCTGTTTTTTTACCCAGCTTTCTTTTACGTCAGGTGTTCCATACATTTGACTCGTGTTGGTATTGCACTTTTGTATGGAACCGTTCTTTTTTAATATAGTTGAAATGTTCCAGGTCTAGAATTATGAACTGTCGACTCCTTGGTAACTTGGTTGCGTGACGATGTACTCTTACACAGCTATTCTCCTAATGTAGATATACATTCCTAGATCAATTTAGCAATACACGAAATAAAATAAATTCGAAAGAATTAGAACATAGACACACGCAAAAATTAACCCGTCAACCAACCAACAGAAAATCAGAAAAAAAACAGAATCAAAAATATGTATTTACTTTAGCTCCCGGGGTCACGTTCTCAACTCAAATTGTACGTATATTCACGTTCAGTGTACGAAGGGTTATTGAATCACAGTCGTGCCGGCTCGGGCCGGGCACCTCCCCCGGGCTTGATACACCCTGGCACGACATATTTCACAACTTTGTAGTCAAAAGTACTTTGGAACTTGTAGAATTTACAAACAACGAACGTGTACATGAGAAGTAGCTAATTATGTAGAAAATTTCAGAATTTTACAACACATTCTTGGAGAAAGATTTTCGGAGGAAATTATATCTTGGATACAGATTCCGAATGGGTGGGTAAAAGACGAAGTTTTCAGGGGATCGATTATGAATACTTGAGCTGCAGTGGCTTATGTCGCAGTACGTATAATATTTGCCATTTATGTTAGCTATCTTAATCTTTTTTGTGCATCAGCTGTTTTGATCAATTTGATCAACGCAAGGTCCTCCTCTAACAGGCTTTAGCATTTAAACAAAGATTTAAAGCTTAGGTAGGTATCCTTGGCGGTATATATACATACATACACATAAATAAAATTGAAGTGTCTGTTTGTATTATCAATATTACAGCTTTTTACTGAATGCTTATGAAAGTATATACAGTACTTTTAACAAAAACACATTTTTTTTTCAATTTTTGTCTCTCTGTCTGTTTGTTCGGGCTAACCTGCGAAATGGGTACACCGATTTTAACGGGATTTTACTGGCAGTCAGCTGGTGTTATAAGGAATAACTAAAGCTACTTTTATTTTAGAATAAGAATTAGGGTTCCGTGCAAAAAAATAAACCCTTGAAATTGGTAACAAAATTCGATTCAGAAAGGGAACTAACATTTTTTTTTAAATAATAATTTCACGCGAACGAATGTCGCGGGCAACCGCTAGTTCTTTATTAGACCTTAATTGTTCCTTTTTAGGGTTCCGTACCCTAAGGGTAAAAAGGGTGAGTCATTCCCGCTCGTCCACACCCCGTCGTCCACAGTGCGGACGACTGGGAATGTTGCGTTCTGTTCGTCTACACTGTGGACGAACAGAACGCATTATTCCCAGTCGTCCACACCCCGTCATCTCACGTCTAGTCTAAGAGTTAATAAAGAAAATATGATGATAGTATTTCCTTATATAATAAACATACTTTTAAAATATTATGTACTTAGCTTTATTACTTTAGTAAGGCAAATACTTTAAAAGTACATACCTAGTAAATCTGAAGCTTTTTTGCGTATTTTATACTAAATGTATAGCATAAGAATGTTTCACATTTTAATTTTACACATTGGGTATTGTATCAATATCAGTTTAAATGTAATTAATATGTAAAAAGTTTTAAAGTTACAATCGCCTGGATATACTCAACTATTATAACTGCTGTCGATCCTCCAACAAAAGATAGTCTTTGCACTCCGCTTATCAGTTTTGACGACGCTTCTGGGAATGAACAATAGATAAATGGCCTTGAAATAGCCAATCAGCTCGCTGCATATTGCAAGCCCACGGTATATGGCAATAAAATGACGATGAGCTTTTGCATTCGGGATCTGTGATAAAAAATACTGATGAATTTAAACACTACTTAGTACATAGGTATTATGTTGTTATTATATGTATACTTTAAAAACTTTTATATAATACCAAAAAAATATTAGTTAAAATATTGCCTTTTAATTATTGTGAATTATGTTGATCTGTGATAAAAACTAGAATTGTTGTTAATTATTTTAACATTAATTATTTTGATGATTTTATATAAAAAAAAACTTAATAGTTATGTTGTTTTTAAATTGATTAAACCGTTAAATCATTTATTTAATTTAAAATTTCTTTACACTGACTGTTAAACTAGACACGAAACGATCGGTACGGACGACTGGGAATGTTGCGTTCTGTTCGTCTACACTGTGAACGAACAGAACGCATCTTTCCCAGTCGTCAACAGTGTGGACGACGGGGTGTGGACGAACGGGAACAACCCAAAAGGGTAAACGGGTAAAACGGGTTTTACTAAGACTTCGCTGTCTGTCTGTCTGTCTGTCTCCAGGCTGTATCTCATAAACCGTGATAGCTAGAAAGCTGAAATTTTCACAAATGATGTATTACTATTGCCGCTATAACAACAAATACTAAAAATTCAAAAAAAAAAATATTAAGGGGGCTCCCATACAACAGATATGATTTTTTTGCCGTTTTTATAGATAATGGTACGGAACCCTTCGTGCGCGAGTCCGACTCGCACTTGGCCGGTTTTATTTAGACTTGCTGGCTATTGATCATTTTCTTAATATACCTTACTCTTTCATGTGTAATTTATTTCTCAGTTTACTTAAGTAAAGAGTAGGGTTACCCATTAGCAAGGGACTACGCGTCAGAATAAGACACGAAAAAATTTGATGATGGAGGTTTCCCACGACCAATCGTCGGTCTTATTTACTTTTCTCAGAAATGTTATTTTTATTTTCGTGGCGACTCGAATTTCGATCGATAGTTCGTGATTCAGAATCTTCGATAAAAAATGGGTAAACATCCATTGAAAAAAGTTGCTTAGAGAAACCCGGAAGTATTAGTTAATTAATTTTAATAGATTGTTTTATGCGGCATACATTTTTTTTATTTACAGACTTTTTACGTATAAAATACCGTTCATTGACCAGATGATTGGCCATTAGTCGTATGGTATGAATCAAAAACACACATACATAATAAGTAATCTTGTTTTATCAAATCTCTTCTATCCGGAGTCACGTCAAACGAGTTTGCACAGATGTTATGTATTTCCCTTTCTTCGAATAAAAGCCAAATCATATGTAAATTATTCAGGAATCTCGACCTCTCAGGTTATCTTATATATCATAATTTAATGGTGTTATCTTTTCTTTTGCGAATTCACCACCTCGAGCGAAATTTAAAATGCAAAGCATTCAAATTACCGCTACATGGACCATAATATGGACTGCATGACATGCAAATGGGGGCATTTAGATACACATAAATGCATTTGAACAGTCCTATTATAATCAAATAAATATTTTACAACAGCTGTTTAAGTGCAGAATAAAATGCAAACTGCTTTGTAAAGATTGGTTTTATTTCGAAGAAAACAAGAATGAAAGTAGATCCGGAAAGTACAATGTAAATTCCAGTTCTTGAACAACAAAGCAATGAGTATCAAAACTAGCTGAAGACTGTAAAAGCCGGTACCAACAAAGGACGTCTTTATCCAAAGAGTTTGGATGACGATGAATACGAAGATTTTTAATTTTTCCTCCCTTACACTTGACATTTAATTGCTTGAGGCTTCATACAGGAAAATTTTCCCCGTTTTGGTTTGCTTAAGGTTTTTTATAATTCACAAGGGAGCGGCAAGGGGCAGGAAGGTGTGGGTGGAGTACCTAATCAATTTATATTAAAATAAGAATTTTCTTAAGGAAAGCTTGTTTAAATGATAGAAAAACTGAATAAACCTAGTTGCTTCCACTTTTAAAATTAGTATTGGATTTCACAATCCGAACCTTGGAACATCATGGACAAGGAAGTAACTACAGACATGTTTTGCAACATGAAATTGTCCCTGCTCAGATAATACTTCTGAACATAGGAGATATCAAAGTATAGAAGCGATCTCCATATCTATTCTGTTCTGTGTACATCCAAATAAATCAAGCGTGCACGTTTGTTGATCTATTGAAAACCTCAAAGTCATATCGAAAACATTTCAAAATTTAACGTCAGTCAGATATCATGCGGAGCGGATAGCTGTCAGTGGCAGATTCCAGCGATCCACATTCTGGTAGACAGGTTCAACTATACCTAACACTAGGCCTCGTTTAGGGTAAACGTGAAAGAAGACGGTAGCGGGAGCGATTTAGTAGCCGCTGAACATCAAGTTGTTGTAGCAGGCAGAAGAGGCTAGACGTGTTTCCGCAGGGTAGAACAATAGACTACCGCACGTATGTTAGGTTAGGACACTCCGTCCTTTTCCGCTTGGAGTCACTTCCCTGACGCTAACGCGGTGGCTACATAATTGTGTTTGATATTTCCTGCTCACCTTAGCACCCGCGCAAGTTTCGCACTCTGAACGAAGCCTAACTCGAAAATAACAAAGCCTTTCAGCCTATACAAAGAGGATTATTACCCGCCGTATTCCCCGAGAGAAACTCTTAGAAAACAGCAGATTTACCTAAGCATACACCGTACCTGTATCAGTGTTTTATTCTTTCGTAAAAGACGGCGCAGATTTGGCCAGACGCTTTTATGTAACACAGAATTAGCATTCCTTACGAAAGGAAACGTGGAGAAGATAAAAGGAATTGGAATTGTACATTAAAGAGACGATTGAATAAGTTTCTTGATGTATTCAAAGAGACGTAATGTAACTGTTTGGGTCGGTTTCGCCAAGTGCGTGTTGGACTCACATTATTTTGGACGATGCCGTTTAGAATTTGAAATAAAAAGGAATAAACATTGTACGAGAAAATTTACAGTGCTTAGTTGAATGTTAGAATTTCCGTACAATTTTATTAGTAGCTGTTGCTGTTGAGCTTCATTCGCGTAAAATTATTATAAAAAAAATACTTACTTCCCTTTTTGAATCGGATTTTATTAACAATTTCAAGGGTTTTAATTTTTTTGCAAGGAACTCTAAATATTTTTCTAAAATAAAAGTAGCCTATGTTAGACCTTATAACATCAGCTATCTGCCAGTGAAAGTCCCGTCAACATCGGTCCAGCCGTTTTGTAGATTAGCCGGAACAAACAGTCAGACCGACGCACGGACCGACAGACTGACAAAAATAAATAAAAAACATGTTTTTGTTTAAAGTACCGTATATACTTTCATATGCATTCAGTAAAAGCCTGTTATTTTGATATCACAAACAGACACTTCAATTTTATCTATTTGTATAGATGGATAGATTAGAAAAAAAATACTAGTTCCATTATTGACTGGTTCAATTTAGAAGGGAACGACTTAGTTTGCGACAAGTGTTTTTACAAATGAATATCAAAACTGAAGTCTCCTTTTAATAGTGGCACAGCTCTAAACAATTAAAAAAAAGAGTATAAAAGAAGAAAATATAATCGCTGATTAAAAAAAAAACCTTTATTTGTTTATTTTAAAATTCGAATCTTTCGAATTCATTTCGAAGCTTGAAGTTTTGTTTTGTCATAGAATCGTAAAGCATTGCTTCGGCCGCAGTGTTCCTGACAGGTCGACAGTCGGCCCAACATCTTTTGTCGTTTGCTTTTGTATATTTAACAGAGATTTATCGAGTTTCACAATAAACGATTACATTATATTTGTGCTTGATCTTGATCCGATTCCTTAGATATTGTGATACTTGTTCAGTAACAGACGCAAATATATTTTTGGATTTGTTTGTATTCTCAAAATATCCTGTTTATTATCCATGTAAAATATTGTATTTCGCCATAGTTTTAAAGTTATTTCAAAATTGAATAATGTTTCAGTATTTTCTTCGCAGTAGATTTCATTACAGTTAATAAATTAGTTTACCTGCTGGTCCATAAACATGGATATTAACAAAATAAAATTATAATTAAATTAATTAGAAACCAGTTAGTTTAGCAGTTTATTAGGTATACAGGGTGGAAACTTTCAGCGGGGTAATAAGCGGAACTACACATTCACAACATTAGAAACAAGATCGATTTTCATCAATAACATATTTTGTGTGAAATGACCACTTTCTTGTTAACTGTACATTGTTTTGAAAATCTCTGAATGGGGATCAAAATTTCACGAAAAATTATGGATAGTCTCATATGACCATTTTCGTGTAGCTGCAACGGTTAAGGTAGGTCGATTCCCCTTACTGCCCCGCTGAAAGTTTTCATCCTGTATGTTATATGGCATTATGGATTTGATGATTATGATCGCAATTACAATAAGAATGCAGTCTTGTATTTTCTTCAAAGGTTTGCTATAAAATTTAAATCGCATAGAATAAATATTTAGGTATTACTTACAGTAAAATCATATACCTAACTAATTAGAGGTAATCAAAAAGTAATTAAATGCTGTTGTGATGTGCAAGACAAGCATGACTCTCAATTTTCCCTTACGATGCAAACATTGATGAGCATTTTAACGGGTGTTGAAAATGTTCGAATAGGTTTTTCTTTTTATAAAACACGACCAGCCTCTACTTTGGACAGCTTTTATGACTTGACAAGATGTCGAGATTTCTTTCATAAATATTAATACAAATAAATAAAATTGAAGTGTCTGTTTGTAATATCATAATAACAGCTTTTTACCAAATGCATATGAAAGTATAAACGGTGCTCATAACAAAAACACATTATTTTCCATTTTTGTCTGTCTGTCATTAGGAATAACTCAGGCTACTTTTATTTTAAAATAAGAATTAGGGTCCCGTGCAAAAAAATTAAAATCCTTGAAATTGGTAACAAAATTCGATTCGAAAAGGGAAGTAATATTCAAAAAGCTACCTACGCTTGAAATCAAAACTCGGTGATAAAAAACAACAAAAAAGAAGAAGAAATAACGGCTATTACTTTTCCATACTCTAGAGGAATGCTAAAAGGGTAGTAGTAACTTATAGGTTTTTCATAATACTGCTAACTTGGGGGTAGAATATGGAAGACGGTCAGGTCCCTAAGCTCGCATACATTACAAGTTTGATGTTTGCAAATTGAGTATTTATGGCCGTTGTCGTGACAGACTTGAGAAGTAGGGGCCTGAAGAATACCTTAGCAAACATATGGTGAACGGTATTTATAAATTAATTTATTGACACATACAAGCTAGGTAACACATAGATATAGAAAATCCTTATCCTTAGTTCGTTCCTTACTTAATATTATAAATGGGAAATTAAGTTTGTTTGTTACCTTTTCACGCCTAAACCACTGTACCGAACATCCTGAAATTTTGCATATACGTAGTCAGGTGTACACAAACGGACCTAGGGTACCTTTCATTTCGAAAAAAAGTACTGTTCCCGAGAAAAACAACAATAACGTTCTTATGATAATAGATGGCGCCGCGTGTTTATATTATTACAAGCAGAGTACAACCCGAATTGATTGTCAAATTCTAAATTAACGCGACGAAGCCGCGGGCAAAAGCTAGTAGTACGTAAGTAGAAGTAGCCGTGGGCCCCAAATTAGGCACAGCCTGTATCTTGGTGGCAATTGAAAAGGTATTTAGGTGCTAAATATCGTCAATATTGGCTGTTCAGCTTTCGTGTTGGATTTGAGAGCTTCGAGGGCTATTATAAAACATTTGGCTACCAGGTGAATTTCGCCAAGAATTAACAAAAAAAATGATGACTTTTAATAGTGGCTTTTTCGAATCAGAAGATTCGAGAAAGCCACTATTAAAATTAGGATAAAAGAAATATGTTTCAATTGCATAGGTCATGCATGAATCTATGACGCATCTAGGCACATGGTTTTCCCAATTGAGTCAGTGGGTCTTAACGGTAACTTTTTGCAGATATCAATGTGTGTAATCAAAAGGACATTTGAAAGGATGACGAATTGCTATCCATAGGTGACTATCAGAATCTGTACATGTGTTACTATTTAATTTAATTTTAGTTATATAAACTTAAGATAACAACCAATATCTTCATAGTAAGCGCCAATAACGTTCGGAACGGTAGCCCGACCTTATTCAATTGAAACTGTAACACCAGGGAGCATCGGAATTCTAATAGCTTTGATTCCCAGCACGTGCTGTTTCAAGTGGCTTTTCACGTTCAATTTAAGGTTTGGATACAACAGACTTCTTTGTTGGTGTAGTGATCACAAGCACTACTGCTGATCATGAAGGCCTGGTTTCTAGGTCGAGCAGTATTATTGGGGTATTCCAAAAGAATTTCTCAGTAGCAGCCCCGAGTTTTAGTGATCGGTTGATGACAAAAAGCTCGGCCTCTACCCTTTATAGGGCAAAGGGAATATTTTTTCACCACATTATTCAGCTCATTAAGGCGAGGTATTCCTGCAAAAGTAGGCATTTAGCGCTGTAGGCTGCGCGCAAAATACTTCTCGTGGACACAGCGCGTTCGTGAACTCGCGTGACCTTGCCTAGCGACACAGCATAGAAATATGCAGTTGGATAAGTAATATTACTTAACTTTTATGAAATATTTTTTCTTTGATCAAAATATGTTACTATCTAGTAGCGATAAATTAGAGCTTTGTTAATAAATGAAATAATTGTCTATAAAATATAAGAATATAAAATAATCATAATTGGGCAGTTTGAGTAACTAATTGAAAATAAACAGCCAGTTCGCTATTAGTAGGTTCGAGAACTGTAAAGATAAAATTTTGATTTGTTTATGTGTTTTTGTGTAAATTGCAATAAGTGTATTTGTATTGAACCTTCCTATTTCATTCAAACAAATTTAATTTTTTTAAATAAAAATATAATATTAACAATCACAAAACTAGAAAGAAACTCAACTAAGTAGATGAAATTAAAATATTTACTATAGGCCCGGCGCAGCCCTATCGCGTACGTACCACTCGGCTGTAGGTAATTATTTCAAAGACAGGGCCGAGTCACAATACTGTATATATTTGTACTGTGACATATCTTTGGAGTGCATTCTTTTTATTTGTTACTTTTATCGCTTTACACGACTTTTTTCGCTTGCGTTGTTTATTGCCCATTATAACTTGCAACAATTATAATAAACTTGGTCAAAAACAGACGGTATGGTACGCGAAATTGTCGCGGAAAAAACTGACACAGGTCCGTCGTCGATAAGCGCCAGCGCGCGACTAATCGGGCCTGTCCGAGCCGCCGCGAACGCTTTTAATTCATTTTAAAACATAGTAATTAAGAAAATAATGTTATCAAGTCAAACTCTGCCACTTTGTCTAGAACTAATTAGTTTCTTTAATTTAGTATAAAAATTAAATGTAAAACATCAGTAATTTAGTCATAATATTGAAAAAAAGTTACAAAAAGGGGTAACTTTGCGATTTTTTTCTATCGAGTGAAGTTCATCAGGTCTTGCAACTAAATGCGACTGTGACTAGATAAGATCCTTAACTATAACATATATTTTTTTTAAATTTTTAAACACTATATTCTTTGTCTCAGATGGTTTTAAAAAACTCAAATGTGCGCCCACCTCGCCTTAATTAAGTAACGTGTTCCTGGTAGATATTTTATTGTTGTACAAAGGTTATTTAAAGACTTATCAATCACTCATTAAATATTCAAAGAACAATAAATATATATTTTTTTCTACCAATAATACCTATGACTATTCGGCATTATTTTCTGATTCCCAGATTGTTATGCCCCTTAAAGGGTTAAACATAACAGGCGACATGTGCTTATGCCTAACTCTTAGGCTCACAGTTGTGATCTTACGTTATACTCCAGCCTCTATAAAACACTGCGTCGTCTTTTACACTTACAGTTTGTAGTTCTATAAAAGCCGCCAGCGAAGACCGTGGTTAAAACTTTAAAAAGCTTTACGTATGTGTATTCTTCGCGAACTTTTAGAACTTAGTAGTTGTCGGTCGCATAAGTTTTAAGTGCCTAAATTTATGCACATCGTTCGAAAGTAGCTTCTACTAGAGTGACTCCGTATCTGTTTGTCTCGCTAAGGTCTTTATCGGATATTTTTCTAGAAGTTTGAGACTGAAATTTTCATTTATTATATTAAGGTGGAAGTGGCAGGGTAGCCCTCAAAATTTAATTTTTCTTGCGTTTTTTGCAATTTGCCCGTCAGTGTCAGGCTGTAGGTATGTTGAACAAAATATGATTTGTGACCATAACACGTATGTATTTACCGAATCATAATCATTAAAATCATCAATACAGCCCTCTAAGTTCATTTATTTCAATACCAATAACTGACTTTTTCATGAAAAAGTCATTCTATGGGATTATATGAACTTAGAGGGTTGAATTGATGATTTTAATGATTTTATTCTGGAACTACATACGAGTTACTTGCGCGACTATTACTAATTTTTCATCAGCATACAACCTGACACTGACCTGAAAATTGCAAAAAACGTAAGAAAATTTGAATTTCGCGGGCTACCCTGCCGCGTCCACCTTAAGTGACGGTGTTGTTTGTTGTCTGTGCAGTAAGCGGCTCAGGGTCGTCTCGGCGCCGGTAATAGAAGAGTGGTTGTTAGACTTCAGTATACGTTTGCGGTATCCTGAGAAGCTTATTGAATTGTACTTTATTTTGCTGCAAACTTGTTAAGTTATTTCAGTAAGGTTTCCTGGGAAATACAACAAATGTGTTGAGTCTTTTAAAGAACCTTTTTTCCATGTATGAACTCCTCGCGAATATGAAACGCCTTAAAGGGATTTTCTTTTTTATCTATAATTTTTTTCAACGGACTAATGAAATATTGGTATGTAGGTTCGATAAATATGACTCCATGCCAAATACATCTGAAACGTAAATATGTATTAGTATAACTGTAAAACATAGAGAACTCGTACGCAAGAATGTTCTCTCTATCTGTTCCCCATTTCGCTGCTCCTCTGAAGTCCCATCTACATAATATCATCCAAACTGAATATTTATTCTGTAGTTAGAATAATGTCGACGTCGAGCATCAAAAAGTATTCGTCACAGCTGACGGTTACTGCTTTGAATAATTGCAAAATAAATGTCTGTCCATTAGAGAGAAATTCTGTGAGCATCCTTTGGAATAAATAGAGTTTTTGTAAAAACAAAAAAAAATGGTAAAGGAAAAGAAACCATAACGAAATGACTGATTGATGAAAAAGACATAAAAATAATAATTCCGACGTGATTTTAATAATTAAAGAAACCAATCAGCTCCTAATTAAGTAGGAGCACGTAACTAGTTCAAGAAATTCAAAAGTGAAATTGCGAAATGAATATCAAACGACGCCGCAGTAAGTTTTGCATTTGTCTATAAATTCACAATGGGGGCCGGTGTCTTGACAGTCTTACTTCTAGGTAATCAATACCGTTAATGAATGTGGAAGGAAGTTCTGGGAAAGGACTCCATCGATTATACTAAACTACGTTTTTCTAACTTCTTCGTCAACTTTTGACTTGGTTTTTTTAACCTGCTAGTTGATATTTTGACCTAAAATCGCCATCAAGCGATTAGTCGGAAGATAGACAGACGGAAACTCTAAAATAACAGTTATAATTTAACGTTATGGGAACACGCAGTTATGCTTGGATATTTATTTTTGAACCGTACCAAGATTACATATAGTATTGGTCGGTTTAGAGTTTGAAGAGAAGTTTTCATGTGTACTGAGCAAAATGGATTTAGGTCTTCGTTAAGCAAGCTTTTGTTTATTGCGGGAGGTAGTTCCGCATTCCAATTGGCCGATTCACAAATTCTTTTTAAAGTACAGTTCGAGTGAACTTTTACCAGCGAACGGTCAGTCAAATGCCTTTCAGAAAAATGTACAAGCCTCCCAATAACGTCCCATAGATTACATAACACGGGTGTATCAAATTAACACACATAAAAATAAGCAATAAAAGCGATACTTTAACACCTGTTACACTGCAACTTCTGTTAACCCCACAACAGCGATAATACGGGAAATCCCACCTAATAAAGATACGGATTTGCCGAGCAAAGCTCATACAATGCGATTTGTTCCGCTATTTTTGGCGCAGATTTTGAATTAGTTTCCTTCCGCAGCTTTCCTGGGAGCTGACGGGAGTTCAAAGGAAGGATTTGAAAGGATCTGCCTCGTAAGTGTAGGTATGCATGCAGTGCCGGTAATAATTGATGTGCCTTGAGATTAAACGCAAACAAAACGTTTAACTTATCGTGTTTCGGTTAGATTATGAATAGAAAACGTACAGTTTTTAGATTCTGAAGCACTTAATTATGCGTAGGTATTTTATTCTTCAAATAAATGTAATTCAGCGTTCATATAAACAAATATCTACGTAACAAGACAAGGTCTGCAGACATTTTCATACACATAGATGACAAACCCGACCTTCGGGAAGGTCCTTTCTATTTATATCGTGTCCATGTTGATGTTTTTATTTAACTCAATGCTAGTCGTTTTTAAAGTCCCTTTGTGATCAAAGGATCACGCTCCAATGAGCATGGGATAGTAAACGGAAAGTCTAAGAGGATTTAGCAGGTCAGGGAACGCGAGGGGGCGCCTTTGACCCCTAAGATGGTAAGAACGTTTGTGTAATGGAAGTTCGGAGATGGACTACCATTCTAAGTATATTAAGAAGGCGTTATACTCGGGCCTGCCTAGCTGCATATTTGTAACTTACGTAATTATTTATTAATTCTGAATATAAACATTAAGTATTACATTAAGTAACATTAAGTATTACAGACTTAAAATAATATAAGTATTTTATATTTATATATTTTATATTGTATCAAAAGCAGAAAAGAATTAAAGAAGAAGGCTGTCAGCATTACCACGTTGGATGGCAATGCTGATTCTTTGGCCGAGAAATAGGCCAGCTCTTTGATCACGAGAAGAGTCGACCAACCGTTTGGCGATATCCCGAAATACTAGGTGGGCACTCGGACCCCATGGCCCTAGTGTTTCAACCCCAAACGGCTCAACCACATAATTACCTATTAAGTTATTATATTTGCGCCGTTTGAGGTTTTTCTAAATTTTGTTGATATGTTTCCATTCTTTTTCAGTTGATAGTGTAAGTGGTTAAAATAAGTGTCTGATAAAAATTAAAACAATTATGATGGGCTAGGTATTTGAGTTTAGCTGACGTCAGAATTTGGCCTCCAGAAATTACTAAGAAAAGAAGCTAGTAGGTACGTTTAACAATACGGTATAACGGTAGATGACCATGCAAACTACACAGCTAAGTACCTAGTAAGAATTGAAGATGATCAAATTCATAAGCTATCGGTAAATTTAAAGACAGACTGGTAATGTTGGAATTTAACTGGCTACCGGTATATTGTGTAAACCGTAAGGACGGCAAAATATTAATGTCTACAACTAAAAATTTTACTACAAATGAGGTACTATAAAGCCAGAACAAAGTAATAAAAGTAGTCCACCTGTATAATATACTTCTGAAACGGACATACAATGTTGCTTAGCCGTACAAGTTACAAGCTCGATTACGTTCTATTTATACGAGTCTAGGCTATAAAATGTAGCCGTCAGTAACAATGTGTTTATACAAAGTAAGGTGGAAAGCATTCTATAATGAGAAGACTAAAATCTAGCCCACAAAAAGTATTTAAAAGTATAATGTGTGTAAGGATTAGAGAACTAAAGATTAATAGCAAACAAAATAGGTTTGAATTGAATTACGTGTCTATTACTTACTTTATCCTAGTTAAAAGCCACCCCGATCCAGAGCACAGTGGTCCAAAACTCGAATTGAAACGTAACAAAAATACCACAGAACGGTTCTCTCGTGCACAAAATACGACTATTACTTTTCACACGACAGAATTGAACTATTTATTAAAAAACTAAACACAGACTAACAGGTCTTTCATTCACTGTCAAAACTTTCGCTGTTCCGAAGTTGTTGTGTGTCGCGGAGGTTAAAACCTGAATGATGGTATTGTTGCACGTGAGGATCGCGCCGGTCGCCGGCCGGCGCTGGCGACGTGAGCGGGGTACTGTCAAACTCGAGCGGTCGAGCCAGTGAGCCAGCTGGGCCCACATCTCCGACGCTCTAGCGGACGAACTCACAACTAACAGCCGCCTTTAAGCGAAGCGGAACAACCTGAATAAAGGCTTTTTTCGGTTTTGAACAAAATAATGACTCCAATAGTAAAGTCTGTGCTTCCAAATATGAACAAGCGTATGATACTAATTTTGTATCAAGAACCCGGAAATAAAAGGCCTTTTGAAAAGTTAGTCGGTAATTTACATGAAAACGCTAATTCTAACACGCTTAAAAGGAGGTGCTGTTACGTAATTTGTGATTATGTAAATTTTAATTGCCTGTTCTATACCAAAAAATCTAAATAACGATACCTTATTCACTTCCTGAATACCATAAAATCTAGCAAAAAGCCCATTTCCATAAAAAAACGCAACGAACTAGGCAAGACAGCATACTTACACCAGTTTTACCATGTTTCCATAAACGAATCTTGTCAACAGAAACGTGTATTCACAAAAGATCGTAATAAGGAGTTATCCACCCACACGCGCCGGCTCAGCGGTAGGATCGCGATGGCGGCGCGGTGCTGGGGGGGAGGATATTGACTCGCGGCGCCGCCAATGCGCATGTTCTGAATCATGTGTTTCTGTTTTTAAGCTGTACAAACACTGTATAAGAAAATTATCGCTAATAACCACGCCGACAACTAAATCCCTTAATACGGCTCCGAGATTTCTCGATGTGAGTTTTTTTGTAAGAAGACTGGCGGGTTTGCGAACTAGGCGTTAAAGTTATAGACGTAGACCAAACGGCCTTGACCTCGTGCGTAATTAAGCGCTGTATTTTGCAGTATTTTATTACCGTTACGTATACTGTTAGACATTAATTTATCATTTCGTACTAAATAAATAACCAGTTTAATATCCATTCACAAAATTTGAGCCGAAAGTTAATCAAGCGGGACGCAATAGAAATCTGAATAGTTTAAGTTATTTTTAAGTTATGTGTGAGAAATCAAGAAGTGCAGACAAGCTCGGAGATGCAGACATCTCTAAGTGTTGGCTTCGTGCCAACATTCCGGAGTTTTCGTGCGAAAGTCACTTTTTCGTCGGTTTTCGCCTTCTACGGCGACAGGGCAGAGGAAGAAAGGAAGCAATTACTTAGATTTATGGAATTCGAAGCAAAAAGTCCGTGTAGAGGTTGGATTTTTCAAGCTCAAAAAACTGTTTTTCCAATAAAGAACGTTTATACTTTAAATCAATGTTAGGGGAGAGTGTTTTTGTTTCCCCATACCTACTTGTATTTTTTTGGGCCATTGCCTCCCATCGTCTCCCATGGTACCTGATGTTGCTCTGTCTTATTTTCACCTGCAATACCAATAGCATTTGGCGATACTTGGTATTATTGTCTCACCAAACCATTTCTAAATAAAATGTCGACCTAGGTACGGCACTATCTTAAATACTAAAAAGTTAACAGATCTTGTCTTTATCTAATAGATAGTAAGTATGTACTAGTTTATGAGTCTATAATAAGATGTCTATATTTATTTTTGTCTTGTAAGTAGAACCTAGATTAGGGATTGAAAGCTTTTTAGGCATTTTGTCTTTTATTGCATGAAAACCAACGAATGACGTTTCTTACTTTTAAATACACCGTTTTAATCACAACAAATGCGTGCCCTAAACTACCCGGATTTCAGATGATTCTTTACTAGTGTAATATCAAACAATAATAATTCGTAAACTGTCAACTGCTGCCGCTGCCTACTTTATCAGTGGCGAAATTCGGTAAACTCTTCCAACTGTACAAGACTTTCTGACAAAGAGCAACATAAAATCTCCGTTAGATGGCGCTTCAAACCATTCTACCTTCAAACCGTTCATTATCATTCAAGTAGAGAACTTGAACAGAAAACGGTGTGGCCAGTTTAAGACAGATGGCGCTACTGTATTCTTTATTCAAAAATTTCAGCCAGTAAATATTGAAATTTTATTTTAACCATTCCTCTTAAATAAAAAAACAAGTTATCAGAAACCAGCTATCGTGGTATGAATATTAACGTTTTTCATTTTTGTGTTATTATGAACATGATGAATGTGTCGCCTCTTTTCACTTTGAGTAAGGTTAATGATGTAGAAGACGGTTCATTAAGTCACAAAAGGATAAAACGAGACTTGCCGGTAATTAAGATTTTAATTATTAACATACACAGTAATATACAGCTGCAGTGTATGACAGTAACGAGCTAATTACTAAGATTGAAATGTCACGTTTTCTGCTTTCTGAGAAATGACGATGAACAAATCATGTAAACTGGGATACTTGACATATAGTTGATGGCCATATCTCGAATTATCATCATCATCGCAATTTATGTCGAAAAATGTCCACTAGTAGACATAGTCCTCAAGCGTCATCACATCAAAATATCGTGAATGGATTAGTATTCGTCTTCTCGTCTTCAACCTTGCTGAGTGTAGGTGTCTTCCAAATCTCTCCTCTTTTCGCGGTTTTGTGTCATGGCTATCCAGTTTCTTTCGGCTACTTTAATGAGATCGTCTGTCGACAGTCGGTTGTTTTCCCACATTCATCCGTCCCGTACGTGGTCTCCACTCCAGCCATTTCTTCCCCCATCTTCCATTCAGTTTACCATTACACTGGACTAAAATATTGGACTGGAATATTGGATTGGATTAGAATGGAAGAATAAAACGTGTTGGGCCGACCCCAAAATAGAATAGGACTAGGGCAGGAAGATGATGATGTTGAGAGTATCATGCATTCATGCAGAGTCAGTTCTGCCTTCAGATATAACAGTTATCGGTAATTTTTTGCAGGGTTACAGGTAGAAAAAACCGTCCGTTTAAAAGGCACAAACAAATTCTCATATTACAACAATGACTTAATAAACATCGAATGCTAATGTTGATGTTTGTTAAATAAACCGTCGTTTTCAAACATATACCAGTAGCTACCTACAGTTGACTCGCTAACAACGTTTTGCCAAACATAAGATTTTCCGCCTGACCGCAACAGGGAACTAAAGATTCACTGAAGAAAACGAGCCCAAGGAGTTTGGAAATGACTAAGGGTATATACAAAGTTAATGTGCCACATAAATAGGTAGGTAAACGTATAAAAAGATAATTTAGTGAGTACTTAGAAATGTGAAACAGTAGTCGATGACGCCTCCACGAGTGGTCCTTATTCATTATTGTTTCATTATTGTTGGTGTTTAGTGTTCATTATTGTGTTGTTTATGCCATGGGAAAAAACTACCGATTTAAAAGAAGCGTAATCCTAATCCTGGTCAGAAGAAGAAGAGTCCTGGTCTGTCTGTGTCTCATTTCCTGGTAATCTGTTCAGTCATTAACGTGTGAATAGACAGACAGACAGGCGAACATTCTCATTTATATTATTAGTATAGACAGTTTGCCAAACAGGCCCAAATAGTTTATGGTAAGTGGTTACCACTTATCGCTAGAAAATAAGAAATACTTAAACTTATACAAATCATCATAGGATTCTGTTACAGTTGTTGCTTCATTTGTTATTAAAAAAGAGCTTTTGTTGAAAGCTTTGGCTATGGAAACCTGAAAACGAATCATAGCAGAACATGATTGACGTAGACAAGATTTTATTTACTTTGTGCCAAAAATAAATTATTTTGTAACGGAGAGCAAAGGGAAGGTGTTAATAAATTAAGAGGAGCCTTAATTGTTGAACTTAAAGGCAAAGTCATCTGTTCTCATAGAGAAGGAACGAGTTATTGATCTCCACGATTGCTTAAAAAGTGTTGTAAGTGATAGCCTCTTTCTTTTTTTTTGGGATGGGAAATCATCAAATGACTTCTCCCGCTCTGGGTGGAGCGTAAGGGAGTGTCAGACTTTTACTGACTAAAACCCATCCATGTTCCTTCTTTTGCCCTTTGTGTTCCAGGGCCGCGGTATCTCTTTCGAACAGTCCCGCAGCCCAAGGCAGTGATAGCCTAGTGGTGTAACTGTCGGACTGCCAAGTCCTAGGTCTCAAGTTTGAACCCAAGACACGCACCTGTGATTTGTCGGATTCATGTGCGTATTGTATAATAATCACTTTCTTCGGTGAAGGAAAACATCGTGAGGAAACCAGCATGCCTGAGCGATATTTCTCATGTATGTGTATGTGTGTATGTGTGTGTGTGTATTTTTCATGTATAGTCAAGTCAGAGGCCCATGGGCGGCATAGAAACTCGGACACGGCAACATATGATAATAGGCACAGGCGTAAATCGAAGCTATAGCGAGAGTGAACAATAAATCATTGATAATGGCAGGTAATGTAATATTAACATAAATGTGCCCTTTGACCTTATCGCTCGCACAAAAGTAATATTTTTAGTTTATCAAAATGTACACGATATTTATTTTAGTATACTGAGCTAAACCACTTTTCCACTATCTAAAAAAACCAGCCAAGTGCGAATCGGACTCGCGCACTAAGGGTTCCGTACCATTATCTATAAAAACGGCAAAAAATCATGTCTGTTGTATGGGAGCCCCACAAAATATTTTTCTATTCCGTTTTTTTTTGTATTTTTTGTTATAGCGGCAACAGAAATACATCATCTGTGAAAATTTCAACTGTCTAACTATCACGGTTCATGAGATACAGCCTAGTGACAGACGGACGGACCGACAGTCCCGTTTTACCCTTTGGGTACGGAACCCTAAAAAGATAAATACGATTTACCTCTTGCAGTAAAATAAATAATATCTCTATCTGGGTTAAATTGAGTGTGCTACATGTATTGTATGTTGATTTAATGAAGAATTTCAGATAAGAAGAATGCAATTTTAAATTTTCAATAGAGTTGTTTAAAATTGAACTCTAATTTTTTAATGTCTTTGCGAAGCTTAGACGCGTTATTGATATTAATGAATTATTAATTACGAAATAAGGTTTGTTAATTTATTCATAATTCTGCGGCACAGCAGATACAAAATATTTATTAAACAAACTCGCATCTCTATGTAAGGACTACTTAGGATTAGTTTTGATCGTGGGCTAATCAAATGTTTGCTCACCACGTTTTGAGCTCCAACCAACTAGAGAACGGTGCTCCGCATGGAAAATGTATTAACACTGCTTTAGTAGGGAATTTTATGATCTACAAACTTTCTCACATCTATTTTTCCGGTAACTCTCACCAAAGATATACACAAAACATGAACATTAGTGACCTTTGACCTCGGATAAAAAACAAGGCACAAGCGGTATCGATGGGGGCTTGGTGGTGGTGCAATAGCATTTGTAATGACGTATTAAAGACCTGTAAAAAAATCCAGCTTGTTGAGAATTAATGCAAACTCAGAACTTTTTTTCGCCTATTTTGTCTGGACTATAGTCTCCTCCGAGATTAAGCTGTATGAGGAACTGGAGAGAGAGAGAGTAAGTAGTATCTAATTAAAATAATTCACAATTTCGATAAAATTCACTCTGATAATCAGTTTCTTATAAACTGTAAAGTTATAAAGGCAGCTTAGCTACATATACATCTGTGACTCACGCATTCGTGATCGAAAAATATCTTAATCAAAATAGCGTTTACTGTATTTTTAAAACAACCACGTGATAAAGAAATCAAGTTGTCTCAAATCAGACTACACCGATTCATAAACAGAGAATATTTTCAGAACTGAAAGAAAATCTATTTTCTGGATAAGATGGAATGTCCACGTAACAGCGGCTGTAATAAAAATTCATGTCCGCACTTCGGATAACGAATGTGCAGCATGTTTTGTCTCGCAAATGTGAACATAAATCTTGTGTAATTACATATTTATAACCGTTTAACATTATGTAAATCTGCTCCGTGTTTGTTTAAAAAGAATAGTAGGTTTAAAAGTAAAGAAGGCACTCACTGAATTGAAACTTCGCGCCGAGACTCCGTCTTTTCTCTCTCAACTTATTCCTGAGTATCCTCCTCTTCAAGCGGTTGAGTACTACGTCAGCTTCATCCACACTCTCCGAGGAGGAAGTATGAACGACTTGAAACGTGCCACTCACTGAATGTCTTCTCGTTTTCGTAAATACACTCGTGTTCCTGTGCTTAGCCGCGATCTCTGATATACCACGTCTATACATTTTCAAACGTTTCCTCATTTCAGAATGGACCGCGTCGTCCGCTCCGATATTAATGAATTCATTGTCTGACGTCATATCTCCTATTTTGCAGGTGGGAGGCTTTTCGGAGGAGATTTTAGAAAATTCCCGACGCTTAGCCGCTGCGCGTGAATTTGGGGCATATTCAATTGTTCGGCGTCGATGTAGAGCAAACCAATCCGGATTAGAGCTCACTCGAGCTTGTAAGCTTTTTAAGTAAGTATTCAGGAAAGATATTTTATTGTGTGGGGGATTGTACACTACGCCAGATTTAGACCGTGCCAGATTCTCATTTTCGAATCCTTTTTTACACCCACTCAGAGTTGCGTCATTGAAAGATTTCGATTTATGAAGGGCCAAATCAGGATCGTTTTCCTTGTTAGATTCATCATCGATTACCTGATCAATTTCACTTAATGAAGAAAGGGAAGAAAAGGGACTGTTCGGAGTATCAATTAAATTCTCAGAATGTATTTCGAGATTTTCTTTATCTGTTTTGGACGTTTGATTTATACCGTTACAAGTTTCGTTGTCAGAACTTTTGTAACTGCTTATTTTACTCAGACCTTCTGAGGGAAAAGGGCTGGTCGCGAGGCTATTTGTGTGTAAATTAGTAAAGTTGTTTAATGTGAGTTTACTCGGAATGTTTGACACACTGTTACTGTTTCGTATAATATAGCGTTCATTGTTATTTTTTGTGTTATCATTAATAGCAAGCGGCCTTCTATAAACGCGAGTGTATACTTTATCCCCAGATATTGTGTTGTGCTTTTTAAGCGGTTTTCTGGCGATTATGTGACGGAAATCTTTTTCTTTCAATGATTGAGATGTTTTTAGTAAAGAATCGTCAAAATCAGAGCTCTTAATGGAGACGTTCTCATCATTTGTCTCGACGAGAAGATTTCCATCGCAATCAAATAGCTGTACTGTTGGAAATCTCATCCCGGGGGAGAGATTTCGCGTTCGCAATTCCCACTTTCTTTGACTCGGTTTTCTTAATTGTATACGAATAATGTTATCGTCTATTATAGGACCGTCACTATCACTGGAGTCATCTTTTCCCGCCATATTTATTATTCACTTAAAGAATCTGTGGCATCAGGAAATATTTAAAATATTATGCAAACTATTGTCACGAGACGCAAATTGTTTGTTTACAGTCAGCTGTTCTTATACATTCTGGCGCCTTGCCAACCTAAACAATCCGACATTCACTTCAAAATAGCACCAATGTCAATTTTGTTTTCCGAACAGAAATAAATAACGTAGCATGGTTAGAGGCTTCATTCACATGTACAAGACAGTAGACACAGCACACCAGTCACTTTCACGCACTGTAAACTGATTACTGAACATCACACTGTAAGCAGGCGGCTCATGTTGAAAACGGTTGCATAAGTTCGCTTGTGTGTCGATTGCGCGGAATTGCACCGTCTAATGAGTTCGACGTCGATGGTTTTAATTTGTCCGTGTCGCAGATAGATCACAGCATCGATTTTCACTGGGGTGGAGTGTCGGGGCGGTGCAAGCGCGCAATTTCCTCTCCCGAGCGCTTTTCCTGCAGGAAGCTCTCTGGGAGGGCCGCGCGGGTTTTTGGTCGTTCGCGACTCCGGACATTTCTGCACTGAGCGCAAATATCTGAATAGTCGAGGAACTATAAATAGTGAACGAACGAGACGGCGATCTGGCTGGCTCCCCTTGAACCTAGTAGTACGAGCGGTGTTTGTATCGGGCAACGTAATCTGTGACGCGTGTGCAAGTAACAAATGTTCGCACTGACACAGTTTCCCATTTGACCAGCCGGCGCGACCATATGTATTCGTGACTAATAGTAGCGCAGATGGTCTTTATATAACCTCATGTTACGTTTCGTTGCATTCAAAGAGATTCACCTGCGTGAAACAATTTGTAATAGCAATAACCGTTGAAGTAATCGTATCACAATGACATAATGCAATGCGCCTATGATAGGTTTATTGAATAACGAATATTGCAGCAAGTTGAATTTTTGGAACGCTTGAAAGTGCCCGCTTTTTTTTTTGAAATATGTCGTTCCAGCGTTTTAAATATCTGACCTTCAAACGTCGTTCGGATAGGGGCCGTTTTTTTACTTCCAGTAGCGAAGTATTTCGATTAAAATTGTTGGACAAATTCGTGTGGGACGATCATTTTCACACTATAACATTCTTTCGGTAGTATTTGACGATGTAATTGAACGATGTGGCGACAACAGCGATTTTCCTCGTCTCGAGGGAAGATTTGCATAACATGTGAATATCTTGTGAGTGCAAGGCCCAGTCATTTATCTCTTTATTGTTTGCACAGGTGATGTCATGGACTCATGCGGCAGGTGTGTAAACATATGAGCTTACATTTACGCTTCAAAATAATATTAATGAAAGGTACTTATGTCGTAAAGGATATTTTAACTGCAATGTAATTGCTACTGGAGTTTCGGTATAAAATTAATTGGGTTATAATCGTTTTTTTACACTGTAAAATAACGAGCCATAAAAAACCATTTCCATTTAGGCAGCTAATAGAATAAACTATAAAAACCGCTAAATGATGACGAGTTAGTCTGTGCGTAGAGTTAAGACTTATCGCTCTATGAAAATTATGATGGCGCGCAACCATTTACTCTCATTATTGCCAAAAATATTTCACCATAATTTCGACACATTTGAAAAATTCGTCTACAAAGCAACCAACAAAAGCTGACCAGCCTATACTGTTCCCATTGCTGAGACACGGCTTCCTCTCTATGAGAGGGTAGTAGTAGAAGGTAGTACGCTATAATCCACCATGCGCCCAGTGCGGGTTGGTAGACGATGCCACATGTCTTCGAATTTTTGGTTCTAGGAAAAGCAGGTTTCCTTACGATGTTTTCCTTCACTGTTTTGAGAGCAGAGCTGATGAAATAAATTATACAAAGTAATGCGCCTGCCTGGGTTCGAACCCACGACCTACAACTCGTGAGTCGGTTCCATAATTCCATTACCACTGGACCACCATATGCTCTGATGAAGAATGTTTTTAGATACAAAAAGCATAGCCATAGCCAATAGTATCTTTTACCTCCCTGAATAACCTGAAAAAAGTGTCGAAGAATAATATTCCGTCTACGATAAGCAATTAGGCACATAATAGGTAAACTGTTTCTTTTCTAGTGTGCACTATTAAAGACGCTATACCAAATACTACAAAGTATCTCTCGAAGGGGTGTTATTAATTAATGGTCTTCATACCCGGGCGTACACGGATCATTGCCTCGGCAATAATGGCTTGCACTTACCTTCAAGTAGTGGAGATGACTTCAGATTTGTATGTGTTCAGGGCTAATGGTTGATTTCGTCAGGTGATTTGGTAAATAGTCAAATGTAAGAAGGTTATGTTTGGTTAGGATTGAGGTGAGAATTGCAGGGTGAATTAATGAATGAATGAATGCATTTATTTGTCAGAATATTGTACAAAGCTGTTATGTTAATAATGTATTAGGTTCATAATATTCTGCCGTTTCCGGCGTACAAATATGGTTGGTAAAATTACTGGTCATCATTACATTAAAATTAAATTATTAATCATTAGAATTGAAATTACAAATAATATAACTAAAGTTGAAAAATAAAAGAAACAAATTATTTAAGGAGATAAAATATGATTAGACAATAATGTCAAATATTTAGGTAAATTTTTCAGTCGCAAAATTTTCAGTTGAGGAATAACATTTGCTTAAAAGAAAGTTGACTGAGGGTTTTGAAGCCATCAGGTAATTTGTTATAGACAATAATGGACATGCAGTATACATTATTAGAAAACAGTTTAATTCTACGGATTAGTTTTCTATCAGCTATTTCCAGCTTTATTTTTATCTCCATTGAGACCTCTGAGTTGTTCTGACCTCTGATTTGCTGCTGTGGCTGTTTCTTCTCAAAGTAGTCAGGTAAGAAGCTCCGGCCTCATCTACATTGTTTTATAACATTATAACTTACTGTCACGTATAAGTGTATTTTTAAACTTATTAAATTAAGTGTGATTTATGATTAAAAATATAGACGGGAAAAATATAGATCTCGATTGGTCACTATTTCAAGAATCATAATAGAATCATATCATATGATAGCTCATGTGCTGGAAGGTGCTGCCCCAATGAGTTGGTGAAGGCCCGCTGGAGGCGAAAAGAGCACAGGACCGGTCACCATGGGCTGCGGGACTGTTCGAAAGAGATACCGCGGCCCTGGAACATAAAGGGCAAAAGAAGGAACATGGATGGTTTTTAGTTAGTAAAAGTCTGACACTCCCTTCCGCTCCACCCAGAGCGGGAGGAGTCATTTGATGAATCATCTTTTATTGGTCCAAGTTAATATTTCGGTGTGGAAGTGTCTCATGAGATGACGAGTAATAGAGAAGTATGGAAGAAAAAGACATGCTGTGCTGACCCAAATAAATTCAAATTAAAATTCAAATATGTTTATTTGTGACACAGGTAAAAATAAGTACATGGTGTTATAAAAAAGTTTTGTCTCACTATGTGCAGCCTTGCCTTACATTCATTAGTGCAGGTAGTTTTTATGAATATAAAAACGTTAACTTAAAGTTAAATAAGTACTAAAATACTGTTATTACAGCTAATTACCTAATATTAAATCTTTAATAAAATATACATTTAACAAAACAAATTTTAAACAATATAAGCATTTTTGCATTAAGAATTTATATGGTGTTTTTTTGAACGTATTGAAATCTCTTGTTGCTTTTATCGACTTAGGCAGCTTGTTAAATATTTTTGGTGCCATTCCTAGGACACTTTTTGAGAAAAGGGCTGTCTGATGGGATAAATTGGGATAAAGGCTAGAGAATGATGATGATGATAAACACTTCAGTGTCGTCGACATTGAACCACACTTGAAAGTTCTTGAACGTATGTTGCCGTTGTTCTAGTTCTTTGTATTTGAAACAAACCCCGAGGAACAAACATTTGTGTAGTTTACAGATAGTCGTTCCGGATCTCGGTATTTGCGCATGGGAGATTTGTGTTTGCAAACTACAATACTGCAGTTTCTCAGAACCAACTCTTTGGTAAATGCTTTTAAATAATCTGTTTTCTTCCAAATTAAGAACACTTACATTGGCAGATCTAATTTTATCTTGTGTTTATTTTCAGTTGTGTCAAATTATTTAACTCAAATCAAAATTTTTATTTGCTAGAATATGGTAAGTACATAAGATGTTACAGTAAATTTATTTCAGCATATCCTGCCAAAACTGTATGCACAATAAACGATACAAATTAATCTAACTGACAAACTACAGATTCTATTGACTCGTCTTCTAAGTAGTCCTTAACGGTATAATATCTTTTAAATAGTAAGAGTTTAAAAATATATTTTGAAACATTGTCAGCGGTAAGTCTTGAAAAGTAAGTAAGTAAGCATACATATTTTTTTCTTGCTGTTTTTAACTTTCAGCCTTAAGCAGAGCGTTCAAAATCCAATACTGCTCCTTATCTAGGTGCAACTAATTCTTATGAAAACGGGGATAAACTGTTATGTACAAAATACATTCACACACATCCGAAATCGTGCTCGCATCATTTGTGATTCCAAAAAAAGTGCTTACTTAAATATTTATATTTTAAGTAACCAGTATAAATTGTAAATATCGAAATTTGTGTCCTCTGATCATTTAATGCCAATAATTGTTATGTAAACCACAATTTCAAAAACTTAAAATTCTACCTTTGCCATATTTATATATTTTTTTCTTCCATTTTCCCCTGTCAATCGTCACGCAATCATTTACACCATCCATCCATCGTTTCTTTGATCTTCCTCTCCTTCTCCATCCATCAACTATATGCATGCGATTCATCTCTCCTGATCACAGGTCCCTACCAAGACAAGCTCGCCTCCAATTACAAGGGACTTAAACATAAATGGCGAAATCTGTGTATTCTGTTAAGTTCACCTCTGCTTAACCCTTTGAATATTACAGTCGCGATGTTATGGTGATGATTATGAACTAAGGAGTATAAATCTCCTTATTGATTATTACGCCGAACTAAGAAGTCTTACGTAACTACCCAATGTCTAGCTGAATTGGATTCTTCGCTTAACCTTTCGGCTTCTATGTCGAGGATTTAGTTTCCAATGATGCTAAACAAATAAATTTTCTTAAGACGTAACAACAGTATATTTCTACCACCTCAAATATATTACAAATTAAATTATCTAAGAGGTATGAACGTGGATGAAGCAAAAATAGTGCTTAAGTAAAGACCGATTAGGTGGTGTTTACACATTACACATTCCCTGGACTCCAAACTAGGATACCCTGTGTCGTGGGATCCAGATCCTTTTTCGTTACAAAATATCCTTGTGTAGTTTATTACTATTGTTTATCGACAAAAAGGAATTCTATAGGCATCAATAGAAAGTGAACAAGAATGTATGTGTATACTACAATCACGCTAAAAATCACGCTCTAATTAAATTCGGGGTATACAAGGTAACATCGACTCCTATTGTGGAGTCGGTTGAAATATAGCCTATATTATCCGGGCCTTAATAACGAATCGATTGACACCTTATTCATCAAAATCGGATGAATAGTTTAGGCACTACGGAGCAACATACGTAAGTAAATATAAACATACATATTATGTATTTAAATAGACTGCTGAAATCGTAACTCTTCCTTTTGGCTTCGCCGTAGTCGGGTGAAAAATAAATGTGTGTAGACAGTCTGCCAAACTCACAAAGTATACAATACCAAACATTTTATTTTATTTGGTAGACCTAGTACTGCCAATAGCAATTTAGTTCCCAATAAACACTTCCCAGCATCCAAGAGGCAATTTATTAAAACGAAATTGATAGCACAAGTAATTCATTTAATTGATAGATGTGCTAATTAGTTTTAATAAGATTTATTGCTCAAAGTTTCGGTGATTGAGAGTTGGTGATGTTTATATTCGTAGTTGCCAAAAGTTTCGGGTTTACGCCGGCTTTTTTAGGGTTCCGTACCCAAAGGGTAAAACGGGACCCTATTACTAAGACTTCGCTGTCTGTCTGTCTGTCTGTCTCCAGGCTGTATCTCATAAACCGTGACAGCTAGAAAGCTGAAATTTTCACAAATGATGTATTACTATTGCCGCTATAACAACAAATACTAAAAATTTAAAAAAAAATATAAAGGGGGGCTCCCATACAACAGATTTGATTATTTTGCCGTTTTTATAGATTATGGTACGGAACCCTTCGTGCGCGAGTCCGACTCGCACTTGGCCGTTTTTTTTGTATACAATCTCCATCATCAGTCTCCTGCTGTTATACCAAAACATTTGGGGTACCGCAGCATGTTTTCTTCTGCCATACTTTTCTATCACTCGTCATATCAGCAGTCCGCTTTTCTTGTATACAATGTCAATTAAAAATTATGTTCTTTTTGTATACAAACCGCCATTGTATGAGGTTGTACAGTTAAATCAGCGGTAAGTTGGTAACACTTTGACTGAGAAAAACGCCTTTACGCCACGACGACGTATAGGCGCTCTCATTTTCCAATTTATTACGACTGGCACTTCGCCCGCGACTTCGTCCGCAAAAATTGCGATAACTCGGCTAATTTGCATGATATAAATAAAATGTATAGTCTATAGCACTCATGAATGATGTAGCTTTCTGCAGATGAAAGATTTTTTAGAATTGGATCATTAGTTCCAGAGATTACCCCCACATACAAACTTACGAACAAATTTAACCTCTTTATAATATTAGTAGTATAGATTATACACGGTTGACTGTACATACTAGGTTATTGTATGTCGGGATACTCATTCCGTGGTTCGATTAGTGGGTTTACAATCGATTTGTGTTTTATTGCAGTACCTATTGCTAATTTTCTAGTAACTTCTCGGAATTTTGGGATACGTGATGCCCATCAATAGCCTTGCAGCTATCTGAAATACCGATAGAAAAACGTTTGTGTTTCATGTTTTCAAACTATCTTATGTTACAGGAGATGTTTACGAATTATTTATATCCCGCTAGTGAATATCGATGGCCTCTTTAAATGGGCAGGATGCCAGCTGAAAATAGAATGCCTTAATAGTAATTTATGATAATTTAGGTCGAGGTTAAGAATTTGTTTATCAACGTTTAATTATATATTGTAAATTAACCTTTCATTGTAATGCTGCTACTTGTTAGAGAAGTCACAGTTAAAAAAATATATATTAATAATTTAATAATCATTAAATAAATATTCTTATTAATATATTTATTTCTTGCTGATAGTCACAAAGGTATGTACAACGATTTACGCAATTCACCCGTGACCGCTGTGACCCGGACCTCGGAAAAATCTGTAAACAAAAAATGATTATAAGTATTATTATAAATTACTTATTTTATTATTATTGTTTACTGCCTGAAACTACGGCAAATTTTACAGCAATTTCTATTGAGCTAAAAACTAGACCCTTACTTCAGCAAATGTACAGTCGCCAGCTCATCAAGTTACCACAAACTGTCAAATTTCTCCAAATGATTTTAAACCTTAAAATGTGGTAGGTAAGGTTCAAAATAGAATGATAAAATTTTGACAGTGCATCAAGTTACACAACTTGATGCACTGTACTGAAAAGCATGAATATAGAATGTATTCTCGTCTGCAGTTTTGATTCCCATTAGATAATATAAATATAAGTAATGCCTTCTAAAGGAACCTTTCGTCACGGTACAGGGAAGGTATCACCAGGTACCCCATCTGGCTTCCTGAGTATATACGGACACTCATTCTATATCTATCGGACGTAACCATTTAATACCTTTTCCATCATATCCCATTTTGGTAAATAAAGGTAGTTAGAAAACCAATGGCACGGTGAGTATTTGTTTGATGGCCGTTCAAACAGATCTATTTGCTGTGTCGGGCGCAGCGGGCACGGCCGACACTGCAATATTGCAATAATTTGTGTTCCATGCTGGCGGGCAATCTATCAGAGTATGTATAGGGATTGTATGTATGTGCATATTCATATGACATTGGCTGAGAATTGTGATGTTGTCATAGAATTATCACATTGCTGTTTGATGTTTTCTTTGCTGCGATTATTCATAGGTTACATAGACTGTGTAAATAGAATAATGTCTATCAAGATTCAGCTGATGGATATTCAAGACATATTTATTTTTTTAGAAGTCCAGACTTGTATTTGGCTCTCAGTCTCACTCACGATTTTTATTCTGTTTTGTTTAGCTGTAAGTCTTCCAGAGTTCATAAATAAATAAAATAAATATTAATAGTTATGTTTCTTGACAAATGGTTTTTCTAATAAGAAAAGAGCATGGGCACAGAATGATTAAACACTCTTTCACGGACTAATATCACACGCCCCCTAATCTATCTACTGGTTCCTTGTTACTGGGTCAGCAAATCGCTGTAACTAAGTTGGTCTTAACCAATTTGTACGTGACAACTGAAAGCTATGGATACTTAGTACAAATTGATGATATGAGTGGAAAGCATAGATTTAAGGATAATCTTTTCTTGTGTTACTATCATTGTATTTAATTGCGATATTCTGCTTATATCTCGATTTGTAATTTCATGGAAAAAAAAAATCTCATAACTTCCTGCGGGACAGACGTTGCAGGAAGTCTTTGGAAACAGCTCTGTTCATTTATCGGAAATAGACGATGTAACCGCATTAGTAATACGAAAATTGGACACTATTCGAATGAGAGACACTGTGTCCCTGTGTCTGTGTCACTGTGTTCGTGTGAGTGATTACTACCTTTTTCAGTCTAAACTGGAAACATCAAAAACATCCTTGTGGTAACCAGATCTAAAATTCCTGAAGAATCTCTCCAACAACAAGCACACAACATTCCTCCAAGATACACCTTCTTTACCAAAATATGTTGTCAACTAAATAGTTGAGACTCCAGACTCCAAGTTCGAGACTCCAGGGGAACAGCCTCCGAGGTCGGACAGGGAGGCGTTATGCAAATTAATGTGTATCCAACTAAGCGTCAAGTTGGGAACTTGAACCACTAAAGTGGCCAAACGAGGAGAATATTGTGTAATGGTTTTGTGTGCTTACTTCATTTTGCTACTTAGAAACTTTAGTGAGTGCTATGCTGTGGGAAGGTTGCTTTTTTGTTATTTTAGGCAATCAAGGCTCCATCCATTTGACTGTCTCACTTTATCACGGCCATCTTTATATTTTTTCTTTCTTTTCATTTTTTAATTATCATCTGCCTAACCTTTTCCCAACTATGTTGAGAACGGGTTCCAGTCTAACTGAATGCAGCTGAATACCAGTACTTTACATGAAGCGACTGCCTATCTGACCTCCACAACCCAGTTAGTGCTAGGTAATACGATATCCTTGGTGAGATTGGTTGTCAGACTTTCAGGCCACTGACTACCTGTAACGACTGTCAAAGATCTACAAATGACAGTCGCGACCAACGGCTTAACGTGCTTTCCGAGGCACGGAGGAAACTCGTTATTTAATTTGTAGTCACAACTATGTAGATTGGAATAGAAACAAATAAACAAAAAAAAAATATTTATTTGTCGCAGGGACATGACGTGCATACAATATAAAAAAAATAATAATCATAAAACGTATAACAAACATTATACACTCGAGAGCAATGAATCCGGGTCACTTAAAGAATGTTAAAAATCTCGGAAACTAAAAATGATAGGTTAATGCAATAAATTGTATTTAATAGACAATGTAATACTCCTTAAATGAAAGTAAAAAAAATATGAGTCGCCATACATTTTATTAACACAAAATTACATAAAGAAAAAAACTGCTGATCTCTCCTTAAAACCAAAATAGGAAACATGAAATTTTTGAACTTTATTACGATTTTCTTGAATTTTAATACTTCGTATTGCCTCCTCGTGCTTCCATTACTGCGTTTACGCGGTTTGGCATGCTGTACACCAAGTTCCTTATACGATTTTGGGGAATATTCTCCCATTCCTCTGTGAGAGCAATTTTCAGCTCACGAAGCGTGATTGGGGGAGGGTTTCGTTGTTTTACGCATCTGCCTAGCTCGTCCCAAGCATGCTCGATCGGGTTGATATCCTGGCTGCGCGCTGGCCACTCCATACGAGTAATGTTCATCTCTTGAAGGTAGTCATTCACAATCCTACCTGTATGAGGTCGGGCATTGTCATGCATAAATATAGCATCCTCACCTAAATTGACCATAAATGGACCAACGTGATCATTGAGGATTTCTTCCACATATCTTACGCTAGTTAAAGAGCCGTTTTCTATGATCACCAGCTCTGTGCGACTTTCAGAAGAAATTCCGGCCCACACAAGTACAGACCCACCACCGTAGGCTACTTTTTCTTCGATGCATGCTTGCTTGAATCTTTCCCCTGGTCTTCGATACACTCTGTGTCTTCCATCGTGCTTGTAGAGCATAAATTTTGATTCGTCGGAGAACATAACTTTTGACCAATCTTCAATACTCCAATTTACGTGGCTCTGGGCATTTCTTAGTCTTGAAATACGATGCCCACGCTCCAGTTTAGGGCTGTTTGCAGGTCTAAGGGGTTTTAAGTTAGATTCAGCAAGCCGACGTCTTACTGTCCATGCACTTGGGTTACTTCCTCCGAGGCGTCGAAACTGATTTGTGAGTTCAGTTCCTGTGAGAAAGTGATTTCGAAGCATGGTGTTCACCAAGTATCGGTCTTCTCGTGCTGTGGTACACCTGGTTCTGCCCGTTCCTGGTCTGCGTAGGTTAGAACCAGTTTCTTCGTAACGTCGGAGAACTCTTTGTACTCTTGACAGCGACACACCGACAGTCCTGGCTGTATCGCGCTGACTCCGGCCGGTTTCCAGCATTGTAAGTGTTCTGGTGCATTCTTCAGGCGTAAGCGACATAATTTCAGCTTGAATAATGAATATAGAGCACTATCAACATGGTTTATGTACCCACATAAATGGCAGATTACAAACAAAAGCAAAACCAAATGCTGTAATTTCGTAGTTCCATCTTCGAAAGTGGCCCTTTTTCAAATTTGATTTTTTTATGATATAACTTTACAATAACTAAGAAGTTTTAATACCTTCATTTAAGGAGTATTACATTGTCTATTAAATACAATTTATTGCATTAACCTAGCATTTTTAGTTTCCGAGATTTTTAGGATTCTTTAAGTGACCCGGATTCATTGCTCTCGAGTGTATATGTAGGACAGAAACAAAAACAGTTAACAGCTAGCTAGATTTAATTTATGCAAAGAATTAAACCTTATGTTTTACCCGATTTTTATCTCACAAAGGAACATAACTTTCCAAGCCACATAGCCCAGAATCCTGATAAATATTCATCAAGTAATTAAACACCTTGAAAAATTCAATTTAATTTTATGTTCGAAGTATTTTTCCTCACCTGCGAACCACAAAAGGCCGTTGAATGAAAGACGGAGGCCATTTTATTGCTTCCATTCATCAGTTTGAGCTGTTGTTTATAGGGTAAAATTTTCGCCCGTCTGTGAAATACTTAAGCTTACTTTATTCAGCTGAATTTTTGATACAATTGTATTTACACGCTTAATACAGCAACGAATAAAATTTGAGCTATTTCCACGAGGAAAATTTTCGTGGCTAAATAAAGCCGCTCGGGTCGATCTTAAGGTGGGCGCGCTAGCCCAGGTTGGTCCGTGGATGGGTGACCATCCATTACATGCCGAGTTTCCTCCGTGTCTCAGAAACCACGTTAAACCGTTGATCCCGGATGTCATTTGTAGATCTTTGACAGTCGTTACAGGTAGCCAGTGGCCTGAAAGTCTGACAAACAGTCTTACCAAGGGGTATCGTATTACCCAGTGCTAACTGTGTTGTGGAGGTCAGATAGACAGTACCTCCATATAAAATACTGGTATTCAGCTGCATCCGGTTAGAATGGAAGCCGACCCCAACTAAGTTGGGAAAAGGCAGGCAGATGATGACACGAGTAAAATTAATTATACTCATATAGAGGTGAGTCGCCTCGCTTTTGAAAATGGTCGTACTTGTAAACAAACAATTGAATTTCAACCACGCAAGTGACGTTACCGCCAGGAGAGTTTTGAGTAGTATGATCCGCACGGATATTCTTGCCACTTAACGGGCTAGAAACTCAGTACGCGTAAATGAGCCCCAAGACTTTGGTGACGGCTGTAAAACCGTTGTCACTACTTCATTTGCATTTGCTTTACGTCAATTAGATACGGTTTTGCGTTTGAACTGAAGTTGTTTACTTTGAAAATCTATTGAATGTGTAATCACCTAATATTTCACAATATATGAAGTTTTTTTTTTTTAACAATAATCGTATTTTCGCCATACCTAATACGAGCTCTATGAATATTGATATACAGCTAGTTAATCATATCTAAAAGTCAACTATGATACGAATTCTAAACCTCACACCTCATAATTATCTTCTTTTAGGTTTTTTGTGTAGTAAGCCACGACTTATTGTCGGGCCTATGCTGTCCCCCCATACTAAATTACTAATGCTGTAACATGATAATATTGTAAAACCAAATCATTTTAAAAGAGTAATCATGGAGTTTCTATCCGGTTCTTCTCCATAGGAAACGACCAACCCGAACCGTGCACCTTTTTAAATTGTTAAGTACCCATGCAGGCCTATTTGAAATAAAATATTTTGATTTTAACCAATTAAGAATCAATTTAAATTGTCTGTAATAAAACAAGTAGTGTTAAATAAATACAAGCAAATTTAAATAAATGTGAGGGAACCTGAATCCCTACCACGCAGCATCGTATGGAACTATTCAAGCCTCGAGCGAAAATAGTTCCATTCTATTTGCTTTTCAATTGAGTTAAAGTAGGTAGACTTTTCAGAAGATCCACTTCAGCAATTGAGCCTTTTTCCGATATTTTGTGAGTAATCCTATCTGCAATGTAAAGTTGGAAGGAACATTTTAATATTCACACAACGTTTTAGTCCGATTCTGGCCGATGTCCAAACAGGAAGCTTTTGTGGAGATCGTCCGTCGACTGTGAACGACAAACCACGATCGCTGTAATAATGGCCACCTGTTAGCCTCTGTATAGCCACAGTATAGCTTTTATCAAATCACACAAATGACTGCCAAAAGTACTTGATACTGGAGGATTGATTTTGATCCGAAGAGCTCTTTTTAGGGTTCGGCACCTCAGTCGGCAAAAACGAAACCATCATAGGATCATTTTGTTGTCCGTCTGGCCGTCTGTCAATATCTTTTTTCTCTGAAATTAATATCAAATACTCCAGTCTGCTACCCCTTAGATCAGTGAAAAAATCAAACTTGTCTGTCAACGCGATCAAAAGATATGACCGTTTATATCGCATATTTTGCGATTTCACAAGAGAATCAAAACTTATAGGGTACTTCCCGTTGACATAGAATCATTAAATTTGGCAAGAAGCAATGTCTTACAGCACATGTAAAGGAAAATATCTAAAAACTCACAAGTTTATACGGAACCGTCGGTGCGCGAGTCCAGCTCGCACTTGGCCTGTTTTTGTATTTAATTTGATCTTTTGTGACAAAAATATTCATTTGGTATTATTAAATCAGTGTTTTTATTAACATAATACATATCTTATTCCCAATGCCACTACTAATATTCTAACTGTAAACCTCATCATTATCATAATTAGCAGTTCTTTTTTCGTCTATTGCTGATATAAGGTTACCATGTCTGTTCTAGGTCTTCCCCGCTATGTCCTGTGTTGGTCGTCCACATAAGAAAATAATGTGTTACAATATTGATACACATAGGTACCTATTACACACCGCATTTGAATTTACAAGCACAAATCCATTAATAAAGTCCACATTGTACTAAAACTGTTGAATCATCTGCCAGACAAAATCCTGGAATGGATAGATTTATCAAATATTGTTAAAGAGTTCTTGATAGGTTTGTGCCTATTTTGCGGTCTGATGGATTCACGATTTTTCCGTGTACGAAATGGGTTACAATGGAATGAGTTGATACCTACTCGATACCCATTACGTCACGATTTTGTTGACAGAATTGGGGCCCGTTAATATGGCCTCGGAATTAGATAACGATCGATAGCTGATGGAATCCATCGCACATTTTCTTGTTGGTTTTTTTTAGTAGATAGTTTTATCGTGAGCTAGTTTTCAGTGGAAAGTTTAGAATTGTTAGGCAGATTTTTTTTAGTTTTATTTCTTGAAATAATTTTGGATTTGGTTTTAAATTGCTATTTTGGTAACACTATCATTTGACTTTGATACAATTGTCGGATTTCCTACCAAAATATTGGAGTTTTTTTTGGGATTTACAATTCAAAATCTGAATTAAATCACTACCAAGAGCGATAGAAGAATAAAACCTATTCGGAATTCATTTTTATAAAAACAACGGCCTTGCTAACATGATTTAATATCATCACAATTTATGTGAATGGCCTGAAAGTCTAGAACAATTTCAGTAAGTAGAAAGTCTAGAGTCGAGTAGCAGATTTAAATGTTCCATCTCAGTTTGTTGGATGTAACTCGTCCTAGATATTGTTTGCGTCATTCGTATCGTGTTGACTTAGTTATTGACTCTGAGCCACTCGAATCTTTCGCTTCTGTTTGTTACTGTTCGATTTATACAGAGGAATTTTATATTAGAGGATTATTTTATTCTCTGTTCTAGTATTCCAATTTATTGTGATTTTGTTCTACATTACGGATTGGCATTAGCACGCTTTGATATACTTTTGTACATGTTGAAGACTTTAACTTGGAATGTTGACTGCCTCGTTGAGCATATGGTCCAGGGACGATTCCCGGATCGGGCAAAGTGTTATTGGGTTTTTTCATCCGGAATTTTTCTGCTAAAGACAACAGAGTCTGGATTTGTGGCAATAGCCTCGGTTCCTATTATATGGGACTTAAACATAACTGACGAAATGCGGGTTTACTATTAGGTACCTACACCTCTGCCTAACCCTTCAGGGATTGAGGGCGTGATGTTATTTTATGTTAATGTTGATCAATTTCCTTTTTTACACAATATGTTTCATGCTTCGTGTTTTTCCAATGAATGAACCTTATACCTTTTCTTCTATTCAGTTTTCCCAGTTAACGTCGATGTTGAAAATGCAACCAATTTAAGAAGCATCATGGGAAATAAACTCTCAAAGAAACAACTTCAAGAACCGAAGAGTAACTTCACCATAATTGCAATGCTAACAATTACCTACTCTAGCCGTAAGCACGAAACTCCTCGGCTATCATAGCCTAGTACATAATGACCCCACTTAAACTTCACTTGGCCAACGTTTAGCCTTGTCGGGGGGCTAGACGGGTAGAATTTTGCGAATACCCAAGTGCCCAGTGCAGGGCTGCGACCCAGTTATGCGGAATGTTTGGGCCAACGTTGCCATGGCGATGGTCGTCCATTCTACAGTATCGGTGCATTTTCATTTATTTAGGTCGACTATTCTGATCAAGGTAAACGAAATTACATGGATTGGAAGCTATGAACTTAGGTGGTATTGCTCGAAAGCGCTAGGGTAATTTTTTATTGCGTTCATTGAAGTTTTAACGTAGAACTTATTAAAAGCGTTAGGTAATATTTTTTTACATTTTCTTTTGATGTTTTTTCGTGAAGCCTATATTTGCTTTATTTCCCTAAACAATAAATGATTCTTGACCTTTTTTATCCCACTTTAAATAAGCCAAAGGTCTCCATTCAAAAATTCCCTGTGAACAAATAAATTACTGATTAATATTTCACATTCGCGTATTTTCATATTTGAAAATAGAAGGGTAAAAGTCAACCTTTTTTTTCTTTTCCCGGGTTTTAGTGCTCCGTACACATTGGTTATACGGTCTATTGATAAGTGATTGGGTATCAAATATCCCAATTCGTTAATGGCTCCACTTAATTTATTCTGAAGTCAACCGGTAATAGATCGTTCAAAGTAATTGATTAATTACTGTATAATTCATTTTCCAGTGGCTCGTACAGCTGAAAAGCTTATAAATTATGACTTTGAGTTTATAATAGTCGTAAATCATGGGTTTTGATTTGTCTGATCGAGGAACGTTTGGTGCTTATTTGGCAGGCTGGAAATAGTGAGGTCTGTATTTTTTTTCAGAGCAGCCACGTTTTCTGGAATCGTGCCCGGTTGATGGCAATAAACTCGCCCCATATTATGTGGGACTTAAACATAACTGGCGAAATATGGGTGGACTATTAGGTACACCTCTGGCAAACCCTTCGGGGATTACAGGCGTGATGATGTTATATCATGTAGTAAAGCCCATTATAACGATTAGATACCAGTAGTGCTGGTCAAGATCTTTCCTTTTTTAAACCTTCCTTCTTTTCTTCTTTTTTTTTTATTTTTTTTTCTTCCTTTCTTCTTTTTTCTTCCTTCCTTCTTCTTCCTTCTTTTTTTCCTTTTTAAACTAATGGATTCAGTATTGAGTTTGAGTGAAGTTTGCCTCCTAGAGGAAGCAAAAATACTTTACTTAGGGATCGCCCTTTAATCACATGAGGTTCGCATAGGTGAGGGGTCAGAAAAAAATCATCGTTAATCATAATATGGAGGTATGGGATACTGTTGGGATATTGTTACAACCACGTTTTTACAAATAGTGAATTAACAATCCGAGAAAACGAATTATACAGGGTTATTTGTAAAACACCAGCAACCTCTTAAGAGGTCATTGTACTAATCATTATGAACAACTTTTACTATGGGACCAAACCTGAAATCGCGAAAAAAAATTAGCTGTTCCCTACATTTATGATCGATGAACTCGTCAAGATGTAGGGACCAGCTGATTTTTTTACATATATAAGTTTATGCTGTTAAAAGAAAAGTCTGACAACCAGTCTCACCTAAGGGTATCGTATTATCCAAGACTAACTGGGTTGTGGAGATCAGTCCCTTTATTCAGCTGCATCCGGTTAGACTGGAAGATAACCTCAAAATAGTTGGGAAAAGGCTAGGCAGATGATGATATGTTTATGTTGTTGTAATAACTACTTTTATGATGGAGTGTGGAGTGTCAGGCTTAACTGGTAAGCATGTGTGTTATGCCGTAAGTAGCCAGGTATTGACTATTGGTGTAAAATTATAAAGATATAATTGATATCTATCTTCTTTTGACCTTTTATGTAGTTAATACGTACCGTCTATAATAATTACATACAGGGTGTAAGTAAACGAACCCTTCACGAAGACGTCAACCAAGCATTCTGTACATCAAACTAAGTAACTTTACGTAAAACTTATCGCGTGGAAACGATGCTGATCGATGCATTGATTGGAACGGGGTCGTGGACGTATTTAAAGTAAAGTTATAACATCAAAAATGTTAATGTTAATGTTTTTTATTAAGAAAAAGTGAAAAAGCTGGAAGTCTAGAACAAATAAATGATCGCAATGACGGGGAGAACAAGTGCCTTTCGGTTTATTTAAGAGTACTTTTACACCCATTATAAGTTTCTGGGTTAACAAAACGTAAATACTGTCGTGCCAGTGACACGAAGAAGAAGTTTTTGTTGTCAATTGCTATAATTCCTGCTATCCTAACAAACTCATTTCTATATTTTCCTAACTTTTCCACACACAACAACTAGCAACCACAAGTTACATCGACGTTTCCAATTTTTTTGTAGATTGATTCTCGCTAACCGCAGATGTTTCCCGAATTTCTGGTGCAGCAATCAATCATGATAATGCGCAGCTCCAGTTTGTCGCCGACAAGCTGGTACTAGCTTTTCATTACTAAGTGGTACTGTTATGCACAGGCGTAAAGTTCACAGCCTGAGAAGAGGACAATCGACTATTCTACATGGGGAAAGTTAGTACATTTACTTCTATAACTATGTAGGGAGTCTGAACCAATGAGGATTGTGGCAAATATCTTAATTATACCAAAATCCTTAAAAGTGCATCACAGATAACGTAGATGTATGCTATATTGCATAGATACTTGAAAGAAAGAACTGAATAATATATTTGTTACGGATAAAATAAAAAAAGCTGTGTTTTTATCGAAAGTAAACTATGGAAAAAGTCTATAATTGAATTCAAATCGTGCTATGCAGACGCGTGAAAGAATTCTGTCGTTTTGGATTGAGTTTGCACCACGTATAGCCTGTCCAAAAATTGCTCACGGGCACATTTAGAGTAACATACTCAATATAGCTCAGCGATGTAACGTTCTCTTTGAATCGTTCGTGTTTTGTGAATCGTAAAAATCCAGTCAGCGTATTTGAAAGAATTGGTGCAATGCAATTTTTCGATACCTGAGTTATGCATCGTGTATTCCTTTTATTGGCAACATACGAATACCTCATCTATTTCGATTGCTTCAAGACTTAAAAGTGAATATTGAGGAGCCATCCTTTTCACTCAAATAACTCTTAAGTGAAATCTGTAGTTCACGGATCTTTGGGAGTATGAAGAACAGGGTGTAAAGCTCTTCAACCCCCGTAGAAAAGGGAGGATCCTCCGACCAGACGGGTGATATTGTCTGGTGGGCTACTGCCCAACGGTTGTTGTCGGGTTCTTCTATATAGTCTTAAGTCGCGAATATCTTTACTTGCGCGATGCAGGATTTAGATTTTAGTTTGTCCTCTGCGTCATAGATGGCGCTGTAGTACTTTTTGTTCCATGTTACTGAAGTACTTTTTGTAGCGCCGCTACATCACTCCCCCCCGGAGACCAGGGTCGGTAGTAGAATGAGTCGTAACATCTGGTGATGTTTTTGCCAGGCCAGTAGAAAGTCGTTGCCGCATTGTTCACGGTGAGTCGGAACTGTCTGCGGCGGTAGTGCGAACCCCTTGAGTCGGGGTCGGCGCTGCATGTGCTCCGTTGCGTCGGACGTAGTACAGCGCCGCGATGTGGCTGACTGCTCGCGTCGACCGGGAGGATGAGCACTCAACCGGCCGAAAGTGCAGTGCCAAGGTATATAGCTTGATAAGGCTGAGGGTGCTGACCAGGAATGCTTCTGCTGCATGCTGGTGGTCAGGAATACCCATTTGAAGCTGGCTGGCTGTATGACTCGCTGCTCGAAAGCTTGAGGAAGTTTTGAGGAAGCTTGAGGAAGTTTGAGGAAGTGATATGTTGATGACGTCACGTTGCTCGAAGGCTGCGCTGACGTCCATTTCGGGGTCACCAATTTGGGGGTATGAAGAACAGGGTGTAAAGCTCTTCAACCCCCGTAGAAAAGGGAGGATCCTCCGACCAGACGGGTGATATTGTCTGGTGGGCTACTGCCCAACGGTTGTTGTCGGGTTCTTCTATATAGTCTTAAGTCGCGAATATCTTTACTTGCGCGATGCAGGATTTAGATTTTAGTTTGTCCTCTGCGTCATAGATGGCGCTGTAGTACTTTTTGTTCCATGTTGCTGAAGTACTTTTTGTAGCGCCGCTACAGATCTGAAGAAGTGACGTAGTAAGCTCTTACACTGTAACAATGTTGGCTCCATCACGTAATATAATATAATGAAATATTTCACACCCACACGCTGAGATAAGATCCTTTTCAGTATTCTCTTCCCATCTTATAGCATTATACTCCCAAACATCACTTCAAGAGCAGGAAACAAACTCACCAAAACAACATTATCACGACGTATTCGCTCCTCATACTCAATTGTACATAACAATCTGAAATAGTGCGAAATGCCCGTAACAAGGATACAGGGTGTTTCCATTTCCTCATACATTTCGTCTATTGTCGTAACAACAATGGTTCGTTAATGTTAACACGGGTTCGTGGAGGTGCTGCCTCTCCTTAATTAAATATAAACATTGTCATTTTACATACGATTGGTTCTGTATGCTGGTTCTTGTTCATTTGTTTGTAGGTGCGGAAGGTTGATTGATCTATTCCTTTTGAAAGAACATTCATAGGAATTTAGGGCTCTCCTGGGTTTGAGTCACCGTGGTTTACAGGTTTTTTTTTTTAATTGTGAAATGGGCCTACTCTTTACCTCAATCTAGTCCTGAGGACAGAGATGAGGTCGACGATGGAACGAGCTAACCCAAAAGAAGCCTATTAACTCTCGACTTAAATAGATTGGGGTCATATGAACTTGGGAACACTGACGAAGGCAGAGAATTCCACTCCTTGGCTGTGCGCACAATAAACGATGTAGCAAAGCGCTTTGTGCGAATGTGTGGAACATCGACAAGGAATGGAGGATATGCCCCACCTACTGTCCTGCCCATCCTGGACAACCACCTGCATCTGTCAGGATTTAATCGAGGCAATTTTAGAGCTGTGCAGGTGGCTACATACTGGTCTAAAACCATTTAAGCTTCATCGACACGAAAAAACGCATTTCATTACTCTGTTAGTTTTCGAATCGCATATAAATAAAATAGAAAAATAAAAAAGCCTCTACCAAAAATACACAGAACATATAAACCTTCTTTATCTTAAGTGTAACAAATCATATTAATATTAAATTATCAACATTTTCATTCATTCCATAACATTCATTCATATCATTACATTATTTACATTACATTATGAGCATTCTATTATTCGAATCGCATACTAGGACGAAATTTAAAACAGAATCGCGAATATGTTGTTGTCACCCCGCGTTTACACCCATACCATGTTGTGATACTTGTCTTCGATAAGTCTTGTTAAAGACTTGTCAATGTATGTTGTTTGAAACAAAGTTGGAAAAACATTTGATTCACGTTTACAAGTTGTTATCAATAAACAAAACTAGTAGACACAACCTTTAGAATACAATAATGTTTTATACATTGATATGGGCGCTGGGTAACGAGGTGGTCAGGAAACATAAAGTTGGTACTTTAATATGGTTTCTGATAAAATGTTATACCTACCTTACCTAGGCTACCATTGGCCTAGGTAAGGTAGGCCAATGGTGGCTGGCTTTAGGCTGTGAAGTAGGGAAATATCGATTCAGTTGGTCAAATCCGAAGTAAGTTTTTTCAGTAAGTAAACAGTATTATTCTGGATTTATTAAGTCTAAACTTCTTCTTTAGTTGAGAAGAAAACCGGACACAGAGAAAAAGAACTACAATAAAACAATTGAAAGGATTATGTGACTCACAAAGCCATTCAAATATTTAGAAGGGACAAGAGAAGAAAATTAATCCAGTATTTGTTACTACTACTATGTAACAAATCGGTCTGTCTAGTGTCATACGCCCGCTTGTCAGGTAGCCTTCGAGTGACGAAATCGAAAATGTTCGATATCAAAATGTTTGGTATCTATACTAATTTTATAATATTTTGACGGCACGGTTGGTGCAGTGGCTGAGCGTTTGACTGCTGTGCTTCGTGTTGCGGGATCGATTCCCGCACGGAACAAATATTTGTATGGCCTACAGATAGTTGTTCCGGGTCTGGCTGTTTGTGTATGTGAGTTTAAATGTTTGTAAACGCACCCACGATACAGGAGAAATTTCTAGTGTGGGGCAACGTTTTTTTTAATAATAATAAAAAAAAATTGTATAAATAGGTAACATTTGTTTGTAAGTTTGTACGTAGGGGGTCATCTCCTTAACTAATGATCCAATTCTAAAATATATTTCATTGTCAGAAAACTACATTATTCGTGGGTGCTATAGGCTATACATTATATTTATTTCACGCATATTAACCGAGCAATCACAATTTTTGTTTAGTATATGAATATATTCCCAAAGTCCGCTCTATAACGGTTTTAAAACTCTTTGGTGACCAAAAAAAAAAAATACTCATCAGAAACTAACCAATTTTGAGCTAGAAAACAAACATTTTTAATTCCGTTAAAACGTTTTTACGCTGAAGAACATAACAAGCTAAACATTTCACGGGCCCCGGGCGTTTTTCAGCTTGTTAGAGAAAACTTCAATTTTGAACCGGCAAAGATCTTTTGTAAAAACTTTTCTTCTAACGGTACTGTTAAAAGACCGTAACTCTTAGACAGTTTTGTACCCTTCTTTTACTTTTAGAAAGTTAAACTGATTGTTCTGAAATTGTAGGAAAAGGGTGACTGTTAGAAAACTCGATTCATGGGAACTTCATTGAGAGACTCTATTTCCTTATGGCATTCATAAAAGATGGAAGGTCGATGAAGATTGAAATTGAACTTTATTTTCTTTCCTGAGTACTGAGTTTTCTATGTATCTATAATTTTTGCCAGCAGCTGTTCGACTGTAGAAGAAATAGGTATAACTTCTGATTAAGAAAAAAAGCTTACGTTTTAGTACATGTTTAAATACAAAAATGAACCATACGAATGTCATACGATTGCGAAACTCAAAGGTATACACACACACATGGACATAATATAGACATGCACATAACATGGACATGGTACATATGTTTGACGAAAGTACGTACCTACTGAAGATTAGAACATGAAAAAAGTCCCGTAATACTACACCAACTTATTGAACCTATAACGAGGTGCTTACGAAGCGGATCCGTTCACCTACAACAACCATAACGTTCCTATTCATTCTATTATTACACCATAAATACCAAAATACCTCCCATAAAAATGCTGCCCACAATAGAAACCTCTTGGGTGATATCGCCATAAAAGCAACAAGTAGCAACCGGATTGGTTATCGCAGAACATATGATGTTATTAATACATGAGTAGATGGTGTTTGGTAGCCCTAATGGATGCCATCCCCTGAGGACATTCCTCCGTAGAGCGGCTTCAGACTACCGTATTGCGTACAAGCTCGTATTGAGTTACGAGCTTATACGCGCGCCATATTTTGCACTTCAAAAAACCGAACGCTCGTATTGCGGCGTGTTCACCCAGGGTGAGTGGGCGCACGAGTATCCGTCTCTCGCGGTTCGCGCATATACGAGCTTATAAGCGCGTCAACGAAAAGGCACGGAAATACGCTAATCTTAAACCCTGCCTCTGTATAATCTTATGTTTTGCATATTCCTTAACTTAAAGTCCAATTTCTCTTGTTCATCTTAATCTCCTTTTAGACTTTTAACTTCATTCTTTATTACTTATCTTAAAATGGCTTGATTTGTGCCTATAGTTATTTCGCTCATACTGAATACAATTTCCATATAACTTAACACAAGCTTTGTTCCTAAGAATAGGAAAATAAATAGAGTTACTTATTAAAAATTATGCACTAACTAATAACTTGACGGAGAAGCATCGAGCTAAGTATAATTAAAGATTTAAAAAAGATATCTGCAAATCTAGCATAAAGCGCATTATGATAGAAACTACACTTTTCAGTCCACTTGCTGTGAAATATTCTTTATCCATTTTAATTAGGAATGCATTTAATAAGCTTAAAGGTACTTTGTTGGTTTTATGATTAAAACTATAACTGTGTGCGGAGTAATCATGAACTTTCTTGCCGGTTCTTCTCCACAGGAAACGACCCGAACCGTGCCCCTCTCTTTTGTCGTTTCTTAAGAAGGTTTTTCCTATGTAGGCTTATGTTTATTCAGAATACATGATTCATATTAAGAAACTAGATTTTTAGCCGAGAGCTTGCTACCAAGCGCGACTGCTGAAATTGAGGTCCTGGGTTTGATTCCTGGGGAGGGAAAAATGAAATTGGATTTTTCTATCAGGAATTTCTCAGTAGCAGCCACGGAGTCTGGATTGGTGCCCGGTTGTCGGCAATACGCTCGCCCCCTATTACTTGGGACTAAAAAAAACAAACAATCCTAGCAAAATGTGGGTGTACTATTAGGTACACCGCTTCTTATCCTTCGGGGATTACAGGCGTGACGTTTTGTTATTTATCCAGTTTTGTGTTGGTTTGCATATACATTAGGTATTTGGGTAGTACCAACTCTAGGTGTACTAGTATTAACTATCTGAGGTCATCCCTATTCCCTTTCTGCACTCTAGTAATAACTAGTCATATAACGGTTCTACTAACCTAGGGACTTTTGTTTTGGAAGTTTGTTGTCTACTAAATTGACATAATTATTATATTTTAGGGGTTGCGTGTTATAAATAAGAAGGCGAATAATGGTCTGTGTCGTTTATTAGGAAGCGCTGCTTTTTATACAGAACGAGTCAGAAAAATCAAAATAAATAGGTTACACTAATAAACTTAGGACTAACATAATTTGGTAATGTCGGTATAAGTAAGTATTTAATAAGCTGCTACAATATTAAACTATGTATTTAAGGTCTTCTAGTACAACATTGGCTGCAGTCAGCGACATACTGAGTCAAAGATCATTTCCGAATTTTGGAATAACGTAAAACTTAATAAAAAAGAAATAGCTAATAAAAGCTAGTTAATTAGTTGACCCGACAGACGCTGTCCGGTCCAAATTTTAAATTAAAGAAACAATTTTCCGGGTAACTTGTCCATTTTTGCTTAACTTATGTGTCTAATCGGCAATCTAAAGCTCCAATCCCTTCAACCATGCACTATAAACACCTATCATCAACCGATCCTGAGGGGATTTGTAATCACTTTGCAAACTTCTTCCATTCCGTGTACGAACCCTCCACTCTTTCAAATATTCAAACCCAGGACATTGAATATGCTGAGAATTGTTGTCTTGTTAGTAGTCTTGAGGTTAGTACTGACCAAGTACTCAGTGCCCTTTTTTTTTTTTTTTTTTTTTTTTGGAGGGTGAGAAATCATCAAATGACTCCTCCCGCCCTGGGCAGAGCGGAAGGGAGTGTCAGACTCTTACTGACTAAAAAACACCCATGTTCCTTCATTGGCCCTTTATGTTCCAGGGCCGCGGTATCTCTTTCGAACAGTCCCGCAGCCCTGGCAGGCACCGGCCCTTGCGGGCCCCTCCCGTATGCTGACAACTCTTTGAGGCGCGCGTGGAACACGAACGCGCCGTCGACACGGCCTGCCCGTCGTCATACGACGGACGGACGGCGAGCTAGCCCATTACTCGCCGTCCACAGGCCCGCGCCTACGGTGGCCGAGAGCCATCACGGCGTGGCCCCCGACGCCCGGTGCTTCTCCCGCGGCGGCTGGGACGTGAGGAGGTTCTCTCCCTCTCACGTTCCGCCGCCTCCTTCGCTAGCATGACTGCTTCGCAGAAGGAGGCGACGGCTTCCCATTCCCTCTCGCCCCGGACCATGGCTTGAACCAGGGCCGGACGCGAGAGGTCGCCGCCGCCAATCGCCGCTACGAGGACACGGCGGTGCTCCGCCCAAGCAGAGCAGACCTCCACGGTGTGCTCCACCGTGTCCTCCGGTCGATCCTCGCAATTGTAGCATCCGGGCGTTTCCTCCCGCCCGATTCGGTACAGGTACCTCCCGAAACATCCATGTCCGGTGAGGACCTGCGTCAGGCGGAAGGTGAGGGTGCCGTGGCGCCTCCCTAGCCACTCCTCAAAGAGGGGACTTACCGCCACTATCGTGGCGTGCCCTGAACGGGGTTGCGATAGTCGCTCTCTCCATGTCGCCATGAGATCACGGCGGAGGTCTGTCCGCCGCGCGACAATATGCCGCGGCAGCGGAGTTACCCCCCGGCTCTGTACCTCCGCGCGCCACTCGTGCAGGCGCGCGAGGACTATGGCCTCCAGATCCCATGGCGGCAATCCGGCAAGGAGGCTCGCCGCCTCGCGGGAGATCGTGCGGTACCCACGGATCAGCCTTACGGCTACCACCTTTTGGGGCGCGTTCAGGTAGTGCTTTGCACGCAACCTCAACGAACGCGCCCACACACTCAGTGCCCTCAAATGTTTAGATTGCACTAAAGGACCAGGACCAGACGGTATTCCACCAATTTTCCTTAATAGGGCAGCGCAGGCGTTATGTGCACCATTGCGTATTATTTATAATAAGTGTTTGTGTCAGGGAACTTTCCCAGAAATCTGGAAGCGGGCAAACATTACTCCCGTTCATAAAAGTGGTTCAAAACAGGACGTTGAAAATTATCGGCCCATTTCCATACTGTCGGCCTTGTCGAAGCTTTTCGAAAGGCTCGTTCACAATCAGTTGTATCCGATTGTCCATAATAAAATACTACAACAACAGCACGGGTTCGTAAAAAGAAGGTCTACAACAACTAATATGATAGCTTTTACTGACTATTTGTTTAATAATATGGACTCTCGTGTGCAAGTAGACGCTGTATACACTGACTTTCGAAAAGCTTTTGACAGGGTCGATCATGAATTGCTTTTGAAGAAACTAGCTTTCAACGGGATCCGCGGGGATTTGTTACGTTGGTTTGTTTCGTATGTGTCAAATAGAACACAAAAAGTAGTGGTTAATGGGTTCCACTCCACCGCCATAACCGCAACGTCAGGGGTGCCTCAGGGCTCAATTCTCGGACCTCTTTTATTTATACTTTTTATTAATGATATCGATATGTGTTTCCATAACTCTAAATTTTTACTTTACGCGGACGATCTAAAAATTTTTAGACCCGTTAGATCGATACTAGACTGTAACTTACTCCAGCAAGATCTTAATCGGTTAGCAGAGTATTGTATTAAAAACAAACTCCTACTCAGTATTCCCAAATGTTGTTGTATCAGCTTTACTAAAAGTAAAAACGAAATTAAACACTCATATGCACTACAAAGTGAAATGCTGGACAGAGTTAACACAATTCGTGATCTGGGAATACTGCTCGATAATAAACTGCACCTGGACGCACATGTTGATAAAATCATAAGTCAGGCTTATCGGATGTACGGATTTGTGATGAGATCAGCAACGGAATTCATCTACCCGAGCACGTATTTACATCTGTATCGGTCATTAATTCGGTCTCAACTAGAATATGCTGTGCCGGTGTGGAGTCCCTATTATAGTAAATATAATGACTGTATTGAGCGTATACAACGTAAGTTCTTGAAAACGATGCATTACCGTTGTACTAGAAGTCGTATTTATCACCCATATAGCGACTTGCTGAAAAAATATAATATGATCTCTTTGAAGTCTAGACGTACTTTTCTAGATACTATGTTTCTATGCGATCTATGTAACAACTCATATGATTGTATGGACATCTGTAACAGGTTGTGCTTTGTTGTCCCTAGAACAATTCAGGGACGTGAGGTGCGCGCACGACCTGTTTTTGCCGTCACTCCTAGTCGCACGAATGCAGGCTGGCACCTCTACGTCGTCTCACGGGCAATTTTAATAAGTTTTTCTCTAACTTGGATGTGTTTGCTCTGTCTGTTGGATCATTTAGAAAATTATTGCTTGACACAATCCAGAATTTATGTGAAGTATGTATATTTTTAGTGTTCCTTAATGGCTGTAATTTATGTGTACCTATCTTATCTCGTGCAATTGTCTACTCTGTCCGCCTTTTACCTCATCAACATTGTCTTTGTCTTTTGTGTATCTGTGGAGAACGTTGTTGGTTGCACATTTGTAAAACTATTTATATCCTATTTTTTGTAATAAACAATGTGTAATTGTTGGTTCTTCCAAATAAATAAAATAAAATAAAAAATAAAATAACCAAAAAACCATATTCAAACTATTACGATCACTGAAAAAAATCATCAAACGATATTGGTCAAATAGCCCTTCCAAATAAAATATCAATCAATTTACATTTCTACTGGCAAACTTACATTGAATATAATGTTGCCGATCATAATAATCTTTATGCCAAAACATGATTTAGTTAGAGCCAAGTAGTATTTGGCACTAACTGTAATAACTCTTCTTTGTTTGACATCTTAAACGCGTGGCTAGTATCAATGTACACTTGCTATGAACTCTAATGATATACAATTTTCATATTTGTTAATGATACTCTCTGTGTTTGCTAACCTCTACGGAAAAAAGTTGAGAGTTCGCGAGGTGTTGCTTCGCTCGAGTGAAGTTCGGTAACTGTCTCACGGGATCAAACTACCAGGATAAAAAGTATTCTATATGTTCATCCAGGTTATAACCAGGATAAAAAAATGTTTAAGTAGGGGGGCGGGGGCACTTAAAATTTTTTTAATTCTGATTTTTATTAGTATTTGTTGCTATAGCGACAACAGAAATACATCTTACTGTGAAAAAAACTGTCTAACTATCACGGTTCATGAGATACAGCCTGATAACAGACAGACAGAAAGCGGAGTCTTAGTTATAGGGTCCCGTTTTACCCTTTGGGTACGGAACCCTAAAAAATAAAATAATAAGAAGTTTAAGTGATTTCTACATGTTAAGAACTCACAAAAATAGTAGCCCACTTTCCGATATCACAAAAAACCGTACAAACATCGAATTTTCCGGTCAATCGCACTAAAATACCGCCCACACTGTTTAATGTGCAGTAGTAACACAAAAGCGTAAAACCTCTCCTAAACCTCGTTTATACCCCACCGCTGGTTTTCCATTACATTTACGAGGTATGTTCAAGGGCCATGGGGCCCACGGGTGCGAATGTCGAAAAAGGTTTTAAAAGTTAACCGGTTGTGTTTTAATCGAATTCCCGGCGGTCGAGGGAAACCGTCATGGATCAAGAAAGAAACAGATAAGCCGCTCTGGGATTTCTAAAACCTTTTTTGAGAGATGTCAAAAATATAAGCAATGATGGGACGTCGTGACTGAATAGATCTCGCGTTTGGAGACTGTTTTTTCACTCTATGTCCGCTAATGGGTGCTTTTGAGAGTGACGGTTCTGTTTATGCGTTGGTTTGGACACAAAAAATACATTATCAATATAAAATCTGGGTGGATATGAATACCCAATAATTTTCAGCGCAGCTGGTGGATTTCTGTTGTGTCTGTCCACCTTCATGGGAACAAGGTCTGATTTCATGTATATTTCATCTTAGCATATGTTTTCTACATACAGCGTGTACCAGCAAGATCCCACTTTAATTAACTTAAATGCGAAAGTTTGTGAGGGTTAGATGGATGGATGTTTGTTACTCTTTCACGCAAAAACTACTGAACAGATTTGGATGAAATTTGGCACATAGATAGTTTATAACCTGAATTAACATATAGTATAGATACTTTTTATCTCAGTAGTTTGATCCCGTGGGACGACTTTCGAACTCCACGTGGGCGAAGTCGCGGACATAAGCTATTGTAGTCATATTTCAGGGTGTGATTCAGACCATTAAACTGAACAACTGTGTCCGTGGGACCACAATCGAAATCGTAAAAGAAATTATTAGCTATCCAGCAAAAAACCCCAATACTCGACCCACATGTATGGGATAGCTGATTTTATTTCGATGGTGGTCATAAGGAGAAGTTCTGGAGTTTAGTGGTCTGAATCACACCCTGAAATATGACTACCTACACTTTTCTGGTACACGCTGTAGATGTCTTTTTAACTATTTTCTACAATATCCCGTTTCACTGGGAGATGTACAATTAGACTAACTTCGACAATTTGTATAAAGTAGTTGTAATCATAAGCCTTAAGCTCGCTTCTTGGAAATGAAGCTTTGAAGCTACACGACAACAAGATTAAAGAATTTTCCTTTAATTCTAAGAAGTAATCTTGTGACAGCATAACAAGCCCGCAAACACAACTAATTATTCCTCTAATGGCGGTTTGTTAAAGCAAAGTAAAGGATTATTCTGAACCCGCGGCCTACCTGTAAACTTTGCCCATAAATATCTCCACGACATCGGAAAGGCCTAACTGTAGTTTTAAAAGAGGTCTGTTTATAATAACTCGTTCATCTTATTGGCAGATATCTAAGCCGGCTACTTATTGGACTTGTTTAAATTTTGCTTTGAAGGGACCTTCGTGAATAAACAGAAGCGGAAGAAGTTCCAGATTTTTAGCGAAAATTGAAGCGGAAGTTGGAAAAAAATATTGGGGATGTGACATCGTTAATACATAACATCGCGCCTGTAATTCCCGAACAGTAAGGCAGAGGTGTACCTGTAGTACATGAGCCAGTTATATTTAAGTCCCACGTAATAGAGGGCCATCAACAGGGCACAAATACAAACTCTGTGGCTGCTACTGAAAAATTCCTAATGGAAAAACCCAATACCACAGCCCGACCCGGGAATCGAACCCAGGACCTCATGCTTAGCAGTCGCGTTTGCGGCCACTCGACCAACAAGGAAGCCTAGTCCAATGAAATCGTTAATTTTCTATGGATAGTACACTGGCATTCGGTCTTTATTCATAAAATCAAAGATGCGCAAGAAAATATTCAAGCGCATAATGCATGCAAGTGTTTGTCTTACATCCATCCTATTTGTGCTACATCGTTTATTATGCGCACAGCCAAGGAGTGGAATTCACTGCCTTCGTCGGTGTTCCCAAGTTCATATGACCCCAATCTATTTAAGTCGCGAGTTAATAGGCTTCTTTTGGGTTAGCTCGTTCCATCGTCGACCTCATCTCTGTCCTCAGGACTAGTTTGAGGTCAAGAGTAGGCCCATCAAACATAAAAAAAAAAATCCCCTAGTGACGTGTGCTACATTCGAAGTTTGATATTTTTCATGCTGTAGTTTTAAGAACAAAATCAAATGACAAAATTATACTCGTCACTTAAACTGTTGATTTTTAGAAAACCCTCGATATTCCTACTACTGACTAAAGACTACGTAAAAATAACGTAGTCTTTGGTCAATACTTAAATCAAGCGACATACAACACAAACTTCTACCGCCTCCAGTCGAAGGGCGTTGGCCATGACAGCTGCTGTCCGATATAAACCGATATACGATTGTACAGCCTTCAATCTGTGTTGCTTGTGTCTCGCCGACGCCATTCCTATTTTTGTTAGTCCCATTTTAGGAAGTTCAAAAGTGTTGGAAATTGATCTGGTTTTCTAGATTTTAGGTGTAAAAATGGTATCAAGTACTTGTGAGCGGATATGTACGGTATAGTTTTAGTTTAATTTCTAGTAGGGCGGGTTTTATTGTGACCGTCCTATCTTATTAACCGACTTCTAAAAGGTGGAGGTTATCAATTCGACAGTTTTTTTTTGTTTGTATGTTCAGCGATATCTTTGCCAATTGTGAACCTATTTCGATGATATTTTTTTTTTTGAAGAATATTATTCTGTGGTAGTTTCGTTTAAATTTGGTGAAGATCTGATGCTGATCTTCGGAGATATACAACGGAGCTCTTCAATAATAGACAGCAAATCTGTCGTGATTTCTGCAATCGGATGTTTATTGTTTACACAGTATCATAACATAACGCCTGTATGCTCTGAGGGGGTACGCAGATGTGTACAGTACACCTAGATTTCGACAGTTAGGTTAAGTTACATTCTATTGGGGATAAGCCTATGACCATAAATGTTAACAATGTAAATAAATGCATAGCAAATATTTATATAGGTTATTACAACTAAAAATGGAAAAATAAAAATAAAACTTTTTGCAAAATACAAAACCGACTTCAAAAACACAAGAAATGGAAAAATAACTTCGGTTTTATTTTTTGCAAAAAAAGTTTTTTCGTATAGGACATTATTTTTAAAACAACAGTATTAATTGCGTGTTTCTTGAATCTAAAATGTAGGATAGTAGAAGTGAGTCCTTTGATCTTTTTACGTTTGCTACTTTCTATTTGCTTGTTGCATTTCGAATAATTTTAATGTTTCGCGACAAAATTTTCCTGAGCTCATTATAATTAATGTTGTTTAGGAAATCAGAATGCAAGAGCTTGTTAAAACTCAAAACTTAAACATTCGTATCTTCGTCTGCGAGAAACAAATACGTAAAGTTGTACATTTCGTATCAACCATACGTAGTATCATAAATCCGAATAAATACATAAACGACGAAAAATTCGAATATTAACGAATGCTTCAGGGCGCGTTCCCACTATGTCGTGACGACTAATTTATCGTTGGATAATATATGGAAAAGTCATGGACGACAGTTAATCGTGTCGTTCTATATGTGAACACTTCCATTTAAATACACAAGTCACGACGCTGTAAACGACACGATAATCTGTCGTCACGACATAGTGGGAACGCGCCCTCACGGTCAAAACAAAAATGGCATCGCTCATCGAAAATACAGGTTTAATTCAGTTAGTTGTCGACACGTGACAGACGATCCAAATTCAAGCGTTACGTATGATTGAATTTTTTAACATGGCAACCTTTAACTAGGAGGATTTTAATGATCAATCAAGCATTTTAGTTGTTTCGGAGTTTTGAAACATATAACTAGGGAAAGCTTTTACAATGTTAGACGTTTACTTTCCACAGCAACATGTTTTTCTGAAATATAGTTTTACATAACTTGGTGTTGGTATTCTAGAATTTAATATTTTTAAGTAGATTTTTAAATGATAAGAGCAGTGGCCAAGATCAGGGGGTCTAAAATGGCCGCTTTAGCAGAATCAGGGTCTCCCTTGTTTTACCGAAAAGAAATTGCCAAATTATCACTTCCCAAACAAATTTTCGCATAATTTCATTTGCCAAATTATTACTTACCAAAAAATCTCTTTACAAATAATTGTTACGAAAACCTATGTTTGGCAAGTGAACGTTTGAACAATAACTTGTTCACCAACTAGTACTTTTACCATTTTTTATCTAGTCAAATATTTCAGTTGGTATAACATATTTTACGCAAAATTAAATAAGCCAAATATTTGGTGTCGTCAATTTTAAACTTGCTATTTCAGTCAAAAGCACTATTAACTATAGTTGGAATCTCCTATTTGGATTCGGTTGGGGCTCCTATTTCTGTCTGCAGGGTTTACAGGCACCTAACTAACCGAACCTCGGGGTGCCCCTGACGTCGACCGTCTAGGGTTAGCGTTTCCGTCAGCAGGTCGACGGATCCCCGCTGCGCGGGGCTCCTATTTCTGTCTGCAAGGTTTACAGGAACCTAACTAACCGAACCTCGGGGTGCCCTTGACGTCGACCGTCTAGGGTTAGCGTTTCCGCCAGCAGGTCGACGGATCCCCGCTGCGCGGGGCTCCTATTTCTGTCTGCAAGGTTTACAGGAACCTAACTAACCGAACCTCGGGGTGCCCCTGACGTCGACCGTCTAGGGTTAGCGTTTCCGCCAGCAGGTCGACGGATCCCCGTTGCGCGGGGCTCCTATTTCTGTCTGCAAGGTTTACAGGAACCTAACTAACCGAACCTCGGGGTGCCCCTGACGTCGACAGTCTAGGGTTAGCGTTTCCGACAGCAGGTCGACGGATCCCCGCTGCGCGGGGCTCCTATTTCTGTCTGCAAGATTTACAGGAACCTAACTAACCGAACCTCGGGGTGCCCCTGACGTCGACCGTCTAGGGTTAGCGTTTCCGTCAGCAGGTCGACGGATCCCCGCTGCGCGGGGCTCCTATTTCTGTCTGCAAGGTTTACAGGAACCTAACTAATCGAACCTCGGGGTGCCCCTGACGTCGACCGTCTATAGGGTTAGGGTTTCTGTCAGCATCTGTTAAATTTCAATTACGCTATATTAAATCCTTTTGTGTTATGTCTTCATTCCAAAATTTTTGCCTTTTACATTTTTTGTCATAACAAATCATTTGACTAAACGTTTATTGTCTTAATTTTGTTTGCTGTAATAAATCATTTGACTATAGACCAAATGCCTTAATGACATTATCCTTGGTAATAATCTGCCAAGTAAACATTTGACCAAATGAAAATGTGCGTACTAAAATTATTCCAAATATTACATTGGTATAAAAAAAGGTTGCTAAAATTTGTTTGGGTAATGAAAATTTGGCAAAATCTTTTCGGCAAAACGGCAGGTCCCGCAGAATCATAATAGGATAGTAATATGAATTACGTTTAAATTCGTAAAATGGTCACAAGGATACAATTCATAATAGTAGGTACGCCTATGACCATTTTAAGAATTTAAACGCAATTCATATTATTATCCTATATATGATTCTGCTAAAGCGGTCATTTTAGACCCCCAGGCAATATTTTTCAAAGCATTTTGTATGTCTTCAAGGACTGACATAATATCAATGTACAAAATGTTTTGACTTTCACATCATCTTTATCGCTGATAGAATGTAACTTTCTCGAGGCTCTAGGCTTACTTATAATTAACATAACGCTGTTGAAAAACATACAAGAAATGTGATGCATAAATCAAACTTTTTTAATTATTTGATTTGGTTGGTTGACTTTTTATCTTTATAGGTGTTCTGGGAGTCAGGAAAAACATGTTCCTCGTACAAAAGAAGATTCTAGAGCACGTTCCATTTCCATGAAACTTTGAAATTCAATAAATTCCTAACTGTCTGACGTCTTTCTCGGATATCTGGATGGCATTCGGTGAATCATGTCTAGGTATGCTGTATGTATTTGGTAGTCATTAGGGACGTTTTTGATGCATGCATTATCTAAACTAATAATGTTGTTGTGTTTTGAAAAATTATCAGTGGGATTTGATTTGTTTTTTCAATTTCTTGAAGAAGCGGTTTTTTTAATCTTTATCTTTACCTTATCATCATCATCAGGGATTTTTGAACAAAAATGCGACGATGTACCCCATCCCATCCCATCGTACTTCTACAAATATCAACTTATTTCCTATACTTAGCTTATCATATAAACACAAAACCTAATGAACTTAATGTAATTTCTTATCAAATAAAAAAGTATATAACATTTTTGTTGCTTCAGAGGTTAACTAAAACACAATGGTACACTCCATCATACATTAGATACCTACAATTTCATCGCGTTATGAAGTGCATTTCTCTTATTAGTATATCGGACACATTCCACCAACACATGCTGTGCATCCTATTGATATTTGCATGAGATAAGAGCAAAGTTGTTATAAGGCTATTTAACATCACGCTACTAGTCAGGCGGCGTGGCTGAAACTGGCCGAACCGGCTACAGCTAGTGTCGAAGCTATGAAATAATCAAATCTTCAATCAATTTACGGAAGTAGAGGTCTCAACTGTCGGGTAGTTCATGCAGTATTAAATTAGTAAATTATTTTCTTGGCGCGTGGCATTGATCGAAATTAACGCCGCCATCTGGATTTCAATTCGCAGATAATTTTACACATATTATTAAACATCCAACCAGTTTTTTTTTTAGCCTTATTATGATAAAACAATTTAAGGATATTACATTACTGTAATGTCCTTAAGGAGAATGCTCCAACCAGCCCGCGAAATTCAAAATTTCTTGGGTTTTTTTGCAATTTGCAGGCCAGTGCTAGGTTGTATGTTGATTAAAATATTATTCGCGGCTGTAAGACATAATATATGTAGTTACAGAATTATAATCATCAAAATCATCAATAAAACGCTCTAAGTTCATAAAGCTGTAGGAATGACTTTTTCTGTTTTTTTTGGTTTCTACGCCTTTATGAACTTGGAAGGTTGTATTGGTGATTTTGATGATTATAATTCTGTAACTACATACGTCTTACAGCCGCGAATAATATTTTAATCAACATACAACCTAGCACTGGCCTGCAAATTGCAAAAAACGCAAGAAATTTTGAATTTCGCGGGCTGGTTGGAGCATTCACCTTAAGTGTCATAAAGTGTGTGCTTGTGTTTGTGTCATCGTCTAGGAATAACTTTAAAACACCAGCTTCAGATTCAACAAGATTATGTATTAGGTGTCGAAACTAACTAACTTCCTAGTTCGGTAATACATAGCTACGATTTCTAAACCCAGCTGAATTTGACGTCAAGAGTTGAGATAGCGTTGCTTCCGCCTGTGCCAACTAGGTTTTGCTGGCTCGGGTGGTAAAAAGTACGATCGTATTGAGCTCGATTAAGTTCACACTAGCGCTTCTGTAATGTGTTTTTAACGTAATAACGCTATTCACTCCAGCTGCAAAAAAACCGAGGGCTTAGTCGAAAAAATCAAAGATAGCGATGGTGAACCGTGAAAGACATTTCAACTTTTCAGTAGTTTCTGCAAAGAAGTGCATATAAATGTTTCGGTGTGTGAATGCAGTGTTAGCCTAGTGGTATTAACGTCGGATTGCCAAGTCATAGATGTCGAGTTCTAACCCAAGTCACGCACCTCTAATTTTTCGGATTCATGTGCTTATTGTATAATTATCACTTGCTTCGGTGAAGGAAAACATCGTGAGGAAATCTAACCAATATGCCTGAGAGACATTTCTTGACGGTATGTAAAGCCAAGTCAGAGGCCCATGGGCGGCATAAAATCTCTGATACTAGGTTAGGCACTAACCACACGAAAAATATAGAAGACAGAAAGAAGAAATAGTTTCTGCCAGTCCTGTTGAAAGTCCTCGTTTTGGTGTTATGAATGTTCCATTATCGACATTATAAGCCTAATATCTTATAACGTTTCCTATGCTCTCATCTATATTTATATATGTCGGATTGTCAGGATTTATTCAGTTAGGCTCGTACATCGAGTGTACGACTAAACGCCGACAGACACTACGCCGAATGACTGAACACCGACAAGACTTTACTTTGACGGGACTCTTCGCCGACAGGACATTTCTCCGACAGGACACTTGGCCGACATGACACTTCGCCGACAGGACTCTTCGCCGACAGGGCTCATCAGCGACGCAAATTATCTCCGATAGTCAGAAACTTACTTTGAAAATCGATTGTGCTTTTCTTGTAATTATACAATTCATAATAAATAAATATCTTGCATTGGTTATTAGTATAGGTACATCTTTCTTATATATAAAATTCTCGTGTCACAATGTTAGTTACCATACTCCTCCAAAACGGCTTGACCGATTTTTATGTTTTTTTTTTTATTATCGGTCAAGCCGTTAAATACATAATAATAAAAAAAAAGAAGTACACTCCGTACATCATGTAGGCAAAAGATGGATTTCTTGCAATGAAAACACACTCATTGCGATACACTGTTTCTATTAAACTAACAAATTACTTGAAATTACAATTTAACACAATAATACGGGGCACAATGAATCGGGTACAGTTCCAGGACGTCTCAACTGCGCTGCGATCAGCCATTGAATTGTCGTCGTCGCCTCAAGCTGTAAACATCAGGGCTCTGTAGAAGCACGCTGTGGTGTGGGTAGACATGTAAGTAGGTCGCGTGATGTCACCACTGCGTACATATATATATATAAAACAAAGTCGAGTTAGTTACACCATTTATAACTCAAGAACGGCTGGGCCGATTTTAATGATCTCTGACTTGTTGGATTTGTCTCCGTGAATAGCAGAATAACTATTAAATTAAACATGTATCGGAAAAGTTCACGGAAAAAAAGAGTTTTTAAATAAATTAGGTTTGGCATCTATCGCAATTGGCAGCTCATGTCACGCAGGAAGTGTAGGTAGGTAGGGTAGGTAGGAAAAGGTATATTGCAACGCATGCTGGGCACAGCTAGTTAAATATAAGAATATTATTAAGAGTCCTCTAAACCCTTCTAATAGATGTAATATTGCAACATTTTTCAGTCAATTTTAAAACCATAAGTCAGCTATTCCACTGAAAAAAAAAAACATATTAAATCAATCGTCTGTGGTTATAAGATAAAAAAGAAATCCCTATCACCGCTACGAAGAGCACTCAATACTCATTTAAATGGAGGGTGGCTAGAGATTCCTGAAGGCAATTTAAAAACTAGACTTTACGGCTAGAGTGCCACACTTTTATTGGTTTTCCTGACTTCCGCTGATTAACTGCTACTCTGATATTGCGAGTTTTAGTTTGGCTCGTACAGACAAGTTTTGTTATCATTAAATTTTAGTTTATAATGCGGTATTTTTCGTCGGTATTGCTCTGAGAAGGCAAAATGTAAACAAAATTGGCCATGGGGGTGGCTTTTACCCTGCAGTGGGACAGGGTAGGTTATGAAAACTAGTTCGTGGGTACAACATGTGTTATTTTTCAATTCCATCTTCAAGGAAAAGAGCTTCAACCAGTTTTTGCCAAACCAAATCTGTTAAGTTTAAAAGTAATGTCCGAAAATATTCAATCAGTATTTATCAATAAATACAGATTGATTTATTCAATGAAAATGTTTATATAAATTTTAAATTCAATTATTAATATTCAACATCTCTAATTATTCGTGGAATTAAAAAAGTAAACAAGTACAGATTAAAATGTGTAAATAGGTACCGTCCGTCAGCGGAAAATAATTTCATGTAAACGTTCACAAAGCTTTTTGGGATTATGAAACCATTCTGGGTGAGTACTTGCTTTTGTTAAAGCGAGGGTTGAATCAATCGAGTTTCAAACATTCAGATCAATTGATTTTCCCGTTAGTGGACCATGACTTTATGTTTTGTGTTCCTACGTTATATAAATTGGGCATGTGCCTTTGCCAGTCGGCCATTTATCAATAAAACGTTGAGTTGTTGTCAGTCCTATGTATACTGGATATGAACACTATGTGCCGATGAATATAAATGTGGAGTTTTTGGTTTGAAAAACAGCCTGTTATTTTTTTTTAAGCGTGTGGTATTCGACGATGTGAAAGAGGATGATCGATGAACTTACGGGCAGTTGCCAGACACATTCTTATACACAGACGGTTTTAACATTACATTAATTCATACCTGTATTTTTCTGGTTAGGCAGAGGTGCGCCATAGTGCACCTATGTTTCGGCAGTTATGTTTAAGTTATATGTCATCAACCGGGTACGAATCTAGACTACGTTGCTGCTACTGAGAAAAAACCCAATAATACTTTGTCCCCTCCAATCGAACCCGGGATCTCATGCTCAGCAGTCGCACTTGTAACCACTAGACTAATGAGAACAAACAACATTAATAAATTAGGGAAATTATCATAAACAGTGGTTACGAGATTTCAATACTTGCTTCTATTAGCTACTATATGCATCATTTCAGTGCAGTACAAGTACCTAATTATAAAGTTAAATATATGGCTACGTCATTAGTATCATTTCATTTGCCTAGCCTTTTCCCAACTATCTTTGGGGTCGGCTCCCAGTCTAACCGGATGCAGCTGAATACCAATATTTTACATGGAGCGACTGCCTATCTGACCTCCACAACCCAGTTGGTCCAATGGGTAATACGATATCCTTGGTAAGACTGGTTGTCAGACTTTCGGGCCACTGACTACCTGTAACGACTGCTAAAGATCTACAAATGACAGCCGGGACTAACGGCTTGCTTTCTGAGGCACGTAGGAAACTCGGTATGTAATACGGTCACCCATCCACATACCAACCTAGGCAAGCACGGCTTAACCTAAAGATCGACCCGAGTGCCTGTTATTATTAAACCACGAGCTCCTCGGCTACGTCATTAGCATGTGGCAACATAATGAATGGCTACCGTTTTGATCCTATAAACCTAAGATAAGAACATAAGTAGTTTTAGGCACCGGAATTTAAAAAATGAAACTTATCAGGACAGATGAGCCAGAATCGTCACACAGTGGGTCCTTGAATGGGCTGCGAGACTGTTCGAAAGAGATATAGGTACCGCGGCCCTGGAACATAAAGGGCAAACGAAGGAACATGGATGGTTTTTAGTCAGTATAAGTCTGACACTCCCTTCGGCTCCGCCCAGAGCGGGAGGAGTCATTTGATGATTTCCCATCCGAAAAAAAAAGTGGGTCCTTGAAGACGGGTGTCGTCACCCAGGTGATTTGGACTTGTTCCTGAGTGATTGGCCATAGAAAGCAGTCTTCTATTAAATAATAATACACAACTAAAGACTATTATTATGTAAAACTGGATTATTGCCTGAAACTTTTTGACGATAACATAAACATTCTGAAACTGCAACAGCATACCACCAACAAAAACATTTTGTCGCTTAATAATTTGCAAACTTGGCCCATCCGAAGCATGTGAAACACTCAGCGTGTATGCGAAACAGCTTGAAACACTTTGTGGAACCTGTGATAAATGGATTCATAAGCAGAAAGAGTACCGGTGGCCATGTCCCGGAAAATTGTGTAGTTGTAGCCCTATAAATCTACGAGGGTGGGGCAACAGTGAATTTATGTGGGCTAAAAATAGAAGGTGTACCTCAAGGATGCATATTTGGACCACAAATGTGTAGGAAATGCGAGCGTGAAAAGGGTTATATTTTTGCGGTCCTGCTGTGCGAAACAGGAAGCTAAATAATTTCTATTATGTAAATGTTCAACCATACTAAATGTTGGTAATTAATAATGTTTGTATTTCAGGTTACTATACGAATATTATAATGACACAGTATCTACTCGTACAGGCATATAAAGTAATTAATTACGCTGTCACTCCACGCTGCCATCATTAGAACGAGTCGATATCATGAGCCGCCATTACCTTGATGGCGATAGTATGGAGAAGGTAGAGGTTACAGTTTATTACATTAAGGATGTTGATAGTTTAGATTGTCTATGTTATAAGGAAATCGATACTGGCGATAGATATATATCGAATTGCTACTTTGGACACTTGTTCCGGGTTGATATCTCGTTTATGAAAGTTTTAAGTTTGAGTATTAGAAACCACTAAAGCGACTTTATTGGCTAATATTATTAGGTGTGTAAGATAAAAGACGTTGGGCTTTTAAAGACCGAGTCATATCTAAATAGTTGACAATCTATGAACAAACAATAAGAAAATACTTTCTTCGCAATATTACGTTGAATCGATAATAAAAAGCACGATAGCGATGGAAGACTTTCATATACGTTTTGTGTGGCAAAGAAAATATAAGCCACCTATAAAATCTATAGTTTATTACGTTTTTAGAAGTAATGTAATTTCTTCAATTTACATTATTGCAACTCCACATGTTGGACATTAGGCGCCTGCGGTAAAATATGTTGCAAATACCTAGTTCCTCATTATTACTGCTAGTATAATATGTGAACCGATAAACCCAAGTGCACTTTAAACTGAAATTGAATTATAAACTGATTAAGCGTGAGAATGGCTACCTCTTGCTTTAGTTTAGTCTAATGTTCTGATAGTTAAAACAACAATACCAGAAATGTTTATTCTCCAATAACTTAGGAAAACATATTGACATTCGGCGATGCGACTCACGTTCTACATATACAGCACAAAGCGGCTAAATTACGGGAGTCCAGTGGCTTTGACATTTTGAAATACTTGGAGGGAGTTGAAAACCACCTCATTGGTTCAATACCGTAAAACAGATTTCCAGTTTTGGCAAAGTGTTGGGACGACGGTTTTTCAGTCAGGTTAAGTGTTACTAACTTATGGTTTGGGATTGTATCCAGTAGAATAATAATAGGTAGCAGAATATCACGCTTGTGTAAGGTGTATAGAGCCTACTCCGCTGCACTCAAATTAATTGTGCTAACATCCGATTTAAGGTGGCGGTGAGCTTTTTGCAAGCTTTATGTAACACGAATTATAACTACGGTCCGCTCTGCTGAGAAATTCCGAATGATCCGAATGTCACACTATGCCTGACCTAAGAATCAAATTCAGTACTGTACCCTTCATCAGTCGTGCTTGCGGCTACAAGACATAGAGGCCCTTTAGTGTGTTAAAATAAAGATGTTAGTAAGCGATTGTGGTTCAATAGCACCCACCACTCGCTTAAATAAAATAAAATATCGATAGTACATATGCTGTTTACGGCAAACATCTATAATCCGGTGCACAAAAGAACTGAGTTATGATAACCTAGTGGCTTTGACAGTTGGCAATACTTGGCAGGAGTTGTATGTATTGTGTGGATCGAATGGCTGTTATCACGGCTTGAGTGGCGACGCGGGAAATATATTTAACATTCTGTGCGTATTTGTGGATGAAAAGTTTGAGGAAGTGGGTAGACGGATATTGAAGATGAGAAATGGGTATTGATGATTTAGTGACTTATTGTAATCGGCCAGTGACGTGTTTCTATTTACAGAAATAATTCTCTTTTTTAGACAAGGACTCAGTTATTTGTCATTGCGGTTATTTACTGCTGATTTCGGATGAAGACGTAAAATGCATAGGCACCTATTGTCAAGTTTTGTTTTCATATAATGTTGAAAATACCGAGGGCAAGATAGAAAGAAGTGCAATACCGATCCGGCCCGTATGGACAATATCGATATTTTGTTCGCCAACAGACAGCGTATACAATGACAATTGTTACAAAATCATCGGTTTTAGCAATACGTAAAAGTCATGGAAAGCCTTTTTTGTCCGGAAAAGAAAAACTGCGGCAACCCCGTAAACAACGTTGAAGACTGAATTTTCCATTGCAATATACCGTACCATACTGTTCGCCAATTTACCATCACACAATCAGCGAGTCGTACCTACCAAGTTACTACTCCGCACAACTTCCTCAAAACTTTACCAACACCTACACTTTCAAGTACGAAAATGATTGGGTCGACCTTTCAACATGAATTGGCAATAACTTAGTTAGCGCTACCTTTAATCTGGCAAGGCGCATCCGCTGATGGTTTTCCGATTCTATTAGCCGCAAAGCGGAGGTGATGGAGGTTTGATTAAGCGGAATGAGTGAAGGAAACGACCTATTTATTAAGAACCCAGTTACTTACACCAAAATCTTAGCGGAATAGCGGCTTTCGTCTTTATGTGCGTTTTCGTTTTGTTCCGGAATGAGATAGCGATTCATTTGTAAGTCAAATGTTTCCATTTAGTACTTCCTTTTTTAAATCCCTTGATGTATTTTTTTAGCAGATACCCTACTGCCCTAAGAGGGTAACGATTTTGGAGTTTTAGATTGCTTTGGAAAATGTGTATTTTACGAGCGGATCATTGTCCGATGATGATATGAGATAGATGTTTTTTTATCCCTTAGAAGTGACATCGTAATCGGTGTTGACGTATGAAGCAATGTGTAGAACTATATACTTCACATGTAATAAGGCGAGTTTGTCATAAACGTAAAGTTCTGAAGTAAGATAAAGGAAGTTCTTTGTAAACTTTTTGTATGTTAAAGTTAGATTGGATGTATGTATGTACTTCTTCTGTATCTGAAGGTAAACGTTTTATCGAATTTTGTAATCACAAGGATACAATCGAAAAGTTTGTGTGTTTGTTGAAAGTCTCCAACTTTGTGAATAAAAGGGCAATCTTGGTCTTTTACATACACGATTATATCTGTTGTTAAAGAGTTGTTTATGAGTAGCTGTCTCTATATTGTAACTTTCTAAATAATTTCGTAAATCTTAATTATATAAACTTCACCTGTCACTATATTCGTACACGCTAATGAAATGTGAATGTCTATGGTTGGGTCCAGTCCAGCTTGAAAGATAGGTTAGTTTCGGTCCCGTTAAGTGGCACCTTGCGAGATTCCTTATAATAATAAAAAGAGGGTCCTCACTCTGTCGCCAGGGAACACTATGATAAACTGTATGATACCGGTGGGCTACAATTTTTAATATTTTTAAATGTTTTTTTTTTAAATATTTGAAAATGTAAAATTACGAAAACATGGTAAGAGAAAGTCATTAAATATAAGATGTAATGAAATAATAATAGTTTTGGCAACAAGCTGATCTTAATTCATAATAACCTGATATTTTTTTGTTATTGCATAATTCATTGTTTAATATCAGCTTTTTTTCAATATATCGTTGGTATAATGGTCTGACCTCTACGTAAAAACTACGTACGTGTATTTCATAATTCAATTTCCAAACTTCTCTTTCATTGCTCTGTTAGTTAAAACGGGTTATTGTACATTCGCCACAAAGTAAATTCGTCACATTTTGTAAACTCCATACATTGAAAGTGTATTCGCCACATGCATAAAAAATATGTGTAAATTCGTCACAAGTCTCCATAGGTACATATTTTTTGCATAAAGTACTGGTAGAAAACAAAGTTATTGATTTTTAGCGCTTGAAATGAAAATGATTTCTAAAATCTTTCTTTTCTCCTGCGCTCCTGCACATGCTATCACGCGCTTGCTCGCTCTCTTTCTAGCCGTACCGGTCAATGCATCAGTCCAGTCATCCAGTGGCTCACTTGACCTTGTCGATCCTTGTCGATACGCATGTGGTGTTCTCAATGACTAATATTATAGTTTTCTTTGGGTGTTCTGTTGCAAATGTGATCTGCTTAATATTGTAGTTACCAAAGAGTTATAGCACATAATATATTATTAGGAAGAAATATGGTTGTACGTCGTATTAGGAAAAAATGAGGTTGCACGCAGCACGTCATGTTAGCTCTATGGAAAGGGGTGACAACTTCTTATTGTCGTTGATGGGGTGGCAGATTGGTAGAGGAAGATCGCTCAAGGGGCAGTAGGATTTTTAATTACCTATTTGTTTACTTTCTCGTTATTTTTAAATGTAATTACGTATGAGTTCAATTGGTTTTGTTTTGTGGTGGTTTAGGTCAGTTTCCAGTGGTTGTTGTTTTGTTCCTAAGTTACAATAAATAGTTGTGCTTATTATTTTACGTATCTTGTTGTCTTTTTTAAAACATCTTCACTTCTGATTGCTAAATATATAATATCGATGCTAGTTAGTTAGATTGGTGCATCTCTGAAAAAATGGATCATAATCAGCCGGGCACAAGCTTGGGTGGACATGGTGTAAGTATATTATTATATAATGCAGAATTGTTTTTAAAAAGAGTAGGTATATATTATTATGGCTAAAATTTCCAAAAAATAAAAAAAATAAAAATGAAATAAAATAAAATTGCATCCCCTATTTTACCCTTTTTGTGGTGGAATTCCCAAAAATCCTATCTTTTTGGATACTTAATCTTCACAAAAAACACACCCTCCAAGTTTCATATCTCTAGGACCAGCGGTTTGGGCTGTGTGTTGATATATCAACAGTCAGTCAGTCAGTTTAGCTTTTTATAGGATCATATAGATTGTTACATTTTTCTGCTGTCTGTACGGAAATAAACAATATGGCGGATTTTTATACATGAAAATAGAGCTGTGGCGAGTTTACACATACTTTATTTCGTGACGAATTTACTTTGTGGCGAATGTACAATAACCCGTTAAAACTCTCGCGTTAATTGTTAAGGATATAAAACAATGGACTGCAAAACAATTGAAAAGTTCGAATTGCGCGCTCTCACCGAGGGTGTCCCTTGATTGAATACGACCCTCGTCAATTTCACATCTTTGTCAGAGGAAGTACAATGTTATTTGTTGCTGTTCTATGAGATGTTCGCTCACTTTGATACACAATTGGAAAAGCTTTTGTAGGGAAGGGTTTCTTAGCGCCAAAGTGTTGGAAACCACCGATCTTTATTTGATAGAGAGAAAATTGACGGAAAGATAACGGTGAAATCATTTTCACTTTTACTTATTTCATCTGTAAGTGATATTGGGACGAAGGTTTCGGTTACGTTGACTTTTATTTCTTGAATTATGTAATAATGATTGTTTATGGTTTGCACGTGTTTTTTTCACGTGAATCAGCGCTAAAGGCTATGAAAGAACTGCTTTTCCTTTTACAGTTGCATGGACACTTAAGACAGTTTAGAAAGTGGGTTATGTTGGTGTATGGTCACAGGAAAAAACCAGTAATAACCATCGAGCGGAAATTGAAATAAATTAAACTTATTCTGTCACTTACGGGGATATCTTCCGTGATTATTAATTATTTTGAGCTCCCGATATTTCGATGCAAGCGCCATGATCGCGTGATGATCGAAAAACCGTGAAGGCTTAAAGCAGTGTTTAGAAATAAATTGTAGATATACGTTTTATTTCTTCAAACGAATTATAACGTTTCAATATCTAAAACGCAGTTCTAACACAAAATTGAATTCAACCGTCGTTCAAATCAGCAGGGACCAGGGAACCAGCAAAGCGCAGCGCTAGATAATTCCTAATATCAATGGATTTACAGTCGAGAAGGCACGCCAACGCGCTGCTGCACTGCGCTGCGTCTCCACTTTATTCTACGGAATACTCCGCTTTAATTGCTGATGTGATTCAAAACTTTATGCAGAGGAAATGTGGCTTCTTGATGGTGTTAAGTTTGGAACATAATTTGTTAAGTTCCGTCTAGGAAAGAGGTTATACATAGTTATTAAAAATTTACTTTAACTAGAGTGGTACAGGACTATTTTGGCGGTTAAAGGACGTTGTAGGGCGTCGCTGTTTGTTAACATTTTTACCATTGCTTTTAAAAATGTACTACAATGTATATGGACATGTACTGAGAAAACAAGAAAAAACGTTAGATACGATATGAGATTATTTTTTATTAGGGTTCCGTACCCAAAGGATAAAACGGGACCCTATTACTAAGACTTCGCTGTCTGTCTGTCTGTCCGTCTGTCCGTCTGTCTGTCTGTCTGTCTGTCTGTCTGTCTCCAGGCTGTATATCATAAACCGTGATAGCTAGAAAGCTGAAATTTTCACAAATGATGTATTACTATTGCCGCTATAACAACAAATACTAAAAATTAAAAAAAAAAATATTAAGGGGGGCTCCCATACAACAGATATGATTTTTTTTGCCGTTTTTATAGATAATGGTACGGAACCCTTCGTGCGCGAGTCCGACTCGCACTTGGCCGGTTTTTTATATAGGAACTTGACCGTTTTACCATAGATACGATGTGACAATCTTAAGCTGTTACTTAAATACATAACTAGTAAGCCAAATGGCTTAAAAGAGCAATTATTTCTTCCCTTTGTTAATTACATTTTCAGTCTATAAGTATATGAGAATCCTGAAATCTCTTAAACAGGTAAATTATTGTACTTCATTAAAAGTTAAGAACACTCAATGCCTAATTTGAAGTTAATTACAAAAATTGTGTAGGTAAGTAGATTTGAATAAAAACGGAAATGTGTAAAAAGCCCTTAAAGTCAAGACTAATTACAATCAATTTACGAGAACCCTTGAGTCTACTCCGTAGAAAACGAGTGTTAATTAAAACTGAAATCACGATTTCCTTTTTATTACGAATTTCTTCCATTAATTGTTAGGAAAAATGTTAGTTCTATTTTCGTTAAAATATTGAAGTTTTTCTTCAATAGTGCTTTCGCTTTGTTCTTTTAATTGTAAATCTACTTTCGTTTGCTTTCTTCAACCAAATTCGGAATTAAGACTAAGTAATAAATTGGCTCAAGAGTCTTAATGTCTCTTCATGACTCTCAGTGATTTTTGAAATAGTGGGACTATCACAAGTAATATCTCCACTTTCATTTCTTCCACAACTGGCACTGTAGAGTTATAATAAGCTCCAACAAACTGTCGAAATCTTTAATGTACTGAGATCAAAGATGGCGGCTACCACATTCGTCCGAAGAGTTTGTCCGTCAAAGCTTTTCTTTGAATAAGTCATTATTACTGAAAAAGATAATCAGGTCATAATGTTTCCACTGTAGTGACACAGGCTACCTCTCTGTGTTTCAACGACTTTGCCCAGTGCGAAGCGAACTTTAATTTAAATAGCTTTGTGTCATCCCGTTCTGTGTGGTATGTTCCTAAGTTTCTCTATTACAAAGTACTATCTCTCTATTACAAGGTACTTGATGTGGTTCACAAAGTGTTAACCGACCAAATGAGCTTGTCCGAGATCAGGAAGGAAAACATTCATGTCTGCCACCGATTGGGTTCTGCGCAAGGCAAAGCCAGACCTATCCTGGTGAGACTTTACACCACTGAGCACCGTCACTTGATTTGGGAGAGCAAAAAGTCACTGAAAGGTACTGGCATCACTATCTCTGAATTCTTGACGCACACAAGACACCGTACGTTCATGGACGCGCGCAAGCATTTTGGGGTGCCGAACTGCTGGTCGGTGGAGGGCAGGATAGCGATCGTCACGTCGGATGGTAAGCGTCACAAGATTGAGACTCCGGGTGAACTTCGCGCGCTGGTCTCGCGGTTCCCCAAGGCCACAGGCGTTTCTGGAGATGCTGCACGGTCAGAGGTACATACTTCTCCTAAGAGTGTGAGCCCAAGCGAAGTTACCGCTACACCTACAAGAGGCCAAAGAAAGGCGCGCCGACGTAACTAATGTTAGTTGAGTACCATTGGATTGTCTGTTTACTCAGTTATTTTGTAAATCAGCCGTATTGTACGATTATTTTTCATAATATGCTCTTTACTTTTAACCACCGCCGTACTTTTAATATTGTATGTTCTCTGTATCACCTTCACATTTTGTTAGAGCATTATGTTTTAAGTCGTGTCGGTATGTTTACAAAACTTTAATTTCTAATGTCACTCACTATTCTATCATTACTGTCAAATTCAATATGACTTTATTAACTTGACGTAAAGCGTTCCATTCCTGTTTCGTTGTAATGCCTATTTGTGTGCATTGCGGTTGTGATTCGTTTTACGCGAATATCTTGTTTATTTAGTTTTTAAAATTTGTTTCTTTGTTTTTCGTGTTACATGACTGTTCTTTTTTATTTTACTTTTACTACTGATTTGTTCAATTTCTTCCAACACACTAGTGAGGTAGGGTGGTTGTATTTGAAAACAACCAGCCGTAAATTTAATTGTAGTTTTTTTTTTCGTTTTGTTTTTTAGTTATTTATAATTATATAATATTTGTATTTATCTATGAATATTCCAGCTGACTTAAATGACAGTTTTTTCTCTTGTTCTTCCTCGACTTGTAGCTTTGTTAGTGCGGACAGTGAGCCTTCGCTTCATACTTTGCATGATAATATTTCCTCTGTTTTTTCTAACTATCCTAACAATCTGCACATAGCTCATATTAATGCTCAAAGTGTTCCTAGCCACTATTCCGATCTTCTGGCATCCTTTAGCAGTGTTCATCTTGATGCACTCCTAATATCTGAGACTTTTCTGAAACCCTCTCTCCTTTCTACGCACTACGCACTTCCTGGTTTTGTTCTGGTCAGAAATGACAGGATTGGCAAGGGTGGTGGTGGTGTTGCCATTTACATACGTGCTGATATACCGCACAAAATTGTAAGTGCGTCTCCATCTCAGTACTCTGGGTCGGCTGAATCATTGTTTCTGGAGATCACCTTAAATCATACCAATGTATTGCTTGCTGTGTTTTATGCTCCTAACCTACACGTTAACTATTTTGAATCCTTAGAATCCTCGCTTAATAATCTTTGCCCATCATACGAGCATGTCATTTTAATGGGTGATTTTAACACATGTTTAATTAAAAATGATTCTCGTTCACATAAACTGCGTTCGCTTTTTTCCTCTTTCAATCTTGAAATTCTACCTCTCTCTGCGACCCATAACTTCCCTAATTGCACGCCTTCTCTTCTAGACCTAATGATCGTATCTTCTCCTCATAATGTTGCTGAATTTGGGCAACTCACTGCAACCTTTTCGTATCATGACCTCATCTACCTTTCATATCGTATCCGACCTCCGAAACGTAAGCCTCGATTCTGTTTTCTCCGTAGTTTTAACAGCTTAGACCTGGAGGCTTTGAAACGAGATGCTGGTGTTATAGATTGGACTCACGTTATCGAAAGCGCCAGTATCGATGAAAAGGTGAATAGCTTCAATGCCATTGTGTTAGATCTCTACGATAAACATGCCCCTCGTCGGCGTATTAAAATTAAACATAATCCCGCTCCGTGGATGACTACCGAAATTAAAAATGCTATCGCTCGTAAGGATAAGGCGAAGAGTAGGTATAGGCGCAGACCCACGGAACTTAATCTCATTCACTTTAAAGCTCTGCGTAACCGCTGCAATCGCATGTGTCGGGATGCCAAGAGACGCTATTTCCATGAATCTCTCGTCGATCGTAACTCCTCAGATATCTGGAAATTTTTAAAGTCCGTCGGTATCGGCAAATCTACCACGAATACCTGTAAAGATGTCGACTTGTGCGCTCTTAACAGGCACTTTTCTTTTCCACCTGTTTCTCTGGCCCCAAGCGTTAAAGCTTCAACTATATTTGAGCTCTCTAACTTGCCGTTACCAAATTGTACACTTTTTAATTTCAGTCCTGTCTCCGAAGACGTTGTCAAAAAGTCCCTTCTCTCTATTTCCTCCTCTGCTGCGGGCCATGATAATTTGTGTTCGAGAATGATTATACCTCTTATTTCAGAGCTGCTCCCCACCCTTACTCATATTGTTAATTTTTCTTTATTCTCTGGTATATTTCCGTCAGCCTGGAAACAGGCTCACATAATACCACTTCCTAAAGTTACCAATCCTTCTTCCTTATCCGACTTTAGGCCCATCTCCATTCTTCCTTTCCTTTCCAAAGTTCTCGAACACATTGTTCATGGTCAAATTTCCAAATATCTGTCGTCTAATGCTCTTATTTCCTCATTCCAATCCGGCTTCCGTACTGGCCACAGTACTGTTACTGCACTCTTGAAGGTTACTGACGATATCCGCTGGGCTATGGACAATAAATCTCTGACTCTCTTAGTGTTACTTGACTTTAGTTGCGCGTTCAACTCAGTGGATTTCGACATCCTTCTTGGGATCCTTCAATCCTATAACTTCTCTGCCGCTGCGTTAGCCTGGTTTGACTCGTATCTTCGGGGTCGCTCTCAGTGTGTCCGCCATGAAGAGATCTACTCTGACTGGTGTGATCTTACTGCTGGTGTTCCTCAGGGTGGCGTTCTCTCCTCTTCTTTTCTCTATCTTCATTAACACTGTTACTAAAGTTATCACCTCCAGCTTCCATCTCTACGCAGACGATTTGCAGCTGTATCAACATTTCTTGCTGGCTGATGCGGAATCAGCAATCAATGCTATGAATCGTGACCTAGAAAGCATTTATCAGTGGGCCAAGTCGTTCGGCTTACAGATTAACCCTGCTAAGTCGCAGGCTATGATTATAGGTAGCAGGTACTATCGCACTGCACTTGACTTGTCATCTTTGCCTGCATTATCTCTGGGTGGCACGACCATAGCATATACTGAAACAGCTAAGGACCTTGGTGTCTTAATTGACAGCAATCTGTCTTGGCGAGCTCAAGTGAATGAGGTTAGTCGTAAGGTTCACTTTTCTTTCCACTCGCTTAAATCCTTACAGAGCTTCTTACCTTTTAAAACCAAAATTTACTTGGCTCAAACTCTGATTCAGCCGATCATTGATTACGCTGATGCCTGCTATTTGGATGCCACCGAGGAGCTTTTGAATAAGCTTGAGCGCTTGCAAAACCTTTGCATTCGTTTTGTGTTTGGTCTGAGGAAATATGACCATGTTTCTCACTTCCGCAAGGAACTCAAGTGGCTCCCTATCCGTCTTCGTAGGAACACTCGCATATTATGTCTCCTCTACAACATCCTTTATAACCCCACATATCCCAGCTACCTGCGCGATCGTTTTTCCTTTACCCGTCCTTCTGATGCTCTGTGTAGATCCCACCTCAGGCATCATCTTAATTTCCCATCCCATAAAACTGAACTATATTCTTACTCCTTCTCTGTTCATGCAGTACGTTTGTGGAACTCACTTCCGCCTAACATTCGAGATTGCAAAACATTATTTCTCTTCAAAAAACAAGTCAAAGAGCATTACCTCTCCTCTATACAGTAATATTCTGTATTTATATGTATGTATATATAGTATAGGAAAATATTTACAATACTAGTATTTTCTAATTTTTTTATATGTGTATATATTAGTATGTATGTTTATTTTTATAGATCTATTTTTGTTTTAAGTTATATAAGTTAAATTTACTTGTTTTGTCTTTTCTACACACTGTGTCTACATTTCTAATCCATGTTTCCTCTCGCAGGTCTGCTGGAAGAAATTTCTTATGAAATAAGCAGTACCTTTGTGCTCTTCTTTGTTAATATATTGTCCTGTTAAGTATCTGTGTGTACATAAATAAATAAATAAATAAAGTTATAATTTCAAAATAACAGATTTTTACTGAATACAACACATACAGATGACAGGGAGGGATATAGCTGATTTTATAAGGAGTAACTTAAGCTACTTTTATTTTAGAAAATGGATTAGGGTTCTTGCTAAAAATAAAACCATTTAAATTTTTAACAAAATCCTTTTGAAATAGGGAAGTAGTATTTTATAATAATTTCATCCGGACGAAGATCGCGGGCAACAGCTAGTAACATAATAAACATCATCACGCCTGTTATGCCCGAAGGGTTAGGCAGAGGTGTAATAGTAGGTACCCTCACTTCGGCAGTTATGTTTGAGTTCTATTGTCATCAATCGGGCACAAATCGGGAATCGGGATTTAGTTATTTTGGCACACAATATAACTAAATCCCTTTAGTCTGGACACAGACAAAACCCAGCCTCGTAGTCTGGTCAGTCCATACACGAACATATTCCTATTAGGTATACGGCACAGCTGGACGGCCGATTACCGTCCGTCCAGTGTTTCATCGGATTAACCAACTACGGCCAGCCACGACGTCTGATGTCCTAACTTTATTAAGGTCGGACCTATTACATTTAATTGTGCACACGATTATGTAGCAAGCCGAGTTGTCTTCGTTAAGTATTTGTGGTACGGTTGAGATGCAAATTATTTTCAATAGTATAACTGATAAGTGATTTATACCTGATTAATAGTGGTGATATCTTTTGGTTGTAAGACATGGTTTTTCTTTGTGGGGACACGCATGGCTCTTTATTTCTCATTTCAATAACGAAGGAACCGTTAATTCCTTTTCCAAAAAATACTATACTACTTAACAATTATATTTTCTCGTATTTTTCATCCAGCCATAATTTTCTCTCTTCAGCATTATGGAAAAACGTATCCAAAAACAACGTTGAAAAGCCTCATGAATAGTAAAGAACCTGTAATATCCTTTATTTAAAAGTTGCAAGTACTTCAAAAGCTAATTGAGAATAATTAAATTATTCACAAACTTCTAAAACACGATGTTTTTGATTAACATTAAAAGGTGAAAATCCCTCAAAATGCTCGTAATTGAGCAGTCTTCTGTTTCTAAATTCAGTTTTAAAATGCTTGTCCTTTCTTGTGACAAATCCCTCAGGCTATTCATGCAATTAAACGTTCTGACCGTATTTGTGGTCGTGATATAACAGTGGGTAGCAATTACATAGATTTCATTAAAACTAACTGCTTGGCGGTAGGTCGTTATAATCCCGCCACACCAAGTGGTCGGCAATGAAGAAATATAAAGGCGGGATAATTAAAATTTAAATCTTCTGATCTTGGTTTAAAGAAAGTTTTTAAAGTTTTTGGCACTTGGTTTTAAATGGTGTCTAAGATTAGGGACGAGATTTTTTGATGTGTGGTTTCTGGAAAGTTTTTTATGTGGCTTTCATAAAAATATAGGATTACAACTGGATATGAGTACGGCCTTCACTCTGCGCTTACTGTGATTGGCTCACCCTTTTCCAAACAAGGTGAGTTTGTGGTCCAGCAGTATGCCGACTGATGATCTTTTGGACGGATATGATGCCTGAATTTTCTTTATTGTTTATTTAGTGGTGTTTGTGTAAAATACACGTGTTTTCTAAATGTACTGTTTTCTGGTGATCAGTCATTGCCTTTTCAAAGATGCTCATGTTCTGTTCATCCTAATCACTGAAAAATGCTTCAATTCATTCATGCATTCATTAAAAAAATATTGTATCTAACGTTTTACTTTTACGTTAACATAGCTATAAATATGATTGTTTGTTAAACTCGTATTTCCCTTAGTTTTATTATAAAAACTATATTACGTTATTATACATATAAACCTGTTCACTAATAGTGTTATACTTCGTACATGGTAATAAGTTACCAGAGTTTTGAGCCAGAACTGGCTGCTAAGGATAGGCGACAGACACTTTGAGATAAACCAGACTCACAAAGGAGCCGGTCGTGCTGAGCAACGTGGGTATTATTAAGTTGTAGTAACATAAAAATGTATTATCCGTTCGACCCTGGGTATAACTTTCAAGTTATTTTTTTTAGTACAGCCGTACTTCGTGGCTTTCAATGTTATGAACTGGTACTGTTACATATAAGTACCTCATTTCCTATTACAGTCTTCATGAGTCACACTTATTGTTCCATGTCAAAATTCAAATTCATTTATTAGTGTGATTTTTGGTGCATTTTACATGACTATGTTAATAATAAACAGTAAGTTCCTCAAAAATCTACCTAAAACTATATATGTATAAAAAATCTTACGAAGAAAGTCCAACCTTTGCATTATATTGGTTATTAAATTGGTTACTTATAAATAAATTAAAAATTAACATAGATAAAACAAAGCTTATGACATTTTATCAAAGAACAAAAAAACTGAATTTTAAACAAGCTGTGCTAGATTTTTAAGACTTCACTTGGACACTCACTCAAACTGGAAATGTCATGTAGAAACTGTTTGTAAAAGCTTAACTAGTACTATGTACATTATATACAGACTACTATAGGACTAAAATAAAAAGACTAAAATAAAGTACCTATTAAAATACTAAAATAAAGTATAGGTATATTGCGGGGATCTTGCGGTCCATGGCCCTTTACGGGGCCCCGGTGTGGGCGCGTTCGTTGAGGTTGCGTGCAAAGCACTACCTGAACGCGCCCCAAAAGGTGGTAGCCGTAAGGCTGATCCGGGGGTACCGCACGATCTCCCGCGAGGCGGCGAGCCTCCTTGCCGGATTGCCGCCATGGGATCTGGAGGCCATAGTCCTCGCGCGCCTGCACGAGTGGCGCGCGGAGGTACAGAGCCGGGGGGTAACTCCGCTGCCGCGGCATATTGTCGCGCGGCGGACAGACCTCCGCCGTGATCTCATGGCGACATGGAGAGAGCGACTATCGCAACCCCGTTCAGGGCACGCCACGATAGTGGCGGTAAGTCCCCTCTTTGAGGAGTGGCTAGGGAGGCGCCACGGCGCCCTCACCTTCCGCCTGACGCAGGTCCTCACCGGACACGGGTGCTTCGGGAGGTACCTGCACCGAATCGGGCGGGAGGAAACGTCCGCGTGCTACTGCGAGGATCGACCGGAGGACACGGTGGAGCACACCGTCGAGGTCTGCTCCGCTTGGGAGGAGCACCGCCGTGTCCTCGTAGCGGCGATTGGCGGCGGCGACCTCTCGCGCCCGGCCCTGGTTCAAGCCATGGTCCGGGGCGAGAGGGAATGGGAAGCCGTCGCCTCCTTCTGCGAAGCAGTCATGCTAGCGAAGGAGGCGGCGGAACGTGAGAGGGAGAGAACCTCCTCACGTCCCAGCCGCCGCGGGAGAAGCACCGGGCGTCGGGGGCCACGCCGTGATGGCTCTCGGCCACCGTAGGCGCGGGCCTGTGGACGGCGAGTAATGGGCTAGCTCGCCGTCCGTCCGTCGTATGACGACGGGCAGGCCGTGTCGACGGCGCGTTCGTGTTCCACGCGCGCCTCAAAGAGATGTCAACAAACGGGAGGGGCCCGCAAGGGCCGGTGCCTGCCAGGGCTGCGGGACTGTTCGAAAGAGATACCGCGGCCCTGGAACATAAAGGGCCAATGAAGGAACATGGGTGTTTTTTAGTCAGTAAGAGTCTGACACTCCCTTCCGCTCCGCCCAGAGCGGGAGGAGTCATATGATGATTTCTCACCCCCCAAAAAAAAAAAAAAAAAAAAAGTATAGGTATATACATAAATTTAACGACGACAAAAGGACACGTCTAAGGCGTCAAAGTACTCCTCCGCATCGCTGTCATCTGGAAACGTGCCCAGAAGACTGGCAGCATTGCCACGTTAAATGGCAATGCTAATTCTTTGCCCAAAGAAAGAGCCCTCTGGTTACGCGACTAGTACTCATATTATGCACTCTATAATCTAGCAAAGATAGTAAATCAGTCCGAAGCCCTAATTTCTTACAAGGCCCATGTTACATCTACGTTACGTTTTGGAATAATATATTGGGGAAATTCCACTGACAAAGAAATTGCGTTTAAGGCCCAAAAAAGATATGTGCGTGCTGTGTTTAAGCTGAAACCAACTGAAAGCTGTATTCTATATTTCAAAAAATGTAAACTTCTAACATTTGCCCTGTTTGTACATTTTTGAGGCAGCAGTATTTATCAAATCCAACTTCCATCTGTTTGAAACATTGAGATCTAAACGAAGCAACAGAGAGATAATTATGGCCACATAGCACTACTGTTTTTTTTTTAACTTTTTTAGGAATGACACCTATGATCTATAATAAGATACCAAAACAAATTTTAGAAATTAAAAACATACACGATTTTAAAAAGGCTTTCCTGAAAATGTTGTATGAAAAAACATATTACACGATGAACGAATACCTAACTGATACATTATGACTACCTTTTTTTTTGTTTGTTTGTTTATAATTTATACTAGTTTTTTTTAATTTTATTGGAATGTTTCTTTTTTAATGTGTTGACGATTTGAATTAGAATTATTAATATTATTTCCTTTATTCATTTATATACAAATTTTATACATTTTTAAATATGGATTAAAAAAATATGTATAAAACATTGATAATTATATTAATTGTAACAACTTATATTATTGTGAAAATAATGTTAGTTTTTTATTTTCTTGTTTTCGTATTTGTACGCCGATGACGGCTAGACATAGCGTTAATTAATAATAACAACATCTGTACCTAACCTACCTTTTATTTTTTTTTGGGAAGTCATCAAATGACTCCTCCCGCTCTGGGCGAAGCGGAAGGAAGTGTCAGACTTTCACTGACTAAAACCCATCCATGTTCCTTCTTTTGCCCTTTGTGTTTTAGGGCCGCGGTATCTCTTTCGAACAGTCCTGCAGCCCTGGTAGGCATCGGCCCTTGTGGGCCCCTCTGGTTTACTGACATCTCTTGAGGCGCGCGTGGAACACGAACGCGCCGTCGACACGGCCTGTCGTCATAAGACGGACGGACCATGACTCACCGTCCACAGGCCCGCGCCTACGGTGGCCGAGAGCGACCACGTGGCCCCCGACGCCCGGTGCTTCTCCCGCGGCGGCTGGGACGTGAGGTTCTCTCCCTCTCACGTTCCGCCACCTCCTTCGCTAGCATGACTGCTTCGCAGAAGGAGGTAGCGGCTTCCCATTCCCTCTCGCCCCGAACCATGGCTTGAACCAGGGCCGGACGCGAGAGGTCGCCACCGCCAATCGCCGCTACGAGGACGCAGCGCGGTGCTCGGCCCAAGCGGAGCAGACCTCCACGGTGTGCTCCACCGCGTCCTCCGGGCGATCCTCGCAGTGATTACACCCGGGCGTTTCCTCCCACCCGATTCAGTGCAGGTACCTCCCGAAACAACCGTGTCCGGTGAGGGTGCCGTGGCGCCTCTCTAGCTACTCCTCAAAAAGGGGACTTATCGCCACTATTGTGGCTTGCCCTGCACGGGGTTGCGACAGTCGCTCTCTCGTTCCTAACCTACCTATGTTCAACAAATAGAAATATTTGTATTTGTATCTACTCGTATTTCGTTACAAATTATTCGAGTGATTTTGTTAAAGCGGTCAGCCCACTGACTTTGAAAATAAGCGTGATGTTTATTCATTCCAAAACATCCTAAACAATCACAAATTCCAAACGGCTCCAACACAGCAATAATCTAACAAATGGAGCTCACAACTCACAGAAACAATTAGTGAAATTGGGCGAGAAAGAGCATTGTTTTTTAAGTCTATTAATATTAGTCTTCGCTGGACAAAATAAACCAATATTGCGGTGGACACGGGCTGAAACAATAGCTCTCTGTCACGCCGACGGAGACAAATAGACCCGAAGGGGGAATAACGGTGATCCGGAGCAACTTGGAGCAAGCATTGGCAATAAATTCCTTTTTAAAACCACTGAGCTGTTGTAGCTGTTAATCCTTGGTTCGCAACTGACCTAAGACCGGAGACTTTTACGATACTCATGTTCTCGTAAACAGGTTAGGAAATAAGTAGTTTGAACTCTTGTGAGTAAAAGGTGGCTTTTTTGTGTTTGTCTTGTTCGCTTTGCAATGTGCATTTTATGTCTGCGGCATAAACTATTTTACTTTGTTTCTTGAGTGGAGATTTGACTTTTATTAGCTATAGTAAATGTTCGTTTTGCTACGATAAATTAAAGTAGTAACTGTTAGAGGTGAAGTCTAGATCGGATTGTAGAAAGATTTTTAGATCTATTCCTCTTGAGATAATTTGTCTCAATTTATTTTCTTCGTAGACTTCTACCGTATCACAATCAATATTTGTGTATCTATCTACCGCAGTGACGATTACTTTGTTAATAAATATAAGCATGACGGCGGGAGCGTGGGCGTAACGATAATAGGGTCGTCATCGTTATCGTTCCTTGGTACGGGTTTCATGAGGAAGGTGGGTACTTGGGCAAACCAGTGAAACTTAGGTTCAACACTACTTTTAATACACGGTAATTTTCAATTAGTAGCAATTAAGGAATTAATATAGGCTTGTACGGTGGACGTGGCAGGTTCGATCGGATGACCTGATCTGAGGGGTGTCAGCTACAGCAATGTCTGTCTAGAATTCTTGATCGACTCTGTCCACGTGTATGGCGTCAAATTAAAGCGCCACCTCACGGAGTCCACTGTACTAACCAATCAACCAATGAGAATCAAGTTATATTACAGTTCGACTAATATTAAGAAATCAACGAGTAGGTAGAAATAATAATGTGAAAATCTTGTCGTCTTGAAATCGCTTGTGACGACAAGCATACGAATATGCCTGTACAGACTTCGTGATCCTGTATTTGTTATTCGCGTTGATGTTTTCACATCTATTGAATGTCATTCGTTTGAAGAATATTAGGTGTCGTATTTTCGTATTCAATACGCAGGTACGTTTTTTTTTAATATGGCCAAACATCGACGACGTTCTGCCTGGTTTCAATTATTTCGTAATAATACAACGTTTCGTGATTTCCATTACACGGTTGATATTTTCCATTAACATGATCACGTACTTGTTCAGAAGGTATCACGTCTCGTGTATTTTAATATATGATTTTCGATTCAGAACCTCTTTTCAAAAACTCATATAATATTTTCAGACCATGTTCTCCTTTTACACGTGTACCTATCTACTTCTTTTTCATAATTACACCTTCGCACATAAGCAAGGGTTGCCGCGAATTCATTAGTGTGCATAAAATGCCTGTGTTGTCACTCGCAACCTACTTCCGTACAGGTGGGCCGGTGTAAATATTTGTGCGATATTGCCTTGCAGTCAGGGTTGCCATATTTTGTTATTTTTAATGTGACTAGACTGTTTAAATGGATCGGGTTGGGTTGGGTAGAAGAATGAGTTAATAACCTCTATTGGGTCGACTAACGGTGGATTTATTTATATTTTTAGGCCACCTAAAGAAACATGAGTTAAATCTATTTAAAATCTTTGAAAGACGAGAGTAATTCGCTGTAGGGTATGTGGTTAGGTGGTTGCACCCAATAGACAGCCACTGAAAAATAATTTATTTGTTTTAAATCTTTTACATTAGGGTGGAAGGGACACCGGCGCGAAAACGGTTACCACTTATTCAGTACATCATTCTGAGCCTCCCCACATAGAAAAATTTCAACGGTTATTAAAAAAAAACCGGCCAAGTGCGAGTCGGACTCGCGCACGAAGGGTTCCGTACCATTATCTATAAAAACGGCAAAAAAATCATATCTGTTGTATGGGAGCCCCCCTTAATATTTTTTTTTTTTAATTTTTAGTATTTGTTGTTATAGCGGCAATAGTAATACATCATTTGTGAAAATTTCAGCTTTCTAGCTATCACGGTTCATGAGATACAGCCTGGAGACAGACAGACAGACAGACAGCGAAGTCTTAGTAATAGGGTCCCGTTTTACCCTTTGGGTACGGAACCCTAAAAATCTGCTATTCCATACATTTTGACCGTGTAGATTGCACTTTTGTAGAAAAGACTTTTTTTAATAACCGATGAAAAATTTCTATGTGGGGGGGGGGGGTTCAGTATGTTGTACTGAATAGGTGGTAACCGTTTTCGCGTCGGTGTTTCTTCCAACCGTATAATTAACATACGTAACAAAGAAAAATCACGTTATCATTTAATTTCCCATAATAAATAATAATCTATTATTAGCTCTGACTATGGCCAGGAAATTGACCTTGACAGCGCCCTCACCTTCCGCCTGACGCAGGTACTCACCGGACACAGTTGTTTCGGGAGGTACCTGCACCGAATCGGGCAGGAGGAAACGCCCGGGTGTCAACACAGCGAGGATTGCCCGGAGGACACGGTGGAGCACACCGTGGAGGTCTGCTCCGCTTGGGCGGAGCACCGGCGTGTCCTCGTAGCGGCGATTGGCGGCGGCGACCTCTCGCGTCCGGCCCCGGTTCAAGCCAAGCCACGAAAGGGCATGGGAACCCGTCACCTCTTTCTGCGAAGCAGTCATGCTAGCGAAGGAGGTGGCGGAACGAGAGAGGGATAGAACCTCACGAGGGAGACGCCACGGGCGTCGAGGGCCACTTGGTGGTTCTATGGACGGTGAGTAATGGGCAAGCTCGCCGTCCGTCCGTCCTATGACGACAGACCGTGTCGACGGCGCGTTCGTGTTCCACACGTGCCTCAAAGTGATGTCAGTAAACCGGAGGGGCTGATGCCTGCCAGGCCTGGAGGACTGGTCGAAAGAGATATCGCGGCCCTGGAACACAAAGGGCAAAAGAAGGAACATGGATGGGTTTTAGTCAGTAAAAGTCTGACACCGCTCCGCCCAGAGCGGGAGGAGTCATGTGATGATTTTCCAACCCAAAAAAAAAAAAACGTAAATTAACGGGAACTTAATCGTAGCTGGTGAAACGGGTCCTTAGACTTGTAAAAGGAAATTCTGATTAACAATAAAAGATTGGTCTACCAAATTTTTAAATCTGTCTATTAACGAGGGCACGTTTTACCAACTTATAATGGGCATTGCCCTAGCACCAGATAATTTAGCCATAACTTACCCGAAGAGTAGTGGTGACGAGTTGTTGTAAGGTCGCAGATTCAAACCCAAGTAAGCAGGTTACTACTTCTCGCAATACTGAAGAAAAAATGTTCATCCAGGGATCGTTATAGGCTGATTATGCTTATGCTCAAAGATGGTGGAAATTGCCATCCCTACCCTATCCCTTGACAAACTATAAATATTACTTAGAAAAAAAAAGTCAGAACGTTTCTGACTATCTATCCCTTGAGCTGCAAGCCCTTTACATACTTCATACATCGCTTTTTAAGCTCCCTTTGAACGCAGATAATAACAATAAACCCTGAAATACTCGGTTTTGGGCAGGAGGTCCTAGCACGAATATACGACCAAAAGATAAGGTTTTTTTTTTTTCATATTTGTTTAATGAAATTATGGTAGGTGTTGTTTAATTCTAAACTCGTTAAACTTTTACCTTTGATGACCAGAGGCGCTCTTTTACATAACAATGAATCACCTTAATAACATAGCTACTACTAAACTTCATATATTATACTGTTATAGTTTAATCATATACAATGTATTTGGTTCGGTTTACTATCCTGTATAAAGTTTTTAGGGTTCCGTAGTCAACAAGGAACCCTTATAGTTCTGCCATGTTCCGTCTATCTGTCCGCAGATTAAACACTTTCGATACCAAATACTTAGATGTTCTCTTACGAAAAAAGTAATTTATTATCTGTGGTTGAATCAATTTGTTATTTGAAAATACTACCATAGCATTTTGGTCAACAATTTTTGAGTCAACCACAATAAGTATCACCCAGAGATACGACCAAAATCTTTTATTAAAGTAAATACTATGAGTTAATCTAGTGTTTTAATTTTATTTATTTCATTCGAATTTGTGACACGTTTAAACTGCATTATGCGTTAATTCCACCGATTTTTACCTTGAAAATACGACTATACTACAGCGTTTTGGCTAACAAATTTGCATATTTTCAATTTTGTAATCATTACGATCGTTGGGTCTGGGCCCACTGTTGTTGCCAACAAGCTATATTGACAAACTGATCCTGTCTGAACGAAGCTTAATGGAAACGTGAGTGGGACGAAATTAAATTACATCCGATACGCCACAAAGGCAATGTCCATAATACTAATCACCTATTTTAAAACAAACCAAAATGGACGATATTGTGGTATTTAAGAATTTGTCTGGTATAAGCGGATTTCAATTTGGCTTCGTTTCGTTATGATATTACTAAAGTTAGTACAGCATAAGCCGTTAATACTAAATTAAGTTCCACCGAACCACAAACATTCTAACATTATCGACTTCCATTCACGAGCAAACAAGTCCAATCCAGGTTGTTCTCCACGAGCGCGTTGAGCATCGTCATTTTCATCAGTTATTAAAAAAAAATCAGCTGTTCCATATATTTTGACCGTGTATTACACTTTTGTAGGAAAGACCTGTTTTTTTTTAACCGATGAATAATTTCTATGTGGGGGAGGAGGGGGGCTGAGAATGGTGTACTGAATAGGTGGTAACCGTTTTCGCGTCGGTGTCCCTTCTACCCCGTATAGGTGTGACGTATTTTTTTTCCGGAATCTTCACTGCAAACCCTTTTAATCGATACCCATATCATGGGGGTGCATAAAACTAACTAGTCCGCAATCTTTAAGAGTCCGCCATATTGGATTTAGAATGACGTCACTCAGCTGCTTTGTGATCCAAATAAACGTGTACAAAAACCATCTGTTCCAACAGTTCCAACAGTTTATTAAGTAGGTGTTTAAGTAACGAAGACCACCTATCATACAAAAAAGAAAAACGAAGAAATAAATTGTCTGTTAACCCTACAAATATCATGATAGCGTTCTACTCGCTATCAAGTCTCGGCAACTAGTACGTGTAAAAATGCTTGGAGCGTTTCTACCGACCGGCAGCTTTTGCGTTCTTGATATAAATGTATTTCCGTTATCGCTTCCGCATCCGGAATCTGTAAACGGACACAAAGTAATCACATGTGTATTGTAAATACCTTTTCCAAGATGCTTACGATTTGGTTTATTTGTACTGGTAATACGAAGTTACTAAATTATGTTTTATTTGCACTTCAAGTTATTTTGGGATTTAAAATTTATTGAAAATAATTGTAAGAATTTGTGCTTCATATTCAATTGACTCATTAAGTCATTATCATTGAGTTAATAAGTACTAACTGGGTTGTGGAGGTCAGATAGGCAGTCGCTCCATGTAAAATACTGATATTCAGCTGCATCCAGTTAGACTATAGCCGACCCCAACATAGTTGGGGAAAGGCTAGGCAGATGATGATTCTATTGACTTATTATTATTAGACCTTAACTTAGTACTTGGTTTAATATCTTAAGCACTTTTTACTGACACCTAAATGAATTCCTAAATAAAAGCGCACTGTTGCTTTTTAATGCTCGGTTCAGCTCCGTGATTAGAAATTCCAACTTTGCCTTAGCATTAAGAAATTCTATTATTACTGGTTACATAACATAATTGTGCCTGTAATCCCCGAAGGGTTAGGCAGAGGTGTATCCATTAGAACACCCACGTTTCGCCAGTTATAGGGAGCGAGCCTATTGCCATCAACCGGGGACAAATCCAGACTAAAATTCCTGATACAAAAACCCAATAACACTTTGTCCAACCTGGGAATCGAACCCAGGATCTCATGCTCAGCATTCGCACTTGCGACCACTACACCAATGAGGCAGTCCCGGTTACTGGGTAAGGTGAGTGTTATTGAAAACGGTCATTATTCTACTCAGGCTACGAACGGAACCATAGTCTTTTATAATGTCTAAAAAGGCTGACATTAAATACTTTTATCCACAATATGGCACCCTCAAAGTTGATTTAATTATTGGAAAACACTTCGCAATCTCTCCTAAATATAGAATATTGGTAGACATTTGGAGCTGTCTCATAAGAATTTATAATCAAAATCGACCACATACATACATTAAAAAGAAAACAGGATTTACATTTTATCTTTCGAGATATAGTAAGAAGTCACGACGAGTAATAGAGAAGTATGAAAGAAGAAGACATGCTGCGCCGACCCCAAATGAATTGGGATAAGGGCAGGAGAATGATGACGATGATAAGTCATTTTTAGGGTTCCGTACCCAAAGGGTAAAACGGGACCCTATTACTAAGACTTCGCTGTCTGTCTGTCTGTCTGTCTCCAGGCTGTATCTCAAAAACCGTGATAGCTAGAAAGCTGAAATTTTCACAAATGATGTAGGATTACTATTGCCGCTGTAACAAGAAATACTAAAAATTAAAAAAAAAATATATATTAAGGCCCCCCTTAATATATACTTATATATTTTTTTAATTTTTAGTATACAAAGATATGATTTTTTTGCCGTTTTTATAGATAATGGTACGGAACCCTTCGTGCGCGAGTCCGACTCGCACTTGGCCGGTTTTTCATCATCATTTGCCTAGCCTTTTCCCAACTATGTTGGGGTCGGCTCCCTGTCTAACCGGATGCAGCTGAATACCAGTATTTTACATGGAGTGACTGCCTATTTGACCTCCACAACCTAGTTGGTCTACTGGGTAATACGATATCCTTGGTAAGACTGGTTGTCAGACTTTCGGGACACTGACTACCCGTAACGACTGTCAAAGATTTACAAATGACAGCCGGGACCAACGGCTTAACGTGCTTTCCAAAACACGGAGGAAACTCGGTACGTAATGCGGTCACCCATCCACAGACCAACCTAGGCAAGCACGGCTTAACCTAAAGATCGACCCGAGCGCCTGTTAATATTAAACCACGAGCTCCTCGATGACAAGTAACCAAAAATTATGAGTGAGGCCTGATAAAATTTGGCAGTCTCGATCATCAACTGTAAACATAACAACATTTTTGTCAAAGTTAATAGTCTAGTCTAGTTCTACACTGTCTAATTTATTTAAAACTTTCAGTTGTTCATGAAGTTTAGATTACTATTTTAATGTTTTCGGCTTGGATATCTTTTCTTCTACTTCTGTCCTCATAAATCGCATTTAATTGTAGACAGCTTTTTAGTGGACCAATTTTAACGTTGGCTATAAAGTACAAAAATAATAATATAATCATTTCTAGTTTTGTTTCTCTAACGCCGTTACCCAGTTGTCTTGTCACAATGTCTTTCTTTTACTACAGGTACTTAAAAGTAAAAACGACCATTGATCATGTCATCACACTTGCACTTGCGATAGTACATGAAGCGATGTCAAGTATTGTCAAGGACGTTTACTATAATAATAAACAGGGTTCGTAATTATCATGATAGTTATCGGATTATTATCACATAAGTTTTTTGATAAACAACAACGTGTTTAAATACGCACGGAAGTGGCAAATCACGTTCCGATACACGTGAAGTGACATTGATAATGATTTTTGCTATTATCAAGATAATTATCAATGTATAATTATCATGATAATTATCACTTCGAACTCTGATTTTAAGTTAGATTTTGAATCATGTAATACAGAACAGAGAAAAATACTTTAATGCTTTCCAAGGATTCTGGAGCCGGTTAATCTCCGGTCCGCCACAAGGCTGACGCTATATCATTATCCTTTTATCAAAACGAGGAGCTGATACTATTTACTGGGTAACTGATCAATAATATTCGCAAGAATATTTTAAATGATTGTACATTTTATCACAGTAGCCACTTAAGCACGTCTGAATATTTCAACTTAATGTATTTTATTTCAAGTAGATATAAGTTCCATTGAGAAGAAAGTAATTTGTCTTAGTATCTGAACATAAACTAGTTAACGAACTGTAAATGCAGATATTGTTTCATTGTCTTTTACTTAGAAGTAAACGTTGATATTTTATGAAACGATTTCATGTTTTAACAGGGTATTCGTGTTAGTTGAAGCGAGTTTAATGTTACTGTGAAATGGTGAAGTTGGTCTTTACTCATGGCTGCTTTAAGGAACACAATTTGGACTTACTTTAGCTATACATAATAAGCAAACACTATATGATAAAAGATAAAACTTTCTAATAATAATTCATACATCTACATACATCTTTTTCATTTTCTTTTCATACAGAAACGGCGTAAGTTGAAGGCGCGGCGCAAGTGCAGCGCAGGCGTCAAATTTACCTAGCTCGCCGTCCGTCCGTCTTATGACGACAGGCCGTGTCGACGGCGCGTTCGTGTTCCACGCGCGCCTCAAAGAGATGTCAGCAAACATGAGGGGCCCGCAAAGGCCGATGCCTGCCAGGGCTGCGGGACTGTTCGAAAGAGATACCGCGGCCCTGGAACATAAAGGGCAAAAGAAGGAACATGGATGGTTTTTAGTCAGTAAAAGTCTGACACTTCCTTCCGCTACGCCCAGAGCGGGAGGAGTCATTTGATGATTTCCCATCCCAAAAAAAGGCGTCAAATTTATAAGGAAACGAAAGAACGGCGTGCCTGTGCCGCGCCGCTTGAGTGTAATTCACGACACGTTTCCTACGTACATGTTGTATAAAAACGTTTTGAAGCGGCATTATGCTTGCGCTGCGCCTGCGCCGCGCCTTCACCTTACGCCGTTTCTGTATAAATCGCGCCTTACAGATCAAACTCTAGGCCATTGCTGCAGTCGCCTGCTCGCCCCTATTACATGTGACGAAGAAATCCTACTAATCCTTCCTACTTAACTTATAATATTAAAAATGAGAAAGTATTGTGAGGATGGATGGATAGATGGATGGATCTTTGTCTCTTTCACGCATATAATTTATAATCTGGATTAACACATAGGATACTTTTTATGGATAAGTACAGAACTCAGTGCGGGCGAAGCTGCGGGCATAAGCTAGTATATGTGTGTGAATGAGTACACATTATCAAACAAAATGGTCTCTATAATTTGTTTAGTTAACTGATTACTAACACATGTGTGATCGAGTGATGAATATAAATGTTGATAGATGGAGAGGGAGAGGGAGACTAAGGAAATCATGAATGGATTGTGTGAGGAATGATATTAAAGAAAAAGGTGTAAATGATTGCGTGACGGTTGACAGGGGAGAATGGAAGTGAAAAACGTGTTGCACCGACCCCAAGTAACATGGGACCAGGGCAGGACGATGATGAACTGATTACTAACACGTATAGTTCTGTTCAAACTTCGTGGCGGCTCGGAAGTTACACGTAAAGCTGCGCAAAACACAATTTTAGTACCGCGGCCCTGGAACACTAAGGGCAAAAGAAGGAACATGGACGGGTTTTAGTCAGTAAAAGTCTGACACTCCCTTCCGCTCCGCCCAGAGCGGGAGGGGTCATTTGATGATTTCCCATCCCAAAAAAAAAGGTCTCAGTGGGGCACAGAGGAAGCATCGTCTTGACTAGATACTGCCCAGACCGCCACTCGCAGCCAACTTCCGAACCGCCATATACATAGTTTGAACAGAACTACACCTGTCATTAAAATTCAACAAAAAGAAACTATTCCATAAAGTTAGCTTTAAATTGAAAACGTTTCAGTAACAATTAATGGGTACTTTTCCCAAAGGTCCATAAACTAGTTTCAAGCAGAACTTGGAACGCCAAATTATAGTTCGCCAAGTTTGAAATATCTTGACATTTTTCACCGAAACTATTAGGAAAATGTTCTTATTCGCCTGAAACTGACGTTAATAGTAGCTATTAAAAGAGGCTGCCAACGTGGAAAGAGCGAAGTTACTTTTATTTATTTTTCTAAGGCTGCAGTTTTAAGTTCTGTAGCTTGGATTTTGTGGAACAGGTATTTAAAAGTGTTCGGAATTAGTTGGAATGAACGTGAATGATGTAACCAATCTAAGCATGTATGTTTAGCTTTAAAAGAGTTTCCATGGAGTTTCTTTACTCTGGAGAATTTAATATTCCTTGGAATGGGTAACCAAGCGAATCAAATTAAGCAAGCTTAAAACGAATGAATCGGAGATTCAATTACGATATTTTTTGCAAATGAGCAGTTTCTAGGTATTTATTATTTTCTAAGTGCCTCAATTCTTTTAAATTTTAAATTAATTAAGTTCAACCTATGGTTTAAGTCAAACATTTTTTTTGTTCTCTGTTCGTACGTAGCAAAAAATGTAGCTACTTGTGATTTATTTATAAGACCTGTATTACGTACCTAATCAGGTTTTTACATAGTAAATATATCTTTTATTTTTCCGATTGACCGAATCCTTAATACTTCAAAAGTGCCTGTAAATGGTCTGAGTTTAGAATAGGTTGGTTGCAGGTTGTTCTTTACTAAAATTTTACTTTCGTGAGTCTCCCTTTTTTATGAATTTTACGCACTTGCAAAGCATTTATTTATTTACTTAACACTTTAACATAGAACAACGCTACGCTTAATAATAACGAGAAATATCGGTTGCAATATTGATGCTTGCGAGAAACGCAAGTCTCTACATCCAAGATGCATTTCTCGCAAGCTTCTTATTGCAACCAAATTTTTTCGTTATTATTAAGCGATCGAAAGTTTGCGACAGCGCCGGTATCTATGTCAAGACTGCCGGCCCTGCACGACTTAACGATAATTCCGTTTAGAAGCTGGGTTAAGGATCACACATTGACAGTACTTTGCACTGGCGTACTCAATTTAAAACGAACGAGATCGATGATAAAAGTAAGTATCTTAGAGACCAGTTCTGGGCCGGGCAGTCTTGACATAGATACCGACGCTGTCGCAGACTTTCGATCGCTTAATAATACATCTCTCGTCTCGTCTCTATATCCAAGATGCATTTCTCGCAAGCATCATTATTGCAACCGATATTTTTCGTTATTATTAAGCGATCGAAAGTTTGCGACAGCGTCGGTATCTATGTCGAGACTGCCCGGCCCAGGACTGGTCTCTAAGATACTTACTTTTATCATCGTTTTCGTTCGTTTTAAATTAGAACTCACTTTTTCATTGTTGTTTTTTTCTCTGCCTTCGTTATTCATTTAGTATTCGAATGACTTCAACGCGCGACGGTAGGAACTAAACATTTTTATTTTAAAAGAAAAGTGTGTAAGTATCAATTTGTAAAGGAAGGCAATCTTTTAGATTCATTTGGTATTCATAAGCACAGTCTTGTTTCAAAACGGCTCCCACGCCGTCCATTACTGTTTTCGTTTAATTTAATAAGTTTTTAGTATAAAATATCTATCGTGAATACGCCATATCTTTAGTAGGCCAGGCTTTTATTTATATAGGGTTATTTGTAAAACACCAGCAACCTCTCAAGAGGTCATTGAACTCATCATTATGAAGAACTTTTACTATGGGACCAAACCAGAAATCGCGAAAAAAAAATCAGCAGTCCTCTACATTTTGACGAGTTAATCGATCATAAATGTAGGGAACAGCTGATTTTTTTTTCGCGATTACAGGTTTGGTCCAATAGTAAAAGTTGTTCATAATGATGAGTACAGTGACCTCTTAAGAGGTTGCTGGTGTTTTACAAATAACCCTGTAGAAATTAAATTTTGAAAGTATTTTCTATGTACTTATATTCTTGAACTGGAAGAAATGCTACGCCAACCCCAAATTAATCGGAATAATGATGTGCGCAGGAGAATGATGTTGATAATGATATTCTTCAACACGGTTGTTCCGGGAGGTACCTGCACCGAATCGGGTGGGAGGAAACGTCCGGGTGTCAATACTGCGAGGATCACCCGGAGGTCACAGGCCGCGTCGACGGCGCGTTCGTGTTCCACGCGCGCCTCAAAGAGATTTCAGCAACAGGAGGAGCCCGCAAGGGCCGATGCCTGCCAGGGCTGACTGTTCGAAAGAGATACCGCGGCCCTGAAACACAAAGGGCAAAAGAAGGAACATGGATGGGTTTTAGTCAGAAAAAGTCTGACACTCCCTTCCGCTCCGCCCAGAGCGGGAGGAGTCATTTGATGATTTCCCATCCGAAAAAAAGGCTTTTTTTATAGAAATGAAATGTTGAAAGTATTTTCTACTAGCTGTGCCCGCGACTTCGTTCGCGTGGATGTCGGAACTTACTCGTAACAATGTATTTATGCTAGTGCTTCTTTATAAACAACATTAGCTGTGGAACCATCTGGAGCGTACACAAAAAGGTTATTGGGGTTTACGCGAGAAAAAGCTACGTATGGTTGACCATGGGAAAAGCATCCAATACTTAGATCCACCCCCGCAACGGATAATGTCTGGCCCTGAGCTTTATTAATTGTCATGGCATAACAGAGACTGACTGGGAATTGCACTCGTTTGAAAAAGAAAGGAAAGTTGTTAGGAATTATAGGTATTCTTGGAATAAAAACAATATCACCAGCGCCGCAACCGGTTAATATTTCAGCTTCGATTATGTTTTGCTGCAGATTTGTGACTTTGAGCCGAGTGCCGTTACAAAGTTTGGAGGACATAAATTTCTGAGGAGAATTATTGGTACACCGATTTTTAAAACTATTTTGTGGGCTGGAAGTCCGGGTGTGTTGAGGGAATCCAAAAATTCTACCGGATAGTACGTGGAGTCATCTTCTTCCATAACTGTATTTATAGAGGTGTATTCTCTACTATTCCCGGACACATGAATCAATATTTTTAAATTAATTGCCGCAGCTTGGACATTGCGAGGAGTCAAAATAGCTCGCTGACATAGCCAAGAACCGGCTTGATATCCCATGTTTGTGGAATCTCCGTACACAGAAGGAATTAGCTCCTGTTGTGATGTAACGCAGGAACAGAGATAATCAACCATATAATAACTTTTCCATCTTCTTGTACGGGGTATGTGCCATCGCCTATTTGTAACAATAAATTGGGAAACTCCTGTGCATTTTCGCAGCCCCGCAACTGTGCACGCATATTTACACTCAGATGTGTAGATGATAAATTGCGCCTTAGAACAGAACTCTTCAGACAGGCAGCAATTTCTTCGGCTCTCGTTCCTCGGGGTACTATCGGGAGTGTCTGCCGAAAATCACCGCAGAACAGCACCGTAATGCCTCCCCATCGGCCGGTCATTTTGCCTTATGTCCTGTAAAGTTCTATTCACTGCTTCTACAGCTTTGCGGTTTGCCATAGTGCACTCGTCCCAAAAAATTAAAACACAATCGCATAAAACCCTTGCTTTATCGCTATTTCGCGATATGTTGCAAACCGGGCTTTCCGTGCGGTCTAAGTCGATAGGAATTATAAATGTTGTGTGTGCCATTTTTCCTCCAGGCAATAATGTGGCTGCTATCCCTGAAGAGGCGACAGCAAGGGAAATTTTATTTTGGTTCTGTAGCGGCACTACAAAAAGTACTACAGCGCCATCTATGACGCAGAGGATAAACTAAAAATCGAAATATATCTAAATTCTACATCGCGCAAGTTATTCGCGACTTAAGACTATACAGAAGAACCCGACAACAACTGTTGGGCAGTAGCCCACCAGACATAACACCCGTCTGGTCGGAGGATCCTCCCTTTTCAATGGGAGTTGAAGAGCTTTACACCCTGTTCTTCATACTCCTAAAGTTCCTTATTCGAGCCAAAATGACTTTGGTTAGGAAAGTTTTACCTGTTCCGCCCGGTGCGTCTAAAAACAGGATTTCAACCGAGGCGTTTTCTACACTGCAGCATACCCTATCAAACATCTGGCGCTGTTCCTCTGTCTTTGCGCAGCCATTTTGTAAAATTTCTGTGAGTTCCACGGGTTTTTAACTAATTTCTGATACGTATTCTCTGTTTATACGTTCCCCATCGACTGTCGGTGTGGGCAAACCGTATTGACTGATCGGGTTCCCTGGTATACTTATAACTATCTCTTTAATAGCAATAAGGACCCGTTGTGACAAATTTCACGTACCCTATAGGTCAGGAATTTCTCCATCAGTATTTAGTTGAACATGCCTCAATCAGAAAATAACGTCACACGCACAATGCCATCTATCGAATATCTATATTCAATGCTGCACGCAGTTGAGCTCTAGATATAGTCCAGTCTGATCGATAGATGGCGCTGTTTTAATATTGTACTTCGGAAACACTATTATAATTTTATTAATTTACATTTTTCTTTCTTTTCATTTATAAGGTGTGAACTGATTACGATGAAACCAAAAACTTAATGTTACTTCAATTTACGCACATATTGTTGTGTATAAAACTTACGGGAAGTTGTGAGACCAAGTGCACATAACCCCAATTTTACTTCTGTAACACTTTAAATTCAAATATCTTTTGATAGACTGAACCGATTGCAATGAAACAAAAACTAAATGTTACTCCAAGTTACGCTCAATCGTTGTGTATAAAAGTTATCTACATTGCTTTTGTACATTTTACGTGATGCCCGAACAAATACACAGACAAACAGACAAACAGACAAACAGACAAACAGACAAACAGACAAACAGACAACAATTCCAAAAATGCTGGAAATAGGTTCTATTGGTTGCCCTTTAACACCCTGGCTATTTTTTTTGGATTTTTTTTCGATGTACAAAAACGACTTTTCTACAGTTTTATTATATGTATAGATGTATATTCTTGAACTGAAAAAAGAAGACATGCTGCTCCAACCCCAAATTAATCGGGAAAAGGGCAGGAGAATGATGATGATATACTTCCACTGCGTGTTTCTCAGTTTAATTTCCTAAAAGCTAATCATTTTTTACCAGTAACCTAGAAGACTTCTCACCTACATGACATGTACTATCTAAGGAGGAGGAGTGTAGTCTTCATGTTCATGTTAACGGACGTAATTGAAATTCCAAAATAACACTCAGTTGTTGTTGAGTACACTGATCTTTATTGTTAATCTAATTTTGGTTACCAACTAATAAGGGCTGCTCACAATATTTAACGATTTAAAATCAAATTAAATAACCACATGGAATGTAGTGAGGTTAGTTGCAACGCGATCACGACCGACTGCTAGCTCCGTCCGCCATAGAATGACCCGTTGGCTTGTCCGGCTTCTCCTGCTGTCAAATGTCATCTATCAGCTGTCGTCTGACAGCCACCAGCTGCCATCTGTCAGCAGTCAGTCGTCACTTGTCAACTGTCATCTGTCAGCAGTCAGCCGTCAGTTGTCAACTGTCAGCAGTCACCCGTCAGCTGTCAGCTGTCATCTGTCGTTGGTAATACCAACGATGATGACGGTTTCACAACCAAACACACTCAATTAATATTAAAATGTTTGAACTAAACGACAATAATTGCTTGATATTTTCCACCTTCAGAAACTACACTCTGCGATATGTACTAAAATTATGAAGAGGTAAAGTTTGTAAGTTTGGATGTAGCAATCTACGAAACTACTCATCTGATTTAAAAAAACTTTCACTGATAGAAAGCTATATTATAATAGAATAAGAATGAATAGAATAGTAATTTGTTCCTTCTCGCGGACGAAGTCGCAGGCAGAAGCTAGGGTGATATAATTAAAGTAAAAATTAAACGAGATAGGTACATAAGAACCTATGTGCAAACCACGAGTGTACCCACCCACATATATTTACAAAGACACATAAATGAATTACTTTACCACAAGCCTTTGAAGGCCGAGGAAGGCAATGAACTATCAGACTGGAAAAGGCCGGGGCTGCCTTCAAGCGGCTCCTGCCCAACCTGAGGGGGCCAAACGCCTCCTACCGGAGGCTCTATGCGGGGATCTTGCGGTCCATGGCCCTTTACGGGGCCCCGGTGTGGGCGCGTTCGCTGAGGTTGCGTGCCAAGCACTACCTGAACGCGCCCCAAAAGGTGGTAGCCGTAAGGCTCATCCGTGGATACCGCACGATCTCCCGCGAGGCGGCGAGCCTCCTTGCCGGATTGCCGCCATGGGATCTGGAGGCCATAGTCCTCGCGCGCCTGCACGAGTGGCGCGCGGAGGTACAGAGCCGGGGGGTAACTCCGCTGCCGCGGCATATTGTCGCGCGGCGGACAGACCTCCGCCGTGATCTCATGGCGACATGGAGAGAGCGACTATCGCAACCCCGTGCAGGGCACGCCACGATAGTGGCGATAAGTCCCCTCTTTGAGGAGTGGCTTGAGAGGCGCCACGGCGCCCTCACCTTCCGCCTGACGCAGGTCCTCACCGGACACGGGTGCTTCGGGAGGTACCTGCACCGAATCGGGCGGGAGGAAACGCCCGGGTGCTACAAATTCAAATTCAAATTCAAATTCAAATTCATTTATTTCAGGTACGTAACCCATATTGCAAAAAAAAAAAACAAATACAAAAACAGCAAATAACACATCTCAAATACACAATTAATTAATAAAAATAATAATAATAATTAATTTACAATTTTGTTAGTCTCTTACGGGCGACACTATATGTGACTTGTCTATCACAGCAGTGTCGCACATAAGGACAGTCCAACCTATCAGCAATCATTCTCAGAACGGCATTGGAGCTGGCACGCACCCTGCGCACAAGGGACGCGCATCGCTTCCGCATGGTCGCATGGAAGCAGTCCGTGCGGGCCCAAGCGAACATCCCTGAAGCGCTGCAGCAGCGAGGCAGACCCAATATCGCCCTGAAAGCGTTGTTAAATGCGTTGCTACAATTGCGAGGATCGACCGGAGGACACGGTGGAGCACACCGTGGAGGTCTGCTCTGCTTGGGCGGAGCACCGCCGTGTCCTCGTAGCGGCGATTGGCGGCGGCGACCTCTCGCGCCCGGCCCTGGTTCAAGCCATGGTCCGGGGCGAGAGGGAATGGGAAGCCGTCGCCTCCTTCTGCGAAGCAGTCATGCTAGCGAAGGAGGCGGCGGAACGTGAGAGGGAGAGAATCTCCTCACGTCCCAGCCGCCGCGGGAGAAGCACCGGGCGTCGGGGGCCACGCCGTGATGGCTCTCGGCCACCGTAGGCGCGGGCCTGTGGACGGCGAGTAATGGGCTAGCTCGCCGTCCGTCCGTCGTGTGACGACGGGCAGGCCGTGTCGACGGCGCGTTCGTGTTCCACGCGCGCCTCAAAGAGATGTCAGCAAACGGGAGGGGCCCGCAAGGGCCGGTGCCTGCCAGGGCTGCGGGACTGTTCGAAAGAGATACCGCGGCCCTGGAACATAAAGGGCCAATGAAGGAACATGGGTGTTTTTTAGTCAGTAAGAGTCTGACACTCCCTTCCGCTCCGCCCAGAGCGGGAGGAGTCATTTGATGATTTCTCACCGCCAAAAAAAAAAAAAAAAGGCAAGAGGTAATGTAATTCAACGGGATACTAGCACGGAAATTTAAAATCACTGCAAACTACACTTGGCCTTTGTTTAAACATGCTTTATAAATCTAGTTTTTATGGTATGTTGGCCTCTTACTTCATTCAGAAACGAATAAAACAATAATGTATGACTCTTCATATAATTAAACATGGTTTTACCCCTCTCCTTGTGTGCATTTAACAGTGGTCAATTGTATTCATCCTAATCTAGAGAATGCGTAGGGTAAGACATAACATCATCATCACGCCTGAAATCCATGAAAGGTTCGGCAGAGTTGTACCTAATAGAATAGAATAATATGTTTGATTTGCAAAGAATGTAGGTATTACAGATCGGGTGTTGAAATGCTTAGAGAGTCCTTGTACTATTACCTAGATTCCTGCCTGCCTGTCTGAGTTCGATTCTTAGGTCGGGTATAGTGTTGTCAGGGTTTTCCATCAGGAATTTCTCAGTAGCAGCCACGGAGTCTGGATTTGTGCCCGTATGATGGCAATACTCGGCCCCTATTACATGGGACTTAAACGTAACTTCCAAAAATAGGGAAAGATAAACCCTATTTTGTCGTTCATTGGAACGTCTCTAATTTCAGCCAAGAACGTTGAACAAAAACTGTATCAACGAGCTTATCCAAAAGTATCTACCGCAAAGCCTTATTTTTTATCAGAAGCAAACGACATAAGTCGCGAGCATCGAAAAATATATCTGAATAAATATCCAACGTCCCCAAAAGAATTTAATATTGTCTAGAGGATCGTAATCTAAATATTTAGTGAGAGTTTTCCTTACATTTTTTGTATTTTTTTAAAGATATTTGCCCCTTTTAGTCATTGCGGCTGTTTTTCTAGAACCTTATGTAAGCACTGATTCTTCTTTGGGTGTATTGGAGAAGAATGTTCGAAAGGCTAGAATTAATTTAAAACAGCAATTTTTGTTGCTTAGCAAAAAACCATGTCAACACATTAGAACACATTCAAGAAGCAAGTCTCAAATAAAAGCAAGTTTCTTTTTTGTTTTACTCTCATCCATAAAATCTTTATGGTTTTAACCTTAAAGACAAAAATGAAACTAAAAAGTTTAAGAGATTAAGGACGATACGATTTAAATTCCGGGTACAAGAGATCAACGAAATTTAAATCTTTGAGGAGCTTATTCAGAAATGCAATTATTTTTTAATTAGGTCACGTTTTCCCATAACATGTTCAACGGAAAAACGTCACTCATAAATCTTACCTACTTAATTATAAAATGAGAAATATTTTAAGTCAGGCTTTATTTTTGTAGATACTCTCAAAGAAACATTTAACAAGATATGATAGAATTAAGTACGACTACAAAGGCTAAGCTTTTTGTTACTAAAGGCAATTACTTTTCTTCAAATACTTTGAAAAGTCGTTTTAAGAGCCATAATATACAAATATTATTTTTATTTTATACGAAAAAATAGTTTATTTATAGTCTAACCACTGATTTATTTTAAATTTTAATTGAAAGAAAGCTTCATAAATCTATACTCCCTTTTTTTTTTTTTTTTTTTTTTTTTTTTTTTGGGGGGCTGAGAAATCATCAAATGACTCCTTCCGCTCTGGGCGGAGCGGAAGGGAGTGTCAGACTCTTACTGACTAAAAAACACCCATGTTCCTTCATTGGCCCTTTATGTTCCAGGGCCGCGGTATCTCTTTCGAACAGTCCCGCAGCCCTGGCAGGCACCGGCCCTTGCGGGCCCCTCCCGTTTGCTGACATCTCTTTGAGGCGCGCGTGGAACACGAACGCGCCGTCGACACGGCCTGCCCGTCGTCATACGACGGACGGACGGCGAGCTAGCCCATTACTCGCCGTCCACAGGCCCGCGCCTACGGTGGCCGAGAGCCATCACGGCGTGGCCCCCGACGCCCGGTGCTTCTCCCGCGGCGGCTGGGACGTGAGGAGGTTCTCTCCCTCTCACGTTCCGCCGCCTCCTTCGCTAGCATGACTGCTTCGCAGAAGGAGGCGACGGCTTCCCATTCCCTCTCGCCCCGGACCATGGCTTGAACCAGGGCCGGACGCGAGAGGTCGCCGCCGCCAATCGCCGCTACGAGGACACGGCGGTGCTCCTCCCAAGCGGAGCAGACCTCGACGGTGTGCTCCACCGTGTCCTCCGGTCGATCCTCGCAATAGTAGCACCCGGGCGTTTCCTCCCGCCCGATTCGGTACAGGTACCTCCCGAAACAACCGTGTCCGGTGAGGACCTGCGTCAGGCGGAAGGTGAGGGCGCCGTGGCGCCTCTCAAGCCACTCCTCAAAGAGGGGACTTATCGCCACTATCGTGGCGTGCCCTGAACGGGGTTGCGATAGTCGCTCCCTCCATGTCGCCATGAGATCACGGCGGAGGTCTGTCCGCCGCGCGACAATATGCCGCGGCAGCGGAGTTACCCCCCGGCTCTGTACCTCCGCGCGCCACTCGTGCAGGCGCGCGAGGACTATGGCCTCCAGATCCCATGGCGGCAATCCGGCAAGGAGGCTCGCCGCCTCGCGGGAGATCGTGCGGTATCCACGGATGAGCCTTACGGCTACCACCTTTTGGGGCGCGTTCAGGTAGTGCTTGGCACGCAACCTCAGCGAACGCGCCCACACCGGGGCCCCGTAAAGGGCCATGGACCGCAAGATCCCCGCATAGAGCCTCCGGCAGGAGGCGTTTGGCCCCCTCAGGTTGGGCAGGAGCCGCTTGAAGGCAGCCCCGGCCTTTTCCAGTCTGGGAGCCAAACGTCGGAAATGCTCCACGAAGTTCCATCGGCTGTCGAGGACGAGTCCGAGGTACCTCAACGTCGACTCGACGCCGACGGGAACCCCTCCTACCGTGAGTATGGATCCCGACGGTGGCGCGCTCCGAGGCCCATGAAAGCACATGGCCTCGGACTTGTGCAATGCCACCTCGAGACCCAATTGCCGGATCCTCTCAACGACTATCGCAACCCCGCGTGTCATCAGTTCGGCCGCCGCCTCGTGCGACCTCCCCTGCGCCAGCACCAGCGTGTCGTCAGCGTAGCAAACTACGCTGACGCCGCTAGGGAGGTCGGCACGCAGCACCCAGTCGTAGCCGATGTTCCACAAGGGCGGCCCTAGAACCGATCCCTGTGGAACACCGCACGACATCTCTCGCCGGTTCCATTCTCCGTTGTGACCGGGATATATGACATACCTGTCCGTCAGGTAGTCCCCGACCACACGACGAAGGTAGGTCGGCACCCGGTGATACCGGAGTGCCTCCCTAATGCAGCTCCAGGGCATGGAGTTGAAGGCGTTGGCGATGTCGAGAGACACCGCCAAGACCACCCCACCCCTGGACACCGCAGCCCCCGTCGTGAGGGCTCTCACGCGCATGATGGCGTCCACCGTCGAGCGCCCCTTGCGGAAACCAAACTGGTTGTCCGCAAGATCCGGCCCAATCCCCGCAAGGTGCCCGGCGAGGCGGTTTGCAATTACTCTTTCAAAGAGCTTGCCCACCTCGTCGAGCAACACAATGGGCCGGTATGCGGACGGAGAGTCCGCAGGGCGCCCCGGCTTCCGGATGAGGACCAGTTTCCCTGTCTTCCAACGAAGCGGGAACTGGCCTCTCTCCAAGCATGCGCTTAGGAGCCCCTCCAGTCGGGGCCCGAGAGCCTCCAAGGCCAGGACCCAGGCTTTGCCAGGTAAGCCATCGGGTCCCGGGGCGAATCTATACTCCCTTGTGTGATACAAGGTATTATAGATATATGATGCTTTCTTTACCACCACTGTAATTTTTCGTCATACACTTGTCTTTAAACATACAACAGTGATACAATAACTACTACTAAATATGTCGACAACAAATCCTATGTAACACTAACCACTAAGAAGTACCTACATAGATAAAAAAGTCAGAAAAATGTCGTGTTTCGAACATATCACACTGTATTTAGTTTTATTGACGTTGTTTCAGACATTGGTGTGGCATTGTCTGCGTAACCTTTTCCCAACAATGTTGGGGTCGGCTTCCAGTCTCACCGGATGCAGCTGAATATCAATATTTTACAAGGAGCGACTGCCTATCTGACCTCCACAACCCTGTTAGTACTGGGTAATACGATACTCCTTGGTAAGACTGGTTGTCAGACTTTAGGACCACTGACTACCTGTAACGACAGTTGTGTAAATAGTTAACTATTTTGTTCACCGTTTTGACATATTTGACAAGTCCAACTAGTTAGTTTACAACTTGTTTAGGTCTTGAAGATTAGCAGAGACAGTTAAATAACATTGTAATATCATGTGTATCATGCTGAAGTAGCAATGGGCCAGCCATTTCAGTCGTAGAATCGATGACCGTTGGGTTAGACGTGTTCTGGAGTGGAGACCGCAAATCTGCAAGCGTAAGGTGGGGGGAAGCCCTCAGGCTCGGTGGAGCGACGATCTTAAGCAGGGGCTGGTATCAACTGGATGAGAGTTGCTGAGAATCGAGTTTAGTGGCGTACGATTGAGAAGGCATATGTCCAGCAAGTAGACTGCTGTAGGCTGATGATGATGATGATCATGTGTATCATTTAGTCTAATAAAAGTTCGGGTCAATCTACTGCACACTGCTTCGAAATATTATTATACGGTGAGCGGACCGCCCAGAGACGCGGTTAGTGTTAACGCAGGGAAACCAAACTACAACACAAAAAGTGAAAAGGACACGAAGTACCAGGCTTTCATGAAATCACAAAAACCCATTACGTCCATCCTTTTACTTATAAACAATAACAACGCATCATCATGATCAAGCCCGTAACAGGATTTCGACGAAATTATAAAGCAATTTATCATTTTCACAGGGCATTTGGTGAAACGTCATTATTCATTCCGAATCGTGGAAAAGCGTACAATGTAACCATTGTGTTTTTTTTCTAACAGACCTCTTCAAATCCGGACGAAATTTTCTGGGGCCAGTTTTTGGTCCTCTAAATACCTTGTTGCGTGTTTTTTTTTGTATTGGTTTTTTTGATGTTGTTCTGATAAGCTGTAAGCTGATGATTTATTAATAAAGGCCACATTTACAAGGATTTTTGTGTTAAAATTGTGAACGAAATCATGGTCACGTTATCAAGCTCTGTAATTAAATTTTACATGTCCAGTGAATTTATTAAGTAAAGTCAGCGTCAACCATGCTAAATTATTTTAAAAAAAATCAGGGAATGTTTATTTCAGTTTAATAAAATTTAAATTTAAATCACCGTCATAATTTAAAAGTATCAATTAAAGAAGCATAATTTTTAAGAATTTAGTCTTGAAATTCATCATTCAGTAATTATTAAAATAAGAAACAGAACGAAGTATTATATGTATAGTCCTCAAAAACCGCAATGTTTTATGAACACGAGAATCATTGTAAAAGAATTAACCTTCAAATCAAATATTAAAATTAAAACTCAAACCTGGTTGCAGCACTATTTCAAACCGTAAATTTCAACTGTCAAAAACCGTAATTGAGTAATGGCCCAGTTAAAATTCAGTATCAGCCACGAACGACAGTTTTAACTAACTCACAGTCGATCGTTGTCAGAAAAATGGCTGTAGAATTAGTGAGAGCGCTCTCCAACGTCCATAACTTTAATACTTAGTTTATAAACTCGATCAAGTGGAGAGAAATGTAGAACTAGTGACGGAAGTGAACATAGAGCCTGATTGTGGAGCGAACTTGTATTTTAACATTGTTTGTTGTTTGGTATTTAGTTTAGCCTTTCCCAGTTTGTGGTCTTACAACTAAGCTGAGTTAGAGATTACCCATCATCAGAAATCAAGAACTTCCATACAAAGTTTCATACACTATTGAAGCTATTAAGGGATGTATATTTTATATCCTTCCTTAGTGGTCATAATTATTTGGAACTGTTGTGAAAAATGTCAAGCTCCTCGACTCAGTGGTTTCCGCTGAGCATTGTCTTTCATAAATTTAAGATTTTTACTAAGTACAATATGTCTAAGGCGATTCACACACGACACCGCTTGCGGAGGCGGCCAAGTAAACGTATTGGCGGTTCGCCGCGCGGTCGGTCTGTGTACGTGGCTTGGCATCAACGGATTACATACAAGCCAATGCAACGCGCGACGACGTGAAGTTCGCATCACCGCGGGCGCTCGACGAGCGGTCTCGTGTGATAACCGCCTAAGAGCAAGCGACACGGAAACACATTGGTTGCTCCTTTGTCAAGCCAGTGAATTCACATCCACCTAACTAGTCTTATTTTTGCACAATAATTAAAGTATAGAAGTAGTATAGCAGGGACATAAGGTTTAGTCTGAAAGGTCACCCATCGACCTAATTTCCTTTTTCACTAGAAAATTTTAACATTTCAAGTCTCCTTAATGAAACTATAGAACATCGTGGATGTCCATAAATTACAGTTCCTTCGATTTCCCGTGATCTCATCAATACCTATGACGTCACGATCAACTGTCATGGCCGCTATGTTGATCAGCTGTTCTCCTGCCAGTGGATACTTCAAGAGCAAAGTACACATGACGCCGATACTCTCCCGTTTCACTAGCTATCGGAATAGGGGTGAAAAGGATACAGAGGCACAAGTGACTATAAGTGGATTTACATAATACGGGTAGTTTATAGATTTTCTGTTAAGCGATGATAGAAAGTTGAAGGCATAAAAACTAAGGATAATAACATAAACCACGTTAAAATTCTTAAATGGACACCACGCAGTTAATATTATAAATTGTCACTTTGTGATGGTTTTACGAATTGTAACGTAATTTATGTTATTTTCATATTATGATTCTGCTAAAGCGGCCATTTTAGTCCCCCAGATGAGTATCAGAATGTGTTAACAGCTGTGTGTTTACTTCCTACTATTATTCTGCTGGCTTTTGTGGTAGTTTGACAACCACCTCTAATTCCTCTACGTAGGACGGAGTACTGTAGCTGTACAACCAGCATTGATAGCCGGAAAGGCTTCTTCATACTGACATGAGTTTAATGAAAACAAATCCTGCCATGGTCAAAAGATATACCACTCAGCAAAATTGGTAGCGAAGCTGGCTTAAGGTGATTTCGGACTTCGGCCGAGTCAGGTCAAAAGTTCGGAAATATGTAGAAAAGGATTTTCAAACGACAAAAACGGATGGTATTTTATTATCATATTTCCCCATTTCCATTGTCGTTCGCATAATGCATGAGTTTTCGGCGAAGCATTGTCCGTACAAACAGGGCATTGCATTCCGCCATTTGTAAATTCTTGCTTGACGCAATTTGGCATAATGCCCGCCAGAGGTATTGTTCTTGCTGAAAGGAAGAGCTAGGTGTGTCAGGCTCCGAGATTTACTGCGTTATTAATTCTTCGTTTAGGTATTTGAATATTTTCAGGTGCTTTATAACTTTTATAAGTGACCTTGCGATAGGAATATTGGAATTATTAATCAATGGAATACTATACGTATACTTTCATACGATGATGTTATCTGTAGTATTTTCCTAACCGGGTCAATGGCAAAAAAAAACATGTGTTTAGCCCAAAATTCAGCAACTAAAAGCTGAAAAAAAAATTAAAAGTTTAAGCCAAATGTTACATATTCAGCTCTTGCTAGCAAGAATAAGGGACCATAATTTATTGACTCATAAGCCTAAATATCCGATAAAAGTCGCATCTTTTGTCAGCACGAAAGTACCAAAACAGCTCATGCCATGGTTAGAACTAAGCCAGTCGGCAAAGTTGGTAGTAGTGATGCTAGTCCACCTACTCGTCAATATCCTGGTCACCACACCAGCTCAAAGAAAATTGAAACCATCAAAGAATCGGATTTCAAAAAGTAGAAACAAAACGTTCTTCGCTTGTCGAATTGGAAGGCTTTGTAAAGCCAGCGGTTGCAGCGCCAAAGTCGCGCGGTGTCGGTGGTCAACAGTCACGGCGAATAATGAATGCAGCGCTTTATCTCAGCGCTTCAGCTAGGATTTATTGCCATATGCCAGGCACAGGATGGAAGGTTCTATTTTTAGGTCTTTGTCATAATTTTGTGGGTTGTGGAGCTTTAAAAAAGAATTGTCACACTACTTTTCGGTATAGAATTGTTGGTATTTTTGCTAATTTCTCAAAGGTTCCTCCATCTTCACAAGTAGATTTTAAAATACAGATCTTCATACAATAACGTAATGTGAAGTCATTTTTTTTTTACTCTCTGGATACTTTATTTAAAAGATAATTAAATTATTTACAAACTACAAAACTTTAATAGCAATAAATATGTACAAGTAGAAAAGGGTTACAGGGCGTCCAAAAATTCGTCCGCATCGCTGTCAACAGGAAAAGTGCCCAGAAGGCTGGCAACATTGCCACGTTGGTAAATATTGAAATAAAATATTATACTCCGTACGATATAATTTTGAAATGAATATTTTATGAAACGGTCATAATTATTAATTTCAATATTCGGCGTTGTCACGGAATATTAATTACTTCTGGTACATATTCATACCATTATAAATAATAATAATATGTATTTTAAAAGCTGCTCAATTATAGATAGGTACGGGACGATCTGGGCCGAAACGACCGGTGGTCCACATTAGACCTGGATTAGAATACCTGGAAACCATGGGGAATACGTTAGCCCAGCAGAGGGTTGATACAGACTTACAGTAACAGTAGAAGCAGTATAATAGTAAGGTGTTTTTCTCAAATTAATTTAATTCCTATTTAAAATATATTTCAAACAAGCTTTTGTTCTAAAAAATATTAATTCATATCGCGACGAGTTTTTATCCCGCAATTCAAAAATCGTGTAATAAAAATTATTCAAATACAAGCCTGAAATTAAAAGGTTAGACGTATTTTCAGTGATTCAGGCCACGTTCGGCCTGTTAAGTGCAGGTGTTCGGTGCGCGGAAAAAAATGGCCGACATCGCCAACGCTTTGTTTCCTTCGAGTCGGATTTACGTCATAAATCCTTTTAATTATGACATGCGATGGTATTGTTTTTAATTTGTTTATGGATGGAACTTCCGAGGATTCCATACTCGTTGCGTGATTCATGATACCTTTTATTTTACCTGAGACCTTCACCGTTAAATAGCTACTGCCATGACGATTCTGGTATACCACTACCGCTTTCTACTTCGTCTGGAATAATTCCTTATCGTCGGCGTCGACAGACTTATTGTAGTCACACCTCTTTGAGGCTTGGCCACCAAGACACGCGATAAGATTCAGTACAGAATAGCTTTTTAGAATTATCAGAACAAGCGTGTGGTTAATCAATCTCAGACTTCATCGCAAATTATGTTGGGGTTCCGTCTGAACGGACGAATACCAGTATTTTACACAGAACGACCGTCCAACGTACTGGGTTGTGGAGGTCAGATTGGATAGAAATACGATGTATCTGTAGAAACTGTTCTAGGTAACACGGTTCCCTTTGGAGTCACCAGACCAGTGACTTCTCTCTGGAATAACCCAATTAAAAATACATAATTCGGGATCTTCCCTCTAAGTATTTTAACCAGTATTTAAACTAAAGTATGTTACTAAATGGAGCGCAGCATAGCATAAGCATAATCAGACTAAATGTTCCCACTGCTGGAACACACGGCCTCCTCTCTATGAGAGGGAATGGGCTATAATCCACCACGCGGGCCCAGTGCGGATTGGTAGATGTCACATGTCTTCGAATTTTTGCTTCTAGTACATGCCGGTTTCCTCACGACGTTTACCTTCACCGTTTTGAGAGCAGTGACGATAAATTACACAAAGTAATGTGCCTGCTTGGGTTCGAACCCACCACTTACTGTTCGTAAGTCGGGGCCGCCACCACTGGGCCACCGCTGCTCTCGAGCACAGCATACTTAACATTAAACTAAGCGGTAACCGGTTCCAGAACTCTGCTTGCTTGCTGACGCAGCTCATAAACAGCTGACAAACTAAAATGGGACTGGGCAGGCCATGTCTACCGGATGCCGGCAAAGGTGTGGGCCCGCATACCTCGCCTAGCTGTCACAGGGCTTCAGTTTTGTGATAAAACTGGAGCCCTGTGACAGCCAGGCAAGGTCGTGGCAGACCAAGGAGAAGATAGCGAGACGCCTTGGATGACTTTCTCGTTAATTGGTGAGAAGAGGTTCAACATCGAGAAAAGTGGAAGGAACGGAGGGAGGCCTTTGCCCAGGAGTGGGACAGTAAAGGCTAAGAAAAAAAAAGTTAAAAAATAATCCGTCATATTTGTGGCCACTGAATCTTGCTCAATTGGTTTAATTCAACATTTCCAGAAGTTGTTAGTCGTTGTTTGTTTGCGTATATAGTCCGGTTGCGGCAGCAAGGCAGCTTACCGCGTCTTGTCGCGGCCTCCCGCTAAAAACGGACCATTTGATCTGGACTCGGGACGAAATAAAGTGGGACGATAATATCCGTTTTTATGTCGCTCATCCCTTTGATGATGTAACTGGGACTTTATCGGGTTATTACGCGAAGATATTCAGGGGTTGACGGAATTATAATTATGTAATTTTGGGTTTAATTGTGTGTTAAAGATTTGAGGGAAGGAAGAGGGTGCGAAATTGGAATATGTTGGGGTTCAACAAGGTCATGGATATCTGTTAGCCGAATTAGATCTAAAGGATCTTATCTACCGATACTTACATACAAATAGATAAAGGGGCTGTTTGTAACAAAATTACATCTTTTTACAAGTACCGTATATACTTTACTTACTTTACTTTACTTTTGCATTCATGCATGCAAAAGTATATACGGTACTTGTGACACTTTTTTTAAATTTTTCTCTATATTTATTTTTAGAAAAAGATTAGGGTTTCGTGCAAAAAACAAACCCATGAAATTGTTTACAAAGTCCGATTCAAATAGGAAGTAATATTTTTATAATACTTTCACGCAGACGAAGGTCCCGGACATAGCTAGTCTTATGAGATTGATTTTCACTTGTTACTTGACATAATGTGCGACATTGACTAGAACAATGTTTCGCCAAAGTACATACCATGGAGAAGCTCGTGGCTAAATATTAACAGCCACTCGGGTAGATCTTCGGGTTAAGCCGCGCTTGCCTAGGTTGGTCCGTGGATGGGTGACCACCCATTACATACCGAGTTTCCTCCGTGCCTCGGAATGCACGTTAAGCCATAGGTCCCGGCTGTCATTTGAAGACCTTTGACAGTCGTTACAGGTAGTCAGTGGTCCGAAAGTCGGACAACCAGTCTTACCAAGAGGTATCATATTACCCAATACTAATTGTGTTGTCGAGGTCAGATAGGCAGTCGCTCCATGTAAAACACTGGTATTCAGCTGCATCCGGTTAGACTGGAAGCCGACCTCAACATATTTGGGAAAAGGCTAGGCAGATGATGACATACCATGCAACGTAAATTAAGCCGGCCTTCAGTTTGTTTATTTGTCTTCCAATCATTCGTCACTAAGTCCTACATACAACGAAACCACTTAAAACTCACTTAATTGATATAAGTTACTACTTAATATGTTGAGACAACAAACAGCTAGTTCAGAGGTCTAAACCAACGTTAGTTCGTGACGTTTATTAGTCATTAATTCTTGGCTGAGGTTTAGCACGCCCTAATAACGGGAAGAAACGGTTATGGGAACGGGGTCAGCCCAATATCGGTTGAGACAACAAAAATTCTCACCCCGGCTTATTAAAGATTCAGCTTTTTATCGGTTTTATGTCTGTTTGAGAACACGGAAAGAATTTTAGCAGATTATGAAATAAAATGGAGGAGGCGTGTCTACGCGGACTTTTGGCTGTAAAAAGTTTCGTATTAAAACTTAGTTATAATGGTTTTATTTGTTCATAGCTGTGATGGTTTCATTTGATAGAATGTGATGCAGAGGAATGTGGAAAATGTCGTTAGGAAAGTTTTGATTATGACTGTGGATAGGTATAAGAGTAGAGGAAGACCAAAGAAAAGATGGATGGACTGTGTGAAGAATGATATGGCACGAAAAGAGGTGTCTGATGAGATGACGAGTAATAGAGAAGTGTGGAAGAAGAAGACATGCTGCGCCGACCCCAAATGAATTGGGATAAGGGCAAGAGAATGATGATGATGATGATGAAAGAGAATGATGATGATGATTTGTTCATAGCTGTTGTCCATGACCCTCGTCAGCGTAAAATGATTATAAAAACATTACTTTCCTATTTGAATCGGATTATGTTCTTTTTGCACGGAACCCTAATCCTTTTTCTAAAAACAAAAATTACTCCTTATGACATCAGCTATCTGGCTTAGTAACGGGCCTTTTACTCGCAAATGCTAAAAAAAAGGCCCGTCAAAATTGGCCAGCCGTTTCGGAGATTAGCCGGGACAAACAGAGAGACAGACAAAATTATTTCGTTTTGTTAAAAGTACCGTATATACTTTCATATTCATTCAGTAAAAAGACACAGTACATTCAGGAAGCAGAAAACGTGTTTCGTTGACCCCAAGTAGAATGGGACAAAGGCCAGAAAATGAGGACAATGCATTCAGTAAAAAGCTGATATTTTGAAATTACAAACAGACACTTCAATTTTATTTATTTGCAGTAAAGATTTTTCAAAGTCCGTGCACTGAAATTATAGACGAGAATCTACTTATTTCTTCTAGCCAAGCAATTATCTTGCCATATTATGGATGGCCAAAAGTCATCTAAAAGCTGATAGCCCTCCATCTTTGTGTACATTTGGACATCGAAACCCACCCGATGTTTGACGACCTATTAATTATCTGAGCCATCTTGATCAGGGAAAATAAGGAAGGATATTTTATTTCACTTTTATCCTCATAACCTTTGGGAGGAAATCCGTAAGGGTGCGTTCACATTACCAAATGCGTATTGCCTAACTTTGTTTGACCAGAGGGCTGGCCTATTTTATTTTAATCAGTATTGCCATCCAACGTGGCAATGCTGTCAGCCTTCTGGGCACTATTCCTGTTGACAGCAATGTGGACGAATTTTTTGACGCCCTTTAATGCATTTCTTCTTTTCTCTAAGTACATATTTTTATTATTATTTTAAGTTTAATTATAGACAATTATTATATCAAGAAAAAAAAAACTATATTTTGTTCTATGCGGCTTGGCCTAAACAAGATATTTGAATGGACGCCTTGCATTTGATGCAGTACTGCACAGCATTTCTTAACAACAAGCGAGTGTTACAGTAGGAAAACGACCAGAAAATTGTACCTTTTTTTTTGACTCCTCCCGCTCTGGGCGGAGCGGAAGGGAGTGTCAGACTTTTACTGACTAAAACCCATCCATGTTCCTTCTTTTGCTCTTTGGGTTCCAGGGCCGCGGTATCTCTTTCGAACAGTCCCGCAGCCCTGGCAGGCATCGGCCCTTGCGGGCCCCTCCTGTTTGCTGACATCTCTTTGAGGCGCGCGTGGAACACGAACGCGCCGTCGACACGGCCTGTCGTCATAAAACGGACGGACGGCGAGCTAGCCCAATACTCACCGTCCCCAGGCCCGAGAAAATTGTACCTACTCTTTAAGATGTAATGCTGTTCTATTCCAGCAAATTAATTCCAAATGTTCTCGTGTTTGTTTGTGCTAGTTACACTCGTCTGTAGAAAACAACCTAGATGACACTTCTCCGCAAAGTGGTTACGCAATAAGGCAATCTTTCAGATAATACTTCTTATTATTCCAGATTATTTTGTGCCTCCCACGCACAAGACAGACGGCCTGAATTTATTTTCGTTTCATTACATTCTAGGAGCACTAACCTACTTACTTCATTTGTTTACTGTTCTGCGACACTTGCCTTTAGAATTTTATTACATATATAGATAGATAGATCCTGTGATACAGTTTTATGGGCGTCGATTTACAATCTCCGTCGTAACACCAGTAGGTACATTAAGTGCGCCATTAATGGCCACTTTAGTATTATTGACGTCTTCTGAGACGAACACAGTCACTTTTACGTTTCGAAGGCATTTTGCCGTTTTATGTCCGTATCGTGAACCCCGTTTGTGTGTGTTAACCTTTTCAACTGTTCGCGCGTGGTTTATTTCTATGTAAGGTAATATTGACTTGGAATACGTTTAAGTTTCTTTCCTTTTATTTATTTATTTAACAATTTCCTACATTTTTAAATATTCCTTAAAAGAAATAATATAAAAACATTCAAAAATATGAAAAGTTGTTTTTTTTTTTAAATAAGTTTCTTTATTATTGTTGTTTTTTTTAATATTCTTTATCTAGTATGTCTTGGAGTGAATGTTAACTATATTGTAATGCTCTCCACTAGGCATTACATTATAAGACATATTCGCAAACGAATTGCTCTATAAATTGGATTCAGATTTGCTGCTAGGCCACGATGCTGTAATACACACTTTTACTGAAAAATGATAATGAACGACTGTGGAAATATTTCACTTAGGACCGCTGTTTCGTTCAGCAATATCTCAGGGTACTAAAATTCTTATAATACGAAACTAAAACAACATTTTTCACTCACCCATTTTCTTTATTCCCCCAAAAATATGGAAATAAGGCCAATGGGCTTATGGGTATAAGCCTAATCCCTCCTAAAAGAACATACACCTAATTACAAGTTTATAATTACTTCCGTATACGCAGACATCGCGTTGGTTAACTAAAGTTCATCTCAGTAAACGGTATTCTGTTTAGGATCGAACAGATCCCCTCCACGCTCGAGGGGGCACGTCGAGTAATCGGTGTCGGATAGCGTCAACGAATTGATTTTTAGGGCGTGTGAGACTTCTTGCTTATTTATGTTTTCCTGGTACCCGGAACGAGGATTAGCGGTCAGTATTTACGTATAAACAGTTAATATTTTCCTTTTGTATTTCCGGGAAAATCTGTCTTTGAATGTATTTGATATTTTAAATTTTTGGATAAATATGTTAATGTATTTTTTTACTGAATTTATTATATGATATGTAGTCAAAGACTTTAATAATAGATAAACTTATCAAACTTATTGTTCAACCTACTCACCCTTAGGGTGATAGGTTTTCCTCAGGAAACGCCTACACGTAAAATTATGTATTTGTGGTTTTGTATCCTCACAGATAAAATAATTCTCATTTATTGTCTCAATTGTATGGTAAAGAGAGCAAGTATAAATCTAGTAAAGTAAATGCCATTCAGTGTGGTCAAGCGGGTCTGAAGCGTTCCAGTCAGACCTGGAGAACCGATTCGCGGCCGTGGAAACCACAAATGACGTTGACCAGGCGCTCGAACAAATGGTGGAAATCCTCAGGGAGGAAGGGACGCGTTTTTGTAAAATGCGGCGTAAGGGCAGGAAGTCCAAACTTTCGGAGGAGACTCTGGAGCTTATGACGGAACGACGTGAAAACCTACCCGTCACTTCGTCAGAACTACAGGCACTCAATAAAAGAATCAGAAAATTGGTACGACGCGACCTTCGATGCTCCAACACACGCTCAATAGAAAAAGCGATTGAGCAAAATCGGGGGTCGAAAGTGTTCGTCCAATCACTTGGGAGGAGCCACCTGACGAAGTTGACCAAATCTAGTGGGGATATCGTCGTTTCGAAGTCGGAGATTCTTTCGGAAGTCGAAAACTTCTACGGCCAGTTGTACGCATCGCATGCATCGCGACCTGATCCCGAAAATGAGGATTCCAGAGCCACTTTAACCCGCCATTTCACAGAAGACCTGCCAGAAGTCAGCCAAGACGAAATTGAGGCGGCTCTTAGACAGCTTAAGAATGGAAAGGCCCCTGGTGAGGATGGGATAACGACTGAGCTCCTGAAAGCGGGAGGACGTCCTGTTTTAAGGGAGCTTCGGGAGCTTTTCAACTCGGTCCTGTTCTCTGGGAGAACTCCAGAAGCGTGGAGAAGGAGTGTGGTCGTTCTTTTCTTTAAAAAGGGGAACAAGACCCTACTAAAGAATTACAGACCCATTTCGCTCCTTAGCCACGTGTATAAGCTGTTCTCAAGAGTCGTCACAAATCGTCTAGTGCGAAGGCTCGACGACTTCCAGCCACCGGAGCAGGCCGGGTTCCGAGGAGGATATAGCACCATAGACCACATCCACACAGTGCGGCAGATCATACAGAAGTCCGAAGAGTATAATCGGCCGCTGTGTCTTGCATTTGTGGACTATGAGAAGGCTTTTGACTCTGTCGAAACCTGGTCAGTTCTGGAGTCTCTGCAGCGATGCCAAGTCGACTGGCGATACATCCAAGTGTTGAGAAACCTTTATGAGAACGCCACAATGACCGTCCAAACTCAAAATCAGCAAACGGAGCATATCTCATTGCGTCGGGGGGTAAGACAAGGGGACGTAATTTCCCCGAAATTGTTCACCAACGCACTGGAGGATGTGTTCAAGACGCTGAAATGGGAAGGACGTGGCATTAATATCAACGGCGAGTACATCTCACACTTGAGATTTGCAGATGACATCGTCATACTGGCTGAATCGCTGCACGACTTGCAGCAGATGCTGGATGGCCTAGTTGATTCTTCTATACGCATTGGTCTCAGGGTGAACTTGGACAAAACCCAGGTTATGTTCAACGAACACGTCACCCCAGGACCTATTGTTGTCAATGGCGGTCCTCTCGAGGTTGTTCGAGAATATGTGTACCTCGGGCAAACTCTGCAGTTTGGTAAGAACCACTTGGAGAGGGAGGCTAATAGAAGAATTCAGCTGGGCTGGGCAGCATTTGGGAAGCTTCGCCGGGTCTTCTCGTCGCGTATTCCACAGAGCCTAAAGACTAAGGTCTTCAATCAGTGCGTCCTGCCTGTTATGACTTACGGAGCCGAAACGTGGACACTGTCGGTACGGCTAGTCCATAAATTTAAGGTCGCTCAGCGAGCTATGGAACGGGCTATGCTTGGAGTTTCTCTGAGGGATCGCATTCGGAACGAGGTGATTCGACAGAGAACCAGAGTTGCCGACATAGCCCACAAAATAAGTAAGCTGAAGTGGCAATGGGCCGGTCATATTAGCCGTAGGACCGATAACCGTTGGGGTAGACGTGTTCTTGAGTGGAGACCGCGAATCGGCAAACGTAAGGTGGGACGCCCTCAGGCTCGGTGGAGTGACGATCTTCGCGGGGTGGCTGGTAGCAACTGGATGAGAGTTGCTGAGAATCGAGTTGAATGGCGTGCGATGGAGGAGGCCTATGTCCAGCAGTGGACTGCTATAGGCTGATGATGATGATGATGATGAGTGTGGTCAAGTAGAAACAAAGGGGTCCTACAAATTAATTTAAAACATTTGTTTCCTAAATTCAGCTCTAGGAATTAGTATCCAAAGGAATTAGGGCCAACAATATGGCAAGCCCATAAGGCAACCGGGTATTCAGAAACCCTAACATCATGAAGAGTAGTAAGTTATAAGGCCAAGCCAAGCTTAATTGCAGGCTTGTATGAAAGGGCCGCCCCTAATTGTTATATCAACTTACATCATACAAAATAAGAAGGGGCTGAAAGTCGTAGTGAAATGTTAAACTGTAAACATTACGATACATTTAACTCTTTTAAAAATAAATAATAATTTTTATTTATTTATTAAACTCTTTTAAATCGGCAAAAAAAACTATCTCGTTTTAGAGAGAGAGCACACTATTTCACGACATTTTCTTAAATACTGTTTGGCAAATTCTAATTTCATTGAAATCATACTTCTTTGCGTGTCGATGGACACGATTTTTACCCGACCAGTATGACCTGTACAGCTCTCAGGTGGTTGTGCAGGATGTCAAAATCCGGACGGTGCGAGTCGTACTAGCGCATGAAGGGTACCCCTTTAATTTTTTAATTTATTTTTTGTTATAGCGGCAACAGAAACACATTCTGTGAAAATTTCAACTGTCTACCTATTACGGATCATGAGATACAATCCGCTGACAGACAGACGGACGGACGGACGAACAGCGGAGATTTAGTAATAGGGTTCCGTTGGTTACCCTTCGGGTACGGAATCCTAAAAATCAGCATTGCTCTAGAAAGCTCTATTTTTTCAGTAGTAAACATCACATTTTTCAGTAGTAGGTAAATATCGTCTGTATTAAAACTTGACCATTTTATTGCTTATTTCCTCAGGAGAGCAATAACTCCCTAGAGGCCCTGATTGGTACAGAATTTCTTTCGCAGATTTATCGCTTCATTAGCGAGCGATATTACTCCTGATTTAAATTAAAATGGAACCGAAACGTGCCCAGATTACTAAGCTTAACTTTCAGTACAAGTATTTGTAAGTTATTGTTCATTAACTGGTGTATTGGATTTGTTGCTTTATTTCTTTTAATTTCTATTCAGACTTCGTAAATATTATGGCATAATTTCTTATTGGTCTGGGAGTAATAAAAAGAAATGGAATACATTACTCATGATAATTATTAATGATAACAAGTTGTTCTGTTAAATTAGGATGTAGGTCTATAAGCATTTGAGGAGCTTGTGACTAAATAATAATAGCCGCTCGGTCCGACCTTCAGGTTAAGTTGCGCTTGCCTAAATTGGTCCGTGGATGGGTGACCACCGTACGTACCGAGTCGTTTTCTCCGTGCCTCGAAAAGCACGTTAATCCGTTGGTCCCGGCTGTCAGTTGTAGATCTTTGACAGTCGTTAAGTAGTCAGTGGCCCGAAAGTCTGACAACCAGTCTTACCAAGGGGTATTACCCAGTACTAACTGAACTGGGTTGTGGAGGTCAGACTGGCAGTCGTTCATGTAAAATACTGGTATTCAGCTGCATCCGGTTAGACTAGAAACCGACCCCAAAATAGTTGGGAAAAATCGAAATCTTATCATCTGTTTGGGATCATTTAGAAAAAAAAGGAATTTTGTCATCAGTTTAACCATGTTACTACCAGGCACACTGCTGTGCAAAGGCTTCTCCCCATGACTTCCAGTTGTTTCTATCCAGGTGTAATATGGACGACTGGGCGTTGGTTTTATCCAGCTCGTCCCGCCATCTTCTACGAGAATTAAAGTAAGATTTTTAAATAATTCTGAAGTCCATGCCGACGAAGTCAAATCCAAAAGCTATGTAGTTCTAAAAATCCTCGCTAATAATTCCGACTGCGGTGGAGACGTGCCCCCACAATGAAACCTCCACACGTTCGTGTAACTGACGTGTGTGTCCAGCCATGTAATTCAGCGCTCACATTCAAAGCCAAATGTATTGAAATGAATAGCAGATTGAGCATAGAATTTAATTTTGTATTGGATTTTATCTTGGATAGTTTTGGACTGAGATTTAAGGCCTTGTGACTATACTTAGACTTACTATAATTCAATAGAATGTCACAACAAATTTAATTATATTTATTAACCTACAATAATTTCTTGAAGCGAAATTAAAAAATTAATAAACAGTAAGTAGGCAGTTTCTTACAAATAATCATATTTCTTATACCACATTAAATTATTTCCTTCGCTAGCTGCCTAATGGTATTTTTATTAATTTGGAGGAAACGCCGGAGGCCAAAACAAAATTGATTTTTAACGTACGAAGAATTTTACTCTTTCTGGCTAAAATATAAAAAGTTTTTGAGTGAAGTTGGATTATTTGTAAAGGAACTAAATCTTCTTCTTAGTGTATTGATGGCAATCTAAAACATTGTGTCCGCCCAGAACTGAGCCAGAAGCGTCCATCAGTTCCTGAGGACACGCAGGACACGATATAGACACCCAAGCGGGAGGATTTCACTTGACGGTAAGCAATCAAAACTACCCTTAGTTAGTTCCGTAACTATCCATGAGTTCGTATGTGATTTTTGGTACCGAAACAAACAGTGTCCCATCGTTTGTGGGACAGCACCACTTTTACCACACTTACCACACTCCATGGGTCATCAAGGAATTAAGTAATCATATGTGTTCGGAGAGATGAAAGTAGTCATAGAAACTGGGAATATTAGATTTCAACAATTACTTTCCTTACCTATTGAAATACTTAAATAGTGATAAAACTTATATGATGTTTAATTTAACAAAGAGCTAACCGCATTTGTGTATGTATAGGGTCGGTTGAATTATTATTCCTATTGGCGAGAAAGAGTGAAAAAAAAAACAGCTACAAAATTTTATAGTTACGGGAGTAATAAAATACAAACACGAAACGAAGGTTTAAGCAGTTCATTTCCCGGAAACAGGATTCCAAATGTGCAATTTCATTACCAAAGTGAGTAAAACAAACCTACAAATTCGTCTGCTGTAAACACCAAGCTTATAATCCCTTACAGGATGAACAGAGATACAATAAATCCAAAACCCTGCGTGAAAACCTCATGACGTAAATGTGAACCCGACCTAATCACGATCCCTCAGCTGACTTTTACGACACGGGGCTGACAACCAGCTGAAACATTACATTTTCTTTCGCTACACATCAGTGTAAAGGAAATACCTGAACATATTCCTGAAAATAAACCAAAGAATGTCGTCTTTCGATCACCATTTTGGCGTCATGTGAAGGAAAAAGCTATTAGTCTAGAATCTGGATGTCTATTCCACATCGCAACTCTATTGATGCGCGGTACATTTTGTTTTGCCATCGATTTGCCGTCAAACTCGTGCCGCAGGTGCGCTTGAGAACACCTAAAATTATCTCGACATTTTATTGGCACGGACCTCGAATCTGTTAATTAAAATGTCTTGGGCACATTTTCCATTACCCAGCAACTTCGATAGCGTATTCCTAAAGAAATTTATGCAATGGAAGTTAGGAAAGAAGGGGCTGTTGTGCTTTCTTTAAACTTTTGAAAATATTTTTTTCAATAAAATAGTCTTTTCACTTTAATTATGCCTTGCTGGCGGAAGTTTCTTTTTCCGTGAAAGTTGTTAGAGATTGAAAGCCGTATATTTAACCCTTTAAGGAGCCTGCACACTGCCGTACCGCCGTACCTACGATGAACGTGTTATGAACATAATTAAGCATGGAAAGAAACGACACGGACTACCATTAACAGTAGAACGTATTAACAAATCATTTTTGAAATATATTGTTGGAGATTTAAATTTATATAATAGCAACACCAACATTAAGTGCAAATGCAATGTAAGCTGTGGCAACACTAGCCCCTTCCATCTACGACACTGGTCGAATACAGACGTCTATTCAATTGTCCGCCGTTTTATTAATCTTCCGTGGCACCAACGTACCAGCACCTCATCAGCTACCAACTATCTACAAGCTACACATTGGTCCTTCGAGCCGTGAAGACATTGGAACTTCGCGGAGAACAGCGGTGCTGCGGATAAAGCAAGCTAGAGGTTTGGCAAGTTTTTTCGGCCGTGTCGCAGCCATTTTGGTGGGCAACGCACAGGCGGGCTCTGCATTGCTCTTGGCTTGGTCGTCGCAACACAATCGCAATTCTTACATCGATTCGACGGCTACAGCAACAAGTTACAAGAGGAAAAGCCCAGCAGCAGCAATATTCATCAATTTCATCGATCGCCTTTGCAGTCGTCATCGCCGGAATCATCTCTGCAGGTGTGAAGAGTACAGCTGCAGCAAGCACAAAAGGTATTTCGCAAGTACGAGCGAGACGGCACGTATCGCAATATTCATCATTTGTTCGAGTTTACGCGCCAGGAACGCGCGATCTACGCACGCCGTTTCGGAACAGAAACCGAATTTTGCACGAGCGCAAGAGGGACAGCAAGTGACGCTAGGAAATCGCACCAAGCCACCATTTTGTGGCATTCGATCGACTCGTCTTCAAAATCAGTCCACGCGCATCAAATCGAAATATTAAGTGTTGTGTTGTGGTATAACACCACAAAAAATATAGTGTTTTAGCATTAAGTTGTGATACTACAAAAAAGTGTGTACGAAACAAACTTGTGACACTACGCACAGAACAGAAAACTGTGATACTACGCACCTTTCTATAATAGTTGTTAGAAATGGAGGACGAACTAAAACGTAAAATCGCCTCACGAGGCTATGTTAAAGGTACGATCACAAGATTGCATAATTTTGTTGAAGTTTCTGATCTATGTAAAATAAGTTGTGATGAGCTGGTCACCAAACGTGATCGACTCGTAACTGCTTTTCATGATTATGAGTCTTTATGTAAAGATATTCTTTATCTCGATTCTGCCGACAAAGAAAACGTCGAGCAAATAGAAAATAATTATTACAACATCTTGGCATCATTTAACGAACAAATTAAGATCCGTGAAAATTCAGGCCCCTCCGGCTCCTCCAAGCATTCTGATGCAACCACGCATAGAACAAAGTTACCACCAATTTGCATAAAAACATTTGATGGTACCTTTACAGAATACGTACCATTTATTAATTTGTTCGATTCATTAATTCACAATGACAGTAGTCTTGACCATATTCAAAAGTTTTATTATTTAAGATCGTTTTTGAAAGGCGAACCGTACGATTTAATAAAAAATTTAAGTTTAAGCCCTGAAAGCTATGATGAGGCTCGAAAACTGTTGCGAGATCGTTATAATAATAAGTACAAAATTATAAATGATCATATAACCAACATTTTGGATTTAAGTAGCATTAATAAATCAACAGCAAGTAGTTTGAGAGACTTTGTGTCATTTATCAGGCAACAATTAGCTGCAATTAAAAACCTGGACGCTAATATTATATACTGGGATGCAATTCTGTTATGTGTTCTTTCCCGTAAATTAGATGGAATTACTGCACGAGCATATCAGCTAGACCGAGATCCCAGTATACAGCCTAACCTAGAAGATTTCCTGCAATATATTGAAAAACGAGCTCTGGCACTGGAAAATGCCGGGCAGGGTCTTCACTTGCAGCAACAGCCTAAAGTAACAGCAGTCGCCACTGCAGGAGCAACATGCATCTTCTGTAAGTCAAATGATCATAAATTATATCAATGCAAAAAATTACAACTATTGCCAGCAAACGATAGATTGACGTTTGCCAAAGAACAAAAACTCTGTTTAATTTGTTTAGGCATGCATGGTGGCAAATGTAAGTTTCACTTCCGGTGCTCAGAGTGCAAGAAGCCGCATAACACTCTGCTCCACTGCAATTCAGGTGAAACTCCACCAGCTGTCACCTTATCAAGTAATATTAATAATAATGTGCTTCTACCTACAGCTCGAATCAAAGTTGTAGCAAAAGATGGCACACAATACATTATCAAGGCGTTACTGGACAGCGGATCTCAGGTTTCTTTTATAACTGCAAAAGTTGTTCAGCTATTAGGTTTAACGCCCTTGCAAAATAACAGTTGTATTATTGGAATCACTAATGAAAAATGTAATGTAAAATACAGCATTCCAATTGAAATTCATTCACTAAATTCACCATTTAAGACAATAGTAACCTGTCATGTGGTAAAAGAGGTAACATGCAAATTACCTCAGAATAAATTTGATCTCTCTAGTTTCAAAATACCGCCCAACATTAAATTGGCAGATGACCAATTTAATGTGCCTAGTGAGATACATATGTTATTAGGCGCTGATGTGTTTTTCCAGACTCTGTTACCGAACGAGCAGTGCACAAGCATCAACCTGCCAAGACACAGCGAACAGTCATCAGCTGTGCCCTGGAATACTACTCATCCACTGCAGCAGCCTAGTAACTCACAACTACACATCTTTAACACATACTTCGGGCACATTGTAGGAGGAAATCTGCCACCCAAGGTATCTCAACAGACATGTAATAGAGTAGTTTTAAAATGTGAATTGGGTCTCAATGAGACACTTGCCCAGTTTTGGACCAATGAAAAAGTTCCAGAAATATTTACTGAGCAAACATCTGAGGAAGAGCTTTGCGAACATATTTTTCAAAGTTCAGTTAAATTAATTAATAATCAGTTTGAGGTTCCTGTGCCTTTAAAATTACCTTTATCAGAGGTAAACGATACTCTTGGTGAGTCATTTCATTTAGCATTAAAAAGGTTTTTGAATTTAGAAAAGAGATTGCATACTGATCCTGATTTATTCATGCAATATAAAAATTTCATTCATGAATATCTATCTCTTGGTCATGGTCATTATATTGATATAGAATTGTATGATTTAAATAAGCATGCAGTGTATTTTCTACCACACCATGCAGTTATTAATAACAATAGTAAAACCACAAAGCTTCGAACAGTCTTTGATGGTTCAATGAAAACAAACAAAAAGGTTTCTTTAAATGATTTACAACTCAATGGACCTGTGGTTCAAAAAGATTTATTTGATATAATTTTATTATTCCGCTTAGGAAGATATACATTTACTGCTGATATCAAGCGTATGTTCAGAAACATTAAAGTAGATCCTCAATACACTACCCTCCAAAACATTTTGTGGAGGGACAATCCTGGCGAGCCAGTCAAGTGTATTAGATTAGATACAGTTACATATGGCTTGAAAAGTTCAAGTTATTTAGCAACTCGCTGCATAGATGAGCTAGCAAATAGATATGAAAAACTATACCCTCTAGCATCATCTATCATCAAAAATAATCTATATGTTGATGATATTATTTATTGTAATAATAATTTAGAAACTACTGTAGCTGCCAGAGACCAGCTTCGTGATTTGCTTAAATTAGGTAGTTTCCATACTCATAAATGGTCATCAAATGATGAAAATGTGTTGGACAAAATACCATTAAATGAAAGACACTTTGATAGTCTAGAATTACAAAAGGGTGATTATAACATGAAAGCCTTAGGACTTCAAATAAATGTAAAGGATGATCACTTTATAATCTCTACTCCAGAACCATTCAATAGGAATACGGTTACAAAAAGGAGCATACTTAGTTATATAGGTAGATTCTATGACCCAATGGGATTTGTGAGCCCAATTGTAGTCACAGCAAAGGCCATAATGCAAAAATTATGGCTACTGAACACAGGTTGGAATGATAGTCCACCTGCAAATGTTCAGCAAGAATGGTTTCAATTTACCAGTAATTTAGCTGCAATGCAGCCAATCCTTTTAGATAGGAATATTAGAATTTCAGAAGCAGACTCAGCAGATTTAATCGGGTTTGCAGACGCTTCGAGTAAGACAGCCTATGGATGCTGTGTGTACCTGCGTCTTACAAACCAATCAGGTACAACAAAATTGCATCTACTCTGTTCCAAATCGCGAATCAACCCTATTCAAAAGAAAGGCATGACTGTGCCAAGGCTTGAATTGAATGCTGCACTATTGCTATCGAAATTAATTTTGCGGACTCATAATACACTTAAAGTTAAAATTAACATAAGGCATGTCTATTTATTCAGCGATTCGCAAATTGTCCTTGCATGGCTAAATACTGAGCTAACAAAGCTTCAAGCTTACATATCGAACAGAGTAAGTGTAATTCGTCAAAACACAGCTGGATGTAGTTGGCATTATGTCAACACAAATGACAATCCTGCTGATCTCATTAGCCGAGGTGTCAACCCGAATGAGCTGAGTAGCTGCGATATTTGGTGGAATGGCCCAAAGTTTCTGCAAAACAGTGAGTACAACTTTCCTGCTTACAGCTCTCCCGCTGATTTGCTGTCAGTGGAACCCTGCTTAGCTCTTTCCAGCAACTTGGCCTGCCAAAATTCAAATCCGCTTGATTATGTGTTCAAGCAATTGTATAATTACTCTAATATAAATAAAATAGTAAGGCTATTAGCTTACATATTGCGATTTTTAAACAATATCAATAAAAATAAAGTTAAAATAAATACAAACTTTTTGCAAAGTTCTGAGTTAGATCGTGCATTAATGTTAATAATTAAACATGAACAAAATATATATTTCAAAACTGAAATCAAAGCAATAAGCAATAATAACAATTTGAAAGGAAATCTATCTGAATTGCATCCCTTTCTCGATAGCCAAGGTCTATTGCGCGTTGGGGGTAGACTACACTATGCTGATATCGCTTATTCACAAAAACATCCAATCATCCTGCCCAAAAGCTCTTTAATTACTAGCTTGCTTATAAGGTGTGAACATGAAAGGCTACTGCATGCAGGGCCTAAGCTTTTACTTTCGCATCTAAATCAAAGGTTTTGGATTGTTAATGGATTATTAGAAGTTAAGAAAATAACTCACAAATGTATTGTGTGTTTCAGACAAAAGGCCTCTGTAGCCAAGCAACTAATGGGCTCCTTGCCGGCTGCACGTGTAACAGCTACCAGCCGCCCATTTGAGAAGGTCGGCGTGGATTTCGCTGGGCCAATTGATGTAAAACTCTCTCGCGTAAGACGATCATTAATAGGTAAAGGGTATATCTGTGTATACGTATGTTTCGCTACAAAAGCCGTTCACTTGGAACTTGCGTCAGACTTGACCACAGAAACCTTTCTTGCGTGCTTGAGGAGATTTATCTCTAGACGAGGGTTGCCCACTGAAATTCACTGCGACAATGCAAGTACATTTAAATGTGCAAGGAGTCAATTAGTCGAGCTCTACAAACTGCAAACTTCTCAGAATCACCAAATGAGAGTTCAAAGATTTACCGCCGAGCGTGGCATACAATTTCACTTTATACCATGTTACTCGCCGACATTTGGGGGGCTCTGGGAAGCGGCAGTAAAGAGCACAAAGTTTCATTTAAAAAGAATATTGCAAAAAACTGTTTTAACCTATGAACAACTTAATACAGTATTAATTGAAATAGAAGCAGTACTTAATTCTCGACCGCTCTTACCTTTATCTTCAAACGCTAATGATTATTGTTATCTAACACCAGGTCACTTTATTATAGGTAGTGCAATGTCAATGTATCCTGAAAATAATGTCTGTAACATCCCACAAAATAGGCTTAAGTTTTGGCAACTGTGTAATTCTCTAAAACAGTCCTTTTGGAAAGTGTGGCATCAATATTATTTGAATTTGTTACAAAATAGACCTAAGTGGCGTGATAATGTATGTAATGTCAAACTAGGTGACTTAGTCATTTTAAAAGAGGACAATACTCCTCCTATGTCGTGGCCCATGGCACGAATTGTTAATTTGTTTCCAGGCCATGATGGCAAAATTAGGGCTGTGGAGGTTAGGACCCCAAATGGGAAAACTCATTCCCGAGCCATCATGGCCTGGAAACAAATTAACAATTCGTGCCATGGGCCACGACATAGGAGGAGTATTGTCCTCTTTTAAAATGACTAAGTCACCTAGTTTGACATTACATACATTATCACGCCACTTAGGTCTATTTTGTAACAAATTCAAATAATATTGATGCCACACTTTCCAAAAGGACTGTTTTAGAGAATTACACAGTTGCCAAAACTTAAGCCTATTTTGTGGGATGTTACAGACATTATTTTCAGGATACATTGACATTGCACTACCTATAATAAAGTGACCTGGTGTTAGATAACAATAATCATTAGCGTTTGAAGATAAAGGTAAGAGCGGTCGAGAATTAAGTACTGCTTCTATTTCAATTAATACTGTATTAAGTTGTTCATAGGTTAAAACAGTTTTTTGCAATATTCTTTTTAAATGAAACTTTGTGCTCTTTACTGCCGCTTCCCAGAGCCCCCCAAATGTCGGCGAGTAACATGGTATAAAGTGAAATTGTATGCCACGCTCGGCGGTAAATCTTTGAACTCTCATTTGGTGATTCTGAGAAGTTTGCAGTTTGTAGAGCTCGACTAATTGACTCCTTGCACATTTAAATGTACTAGTTTATGTGTAGTCCTTTTGGAAAGTGTGGCATCAATATTATTTGAATTTGTTACAAAATAGACCTAAGTGGCGTGATAATGTATGTAATGTCAAACTAGGTGACTTAGTCATTTTAAAAGAGGACAATACTCCTCCTATGTCGTGGCCCATGGCACGAATTGTTAATTTGTTTCCAGGCCATGATGGCAAAATTAGGGCTGTGGAGGTTAGGACCCCAAATGGGAAAACTCATTCCCGAGCCATCAATAAAATTTGTCTATTACCTATAGAATACGATGATAGTTCTTAGATATTTCCCTAACTGTTAATGTTAAATAATAAGTCATTAATATGTATGTAAAACCATTTAATGTCTAGTTTTTAAATAGTTTATAAAACAAATGTAAACTTGTAAGTTTAAACAATTTAATTTTATGTAACTTTTTACAATTAAGTTCATTGCTATTTCCGTGAGGCCGCAGCATGTTGGAGATTTAAATTTATATAATAGCAACACCAACATTAAGTGCAAATGCAATGTAAGCTGTGGCAACACTAGCCCCTTCCATCTACGACACTGGTCGAATACAGACGTCTATTCAATTGTCCGCCGTTTTATTAATCTTCCGTGGCACCAACGTACCAGCACCTCATCAGCTACCAACTATCTACAAGCTACACAATATTAACCTTTTGAACGTCAGAGCATAAAATTCACCTACCATTTTGTCACATATTTGTGCCGTTTGGCGTACAGGGCACGCGCTTGCTTGTCACGCATATGTGACAAGGGCCTCAAAAGGTTAAATAACATAACGGCAATGGTGGTCGGTGACAGAACGATCTATTAGGCATAGTCTTATACTTTTGCGGTGTAGTGAACAGACTCCTTGACTGATACGCTGTCTAGATGTGATGGCTGCTGTGTGAAAAAAGGGAAGAAGCAAACTTAGCTGTGGGTGGAACCAGGCGGCTACCAATGATGATGGAGATGATGGCGATGATAATGATGAATAACTCAAGAAAGGATCATCTGATATTCTTGCGAGTGAATGTCGGATTGTCCTTACAACAAATTTTGCCAAAAACTTTCTATTGACCTAAAAAGAGCTCCCCGTAATATTTTTTAAGTAGCGATTTATACCCTGTATTTGGGTCGACCACTGCATGTAAAGTACATGTCTATAAATCTCTATGCAAACGATTTATTTATTGGCTCATACGGTAGACCGGTGATTTGAACGGAATGGGTACCTATTGCCTGTTCGCAATTTGAATCCAATATTGCCATGTTTATGTTTGCTTTAAAATGTTATTAGTGACCCAACTACCATTAAGGTTCGCTGTATGTGCCCCATGTTTGTTCAGACCTTGCAGTAGATAATAAATGCGAAAATATTTTATCTTTAAGTGGTGGATTGAATCTTGTGTTGTAGGTAAAAAGTGGTTTAATGACACTAAAAATCGTGCTCTTTGTATTCAAGTCAAACTTGACTGCCCCGTTGGTATCGTGGTCGCAAACACGACTGCTGAGCGTGGGTCCTGGGTTCGATTCCTGGGTATGGCTAAAAGTGCTATTGCCCGGAGTTGAAGTAGTATGATGTCGTTGGTCTTGCGCCTGATCTCTCTTCGGCTATGTCGGGTTACCATCCCATCGGACTCTCAAGAACAGAGATTGCACCTGTGCTTGCGCACACACTAGTGCACTATAATAACTCCTGCACCGATTGTTGGGGGTCTAAAATGGCATTTTTTTTTAAATTGTCATAGACGCGATTAATATTATTAATTGTCACTTTGTGACTATTTTACAAATTGAAACGTAATTCATATTATTATCCAATTATGATTCTGCTAAAGCGGCCATTTTAATCCCTTGATCTCCGCTACGGTTGGCCACCGTGACCCATAAACAGTCAGGAGGAAAATATACGAGACACAAGTTCAGGCCGGCGGTATCCGGCACAATTCGACACAGCCAGGCGAATAAACATGCATTGGATTTTGTTCCCCGATCTGTGTCTTACCCGTCAAGCGATTGCCTATAATCAACCCTCTTCGCGAAAGAGGCCCAAGGTCTTAACGATTATATTTTTTGCCGTTCAGAGTACATTTTTAGGGTTCCGTCGCCAAATGTCAAAACCGGAACCCTTATAAATTCGTGCTGTCCGTCTGTACGTCCGTAAGTCATAGCAATTTTACTCCAATACTGTTGGCACCACACGCTTGAAATTTGAATAGTAAGTGTCTTCTAAAAACCAAAATTGTGTCCTCTAATTTCTAAAGTAAGAGGTTTTTTCTTGCGTCCTATCACCAGTTCATACGAAATTATTTTGTCGGGTTAATCAGGGCCGAATCTGGCCGATTTGAATGCTACTACCAATTTTAAGTTCTAACTTTCATACAATTTTACCGAGGGAATCTTCGTCAATATTTCGAAAAGTATTTATTGTATTTATAATTTTTTTCCTTGTATTGCCAACTTTTGTTTCCTGAGATTTAAAAATTGTTTTAAATAAATAACGAAGAACGTTTACTCCTTTAAGGATCTTTAATATTTTACAAAGGAGAAGTTTGTTCTGGTACACACGCCTTATTAGGCAATACGGAAGCTGTGTTATATTAATTATATTTATATAACTTAGAAGAAATGTCTCTCTTTTAAAAAATACTTTGAATGTTGTTTAACTACCAAGTTAGGAAGAGTAATTTTATGTTTACCGTAGTAATAAAATAAATATTTATTTCAGTGCAGATATGACATACAGATTATGTCTCACAAATAGGTCCCCTGTCTCCCAAACTAGGTTTTAACCTGTGACTTGGGAGACAGAGTTTCCCCAAAAAAAAGTCATTATGTAAGTATATCATGGCCTCATAGGTTATCAAAAGGTAGCGAAAAATGAAGAAACAATGAAACAACAGTAATGATCAAATAAAATAACTATACAATTTGCAGCTGGTTTTTCAATAACATATTTCAAAATGTAACATTTTATTAGGTTCAATAAGGTTAAAATAGGTACTAACAGTGATAAAAGCCAACGTAGAAAGCTAGGTACTCGGTAGTATATCTCAGAGCTTTTTACATAATTGACTTAGGTAGGTACTTATCCCATCCTTATAACATCACCTTGTTTCCCAAAAAAAAATATTTCATAACATTTTCAACCGTACTTTTTTCTAAAAGTATCAGAAAACAAAAGAAAAGCGCCACTTTTATTCAAAGTGTTAAAATGTTTGGATGAAAAACATCGGAGAACGGACGTGCGTCAGTCCGCCAGTCAATGTGGTACTAGCTAGTGAAAATCACGAGATAGTTTGGAAAAGGTAGCAAAATTAAAATGGGTAATACAGGCTCTTATTAGGGTTCCGTACCCAAAGGGTAAAACGAGACCCTATTACTAAGACTCCGCTGTCTGTCCGTCCGTCTGTCACCAGGCTGTTTCTCATGAATAGTTAGACAGTTGAAATTTTCACAAATGATGTATTTCTGTTGCCGCTATAACAACATCATCATCTGCCTAACCTTTTCCCAACTATCTTGGAGTCGGCTCCCAACAAATACTAAAAAAAACAGACTAAAAAAAATATTTAACTAGGGCTCCCATACAACTATCATGATTTTTTTTACCGTTAATATAAAAAGTGGTACGGAACCCTTCGTGCGCAAGTCCTACTTGCACTTGGTCGGTTTTTTGGTGTATGTCTCTGCATAAAGGAAGAGAGTATATGACACGGGGTTCTCGACAAAAATGCCACACGATTTGTTTTGTTTTGGCATTACATCCACTAATCAGGTTCGTAAAATGCAACTAGAAGACTATGAATTGAAAATGAAGCCTAGCATCTTCGAAGGCCATAGTCATTTTAATACTGCTGACCAATCCGTCTATCAAGCGTAGTGCGGAACTTTTTCCATGAAGTCCATCTTGTATCTGATTACAAGAAAAAAAAAAATAACTGAAGGGCCCATCTTCTGTAATATAATTTAAACAAAGTCAACTTTATTTCTGTCAGGTTTAACATAAAATTCTTTGCTGGCTGGTTTGCAAAAACGGAAAACCTACTTTGTTTCCCTCAGTTTTGTCAGCATTCAGTTATTCCAGAAAATGTTCTGTTAGGAACATTTTCAGCAGAACCTGACAAAAGATCCGCAAACTTGCTGAGATTATTTGGATGAATATTTGTTGAAACTTTTGTTGCTCCAAAACTCCTGGAGTTAACAATAGTTTTTATATTTTGTTGTTGAATCTCAGACATTTTCATCCATGTTATATTATTAGCATAAACCTAGAGACTTTTTGACTGACAATTATAATGCTTGTTCAGTTACTTTGATCAAATTTAGTTCCCTTCAAAATGGTTGAGTTGAATTGTGCTGATACATGCGTCATGTTCGTGAACGGGCGCTGTCAGTTGTGACTGGTCATCTCTTGGTTGCCACGGCTTATTTGAATTAATTATTTTTGAATTGTTTTTTACTATGGACACTTTTAACGTGCACATCTTGCTACATCGCTCTCACATAATGTACCATCTCAACATGAATGATGTAACCAAGGTTTTGTAAAAATATTCTGATTTAAAAGAGTGTCCATGGAGTTTCTTGCCCGTTCTTCTCCATAGAGATCTACGTTAGGGAATGGGCAACTACAGTACTTTCACAGTTTTATGCCTCGTGACTGGAACTGTAGCTACATTTCATTGTTGTCTTTGTTTCGACAATTCAACGGGCCTACTTGAAATAAATGCCTGCTTTGATTTTGATTTCAAGCGGGAAAATTCGATCGTATAGCACGAGCGGACATCGCCCATTGCCCTTTTGACGCTAAACATAAACATAGCAATTACAGAAATTAAAAACTCTGTTCAATGTGATAACTACCGATAGTAGATAAGTAATTAATGTTTTTTCTGCTACTTACTTGGCTTAAATTTCTCGTAACCTTATTTAGGTCATTCTTAATAAATATTTTAATCAGTGGTTACATTTTGTAACAGAATACCATCCGACTCTTGCAATCTGTGGTCAGTTAGCGACCTCAAAACCTTTAAGAATGTGAAGTCGGTATTAAAATTTTCTGTTACACAAATTGGTCGATGGTCGATGTGGCGGCAGTTGGGAAGGAGGCATAGGTCTCCCCCCAAAGACCTCAGCTGGCCGTAGGGCTAGCAAAGGCCCTTTAACCTTTTGAACGCCATTGTCACATATACGTGACAAGCAAGCGCGTGCCCTGTACCTACGCCAAACGACACAAATATGTGACAAAATGGTAAGTGAAATTGTGGCTTAGCGTGGAGGGGACGCGCGTGCGTTTACGGTCTGGCGTTCAAAAGGTTAATGAAATAATGACGATGACAGACAGGGAAAGCATTGATGAATAAAACAATCGAATCATGTTATGACGACACTGCCTTAGTGCACTTTATTATTACATCATTATTACGCGTCAGACAACGCAAATATAACAATCAATTCAAAACAATGCATTAATTCTCTATACAACTACATTTTAAAAATTGTGTATATTTATATCACATAGTGTATGTTTTTTGATTTTATACTCATTACTATTCGAATTTTTGGATAATTTATTTATTTTGTTTTTTAAATCATTAGTTATATTTTTGTGTTATATAATTTGTTTCAGGTACCTACGCACTATATGACTGAAGTAAGGGAAAAGAAAATCTACATAAAACATGGCGGTAAGAAAAAAAAATTAAAATTTTATTATAATTTTTAAAAAGATTTCTCATTTCATCAGTGCCTAACATTCCAAAGACGAATGGTTTTAGGGCTAAATGGTACCCAACAAATACTTAATGAACAAAGCTGTCGAAGTTTCTGAGAATTCGAAACGGATTCATTAATAAATTGGGCCCGTAAAGATGTCGAAAGAAATACTTATTATGTTTATAATTAAACTTTCTTTGCTACATTCATGTTTTAATTACGAATGTCGAGGCCTGAAAATAACTAAGTTCTTTGAAAAGTGGATGCAGTTCGCATTTAGTATTCTTTATTTCTTTTTGACAAATCCGTGTCTATTTATTAATAGATCCAGTAGTTCATCATACTACCGATTAAAATAGTTCATCATATTGCAACATAATTTAACTCCGTGACTCAGCAGAATTTTCTCCTTTTCTAACCGACTTCAAAAAGCAAGGAGGGTATTTGACCCGAAGCTTTAGTTCACTGACTTTCTGAAACGCGAGCCGCACCCACTCTATTTACCTTTCTACCCGTACTGGTTTCGACAGAGGTATATTATGTATAAAGACACTTTTATACTATACACGAAAAATTCCTTTTTATTTTGAAAAACACTGGGGTATTATGGAAATCTTTCCAGGGCTAGCTTGCACCATATAAATGTGTTAATTTAGCTATTCAAATTTCGTTCTATTTCTGTCAATTATTTGAAGATGACAGTCCTCTGTCATCTTCAAATGATTTTAAAAATAGTTATGTTATTAAACATTTAACTGTGATTTGTGATGCAAACGAGCCTAAAAGTATTAAATTTATTTTAGAATCGACTAATAAATGTATTTCACAGCCCAGTATTTTTAAAAACAATGAAGAATTCATTTAAACGAAAACTGTAGACATTTTCTTTGTTGATGGAAACTAAGAAATAATAACATTACAAGAACACTACTCACCACTTAACCAGAATGATATGAGAAAACATTCGTAACATGTATTGTCGTTTTATTATTATAATAACTTCTTAATACTAATGTATAAACTATTACTAAATGTTTTGTGTTAGTCTATTGATATTTGTATTGTTTTTGAATAAACATTTATTCAAAGTTTATCCTTAATTACGAATAATTGAATGTTCTCGACAAGCGGTGAAGCGTTGTGTGAGGGGGCATTCAGCTAAAAGAAGGGGAGAGGGGAAGGGGGTATGGGTATATTAAGTCACAATTCATGTTAGGTAGAGATGGATAGAGAGACATAAGGGTGTGTTCTGACGTCAGTAGTTCAGGGAAGCTCAGTAACGCGTTGATCTTGTTATAATTTTCGAGATCCATTTGGTATGACTCCTTAATCTGACCAAATGACGTTTCTAAATGACCCAACAATAAAACTGCCTTATGAAAAGTTTGTCAACCCGAGGGCAGGCAAATGTTGGTCAAAAATTATATTAACCAGCCTTTAAAACACAATAAAAGATTATTTAGATATGAAATGCGGACACCTTTACCAGCCCTTAAGCTAGGTAGGTACTTGTTAGTGATGTCTGAACACACCCTCTACTCCGGAAATAGACCAGCTTAAAGGATAAGCCACCAAGGGACTGACGCAGTACATTCTGCCAATGAGAATTTAGATAAGGTTTCATAACATATTTCAGCGCCTGGTAAATATAGCTGAGAATGCATGGACGTATATGAAATGGGTCAGGAAAAGCGGCAAGGAATTCAGTTATAGACGACACTTGGATATGAACCGCACATTTTTATTATTGTGGAATTTTAGAAGAAGATCTTTATAGAGTTGTCGATACACCCGAAGTAACATTATTAAATTTTAATAAAGCAAACAGCATTAACATTCTTAATCAGAACACATAAAATAACTAAATAATTGAGACATTAGGCAACCATTTCAATTCTTACAATATTACCATTATATGTAGTAGCAAAGACTAAAACTATAAAATCAATATTAGCATTATCAAGTTGTAATTAACTATTTCATACAAAATATTGTAGCAAGCGAAACGTATAACTAATTATTACTCTAATATTATTAACCATTTACCTAAAATTCAGTCACATTCATCTTAAACAAGCACTTGCATATATTTGCTCTGAAAATTGAACACTTTACATAACAAATTATTTACTCACGCGATTACATAGACGTTGTTAGGCGTAACCAAGAATTTCGTTAATGGTTCTTGCGTTAATAAAAACGGAACTTTATTAGGCCCTTAGAAAGTATTAAAATTATTCGATGAACGTAAACGAAACAAATAGTCCTGTTTCCGTATTACCATCTAGTAGATATTTCAATTATTCGTTCAGTATGTTATTGACATTCGATTTACCGTTGCTTTTCCGCATGTATCATTGATACGGGTAAAACCTCTTTTATTTCGCGCTACCTCTGTTCAGTTTTCCGACTATTTTTGTGTGTTTTATCACCGACATATTCCCAACGTAGTCCCCTGTTGCCAGGCTCCGTGATATGGCCCCTAAATCCGTCACTACGCGGATAACGCTATTGAAATCCCCAACATAATTGATTCATCATAGTTTGCGCGATGCGGTAGCGAACATTTAAATGAAATATCAAAATATAGTTCTTGCTACTCGTTCCTAACACTGCCACTAATTTTATTATATTTCAATATACAGACACGGCCCCTATACATTTATTATTTTATAGTTTGCGTTACAGCTCTATGTATATATCTATTTTTTTTCGTAAAGTGCAATCGAAAGAGGTTAATTCTGATATTAGTACCCATGATACAGACCAACTCATTATCCACTTGATTCCCGTGTTCCACCATCTTAGTCTTTATAACAAGAATTTATTTAAAACTCGACTAATTGGTAAAAAATGTCTACATTTCGACACCTACATTCTCATAAGGCTTCTTCGTAATAAACTCCTACGTTGATCTGAAACAATACAATTGTTCAATGAGTTAACATTACTTACTTAAAGAATTTTGAGAGACAAATTGCTTTGGAACTGAGAACGTTTCTGAAATTATTATATTTATTTATATTTATGTTCAATGCTCTCTTTGATTTTTAGAAGAAAGGTACAATGATTCAAGTTTCAGGGTTCTTTGTCCATTTTATGAATTAAAGCTTTATTTATGTTGAAACTACCAGAGTGTCGTTTCAGTAAATGATAAACCTATTATTAAGTTATTGTTGCAAAAATATTTTTGTCATAACAATGAAATTCTATGTAATAACAAACAATTATGACACAAATACACGCGCCAAAACCCCCGAAGGATTGGGCACGGCGTTCCTATGTAGGCCGATACACCCACATTTCGCTAGTTATGTATAATTCTTATGTAATATAGGTACACATTTAATAACACTGCCTGACCGGGGATTTTAACCCAAGACCTCGTGATCAGCAATAGCGACATTGAGAAACGAGACAGTCTCAAAATCAGTTAGATATTTATAACAGGCACAAAAAGGGTATACTCACATATTATATCAGTGCTTATACTACACCACATGAACAGGACAGCGGCCTTTAGCTCTAACGTTGTCTAGCGGTGGTGCGATCACCACGTACGTGTCTCGACTGGCAATAGGAACCTCATCATCATCTCCCGCGAACAGTGGGGGCGGGGGAATGACGTCATCATCCACCTCATCTTCCGTCACCTCGGACCTCTTGCTCCTCCCTGGCATGTAGTTCATGACACACGTCACCGCGATGAGAAACAGGAAGAATATGAACACCACATCGAACATGATTAGAAAGTTCAGCATTACAAGTTGCATGTCACTGGCTAACTCCCCTCACATTCTGCGCGCGATAAACTGAGAGGCACTGCTATGTTCATCTTATAGCATTGTTGTGGTGGTTTGATATCTGGAACAACGGAACATAGTATTAAAATCACTTTGAAGAATCTTCTACTTAGTTTTTTGCTCAACTTCGCTGGGGTTCACTTCTAGTCTTACTGGGTGTCGCCTTAAACGCAGGATTTTCATGAAGCGATTGCCTATCTGCATCTATTTATAAGTTCTAACTGGGTTGTGGAGGTCAGGTAGACAGTCTCCTTGTAAAATACTGGTATTCAGCTTCATCTGGTTAGACTGGAAGCCGACCCCAACATAGTTGGAAAAAGGCTGGCAGATCGTCAATTCACAGGCACTTCTGAAGTAACAAAGTAGGGGTATATCAAAATGTATAACATCTGTATATTTTTTACCCTATGTTCATAAAATTAATATATGAATTTGTAACCATTACCGAGATGCCTTGGTGATTTAGCTCCTTCAGGAGCAGTCGTGTAAAACACAAAAAAAAAACAACTTGTAGAAGAGCGACTGGAATAGGTTGACTAAACGTCTCGATGTCAATCGACTTTGCAATTCATCAACGTCAATTCCGATTTTCAACGATTTCTCGAATGTCTTTTATTCGTGATTGGGTTCAGTGATCGCTAAAGTATTAGACTTTTTATCGATCATCTATCAATTGTCGAAGATACGTTACTTAAATTATATTGCCTATGTGCCCACGTGGTTCATTTCAGGGAGAGAACATGATCCTCAATTAGAGTTACGATATCCATTCTAGGAAAAGGTTTTGGGTAAATACTTAGGCCCAACAATATAAACGGATGTAAAACCAGACATATTGGCAAATAAAATATCCTTCTCCAAATCCTGTAATATGCTTTTTCGAAGTCTTACACGGAAAAATGATCCGTGAAACATCGAGTTTTCCGCTCGGAAAACTCTAGTGCGGTCCCATTACATTGTTTTCACGCACAGTTTAATCTGGTTTTAAAACGTTACAAAAAGAATTGATTGCCTACCTTCGATACGCATTTTAATACGGAATTCGGACCTCACTTTCCGGATTCCGCAAAGCTCTTCGTTTTAAAAACCATACATTTTAATCGACTACCTTTACGATTACCGGCCTAAGTAAAGCAAATAAGTATTTATTTCTGTTTCACATTTGCATGTTAACGGAACGAATAAATCGGGTGGAGGATTCATTCCCTTTGTTCACGTAATGGCCGTAACTTTGAGATTTATGTACTGAACCTTTCATTGACAGTATCTTATATGTTTTGTTACTGAAACGTCGGTTCGTATCATGCCTCGTGTCGGCGCAAAATATTTTGTTGAATTTATTGCTGAACATTGGCAGGCTCGGGGGAAAAGATTTTGGATGTAGGTTTAGTGACCTCTTTTTAAGTGTAGCAACTTTTTAGGAGTAATCATAAAGATCCTATATTGTATAACATAACATCACGCATGTAATCCCCGAGAGGTTAGGCAGAGGTGTACCTAATAGTACAGCCACATTTCACCAGTTATGTTTTTTAAGTTCGTTATAACAGGGGGCGAGCCTATTGCCAACATCCAGGCTCAAATCCAGGGCCTCATACTCAGGGCTGCAGGATTGTTCGAAAGAGATACCGCGGCCCTGGAACTCAAAGGGCAAAAGAAGAAACATGGATGGGTCTTAGTCAGTAAAAGTCTGACAGTCCCTTCCGCTCCGCCCAGAGCGGGAGGAGTCATTTGATGATTTCCCATCACAAAAAAAAGGCTCCGTGGCTACTACTGTGTAATCCCTAATGGATGAACCCAATATCACTTTGTCCGACCTGGGAATCGAACCTAGGACATCAAACCCAAATCCTCAGCACTCGCTTCTTGAGACCACTAGACCAATGAGTTAGTCCTTCATTGCTTTTGATTTTAATCTATAAAACAAAGTTCTAAAGCGTCTACCTCTAGTGAAACCCACATCAAAATTCCATGACAATATTTGAATTTGAAAGCGAATATCTTTTAGGTCATCAGTACGAATAAAACAATTACCCTTTTTCATGTTTCCGTTCTCATTTTTATTCAGTATTACATTTTTATCTCAACAGCTCTGTCAACATAAAATACGTCGCAGTACAAAACAACGTCTATCCTTTATGAAATTGTTACTTTACTTGTAAAAAGTTCACGGAACTTTCTTACATTTACGTAGCCGAAGGGAAAAGGGCAAATGTTTTGTCTTTTGTACAAGATATCAATTTGATATAAGTAAAGGACACGAAGTTTCTTGAGAACAAAGTTAGTGGTTCGATGTACCGAGAAGAGACTTCTTTATGTTTGTATAGTTAGTTTCTATACGTATAAATACTGATGTGTCAAACTATTTTTAGAAGCCGATCCCAAAGTTAGTTCAAAAGCTGGAAGGGTGGTGCTATAAGAAGTGGGGCTTATTATAACGTGCTGTTGCCTGTGACTTCGTCGGCGTGACTTATAAGTCTGTACTTCGTACTTTGTGTTTGAAGTTAAATAAATCAATTTTGTATTATATTATTTTTAAACTAGCTGTGCCCGCGACTTCGTTCGCGTGGATGTCGGAACTTAACAATGTATTTTTTTGTGTGAAGCGCTGTTGGAGGATTCCGATACAAATCATTTTTTTTAATGTAAGCTAGTGCTTCTTTATAAACAACATTAGCTGTGGAACCATCTGGAGCGTACACAAAAAGGTTATTGGGGTTGTTTACGCGAGAAAGAACTACGTATAGTTGACCATGGGAAAAGCATCCAATACTTAGGTCCACCCCCGCAACGGATAATGTCTGGCCCTGAGCTTTATTGATCGTCATGGCATAACAGAGACTGACTGGGAATTGCACTCGTTTGAAAGAGAAAGGAAAGTTGTTAGGAATTATAGGCATTCTAGGAATAAAAACAATATCACCAGCGCCGCAACCGGTTAATATTTCAGCTTCGATTATGTTTTGCTGCAGATTTGTGACTTTGAGCCGTGCCGTTACAAAGTTTGGAGGACATCAATTTCTGAGGAGAATTATTGGTACACCGATTTTTAAAACTATTTTGTGGGCTGGAAGTCCGGGTGTGTTGAGGGCATCCAAAAATTCTACCGGGTAGTGCGTGGCGTCATCTTCTTCCATAACTGTATTTATAGAGGTGTATTCTCTATTATTCCCGGACACATGAATCAATATTTTTAAATTAATTGCCGTAGCTTGGACATTGCGAGGAGTCAAAATAGCTCGCTGACATAGCCAAGAACCGGCTTGATTTCCCATGTTTGTGGAATCTCCGTACACAGAAGAAATTAGCTCCTGTTGTGATGTAACGCAAGAACAGAGATTATCAACCAAAATAACTTTGCCATCTTCTTGTACGGGGTATGTGCCATCGCCTATTTGTAACAATAAATTGGCAAACTCCTGTGCATTTTCGCAGCCTCGCAACTGTGCACGCATATGTACACTCAGGTGTGTAGATGATATATTGCGCCATAAAACAGAACTCTTCAGACAGGCAGCAATTTCTCCGGCTCTCGTTCCTCGGGGTACTATCGGGAGTGTCTGCCGAAAATCACCGCAGAACAGCACCGTGATGGCTCCCATCGGCCGGTCATTTTGCCTTATGTCCTGTAAAGTTCTATTCACTGCTTCTACACTCGTCCCAAAAAATTAAAACACAATCGCATAAAACCCTTGCTTTATCGCTATTTCGCGATATGTTGCAAACCGGGCTTTCCGTGCGGTCTAAGTCGATAGGAATTATAAATGTTGTGTCTGCCGTTTTTCCTCCAGGCAATAATGTGGCTGCTATCCCTGAAGAGGCGACAGCAAGGGAAATTTTATTTTGGTTCTGTAGCGGCATGGCGCGGGTACAAAAGTACTTCAGCAACATAGAACAAAAAGTACTACAGCGCCATCTATGGCGCAGAGGATGAACTAAAACTCGAAATATACCTAAATTCTGCATCGCGCAAGTAAAGTTATTTGTGACTTAAGACTATACAGAAGAACCCGACAACAACTGTTGGGCAGTAGCCCACCAGACATAACACCCGTCTGATCGGAGGATCCTCCCTTTTCAATGGTGGTTGAAGAGCTTTACACCCTGTTCTCCATACCCCCAAATTGGTGACCCCGAAATGGACGTCAGCGCAGCCTTCGAGCAACGTGACGTCATCAACATCACTTCCTCAAGCTTCCTCAAACTTCCTCAAGTTTTCGAGCAGCGAGTCATATAGCCAGCCAGCTTCAAAATGGGTATTCCTGACCACCAGCATCCAGCGGAAGCACATTCCTGGTCAGCACCCTCAGCCTCATAAAACTACCTTGGCACTGCACTTTCGGCCGGTTGAGAGCTGTACCTCCCAGTCGATGCGAGCAGTCAGCCACATCGCGGCGCTGTACCACGTCCGACGCAACGGAGCACATGCAGTGCCGACCCCGACTAAAGGGGTTCGCACTACCGCCGCAGACAGTTCCGACTCACCGTGAACAATGCGGCAACGACTTTCCACTGGCCTGGCAATCAATGACTCATTCTACTACCGACCCTAGTCTCCGCGGGGGAGTGATGTAGCGGCACTACAAAAAGTACTACAGCGCCATCTATGACGCAGAGGATAAACTAAAAATCTAAATATATCTAAATTCTGCATCGCGCAAGTAAAGTTATTCGCGACTTAAGACTATATAGAAGAACCCGACAACAACTGTAGGGCAGTAGCCCACCAGATATAACACCCGTCTGGTCGGAGGATCCTCCCTTTTCAATGGGGGTTGAAGAGCTTTACACTCTGTTCTTCATACTCCCAAAGTTCCCTATTCGAGCCAAAATAACTTTGGTTAGGAAAGTTTTACCTGTTCCGCCCGGTGCGTCTAAAAACAGGATTTCACCCGAGGCGTTTTCTACACTGCAGCATACCCTATCAAACGTCTGGCGCTGATTCTCTGTCTTTGCGCAGCCATTTTGTAAAATTTCTGCGAGTTCCACGGGATGATAACTAATTTCTGATACGTACTCTCTGTTAATACGTTCCCCATCGACTGTCGGTGTGGGCAAACCGTATTGACTGATCGGGTTCCCTGGTATACTTATAACTATCTCTTTAATAGCCAATAAGGACCTGTTGTGACAAATTTCACGTACCCTATAGGTCAGGAATTTCTCCATCAGTATTTAGTTAAACATGCCTCAATCAGAAAATAACGTCACACGCACAATGCCATCTATCGAATATCTATATTCAATGCTGCACGCAGTTGATGTCTAGATATAGTCCAGTCTGAGTTCGATAGATGGCGCTGTTTTAATATTTTACTTCGGAAACACTATTATAATTTTATTAATTTACATTTTTCTTTCTTTCCATTTATAAGGTGTGAACTGATTACGATGAAACAAAAAACTTAATGTTCAATTACTTCAATTTACGCACATAATATTGTTGTGTATAAAAGTTACGGGAAGTTGTGAGACCAACTGCACATAACCCTAATTTTACTTCTGTAACACTTTAAATTCAAATATCTTTTGATAGACTGAACCGATTGCATTGCAACAAAAACTAAATGTTACTCCAACTTACGCTCAATCGTTGTGTATAAAAGTTATCTACATTGCTTTTGTACATTTTACGTGATGCCCGAACAAATACACAGACAAACAGACAAACAGACAAAAATTCGAAAAATGCTGGAAATGGGTTCTATTGGTTGTCCTTTAACACCCTGGCTATTTTTTTTGGAATTTTTTTCGATGTACAAAAACGACTTTTCTACAGTTTTATTATATGTATAGATACAAAGATCCAGAAAAAAACAGCCCACGTCCTGTTTCAGGTCCTGGGTTACCTAATTGTTAGTTATTATAAATTCATAACGATCTCTTCAGTGGTTGAGGCGTGAAAAGTATACAGACAGTTAGATAGATAGACAAAGAGACAGGAAGATCGAAAAATATACCTTTGAATTTAATTAGTCTGGATTTTTAATTTTTTCGAGCTGCATTGTTCGAGTATTGCTTACAACAAACTTTTGGTTTCAATTTGGATCATTTAGTAAAGTAAGTAATCAATTGGCCAAATAATTCATTTATTTGTTATTCATTCAACAATGATTTCCAAAACATTCTTTATTTTGTAATCGGCTTTGTTCTCTCAATTTTGAAATCGTAATTGAATTACCGTTGCAATGGAGTTAAAATGGATTCTACTGCTAGATTCTGTGTATTAATTAAAATATGAAAGTTTTAAAGCAACACTCAAGAACCTCATTATTTTTAAAGCGGCTGAAGCAATCTATGGAATTCGTGGGTAACATTCTTTGGGTCTGTTTCTCCTCTCGAATAATATCCGCAAAAATCGTTTGACTAAAACAATGGTCTTGGAACTCGATTCCACTTTTATACGCCGCCATCTTAAGAGTTTCTTGGATATTAAATTTGATTTCTATAATTCAGAAATCTTGTTGATTTAAACGTTGGATCTACGGTTCGTTCTGACAATTTAATTTGTGGGATTGGTAAATCTGTTTAATGGCCTAGAGCACACAGCTAACTAATTTATGGGTGACTCTCTAGAGACTTGTTGATCGCGAGAATTTGCTATCGCGTTTTTGGACCTTTGTCACATTTTGGATCCTCGTTGACTGGGATTTACGAGAAAATCTCATGTATTTTCCATTGTCATTCCGTATGGTGTAACCACATAGTTTCTTGATCTTTGAACTATGTGGTTTGTAAGTAACCATGAATATTTTATCAACTAAATAAACAACTACGAATATGCTCTTACTGCTCGGCAAAGTTTTCTTCCAAAGACTTCCAGTTCTTACGAATATCTTATTTCAAGTAAAATGCTTATTATAGCTAAAAAACGGTCAAAGTATCACAGTTCACTATTTGCAATTTCAAATACCTTTACTTAATACTATTCACACAATCCAATAATATTGAAAACAAGCGAAGGGTTCGGAAAATAACAAAACACCCGCATCATACCTACATTACACATTCCCCATCTTGCCTGAAAGAAAAGCTCTTTTCTATTGTCCGTAGTTGCAAAAAAGAAAATAGAAATGCCTACGTAATACTAGATAGAAAATAGAACTGTCTACGCAACCAACAACAAAAAAGAAACTGTTTTTTTGCTTTTTTCATGCCAGAATTATTAGAAGCAACAGGTTTCTTATTAGCCAAGATTGTAGAATGGATCATCTGTTCGTTTTTTTTCAGTAATTTCAGGCTTATTATCATCTTTAGTTCCAAACTCGGTCATGTTTTCAAGAACAGGTACGCACGACGACCAATCAAGCAATGTTAACCAAAATTAAGCTGATCTCTCATTGTACGGTCAGCTCATACAAAACGAGGCCAGGTCTTACTGGATAAGCATTGCTTTATGTGTCGCCTTGTGAATATTACATAAAGCTAGCCCTTAACATGACAAACCTACGGCGTGTTCATAATTTTGTCTTTTTTCCGACCCTGGACTGATTTATGTACCAGAATCGAACGCTGTAGACTCTGAAAAGGTTCCAAATCTGACCTCTAGTGCTGGCAGTACGAAATGAATTGAAATGTTGAAGTGCCTTTTACCCAATTCTTACGGAGATATTGGAAGCCAAACTTCTACCAATTTCACACGTTTTTTTTATTAAAGTTTTAATGTTATAATTTTACTTTAAATACTTCCATGACCCCTGTATTACTCAATGTATCCACCAGCACATTAGAGCGTTACATTGAGCGCTACCGTAAACCGTGATATATCTCACCAATAAAAAAGGCGTTTCCCAGCAATAAGTTGCCCAATGTTACTTAGTTTTATGTACAGCATGTTTTGAGAGTGTCACATAAGTTAGTCGAACTTCTGTCGTACAATCATTTGTCGCACCATCGTGATGTCGAGTCTTTTTGTCGTACAAGCGTGCATTCGAATAATAGTGAGTTGCAGTATAGTTCTATCGCACAAGTTTTAATCGCTCATACGTTTGTCGAGCTCATGTACTGCACTCAGTTTTTAACGAGTGTACAACATAATTTTAATATTCTCACCACTAAACCGTTTAAGCTCATTAATTCCAAAGTTCATAAGCGTAAGAGTACAGCGATTTACGTATTATCCCTTTTAAGGGTTTTAACGAAGTTACTGGCTAAAACATTAAACGTTAAGCAGGTGGAAGGCCCGAATTATGAGGGTTTGCGGCGGTAAACTAAGTTAGCCGTAAGAAAATGTAGCGGATGGCGTGGTCAAGAGCCTTTGTTGCTTTCAATCCGGCAATTTAATTTGAGGCTTAGTTATAAATAATTTAAGTCGAAGATCGTTTAAGGTTTTATATTTATAAAATGTGAAATTTGCGCTACTGGTAAGCGTGGGTTTGAGAGTCCAATCTTCGGGTCTCACTAAGTAGTATTGGGATTTTTCCGGTTTTTCAATACGCTTAGAGTCTAGATTCGTGTTCGTTAAAGGTAATACACACACTATTACATCGGGCTAAAACATAACTGGCAGAATGTGGACACCACTGCTATTTCGGGCGTATTTAGTACTAAGTAAAATCGTAACAAAACTGTAATTAAACTAATATCGAACCGAACATCTACTTATCCGCCAACGTCATGTAAAGCCGTTTCTTAAGTTTTATTGAGAAAAAGTCCCTAATCTTCAAATGTATTGCTGGTCAAACTTCGTAATTCAGGATTACGAAGTTTAAGGCTGTGAAGGACTAAATCTAGGCCGAGATTTGTGGACGCGAGAAAAAGGTAAATACTCGCGGGTACCTTAATATACCTTTTCCTAAGAAATTTATCTACTTTAGTCCTAAAGAAAAACAACTTTACTTTACAATGTTTGGGTACCTACCTACTTTCCAGTTGAACCTATTTTTCTCTCCACTCAATCAATGATTTGTTGATTATTTCTGTGAAAACAATTTTATTTTTTATTTCCCATAATTTACAACTATAATAATTGACAACTCAATAAATTTTGCAACTATTTACAAGTTTACGATTGCCTGAAAGTAAAATCAGTAGATCATTCCAAAAGCCTATCATTGTCTGCATAGCCTTATCCCAACTATGTAAGAGTCAGCTTTCAGTCGAAACGGATGCAGCTGAATATCAGTATTTTACATGGAGAAACTGCCTACTTAAAAGCATCATCCATTGCTAATTAAATCAATTCATTTTCTAATCAATTTTTCACATCAAACTTTATTTATTTGTGATATGTGGGTTACATGCAGGTTTTTTTTTTATTGTTTAATAGCCGTTGCCTACGACCTTCGTTCGCGTGAAATTATTATAAAAAATATTAGTTCCCTTTTTGAATCGAATTTTGTCAACAATTTCAAGGGTTTTAATTTTTTCGCACGGAACCCTAATTATTTTTCTAAAATAAAAGTAGCCTAAGTTAGCTATCGGACAGTGAAAGTCTCGTCAACATCGGTTCAGCTGTTTCGGAGATTAGCCGGAACAAGCAGACAGACAGAAAAAAAATAAAAAATAAAGTGTTTTTGTTATAAGTGCCGCATATATTTTCACATGCATTCAGTAAAAAGGTGTTATTTTGATACTACAAACAGACACTTCAATTTTATTTATTTGTATAGAGTAATAGATGACAAAATATAAATAGAAACATTTCAAAAACCACAACAGGTTTGTCCGGATGTTGAAACACTATTTAGCTATCTTGTTACTAACGTAGCAAATAATCATTGTTAATTTATAATCAACACAGTAGTTAATAACAAATTGTAAGGTAGTTCGTAAATAATAATGAAGAGAGATTACTAAAACAACGACAGCGCGGGTCAGACATCGCGTCTATACTATTTACTAATTGAATGAAATTTAAAGAAGGTGTTCATTACATAATTATATACTAATAAGAATAATATTTTTTTTTTATATTTTCAAATATTTTTTACATTGCTTTTTTTCTAAGGAATAATTAAAACGTAATTGAATAAATAAAGGAAATAATAATAATAACACGGTATCAGTGAAACAACAGGTAAACTAGTTACCTAATTCACACTTGGCTGTTGGCTATACGAGGCGCTATAGCGAGCGATCCTCATTAGACTAAGTACTCTCTCGCGGCTCGCGATAATTGGTCGTTTGTTTTGCCGCGTATTCACCGATGGGTGGCTGTTGAGATTATAGGATCAAAGGTATTGTCGACGAATCTTTTGTAGGTGTTGAGATTTTTATTTGTGCATAGCTTGGGGAAAAAATTCTGGGATTCTTATTCGGTTATAAAATAAAGTACATCATGTTTTACGTAAAAAATATTCGGAATATATTTTTAAAATATGTTTCTTTATGAAACGAAGCACTCTTCTTTTCTTTCGTAAGTCCTTCTGTTTCGTTTTGTTGTTTCTTGTGTAATCCAAATTTGTTTCATCACACTACTACTGCCAATAGGAATGGACTAACTTCTACTCACTTTGAGGTGAATGGACCTAAAAAACCCCACGTCTGCAAGCGGACAGATTTCACCTCCGGTCCTTAACCCTTCGGAAATCGAAATCGCACAATTCGTAAGCAAATTTCCCGCAAGCTGGCACTTAGGCTATGGCGTTGGGAATCTTGACAGGCCTGTCACACATCAGCTTTACGTCACTCACCAAAAAGGGTGTCAAAGGGGATGGGGAAAGGGGAGTACCCCTGCTCAACGTCGTGTCTGATTGTAATCCTATCCCATCACATATGTTTTGTTTCCAAACAATGTCAGTATTACATTCTTCGTACGCGTTGTTTTTGTTTTAAACAACCTGTGTTAGGTTTAAACCAGATTAACAAAGTTTCGGTACCCTATACGGAACACTTGATATAAAACGTTAAGGCAGCGTTTATACTGTTCAATCTGGCGTACCTACGTTTTGTGGCCAGATTATAGCGGGTTATGTAATTTTTATTGGTAGCAGTCATAACCTTATCAATACCCTACCCGTACGGACCAATTCGGTCAGTAAGCAGCTTATCGAATGAATGTTAGCTGGGAATTTCAGAAGCTTAGTATTTTTCTACCAAAAATACCATCAATTTAATCTTCACTATCAAGAGGAACTCAGAATCTGCTACCTACATCTCAAACACTAGAATATTTAAAATAGTACGTACATTACTACAAAAAAGTACAACGTAACGTACAACGTAACGTAGATACGTATATCTCAGTAGCGATTCCCATACAAAACATAGTTCGAAATATGCCAATGGTACTACTTGCTAACAATTCACACACAGTTACGCAAAGCTTGGTTCAAAACACCCACTCGACGCTGCATCTGTTTCATTTTCTATAGAAACTTTATCAATGGCTGAACAATAATTCAGGCTATACTATTTTGTTTGATGTCTCGCCTTCTCTATCCTATAGAAAAGACATGGGACTACAGAGTACGGAGTCGGACTAGAGGCGTCAATACTAGTAACATCCGTGGCCACCCGACTTTGGCTGTCACAGTCATTGTCTGCTATTGTCAATTTGTCACAGGCCGTCAGTTTCTGTAAGTGACGAGCAACGATAACGTTTAGTGTCACGCTTACACTTGAGCCAACTTATCTGTGCAGGCGGGAAAATAGAGAACTAAAATAAATGTACCAAGTTTGACATATCGATGCATTTTTCTTGAACTGCACACTTACAGTGGTCATTCTGTTGTTTGAATGGGAACTGTTGACATGAGGTTTGATAAGTCTGGTACGGATAAATTGCATACTGGCTGCACACACACTGGTATAATCTGCTAACTAGCGTCCGGAGCCACATCCGCAATATTTTGTCCGTAGCGGTTTAATCGAATCTTAAAAGCGTCGCCGTGGAACGATCAAATATACGGACTACGGACTGATTATGGACAGCAGACTGCCTGTGCACTGCGAATTTTGCCAGATATTTCAGTACATTATCTGTCCGAACCGGTTTGGCCAAATTTGACAGCGTCGCCAAGGACTCTCTGTAATCTGTAGTTTACTCAGAAACGTCATCGAACAGAAACAATACGCCTCTGATTCTGCGGCGTGTCAGTCAGTCGTGCACAGAGAATCGTTTACGAACAAATAATTAGTTTGTGTTCAGTGGTGAGGTCGACTAGTTCTGCTGAGGTATGACGTCACTAGTATGTACCGTATCAAGGTATAATTGAAACCCGATGGGGTCACCTACCTAGATTCCTTGTATCGCGTGACTCAGTGACTGAGTTTTGGAGGTCAGATAGACAGTTCTTCATGTAAAATAATAGTATTCAGCTACGTCCAGATAGATTGGAAGCTGACTCCAACGTAGTTGGGAAAAATCTAGATAGAAGTTGAGGTTTATACCTTCTTACCAAGAAAGGGGACAAAATGAAGAATTATTTCTAAAATGATCAACTCGTTTCTTAGCAATTATTCACAACAAATAACAATTATTCATAATTGACGGTGGAAGGTGGTTTACCTCTGAAAAAAGAAATAAGAACGAGGTTGGACAAAGCCGCGGGCATAACCTGTTTCAACATGATTTATTATTGACGTTTGCTTTAGTCAGTAGCGCTATGACATTACAAGATACTATATTGGGTAGGTAACCTTAAAAGGGAAGGTATTGGGTTAGGTTAATATTGGTTTGTTTAATCAAATATTGATTGTGTTATCTCAAGGTTTAACAGGAAACCTAACCAATCAAGCTGTAGCAATCGTGGCAATTTATATTGGTTGTTTAATCAATTGTGAGCAATATACTTGTCGGAGACGGTCATTGGTACTGGCTTAAAATGAATCGCAAGTACGCCAGTGGTGACATCACGCGACCGAGTTCCAAATCTGCCGTGTGTGTGGTGGGGCCTCTGCGTGCTTTACAGAGCCCTGATATCTTCAGCTCGAGGCGACAGTGGACAGTTGTGGGTCAGATCGCAGCGAAGTGGAGATGTCTTGGAACTGTTCCCCGATTCATTGTGTTCCGTGTTATTATGTTAGGTTGTAATGTCAGGGCTGCGGGACTGTTCGAAAGAGATACCGCGGCCCTGGAACATAAAGGGCAAAAGAAGGAACATGGGTGGTTTTTAGTCAGTAAGAGTCTGACACTCCCTTCCGCTCCGCCCAGAGTGGGAGGAGTCATTTGATGATTTCCCACCCTCCAAAAAAAAAGGTTGTAATGTCAAGTAATTTGTTAGTTTAATAGAAAGAGTGTATCGCGCACCCAGTGTATTTTCATAGCACGAAATCCATCTGCTGCCCACATGATGTACGTGCCTAATGGAATAAATCCTGACAACCCGACATACTTATGTCAGGTAGAGATAACATAACATACATTCACGCTCTTTTGCCAAGGGGGTAAGCAAAAACTACAGAACACCACCTGCTATGATTATTACAGATGAACCGTAATGGAACTATTATATTTCCCAACTTTAACCAATACAAGGCCACAGACAAGCCGAGTCTACTAATTTACAAACGGTTCAGTTGTTTGTCGATTGTCTATTTTCGGGACAATAATCGAGAACCACTGAGCCGTTTGACGTGAATGATTAGAAATTAGGCTTCGATATCCATTTTGAGCATAGTGTTATTCAGATTAATCATCAGCTATTTCCGTAGCAGCGCGGAGTTTCTTTTTGTGTCCGATCAACGAAAATGAACTCGCTTCTGCCCTTGTTGAGTGTGTTAGACATATCTGGAGTAACAAGTGTTTTCTACACACCTCTGCTAACCCCTTAGGGGAATACAGTCGAGATGTGCTTATTTCTCAACTTTATGTATTAAGAATAAGGAACTATTTCCAACGTCGTCGACTCAACTATTTTCTCCCTCAATGATGTTATTACAAATTCCGTTTCATAAACCCAAGCCGTGCAAGTAATGTAGCAAAAATAACTTGCCGTAAGTTTTCGACCTAACGATCCAAAATGAAACTAGTCATCACATCGATTATCGATTATGTAAAATGGGCCGCCTCTAATATCGAGATATTTTGCACACCTTGTGTGTATATCGGAGTTGGTGTATTTTACCGAGCAGTCTGTTATTTTTGAAGAATGAGAGAATAACTAAGTTATTTATTTAGGCCGACGTTATTTGACTTGTTAATGCATAATAGTAATTCGAAATGCAATATACAGCTACAAAATATCTTAGAACTTACGAACAAATTGTGACAATTAAGTTTAGTGTTGCTTATAATGATGTCGTATCGCTACGCTCTGTGCTACGGCGTAGGCGCGTAGCACGTGCGTTGCGCTCTATGGCCCCGTAGTTTCCACGTCTTCAAAACAACAGGATTATTTTATGTAATTTATTCGAGTACAACAATTTATTTTTCTTGAAACTACTCTATAGGCATTCCAAAATCAATGTTAAAAATATTTTTTTTTTTAATGGCATATTTATTTTCGATTTTCCTTATTTATACCGAAATTATATTTCATATGGGAGCATATACTTGAGTCACGTAATATACGGAAATGTAAAAGCCTCCCGGGAAATCATAGCAACGGGTAATATATCCAACCTCGTGCCTACGTATATACGAATCATAGTCCACTCAATCTAATCGCATTACAGAAAATTCGTGCAGTTTTTCGTCTGAATTTATCAGCTATGGTGAGTATGTAGATTGAGTGACGGTCAATGAGCCTAGATGTCTATAGTAGTATAGAAATGTGCGTTTATTCTGGGATTCGGAAACGTGTAAGATTTTTGAGTCCAGGATTTTAAAATTATGAAGACTTTAATGTTATTCTAGTCATTAGCGTAGGTTATTTGACTTGTCAATTACTTATCTTAATTACCAGAAGCCTGCTTTTATTTCACCAATATTATTATATTGTATTGTTATAATTAGGTTATGCTTTTGGTCCCGGCTGTCAATTGTAGATCTTTGACAGTCGTTACAGGTAGTCAATGGCCCGAAAGTCTGACAACCAGTCTTATCAAGGGGTATCGTATTAGCCAGTACTTACTGGGTTGTGGAGGTCAGATAGGCAGTCGCTCCATGTAAAATACTGGACCGACCGCAACATAATTGGGAAAAGGCTAGGCAGATGATGATTTTATAAATACTATCTAATAATAGATATAATAATCGTAGTATTAGACACATACAAACAAACAAACTTGGCAAAGAGTGTATTTTTTTCATCTCATCTTAGACACTTGTACTGGAGAATAATCTATGATATTTTTTGGTAAAGTCATGTATCCATCGTCTTAGCGTATCGATGGCAATCTAAATTGTATCAACCCAGAACTGAGCTACTAGTTTGGCGCTTTCAGTGGCGTCCATCAGTTCCTTGTGTTCATGTATCCATCTGATCATTGCATGATACAAGTATCAAAATCAATCGACTTACTCCAACCACTGCTTATCATATATTTCTGCTTACTCAAGGGGTGTTGGGTAGTTCCTATATTGTGATAAATGGTCTCTCACTCGACTGCACGATCGGCATAGTCATTAACTACAATTTGTATAAACTTTGAGCTATAGTAGACGTGGGTTCGCTTTAGGCCTGATACACACTGGCGTTAAGGCTTGTCAAAGAAATATAATCTATAACGAAACATAATGTCACGTATTAAAACGATACTAAAATTGATTTTCCTAAGATATACTGGCACGGAATTCTTTTCTTCGCAATAAATATAGTTTTTATTACAGTTGTTTTGCCATTCTATTATGTTAGCCACCTTATGTTACCTGTTGTGGATGTCAAATGGGCAGCAGTTCCATATAATTAGAATCCGCTAAGAGATAAAATTTCAAAGAGCTGTGAATTTTGTGATTAATAAATAAATAAATAAGATTAGATACCGATCAAACTTCGCAGATGATGAGGATGACATATAACATACATACATAGCTTCACACGTTATCGGCAGAGGTATACAGTCACGCGCACCAATATGTATACACATTCCTAAACTTAAAAGCAATTTTTGCGAGAAATAACGATTGTAACTTGAAGATAGGACCTTTTTCATAAACATATGAGTTCCAAAATACGAAGTTCGTAACAACATGAAATTTCAATTACAACAGTAGGAGAAAAACACTTTTAAAAACTTGTTAAATGTTTACATATTGGTGCTCGTGAACTGTACACCTGTGCTTAGCCCTCCGGGAATAACAGTGTGATGCTATGTATGTTATGTGTCATCCTAATCATCACCACCTAATAGTACATCCATATTTCACCAGTTATGTTTTTTTGAAGTCCCATGTAATTGGGAGCGAGAATATTGCTTCTACCGGGCACAAATCCAGACTCCGTGGCTGCTACTGAGAAATTCCTGATGGAAGAACCCAATACCTTTTTGTCTCATGCTCAACCGTCGCGCTTGCGACCACTAGTCCAACGAGATTGACTGGTCTTCTAAAAATCATTTGCCATGCCGTGCCGCCAGTGAGTCTAAGACTTTACACGTCAAAACACAAAGCCCTGTTTCAATTTCACATAACTTTCCGGTTGCAGTAGATAGTTGCTTATTCAAATTTAGGCGCGCACCTAATCTGGACTTAGAAATACTTAACGTAAACTATGATGCGATACCTGCCCTTAAATTGTTATTAACGGATTTTAGATTTAGTCTAAGGTATTATCCTGGACTTGAGGTATATCACCCAGTACTTACGGAGGGTCAAACTTGACGAATGTAACCTTGTCTTGACTGACAGAAGTAATTTAGTGAGGAGGTATGAGTTTGGGAGGTTTAAGGGTTATGTAGGTAAGCTTAAGAATAGTTACGAGGCTTAACCCTTTAGCATCCCCATGATAACTATTAGTCTTCATGAATCACTCGTCATGGCCAGTAAGGTGAATATTATTTCCAAATAGTCTTCAACTAGTAGTTTGCGAACATAGACCAGTAATCGAAAGAAAAGTAGCCTCGTGCCCTTTTTAACCGACACTAGGTAACATCGAAATAAATACATAAATATTAAGGCTGGGACCACATAGGCGCGTTATTGCAGGTCGATAATACCGGATGCATTATTGTGATAATGCGTCCCGATTCCTTGCACACAACTGCGTTTTTATCGTCCGATAATTCTATATTCGGCAGGTTTTTCGATGAGAGAGATTAATGAGATTTTTAAACCGACTTCAAAAAAAGGAGGAGGTTTCTCAATTCGACCGTATATATATATTTTTTTTTTTTTTATGTGTGTTCGCGGATAACTTCGCCGTTTATGAACCGATTTTAATAATTTTTTTTTTGTTGGAAAGGAGATACTTCAAGGGTGGTACCATGATAAGGAAACCGGGATCTGATGATGGCATCCTAGAGAAATTGAGGGGAGCTTTCAAAAGAGGAGTGGCGACTAGTGCGTTTGTAAATTTTTTGATTAAGTATTTTAAAACACTATAATTTAAAGAAGGTCTGGAGTCGCTCTGATGATGGAACCGAAAGACAGTCGAGGGAACTCCTCAACGGTTTACAGCAGTCACCTTGTGTTTGGGTTTGATTAATTTGTATTGATGAGAAATTTACACCTAGATGGGTTGTGACTGTCATAAGGGGTCTGATGATGAAGACGAAGGACAGCTAAGGGAACCCCACAACTGTTTACAGTAGCTACCTTGCGTTTGGACTTAATTCATGAATATTGATCAAAACTTTGCACCCATCTGGGTTACAAGTGCCATTACAGGTCTGATGATGATAAATATTTCTATGGAATATTGCAACTAAAAATAAAAAAATAAAAAAACTTTTTTGCAAAAAATAAAACCGACTCCAAAAACACAAAAAAAGTGAAAAATAATTTTAGCTTCAGAAGTCGGTGACAAAAAACTGAATCAAATAAACAAAAGTCACCGACTTCTGAAGCTAAAATTATTTTTCACTTTTTTTGTGTTTTTGGAGTCGGTTTTATTTTTTGCAAAAAAGTTTTTATTTATCTTCTCACATCACCACAACAAAATAGTAAAGCAAAGCAAACGCGCTTGGAATTATACCACAGACTTCTATCAGAAAATGTGTCAAAAAACTAACGAATCAGAAGACCGCATTTATTGGAAACTGGGTTCTGTTAGAATAACTGGATCGAATAAAAAGATAAAAATACAGAAGAGAAACAAAGCGAACACACTTATTAGAAGAACTCATTTCGGAATATCGCAGGACGGAGGAACGCAAGCGTCCTACTTCTATTATGTCTTTATTATCGCAGCAGTGTGAACCTTCGTAGCCGTCCTAATACATAATGTACTAAAAACAGATATCGCAATAACGCATCCGGTATTATCGACCGATAAAAACGCGGCTATGTGAGAGAGCCTTTATTCCACTGACGGTATTTCAACTCGACACTCTAAGCTGGGCGATGAAAATACAACAGTGTGATTATACTTATTTTATTTTATTTTATACAAGAGGACAGCAAACAGCTGCAATATATAGTATAAGAAAAAGCATACACATAAAATTGGAACAATATTGTAGCCCACAACGGTGTTCACATAATAACTGTGGAATATGATTTACATAATAAACGCTTGGGTATTATTACATAATAATATTACGAGTACAAACTAAACTTACTTAAGTATCATGCTTAAGTAACTAGTAACTAGTTGCTTATGTACTATTACACATCAATCAAGAGAGCTCTTTAAGTATAAGACCTTTGAACTTACTGGGAGAACAAGCAAAAATGTCAATATGTTCAAAAGTCCTATTGTAGGTATCTATCATTCTGCGAACAGGTGAGCGCAAAATAGCCGTGCGCGAGCGCGTGGAAAATAGCCTACCAGCGCGCACCTTTCGCTTGTACACTGTTCTAGGGACAACGTAGCATAACATGTTGGTTAACTCAATGCAGTTAAATCTACTACTAACAATGTTATAAAGATTCATGGCTTACATGGCTTACTTAGGCCTACTGGTAGCGAAAACAGACATAGGACAGATCAGATACATTCCATAGATCAGCAAACGGTCATAAGTGTGTTTTATGTCCGATTGCTCCATTGTTGTCTACATTAAATAAATTCCGCGATGATAATCCTTGTGTTTCTAACATAGAACCATAGTTTAGCGAGTTTAATATGCACCCAAATTCTAAGACTAAAACCTCAACAACTTACGTACTAAGTTAAGTTGTAATGTAACGGTAGTTTATGATCCTCACACCGCTGGAAGTTACTCCATTTGATAAAGTATTTTTGACCCAAAATATCTGTTTTAATTTAATAAAGAAGCATCCATTTAAGGTACCTACAAACACGTCAATTTCCGAACCAATAATAAATGATGCTTCAACTTCGAGGTCAAGCAAATGAAACTATACCTACCTCACTTCCTATTACAATGCTCCACCATCTTTGAAAACTAAACTCACTTTAATATACAAAATGGAAGCTTTGTCGGATACTGTCTATGAGTGACAGCGGGGTTCGTGGTGACGTTGCACTTTAGTAATGATGTAGAATTAAATGGAAGGTAGAATGGTAGCGTATTGTACGGTTTACGGGTATTAGTGTTGTGTGAGAAGGGGACTTTACTTTGCGAATGATATTAAGTGGTTTGGAAAACTTTTGTTGGTTGGCTTTGAATTTTAACATTGTAGGAATAATTATCAACCTAAGTCTATGCCCTGGAACATAAAGGGCAAAAGAAGGAACATGGCTGGTTTTTAGTCAGTAAAAGTCTGACACTCCCTTCCGCTCCGCCCAGAGCGGGAGGAGTCATTTGATGATTTCCCACCCGAAAAAAAAAAATGTCCATTCTATTTATACCTATCTGTACTTATAGGTACAAGTTTTAGAGGTCAGTTTGTAACCGAAGAATTTTATGGGTATCCTTTTATTCTGACTAACATAACATAACATTACGCCTGTAATCCCCGAAGGATTAGGCAGAGGTGTAACTAATAGTGCTCCCACATTACACCAGTTATGTTTAAAGTCCCATGTAATAGGGGCCGAGCCTATTGCCATCAACCCAGTACACATCCAGGCTCCATGACTGCTACTGAGAAATTCGTGATGGAAAAAACCCAATAACACGTTGCTCGACCTGGGGATCGAACCCAGGACCTCCTGCTCACCAGTCAAGCTTGCAGCCACTAGACCAACGAGGTAGTCTGAAAGTCTGTCTTTATACTGATGAGCTGTTATTTAATTTGGGTCAAGACTTTTACCCTAGTAATTATCTCATAAAACCTCGAATCCTCTGCTAGTTCTAAAAAGATTACGTTTAGGAGTTAATCTGTTGAGATTAATTTATTATACAATAAATCTTCTGAAATTGTGAGACTTCTATTAATTAACAGACATGCTGCTTTTATTTATTCAATTTAAAAGACAATTAAGTACAAACGTAATCCTTATACAGACGAAAACTCGTTATAGCGTCTCATAAAAATAAATAGTCAAATTATTCTCAGTCAGAGTACTAGGCAATTTACTAGTAAACGTATTCATTGTTGCGAAAAGAGGTCTATGTAGGTGTTAGCAAATAAAACCTCTTTTATTAAGGATACCGTACCAAATAAAACGTCTTACTCGAGTAACAAAACGTTAATTTTATTTCGGAGCCAAATTCTGAAACCCAATTGGAATCACAGACAACAAAAAAAACAGCCAGTGCATAAAGTTTATTACTCACGAACTTTTTCCAACGTTAAAGCGACGGATAATAAAAATGTATGGACTAATATAGGTAGGCGTTTCCGACGTGTTTTACTGACGGTACGGTACCAGGAGGTGACGGGGCCGTGTGATACGGTCTTAAGGCAAGTACAGAATAAAGAGCCGGAAAAAAATGAAGCCATTTATGTGTTTCTATTTTGTGCTGCTGTGGATATATAATGGGTGTAAAGTAGTACCCTTAACAAAGCCAAAACACTTGTTTTCTTCGTCATTGCGATGATTTTTTTGTTGTAGACCATACCTTGTAACCTTCTAGTTACGGAGATATTAGGGGTCAAAGTTCCAATTTTTTCACCAGTTTAAAAAAAAAAAAACAAGTTTTTAATGCTATAACTTTACTTTTAATACATCCATGACTCCTGTACTATTCAATGCATCCATCAGCACAGTGTTTGAGAGCGTAAAACTGTTTGTAAACGTAATTTTTCACCGCAAAAGAAGTCGTTTCGCAGCAATAATTTTTGCGTAGAGTTACTTAGTTTGATGTACAGAATGCTTTGTCGGCTTCGTGAAGGGTTCGTTTACACCCAGTATTTTGACTGACTAGAAGGAATATTTGTACTTTGTCGGTTGGTACATTTCGTAGAAATGTAACTTGCAACTAGCATTCAGGTCTTCAGAAATTTCTAGGAACAGTCTTGTGGCAGTAGTAATTATATTTGATGTTGAGTTTTAATGAAGTTTGAGTTGTTTCAAGGTATTAAATCCAAATATGCTGAAACACGACATTTACATGTAAGCTGTTAAATATTTACTAAGAACAGCTTAGTTTTTACAAATCTTTTAGCGAGGCTTTAAAAATACGGGAAAAATATTTATCTAACAGCGGTCTATAGAAATAAATACATTGTTTCTTCCGTATGAAGAAGAAGCAAAAAAAAAACACATTAATACGTTTTTTTACCCGGCTCAAGTTCTGCGGGATGTCAAGATATGTCAGATTAAAAATGCTAGTCATTTCCATAAGATAAAATGTTTTCAGCAGTTTACCCGTAGTGTTTTCTGAGAAGACGATACAATGTTATGACTGGTTTGTTGTAAAACACGATAAAATGAGCAAGTGTCGCTAATTTTATTAACTAAAAAAAAACAAAATACATTTTCGAACTCTTTTATAAATTAAACTTTGCCTGGCGCATTGTTTCATTGGAATAGTTTTTGAATTGTCTATGGCTTTTCATTTTTCTAGATTTAGATAAAAATTGGACAAAAATAAAAATAAAAAATATCGAAGGAAAATCGTGATCATCTGAGAACTGCTCCGACACCATCGCATAGCTCGACTTCGGTTCGCTTGCGTACACGCTAATTGGACTCACGAGAAGTGGGGTAAAGTTCTGTGGACTGAGTGAGATCCAGATGGCCGCAAACGTGTGTAGAGAAGGCATGGGGAGAGGTTTCTGCCAATCAGTAACAGATTAACCGTTAGTTACCATGGTGGACCAGTTATGATGGGGGGGGGGGGGGGGATCTTTTCGGAGGGACGCACAGAGTTGGCAGTAGTTGTAGTTCGTCTAACGGCAGTGCGATACATTGAAGAGTTCCTGCAAGAACACATTTTACCATACGTGGAATTCATTGGTACCGAAGATTTAAACTTAATGCAAGATAATGCCCGACCTAACACAGCACGTTGCATGAATGATTGTACCTATACAAAATTGGCGTGAAATCCCATAGAATATATCTGGAAGATGCTTAAAAGATGCATCAGATCCAGTCCCAACCCTCCAGAGTCAGTTGAAAACCGCTGTAGTGGCCGCCTGGGCAGAAATACCCCTTAAGGACATTACAAACATAATCCACAGCATGCCTGATCGCATGCAGGCGGTCATCAAGGCCCGAGTTGGAAATACCCGCTATTAATTTTAAGTACCATAGCTTTATTTTACAAATTTCATTCAAAAACATTATCTTTGAACAAAGCCATATCTTTTTTGTAATTTTGTAAAATTTAAATAAAGTTAACTCCTATTTAAAAAAATAATCATTCGCATTTACGAATCGAGTAAACATTTAAGTTTTACAACAAAAGAAACCCGTTTCGCGTTTCATTTTTATAATAAACCACATAAAGCCCTTGGGCTACATTCCATTCCACTGAGTGTATGTAATACATCTGTAACAAAACCTTACTCCATATTATTCAGGATTAACTACATGTAATTATGTCTTGTATTTCTTAGAAATAAATAAGAACCTGATAAATTTACTTCGTGACAAGAACCCACGCCTACGATAAGGATAAGGTGACACGTGGGCCGTTACACTAACTTTCTTAAAGTTCAACATGATGTTCAAAGCGATGTATCATAAATATTAATAACTAAAACTGGAGGATTATAGAAAAACACGAGTTGAATGAATGAATGAATAAACCATTCGATATTTGAATTTCGGGATTTCATTCCCTTGTTCATTCATCTTTGAACTGTTTTTTTTTATGACGATTGTAGCTAAACGATTTCAATTTAGTGGAAAAGCATGTTGCATATTGTATGTTACATTTTCAGAACAAATAGAGTTTCTTTTACCGAAGTAACAGTATGAATCAATTTAAATTCAACCCAATAGTTTTGAAGCTCGTGAATGAAAAAAACAGGAAAAAGAGATTTAGGTTTTTCTCGTTTCCTATCGGATGCTCGAACAATCACTTTTTCTAACTATTCCGATGCTCCCCCTCCGCTCGTGTGATGCCTGTACGCAATTGTCGTACATCGGAAAACGAAAATGTTTACAGAAAAAAAAGTTAATATGCGTTATCCTATAAAATAAATAACATAGATACATAATTATATTGCACCTGTTAATTATCTCTACACTTTCAAATACTTCATCATCCAAACTAAAAGTAAATCTTTTGTGTTATAACTAAAAACGTATCTAGGTCTATATATAGGCCGGTGGTAGAATTTGATTTTAAAAAATCAAAATCAGCATCATCATCATCTTCCTGCCCTTATCCCATGCTATATGGGGTCGGCGCAACACGTTTTTTTGTCACGCTATGATTTACTCCCAAAATATCAAAATCAATAGTCATTTGTTCAAAATAGGCGGGTAATCGGTATTTTTTGAACATCAAAATAACTCGAGATAGTTCCCGAAACGCACACCCTTCAACTTCCCAGTATTATAGTAAAAAGTTTTGGTAAGAAGTCGCGGAACAAATTCCTCAACAAGGATATTGGATGTAAGATTCGATCTTTTTTTTACAAGGAATGGGGTATTCCTTGTTAAAATATCCCCTCCTTTCTGTAAATGTTTCATCGCGCGGTTAATGTTTAACGTTTAAAACGTTTTTGAACGGAAAAACGTTTTAAACCTTAACAGCATACTTGGAGTGCACTATCCGTTTTACTTGGTTTTACGACGTAACAAATGGAATTGCTATCTATAGGAGCTCGTACGTGATTCCTATTCCTAATTTTCTTGGAATGAAGCTCTTTCAGGTTGGTATTCATAGTGCAAAGGTTACCTACCCCTGAATACATATGTGCGGCTGATTGTGCGACAACGCTACATAGTAGCAATTGGTTTGGTATTTAATTCCCCGATTTAGACGGATATCTTGGTCTTATAAGCCTCTTGGGTTAAACGTTTTAAAAGGGACACGAGTGCTTTACACGCTCATTGATCTCCCACGCATTTGATGTAGAAGGTCACTTAGTTGGACGGGGGGTTTCAGTTTAAATCTCTCATGTACCCGGATGTCCCCATAGGGTGTCTAATTAGGGCTGCGGGACTGTTCGAAAGAGATACCGCGGTCCTGGAACACAAAGGGCAAAAGAAGGAACATGGATGGGTTTTAGTCAGTAAAAGTCTGACACTCCCTTCCTCTCCACCCAGAGCCAATCAGATCCCAACAAAAAGGGTGTCTAATTAGAAACAGATTTCTGCTTTAAACGTACATTTTCAGGTATTGGACAATTATCTATCACAGTTTGGATTTTCGATGTGTACTAGTACAATGTTGATAGATGCTAATGACTTGTAAACATGGAAATGTGAGTATGAATCAACATCTATCTCATGATAACAAATTCGAAGCGTTGATTTCAATAAGACTATCACAGGCACTTTTAAATTATCAAAAACAAAAGGATGAAACTACATGCCCAGTCACAACTTGTGTCGCAAGGCATAATAACGGGCGTGTTGTGAAAGTGCTGTAGTTGCCTATAAGCGTAATTCTCTATGGAGAAGAATGGACAAGAAACTCAATGGACCTCTTTGAAATCAAATATGCTGTTCTATACCTGTACCTCACCATCGCGTGACTGGTATGACTGACTCCACACACTAACATATAAAAGTGTACTTCCCTAAAAGAAAATCACTTGACTCCACTTGCCTCCCGAAATCCATCCGTATTGTATGGCGATCAATCACGCGATGTTCCAAGTTAATAGAAGCGCCTATAAGGCTTACATTCAATTAACCTAAATACGATATTCATGTTTGAGTGCCTGTAATTGCCTTAGCACTAATTAAGACTGTAGGCAGAAGATTAGTAACGTACGCGTTTGTAATCGGGTTAGGTATGATTCTGGCATAATACGACGATGATAGCAGTGTTCTATTTTTAAGTTTTCGGGCCTAAAAGGTGCTGACATAACCCTTTTAGCCTACGAAGTCTGTCGGTCCGACTGGCCGTCTGTTTTTCTGACAGTCTTCCACAGAACTCCCAGAGTTACGTCATATTTTCGTTTGGTCGGTTTATGTTTACAGTTTTTCTTACGTCATTTGCCGTTTTTGCTAAATAAAACAGTGTGCTGATAAAATGTCAATAGTCGTGGCGTATCGTTTTTACTGATATCATTAACTAGCTTTTGCCCGTGACCTGCGTCAGCGTAAAATTATTATAAAACACTATTTTCCCCCATGTTGCAACATTTTAATGAATGCTCCGCTCCTATTGGTCGTAGCGGGATGTTATATAGCTTATAGCCTTCCTCGATAAATGGGGTACCCAATACTAAAGAATTTTTCAATTTGAACCAGTAGTTCCTCAGATTAGCGCGTTCAACCAAACAAACTCTTCAGCTTTATAATGTTTGTCTAGATTCGTAAAATAATAGATGGCCTTTTATAATTTTTCGCCATGAGGAGCGCGTCTCAAACTCTTTTGTAATTGCTTCGAACATTCCCCAAAATCAACGAATATATCTAACTCTAAAAGGGTTTCATTGCTTCCAAAACTTTACTTCGTGTGTAATCAAATAGTCGTAATTATAGTACAAACATTTACATAGACCCCCAAAATTAGATAGTTTGTTAAATAAACAAGAGTTAACTAACAATTTGCTTCTTAATTAAGTAAATATAGGCTCTAAATTACAATCACATCGTATCAAATACGGTTTACAATTAACATCGATTTACAGAGCAAATAAATACGTGGAACTGTATTGTCTTACGCAGAATATTTATTGCCGTTGTCAATTATTTAGTCACACTGTGTATACGTGTGTGTTTAATCTAATTAGAAATTGTATACTAATAAATAAAAGTAAAGTATCTGTTTGTAATATTTGTAACAGCAGCTTTTTATTGAATGCCTATGAAAGTATATACGGTACATTTTTCATTTTTTCTCTTTCTGTCTCTTTGTTTCAGCTAATCTCCGAAATCGAGTAACTTAGGCTAGTTTTATTTTCGAAAACGGATTAGGGTTCCGTGCAAAAAACTTCAAAGACTTGAAATAGTTATCATAATCTGATTCTAATAGAGAAGTAATATTTTTACAATAAATTCGAGCGGACGCAACAGCTAGTTTTGTAATAACTATACAACGTGTACGCACGACGGCCAATCAAGCTATACAAAACCAGTTTATGCGGATCTTTCATTGTATCGGAAATCTATACAAAGCAAGGCAAAGTCATACTGGAAATGTACAGCTTTATGTGCCGCCTTGTGTAAGTTTCTAGTATTACCTATCGGATTAAAATATTGGTAGGCAATAATAAAAACCGGCCAAGTGCGAGTTGTACTCACACGCACACAGGGTTCCATTATAGCACCAAACAATATAATAAAAACATTTTGAAGGCTCATTCATATGTTGTATTTTATTACATTCAACAGCAAAACTAAATTTGTTTTTCATAGTATGAAAATGAAAAACAAAGTTACTGCAGTTTGTTGAAAAAGTCTATCTCTATCTCTATCTCAAAAACTAAACATCAAATTTTATTCAGACCAATTTTCGTTGAAAGATTTTTTACGTTACGTTTAAGTTTTTTCAGTATTTTCCTGCTCTTACTTTAGAAATTAGGGGGGGAGGCACATTAACCGCTTAGGAAGTGTCTATCTTTCAACCGATTGACTTTGAGAAAAAATGGTTTTAGGAACTTCAATGTAATTTTTAAAGACCTATATATAAACACTCGGCACTGAGAGCAGATGGTGATGAAATAAATTACACAACCTTCGCCCTGGCGCTAAATCTAGATATTCTAGGTATTATTCTAAAATTCCACCTCATAATACCTACTACGACAATAAGCGATAAGTGCCGCCACGGGATCTAAGGGAGTTCTCATTCAATCCCTCCGAACTATTATAATGAACCCACTCCAATCACAATACCTTTATATTCTATGGGGAATGCCTGTTAGAATATTAGGAAATTTAATACGGTCGTTATATAGTTAGCTATGAATGTCGTAAGTATAAGCAAATATTTTTTTTTAGTGATACCAAAATTGTTTCATTACGTGCACACATTATGCTTAAGAAAAAGCCACAGGCGGTCACTTAAGACTTTACTCTCTGCTAGAGTTTGTGTTGTTCTTGATAGCTGACTCTGGGGGCAAAGAATCGTGTAATTCATTCACTTCTAGACGTTAGAAGTTTAAATATTTGTCAAATGCATTATCACGCCACCACACTCTGAAAGTTTACTTACGGTACTTGAAATCTTTCTAAACAATAATTATCAATAATTCATATAATTTCTACAAGCAAAAAGGTACAAACAAAACTTAATTGTTTGTCAATATGGCTTCGTTGACAGTTATATACACTCGAGAGCAATGAATCCGGGTCACTTAAAGAATGTTAAAAATCTCGGAAACTAAAAATGATAGGTTAATGCAATAAATTGTATTTAATAGACAATATAATACTCCTTAACTGAAAGTAAAAAAAATATGAGTCGCCATACATTTCATTAACACAAAATTACATAAAGAAAAAAACTGCTGATCTCTCCTTAAAACAAAAATAGGAAACATGAAATTTTTGAACTTTATTACGATTTTCTTGAATTTTAATACTTCGTATTGCCTCCTCGTGCTTCCATTACTGCGTTTACGCGGTTTGGCATGCTGTACACCAAGTTCCTTATACGATTTTGGGGAATATTCTCCCATTCCTCTGTGAGAGCAATTTTGAGCTCACGAAGCGTGATTGGGGGAGGGTTTCGTTGTTTTACGCATCTGCCTAGCTCGTCCCAAGCATGCTCGATCGGGTTGATATCCGGGCTGCGCGCTGGCCACTCCATACGAGTAATGTTCATCTCTTGAAGGTAGTCATTCACAATCCTACCCGTATGAGGTTGGGCATTGTCATGCATAAATATAGCATCCTCACCTAAATTGACCATAAATGGACCAACGTGATCATTGAGGATTTCTTCCACATATCTTACGCTAGTTAAAGAGCCGTTTTCTATGATCACCAGCTCTGTGCGACTTTCAGAAGAAATTCCGGCCCACACAAGTACAGACCCACCACCGTAGGCTACTTTTTCTTCGATGCATGCTTGCTTGAATCTTTCCCCAGGTCTTCGATACACTCTGTGTCTTCCATCGTGCTTGTAGAGCATAAATTTTGACCAATCTTCAATACTCCAATTTACGTGGCTCTGGGCATATCTTAGTCTTGAAATACGATGCCCACGCTCCAGTTTAGGGCCGTTTGCAGGTCTAAGGGGTTTTAAGTTAGATTCAGCAAGCCGACGTTTTACTGTCCATGCACTTGGGTTACTTCCTCCGAGGCGTCGAAACTGATTTGTGAGTTCAGTTCCTGTGAGAAAGCGATTTCGAAGCATGGTGTTCACCAAGTATCGGTCTTCTCGTGCTGTGGTACACCTGGTTCTGCCCGTTCCTGGTCTGCGTAGGTTAGAACCAGTTTCTTCGTAACGTCGGAGAACTCTTTGTACTGTTGACAGCGACACACCGACAATCCTGGCTGTATCGCGCTGACTCCGGCCGGTTTCCAGCATTGTAAGTATTCTGGTGCATTCTTCAGACGTAAGCGACATAATTTCAGCTTGAATAATGAATATAGAGCACTATCAACATGGTTTATGTACCCACATAAATGACAGATTACAAACAAAAGCAAAACCAAATGCTGTAATTTCGTAGTTCCATCTTCGAAAGTGGCCCTTTTTCAAATTTGATTTTTTTATGATATAACTTTACAATAACTAAGAAGTTTTAATACCTTCATTTAAGGAGTATTACATTGTCTATTAAATACAATTTATTGCATTAACCTAGCATTTTTAGTTTCCGAGATTTTTAGGATTCTTTAAGTGACCCGGATTCATTGCTCTCGAGTGTAGTTAAGAGTGGCACATTCCGAGCTTAGTACCAAATCTGATATAAGGAATTATCACACACTGCAAAATCACGAACATTGCAGTACATGGTAGATGTTTTAAACTAGCATAATCAGCCTATAATGTTCCCACTGCTGGGACACAAGACCTCCTCTTTATGAGAGGGAATGGGCTATAATCCACCACGCGGGCCCAGTGCGGGTTGTTAGATGTCACATGTCTTCGAATTTTTGGTTCTAGGACATGCCGGTTTCCTCACGATGTTTTCTTTCACCGTTTTTGAGAGCAGTGGTGATGAAATAAATTACACATAGTAATGCGCTTGCCTGGGTTCGAACTCACGACTTACTTTTCGTAAGTCGGAGCCGCCACCACTGGGCCACCGCTGCTCTCTGTTTTAAACTAGAGTAATACGATTTTCATGCTTGGATAACTTTACGGAAATGGGGTCTGTTATCTGTATTTGCATCAACTGGTATAGGTTGAAAGCCAAAACGGATTAACTTCATAATAGGCAGTTTCCCTCAATGAGGCTTCAAACTGCAATCATGATGTATTATCGTGGCTTGTTGCTTTGGTTCTAGCTTCTGAATGCTTTTGGAACTCAATAAAAAGATGTAGCCCATTATTCATTTAGGTAAACATTTTATTTTTCGTAAACAAATGAGGCCCAGCCTAGGCAGATGATGAATATGCCTATACCTATTCATCATCTGCCTAGCCAGCCTTTTCTCAACTGTTTTTGCGGTAGGCGTCCAGTCTAACCGGATGTAGCTGAATACTAGTATCTTACATGGAAGGATTCCCTATCTGACCTCCACATCCAAGTTAGTACTGGTTACTACGATACCTCCTTGTAAGACTGGTTTTCAGACTTTCGGGCTACTGACTACCTGTAACGACTGGCTTAAGAGTCCGACATTTGGGCGTTACGCAAATTTTACAATTTACCTAAAAGGCCTATGACGAAAATATAGTCTGTGTGTAATGTGTCTATCATTCTAAAAGTATGGGATATTTGTGAGAGGACAAAAAAAAATGATGGTCTACATTCAAGAGAATCTACAAATTAGAGGTCAATAAAAAAAATCAGGGGTCCGTGAGTTTTTGCCTAAACATGCATCGGGAGACGGATTACTACTAAATAAATAAATAAGTTACATAAAATTCGTATTATTGCAGTAGAGAAAACGAACTCAAAACAAGCAAATCAAGCAACGAACGAAAAACATACATTTTCAACGAGGAAACCTTGAAACTTCGCGTTCTTTTTCGTGTTAAAATGTATAGTGAATATTTTTTGGTCCTTCGGTTCGTAACTTCGGATCATAGAGGTCACAAAAAGGAATTTTATCTGCCTAAAATACTTCGAATATTTTACAGGACCCACGCTTCTGACTGTTTATGGACCTTTCATGTATGTAATTTGAGACACTCTGAAATAAAAAACATTCTTAGCAAATTGTGTATAAAATTCGAGTCTATACGTCACCGTTTTTCCATACCTTAATCATTTTAAACATACAAATACCTAGAAAATTTTCTGTAGACTGTATAAACAATGAAATAGTTGACGAGTTAATTCAATTATTAATTTGGTACAGTTATGACGGGGTCAAGTGCCTTCCACCTAAAATAATACTGCCATTGTGTGGCGGTCCTTAGGCATATACATATGTCCATACTCATTTACTATAATGTATAAGTTTCTCTAGATATATACATACCTAAAATGGCAAGTCTTATTACAATGCATCAAACGCAAAAGTTCGCGTTAAGTTCCCCTACATTATATCAGCGTCTCGTTGCACAAAACCAGAATGAAAGGAATTCTTTGTGATGCAGACTACAAGCGCTAAGAACGGCGCGTTGAAAGCTGCCTGACATCGCTTTGTGCTACTAACGCCTAATATAAAAGTCAAAATTACTACACTATGAAGAAATGTTATGAGACAGCCGGAATGTGTTTATATAAAGCAGGAAAGGTTTTGTGTTTCAACTAACCTACACTTTAACTGTTGCTATCTCTTTCGCCTAAATAAAAAAGAAAGAGATGGAGTGAATTAGAGCTGTCACGTTAGGTTGACATAAAACTTTCATTAGTTTCTACCTACCCTCATGAAAAAAAGACGAGAGTTTATTTATCTATATGTCAGATCCGGTCATTGGTAGGGACATAAAATGAATCGCAAGCGCGCCAGTGGTGACATTACGCGACCTAGCCACAAGTGTACCCACACGTACGCGCGCTTCTACAGAGTCGTGATGTTTTGAGCTCGCAGCGAGGACGACATGCAGTGTCTGATCGAGTGAAGACTTCACGGAACTGTACCCAATACATTGTGTTAATTTGTTATTGCAAATAATTTTTTAATTTAATAAAAGCAGTGTACCTGTTTTCATTGCACGAAACCTATCATATGCCCACGCGATTAGGTTGACTGGTAGAAAATGCCTATGGCATTAAGTCCGCCTCTGTATTCTTGCTTGAAGTGTTAAATAAATAAATGATTTCCGAGTCTAACCAAATAAAACCTGACCATCCGAACTTGCATAAGAGTTGAAACGATACGACACATGGTTTAAGTTAAACAAACAAAGTAGTTCGAAAAGCTTTATCTATTACTGATCGACACCAGTTGATAAGTTGGGGGATTTCGACGGTTAATGGTTAGATAGCGTTATCACCGCGTGTGATTCCCAAAAGGATAAACCGGGTTCATAAAGCTCGTTAGTAATGCATGTACTACCCTCAGTTTAGGTATTACCTGATGCTATAGACGGTGACCGAATAGCCACTTAATCAGACACTTTTAACCTAAGAAAAAGTATATTAAAAGATTTACACGAACATTATAAAAACCAGCAGAGTGCCTTTTTTTTTTTCGGTCGGGACATCATCGAATTTCAGACTTTTACTGACTAAAAACTACCCATGTTCCTTCTTTTGCCCTTTATGTTCCAGGGCCGCGGTATCTCTTTCGAACAGTCCTGCAGCCACCAGCAGAGTGCCTAGAACATAGTAACCTCTAAGGTGGAAACGCCAGGGTAAATTCAATTTTTTCGTAAAAAAGTCATTTAAATTAAGTTATTTAAATTAACTTAGAGGAGCTCGTGGCAAAATAATAGCAGCCGCTCAGATCGATCTTTGGGTTAAGCCGTGCTTGCCTAGGTTAGTCTGTGGATGGGTGACCACCCATTACATACCGAGTTTCCTCCGTGCCTCGGAAAGCACGCTAAGCCGTTGGTCCCGGCTATCATTTGTAGATCTTTGACAGTCTTTACAGGTAGTCAGTGCCCCAAAAAGTCTGACAACCAGTCTTACCAAGGGGTATCGTATTACCCAGTACTCACTGGGTTGTGGAGGTCAGATAGGCAGTCGCTCCATGTAAAATACTGGTATTCAGCTGCATCCGGTTAGACTAGAAGCCGACCCCAACAAGGTTGGGAAAAGCCTAGGCAGATGATGATGATTTAAATTAACTTCGTATTGATGATTTATTTATGTTTTAATAATTACAATTCTGTAAATACTGTACTGTACTGTGATATGTGTTTTTTGTTCAATATACAACCGGACACTGACCTGCAAATTGCAAAAGACGTAAGAAAATTTGAATTTCGCGGGCTACCCTGGCGTATCTTCCTTATGCGATAGATAGGTAGAATATACTTTATTGTACAACAAACTAAACAGCTATTTGCAATATTTCTGATTCCATGGGTACAACGGCGGTCTTATCGACGAAGAAGGAGAAGTTAAAAATGTAAAGAACCAGTACCGAAAAGCATTCCACGAAAATAAAGGGTGACAAGACCCTTAACGAAGCCGCAAGGTACTTATCTACTTACCTCCGTCACGTCATTGCGATATTTTTTTTTGTTCTAGACCATAACTGGGAACCATCTAGTTACGGAGATATTGGAAATCAAAGATCCAAATTTTTCCCAAGTTTTTTTAAAAAAATACATGTTTTTAATTTAAACACCTCCACGACCCCCGTATTATTCAATCCATCCATCATCACAATGTTTTGAGTGTGTTACATTGAGTCCTACCGTAAAAAGTGACTTTTTACCCCAAAAAAAAGTCGTTTCGTTTCCGAGCAATAATTTTTACGTATTGTTACTTAGTTTGATGTACAAAATGCTTGGTTGACGGCTTTATTAAGGGTACACTGTATAATGTCGATTCCAATCCTGATCAAAAGTTGTTATGGAAATACGAATCGCTTTGAAAGCAATTTTCATTTATCTTGACCCTCTGGACTAGTTTTGGTATAAGTAGGTATTTATTTATTTTAAATCTAAGCCCATAAATGTGTTTGTATTCCTTAATCGATGTTAGTATAATTGACTGTATCACATAATATCTATTTATTATTTATGTAAAGTCTTAAAATGCTTGGTTCTTATAAAAACTAGAAATCTTGCTCAGTATATGTAATATATCTATGACAATGGAAATTATTCTCATATACGTAATAGTTAGTACGTTAAAGTGCGAAGTTGTTAATGTGCACATTAACGAGTTATTCTGCGGGTAATAGAGTTTCTGGAGTCGTAAACCTAAGCGGTTAGGTTACAGTCTTAAGTAAACGTCTTATTAAACACAGACACTAAGATAGATATACTTGCCCGTTTTCTATAGCATTAAACGTCATGTGAATGAAATGCGTAATCGTTAAGCATTTCATCATCTGCCTAGACTTTTCCCAACTATGTTTGAGATCGGCTTCCAGTCTAACCGGATGCAGCTGAATACCAGTATTTTAAGATGGACCGACTGTCTGTCTGGCTTCCACAATCCAGTTTGCACTAAGTAAAACGATACCCCTTGGTAAACCTGGTTGTCAGACTTTTGGACCACTGACTACCTGTAACGACTGTCAAAGATCTACAAATGACAGCCGGGACTAACGGTTAAACGTACTTTCCGATGCTCAAAAGAAACTCGGTCCGGTATGTAATGGGCGGACACCCAGCCATGGACCAACCTAGCCAAGCAAGGTTTAACCTCAAGGTCGACCCGAGCCGATTACTTAGCCACGAGCTTTTAAACATTAAGCATTTAATGTTTTTAGGCGCAGTGACTACTGTAACGATATCCGATTCGCGATGCATAATGCTTAGGCTACTCTAACGGGTTGCCTAGCTACAGATTACTAACTATTTAAGCGCAACCAACTAAGCGCAACTAAATTATTCCTCGAAACGCAACCATTAGTTGCGCTCACCAATTCAAATTAAAAATATTATATGTTTATTCCTCAAAGCGCAACCACGATGAAAAATAGAGATGGGTATGATGGATTCATTAATGATATCGATAGACAGTTTTAAATCCTAATTGTTTATTTATAAAACGGACTACCAAGCAAACAGAAATAACTTGAACTAAGTGTTCAAGCAACTTACGATAAGTATTACCAAACTAGATGTTGCTATAATTGAGATTAGTGTAATCGGGCGCTTGTACTTATATCGTAACTTTAGAACAAAGCCTTAATATTAAATCTCGAATCAAATGCAGGATGACAGTGACAGTTTCAAACGAATCCTAACTCAAAACCATTTCATGCTTGAGCATTGAATACGGGCCTGATTTTCAATAGAACCTGAATTTGTCAGCCAGAAATTACCACTAGGAATAAGACGAAATAGGTAGGCACACCAATACACAATATACTGACTTAGCTTAAAAAACCGCTAAGCTGAAGTGGGACTGGACTGACCACGTGTACCGCATGCCCAATGAGCTGTGGGCCAAAATTACCACTTTCTGGAGTCCTGACACAGCCAGCAGACTTCGTAGAAGATGGCGAGACGAGCTGGACAAAACCAACGACCAGTGGTCCATATTAGCCCTGGATCGAAACAACTGGCACTCATGGGGAGAGGCCTTTGCCCAACAGTGGTATGACACAGGCTAACAGGTGGGAGCTAATTTGTAAGTAATAAATAGGAGAATCAAAGTTAGTCTGGCTGTCTATTGTTTTCAGAAACCACCCACGCACGTGTGTGGAGGCACGGGTAAAAGCTGGTCTTATATAATACTCGTAAATAAAATAAAAAGCGTGGGTGTACTATTAAGTCCTCCTCTGCCTAACCCTCCGGGGATTAACAGGCGTGATGTTATGTGTTGCTAAATAAAATATCTGACATCAAAATAGAAAATTCAAGTATCTTCTTCTTCGTGTCGTGGCTGGGTGTCAGAAATTTTATGCCACCCATAGGCCTAAGACTTGGCTTTACATGCCGTCAAGAAATATTTCTCAGGCATGCTGGTTTCTTCACAATGTTTTCCTGCACCGAAGTAAGTGATAATTATACAATACGCACATGAATCCGAAAAATCAGAAATGCGTGCCTTGGGTACGAAATCGAGACTTGGCAATTCGACGGTCACACCACTAGAAAATCACTGCTGTAGATAGAGATTCGAGATTGTTAATAGATTATTTTAGGTTCAAATAAGTGGATAATATATTTACTACGAGTACATTACCATATCTCAACACTTCCAACCCTACTCATTGAAAAGGCGCAAACCGTGTACCACTTAAATATGCTCACTATTTCAAATGTTGTCACCTTTACAATATCCCTGGGCTAAGTCATTTCGTACGTGGTTATACTGAACTAACTCCAACTATTATCCCTACTATACCGTCGAGGTCTTTTATAGTGTTGGGAAAGCCCTATTGCCCTAATAACATTTGACGTAATACCGATACTGTAATTTGCATCAGCGGTCTCGGTATCGGTATTTCATATTCAATTTAGATGATTGGAGCTTTAATGCATAAGTAGTGTTTGAATATGCAGTAGTGTCGAGTCGTATGATAGTAGCTGGCATATTTCGAAGTCTAGTTGGTGGTATTAAATTGCTAGTGGAGAATTCAGTAGAGTTTAGGTACCTACCTACTGTTTATTCGTCTACGAGTACCCATTGGTAGATCCTTTGCATTGATTTGTTTGGGTCTTGTATTGCCTCTTCTTATAAGTAAAACACTGGACACTGTCAAATGTAATTTTTTAATTTTTTTGGTTCAAAGTGTTAATTCTCATCTTGCCATAACTAAAAGACTTTTGACTTTCATTGTTGTCTCATTTTAAAGATCTGTTTCTACCTTAATGTCATAATAATTTTTTTTTATGTACCGTAGTATTTCACCTTCCGGTACGTATTTACTTTTTCATTTTCCGCCTGATGAGCAATTTTCAGTGCTTAAGCTGCGGAAGGACTTTTGTAAGTGAGAACATTACGAACCCTGAAAATTGCTCAGAACGACAGGAAATGAAAACATTCAAATAAGTACCTTACGGTATTAATAATGGAAGCATATTTTGAACAATAATACGATTGTAAAATACGTCATAATCTATGCAAGACATTAGTACTTGAACTAGGTTTCATTAGCAAAGGCGACCTCAAGTTTGAACAGATATGAGGGATTGCGAATGACGTTACTGTCTCGAAATGCTGCCAACATACGGATGACAGATTAATATGCAATTAAAATGTACGCAGCATCCCGTGATCCGCACAGGAGAGGATTTTTATTCATCTCGTCCACAGTTTTCTCACTTCCGTTAATTGTAATATCGCAAAAAAATATTGGTCGGTAAATATGGAGCCAATATAGAGTAAGTTTTTTGTTGAGTTTTTTGATGTGGGCTAAATGATTGATGGGTCTGTGTCGATATCTGTTAAGGGTACGTAAGGAAATAACTTATCATTACAACCCACGCAGTGAAATTGTGAAGGACCAATGCGAATCTGCCAAAAAAGTACGGTTCCCTAAGGACATCAAATATACCTACTCGATTGCGGGAGACTGTCTAGTTTAAGAATGTACTAAAAATATAAAATGGAATAATTGAAAATACCATCCCCGTAATTCTTTACGTGGATGGTATGTTTTCCTCTTTACAAACGAATTTACAAAAAAAATTGTCAACGTTGCATTTTCGTTAACACTTTACACTCACCTCAATACCTACCTTAATTAATCCCACTTAACCTGCCTGCCTTTGATATGTCCACAAACTCTATTGCATTAGTTGTGACCGGGCAATCGGGGATTTAAAACAAAATTCTGTCTGGGGAATCATATTAATGCTTACGGCACACGCTGGGAAACTATTTCAATGGGTCGCCGCTATCAAAACAATTAAAAGAACTATGGATATGCAACTTACCTACTTTGTAATATTGCCAGAATTGATAACAATTACCGCATTAATATAAATATAATAGACATAGGGCGATCACCTATAAGCTTCACATAATCCGTACTTTTCCTCCGAAACTTTATCACTTAATAAAATCTGCGTGAAAAAAGCTCACATACTCGCCTAGTTGGTTTATAATTCCCATCTCGGGAATTTGCTAGTTGCCGAATGCTCGGAATATTAAGTGCAGGCAACTATTTACCGCATGAAATAGAATTATTGTCACGTTTCCAAATATAGACCCTACTTTTAGAGGTGCGAAATTATGTGCGATGAATATTCATTTCGTATTTGTATTAATATATTGCCCGTTTTGTATTGCTGGGATTAATAACCCGTATTAGTATGCGAATAGATGTGCCCGAATTTGTATTTAATTCTGTATCGTGGAAAACTGAACATTCTTTAGTGAAAATGTAAATGAAGTTGATAAAGTACAAACATTTTTAGGTACCTAATTTATTATGATTTTGAAAGCTTTCAGGAGTTTTACTGAAATCTTAAAAATTAATTTTCAATTTCGGACAAATAAATTTTCTTAAAAATCATCATATAAAAGAAAACTTTAAATTAGTGCAGTTTTGTCAATTTATTTTACAAACCCATCGTACCACCTTAAATTCCTAATAAAAAAAAAAATACACCCCATATTTTAACAACCCTTCACGTCTCAAAAATTCCATCTACACCCCTAAAACTACGTACGTACTAAAACTCATCACTCTACCTTAATCCGAGTTCGGAACAAAACACACGTCACACTTCATGTCGTCCGATAAGTTCGCGTGTTCCGTCGCGCCGTGCGCGTCGGCCGGTGTCGGTTCGCAGACTAGACGGCGTGGCCCCGCGCTCCCGCCCTCGCTGTTTTGATTTACAAACACCAGCCAGTATGTCATGCAGTGTTCGATATCCGACCGCCGAGAAATTTGTAATAAAGAGGCTTTATTGGCCGCTGATGGTTTTTGGTCTTTTGTGCCGGAGCTGCAATGAAATTGGTCCTTTTCGAACGGTTAAAATTCGTGTTTTGCTCGGATATAGTAAATGAGCTTTTAAGCTTTGATTAAGTTTTTATACGTGTTTTGGACGGTTAAAAACCTTACTGGCAAGCGGTTTCTAGATGTCAAAGTTATTCACTGTGTTTTGCAATAAGTTACATATTAGACTACTAATGAGTGATTGAGTGCCAACATTTGATAAAAAAGTTAAAGTTTGGTTAAGTTTTACTTTGAAATCCTATATGAAAAATAGTTAAGCCAGTCTAATAGACGAGATTTAAAAACCTGAGACTTTGTGATAACTTACATTGGTGGCTAAGATAGGAAGCAGTGGTGGTAGTTACTAAGCGTTTTGATTAAGAAAAAACCGGATGTCAATGGCCCGAAACATATCAGCCTGACGACTTCGTAAGATTCGTAAATAAAGCTTCCGTTTCGATTAAAAATTGGTCCTTTTTTATTTAAGAAAATAACAGTTGTGATATTTTTCCATCAGAGGCTGTTTCTGATTTAAACCAAATTTCCTTTTGGAATACAAAACGAACCAAATATCATTGTTTGGGTTTTGCATTGTCGATGTTTTCAGTTTTCGATTTTCAGTGGGCGGAGTTTTAATTAAAGCCTTTCAATCTTTGATGACTTTTTCCGCAATTTTTCTTTGGAAATACAATATCTTATTGAAAAAAGAAAATATTTTATGATATAGAATACACAACAGAATATACGATGTCCGGAAAATAAAACGAAGCTTCGTCACTTATTTGGTCGCAGAACATTTCTTTTGAAATACAATAAAATAGGAACATGATCCATCCGCGTAATGTTTCAGAACAATGTTGAGAACAGAGTGACAACTAGTTGATCGAAGCCTATTCAAGTTCCAATAACAAAGTTAAGATTAATGTTGTAACTATGAAAGTTTTGTTTAATTTGTAACTTTAGAGTTCAGTTCGACGGTTGAAACTTGCCCTACATATTGTGTCAGGACAATTAGTTCGGTTAAAGGGACAGACGATTAATCAAAATTCAATTTGTTGGACTGAAAATCAATATGGCCGTATTCCTAAAACCAAAGGCCTTGTCAAAATGACTATAGGAAATAATAACAGCTATTTATCATTTTGTAGAAAGGCTACGTTTGTCTGGAAACTAATTAAAATAATTTATTTAAGGTATTTACCGTTAAACACTAATAAACATATATGGGAGGATGATCTGCCTAAGGGTTGGAGGAATGTAGCAAGGGATCGACAAATGTGGAGGGAACTTGAGGAGGTCTATGTGTCAAGACAGCCTAACCTGGTAGCTGATAAAACGAACAAATAAAAGTAAGAATTATAATTTAAGTTTAATGTAATAATTTAAGTTTAGTTTTTGTTATAATTCAAGTTTAGATATAGAAAACAATTAAGTGTAGTACTAAAATAATGTGAATACGAAGGTCAGATTAAATAAAGGCTATTTTTATTTTATTTATTTATTTACTAATAAACATCATCATCTGCCTAGCCGTTTCCCAACTATGTTAGGGTTGGCTTCCAGTCTAGTCTAACCGAATGCAGCTGAACACCAGTATTTTACAAGGAGCGACTACCTATCTGACCTCCACAACCTGCAGTATAATAGGCAGTGGCCTATACTAGCATCTACAAAGCTACTGTCAAAGATCTACAAGTTACAGCCAGGATCAACGGCTTAACATGCTTCCCGAGGTACAGAGGAACCTCAGTATGTAATGGGTAGTCGAACATCCACGGACTAGCCTAGGCAAGCGCGGCTTAACCTAAAGATCGACCCAAATGGGCGTATTATTTAGCCACGAGCTCCTTAATTAAACAATGAAAAGAAATCTCGTTATTGTCATGATATCATGCGCATGTGGATTGTTTTTACGCAACAGTGCGTGAAAGGTGCGCTTCCCTGGTGCGCAAGGCACCGGGTGCAGGGCTTTCCTGGGGCAGCACCAACAGTATCTTTAGCATGATTGCCGGTCGCCTGGACTGCGTTTATATGGGTCGCTGTTGTGCAATTACTCATGGGTTGTCGCAGCAGTGATCCACCGTTATTTGTTATGTTGTTTGTTTTTATCAGTGCTTACTATCATAGTCGTAAGTTTTAATAACAGTTTTTGAGTCATGGATACTCAAATAAAGAAAAATTCTATTATATATGTTCTATGTTAGGGATTTTGGTTTCCGCACTTAGTCCCTGAAGTGTACCATTGTGCGTGGTTCTATTATATAAAGAAAAGTTAAACATGTAGGTATGTTTTTTAAACTTTCAGGAGAATTTTACCTAAACTTTGGCAAAGTTTGAAAGCTCAGAATACTGTAATGTACAGAGTTTCACATCACCTACGTTACACGTAGAAGTAGTTCAAAAAGCTACTGATCCAATTTATCGGGCATTGCATCCATAAATGTAAAAGAGAACCAACCAACAAATCGTGTGTATCTGTTTCATCTCTGTGTCAAATTGATAGCCAGTGCAGTGTCCTAACGTTTGCTAGCGCACCCAAACGCGATGATTTTCAAATCGCGTGAGTACCGACAATATAGGAACATTGCGACTCACTATCGTCCCTCTACCACTAAGTAGACAGATTCAGAAGGCCAACGTTATTTCAAAACCTAGGTTGGTTTTTAACCTTGGTGCAAGGTGTAATTGAAATAATTGTAAACCTGTACAGGGGTCGACTTACAGAAACCACGAGCAATTCTGCTCCATACACGAATGGAGCAGATTTTTGATTTTTCTGATTTCTGTGTATTCTTTTCATATTTTTTATTTAAATAGCACTTTGTTTTCAATAAACGAAAAATGCGCACGAAAAGGACAAATGTATAATAGATACGCTTCACGTACAGCGCCAGTGCATGGGTACTCGCGACTGATATTCGACCCTAGATAGACATTCATTGCTGTACCTGCGATCTGATTCGTCTACATCTTTGTTTTTTTCTCCGCTATCAGCCATCACGCTATCGTTCACTCCTTTTTATTTCATATCATTCCAAACACAATCCATCCATCTTTTCCTTGGTATTCCTCTCCCTCTTCAGCCATCAAAATTATTTTTATAACTATTTTCATCACGTGCGATTCACCCCTCTTTATGACAACATTGCCCTTATCAAGACAGACCCTTTCACCTGTCCTATTATTAGTGCAACTCCGAAAGAAGGAGAGCTGTTCGGCTTCGGGCTGAACTTCTGCACCTTTTTATGTGTCACCTCTACTCTGATTACTCTCCTAAATTGCAAACAGGGAGTATTCCACGGACAAGCGTCATTGTATTTGACAGTAGCTTGCAGGACTTCAACGTGTTATGCAAGTGGTTTCCGGCAGGTATTGGGAATATTATATCGAAATGTGTTTCTATTATGAACAGCGATCATCATTGTATTTGTAAAGTGTGGTATTTATTTTTCAGTAGAACTGTGATTTCGCTCCCATGATTATACGTAATCCTTGACCGAGAAGATAACAAAGAAATAAACAAAATGAAACTTTCATCTTTGTAATTTTTGGTAAAAGTAATTATATTTATTTCTACACAAGATAACATAGTAAATAACATATTCTACCAAGAAAGTCTAACCTAGGAATAATGGTATCGTGCGTGCGATGTAGCTGATAGCAATAAATCAGTATGAAATATTCTCGTCTCGGGTAAATTGAAACTATTTGAAACTACAAGAATAAGGCGATTCTCACAAGACACCGCTCAACCGCGCGGTCGAACGGTGTACGTGTGTTAAGAGGGAACAAGGACTGCGAGGAATTTGAAAAATAGGTATTTGAAGATAGTATTGCTGATGCGCTACGTCAAGACTGCCCAGAGTAGGCCCCTGTAGGGACGGCTGCAGCTCTGACCGATTATATTACAAAAATATTGACGAGATCGACGTTTCGTATTCCCCTTTTTCGATCGGCTCAGTTTTCCTCGAAAACAGAGCCGATTCAATTATTTTTGACATTAAAATTTTAATTATCAATTTCTGTTTTGATAAAAACTTTTCGAATTTGTCTGGTAGTCCCACGGAACAGAAAAGGTAGTCCTCTAATCACGGCCATAAAAATTGGGCATATTTTGTCATTTTCGGGGGGTCATATTTTCTGTACTTATTAGTTGTTAAAAAAAAAAAATGACAGAGACGTATCTACAGCAAACCTGGATTTTATGAAAAAAAAAAGCCTGCTCTAGACGTATTATTTAGGAAGAAAAAAAGGGATTACATTTGTATCGAGACTCGCAACCCTCGTTCCCTCTTAAGCAATAGATTTCATACAAACCAATGCAATGTGAGATCCACATTTCTGCCCGACCTAGCGGACGAGCGGTGACGGGTGAGAAGCGCCTTAGCCAGGTATCCTATCAGCTACCAAGATATTGTAATATTGTAGAAGATGTCAGGCACTCCGTTATTCTAGTAACGACACTTATTTATAGGCATATCTGTCAGTTTACTTTGGTTTACTCATACTGCTAAAATTACTAAACAGATTTATTCGTAATATAACAAGAAGATAAAACCTGGTGAAGGATTTGTTGTTGTTCTGAAAAGTAACAGATAGAAATATTGAAAAGGTTTTAGGGCATATCTAGTTTATTCATTTTATGTAGGAGTATAAGTTGCAGTGGGCTGAAACAAACAGGGCCTATTAGGTTATTATGCAGGTAGGGACCCCGCATGCGAAAATTTGTATACCGTTGATACTTTTGATTAAAATGTAGTGAGAAAAATTTTGAGTATGAATGTAACTGGCTATAAGAGTAGAGGAAGACCAAAGAAACGATGGATGAACTGTGTGAAGGATGATATGGCTTAAAATGAGGTGACTGCTGAGATGACGAGTAATAGAGAAGAATGGGAGAAGATGACATGCTGAACCGACCTCAAATAAATTGGGATAAGGGCATAGCAAAGCATGATGATGATGATTATAAAGAAGTTTATTGTTTTATGGATCTCGAATTTTATGAATTCAAGATCCATAAAGCAATAAACTTCTATTAGAGTACACCATAGTGACCGTCAAAAATAGATAACTTTCATGAATACAGGATCTTACAATAATGTTTATTAAAAAATGTGTTTTTGGTTTTAGTAAGAGTCTGTAGTGTAAAAAAAGTGATAGTTCTTTTAATTAACTGACTTTAATCGACAATAAGTGTATCCATCATGGCCCATTGTGTAGAAACCTGCTAAACATTATTAAAGTTAGAAAACAAAGTTGAATGCACAATATTCCCATTTACACGACTGCGGGAAAGCAAAGTTTGTTTAATATACTTCACTACGCTTCGTAGTTCTAGCTTTTAAGCTTGTGTAGACATTTATTCGTAGTTTAACGTCAGGTAGGACTAACTTTTATTCGTTGAAAGGCATTAGTGAGTGTCCTTGGCTTTTGAATTTGTTATCTTTTTTCTGATCTAGGGATTTTTATTTCACGTAAATAATGATGACTTATTGATGTATTTGTAGAAGCGTATAAGCTTGCCTAGGTTGGTCCGTGGATATGTGACCACCCATACCAAGTTTCCTCCGTACCTCGGAAAATACACTAAGCCGTTGGTCCCGGCTGTCATTTGTAGATCTCTGACAGTCTTTACAGGTAGTCATTGGCTCCAGTCCAGTCTCACCAAGGGGTATCGGATTATCGGCCAGTTTCAGTAAAAGTAAAAAACAACAATTTTCCAGGACAAAGATTAAAAAAAGGACATATTAAAGAAAAGCAGGCATAAGAAGTATTGAAATTACAATATGAAGCAATTAGGTATCCAATATAATTCTCGCATCAGTCACATATTCTTGTCTCTTTTAATACGTCAATCTTGTTATATTTTATTTTGAAATTATCATAAAGCCCGTACCGTTATTAATTTTCACAAATTCTTTATCACTTTGAAAATATTCGTTCTCAAATCTTAAGGGATTCTCAAGGGTATCAGATTAATCTGAAAGGTTATCTGAACAAAAGATCTGAAATATAAAAAACTTGTAAGTAAGTAATTTAAATTAGTAATTGTGCTAGGTGTCACATCAAGTCATGCATGAAGAAAATCATTAAACCAACGTTTCAACTAGAGGCATGTTTTCAGAAATAGCATCTTAATCATATCTGCAAAAGTTAATCAAAAATGCGAAGCCACGCGTTTTTAATTAATAATATCAGTAGATATCGTAGTCTGCAATCATCGATAGCCACATAAAATCATCAAAAAAAAAAAAGTCGGGAGTGAAGGATGCAGAAACAGTACGCGGTACAAACGTTTACTATTCCAGAATCATAAAGCAATCTTATTAGTGTAGAAGTTAGTGTAAAGTTTGTTTTTTAATCTCAGAGACTAAATTGACACATGCAAATGTCAAACTTACAAATAATGTTGTCTGCTCTTTTGTGTAGTGTTGTACCTATGACACCGGTTTGTTGAATCGTAACTTTTATATTTAATATACGATTACAAAAAAAATTACAGATGTCACTAAAAATAATAAAACATTCAAATTGAAAGAAGTACATAGCCTTTTTGAAGAAGGGCTTCGTCAAGTGACCCCGCAGCGGTGGAATGACTGTGTGGCTCATGTTATTAAAATTGAAGATGAAATGTGTCATCTGGGCCATATAGTCGACGACATTTCTGATCGATTTAATATAGAAGTAGGTGGCGAGTCTATGATTCAGACAATCATGAAGTCACCATCGGAATTTGATTAATATGTTTCACAATATATATATCTATACCTACTTTTTTTTTTATATGATTACCTTCACCTTTTATTCAGTATAACTTATGCTAAAAAACGATACTACTTGATTTTACTAACGGAAATTTACGGTAGTGGCTCATCAGTATTTAATAATTGCAAAAAACTGGCAACCCACGTAATGTCAATTTAGTCTCTGAGATTAAAAAACAGACTTTAGATAACTTGTTCGTTCATACAGTTTACATTAAATAAGAGCTTGTCCAAACGAGGCGTTTTACGCGTAAATCGACTAACAGACGGAAATGTGTATAACATCTTCATTTCGTGTTAAAGGGGTTAGGATGGGTGTTTTAGACGTGAAGTTAGACAAGCGGATGAAAATTGAAAACGGAGCGTGTGATATGCTTTGTCTGAACAAGATCTATTGTTGAGTTTCTTGGAATATTAATTAAGACAGTAATTAGCATATTTTTTTCAGAAATAAAGTAGGTATCCAACTCCTGTAAGAATCGTAGCAGGTTGGGTCCTGATGTTTCTGCCTAACCCCATGGGAAAATGGCATGGGTTTATGTACGTAAGTTTCCAAAAAATAACTTTTATGAAGTAATACAAGCCTGATGTGACCTTACTTCAAAAATTCTGTTACTAATCGAGCCACAGATGAGTACACAATTCAAAAATTTCTTTACTGACCGTTCAAATTTATAACAAGCATCATCCGCAACAAAAATAATAATAAACCCTTAAGCACATCTCATTATCCATTTTCTTAGAACAAGCTTACTAATGACGTTTCCGCGGAGATATTTTTAAAAGCGTCATCAAACAAAGAGGAAAAGAGACAGAAACATTAATAAACTCGAGGCAAAACGCTGTTTTCTTTTGTGAGAACTTGTTGCGTTTCTATCTCGAATTTCGGAGTGGCCGCAAGTACAAAAAACTGGAGAAGTGTACGGGGATCGTAATAAATTTGCAAATTTGGTACCTAAGAGTTTTTTATTGCTTCGCTTGTCACAATATATCTCGTCTCGTCTCCAAGGTTTAAAGGAGTCGTTTTCTGTGTAAAATAATGAAATAATGCTGGTTGACGCTTAGAAAATACGGTGTTACGGCCCGCAATGTTACTTTGTATTTTGGTCTTTCTGTTTTATGTTTTTAAAATGCTCTTCTTATTTGCGAATTCATCATTTCTTGTTTATATTTCGCAGATGTTCCTCATTTACGTTTTTTATTACCCAGTCCAATTTGATGAGTGTGAAATTGTCAACACGGTTTTATGTTTATAAAATTATATGTTAGGCGGCGGGACCGGTGTTGGCATCAAAAGGTTTCTTGTTATCTTTTTCACGATCCTGCGGGAATTTCTGCACAATAATTGTTTTGATTGGCTTTACTTGAAAAGTCGTCATTTGATGTAGTTATGAAAAAATGGTTTCTTATTTCATAGTTAATCTCAATTAAAGCTAGTAGTAGTAAGTATAACCTACGCTTAAGACTTGGCTTAACTTGTAGATATGAAAAACTTTTTTTCGTAGCCCAAGTTAGAAAACTAGTCTCCACAAACTAATGGAAGTTTATTTATAAATATTTCAAGTTCCCGCCGAACCTTACATAGCCCACGAACTTATCACAATAAGTCTATTCCTACCCCAGGCATTTTTAATCAGACTGAAACACTAACTACGATGTGGGGCTCCACATCGCTGTCAATGTGGTGAAGCAGTCGGCTGCCTCGGACACCATGGCCTTTCTTGCAGTAAGAGTGCAGGTCGGATTGCGCGGCACGCTAGCATTAATGATCTCATCCGTCGTGCTCTTGCCACCACTGGAGTGCCAGCTGTCTTAGAACCCAATGGCTTGGCACGCGTCGATGGGAAGAGACCAGATGGTATGACCATAATGCCATGGAAGTTGGGTAGGCCTTCAAATCAAATCAAATCAAATCAAATCTATTTATTTGCTAGAATATGGTACATAAGGTGTTACAATAAATTAGTTTCATCATAATATCCTGCCATAACATTGGCGTGCAAATGTTTTCACAATAAGCAATGTCAATTTTATTAGTCTAACTTACAAATTACTGATTCTATTGACTTGTCTTCTAAGTAGTCCTTAACGGTATAATATCTTTTAATTAGTAGGAGTTTGAAAAGTATTTTTTTAAACATTGTCAGCGGTAAGTCTTGAAAGCTATTTGGTAAATGATTGAAAATAATAATCGACATGCAGTATACATTTTTCTTAAATAATTTTAGTTTTATTGCTGGCAGCCGAAGTCTATCTTTATGCCGTGTTCGGCTATTTGGTCTGTCAATGCTGGTTTCAAATAAATTGTAGTTTCTCCTAACAAAAACACAAATTTCAAAAATATATAGACATGGTAACGGTAGAATTTTAAGGTTTTGAAATAGAGGCTTACAGCTGTCTAAAAAGTGAGCTCCACAAATTGCTCGGATACATTTTTTTTGAGCTATAAAAACTCTGTCAAAATCTACTGAGTTACCCCATATTACAATGCCGTATCTAAGTACGGATGATACATAACCATGGTAAGCCAGCATTGCAGTGTCACAGTTTACTGTTTGTCTAATCCGTTTTAGGACATATATAAAGCGATCTATTTTTGTAAGAATCTTATCTATATGTGTTTTCCAATTGCAATTTTTATCGACCGTTATACCTAAGAATACACAATTATCGACAGTGTTCAAGTGAGAATCTTTATAGTGAATGTCTAGTTTATTTATGTTTGCGTTGTATGTTTGAAATTGTATTATGTTTGTTTTAGTCATATTTATTTTTAAGTTATTTTTTTCTAGCCATACGATTGCATTATCCAGAGCTTGGACGGTTTCCTTTTCTAAGTTTTTGTTATCGTCACTTTTAATCATTATTGTAGTGTCATCAGCAAATAGTATGCAATCTTTGCCTATCGCCTCTGAAATGTCGTTGATGTAAACTAGAAAGAGTAGTGGGGATACGATACCTCCCTGTGGCGTGCCATAATTATTTTGTTTATATCCCGACCTATAGATTTTTTTTTCCCTTTGACAAGTTTTTGTTATTTCCACACATTGCATTCTTTCAGAAAGGTAACTTTTGATCCAGTCGTTGGCCTTACCCCGGATTCCATAATGCTCTAGCTTTGAGAGTAGTGTTTTATGGCAAACAAAATCAAAAGCCTTTGTCATGTCTAGGAACACACAGCTTATCTTAGCTTTTTGATTAAGACTTTCAGTTATGTATTTTACTAGCGCAAAACAAGCTAAAGTAGTGGAGCTGCCCTTCCTAAAACCGAATTGTTCTTTTTTAAGAATATCACAATTTGTTAAAAAGTTCTCTATTTTAATGCACATAACTTTCTCAAATATTTTGGATAGGATCGGGATTAAGGTTACCGGGCGATAATTGTTCATGTCAGTTTTTACACCTTTCTTATAAAGAGGTTTGACAATTGATCTTTTCAGACGTGTTGGGAATACTCCTTCTGTTAAAGATAGGTTTATAATGTAGGTTAAGGGAGACACTAAACTCATTGCACATATTTTTAAAACTTTAGTGCTCAGGTCGTCATATCCAGTCGAGTTGGTGTTTCTTAGACTTTGAATTATTTTATAAATTCATAGATTCATCTACTGGTGTAAGAAACATGCTTTTAGGATTTTGAGGAGTAGTTATTTTCATGTCATCTTGCATGTTTTTATGAGCATTATTGGTCGTCTTTGTTTGAGATATATAATAGTCATTAAATAAGTCACATATTTGGTTTGGATTGTCATAAACTTTACTATTACTATTAATTGAGTCAACTTCCGAGTTACTTGTCATACTAATTGTGTTTGTTTTAATAATGTTCCATGCAGCTTTACTTACGTTTTTGGCCTTATTAATGTAGTCTACGCTATTTATCTGCTGAGCCTTGTGTATGCATTTTTTCAGTATTTGAGTGTAGTTGTCATATATTTTTTTATTTTGTTTTTTGTTATGTTTGTAGAGATGGTATTTTAAATATAATGTTCGTTTTTTAATGCAGCATCTTTTTATACCGTTGGTTAGACCTCTATTTCTCACTTGTTTACAAGTATTTTTGATTTTAACTGTAGGAAAGCATAGATTGTAAAAAAGGGTAATTAAATCATGCAGTCTATCGAAGGCGTCATTTGTTGTTTGAGCTTCGTAAACTTCAGAAAAAGAGAGACTTGAGATGCAGTTATTAAACTTAATTATATTTTCATCACTGAGCTCTCTTACATTTTTAAACCAAAAGCTATGAATGTCTTTAACTTGAAGATCAGTTTCTACGCTAACCGTTATTGACTGTGCTGATTCGTGATCTGACAGCGCTAGATAGTGAATTGCAGATTTAGCGTCGTGTATGTTACTTACTATTAAGTCCAAACATGCGTTCTTTCTCGTAGGCAATTTTATGTGGTTTATTAAATTATTATTACTAAGTATAGAATATAAGTCATTGGATGTTTTATTTGTTTTCAGTGTATCAATATTCCAGTCGCCACATATGATAATTTTTTTGTTACCTTTTCTACATAGTTTATTGGCAAGAAGTTCCAAATTGTTCAAGAATATTGTGGCATCACGTGTAGGTGTTCTATATATGCACACTATAATTAAGTTAAATTTAATAATTTCGATGGCACAGCATTCGAATTGAAGGGGAATCGGCAAAGGTAGATCTTTTATTTCTTTAAATTGTAGGTTATTTTTTAATAATATACACGAGCCTCCCCTACGTTGGTTAGTTCGAGAGAAGAAGGATACCAGTCTATAGTTATTAAGTCTTAGGTTTTGTTCACAACCACTTTTAAGGAAGGTTTCAGTTAAACATATAATATCTACGGGACCCAGTTCTTTTTGTAAATTTGAAATGGCCACCTCTATTAATTCCTGTTTGTTCAGTACTCCAGCAATATTTTGGTGAATTATCTTGATTGTAGTATAGTTAGTTTTGTTTGCGACTTTGGTGTGGGACGCAACTTGCGTCGACACCCTTGCGCCATCCCATCTTCCTAGCACAGTGGACTGCGCTGGTGCGGCTGCTGCAGGTGCTGAAAACCGGCGCAAATACAATAATTTAATTGGTAGTTATGTGTTTGAGCCGTTTGGGGTTGAAACACTAGGGCCATGGGGTCCGAGTGCCCACCTAGTTTTTCGGGAAATCGCCAAGCGGTTGGTCGACTCCTCGCGTGACCAGAGGGCGGGCCTATTTTTGGCCAAAGAATCAGCATTGCCATCCAACGTGGTAATGCTGCCAGCCTTCTGGGCACTTTTCCTGTTGACAGCAATGCGGACGAATTTTTGGACGCCCTGTAACCCTTTTATATTTGTACATATTTATTTCTATTATAGTTTTGTAGTCTGTAAATAATTTAATTATCTTTGAAATAAATACTACGAAATTAATTTTCTAGCTGTATCGATTTCTCTTAGCCGATGTGGTTAAAGAAAACAAGAAGTCTGTCTTTTGCTAGAAATGTATATAGGGTGACTGGTAATTAGTGACCGATACTTAAACACATGATTATATTCATGATAACAGTCAACTTTCCGAAAGAAATTTTTTTTTTATACACAAACGTATACTTTTGTGGCGGCCGGTCTGTGGTGCGGCTGTTGTGTTTGATAAAATGAATGAGTTAAAAAATGTTTCTTAGGGAAAGTTGTTTGTAATCATGAGTACAATCACGTGTGTAAGTATCGGTCACTAATTACCAGTCACCCAATATAAAAATAATCATCAAGCCAGATATAATGATAGTCAAACTTTGCATCTTTTTAGTGTCGATGGCATGGTATCACAGTTCAAATAATTAGGTAAATTTGATTAAATTATCTATGCCTAATTCGTTGGTCGAGTGGTCGCAAGCGTGACTGCTGAGCATTAGGTCCTGGGTTCGATTTCAGGGTCTGGCAAAGTGTTATTCGGTTTTTCCATCAGGATTTTTTCAGTAGCAGCTATGTAGTGTGGGTTTGTGGCCGATTGATGTAAATAAATAAAGGGTGACCTTAGATATTCGTGATGGAATAACTCAATATCAATGGGGACCCGCGAATCGAACTCAGGACCTTATGCTCAGCAGTCGCAATTACGACCACTAGATCGATGAAGCAGTCACTTCATGTAAAATACTATTCAGCTATTATGCTGCATTCGGAAACACTGGATACTGACCGTGACCACAGTACAATTGGGAAAAGGTTTGGCAAAGGACGCATTCTTTCCCGGAAAACACGCAGAACTGTGTTTCCAAAGACCAAAACATTAGGACACGTCACGATGCTACACACTAAACAATGAAAGAGGTCTAAGAGGGTCAGCAGCTGAAGTCAGGAGTGATTGTCGAGCGAAATTCTTTGTTTACATTAATTTTCCCTTATCATTATTGTTTTTAGGGACCACGGCTGTCAGCCATTGTTGTTTAAATTAAATCAAATGGTGTTGTTGACATCTATGGATGGTGCTGATGGTACTCATGTCTTTGTTTATAGGAAGATCTGGATTTCTGTTCAGTTAAATGCTATTAAACAGATATTTTTGTATTTTTTTTGAATATGCGGAGTTACTCGATCGTAATGAAATGGTTATAAAGTTTTAATTCATTATATTAAAAGTTTTAATTTTCAATATGAATACCATTTTTATTTTTGTTAGACCTGCCTCGATAATTACTGGATTTTTACAAGTTATTAATTATACTGCTCAAAGGACTGTTTGGCCAAAAAAACGTTATCTTTTGTTATAACAAAACATTTTCTTCGCTTTCAGTTCGTTCCCACCAAAACCCCAAGCGAGACATAAGGAAAGACGTATTTTCACACATTATCGTTAGAAATACAGCAACATTATACCGCCGGGATGCTGCGGGAATAAGATGATTTGACGGAATTACCAACCTGTAGCGTCTGTTGTAGGAAACATAATAAAGTTTGTTTTAAATTCCGTGTTTGATGCTGGTAAGATCAACAAGCGATGTAATTACGTTGTGTGGGAATATGTATTTAAGTATTTATTTCAGGTTGTGTGTACCCACACAGTTTTATACTCGAAAATACTCCTTTCGTTAGTATTTTTACTTAGTTTTACTCTGTACATCGCTGCAGTTCTATTAGTTGGTGACACAATCATCATCTGCCTAGTCTTTTCCCTACTATGTTGGGGTCGGCTTCCAGTCTAACCGGATGCAACGTCATGCAGCGACACCTACATGGAGCGACTACCTATCTGACCTCTTATTACTCCTAGTTGGTGACACGATGGATTTTGATTATAATATACAGACTTTATGAAGGCCAATAACCTCTTAGAGATATGGTCAAAACATGACCTAATAACACAAGACATTTACGACACAAAACATGATGGATTAACTTATCCCAATCACCTCATTACCATAATGTCATTGATCAAGAAAAAGCTCACCTAACTAACCTATTTCGCTAACAGAAGTTCATTCACCCAGCATTTTTACGCGAACATAAACTCAAGTATTTTACTGAAATGGTCTTAGAGAAAGATTAGCTAGCTTTGAAAGTAGGGCATTGCGAGTGCATGAGTAATTTCTGTTCGTACACGGTAACGACAGTGTAGTTTGTTCGTGTCGTGTTCTCGTATCATAAAGCAGAGCAAATGCACGGGTTTGTATATGTGCTAACATAAAGACTGGCTTGAAAGAAAAGTGACAGAAAAATGCACATGTGTTTTTCTGACGTTTTTTCTTTTAGCGTGCCTTCATGGGGACAAACAATGATAATCTGTAGGTCTAATCACTCTTATATCTTAGATATCCATTCAGTTAAACCTTCTTTTGAAAGAACTGCATAGTAGATTATACTTAGAAAATTAAAGTTGAACCCAGCTTGACCCCAGTTTATTCTTGAAACCGACTTTTCTTTAATATAATTTCATTGATACGAGTGACATGAGGAGCTCGTGGCTAAATAAGAACAGTCGCTCGGATCGATCTTTAGGTTAAGCCGTGCTTACCTAGGTTGGTCCGTGGATGGGTGACCACCCATTATATACCGAGTTTCCTCCGTGCCTCGGAAAGCACGTTAAGCCGTTGGTCCCGGCTGTCATTTGTAGATCTTTGACAGTCGTTACAGGTAGTCAGTGGCCCGAAAGTCTGACAACCAGTCTTACCAAGGAGTATCGTATTACCTAGCACTAACTGGGTTGTGGAGGTCCGACAGGCAGTCGCTCCATGTAAAATACTGGTATTCAGCTGCATCCGGTTAGACTGGAAGCCGACCCCAACATAGTTGGGAAAAGGCTAGGCAGATGATGATACGAGTGACATGAATATAATTACGTTTTTAATCTGAATTGTTCTTTTTCCATTTAAACTCATTCCCTTTTGTCAATAAAAGTAATTGCCCAAATAACAACGATGAACATGGCCCAATTCCATTAAAACGAAATCAAATTCTGTTTATTTGTTCAGGAAGTTAGATACGTTGAAAAATCAATTGAGTGGTCAACCCTAAGGGAAATGATCGCTTGCCAGAGTAAATATATTTGCTTAGGAATACGTAACAACATTTACTTACGGTTTTTTGACCTTTCACAACTGTATGCCAGCAAGGAGTTCCATTTTAAATTAATTGAGTAGTCTGACTGCGTCTAATATTATTTTCAAATAACTACGCTAGGATTATAATATTAGATCCCCCACATTGTACTTGACTTTTAAAAACATTGCTTTTGAGATTCAGAGTATGGTTTTAATTAAATTAAATTCTTTAAATCTCTTTGTTGGGGTAAATTCTATTAGTATTTAAATAATTAATGAATGACTTTGTAGCCTGCATATTTTATATCAATGTTTCATTATCTTGACAATATTAGATCATACCTAGCGCATCATCAGTGGTAAACTCATGCAATTAACGTGTAAGCTGTCCAACCAAAAACTAGCTGAAAGGGTACAAAATCTCTTCAACTATGTTAATTTTCAATCACCCATTTGAACCCTTGTCTACCAAAATGACCATGAAACTACCCATAACATTAAATGTTCTTTTGGACCAACGAGGAACTATGACAGTCATGTACTTATTAATACGCTTTTACCGAAATTTAATTCAGTCATTGTTTACTTAGGACTAAAGTGGGTTTCCTGTGAAAACAGCAAGTAATTCTGGTCCTCTTATATTCGTTAAGTACTTACTTAGTAACTTATAAGCTTTTAGTTTTTTTGGCGAAAAGCTAAGAGACTTTGCTTAGCAGGGATTAGGTTGGAAAAAGATAGTCTTAAGTACATTTAAGTAGAATATAAACAACTTTAATACCTCTGAATTAAAGAAAGCTTATTTAATCTTTTAATGCACATTAGAAACGGCCTAAATTTTTTTGTAAATAGAGCTTAATTTTGACTGCCGTAATTCCTAAATCTGTTTACTGAAACTTGGATCTTTTATACCTGTCGGATTGTCATGATTTAGTCCATTAGGCTCGTACATCATGTAGGTAGACGATGGCTTTCATGCAATGAAAATATACTGGGTGCGATATGCGATTCATTGTTTCTATTAAACTAACAAATAACTTGACGTTACAATTTAACACAATAACACTGGGCACAATGAATCGGGGTACAGTTCCAGGACGTCTCAACTCCGCTGCGATCAGACCTTCAATTTTCGTCGTCACTGCGAACTGTACACATCAGAGCTCTGTAGAAGCACGCTGTGGTGGGAGTAGACTTGATGGATCCGACATACCTAATAGCATTATCAGCTAGCTAATGTATATTAAATTTGTTACTGAAGCAGTCTAACTACCTTAGTAGGCCTAACAACAGTTCACTTGGTTAAATTATTTAATTGTTGACTAGGGACCTAATAGATAAGTGGTGCGAGCAGTCAGGGTAATGTTAGGGTTAAGAGTGAAACCACTCGTGTCGGCTTGTTTGACATCCGTTGTTGTCTAACACATACACCGCCCGACCGCGCGGACGAGCGGCGCACCGCCACACAATCCGCTTCGCCGCCTACGTTCGGTGTCGTGTGAGAATCGCTTAATAGATAAATTTCAGACATAGGTCTGAATAGATTCGTCCATTACAAACGTCAACTTATAATTGAATGAGTAATCTGTTTTCTAAACTTTTATTGTCAATTGACTGTCATGAATTATCACTAGAGCGGTTAATTATAGCGAGCCCTATAGCCGATAAAGTTTGTGTATTAATTATTTACATATTTAGAAACTATTTACGTGTTGTAAATATGTAGTTTAGTATTTAACAAATGAGGAAAATGTGAATAGCTGTTAGAAAATGAGGAAAATGATAGTAGTTAGAAAATGAGGAAAATGATAGTAGTTAGAAAATGAGGAAAATGTTGAGTATGAAAGTAGATAGATGGCTATAAGAGCAGAGGAATACCAAAGAAACGATGGATGGACTGTGTGAAGGATGACATGGCTAGAAAGGAAGTGACGAGTAATAGAGAAGTATGAAAGAAGAAAACATGCTACGCCGACCCCAAATAAATTGAGATAAGGGAAGGAGAATGATGAATAATGAAATAGTGTAGTAGTTTTTTCAGTAGATAAATACTTAGGCCCGGACTCCACCAAAGCACCGAGCGTAGCGGAGAGATGTGCAAGATTCGACTAATCATAGAAGTGACGAGAGATGTGATGTAGATTTTAACCTATGTGATTGGTCAGTTTCCGCATGTCTCCTCTCCGTTTTGGTCTAGTGGTCTCAAGGACGACTGCTGAGCAAGAGGTTCTGGGTTCGATCCCGGGTCGGGCAAAGAGATATTGGGTTTTTCATCAGGAATTTCTCAGAAGCAGCCACGGAGTCTGGAATTGCGCCCGGTTGGTGGGTATAGGCTCGCCACCTATTATATGGGTTTTTTTTTATTACATAATGGGCCTACTCTTGACCTCGATCACGCCTGGTGGAAAGCGATTGATTTAAAGTGGGTGTACTATTAGGTACACCTCTGCGTAACCCTTCGGGGATTACAAGCGTTATGTTATCCTCTCTACTTTGGTGCATTCCGAGCCATAAGCTGCATTCACACGTAGGTTACTTTTTGAAGCGCATCATTTACAACGTGGTAATTTAAAGTAACTTTTGCGTCTGTGTTGCTCCTCCAACATTTGCAAACGTTTATAGAACAACGATCTTATTAACACTATCTATTCATTCCCACACAAAATAATTTATTTCCCTTTACTGCCATAAGTAACAGCGTACATTAGGCCAATCCACGGTGATTCATACACGCACTGTAGTGAATATATTCAAGGAAATAATGCCAGGTAATAATTCCGGAGTCACGCGAAACTGGAAACGAATGCTAGGCGGCATTAAGTGGGACGTTTATTTTGATAAGCGTAACGTAATAATATGGTTTTCTTGTTCTACATGTTAAGGAAATTGGAAACATAGTCGTAGGGGAACAGTAAAGTAGGGGTAAAGTGAAATATTTATAAAGTTGATATTGAGTATTTCTTTATAATTTACATATCTACATATATAGTATCAGCCGCTCGGATCAATCTTCAAGTTAAGCCGCGCTTGCCTAGGTTGGTCTGTGGATGGGTGATCACCCATTACCTTAGGATTACTCTGTTTAAATCATTTTGCCCGTCATTTTACACGTGCAGCTTGTGGAGTAGTTATAGTTAACGTGCATATATCGATCTGCGTGTACAATAACGCACTTAGGATACTGTTGAGGTAGTCATGGAGATGTGGCGCGTCAAAGATGTTCGCGGAATGGCATATTATAGATGGTTTTGCGGCCACCATACGTAAAAGAAGCGCTTCCCTGCTTGCTCGTCTTCGTGACAGTACCAACATTATCTTGAGTGTATTCGCAGACAGATAGGAGTCTCCAATGCTGCGACATTGGATGAAACTCTACACTGAATAAAACCTGTATGTCTACTAACACTGGTTTTTAAGATCATTTTTGCTAACACTATGGGCGTAGCCCGAAATAAATGCTATAATAATAAATACATACCGAGTTTCCTCCGTACCTCGGAAAGCACGTTAAACCGTTGGTCCTGGCTGTCATTTGTCTATCTTTGACAGTCGTTACAGGTAGTCAGTGGTCCGAAAGTCTGAGAACCAGTCTTACCAAGGAGTATTACCTAGTAATAACTGGGTTGTGGAGGTCAGATAGGCAGTCGCTCCATATAAAATACTGGTATTTAGATGCATCCGGTAAGATTGGAATCCAACTTCAACATAGTTGGGAAAAGACTAGGCAGATGATGATGTTTATTAGGGAAATAGCTAGAAATATGGGTATGTTATTAAACTATGCATTTGGTCATGTGTAGATACATTGTAGTTAATAACTGCACTGTTGTGTTGTGTTTTGGCAAACAATTCAGTTGATTGTTTACTTAAATAGACAGTGAGTTATTTAGGTGCATTGTATTCTAGATATCGCAATATTTCAGCAGATTATTGTTCGCCCACATGCAATATTTCACACTAGCAATGAAGGGTTTCCACAGTGCAAAATCTATTTATAACCAACAAAGTTTCACCAGTCAATATAGGCATTTAAAACCCACACAGTTTCAGTTTTATTAAATTTCACGTTGTAATTATAACAACGACATTCAACAAAGAAGCGAAAAAATTAATTATAAAATGCCGCGCAAAAGTGTTGGAAAAAATAATTAACACGAACGTAAAGAGATGCTTCGGCGCTTGGTAAAAGCGTAGCATAATATCGAATATTTTTACCTGCTGTTAACTAGTAAAAAAAGATAAAAAGTGCTGCGCTACCACGCTGAGCCACGTTCAACTTTTCCGAAGCAAACTAGATACTTAACTATATAAATATTGTTGGTAAAACTAGGTTGATACTGCTTCGGTTTTTGAACTCGCAATTTGTATGTTAATAATCTTTTTCTACATACATCGACCATCGACCATTCGTGGTTCCACGAGATATGGTTGACGACAGATTGTGAAAAATATGGTGGCGTTACTGTACTTTTGAAGAAAATGGCAGTAATGGTAGCTTTCTCGACTTAAATGTATAACATGAATTAATGAGTGCTCTAGAATATTTGGGCTATGACAAGCCGCAAAGAGAGATCACCACCAAATGTAAAAAAAAAACCGGCCAAGTGCGAGTCGGACTCGCGCACGAAGGGTTCCGTACCATTATCTATAAAAACGGCAAAAAATCATATCTGTTGTATGGGAGCCCCCTTAATATTTTTTTTTTTAATTTTTAGTATTTGTTGTTAACGGCAATAGTAATACATCATTTGTGAAAATTTCAGCTTTCTAGCTATCACGGTTTATGAGATACAGCCTGGAGACAGACAGACAGACAGCGAAGTCTTAGTAATAGGGTCCCGTTTTACCCTTTGGGTACGGAACCCTAAAAAAAGATATTTAAGCATTCGAAATTTAAGTAAAAATACGTTAGTTTATTAGGCGTTTGTTTTGTTGATTTGAGAGTCACAGTATAACAAGCTATAAAAATAGCTTGTTTAAACCTGTGTTTTCAGCTTTCACGATTTATAACATTTATACTTACTTATATCTTCCGTGATTTTCAACTGTTCGGAGCTCCCAATATTGCTTGTTATATTTCTATAGGGAATCACAATAACACCTAAGTAGATAAGCTCATTACGACTACTCGATAAACTTTTTTGGCTCTCCATCCCAAACTCCCTCTAGAACGAATATCACTTCACTGAATCTAGAACCGAAAGTGAAATATTCTTACCGAATCCCAAAGGAGTCCTAACAAAGCCTTGAACAAAATCTAGGTAAGTATATAACAAATACATACATGTAACAAAAGGCCGTTCAACAAATGTATGGAAAGGTAAAAATAACAGTGTAGTATGTTCCACGTACATTCAGACCATTTGCTTATTATTAAGAGGAGTACCTTGCCCTCAGGACGTGCCTCCCGCTTCGTTTAGGAATTGGGTCGGCCCTCTCCCTTTAAAGTAGGCACCATTATGAAACGGCTTACGAATAAATCGATGACGCGTTTTTCGTCACAGACTGCGTGGTATGAATTGTGATAATAATCCTGCTAGCTGTTTACATGCATACTTACATTGTTATACTCCCTTCCAAATGTGACAGTTGAGTAAATAACCCCATTTTCAGATAATTTTAAATTGTTTCATTCGAAAGCGAATATTGCTCAATTCCAATAGGCTTTTGAATTTCTCTATTCGATTTGGGTCAACATTTCACTCAAATTCATCAATTTACAGAGATTTTTACTTTAAATTAACAAATAATGAACGAGCTGACGTGACCTATCCATTAAGAGTGATGTTACTCAATCTATTGTTATCACTACGTATCTGAGTACCCCAAAAATATACCGTGAATAATCAAGCTAAATATTTCAGGCAACGTGTTTATTTTTATCTAAATTGAGTTATAAATTACGACGTCACCCATTTAGGGGTCTGGAGGGCTCCTCACACACTTTTCGTATTAAATTAATTGTCGCATCACACTTTGACGCAGTTGTTCGACGCCCTCTGCCTATTGACGTCACATGGTCCACAAAGGCAAAGTTAAATTTGAGCTTTTAAAGGCTCTTTTTTTAAATACCGTGGATAATTTGCTCAGCTCGTGTAAAATTTACGACGGGTATTTAATGCAAAAGGTGTTTGAATTATACATGTGGGTGATTAAAGGGATACAAGAGATACTCATATTCAACCGATCTTACTAAGGGGTGTGACCGTCGGACTGCCAAGTCATAGGTCTCAAGTTCGAACCTACGACACGCACCTCTGATTTTTCGGTTTCATGTGCGTATTGTATAATAATTATCACATGCTTTGGTGGAGGAAAACCTCGTGAGGAAACCAGCATGCCTGACAGATATTTCTCGACGGCATGTATGGTCAAGTCAGAGGCCCATGGGCGGCATAAAAACTCTGACACCAGGTTTAGGCACTAACCACACGAAAGAAGAATAAGGGGTTTCGTGTTGAGGTGACTGGGGTAGACCTGAGAGTGGCGGTAAACCGGCTTAAGGCCAGGAATACCGCCCCGGGACCCGATGGCTTACCTGGCAAAGCCTGGGTCCTGGCCTTGCAGGCTCTCGGGCCCCGACTGGAGGGGCTCCTAAGCGCATGCTTGGAGAGAGGCCAGTTCCCGCTTCGTTGGAAGACAGGGAAGCTGGTCCTCATCCGGAAGCCGGGGCGCCCTGCGGACTCTCCGTCCGCATACCGGCCCATTGTGTTGCTCGACGAGGTGGGCAAGCTCTTCGAAAGAGTCATTGCGAACCGCCTCGCCGGGCACCTTGCGGGGATTGGGCCGGATCTTGCGGACAACCGGTTTGGTTTCCGCAAGGGGCGCTCGACGGTGGACGCCATCATGCGCGTGAGAGCCCTCACGACGGGGGCTGCGGTGTCCAGGGGTGGGGTGGTCTTGGCGGTGTCTCTCGACATCGCCAACGCCTTCAACTCCATGCCCTGGAGCTGCATTAGGGAGGCACTCCGGTTTCACCGGGTGCCGACCTACCTTCGTCGTGTGGTCGGGGACTACCTGACGGACAGGTATGTCATATATGAGTCATTCCCGCTCGTCCACACCCCGTCGTCCACACTGCGGACGACTGGGAATGTTGCGTTCTGTTCGTCTACACTGTGGACGAACAGAACGCATTATTCCCAGTCGTCCACACCCCGTCATCTCACGTCTAGTCTAAGAGTTAATAAAGAAAATATGATGATAGTATTTCCTTATATAATAAACATACTTTTAAAATATTATGTACTTAGCTTTATTACTTTAGTAAGGCAAATACTTTTAAAGTACATACCTAGTAAATCTAAAGCTTTTTTGCGTATTTTATACTAAATGTATAGCATAACACATTGGGTATTGTATCAATATCAGTTTAAATGCAATTAATATGTAAAAAGTTTTAAAGTCACAATCGCCTGGATACGCGAGCTCACTTTATTGCCATATCGTGGGCTTGCAAATTGCAACGATGAGCTTTTGCATTCGGGATCTGTGATAAAAAATACTGATGAATTTAAATACTACTTAGTACATATTATGTTGTTATTATATACTTTAAAATGTTTATATAATACCAAAAAAATATTAGTTAAAATGTTGCCTTTTAATTATTGTAAATTATGTTGATCTGTGATAAAAACTAGAATTGTTGTTTATTATTTTAACATTTGATGATTTTAAATAAAAAAAAACTTAATAGTTATATTGTTTTTTAAATTAATTAAACCGTTAAATCATTTATTTAATTTAAAATTTCTTTACACTGACTCTTAAAGTAGACATGAAACGAGGTGCAGACGACTGGGAATGTTGCGTTCTGTTCGTCTACACTGTGAACGAACAGAACGCATCTTTCCCAGTCGTCCGCAGTGTGGACGACGGGGTGTGGACGAACGGGAACAACCCTCATATATCCCGGTCACAACGGAGAATGGAACCGGCGAGAGATGTCGTGCGGTGTTCCACAGGGATCGGTTCTGGGGCCGCCCTTGTGGAACATCGGCTACGACTATGTGCTGCGTGCCGACCTCCCTAGCGGCGTCAGCGTAGTCTGCTACGCTGACGACACGCTGGTGCTGGTGCAGGGGAGGTCGCACGAGGCGGCGGCCGAATTGATGACACGCGGGGTTGCGATAGTCGTTGAGAGGATCCGGCAATTGGGTCTCGAGGTGGCATTGCACAAGTCTGAGGCCATGTGCTTTCATGGGCCTCGGAGCGCGCCACCGTCGGGATCCATACTCACGGTAGGAGGGGTTCCCGTCGGCGTCGAGTCGACGTTGAGGTACCTCGGACTCGTCCTCGACAGCCGATGGAACTTCGTGGAGCATTTCCGACGTTTGGCTCCCAGACTGGAAAAGGCCGGGGCTGCTTTCAAGCGGCTCCTGCCCAACCTGGGGGGGCCAAACGCCTCCTGCCGGAGGCTCTATGCGGGGATCTTGCGGTCCATGGCGCTTTACGGGGCCCCGGTGTGGGCGCGTTCGTTGAGGTTGCGTGCAAAGCACTACCTGAACGCGCCCCAAAAGGTGGTAGCCGTAAGGCTGATCCGTGGGTACCGCACGATCTCCCGCGAGGCGGCGAGCCTCCTTGCCGGATTGCCGCCATGGGATCTGGAGGCCATAGTCCTCGCGCGCCTGCACGAGTGGCGCGCGGAGGTACAGAGCCGGGGGGTAACTCCGCTGCCGCGGCATATTGTCGCGCGGCGGACAGACCTCCGCCGTGATCTCATGGCGACATGGAGAGAGCGACTATCGCAACCCCGTTCAGGGCACGCCACGATAGTGGCGGTAAGTCCCCTCTTTGAGGAGTGGCTAGGGAGGCGCCACGGCGCCCTCACCTTCCGCCTGACGCAGGTCCTCACCGGACACGGGTGCTTCGGGAGGTACCTGCACCGAATCGGGCGGGAGGAAACGCCCTGGTGCTACAATTGCGAGGATCGACCGGAGGACACGGTGGAGCACACCGTCGAGGTCTGCTCCGCTTGGGAGGAGCACCGCCGTGTCCTCGTAGCGGCGATTGGCGGCGGCGACCTCTCGCGTCCGGCCCTGGTTCAAGCCATGGTCCGGGGCGAGAGGGAATGGGAAGCCGTCGCCTCCTTTTGCGAAGCAGTCATGCTAGCGAAGGAGGCGGCGGAACGTGAGAGGGAGAGAACCTCCTCACGTCCCAGCCGCCGCGGGAGAAGCACCGGGCGTCGGGGGCCACGCCGTGATGGCTCTCGGCCACCGTAGGCGCGGGCCTGTGGACGGCGAGTAATGGGCTAGCTCGCCGTCCGTCCGTCGTATGACGACGGGCAGGCCGTGTCGACGGCGCGTTCGTGTTCCACGCGCGCCTCAAAGAGTTGTCAGCATACGGGAGGGGCCCGCAAGGGCCGGTGCCTGCCAGGGCTGCGGGACTGTTCGAAAGAGATACCGCGGCCCTGGAACATAAAGGGCCAATGAAGGAACATGGGTGTTTTTTAGTCAGTAAGAGTCTGACACTCCCTTCCGCTCCGCCCAGAGCGGGAGGAGTCATTTGATGATTTCTCACCCCCCAAAAAAAAAAAAAAAAAAAAAAGGGGTTTCGTGTTGGGGTCGTAGCCGTCAGATAATCACTTCATGTAAAATATTGGTATTCAGCTGATTTTTTTTTCCGGATGAGAAATCATCAAATGACCCCACCCGCTCTGGACTTTTACTGACTAAAACCTATCTATGTTTCTTCTTTTGCCCTTTGTGTTCCAGGGCCGTGGTATCTCTTTCGAACAGTCCCGCGTCCCTGGCAGGCATCGGCCCTTGCGGACCCCTCCGGTTTGCTGAAGAGATTTCAGCAAACCGGAGGGGGTTTGCTGAAATCTCTTTGAGGCGCGCGTGGAACGCGCCGTCGACATGGTCTTCAGCTGCATCTGGTGAGACTGGAACCGGACACCGAATTATATGGAAAAAGAGCTCATAAATAAAATAAGTACAAATTTACACAAGAAAAGTTCAATATACAGCTTCAGTCTTAGCCAAAAAAACATTACCTGTAAAGCATAAAAGAATAATTTATTCAAGCACCCTTTCAAAAAGTTTTGCATATTTTATACAAAGTGTGTCCCAGTCTTAAGTGTGCGACGATTTCTTTATTTATGCCAAGTTTATCCTAGGCTGTAAGCCACAGGTGGACCCGGAAAGCCTTATCGAAAATTGAAATTTATTTTATGCGAAAATGGCTTTACTTTATACGAAGCGAGAGCGTGACGTCACGTTCAGCTTTTAATGAAAATATATATTGCTTTGTTTTTTTTAATAAAATCTTTTGTTACTCTTTTAATTGTTTTGTTAAACTTCTAAAATGCGACTTAGCTATACAGGGTTATTTGTAAAACACCAGAAACCTCTTAAGAGGTCATTGTACTCATCACTATGAACAACTTTTACTATGGGACCAAACCTGAAATCGCGAAAAAAAAATCAGCTGTTCCCTACATTTTGACGAGTTAATAGATCATAAATGTAGGGAACAGCTGATTTTTTTTAACCGGGTGGTTATACAGGGTTATTTGTAAAACACCAGAAACCTCTTAAGAGGTAATTGTACTCATCACTATGAACAACTTTTACTATGGGACCAAACATGAAATCGCGAAAAAAAAATCAGCTGTTCCCTACATTTATGATCTATTAACTCGTCAAAATGTAGGGAACAGCTGATTTTTTTTTCGCGATTTCAGGTTTAAGAGCCGGTTTATAGACCCGGCTATATACCCATATAGCCGGGTCTATAAACCGGCTCTTAGCTATCTGTGGTGATCTTGCAAGTTTTTCTTTTCCAAGCCACATAATTGCCTTAAAACCTTAATGTAGTAGACGTTAAGGTAGGTGTTAGATATCTTTTAAAAAACCGTCGAATTCATTTGTGTTAGAAATCTTTTCGAATGCATTTCCGAAAACTGTATTTTGTTAAAGTTAAAATATAGCGTTCTAAAGAAAATTTTCCGCTGACTATTAGTTACTGCCTCGTTGGTCTAGTGGCTGCAAGCGCGACTGCTGAACATGGTCCTGGGTTCGATTTACAGGTCAAGCAAAGTGTTTTTGCGTTTTCCCATTAGGAATTTCTTAGTAGCAACCACGGAGTTAGAATATGTGTCCGGTTGATGACCATTAGCTCGCCCTCTATTACATGGGACTTAAACATAAGAGGTGAAATGTGGGAGTACTATTAGGTACACCTCTGCTTAACCCTGCGGGGATTACAGGCGCGATGTTAAATTATTAGTTAGGTATACTTATGTACCTACACATTGATCACTCAAAGATTTTTTTCAATATTAACCGTCATCGCTGAAAGTACCACACCAAAAAGAGGTTTATTGCAACGTGTTCTTCAAAAAGTTACCAGCAGTCTTTATCCTAATTACATTCCAAATTAATGAATACTCAGCTCATTACAACCACTATTTGATGCCATAGATATATCGTGCCCGTAATACTGTTAATTACCAGCCAGCCAGTTTGCCATTACCGAATTATTAATCAATCATGAACTGATGTGGAGGCTCAGATAGTATGATGTGTTTGTCTCGTTTTAATTAGTTGTGGAAACGTATTGATTAATGCTCCTGGATATACTAGGTATATCTAAGTACGTACTTAGCAATAGGATGTTATGATCGTAACGAAAGTCATCATCTACCAAGCCTTTTCCCAACTATGTTGGGGTCGGCTTCCAGTCCAACTGGATGCAGCTGAATACTAGTATTTTACATGGAGCGACTGCCTATCTGACCTCGACAACCCAGCTAGCACTGGGTAACACAATACCCTTTGGTAAGACTGGTTTTCAGACTCTCGAGCCACTGACTACCTTAACGACTGTCAAAGATCTACAAATGACAGCCGGGACCAACGACTTAGCGTGCTTTCTGAGGCACGGAGGAAACTCTGTATGTAATGGGTGGTCACCCATCCACGGACCAACCTAGGCAAGCGCGGCTTAAGCACGAGCTCCTCGTGTATGATCGTAACGAATGTGTTGTAAGTTAACTCAGCAAATTTTACATAACTTCAGTTTTTTATTGGCTCCAAGTGATAAAATACACTGCTTTGAATGAATTTTGATATAAATGATGAGTCAAACCATATCACTACCACGACGAACACCGAAACCATTTCGTTCTAATTTTAAATAGGCCTTTTCGCAAAAGCCAGGCTTTCGTTAAAGGTCAAATTCCAGTAAGACAAAACATGCGTATCGTATTTTCCTTTATTACGATATCAATCGATTGGCAAACTACTTTATAACGGCCACTTTCCAAAAACACTTCGGTCACAAAAACATCAGGCCGAAAATAGCGACCCAGAAATAGCATTAACCCTATAAATAGAAGGAAAACATAGTAAATAAGGGTAAAAGGGAACCTCACACGGAAAAGAAATTTAGGATTCTCTCAAAAAAGCCCTTTGATACTTGATCCTTGAACTTAAATAAGGTGCATTAAAATGGCCTCCATGAAAGGCTATAGGTACTTAAATGTACATACCGATTTTGAGCGTCATTTCTGTTACAATTTTATGACAGTATGTTCTCCGTTCGACACAGACATTTTGATATAATATTTAGAAGGAAGAGTTTTTGAGAATTGGAATATTTTCGGTTACAATTGCAATGATTCCTCCTTCGTCGGTGTTCCAAAATTCATATGACCCCAATTTATTTGAGTCGCGAAATAATAGGCTTCTTTTGGGTGAGCTCGTTCTATCTATGCATCATTCATCCATCAAGATTGAGGTCAAGAGTAGGCCCGTTTAATATTAAAAAAACCAACCAAGTACTCGCACACGAAGGGTTCCGTACCATTTTGTATAAAAACGGCAAAAAAAAAATGATTTCTGTTGTATGGGAGCCCCACTTAAACATTTTTTAATTCCGTTTTTTAGTATTTACTGTTATAGCGGCTACAGAAATACATCATCTGTGAAAATTTCAACTGTCTAACTATCAGGGTTCATGAGTTACAGCCTGGTGACAGACGGACAGACAGACAGACAGTGGAGTCTTAGTAATACCCTTTACGTACGGAACCCGAAAAAAAAAACTTTAAATACCATATATATAGGCACTGTGCTTCTGACGTACCCTGGGGTACGCACAGCACAATCAGCAATTGTCTAATATTTCTAACATGACATGTCCCTTCTCTTTTGTGCCGATACGAGAGTAGAGTATCACTTGAACCAAATACGACTTAAATTCTGGTGGTTCTCTTAATCAACGTCGCGATAAATTCTCTCAAATATTTTCATTTAAATTTTGTGAGTCTTTATTGCCAGGTACCTACGTGGAAAGTATGCGAGTCTAATGAAAGGCATTCCTTAGAGTTCGGGTGACGTGCGCTTCTCACGAGAAAGTGTACTGAAAGTTTACTGGATCACATTTGGGAGCTTTTGACACTGTTCATGTTTTCAATTTTATTTTTATTGCAAGCTGTTATGAAATGAACTCCCTGTATTTTTCTATTTATATGTGAACATCTAGGTACCCAATTTACTTATTTTTTATTTTAAAAGATATTGTTTACTTTCTCTACCACCAGGCCACACTTCAATAAAGGCTTACTTAACAACACACTGTTGGATAGTTAACGCTAGACATTACTAGTAATTTAGGATCCATTTGGTTGTACTGAACACGGGCATCAAGCCTAAATGTCGTCTTTATTATAATTACGGTTCTTTGTACAACATTAATTTTCACAATATCAAAATTATTGAAAAGAACAATAAAACACTTCCCACAAAACTCCAAAATCCCAGTAATCCACTCGTAACTTTAATAAAAACAAAAAGGCACCATCCAAATCGTGCCCTTATCCAAACAGGTAAACAGGACTCTTTGTAACTTTTTCACAATAACAAGCAATGCTTTTAGTGTGATTATGTCGTTGAATCTTTTGCTTTTTGCTCGGCGCGAGCATTATTAGAAGTCATTCCTGGGAAGCACGGAGAGAAATTGCACAGTAACGACTGCATAACTACGGCCTAACGTGTAGGATCTATCGCGGTAATGAGGCCATTGTCTGAAATGTGGCGGGATCATAGACTACGTTTCTATACTAATTAAACTTTATATTCAAGTTGTTTTTCTTAGGAAAAGTTATGATTCAGTTAGCGTTTCTGTTAGCTTTGTTCGGTAGAGAAAGTTTTGAAAAGATTTCTTAGTAAACTGTGTAAGTGCCTGACGAAAGTACAGTGAACAGTTTACTGTATTTGTATTTTGCAGTTAGTTTTAATGAGGAAGTAGTCTAAACATTCATAAATATTAATACGTAAATAGAATTTCCACAAAAGACATAAAGGAGAACATGCTAATTGAAAATTACCAAAATATTAAAAACAGGGAAAACGAATTACACATAATACAGGTAATTTTTATTCAAGCTACAACACAGCAATTAGGGAACGCATTTGCATGAAAATCTCACTAAAACGAGCTGTTCGTACCGCAGAATATGTAAATCATTATATTTATTTCACGAAACGGAGAGTAGGCGAATGAAAGGCAAAATACGAATTCGATAATAATCTGTAGAAAGCTCTTGACGAAACAAATCAACATTTCATTCATAAACCATTTTCCTTAAAATAAATTGTAAGCAAGACATTGCTACGACGCGACTGTTTGCTTTAATATAAACGTAGGCGCTCATTTTCAGTACAATAAAGGTGGCTCGCATTAATACATAACAGCAGAAATGGTTACTTTGCATTATCTGGTACACTGGTTTACGATTCGACGTAATTGTTGAGTAAATAGTTTTAATTACAGGAGAAATAATTATCAAGTACGTAGGTAGACAGTAAATAAATTCAGACACACATTGGTTACATACTTATACATAATTGTTTTCAATTAAAATTTAAGGATTATAATTAATAAACATTTCACGAGCTATTTAATCACGAACACGAATTGGTATAACAGATAGCTCAAAGTATTATGTCGATATTTAAATACTGAAAATTAGCACTCGGTGAACTTAATTGAATTAATGTGATTGCCATTACGCCCATTTAGGCTATAGTACAAACTTTAATCTATATTGTAATTTTACTACTAGTTTGGGATATAACATAACATCAGGCCTGTAATCCACGAAGGGTTAGGCAGAGGTGTACCTAATAGTATACCCACATACTAGTCTGGGAATATTGACAAAAGTCTCTAAATTAAATGTTTCAATAAATTTCGTTGCTAATGTCCATATCGCAGACACCATTTAATCCAACTACGACATGCTAAAATTATACAGTAGGTATCTATATTATCCTCACTACAGTGATTTTCACACCTTATTAAATTGGCATAAAATTAATTTCAGACACTAAGATGATAATGTAGGTGTGCAGACTAATTAATTCGAACAAATTACGACTATATTTCGTAGTAGCTACTATGAAATATGATTTGGTAGACCCAATGGGTAGTACTGAAGTCAGGCACTTCGGTTCTTGGGAAACAGTCAAATAATTCGTAATTATCTGGCGTTAATTAAGTAAATGGCTGACTGGAGCGATTGTAACGCAATCTGTGCAAATCGTGGGGGAACGTGGTGGGGCATGGCGCATGGCGCATGGAGTATGGCGCCAAAGATACCGATCTAGCATGGCGGGCCGACTGACCGCCGACCGCCGACCCCTGCTCCGCTCATGCTATGTGACGTCATGGGCGAGCAGTGCTGTTTGTTTGAATATCGATAGAAATTAAAGTCGATTCAAAAACTAGTTATTTTAACAAGTTCACTTTAATTATCCACTAGCTATAGCTACGGGAAAGATTTTGAGTTTTCAGTACAAAAAGTTACTCTCGTCCCTTGAAAGTCCCTTGAAAAGACGGTTTAGTGAACTCTGAAATGACCTGACTGACGACTTTTGATAACAATTCTTGGCTGCACCCAAAGAATTATAGTCATGCTCTTAATCAACGCTTTTTTTTGGGATAGGAAATCAACAAATGACTCCTTCCGCTCTGGGCGGAGCGGAAGGGAGTGTCAGACTTTTACTGACTAAAACCCATCCATGTTCCTTCTTTTGCCCTTTGTGTTCCAGGGCCACGGTATCTCTTTCAAACAGTCCCGCAGCCCTGGCAGGCATCGGCCCTTTCGGGCCCCTCCTGTTTGCTGACATCTCTTTGAGGCGCGCGTGGAACACGAACGCGCCGTCGACACGGCCTGCCGTCATGAGACGGACGGACGGCGAGCTAGCCCGTTACTCACCATCCTCAAGCCCGCGTCATATCCAACCCTGGAAATGTGATAATTTTAATTGCACTTGTAGTGCGCAATATAATCAGTAAGTATCTAAGTACGTTTGTAAGAAAATTCTCAATAGGGGGCGTTTATTTTGACGCGATTAATCAGAGTTCTTCAAAGAATGTTTCGATTGATTAAATTCCAACAGGGAAAATCTTTTTTCAGCTGTACTGAAAAATAATCAAGGAAAGGACGCCATTGTGTTTAGCCATAATCTTTGCGACTGTGTTGGAAACTCTCATTATTATTATTAACATTAAAAACTTTCTTTCACATTTTCATTATATTCACATTAACAACATAAAAAAACCTAAATAGCTATTTAATCGTTTTTAAAAATAAGTTTACCGATATTTGTTTGACTTAATTATATTTCTATGAAATTGCTAGATTCTATCGATATCTCAGAACTATCGACAACTATCCCGCACTTTTAAAATCGTGACTTATATCCGAGTTTGCCTCGATCGTTGTAGGTAGGATGGACGAAATATAGAAATTGAAATCTAAACTAATTATGCAACAACAGCTACTGGTTGGAAATCCTTGTAATTACATTATACAATATCATGTGCACGGTGCATTACACTTTGAAAGATGCATTATGAAACTTGCAGGATACCTACCATTACCTTTCGAAAATCTCATCAATACCTCCAATTTTTTTCTCCGGTCTGTCCCGAAGGAAATGTATCACAGGACTAAAACACACACAGGCAGGCATAAAACTTAACTAATGATTTGCAAATCATTAGTTAAGTTTCATGCCTTGGTATGAAGTCCAGGGTTTTCTTCTATTCACACATTAAAAGTGCACTTCGACGCCCCGAATTCTTTTTTAATCAGTCAGAAGTGGCCATTGCTTTCAAAGAGTCTCGAATACGCCGTCTTTCAATTGGATAGTCATATGTTTACATTTCTGACTTCTCATGATCGTTCCATGTCTCGTCCACTCAAATGAGTGGTGTATCAAACTGAACAATAAATTGTCTTTAATTTGGAAGTTCCTTCAAAAGCTGAAAGGTTCTTTGATGCGCATTCATCACATTGTTTCAAGTTTTTATTCGAAAACATAAATATCAAAATGGAAACTTTGGAATTCAACATCTAGTGTTTTCTCATTATAAAATCTTGCTTTAAAGCTTTTCAGAAAAGCATTTTAGAACTTATGAGTACTGCCTGGAAATTGAATAACATTACAAAGTTGTGAAGAATATAATTACTATGTTATAATCAATAATTACTGCAGTGAAATGACTTTACGGGCTTCATGAAGAAGTGACAATTATGTGTTTTATTAGTTACACGTTTATGTTCGTTTATTCTATAGATCTTTATACATCATGACAAGGCATACATAGCGGAAATCAAAATCTCTTTGTTTCTATTCATGAATTATTACGGGTATGACACGGTTCTTAACAGCTATATTTACAAATTATTTTAGGATCTAAGAAAATTTAATTCGTTAAACCATAGCTTTTTACTTTAATTTTGCTCTCACGCTTTAGCATCTGTCATTTATAGGATTGACTGCAACGTCATAGCTATCATGCAAATTGCAGCTACTCGTACATGCCTACTATCTACTTATAGCCGTTTCATCGATTTTAAATAGTCATACATCATCATCTAGCCTAGCCTTTTCCCAACGATGTTGGGGTCGGCTTCCAGTCTAACCGGATGCAACTGAATACCAGTATTTTACATGGAGCGACTGCCTCTCTAACCTCCTCAACCCAGCTAGCACCCTACCTTTGGTAAGACTGGTTGTCAGACTTTCAAGCCACTGACTACCTTAACGACTGTCAAAGATCTACAAATGACAGCCGGGACCAACGGCTTAACGTGCTTTCCAAGGCACGGAGGAAACTTGGAATGTAATGGGTGGTCACCCATCCAGGGACCAACCTAAAGATCGACCCAAGCGGCTGTTATTACATATTTAGCCTCGAGCTCCTCATAGTCATTGATGCAGGTTGCTACTCGAAACCTCAGAAGCGCTTTGTCCATGAATCCACTTCTTGCTACCGTATGACTAACAATTCTTTGTCAGATTTGAAATGCTAGTCTTTCAATATGTAATTTCAAAAAGATTAGTTTTTACTAATTTGCACTTATACAAGATAAGAAGATAACAGTACAACACACACAGCAACTAAAAAGCACAATGATACATTCATAGATTAATAAAACCCGATTAAGTACAGAATGTTAACCCCAGGTTACCTAGCTTAGAACGGACCACTCCAAAACATTCCTGGGACCTGTATAGGCAATAAAGCCACGTAATTACGAAATAACTTTGTACCTGTGTTTGCTGCGGGACTATTTATTTAATCACTTTGACGGGAAAATAATGGAGAGGGCAGACACGACGGGCTCCCATCAAAATTGTACGAGGCCAATCTATCGCGAACCGTGTTGTATGATGGGACCCCTTGTACGCTAGTGTAGGGATTATATAATTTCCGTGCTTGCCTGTAATGGGTTTACAATAGCCTGGACAGTTATTTGGATAAACAGGCCTGATTACATTGTCGGGGCATTCTGATTTTTGTTTGGGGATAAAATGTGCTGTGGGAGCTTTGTGCTGCTTTTAAACGATAGCTGTGCACAGTGATGATCAGGTCGGAAAGTAGGCTTGAATTCGAACAAGAATGGTTTGAAGTCTTCAATGAATTAAGAGAGCAAGCTGTTGGGTTCTGTGTTACATTTTCTTTGATTGCATTGAAAAAAATTTAGGATTATTAAATTTAAAATTTACAATCATGTTTTTGAGGTTTTAAGGATAAAATTTTTTTAACAGTAAGTACCTAATTCAATCATGCATGTTATGTGTAATATCACATTCTAATTCTTTACTTGTTTATCGCAGTTTGTAACCATCATTTTATTTTGTCCAAAAACTTGAGCAACGATACATCACAATTATGTCCAATTTGTATAATGGTTGCAAATAGATGTCGCAAATCCGTATTCTGTACTTTATTGCATTGCAAATTTTTTTTTGATCACTTTTTATTGATGTAGCATAAGCACAGAAATTGTAGCATAAAGTTTTAGTACCAAGTAGTAGGTACATGTACAAGTATTTTATGTTTATCCAGTTTATGTAGTAAAATTATATTATTGCGGACGTAAAATGGTAATGGAAATTGGGGTCGCTTTTGCTCCGGAGAAACTAAGTAGTATTAACTACGCATAATGGTGTAACAGCACATACACAGTAAATTTTCAAGGAAATTGTTGAAGTAAATCTAAAATTACTTCTTCATTTGGTACACTAAACTTTGCCATTAATAAGTATTTTCTCAGTCGACGCACGACGTCCAAATTTCTGCACGGTTGATGGCATTAGAATCGCTCCCTATTACACAGGACTTAAATATACTGATAAACTGTTGGCATACTATGATACACCTCTGCGTACCCTTTCGGGAAAAACAGGCGGAATGTTATTTAAGGTGTAAACGGACCCTTCCGCTCTGCCCAGAGCGGGAGGAGTCATTTGATGATTTCCCACCCCCCAAAAAAAAAAAAAAAAAAAAGGTGTAAACGGACCCTTCACGAATCCGTCAACCAAGCATTCTGTACATCAAACTAAATTCTGTTTTTTAATCTCAGAGACTAAATTGACAAAAATTTGACAACTGAACTGAACTGAACTGAACTGAATTGACAACTGGCAACCCACGTAAGTGGGTTGCCAGTTTTTTGCAATTATTAAATAGTGATGAACCGCTACCGTAAATTGCCGTTATTAAAATCAAGTAGTATCGATTTTTATTATAAATTATCCTGAATAAAAGGTGTAGGTAGTTATTTAAAACGAAATAATACAAAAGTAGGTATTGATGTATATATTGTGAAACATGCATTTTTAATTAATTAATTACAGGTAATCATTATTCATTCATTCATGACTTTTTACTTTAAATCTATGTATATTTTAAACTACATATTAATGCATGAAATAAGCTTTTTTTATTATTAGGTAATCAGATTCCGATAATGACTTCATGTCTGAATCATCAGAATCGCCAGATGACACATTTCATCTTCAATTTTAATAACATGAGCCACACAGTCTTACCACCGCTGCGGGGTCACTTGACGAAGCCCTTCTTCAAGAAGGCTTCGTACTTCATTCAATTTGAATGTTTTATTATTTTTAATGACATCTGTAATTTTTTTTCTAATCGTCTGATAAATATAAAAAGTTACGATTCAACAATTCGGTATCGTAGGCACAACACTACACAAAAGAGCAGGCAACATTATTTGTAAGTTTGACATTAATTTGCATGCGTCAATTTAGTCTCTGAGATTAAAAAACGACTTTAAGTAACCGTTGACAAAAAGTATTGCTGGGATATTTTTTTTTTTGGAGTGATAAGATACGTTTTACGGCACGACTCAATGTAACGCACTCAACACTGTACAGATGGATACATTGAATAGTACGGGGGTCGTGGAGGTATTAAAATTATAACATTAAAGCTTGTATTTATTTCAAAAAAACTTGTGAAAAAGTTGGAACTTTGACCCCCAATATCCCCGTAACTTGAAAGTTACCAGGTATGGTCTAGAACAAAATAAATATCGCAATTACGGGGAGAACCAGAGCCTTTCGGTTTCGTTAAGGGTATTTTTACCCATTATTATAATCATTTATTACTGATGAGTCTCATTTTAAGTGGAAAAAATATGCTTAAGTAACCATATAAAATTCAAATTCAAAATTCAAATTCATTTATTGGTGTGAAAAAAAAACAAAAATTCAGTTCATTTATAGCTAGGTATTTACTGTAATCATTGCTAAACATAGAACAAACTTGAAACCGGCACTTAAATAATACCTACCTGTCTTTTCTCTCATGTTACATCAACTTAACTCTAAGATAATTTAGAAGAGCGATTTATAATGACAGAAAATCACCAATAACGTGTTTTAACCTTTTTGTTAAACATTTGTCAACGGCCATAATTAGTAAAAATTACGTAAGATTAAAATATTTATCGATTAGTTTTGCTCATAAAAAAGACAATCGTCTCGATTACCATCAAATAAAAGCCTGGCCATTAATTTGTTTTCTTTTTTTTGCAACGTTGAGAAACACTGTCAAAAGACGGACAAATATAGAGATATTATTACATTTTATGTGAAACGTTACTTTTATAAAATAATTTATGACTCCGTGAGTTCCCGTAGTGATGAAACGACTGGTTTATTCGATTACTCGTATACAAGTGATTTCGCGTTGAAAGCAATTTGGAAATTAATTTCATATCTGTGCTGATTGAACGTCATTTAAGTGTAGTTACTCATTTGTTTTGGTGCATCAAACTGTCATGTCACCCATTAAGATGCAAATTTAAATTTAACAAGCAATAAATTACAGGTTACTTTTGTAAATGTTTGTTTTTATGAAAGTAAACGCTTAGAAGGTAACTCGTCGGCTCATCTTTTATTTTAACTTTTCTACTAATAAGATCAGTTAGAGATAACGATATTATCGCTGATCTCATTGAACATAGACTTTGCATCAGCAACACTATAATCTAAAATTCTATAGTATATTCTAGAATTCTCGAATCAGAGGTGATGAGCAGCAATATTTACCGTTAACTAACTGTTAACATCCTAAAGCGAAATTGTACCTAATTTCCCAAAGGATCGCGGCAGTTAGATCCACGTGGGTGTTTCCTCATAATGTTTGTATTTCGCCATAATCATCTTGCCAAATGTGTTATGAATAAAAATATTAGTCTTGCATGAATGAGCAAACCATGTCTTAGGGAAGATAAAAAACATACTTTCAGAATACCAAAAAAGTTCCGATTAATGTTATTTTTATTTGTGTACTAACATTTAAGGTTTTAAGGTTCAATTTAGAACACAAATTGTATTTTGGCACATTTATGTTAGTCTGTAAGGTAATATGTCTATGGGCCAGAGTTGCCTGAGAGTAAATTAATGTTATGTTATCTTGTCGATACCATATTTTCATTAAATATATTCGCTGATTTCATGTTATGTTAGTTTTATAAAGTGTGCCGATTTTTAAATAATACCTATTTGATGAAGCTGAAATTCAAAACAGCAAAAAGTTTGAATGACCATCAATAGAAAACGTGTTATGTTTTTTATGCCCACAAACAATATAAAACTTACAAAACAAGCACAAAAGAAAATAATTACTAAAACATCTCTCATCGTACACATTGACAGGACACTAAAAGTAATACGCTTTTAAACCATCTTCAATCTACAATAACATGTTTTATTCAGCACTCATTGTTTCTGAACGATCAACTATTTATTTCCCGTCTCTCCTGACAGATAACGCTTGCATCGGACGTACCTACTGGTTTATATATAGCAGTTTTTAATAATTCAATGCGTCAAGTCGCAATCACTTGAAAGATATTGATGTTTGCCTCCGTTTTGCGGTAATCGGTGATTGGCTATTCTCTGCGCGTCTCGGATTGGTTGTTGATTGTTTGTTGTTCGACGAACTTTATTTGAATATTGAATGCTTTATGACGGATGTGGATTGGAGGTGGTTGTGCGAAATATTTGCTTGAAGTGGTGATTAAACGGCTTTTGACCATTATTAGTGGTCATTGGAAGGTCGTCCAGTTGATGAGATTACTCTATCTTTTAATGACGGGACGGTTGACGCAGTGGCTGAGCAATTGGCGGCTGCGCTGCGTGTCGTGGGTTCAATTCACTCACGGAAAAAATATTTGTGTGGCCTACAGGTAGTTGTTCCGGGTCTGACTGTTTGCGTTTGTGAGTTTATATGTATGTAAACGCACGACGAAACAGGAGAAATTCCTAGTCTTGGGTATTTTTAGTAAAAAAAATATAGATACTTATGCTGGTATGTTGAAACTGTCTCCAAATAAAAGTCAGTCTCTTAAGGGACTTATCAAACTTATCGACGCAGATTTGGCCGATAAAAAGATCTTACGTTCATGATATAAAAGCGAATAGTCCGACCCGGTGTAGAGTCGCGTCGTCCGAATCAAAGCGAGGCGAATGACGTCATATTCGCTTTTATTGTATCGAGCCGATATGGCATCGATACCTAAGTGTGAACTCCCTTCTCCAGAGAAACCAAAACATATTTACCTTCCTACGTTCAAAATGTCGTCAGAATACTTGAACGTTACAATGAAATAGATGCTTAGTATACACAAACTTCCCGGATTGTGCAATATGAGCAGAAGGAAATGCTCCGTTGAAGAGTTATGGTGTTAATAGATATTTGCCCGAGTTAAACTGTCGATGTTTGTAAATCCTGGGTCCAGTCACGTCACGTCTGGCACGTTTCGTACGTAAATACGTCGGTCAAGCTAGACTAACAAGTTCCGTAGTCTGTACGAGTTTTATAGGAAAAAATAATGATGGATACAATTATGTGATGGTAGAAACTCCTTACATGATGTAGGAAGCCAGTCAGTAGCTTTAACCTAAAGAAATAAAATGGTAAATCCTTCTTGGTTAAAGAAACTGTCTGTCTGGTAGATCAGTTTTAATATACATCCTTGTTAAAACTAATTCATGTTAGCTGCTGGCCGCAAAAAATAAATGAATGGAGCAACGTCACTACATAATAAAAGTAAATCATGTTCCTAATTTAAAATACCAGCCACCTATATCAAAATTATGAATTCTTAATTTTAAATTAAGCTGCAGTTTCGCTCGCTCTACTCACGCCAGTTTCATAACTTATTTAGCCCATAGCTAATCGATTTTGTAGAAATCCAGTCCAATTTATTTCTAGACATTTAATAATCTTGTCTAAAGAGTTGTCCTTGGAAGTCCTTGAGAATAACCTGAATCTACCTGACTGCTGACCTAATCTTCCTCGCTGTCAGACTACCGTGTTTATGTCAAGTTTGTTTTCTTTTTATTAAAACCTATGGCCTGAGAATTTGGAAAAGGTCAGCCGCTAAAAATAGTGGTGACGTCACACTTAAGTTTAGGATTTCTCTTAGTTTCCCTCCAGACATTTTTGACGGTTGATCTTCACGTGATATATATAACGAAACAATAAAACGAAAAATAAGTATGTATATTCAAACAGCATATGTAATTTTCATACAATTTAAGAAAAATACACGCTTGTAAAGTTCAACTCCCACAGTAATGCAAATATTTATATATGTATGAGTAACAACGAAACGTAATTCTCTCAATAAAACAATAAGTTTTCGTACAAACCCACGCACCTTAAATTATTACTTCTGTTGAATTTCATTACTTTACCACGGGTATACGTGAGCCATTCGTCCAGCCAATGGACTGTTCGCAGTTCAAATTCAATTACAGAATCGTGCTAATCATAATTCCATTATCTAAACTTGGAACATTTTAAGGTATTAACACGTTGGTACGTGACGTTGATTTCGAGAATAACGTCCATTGTGCAGAATTGGTACCTCGTGCTTGGCACTTACGCGTAAAGTTCGTCGTTCATTTAATGTTTGGGCGTTTAAGATAATGCCCGGATTAGCTATCTTAAAAGTACGGCTAGGTTAGCGGTGTTTTGGGAATGTCATTTCGCCACAATTTTGTCGATGTTTTTCGCAGGTAGTTGTAAGTTTTTGGGATCCATTGTGATATTTTTCATTTAAAAAAAAATAGAAAAACCATAACGTTATCCCTGAAGAACCCAAAGGTGGACTGCGGAAATAAAATAATATGGTATATGATGGACATCATAACAATGTGCTGGTCCAGCCATAAAAGAAAATCGTATACACCATACAAAGTTTCACGATTAATACTTCATCAAACTTTATTACTTTCATCATTTTCTATCTTACGCTATTTACATTAAAATCCGGAGTCTCCTTTGTGGGTACAATATTGTATAATCCAAGAATTTATGAGTGTACAAAAAAGGTATAAAATTCATCCTTATATGCCTTCGTATGGTATCTGATGGTGGAATCTTCGGTCCTTAGGTACTTGCGAACTTTTCACTTCGCTCGAATAGTTGAGTAACTTCAATATTTCAAAGTGGGAAGTTGGGAAGTGAATTGTTGGCGACGCGATGGAAGGTGCTTGGAATATTTTTAGGCAGTTCTCTAAAGTATTGTAAGTCTGAAAGTGTGTAAAAAGCTTTAAGACGAGGTAGTAATTGCTTAATCGTGTTTTTAAACGATTATTTTTAATGCTAGTTAGAAAATATCTGCGGTATTAAGATTTTTTGAATTTTTAATAACAGCGCATCTTACCTCCTGTTAAACCAAATCCAATATGTCTGCGAACCATTTCTGAAAAAAAAAACACAAAAAGAGGTACACACAGCGACACATCAAACTAAACATTTCTAGAATAAGCATGGCCTCGCTATGAATAGATTGTCAATAAAATGAGAGATCCGCATAAACTGGTTTTGTACAGCTGTATTGGTTGCCGTGTGTACTCACTTCTGTTCGAGTAATGAATGAAAAATAAAAATACGATCGAATCGATATGTAGTTGTGTCAGGCATAATCACTAAGAATGCACTTAGTTCTCGACAAAAGCATGCAAAAAAGAGTCTTTTATTTCATGTCTCTCCGCTATTTACTATCTCGTGCAAGTCAAAAAATCAATGGTAGGAAATGATTTATTGGTCCTCTCAACTACTCGGCTGCTAAGCCTTTTAAGTTTTTAATGTTATGGGTATGTGAAGGTTATCTATATTTCATAGGGTAAATAAATAAGAGAAATATAAAAGAAATATATAATATAGTAATAAATAATAAAATGAGTATATACGTAAAAGGAGACCACTGCTGCGAAATATATATTAATTGAGAACTAGCTGTTTTTAATCGAATTTTGATACCATTTTCAAGGTTTTATTTTCGTGCACGGAACCCTATCTGCCAGTAAATTCCCGTCAAAATCGGTCTAGCCGTTTCGGAGAATAGCCCGAACAACAGACATACAAAAATTGAAAAAAAATTGTTTTTGTTATTAGGCTACGTTCACACACAGCGTATAATCACCCACCGATTGTGAGCGCTCAGTAAAAAATGTACTAAAAATTCAGACTGCCCTTTGTTTTTTCATACATTTTGAACTTGACGCTCACAGTCGGCGGCTGACTATACGCTGTGTGAGAACACGGCTTATGTGCCGTATATATTTTCATACGCATTCAGTAAAAAGCTATTATTTTGAGGCATTTCAATTTTATTTATTTGTATAGATATAGATTAATCCAAGTTACAATCAATCGACAAGGAGTTTTATTGTTAAAGTAAGTCGTACTGTGTTCGGCTTCTGGTACCCCTTTTTAGTTTTGCTAGTTAGAAACCCTGGAGACGTTCTAGTCGTCTAGGATAGTGAGATATATCCCACATAATCTATTTTTATGAAAGATTTGAAACAATAAGCTTACAAATTGTAATTTTAAATAATACATTTGAAATCCATAAAAAAATTCATCTGATTAAAAACTCATCATCTTAAATTGAAAACACAATTTTTTTAATCGTAAGTAGACCAATATTAAAAAAAAAACAGCTTACAAATGTTAAGCTCAGGTACAAGAACCACTTAGCAAAATCAACTTTCAAAACTTAATCATATTCAAAAACAACACGGAAGTACCAGAAATCGCTATTAGATTATAGACAGAAAATCTTGCGCCGACACATCGTCCATTCAATATTAATACTCCTTCCTTCATTAACAGAGTACAGGGTCCACCTAGCCCCCGCGGAGCACGCTCCCTACAAGGATATCTCTAGATTGGAGCCTTGTTCTAATCTCCAACATGATATCTAGGATTAAATACTGCTATTCGTTTAAAATATGGCCGATTCCCGTTTAGACTGTGTGTATTTTCGGCCTGTTTCATGTTTTATTAGCTGTCCTATGCAAATATAATATTAGGAGGGATACTGTTTACGGCATACTAATATGGATGGAGATATTGGATGACTTTTCTGGAAGTAATTGCATGACGGGATTGGTAATACGATTTCTAATAAAACATGATCGGTGTATGGCAGCCCCGGATCTTCAATTTTTTTTAGGCGGGGCAAAAACTGAAAAATGCCGCCCCCACCCACTTATATTTATTGTTAGCCTTTTCTATATCACCAAATAAAAGCGGAGCTTGCTCTTTAAAAACGTAAAGTTCCTGGCAGAATTCAACGGCGCTTCAATCTCGCTCGTATTTTCGAGCCAGATCTGCTCCATACTTTTGCAGTTCTACAATGTTTTTTACGTTTCGGAATTCGTTTGTTTTGCAAAATAGGGTCAACACCACTTTTTTCAGCAACTTCTCCAGCCTCTTTTATCCAATATTCCATTGGATTTTATCTCATTTTTTGCAAAGTTTTGAGCAGACCATCCATTAGTGCGACGGAACGGGCAAGGATAATATCGATGCCTTAGTTCACAATTGCACTAACTACAAAATTAACAATTTTGAGGAGAGACCTTTAAAGTTTTTTAAAGTTTATACTAGAACAGTACAAAAACAAAACAAATATGCATCTATTCATAAGACTAGTCCTTTGACTCCATCATATCTCAATATTGTAATATTAGTATATACGTAACCTTTTCAAATTGGCTAAATAAACATACAAACCCCCCATAAAATTGCCAAACCTCTTCAAGTAAAAGTACTTAATACACGTATACGTTGTACTTAGATACAGATCGGATCTCCAATCCTGAAGTCATAGTGCCAGGTGGCGCGTTTCTTTCTGTCTGCTCCGACTTTCAGTACCTTGGTTCACTCGTGCAAAGCGATGGCGAAATAGATCGTAGTGTAAAGCACATAATAATGACAGGATGGATGAAATGGCGGCAGGTCACGGGAAGAATCTGTGACTCCCGCTTTCCCCTTAAACTTAAGGGGAAGATTTATAAAACAATGGTTAGACCTGTTGTCTTGTATGGATCAGAATGTTGGGCCATAAAAGGGATGAATGAAAGGCATTTGCATGTGGCTGAGATGAGAATGCTAAGGGGGATGTGTGGTGTTACGCGAATGGATAAAATAAGAAATGAGTACATAAGAGGAAGTCTGAAAGTGACGCCGGTGACTGAAAATTTGTGTGGTAATCGGATCTCGTGGTATGGGCATGTGATGCGGAAAATGTCGTGAGGAAAGTTTTGAGTATGACCGTGTATAAAAGTAGAGGAAGACCAAAGAAACAATAGATGGACTGTGTGAAGAATGGTATGGCACGAAAAGAGATGTCTGATGAGATGACGAGTAATAGAGAAGTAAGGAAGAAGAAGACATGCTGCGCCGACCCCAAATGAATTGGGACAAGGGCAAGAGAATGATGATGGCACTTGTATAAATCGGAATATATCTCAAAACGATTTAATGCATTTGTGCACTTTAAAAATTGCCAAATCCCTTCAAACTTCCTTGATCCTTGTGTACTACCAACACATACTACACTCCTATAGCACTGCTAAAAAGTATGAGCAGATATTGCAAATGTATTGTGTTTTAAAATTTTCTGCAGTTGAGAAACTTAAAATCAGTTAAAGTATATCTTGATTGGATTTACAAAAATAAAGGTCATTAGTATAATACAACATTCATGGAACATTAATAGAACTTATTTAATACAACTGTGATCTACGTTTTTGGTAGAAAGAGACAGAATAACGTTTGCTTAACTTCTTCTAAGGCTTCCGCTATTTCTGGCAAATTATTTAATAGGGCATTCACAGCAACATGTTTCTTCGAAGATGGTTATGATAAAATACTACCTAGAAAAGTGATCGATGAGCTGTGATAGATTTATTGATGCGACACTAATACAATCAGTATTTTACCTTCGGTTGATCGACAAGTACTAAATAGTAAACATAAACAACACACATTTTTAAAACCAAACACTGTCGTGGAGAGAGATCGACGAGGGATTTTCATCTCTTTCGCACGCACAGTAACCAGACGCGTGCTGCCGCGATCTGCGATTCCTGAATCCTGCGGGCGAGCGGGCGCGTATTTTGAACTATGCCTACGCGCCTCGCGAATAATAAATTTTCGTGCAGCACGTCTCACTCCGCGCTTTGGGTATCGGTCGAGTTGATATGGCCATGAAACTGTACTTGTACTATTATTTATTCCGTGGTCAAAGTTAAGTAAATGATGAGTTGTCCATTCGACTGTAAAGTGTGAATTTGGCCGCCCTCTGAACTTGCCGCCCGGGGCATAGGCCCCGGCTTGCCCCCCCCTAGATCCGGGGCTGGTGTATGGGGTCGGTCGATGTCGCATTGGCTCTTGTAACACAGGTCTGTAACCTAGCACAGGAGTCAGGGACTTCACACAATTTTGTAACGACTTTCTTGTGTAATAAAGATTATTGATAGTTCATTATAGAATTTTCTATAAAATAGTCTCTCAGAAAAGTTTTTAAAAGCAATCTAAACTATGTGGCTGTGGCTTTATAAATTACGATTTGCCTATCTCCTTGGTCCTAACTAAATTCAATATCTATTTGTTTTTTAGTTCTCAATCCATCAGCATACTTTGTAGTTCCACTATTAGTTTAACGACTGAATTAATTGGATAAACTAATTAAGGTTCAAGTTAAGTCATTTGCGTTTATAGCTTAAACTGGCTTGAGCAAAAAGTTCTTCCAGGACTAATTTAAGTCACCACGACTTTTTGTGCCCGAATAATTTTGTCTTTAGTGACGCCACCAACGATTCGTTCTCACTCATTCATGTTTAAACTAAGACGTTGAGAATATCAAAAATCAACAGACAATTATTATAATATTCAATTAATGCTCAGTCTGCTATAAATCTTGAGAATTATCATGTTCATTCCTCTTTACGATGAATGGAACTTTGCACATGCGTCATCTATATTTAGCGTTATAACTTTGTACTCGTAAAACAGGAAATACTCTGATTGCGCTTCCTTAAAAGGTACGCCTCGTATTCATTAGCAAACATAGAAACAGCTGCTTCGACCCAAAAGGCAAGCTTCGACCCCTGCAGTTATGAGGAAAACTAGATTTTTCACTTACAATTAGACCATAACTCTGGGACGTAAATATGGAGAATTCTATGGATAAAGTTATTTTTTAGAACATAAAGATAAGACGTTGAACTACTATTGGGTGGTCCTACCAAAGACTAAAGACATAAAACAAATGTAGCACTTGTTGTTTATGATCCAAAAGCAATACAACATGTTTTATAGTAACAGATAAAGACAAATATTACTTTCGTCTGTTACTGTTTCAAATAAACTAAGACTTACAACTTCATATAGTCTGGTGACCTGATTATGTGTCGGGGAGTTGGCATAATAATTGCGACTTTGCGTATGTAACTATGTCACATTTAGGCTTGGTTACAGTCTGACCTTTCACAGTAGTTCAACATGAATTTACAATTGCAGAAATTTCTAAAACTGGAGAAAAAAGCGCTTAAATTCAACTAAGATAACGTAACTGGCATTCAAAGCAGTGTTCTGTTATCAATTAGTGGGATAAAAAAAAAACTATCGTTAGCAGCAACTCTCGATAGTAAAGTTGATAGTTAAGCAAAGGGGATAGGGCAGTATTGGTCTACATGATTGGTACACAAAATCGTAATCCAATAATTGTTACTACTTTGTAACAAGTCGGTCTGTCTAATGTAATACGCCCGCTTGTCTGGTCGCATTCTTATGTCAAAATGTAAAATGTTAGGGATGAAAAGTCCTGCCCAATGTCCGCTCTATTAGTCTTTTAAATCTCTTTGGTCTACGCCAATTTTGTTTAACGGCGTCATTTTTGCAGTTATGTTCTGCTTCCTACTCTTTAACAGTGGCTCAGGTACGGCATGCAACAAGATATTAGACGGAACGACAGTGGCAATGTATCTTTTGGTAAAATTAATTTAGCAAGTTACTTAGCAAGTTGTTGCCATTTTGTTACTTGAAATATTTATCAAAACATTATGGTGCGGCTGGGCTGGACCAACCCGTGTCGTGACTAGATAACTAAATAAGTAGTTAACGTAGTTATAGGATGGGCAGCAACTTTTACTTAATTATACGGAGCAACATTCTAAATTATATCTGATTAAATCAATTTGCAAATTGAAGTACTAAATACTAAAGAAGTACTTTCATTATGTATACAGCTTAAGAGTGGAATACCTTACTGAAGTCTGATAGCTGTATGTATCGTCAACCGTATCATTGATTTCCCTTTAAAAATATAGAAGACAGTGGTAAAAATATATATATTTGTAAATATGTATAAATAAATAATAAATATGTATATTTGAGGGTGTTGAATATTCACACGACTAGGTTCAGCTTCGAATGTTGAAAACCCCAGGTTTTCAACATTGGCATAATGTGGTGCAGTTATGAACAGGTCAATGATACGGAGATATCTATGAATCTTGGACGAATTGAGCAACCATAATAATCTATCCAGTTTTCAGATAATAATGATGTGCCTCTGTAAGGTCTAGATAAAAGACATTGGTATAAAAACTGCAGTTAAAACGTTCATGTTTTGTAAACAGTGCCATAATCATCTCCACGATCATTTGCAAGACCAAAGCGCATTTAGTAAAATGTTTTGATAAAAATCGGGGACTGTTTAATGTAAGGGGTGACGATTACCAATGTCATAACTGACGTTAAAGTCTGAAGATAAGCAGATGACACCATATCCGGTTAAGGGAGGGAAATGCAGAATATCCCCAATAGGTATAACCATTATTGGTCCTTATACAGCGTGATTCAAAAATGTGTGGTCATATTAAGTGGTACGCGAATTAATTATCACCTGATGGGTCAGCTGATCATTTTTACTACTCAACACAATTTAAGAACATTTGGGTTGAGTAGACTTTTGAAGTTTTATATGAGCCAGCTAATTACTTTGTCGCGATAACGATGTTGGTCCCATGGAAAGACATAACATAACATCATGCCTGTAATTCCAGAAGGGTTGGGCAGAGGTGTACCTAATAGTATACCCACATTTCGTCAGTTATATTTAAGTCCCATGTAATAGGGGGCGAGAATATTGCCATAAAAAAACCCATGCCACAACCATGCCTAAGGAAAAAGTTGGTTAGTTTTATGACCTGAACCATTACATACCTTAAACTATGACCACGCATTTATAATACATACTGTATATACCCACATTGGGTAGGGGTGCAGTATGGAGACAAAATAACAAAGGAGTACCTACACTCCTTTGATATTCTTCGGGTTGCGATAAGGATATGAACTCCTTTTAGGGATCGAGTAATTACGAGTCGAGCAGGATTGAGTTGCTTCCTGAAACCGTGGGTTGAAATGTAAGGGATCTTGTAATCACAGCACATTCGTCACTTATCTCTGGTTGTGTATGGGTATTTATACTGTACAGTCAGTGTACGTACATAATTTTAAAATTGGGTGTAGAAATACCATTATCAAATAAGTTGTATTTTGTAGAATGACTTCTAAACCTTGTGTTGTGTGTCCTTGTAAACCATTTATGTGTAACTTTCTAATTTAGGCCCAATAGTCTGAAGTCTGATAACTACTTAGTCTTTCCAGGGGGTGCCGTATTACCCAGTACTAACTGGGTTGTGGAAGTCAGATAGGCAGTCGCTCCATGTAAAATACTGGTATTCAGCTGCATCCGGTTAGACTGGACATCGACCCCAACATAGTTTGGAAAAGGCTGGCAGATAATGGCGATCATGATGATTTAGTAGGGGTACATACGCATCGAATTTAGTCGCAGGGGACTTGCAGGTGATTTTAAAATGTTACCTGTGCACACAGATGACAGCCGATTGGTCGCTCATTTGAAACTCCATGTTTGTTATCACTAGGTACATAGTATAAAACAAAGTCGCTTTCTCTGTCCCTATATCCCTATGTATGCTTAAATCTTTAAAACTACGCAACGGATTTTGATGCGGTTTTTTTTAATAGATAGAGTTATTCAAGATGAAGGTTTATATGTACAATACATGCACCCGTGCGAAGCCGGGCTGGTCGCTAGTTAATTTATAAAATTCAGAGCACGCATAAACTCTTTACTAGTTAGCCGATTTATTCATACGGCCCTTAATTGCCTGCAACCAATTACCTTAAGAAGGTATCTTTTTGATTATAAATTCTGCACTCATCAAAGCACGTCTTACGCAATATACCGAATAAGAACTACAAGTAAGAGATGGCAAAAAACTTTGAACAAGTAATCAGTGGCTACTTAAACAGCCATCGGCGGATGTGTCACGTCTCTTTGGTAATTGCTGCAATGAATGCCAACCACTGACTTTTAGGGTAAGCAGTTATCGAGCTCTTTAAAATAAATTAACACATACTTGCTTATGAAATATTTATTGCAAACAGATTTTGAGGCGCGTGTGAGTATGCTGTGATGGTAAATATACTTGATCATGAATTTTGAATGAATGCGTTGATTTTCAGAATGAATATTTTTATACACATTCATAGCATGAATGATGCTATGAATGATGCTATGTAAGATGCTATGAATGATGCTATGTATGGTGCTATGTATGATGCTATGAATGATGCTATGTATGATGCTATGTTTGCTGCTATGAATAATGCTATAAATGATGATATGCGTGATGCTATGAATGATGCTATGAATGATGCTATGTATGATGCTATGAATGATGCTATGAATGATGCTATGTTTGCTGCTATGGATAATGCTATGAATGATGGTATGCGTGATGCTATGAATGATGCTATGTATGATGCAATCTTTGCTGCTATGGATAATGCTATGAATGATGGCATGCGTGACGTTATGTATGATGCTATGTTTGGTGCTATGATGATGCTATGTATTATGCTATGAATGATGATATGAATGATGCTATTAATGACGCTATGAATGATGAAAGAATGTTTTTGTTTTTGCTGTTTTGTCTATTACTATTATTAATTACTTACCTGATGCGACAGTGTTTCGTTCCTAAAACTGTGTAAAAAAATCTAAAATCTCGCCTCATAATTTATTTCACAACTTCAAATGATCCATTTCATAACTGTAGCCATAAACCAAGCCTGATTTAATCACCGATATAAATCTTCCGTCAAATTAATCTCTAAAACAACCTTCTTAGAAAATAGTTTCCAAAAATATCAACTGGTTCTTTTGATAAATGTGGTTACGTTAGGAAAGATAGTCCTTTATCTGATATTTTTCCTTTAACAGGTGCAGGCCAACAACAACCTTAAATTCACGACATAAAGATCATTTTAATTTTGATACACTTGACAGTGATAGCAACCTAACAAGTTGTATTAATAGTACTACAAGCATAAATATCATTGTGATTTTGACAGCGATGCAAGAGCGAAAATGTCAGGAAAAGGACTGTAAAGCCGAACACTTCGACGAAGTTGGTAGGCCTGTTAGATCTACATTTCGAGCGGTATATACCACCCTGTTTCCGAAATTAACCGAATTTAGCCGAGGAGAGCTAATTGATAGTGTTCAACTGATTCGTGAAATATTGGATCTTGATTTATATTCTTGCTACTTTCTACACGAAAACGGAACGGAAATATGAAAGATTTTTCGGGTAAATTTTATGTTTGTATATTTTATTTGAATACTATCACGCTTTTGTATTAATAGGATAGATAGAAGTTAAGGGAGAGGTAGACTAAGGAAACTACGGATAGATTGTGTGGAAAACAAAAAGGAAACGACGGATGGATGATATATGAAAGAAAAAAGAGTAAATGATGGCGTGACTTGGGACAAGGACAGGAAGATGATGATGAGATAGAAGTTAAGGTGATAGCGTCAAGCTAGTTCTACGTTGCGATAGCCAAGTTATCGTTAGCCAGTAGACCTGAGCGGAAAGGAGTGTCAGACTTGTACTGACTAAAATCTACCCATGTTCCTTCTTTGCCCTTTGTGTTCCAGGGCCGCAGTATCTCTTTCGAACAGTCCCGCAGCCCTGGCAGACATCGGCCCTTGCGGGCCCCTCCGGTTTGCTGACATCTCTATGAGGCGCGCGTGGAACACGAACGCGCCGTCGACACGGCCTGTCGTCGTAAGACGGACGGACGGCGAGCTAGCCCATTACTCACCTTCCACAGGCCCGCGCCTACAGTAGCCGGGAGCCACTCTCCGGGCGATCCTCGCAGTGGTGACACCCGGGGGTTTCCTCCTGCCTGATTCGGTGCAGGTACCTCCTGAAACAACCGTGTCCAGTGAGGACCTGCGTCAGGCAGAAGGTGAGGGCGCCGTTATAATTATCGCCACTATTTTGGCGTGCCCTGCACGGGGTTGCGACAGTCGCTCTCTCCATGTCGCAGCAGACCTAAATATAGAATAAATATATTATAGAAAATTCTTCTAGGAACTATAAGATTCACGAATTCATTCCTACAAAGCACCTTTCAACCTTACAGTAGAATGGCTCATCAATTATAACTAATATCATGTTTGACATCGGTAACTATTGTTTAATATTCTCAAGGTACGAGTGAACCGAATTTCAATGGAATTGTTTGCAAACTAGCTACAGAAGATTTCGGGATCGGTTTCAGACTGTTCGAATTGTTTAATTCGGGTTACGTATATCTATTGATATGCTCAATGACTATTATAAGCTCTGGAAACCATTTCTTGGAAGGACCTCAGTTATGAAGTGTAATGTTAACTGCTAGAACCAGTCAAAGCACTAATATTTTAGTGTTATTTTTAGAATCCTCGGTTGCCAGATGAATAGTTCTCCTTAACGTTTCTGGTCATAGCAGACAATCTCAGCGAAGACTATCGACACGGGAGATATTATTGCGCAAGCACAAGTGGCACTCTCTCTAGTCCCGGACTTTTATAGGATGGGACGGCAACCAGAGATCAGGTCCAGGACTTACTTTTAACGAGGTTTCCGAGTCACGTTGAATTTCTACCAATTTTCTTACTACGGGTTGGGTGAACTGGTGTCAGGAATAATGAGATCAGCGACTGAGTTAAAAGTGTCGATGGTATAAGAAAAAGAGACAGAAAGAATAACGCTTCTCCTTTTCTCGTATATCAGGACACTGATCTTGTTTTGTCAAACTCGAAGTACAAATACAGAAACACACTCCTTTTTCCCCTGGGGGTAGGCAGACACTACTAAACCTCACCTGCTACGATCCTTACATACTCCTTGAGCCTCGTCCACGTTCATACATCTCGTCATACCGCACGAAATAGGTACACGTTTTGTCACAATCCATAACTCCCGCCATTGACAGTATAGTGTGAAATAGCACTGGTGTTAAGCTATTCGTTACTCCTGGTATATTTAGCTTCGTTATTATATGTCGGTGCATATGTTGAACTTTGAACTGTGATATGTTAATGTTTCCTGGAGCTTGAGTTATGAACGGATTTAATTGCTTTTGCGTAACGTGGTCTACATGGGGGACTGAGTAACTAATATGTTTTGTTATAAATCTATAAAATTAATTAGAAGGCTTAAGACTAGGAGCTCTGTTAATAGATTCACAGTTACAGTAATTAAGTCTAGGAAGTTATTAATGTAAGAGGAATATTCTGAAATGAATTATGCCAAACATGATACCTTCTGAATGATCAGGCTGTAGCAAAATAACATTGACCGCAGTACCACAAATTCTAAAAGTTGTTTTTGAACATCTGGCCATGTCATCATCATCTGCCTAGCCTTTTCCCAACTGTGTTGGGGTTGGCTCCCAGTCTAACCAGATTCAGCTTTACCAGTATTTTACATGGAGCGACTGCCTATCTGACCACCACAACCCAGTTAGTACTGGATAATACGATAGCCCTGGATAATACTGGTTGTGAGACTTTCGGGCCACTGACTACTTAAAGACTGCCAAAGATCTACAATTGACAGCTGGGACTAACGGTTAATTAATGTTCTTTCCAGGGAAGGGACCAAACTAAGTATGTAATGGGTGGTCACCCATCCATGGACCAATCTAGGTAAGCACGGTTTAACCTGAAGATCGACCCGAGCGGCTGTTATTATTTAGCCACGAGCTCCACGAGAACATCTGTTCATGTCATTTTACAAATTAGGTACTTATACGACTTCAAAAAGGAAACGAAAAAGCAATATCTACCCCCATTACCGCTATCAACAAAAAGCTTTGACACACATTAACAAGTCACAGATCCCATTCAACGTTTTAGAAAACAACCATTCCGTAAACATTATAGGCTTCGTAATGCACCAATTTGTTCCACTCCAATTGCTTTGGGTCTTGGGTAGTTCCGAGAGCCAGCATCATTAAACTAATGAATGGCATGCGACGACACTTCTTGAGTGACAAGTGGACCGATTCCGACTAATCTTGACTGTACATCACTCCTGACGAGACCTTATAAACGTCATGCAAGTGCCTGATTAACAGTCACATTCTTTTTAACGATAGTCAAAGGAATTTACGGAGAGCTGTGTGTAACTGTACTTTTGAAGATATGTTCTGTAGATTTTATGAGGACGACGCGAACTTGGTTTTTAATTAGATGCGTGAGAATTATGTGTACAAACTAGATGTTATTTTATGGATATGGGTTTTCTGTGTTTTGGTGTAGGTACTTGTAGTTCGGGGAATGGGTTTGCTTTGTGGTATTACGGTAGTTTCCTGTCTGCTTCTGTTTGTCTATGTTTCTCAGAAATTATGTTGGGTAAATATTTCTGGCTTAAATCTTTGAAACAGTTCCGTAAGGTAGCCGGTATTTTAAGATAATGTAGGGTTGTTCCTGTTACATAGGCCCGTGTCCAAGCAGAGGGAAGGTCATAGGCTTATTATGTAGTAGAAACTTAAAATCGACGGCGTCGTTATTGCGACTGCTAAGAGGTCCTGCGTTCGATTCCCAGGTCAAGCAAAGTGTTATTAGTTTTTTCCATCAGCAATTTCTCAGTAGCAGCCACTGAGTCTGGATTTGCGCCCGGTCGATGGCAATAGGCTCACCCCCTATTACATGGGACTTAAACATAACTGGCGAAATGTGGCTGTACTATTAAGCACACCTCTGCCTAACCCTTCGGGGAATACAGGCATAATGTTTTTATGAGAAACCTAAAACATCATCTGTTGTTAGAAAATTAAAGTCCTTTTTACTTTGCCAACTTAACTTGAGTACCAGGTTATTCAAAACAAGGGAGAACTTAGGACAGGTTAATAATATACCCTCACAACAAAGGTCAATAGCCTACAAAACCGTGGAACATAAAAGCGTCTCACACTTGATCAGTTTTGTATTAAATTTTGTTTTATAACAATAATTTTCCGTAAATAAGCGTCATAAACATTACGTGTCCTATTACAGAGGTACTAAGGTTCAAGTACCTGCTTAAGTTTCTAACTGTACTGTACGTTGTTTATCTCAGAAGTCCTTATCGATGGGCTTATTCAACGTAATTACGTTTCGGGGGATAATGTAGAGAATGATACATTTTAAATAATTGTTGATAATTGTAGAGCTTAAAGTCCGCAAAATTATGCTTATGTCCCAAATTATTAGCTTTTTAACCATTTTTTTTTGTTGGACGTTTTATTTTTATTTTTTATTGATAGAAGCTATAGCTGTAATTTTATTTTGCTTAAAGTTCATCTAGCATTTTCTTAACTAATTTGTGCGGGCTTCCAGTCCAACCGGATGCAGTGGAATACCAGTGATTTACATGGAACAGTCTCCTGATTTTTATAGAGCAACGCAATCATACATTTATTTACCAAATGTCACAAAATAATAAGTGTGGGAAGTTCAATTTTGTTTAGTTATATAAAGTTTATCTCTAAGCCTTTAATATTCTGTAAAAAGTGCATTGATAACATGCTCTGAATACACGACCCAGCATGATAATTTTATGTAACGAAAATCAGTAGGCGTTCGATTATCGAATGAACAATAATGTAAACAGCATGTAGATCGTACCGCAACGAATGAATTGAATTATACTATTTGACATTTGATCGCATCGATATTGAGGATCGCGGCCGGGCGAACAAATAAATCAGTGTACTGATTTCAATATATCACCGTAATGCAAATAGACTCTAGCTTTCGAGTGCCATGCGAAGTGTTGCGTCACTGCGCAGTATTCGATCCAGGGGGGCGTGGCATGCGTGCGCGCACAGAGAGTGAAAGCTGAAATCATCACGACTACCATACATTTTAATTGTCCTACATCAATAAAATGTAATGCCATTTAAGTCAGAGATAAAACGGCTCAGTGAGGCGAAATAACACAATTTGTTGCGACGTGGAATTATTTTTTATTGCTCACTTGAGATAGAAGCCTTAGAACGTTTGAGGCTATAATTGTCGGATTTAATTGTTTCAGTGGAAAGCGAAGGTTACATGTCTAGTCACTCACAAACGCTCTCATTAACTCCATAATCTTTGTTAATGGCTGGCGTTTTATGTAATAAGGGATTTTAAGATTATGTGTCTAATTATGAAGTCACTAGAGTTACTTTTATCCATACAAATAAATAAAATTGAAGTGTCTGTTTGTTATACCAAAATAACAGTTTTTACTGAATGCATATGAAAATAAATACGGCGCTTATAACAAAAACACATTTTTTCCCAATTTGCTTTTATTTTAGAATAAGAATTAGGGTTCTTTGCAAAAAAACTAAAACTTTCTAGTTTTAATTTTGTTGCAAGAAAGAACAAAATTTAAAAATAATAATTTAGGTAGTTGAAATTAATAACAAAATCCTATTAAAAAAGGGAAGTCATATTTTTTCTATAATAAGTTCTCTCGAACGAAGGTCGCGGGCAACAACTACATAGTTTTAAATATTTTACGTTGGTGGGAAAACGGTGTCGCCTGTTTAAGGTTATGAGTAATGAGAAGAAGAAAAATAAAAGTTGATGTTTTTTTTTTTTTTTTTTAAATGACAATTGAAACCACAATCGCTACATCCGATTAAAAGCTTTCTACTTTAAGAATTACATAGCGAGAAATAACGTTTGTAACTTGGATATAGGATCTTTTTCATAATAAAATGTGAGTTCTAATATACTTTATTCGTAACTACATGAAATTTTAATCAGAGCAGTAGGAGAAAAACACTTTTGAAAGTTGTGAAGTGTTTACATTTTGGTGTTCGTGACTGTGCGATACAGATACAGATATCAATCGAAATTTATGATTATTGTTTTAGTTACCCAACCTAATTCATAAGGGGTTTTATTTATCTGTAATTTTAAAAGAAAACACTTTTAAAAACCTTATTCATTGTCTACTTTTAACTTAAGAGTTGAGTTCCAACCAACACGGTAAAATTTAACAAATTTTATTTTATTATTTTATTTAAAATAAATTTAAAAAATCGATAGAAAATTATGGCTAATTTTTTCTAAGCAATCACATTGAAAATTATCTACATTCACTCTTAATACATAGAAGCTTAATTTTTTGAGAATTTAGGTCAGAAACTGCCGACGTGTTAATTTTTACATCACACATAACATTACGCCTGTAATACCAGGAGGATTAGACAGAGGTGTAGGTACTTAATTGGTACACGAATATTTCACCAGTTATGTTTAAGTTTATTGCCACCAACCGGGCAAAATTCCAGACTCCGTGGTGTGCTGAGAAATTCTTAAAGGATAAACCCGATAACACTTTGCCAGACCTGGGAATCTCATGCTCAGAAGTCGCGCTTGCGACCACTGGACCAAGGCAATAGCACGCAAGGCATTCAAATTGAGGTTGTTAACACGTTTACTGCGGCAAGTAAAATCATATTTCTTCATCTGGTGCGGCGGCAGGCCAAAATGCGCCCCCAATGATATTTCCGCCAGTGCGTGGCAGGTCTTTCTAGACCCACCAGCACTAGGATAGATTAAATTGCTATAACTTTGTGAAAACATAATGTATTCATTTTTTTTTATATTGTTAGAATGACCTTGAACCCAACTTCCTTAGGTTTGATTCGCCCCGGGATCTACCAAACAGGAAATGAGAAATAAAGCAGGAAAACCGGCAGGCCGATATCGACCTGAACCGCACTAGAAAGTATTTTTAGTAGTGATGGGACAGAGAAAAATAGGGGGATATCGAAAATAAAACAGAATTATCGTAAAAGAACTGAAAAATGTTTTTATTTACTTATGGTCTTGGAAACATGTCACGCAAAGGTTTTGGTTGCATTTCTTGCAATACTTTTTCATTAACTTTTTTGTTTGGTTGGGTACTATTAAAGGTTTTCCGCAGTCTGTCGTAGCACCCTGCACAATTTCTTCGTTTAGCGCTCATCTCAAGGACATGGTCATTGTCCTAAGGTTTTACTTGATTTTCTGAAATAATTTTCTTTTTCTAAATTCCGTGTGATTAACCATTAACCATTTATGAGTTTTACCACAGAACTCGCGAAACTGAACAAATAAGACGTTATCACGTCAAAAATTATATTGCAAAAACTATTTACTGTAGAAGGCTAGTTTTTAAGAATAATCATTTTCATAAGGGATGGTATTACATAAAAAATCCCCACGTCATATGAGTCTAAGGCTGATATGTTGATATGTGTAGGTAGTAAACAAAACTTATCGCTTGTGCTTCGTATTCCGTGCACATTTGTTTCCAAATTCTTTTTATTTTTCTTATACTGTTCGCATTGGACGGTAAAATGTGGAGAACGTGCATAAAAATATGAAACATCTATGTATCTTTTACCCATGTTTGCAAAGCAATAAATGATTTGATTTGATTTGATTTAGTGGAAAATATTTCTTCACTGCTGTCACTATCACTGTCAATAACTGCAGGGCGAGTTACTCATTTTCCAAAAAAAATATTTTTCTTTTATTTCTTGCCATCGTTGAATATATCGAACGCTACGTCAGATCAGTTAGATAGCACAACACTAACTGGCGGGGCGCGCGCTCTGTGCGGTATCGGGTCGCTTGCTGCCTGTTGGGAGGGCGGGCCGGAATAGGCCCACTGCCGCACTCAGCGGATGTTTTTCACCGTCAGTGCGTGGTAGGTCGATAAAAGCCTGCCGTTATGTTTTGATGGGGAACACCTACAATTTTGGCCGCAAGATGAAATATATATTTGTCTCTGTCGAATTTTTGAAAACACCTGAGATAATCGTTTCGCACAAGCGAGAGGGACATAGTTTTCTTCGTCCGCACCAGCTGAAGTACCGCGGCAGGCCGATATCGGCCTGTTACGCAGTGAGCGTGTTAATTTTACCCCGTAAAATAACGCGATATTCTTGATTTTCCTTAAACGCCTAAAATCCTCTAAAGTTTTCATCGACTCTGCACAAAAACTGAACTATGAACTTTTATATACCTGGCGACAAAAAGGCTGATTTTATAGTCACGCGTTTCAGCAGCGCCGTCGGAGTGCGCGCGCTCGGATATGTATTGGGGTAGTAGTAGCGTTTCAAATTCGCGCGCTTGAGCAGCGCCGTTCGGTGTTCCTGTTCAACAGCGCGCTGCCCAACGGCGCGTCTAGCGGCATGACTATAAAACCAGCCTAAGTGAAATAAGATTTATTTTAATTTTGTTTTGCTAAAATCTAACAAATACCATTGTCCTTTAAACACATTGAATATCGAAATACATAATGAAATATTTGCAAAAAACTAAATAGTGTTGCAGGTAAAATCAGTTATGTCCTAAATACGTGCCTGTCAAATGGGGTCAGTTTTTTGTGCCTAAGGTGTTTTTGCACCTATGCTGTCTAGACTAGAGGTGGGGCGAACTGGTGCAGTCGTAACAAAAAGAGTTACGTGAATGTATTTATATAGTACGACCGACTACTCTTAATCCTCTATGTTATGTTACCAGAACATTTTAGATCCTTCATTTTTATTTAAGCTTACAGGAACATAACACCACTCCTGTAATTCCTGAAGCATTAAGCAGATTTATACCTTATAGTACCTATACCCACATTTCGCCAGTTATGTTTAAGTCTCATGTAATAGGAAGGCCTCTTTTATATCAACCGGGCACAAATCCAGGTTCCGTTGCTGTTACTGAGAAATTCTCGATGGAAAATTCCAATAGCAGTTTGTCCGACCTGGGAACAGAGTCCAGGACCTCATGCACAGCAGTAGTGCCTGCGACCACTAGACTAACGAGGTAGCATAATTTATGTTTTTTTTTTGTGAATTTAGTATACGTGAAAGTATTTGAAGTGTGAGGAAAATGGTGCTTGAAAATATATTTTTGGCCCAGAAAAAAGACAACGATCCAAAAGTAAAACTGCGGAAATTAAAAATGTCGAAGTATGCAGCCCCGGATATAGCAGTGGGGGAGTCAATTGCACACTCGATTAAAGTGTTGTCACCCAAACACTACCAGAACGACTCTCACAGTTTTTATAGAGTTTTTTGACATTGGCGCTCGATTGATTCCGATTCGAGTTGCATTCGGACCACAATGGATGGCGGTCATGGCCGTCAGACCCGAGTGGTGTGGACAATTTCGTAACGGAGGCGTTCCATAGCGTCCCATGTAAATTAACAATCCATCCTGCGATAAAAAACTCATTGGTTAACCTGATTCATTTGGCTGCCAGACTTGTCTTGTGCGTGACTGGTTGGATTAACCAACGATGATTTAGTCGTGCGGTCTGTACTAGACCTTATTCTTTTCCAAGAAGGTGGCATACCAATTATAGTACAAGCGATAACCGAAATGATTTGGCGTTAAATTGCAAAGTAAGTCAATATAATGCTCGTCTTACAACTACTGATAAATGTTCAAGTATAGGCGAAAACGCTGGCACTTAGGGTGCCAGCGTTTTTGCTGTTCACTGTAAGTTAAATCTTACATTGGGTGCCAGAGCTAATAGTAACGTAACTCTCCTCTCCCTAGTTGTAACGCTGCATAGTACTTAGATAAGTGTTTCATTTACAATTATTTGAAGGTAATAAATTTCTTTTTTTTAGAATGAAAAGTAGATCAACTTACATTTGACAGTTCTGAAATTGAATTGTTTCAATTAACGCAACTATACGTGGTTTCATTGTTTCGGAGTTTGTGGAAAAAGTTGTCAACTAAATAAACTGTCTAACAAAGGCATAAATGTGCGCAACTTTATCGAAAAAGAAAAGTTTGATTACAATTGTTTCTCCCATGTTTGTTATCAACATAAGCGTATAAAGTGTGGTAAGTTCTAATTTAACTTTGTGATAACAAGAAAAGAACTTTGTTATCTAATGTATGACAAGAGTTTCATAGCAGTGACGTCACTAAGGTATTATGTTAATTGATGTTGTTTAGCTTAAGTCATTAATGGTTCTATTTGTTGTTTTACACGCAATTTTGTTTTCATTACTGCTCTATCAAGCACCGCCCCACTGGTGTGGTAATACCCTCGAACCTCATGCTTAGCTGTTATCCTCCGTCCCACCGGACTATGAGAATATGTGTTGAGAGAATGCCACTTCAGTTTTACTATACCAGCAATGTACAGTCGCCAGTACATCAAGTTACTTTAAACTGTCAAATTTTCTCATTCGATTTTGAACTTAACCATCAACATTTTATGGTTTAAAATCATTTGGAGAAATTTGACAGTTTGTGGTAACTTGATGTGCTGGCGACTGTACTTGACCGAACAGAGTAGCCGAAGTATCCAGAATACGCAGTAGATTACTAAGGTTACTTATCTATTTACCAAGTTAATGCCCAGTAACTTCTAATTAGATTTGATACCGTCAATATTTAACAAATCACTTTAAACTTTTAATCGGTATTCCGTGGAGCGTAAACTTTGGACCGGTAATTAATACCTTATTAGCGGTCGGGTTAGCGAAATTATCTGTTGTCATAAATTCCTGGGGTGTAAATAATCGCCATATAGCGCAAGAGTTGTACAGTAACAGCTTGACGCCAATTACAAGCGGTGTGTGACGTTGTGCCTGTCAGGCACTGGGTCGAGACAGGGCTGATGAAAACTATTTGATAACTAGCGAAATATACAGATAGAATTTACTTCATTGTACACCGACATCATTACAAACGACTATTGCGAAATTGTTAATTATGTGGGTGCAATGGCACTGCCAGTGACTTCTAGACCACCGTTTAATGGACTGAACGAACTTAACAGTAATACAAAATAATGTTGTTTTCCAAACAAAAAGAGCCACATAATTTATATCGTAGCTGTGTTGATGCCAATATGTACACGCAGCAAATTAGATCGATTTGCAGGGCACACCACATAGATGTTGGTGTGCGTAAAATCAACTGGTGTATTACTTCGCCTATTTGTTAGTGTTTGCTTCACTATAGTATAATGTATAATATGAGGTAAAGAATATGAAGCATCAATTTAACACTATGACTAACCGGTCTCGTGGCATAGGTGTATAAGCATTCGGCTGGTAAATCAAGTGTCGTAGGATCGAATCTGCGCCGCTGGCGTCAACTTTTTGCATTATTAAAAAACTTTTATTTTCATTTTGTTGAATTTTTATTTTTGTAATTTACCTGATAATAAGACCATTATTCGAAAAAAAATATGGAAGTAAAAATTAAACAATTTGTATTAAGAAATCAACAATATTTATTGACTAGGTTTTTTTTAATTATAATTACAAATTATAAAGTTTTGTTCATGACAAATATTCTAAGTCGGACAAGAAATAACGTTACTTTTCTTATTCAAGTGGGTAATTTATTTATTAGTGAAATGAATAAACATGTTAACAAGATAGATATTAAGATACAGGTATCCTAAATTGTTATCTCACTAACAATAACATCACTCACATAAAACAAATAGAATTACCCCCTGGTAATTTTATTAATAGCCGATTGGTGCGCCTTTGCTATCTATGACTTGTTCCAATCGTCTCCTCATGCTAGCAACCATATTACAACACAAGTCAGTGCCACGAAACGATTCCCATGTCGAGGTAACGACATCATCTAAATTTGATTTAGACCTGATTTCAGATGAGTCCCAGTTTAGCACCATATGACCCCATAGGTTTTCAATGGGGTTCAGGTCAGGACTTTTTGGTGGCCATTCAATCACAGTAAAGTTTTCTTGGACGTTTAACCAACTTTGCACAAGTCGCGCGCGATGCACAGCGCAGTTATCATGCACGAAGTAAATGTGTTCTTGCGGGTATGCAACGCGCACAGTTGGTAGCATCACGTTTTGTAAAACATCCAAGTAACCTTGACTGGTATTGCGACCCCCTACCTGCACTAATTCACCGGGACCCATTGACGACATCCATCCCCAATATCCCAAAGTAATGCGGCCACTAGACCTGCATGGAAGAATATTTTTTTTATGATAGCGCTCACCATCTTTTCGCCACAATATTTTGCGACCGTCCTTGTCTGATTTAAAACATTTTTCATCGCTAAATATAACTATATTATTGCACCAATCAAAATCCAAATATTCTCTTGCGAAGCGTACCCGGTTTTGCCTGTGAAAATCGGACATTAAAATTTTCTTGGCTGGCCTACGACATTTCACACCAGCTGCTCGCAAGTGGTTTCGTACGGTTTGTAATGTCACGTCATGTTTAGTCGCCGTGGAACGAGTAGTGAGGAAGGGCTCAGCGGTATGCGCAGCAACTATATCATGGTGCCGCGCATTGGCATCTGTGAATGCAAATCCAGCCTTTGGTCCCGGTCGGCAAGGATCAATGCTTCCCGAATCTGCATAACGATGGACCCACATTGCACAGGCCTTCTCTGTGAACAATAATAAAATATTGTTACAAAAAAACAACAATCAATAACATGTGGATTATTTAAACATATTAAACTTCTAAACATAATAATAACATTTTGTTACTCACCGATATCTTCAAACGTCTCGCAATTTCACTAATTGAAACATTTTGCTCATGCAAAATAATTATTTCAGCTCTTAAAAGTGTGGTTAAATGATTCATATTGATTCACAAATAAAAGCACTTCTCAAAAAACGCAGGGTATAATGTCTAAAAACGTAACGAAAGCCCGATAGTCAATAGCATTATGACGATGAACTTAAACTACTAACTTAAACATGATTTGTCATTGTTAGAGGGTAGACAACTAATATATTCTAACCCAAATATAAAGAAACTTGCTAATAGTTAAGCAATGAATTGAACAAACAAATCTAAAATATTTTATTGAAACATACAAAAACATTAATCTGTTAGCAGTCGGATTTGATCTTACGGCGCCGGCGGAGTAAAACACTGTTAATCGCACGCTCGACTAATGCGCCACGGAGACGATAGAATCCTACGCTAAATTTATGCGTCATATTCCCTGCAACATTAGTGACAAGAAATTGTGTGTGTGTGCGTGGACAACGGGTTATTGTGAAGCAAACACTAATAAATAGGCGAAGTCAGACGGCCGTTGATTTTACGCACACTAACATTTATGTTGGTGTGCCCTGCAAACCGATCTAATTTGCAGTGTGTACATAAATGGCAATGAGACAATAGGTCTAATCACATATGGCTGCTGCATTGAAAAATCATGTAGCATTAAGTGTTTAAAAGCAAATAATGTACTACGCAAATACTAATGATTACCTGCATCGTACATTTTCTCAAATCGACGTTTAGCGGTTGATCCATCACGTTTGCACTTTTATCAGTACAGACCTAGAAATTTTACTTCAAGCAGTAGTGTTTTGGACAAATCGAGACTACTTCAGCAGGCTGCTTACTTAAACTTATCAAATTCTGACTTTTTTTCTGGCAGATTAATACACGATTCGACGCTTTAAATCCTGGAATTCCGTTTAAAAAACCATGCATAACCATTAATAAAAAAAAAACACCCGAATCCGGACAGCCCTAAGCTACTCACGCATCAACCATGCTTGTCGGCATTCATTTGTCGTTTCGAAGTCGCCGAGCAAAGTCGCGTCGAAAGTGAGAGCAAGACCAGCTTGCAATAAAATTAAGGGAGTAATTAGCACCGGTCAGGGACGGCCGTTTGTGTACGTACATCTGCAAACAGCTTCCGTTTAAATACCAGTGTTGGGTATGGGAAGCTTACTGGTTGTTTGTATTGAAAGTTTATGCTGGTGGAAAGGTTTTTTGGTTTTCATTTTCGGAATAATAGGTAGTTAGGCGGACTAGTAGAGCCTTGAACTTCACAGGATGGCTGTTAGCAGCTCATCGGCCAAAGCGTTAGTAGGCTCACGGCGGTGATTTAGTGGGTGAAAACCCCACATAACCAACACGGCTCCCCAGACGGTGCGGTATGCGTCAGGCATTTTTCACCGCTTGTAAAATAAAATAAAAATAAAAGCCTCTACCATCGCATGCCAATTTAATTCAATCCTGCAGTGGACTGCTGTAGTTTGACGATGATGATGATGAATTAGACTGGTTTACATGCCAACAAAAACAAATAGAAAGAATAAAATCTACTTTTTATCAGACTACGGCGAAGCAAAAAGGAGGGTTATGATTTGACCTGTATGTACATATGTATGTATGTTCATCTGTTCCTTCATAACTACTTATCATAATTTGACAAATGAGGTATCGTTGGAAGCGTCTATGTGACGTCAATAAAAAAACAATATAAACATATTCTAACAGTAGTAAGCGATCATAAAGTTTAGGGCAAAGTGGCATACGACCACGGCTATCCTCTGAACATTACTATGAATATATATTAAATACATTAAAATATATGACGTGAAAGTTGTTTATTAATAGACGATAAATATTGAATGGTTTGTATGTACAGCCGACAGCACATCAAGCTACTCGAAACTGTAAAATTTTCCCAAACAACCTTGAACCTAATGCTTTAGCGATAAAGCTGAAAATTTATTAAAGAAATTTGACAGATTGTAGTTGCTTGATGTTCTGGCCGTACGTTACAATTTCAGACTAGAATATTTTCTTATTTCAAACTTTAGAGAGCGTGATTTTTCAGTAGTCGGGTTTTGATATTATAAAATTTTATTAAAGTTCTGACAAAAATCAGAATGACGTCACATCCAAAAAAAAACTTATTGTCACTTTCAAAACAATCCAATAAATAATCCTTAACAACAAATTCCAAACTCCGGGAAATATCTAAGTAACCTGATTTGCAGAGGGTCACAGATTGAAACCTTTTCCTAAATCATGTGTTCCGAATACACGTCCCTTAGGGATTTCTTTTATCCAACTCTTTTACTATTAACATTCCGGCTCCCTGCAGAGTTTCTTGATATTCAAAACGCAGTTTCAATGACATGTAAAAAGGCTTATTTGTGTAACAACTTTATTAAGAAAAGTTGGAATATGAGGCTGATTTTATAGTCACGCGTTTCAGCAGCGCCGTCGGAGCGCGCGCGCTCGGATATGTATTGGGGTAGTAGTAGCGTTTCAAATTCGCGCGCTTGAGCAGCGCCGTTCGGTGTTCCTGTTCAACAGCGCGCTGCCCAACGGCGCGTCTAGCGGCGTGACTATAAAACCAGCCTATATGGCGAATATATTTAAATTCAGAACAGTCGGTAGTCATTTGTTTTGGATCACAGTGAGTCCTAAAGGCTCGTTTATATTGAGACATTGAGACAGTCACTGTCGGCAGTTACAGCAAGTGGAGTTCTCTAGCGAGTAAAAAAGACGGGTTCTCTAATCGCAAAATGTTTACATGAACCATGCTAGCGCTGTCGACTATCAATGTCTCATCATAATCTGCCTAGCCTTTTCTCAACAATGTTGGGGTCAGCTTTCAGTCTTACCACAGTCTCAAGGCAGGCCTTAATAATAAAACCTCTTTGGTTTCCGAGACCAGTTGCTCTCCAGTTTCCGAGTCTGTTTAGGTATTGTTGTTGTATTTGGGATAATAACAATAACATACAAGCGTTTAGCCTCTGCATCTTTTTATTTGGATGAGGATCTTGAATGGAATATGAGAGCTTTTTGAACATGCGATATTTTTGAGAAATAATTATGCTGTATCATGATTGTTTGTAAAAGAAAGAGAACAATTACATCTGTCATTATAATTGGTTTATTATGTAGAATTCTATTATAAATCTAGAGTTTCAATTCAGTTTTTTGTACATGTTCACCGAGGAGGTATTCTTTATCCATCAGCAATTTAAAAGATGGATTCATTACTGATTCTGCCCTGGAGTGTAAATGTGGTGCTGTTCTACAAACGATGGGGCATTTAATATCGTGTCCTGCGTGTCCTATTGTTTGTTCGCAGGAACTGATGGACGCTAGTGAAAGCGCCAAATTAGTAGCTCAGTTCTGGACTGATACAATTTAGATTGCCATCGATACGCTAAGAAGAAGAAGTAATTTATAAATTCTTTGGCTCGCCCTCGCTTTGTGCATGGGTCCTAGACATAACTGGGGAAATTTTGAGTGAACTTACTATAATCACCTCTGTCTACCCATTCAACAACTTCAAGCGTTATGTTGCCTGTGTCCTCTGAGCGCCATATGCATGCCGCTATGCATTATTGAATGAAAGAAAAAATATTATTATTCATTTATAATAATCCACGGCAAGATTGCAGTTCGCGTGCGTGTTCCTCCCTCAGCCGAATCAATTTACACGAACATTAAGGTTCACAACAAAACGTGTACGCATATTGCATACAAAATACAGTCAGCCGCGGGCCACAGCCAACAGTGAGATCACGGCGAGAGTAATTCCATAATCACTACACTTGGCAGACGTATTAGTGATCCCAGTACGATATTATTAACACACCGGGCTTTCCTGTTGCTGAATCTTTTTTCAAATAACCCTTTACTTTGTTGTTACAGTAACGAAAAGTAATTTATTGCAATTGCGTTGAAAAGGGATGGTGATATGCGTCTTGTACAGATCTATCTCACTCTTGTAACGAAGCCATAATGGCTCTAACACGTCTTAGTATTCCTGATGTTGTTGATTGTTTTTTTTTTATTATTATACTAGACGTAGCCCGCGACCTTCGTTCGCGTGAAATAATTGTATATAAAACTAAAACTCCCCTTTTTTAATCGGATTTTATTACCAAAAAATTTCAAGGGTTTTAATCTTTTGCACGGAACCCAAATTATTTTTCGTAAAATAGAAGTAGCCTAAGTTACTCCTTATTACATCATCTATCTGCCAGTGAAAGTCCCATCAAAATCGGTCCAGCCGTTCCAGAGGTTAGCCGGAACAAACAGACAGACAGACAAAAATTGTAAAAAATGTTATTTTGGTATATGTACCGTATATACATTTATATGCATGTAGTATAACGCGGTTATTTTAATATTACAAACAGACATTTCAATTTTATTTATCTGTACAAAATAGATTGGTACGTAGACGTGTACAACAAATCTGGGACAGGAAAACCCAATATTTCAATAGTATCACACATACCTTTAACTAAATTGCGTATCACATCAATGAAATACAATTACATTGCGTTGCAATCTAATTTTCGTACAAACTATTTTTTCCAAATGACTTTTTCATCCACTGAATGAATTAAAGTAGTAAATGGATCGTTTTGTATTTTCAATTTGAAAGCAATTGTCCGAATGTCCATACAAGTGTGTTACGTTATTACGTCACTGATGTTTTACAGTAGATAGTTTAAAGTTTCAACGATACAATAGGCTTCAAACAATTCCTCACTGTCTTAAGCGATAATACCACCTAAAGGTCTACCTACCCTTTTTGGAAACCAACGTAGGTGTTATAAATGTGTTGGAAATTAATACCATCCAAAATTGGAACTTTGTGAGTCAGTCATGTATGTACTTAATACGCAATAAATTGCTAGTGTCGTAAAATACAGCTTTTAGTAAAAGGACCAATTAGATAAGATTTAATTAATTAATATCGACTTCTACTAATTGAACAGGAAACAACAACTTTCCCGCTCCATATTTACATAACGTTCTCGTTACGGCTAACATCTAATACCGAATATGGGCATCCCCTTTGACCGGAGAACGCACGGATTTAGAAGGATTATATTGAGAGGTAAGGTGATTACTCTAGTTAGCAGCAGATCCTCTTCGTAAGCAGATGGATTTATTTGCGGTTCTTGAGAGCCTGATCCAGAGTATTATCAATCAATTCGATGTTACAGCTACGTTTGGTTTCCCGAAATAGCAATAACCGGTCGTCGATGACATGAAGACAACAGGATAAAATTAAATCAACGTAAACAACACAAAATATTTGTATGCCTAGTACCTTTGTGCTCTTCTATCTTAATGTAATGTCCTGTGAAGTATTTTGTGTGTGCATTAATAAATAAATAAGTAAAATCGTTTAAAGCAATTAAAACCTATTTCTAATCCAGAGTACTTCTGTCTGAGTAAGAGTTTGCAAACATAACCCTTGTTCAGAACAGAAACAGGTTAATACAAGATACTGCTGTTCATTAGTCAAATGTAATCCCTGAACCCCTTTACGACAGTCAAGGAAACAAACATGAATAATACCCATAAGCAACTTCGACCACATCGCACAAAACAATGCTTTATACCTTTTAACAACACAAAATTTCCAGATAAATTTGAATAACAAGAGAACCAGTAACAACACGAAACCAGTATGTGTAGGGATTGCGTGAACGCAACAAAGGCGAACCACGACTGGCCTCTGGGAACCGATCCTGGGGCAATAAGGAAATCGTTGGAGCCCCGCACGAAAATCGCAGCGGCGTGAGGCCAACACCCGGGAGATCGGTAGCTTTAATGGTTATATTCTGACGTTATTAGTGGAGCTACATATGGTCAAAGTGGCTGAAGATGGTGGGGTCAGGAATTAAATGGATGAGGAAATGGTCTTAGGCGATTTGGAGATAATGAGAATCACTTAATTGAAAGAAGTGAATAAACTGTTTAATGTCATTTAATTTTAAAAAGTCACTAAGGAAATCTACAATAATTAACGTGAAACTGCTAAAATACACAATTATGAAAGCAAAAACAATATACAAGCATTTTTTAAATAAAGACAAAAGAAAGAATTAATGAAAAACGAGCTCAGCACAGCCAATAGAAAGCTTTAGAACAAGACGTGAAACACTAACCGCTTTTAAAGTGACAATTCTATTTACCACGATGTGCTCCACAAAAAAAGCCGAAAAGCAATTTACACGCAAAGACAGATAAAGTAAGAGTGCTCGTAAAATAACTGTTATTTTGATTGATTCCGCTTTTTGCTTTTGTTCGGTCTTGTTCATGTGTTGTAACTTTAGCGGTTCCTTGTTCACGTAATTATTTTTATTTTTCATCAAGAACAATGATCATTTAATACTATCTTGAAGATTGTATTCAGTTTGTTATGGCATTTTATGTTCCGTAATGTTTAGTACTTGTCTATTGTTCCAATAATACTTTAAAGTACAAACTATATTGATCAATTTCTCAATTCACGTACCTACAGGTACGTGTGAGTCTATCAGAAAAAATTAAAGACTAATAATAATTTTAGTAAGAGAAACAAATCAAATATCTCGACTTGGCACACGAGGTTGTCGACATTTGTGGAATGTGAACTCGGCTATCATTGTGCCGATTGTCGTTATGGCCAATGGTCTGATGTCCAAGAGCCCCGACGAACATTTGTCGAGGCTCTGGCTAGGCGGTTGGATCAAGGGCATGCTGCAGAAGGCAATACAGGAGTACTGCCTGACAAGAACCTACACACATTGCGAGCCGAATCGCTGACGAAACGGTTCCATTGTGAGGAGGTTTTGTCTCTGAAGCCCTAACCACCGGTAGCTTGGACCCGGCTCGCGACACCGGCGGACCGCTATTTTTATATTTAATGGAATCTATTTATATAAAACAGGAGCAGGGAGCAGGAAGGTATGATGTAAATACTGCTAAATATTGAAGAATAAATCTATGTTTTAGTCGCCAAAGCATTATCCGTGAAAATTTCGTTAATCCGTAAAATATCTTATCACTAGATCATAAAAAGTTCTAAATAAAGTAAGCTTTTTATCTAAATAAAAATTTCAACAGAGCTTAAAATTAATAGGTAAACACAGATACAGGAACACTAATAACAAATTACTTTTTTAAAACCCAAACAAGGCATCTTGTTTCCCCATCTCGCTGTTACGGAGATTGTTCTGGACGTAGAAAATTGCGAACAAATGATTTGCCCGGGACTTGAATGCGAGATGCATCCTGACACGGTATTCATGTGCACGCATCATACATTTGTTCTTTACATGCACGGGCATGCGGGGTAAAGGAATCACGGCTTTAAAGTCAGCGGTGATGAGAAAATAAACAGAATCAATTTGAATGAGTCTGAGACAATTTTTGATGATGATGATAATGAAGAAAAACTCAAATATATATTCATTCATTCATTCATTCTTATTCTTCAATCAGCATATTGAATGACAGCAGATTGAATGACAAGAATTCTTCTTAGCGTGTCGATGGCAAAAAGTTCAAGTGTGTCTAGTCCAAAATTCAGCTACGCGAACTCCGCTTTATACATAATATTACAGAATTGAAAAAAAAAAAACTAGAATGCTTAGGATAACTAGCAAAATGTGAGTGAGTGTCTTCGGGGATTAAAGACATTAAACTACGTATAAAAGTCTAAAACTTTGTAAAATAAACAACACACAAAACAAATAGGTACCTAAAATAATAGTTACTCAAGGTGAAACACTACATTGAAGTGGAATTTCTAACCGTTAGTGTTTCTGTTTGCTTCTCAACGATAGTCTTAGCACTACACTATTTAAGTGTTTGCTTCACTGTGGATCACAAGATATAGTTAAACACTCTCAACAATAGCGGTTTGATGAGGACTGCAGCACTGTAACATTTCCAACTTAATTTCTAAATCCCGAAGTTCTAGACCGCTTGATCTATTCATCCCAACTTCGACTTCTATGTTATATTAATCGATGTTTGGCGGACGTAAACATCAAACCTAATATCGATCAGTACTTTCAATGGACCTTGACTAAAGTAGGACACCAATTCTTTATTACAAATTGGGTAACCTACTAATTGCCATATTTTTAATGTCACATCGACCCGCCTTTATCTTGTCACGTTCTTAGAGGCCACCATCAAACATGTGTTGTAGACATTGTGACGACTGTACTTACTGCATTTGAAACGATGCGAGAGCACAATGCGACATTCGTTTGAATATCAACTTTATATTTTAGCAGACAAAGTCTTAAGTTGTTGCAAGTTTTAATGGCACAGGACACGGAGTCAGGAAACTGGATACACTAACTGAAGTGACAATGACAGGGACCCATTACATGAGAACTAGTTCTAACTTGGCTTTTAACTTGTTATCTGGCGTCCTCGTGGGAAAATATAGATTGCACTGGAACTGGTATGATTATTCATGTTACATATAATTACTGCTATGTCGTCCATGACTGATGATACACTGACGCAAAAAATCTTAGGTGGTTTAAATATACATGAGCTGGGGTAATTATTGTGGGATCTCACACTCCACATACATGATTATGAATTCTTGCAAGGTACCTTATGTTACAGTTGACTTGATATATTAAACTGATGTATCACTTGAAATCTTTAGATACTTAAAAGTGGATTTGAAAAAAAAACTACTCAGGATTTGACTTTTCCGTCGCATCATCATCTGCTTAGCCTTTTCCCAACTATGTTGGGGTCGGCTTCCAGTCTAACCGGATGCGGCTGAATACCAGTATTTTTACATGGAGCAACTGCCTATCCGAACTACACAACCCAGTTAGTACTGGGCAATGCGATACCCCTTGGTAAAACTGGTTGTCAGACTTGCACCCTACTGACTACCTGTAACGACTGTCAAAGATCTATAATAGACAGCAGGCAACAATTTAACGTGCAACCAACCCACGGACCAACCCAGGCAAGCGCAGCTTAACCTGAAGATCGACCCGAGCGCCTCTCATTATTTAGCCGTGGGATCATCCATTTTTTCGCCCCACTGCATTAGAAAACTAAACTACGACCCGATCTCTGAACCTACCCACAAACTTCTCCAACCGACCTCTTCGATCCCAAAACATCTAAGTAAACACTGTGAACCATTAGCCTCTGCACTACGCAACAGAACCGACGTCCGTCCAACTAAAACCGTCAAGTCTAAATACGGAGTATCGTGTTGTCGTTTCAATAGCATTAGTTTGTTGATGTTGAGGCGCCTCGCCTGACGTTGACAGTCCGCGGACATAAGGACTTTAGTAAGGAAACAGTCGATATTGCACGTTGGATATTTTCGACTAGTAGAGACCTCTACCAACCGCGTGGTGAATTATAATATGATACTCCCTTTCACATCGAGGACGCCTATATCCCAGCAGTGGCAACGATATAGGCTTATTATGCTATGCTAAGAGGAAATGTCTGCAAGGTGGCCACACAAAATGTTCAAACTGCTGAGCATCTTTGACAACTCGCAGTCATAAGAACTTTAATAGGAAAACAGTTGACATTCCATGTTCAAATTTGATATTTTTGGATGGGAGAAGACACCATGTCCGGAGAGCAAATCCATAGAGAGCATATTTGCCGAGTCGCTTCAAACTTATCGCACACATTTAAATTGGTTTGACAACTTTGTCAAATGGAAGTCAACTCTGATGGATGTCTATTTAAAAATACTAAAAAGGAAACATCTAAGAAATTCATCCATGCCTATTTCAAATATCACAATGAAAATTTTAATTTTCGCCGCAATTAATAAGATGGTGTTGTTCTGAAGTGTATTCGTTCACTAAGAGATTTCGCGGACGCAGTGTTGCACTATAAATGTTTCAAAAGACGCAAGCAAAAGCGATTCCAGATTAATTTGTTGAAAGTGTTTATTCTATTCGAACTCTCTAGCTCGAATAGAATAAACACTTTAAGCAGGGAAAATAGTATCATAATAGAGACGGAATGTACAGAACTGCTAATAGGAATGATTGCGTGATAGTTCATTTATTTGAAAATAGTTCATTCAGAAGACCATTCAAAGAAAATATGTCAATTAATTGGAAGACAAATTGGCTATACTTATTATGTCTGTTAATTTCTCGACAATTCATTGTTGTTGGATATTTCATCAACTTAAATAATAAATATAGAAATCTTGAAAAAAAAACGAACATCACATACTTTTAATATTCTCCAAAATATTTTCAAAATGAACCACTCGTTTTACTCCACAAACATACCAAGTTGTGTTATTCTATGGGAACTGTATTCAGCTTCATATTACCTTCCTTTCCCCAACTTTTATATGAAAATATAAAGTTCTTATTTCAACAACCGACAACTTTTCACATCATTTTCAAACACTAAATAAACATACTAACATGAAAACTTTTGTAACCGTCATGCATTATGAGAATCTTTTGATAAGCACCTCCTACATTTTCTATGAAGAACAAATATTATGCAAAGCGTTTTAGTAACTGACTACAGATATTTCCCAAACATTAAACGTCTTCATTCCTTAAGTAAAATGTCTTCATAGAGACATCTGTTAATATAAATAGGATTCATAATAAAGAGTATTCCATTCTATGCAAAAACTGATCAAATTCGAAAGTGTGAATCCGGAAAATTGAACTACACGATGTAGGAGCTAGGTAACACACACGTCGGAATAAGCTTGTAAAAGAAAATCGAGTCGAGTTCTCAACGAGCGACGTATAGAATAGGGTATCAATTTCAATACCATTCAGTCTGCTTGCCTATCTTGTTTGTATGTGACGTTTTGTAGTTGATCGGGCTGACACCTCGTAGCATGCGCCCGACCCCTGCGAGTTGCAAAATATCTTTCGTCTATTTCTTGCTAATAAATTCAGACTTTGTTGCTATATACGTTCTTGCTTGTACCCTTTCAGATCGTATCTTTTATATTATAAGTAGTATAATTTCAAAAACTACTGTTTTATTCCGTCTCATATTCCTAACTCAGCATTATAAAGTCAGGAACTGTCTCATTCAATAACCACTTACCGTTATCTGTCAGCGTTTTGTATGAAGATTGTATAACAAATCTCTGTTTTTGCTTATCTGATAGAAACAAGCGGGCTAATGGGCGTATGAGATCATTTTAACGGACCATTGTTCCTATGTAATATAGGTACAACGAAAATTATGTTATTGCAAATAGTGTTTTTTTGCCACTTATGAACCGTTTTTGGGCTTATCGAGAACTAAGATACGATTTTTTCTTAAGAAACCGGTAAATGTAGTATATTTTTACAGTTTCGTTGGTTTCGTAAAATCTAGTTTAAAAATGTTACCTAATAAAAATACTAGAGTAGCACAATGATGTGGAGCTTACGTGAAGGCAATCATTTTACAATTGTGAGAAAAAGTCGATGTATGATATCGGAGCCTATTAAATCTAAATGCCAAAAGAGAAAACGTACATTAGATGTATGGTAACATTGTTGGCGTATATCAGGTTCCCACAGCAAACCTCATCTTACGAAAAAAAACATTGACAGAAACAAACCTCCGTCTGTATTTTTCTACTTCTGAGACAACGAATTCCCCTCGAGGTAACAACCTTATATTTCAACCAAAAATAAACTTGATATTCTTTAAAAGACTTGCTATTTTTAGAGTAAAGATACCTTCATATGCTTAACATATGATATTATGGGTTATTACAGAACCCAGTAGAATAGACCGATGACCCGACTACAATAGACCTACGAAATACAATATAGACTCGACCTTTCCTGTCTCCATTTTAATTTATCTTCCCGTAATTTAATCGGAGACATCAAATAATGTCTCGAAGTACATTAAGGAAACTTCGAAGCAAATCCAGAGGAATGCTAAAAAGGATTGTTAGTACGCACTGATATTAATAGTCGAAACGCTTTGGCGCCAAGTGTCGAGACAAAACCATTAACGCTTTGGGTATCACTAGAGTAACCATAAACTTGGAAAATTGGTCATTTAAATACCATAATAATTGGTTTTAATGCAGGTCTAATTTGATGTTTAGATGGTTTTGACCGTTAAAGCTTTGAAATATCACTGGTTATGGTTGCTCTCATGTAAAGGAAACGATGAAGCATGATGATAATAATATAGCCACTACTGTACCTTCGATTTTAAAGAGATAACCAGTTTCTGTTTAAAATGATAGCTACTCATGTGTTCGTACTTGTTACACTTAGTACAATCAAGAAAGCAAAAAAAAAAGTGTGATGATCTTCATCACAGTTTTATTTTTGCCTTACTTGGAATCACTTCTTTCGCTACATGTGTGTGTTGTTAGTTCTTCTGTGTTCGTATTTTCTTTGTTGAATGCATTTATATCAGTTAATACTGGCTCAATTAGTAGCCAGATTGAACGGCGCCGGCGGATTAAAAAGCAAATATATTGCAACATACTCTCCCCTCCATTCGTTCTCTTAAAATATTACCTCCACCATCCTTTCTCAAACAGATTGTTACTTCGATTTTAAAGCAAAACGTGGCTCTGATTGGTGAGAATATAATTAGTATGGCCACTAATTGAATTTCTGTTCACTGTGGAGTCTAAATCGTGAAGATATAGATAGCTGTTACCAACTGACCATATATCTTAGGAGCGGAAAAATCGTGAGTAATACAAACGTATACCTGAACAGTTTGCTAGGAAATGGTAAATGTATAGGAAAGCTAAGTTTACCATTACTTAGTAGGGCAGTTTAAATTAGTATTGAGATAATTATAGCACGCTTTCTAACAGAGCTTTAACATTGTTCAGCTATATTATGTCTAGGATATGCACTTATTCGCTAAGTGCTTCTAATAGGTATTTCCGTGAGATAAGTGATCTGTTGGATAATTGCACATCATCAAGGTGCAATCATCCAACTATTTATAAAAAAAATGTTATTATTTTTAGCAGTTATAAAAGAGTTTACGTAACATTGACTATAGCTACGTACAAACTGGCGTGTATACGGTCCAATGGCTATTTTAGACTTAATAATCGACGTCTTCTCAAATATCATACATACTTAATAAGTATTGGTATAAATAAAGAGGGTAAACAGAAAAATATGATAAAAACAATAACGAAATATTAATCCAAACAGAAATATCGGGCAAACATTACTTGTGTTTATTTTTATTCACGGTGTATTCAGGAGTAAATGCGACGTGTAAAATTAGTAGACAGATGTACGACAAATCCCGTTATATGAGTACAATATGGTTGTCCTACAATATCACGTGCCGAGTAGATACGGCTAGTGATGTTCCTAATATTGGTGTTAATTGAATGTTACTGTTTTATTTGGTGTTTTTGTAATGTAAGATTTAATTTTGCTTAATAACAGCCGCGCGGGTCGATCTTTAGGTTAAACCACGCTGGCCTAGGTTAGTCTGTGGATGGGTAGCCACCCATTACATACCGAGTTTCCTCCGTGCCTCGGAAAGCTCGTTAAGCCGTTGGTCCCGGCTGTCATTTGTAGATCTTTGACAGTCGTTAAGGTAGTCAGTGGCTCGAAAGTCTGACAACCAGTCTTACCAAAGGGTATCGTGTTACCCAGTGCTAGCTGGATTGTGGAGGTCAGATAGGCAGTCGCTCCATGTAAAATACTGGTATTCAGCTGCATACGGTTCGACTGGAAGCCGACTCCAACATAGTTGGGAAAAGGCTTGGCAGATGATGATGAAGATTTAATTTTGCTTGTGAATGAGTGATGATTTTGAATCGATAAACACGTCCTTGTGTATATGTACATATATATCAATCTATGTGTTTCTATTTTTTCCAGAAGGCGTCGCTGCAGACCTCGTAGAAGATGGCGGGACGAGCTGGAAAGAACCAACGACCAGTGGTCCGCATTGGCCTTGGATCGAAACAATTGGAAGTCATATTGGAGGCCTTTACCCAACAGTGGGATGACGCAGACTCAGACAGAACAGTATCAGTATGTTTCAGGGATGTAGACAACAAGACAAGCGCGTAGCAATTTCCAAAAACAATTAGAACTTTAATTAAAATATGTATCTATTTTATCATTTGCAGATGGTTAATGGTCATGCGACTGTCAATAATGTTATTATCTTGGTAAGATTAATGGTTGAATTGATTAGATGGATTTTGACCAGGTAAGCAACACTATTATTTTAATGTCTCACTTTCAAAAAGTACTTATCCAAACCAGAATTCCACTTAAAAATTCATAAATCTAACTAACGGCCTACACAAGTTGAATTTTCCTCTCACACTTTTATCATTTACCGCCTCTTAATATCAAAACTTATCTTAACTGATAATGAAAATTTTAACGACCCATAAAAAACTAATCAAGAGATACCAATACTTAACATTTAACAACAATAGGAAACTCCCACTTCATTCAATTTTACGATACCTCTCATGAAACAAAGGCCGACTACTAAAGTCGAAAAGATATTTTCGAAACAATCATGCAAGCAACGAAGAAGCTAAACAATTGCCATAAGAATATGATATATGAATAGGGATGCAGCGGGTAACGTAACCCAACATCGACATCAGCGGGGACTGCACTAGCCGGAGTACAATTCATATTACATGTCCAGTACCATCGCCCACAGAGAACTGGCGAGTACGACGGATCCGAATACTTGGGTACAACAGGACTAACCGTCTTATACACCCAATTGGCTGCAAAGAAGTTTGAAATGTATTAAATGAAGATACGATGCGTTTTAAGTTGGAGATAGTGAGTTATAGGCTCTTGGTGCAAGATAAATACAGCCCTCGACAGAGTAATAGAAAAATATAAAACAATTGCATAAACATCAACAAGCGGACAGACATACCACGACTCCTTAAGAGTCAGAGCTCAGAGGTGACCTCTAGTAACTAAACAATGGCTTATAATATACGAGGGAACGAATCAAAGAGGATGGCTATTAAAAACTTGGTATAGGAACTTAGGAAGTTACAAAGTCTTGTACAAAGTTTATGAAGAAAGGTTTATGAGACATTTTGTACATTACTCAATTTAGACAGATAATTATGGAGGCATTGTATTTTAGAAATGAACTTTGCTATCGAGGAAATCTGGTGTTATACGTTTGAATCTGCAATAGGTTCTCATATCTCAACTTATATCATCAAAATGATTCATCTAACGTGGGTAACCGGTATGATGAACCCTGGCTGTGCGAATTGAGACATGAAAAGATAACTATCTTGTAAATACATAACACAACTTCACACCGGTTTGATGAGACTGGCTTTTCTGCCAAGCTTCCAAGATGGGTGATAGATCCTTGCCGCTCTTTGGTGAGATAATATTTGGCATTGTGCTTACACTTAATAGTAAATTTTCCAAATGGAGCATCATCGTCATAGTACAACTAAACCTTTTAATAGCACTTAAATCTTCCACCAAGAAATGTAACAGCAAAGTTTCTAAGTTTCTTGCTATCAAAATGTACATGCTTATGGAAACAACTTCTGTTTTATTTCGTAGCCCGACAAATGGCTTATGAACCGACCATCGTGCATAAGAAAAAAATACTTGAAACGACAATAAATATAATCGTTAAAACAGTGGAGTTCTTACTAAGAGAGGGCGGATTGAAGGCAATCACTTGACGGGTTAACTTAAGTACATACAAAAATCAAAGAATGATATATATAAAATAACTGCATACGAACGTTCGAAGGAAAGACTCAAGCTATAGGGAGAAAGTGTTTTCTTACCCAATCCATTTGTGCCACTTGCTCAGAATCTTTCTCCTGGACGCGAGTTGCCATGGCTGACCTGGAAGTCTTTAAAAAGATTCCTGACACAGGTTGGCCGAAGCAAGGAAAACCTGTTCAGGTGGAGATTCAAAGATGACTCTGCCTTAGTGTAAATATGGTGTTGCTCCACAAACGATGAGACACTTAAATCGTGTCCTGCCTGTCTGTCCTGTTGTTTGTACATTACAGAAGCTGTTGGACACAACTGAAAGTGTCGAAACTCGTCGCCAAATGTGCTGAATCAATTTAGATTGCTATCGACATGCTTAGAAGATAAATAAGCTATGATGCCTTAGCTGAAAGTTTTTGTTGATTGTTCTTAGTTTAGACTCTGTATCAAAACTATTGATTCCTCTCTCTTGACAAGTGATCACAACTGTATACTTCCTACAAAAACCTTTACCTAGGAAGTTAGCGTCCAATCTTAAAGCAGAAAATAATGTACGTATAATGAGCCGCAACATAAATTCACTTCATTAGGCGTTCCGCAGCACAAAAACACCGTGTTTACTGTTTACACTTGCTGCTAACGCAAACGTACGCGTTCACGGTTTTCGGTTTACTGTGAGTTCGTGGGGTACTCTCTGTTGTTGTTGTTTGTCAATGTTGAAAACTATTTCTACAACGTACTAGGTATATTATAATAATTTATGGGAACCACTTGACGGTCATCTAATGTCTATAACTAATGTCCATTCGAGGGTTTTATTTTTTATGTTGGATGTTATCCCACGGCTAGTACTACCGAGATATAAAGTCCTAACCTAAGTCATGCTCTACCCTTGTGCCAAATTTCATCAAAATCTGTTCAGGCGTTAAGGATTGAAATGGCAATACCCATGGCATAATCTCATGTTTAACTTTCTCAATTTTAACTTTTTTTATTTTTTTGGAACATTATTGGATAGCATTATTTACGAAAGCATTGACACAATAGTTTATTTACCAGTATCAGTATCGTCTCAAGTACAGTAACATTTGAAACAGTACTTACATACACCTACTGCATTGCAACCGAAAATTTACAACAACATTAGCGATCCTCCAATGCGGTGTGGGCGTTATAAATCCAATGACAATCAATAAGTCGATAGTGAAAGTCTTATATCAATTGAATGACTAATAACTGGTACTATTAATATCTTGCCGAAAGTCCATGCCATGCCATAATCTTACCATACAGGACAGACAGACAGGCTAATGAAATTATGTAATTTTGCATCGAATTTTCGAAAAATGTATACTTTTAAACGGGCTCTTCACGAAACCGCCAACCTAGCATTCTGTATTTATTTATTGGTTCACCAACAATTGTTTACACAGATTGTATGCTAAAAGCAAATCTATACATATAATAAAACTGTAGAAAAGTCGTTTTTGTACATCGAAAAAAATTCAAAAAAAAATAGCCAGGGTGTTAAAGGACAACCAATAGAACCCATTTCCAGCATTTTTAGAATTTTTGTCTGTTTGTCTGTTTGTCTGTTTGTCTGTTTGTCTGTGTATTTGTTCGGGCATCACGTAAAATGTACAAAAGCAATGTAGATAACTTTTATACACAACGATTGAGCGTAACTTGGAGTAACATTTAGTTTTTGTTGCATTGCAATCGGTTCAGTCTATCAAAAGATATTTGAATTTAAAGTGTTACAGAAGTAAAATTAGGGTTATGTGCACTTGGTCTCACAACTTCCCGTAACTTTTACACACAACAATATGTGCGTAAATTGAAGTAATTGAACATTAAGTTTTTTGATTCATCGTAATCAGTTCACACCTTATAAATAGAAAGAAAGAAAAATGAAAATTTATAAAATTATAATAGTGTTTCCGAAGTAAAATATTAAAACAGCGCCATCTATCGAACTCAGACTGGACTATATCTAGACATCAACTGCGTGCAGCATTGAATATAGATATTCGATAGATGGCATTGTGCGTGTGACGTTATTTTCTGATTGAGGCATGTTTAACTAAATACTGATGGAGAAATTCCTGACCTATAGGGTACGTGAAATTTGTCACAACAGGTCATTATTGGCTATTAAAGAGATAGTTATAAGTATACCAGGGAACCCGATCAGTCAATACGGTTTGCCCACACCGACAGTCGATGGGGAACGTAAACAGAGAGTACGTATCAGAAATTAGTTATCATCCCGTGGAACTCGCAGAAATTTTACAAAATGGCTGCGCAAAGACAGAGAATCAGCGCCAGACGTTTGATAGGGTATGCTGCAGTGTAGAAAACGCCTCGGGTGAAATCCTGTTTTTAGACGCACCGGGCGGAACAGGTAAAACTTTGGGAGTATGAAGAACAGAGTGTAAAGCTCTTCAACCCCCATTGAAAAGGGAGGATCCTCCGACCAGACGGGTGTTATATCTGGTGGGCTACTGCCCTACAGTTGTTGTCGGGTTCTTCTATATAGTCTTAAGTCGCGAATAACTTTACTTGCGCGATGCAGAATTTAGATATATTTAGATTTTTAGTTTATCCTCTGCGTCATAGATGGCGCTGTAGTACTTTTTGTAGTGCCGCTACATCACTCCCCCGCGGAGACTAGGGTCGGTAGTAGAATGAGTCGTTGATTGCCAGGCCAGTGGAAAGTCGTTGCCGCATTGTTCACGGTGAGTCGGAACTGTCTGCGGCGGTAGTGCGAACCCCTTTAGTCGGGGTCGGCACTGCATGTGCTCCGTTGCGTCGGACGTGGTACAGCGCCGCGATGTGGCTGACTGCTCGCATCGACCGGGAGGTACAGCTCTCAACCGGCCGAAAGTGCAGTGCCAAGGTAGCTTTATGAGGCTGAGGGTGCTGACCAGGAATGTGCTTCCGCTGCATGCTGGTGGTCAGGAATACCCATTTTGAAGCTGGCTGGCTATATGACTCGCTGCTCGAAAACTTGAGGAAGTTTGAGGAAGCTTGAGGAAGTGATGTTGATTACGTCACGTTGCTCGAAGGCTGCGCTGACGTCCATTTCGGGGTCACCAATTTGGGGGTATGGAGAACAGGGTGTAAAGCTCTTCAACCACCATTGAAAAGGGAGGATCCTCCGATCAGACGGGTGTTATGTCTGGTGGGCTACTGCCCAACAGTTGTTGTCGGGTTCTTCTGTATAGTCTTAAGTCACAAATAACTTTACTTGCGCGATGCAGAATTTAGATATATTTCGAGTTTTAGTTCATCCTCTGCGTCATAGATGGCGCTGTAGTACTTTTGTTCTATGTTGCTGAAGTACTTTTTGTAGTGCCGCTACAGAACCAAAATAAAATTTCCCTTGCCGTCGCCTCTTCAGGGATAGCAGCCACATTATTGCCTGGAGGAAAAACGGCAGACACAACATTTATAATTCCTATCGACTTAGACCGCACGGAAAGCCCGGTTTGCAACATATCGCGAAATAGCGATAAAGCAAGGGTTTTATGCGATTGTGTTTTAATTTTTTGGGACGAGTGCACTATGGCAAACCGCAAAGCTGTAGAAGCAGTGAATAGAACTTTACAGGACATAAGGCAAAATGACCGGCCGATGGGAGCCATCACGGTGCTGTTCTGCGGTGATTTTCGGCAGACACTCCCGATAGTACCCCGAGGAACGAGAGCCGGAGAAATTGCTGCCTGTCTGAAGAGTTCTGTTTAATGGCGCAATATATCATCTACACACCTGAGTGTACATATGCGTGCACAGTTGCGAGGCTGCGAAAATGCACAGGAGTTTCCCAATTTATTGTTACAAATAGGCGATGGCACATACCCCGTACAAGAAGATGGCAAAGTTATTTTGGTTGATAAACTCTGTTCTTGCGTTACATCACAACAGGAGCTAATTTCTTCTGTGTACGGAGATTCCACAAACATGGGAAATCAAGCCGGTTCTTGGCTATGTCAGCGAGCTATTTTGACTCCTCGCAATGTCCAAGCTACGGCAATTAATTTAAAAATATTGATTCATGTGTCCGGGAATAGTAGAGAATACACCTCTATAAATACAGTTATGGAAGAAGATGACGCCACGCACTACCCGGTAGAATTTTTGGATTCCCTCAACACACCCGGACTTCCAGCCCACAAAATAGTTTTAAAAATCGGTGTACCAATAATTCTCCTCAGAAATTGATGTCCTCCAAACTTTGTACCGGCACGGCTCAAAATCACAAATCTGCAGCAAAACATAATCGAAGCTGAAATATTAACCGGTTGCGGCGCTGGTGATATTGTTTTTATTCCAAGAATACCTATAATTCCTAACAACTTTCCTTTCTCTTTCAAACGAGTGCAATTCCCAGTCAGTCTCTGTTATGCCATGACGATTAATAAAGCTCAGGGCCAGACATTATCCGTTGCGGGGGTGGACCTAAGTATTGGATGCTTTTCCCATGGTCAACTATACGTAGCTCTTTCTCGCGTAAACAACCCCAATAACCTTTTTGTGTACGCTCCAGATGGTTCCACAGCTAATGTTGTTTATAAAGAAGCACTAGCATAAATAAAAAAAAATGATTTGTATCGGAATCCTCCAACAGCGCTTCGCACAAAAAAATACATTGTTAAGTTCCGACATCCACGCGAACGAAGTCGCGGGCACAGCTAGTGAAAAAATATAAATGCAATAGTGCAACAATCACTTACAGGTAAACTCCGCATGCGTAAAGAAGTTGTACAATTTATAATATTAATCTAGTTTTAAATAATTACTTATCTTAAAGTCTAAAGGTCTAAATAATGAATTTAAATAACAACACAAGGTAATTTTATACATAAATTCATTTCCTCTCAGGTGAGACAGTGAAAAGTCAATTTAATTAGCAAGATGCTTAAAAAATTGGCATTTAATTTGCCCAAACTTTCAAAGTGCAAATCGATGTACTTACAACAAACTAAGTTACTCTTCACAAAAACGATTGCTGGGAAACGGGGTTTGGGGTGAAAAATCACGTTTTAGGTAGGACTTAATGTAACGCATTCAAAACATTGTGCTTATTGATGGATGCATTGAATAGTACGGGGAACGTGAAAGTATTTGAAGTAAAGTTATGACATTAAAAACATGTACTTAAAAAAAAGTTAGAACTTTGACCCCCAATATCTCCGTAACTGGAATCGCAATGACGGACAAAATATTAATTTTAAAATACGTCGATCATAGCATCTGCATCGTAAAGGCATGAACTTCCTCGAAAGCTGGTGACCAACACGACAAAAAAACGAGCCAAGGAAAATCAAGGAAATTATTACTAAGAATATTGAAACCTTGATACCTTTACTGCAAAGGCAACACATAGCATAATACCTGTAATCAACACAGGTAGGCAGAATTGTATTATTCACATTTGCCAGTTAAGCTAAAGAGGTGGAGCCCATCTACTCCCATCAACCGGGCACAATTAATATTGAATACGGCCTGCTACTGAAAAAATCCTTACAAATAAAACCGATAGCACTAATCGAACTTATAATAGTACTCCTGCAGGTGCAATTAATTGAGCCAATACAAGGCTCCGATTGGCGCTTGCACTACTATTCGTAATGAAACGATTCGTTCTACGATAAAGGAATCGAACCAATTCTTGCACCCGTTGTCCAGTATCCCTTTATTATTCCTGCGATCAACACTACCACAATAAATTACGAGGAAACAACAGCACTACAACGCAACAAGCTACTGTTGTCGGTTGCTGGTCGGGTTGCTGACACGTCGCGTGACTTCTCACATTTGTAAACGACTGCAACTAGTTGCTTAGAGATAACAAGACCTCGGACAAGGGTTACCATACGTCCAGCTTTTAGCCCTCTGTCCGGACTTTGACCAGCCTTGTAAATTGTCAGGAATTTACAAATAAGGTAATTTTTTAGGAATTAAAAAAAAGCAAGCCTCTGCTGATGGATGGACTGTGTAAAGGATGATATGGCAAGAAAGGAGATGTCTGATGAGTTGACAAGCAATAGACAAGTTTGAAAGAAGAAGACATGCTGCGCAAATAAATTGAGATAAGGGCTGGAGAATGATAATGATATTAGGTACACCTCTGCCTTACCCTTCGGGGATATTATGTCATATAAAAGAAAAACAAATGGCCATCGATAAAAGAAAGAGTTTTCTGCAAATGTCCAGTTTTTTGGATTTCAAATTTCGAAATGGTAACCCTAAGTCGTACTGCCTATGAAGCGATGATACTTCGCCAAGATTGTCCGGTCTTTAATTTAGATTTACTTAGAATAATTTGTTTTCAATTTATTGGAAGTATTTCGAATGCTAAGTGACGATTTGTTTTATGTAATGGTTTCTAAAGAAATGTGTGAAGATGTCTGGTGAAGAATTAATGTTTGTGTCTTATCGGTGCTTGGGATCGCTACTGGCTGTTTGGTTATTTAAAAGTGATTGGGAATTGTTTATGTTCTTCATTTGAAATTTATACGTATGCTGTAAGAAATTGAAATACCTCAAGAAGGAGGATGGTAATTAAAAAAATGTGTTCAAGCTGACTCGAGGTTCTGCGGCCTAGATAAAGTGCAGCTAAACCGAGCGGACCGGACAGCAGTCTTGATGCGGACACAGGACTTCGACCGGTATTTCAGTACATTACCTGTTAAAGCCTCGTTGGTCTAGTAACCGCAAGAGCGACTGCTGAGCATGAGATCCTGGGTTCGTTTACAGGGGTCCTGGGTTCGGGCAAAGTGTTATTGGGTTATTCCATCAGGAATTTCTCAGTAGCATGCACGGAGTCTGGATTTGTGCCCAGAAGATGGCGATGGCTCACCCCTTATAATATGGGACTTAAATGTTACAAAATATAATATTATAACTGGCGAAATATGGATGTACTTGTTCGGTACACCGCTGCGTAACTCTTCGGGGATTACAAGGGAAAAGACAGAACTAAAATAAATATACCAAGTCTGACATATCGATGCAAATTCTCTTGACAAGCAACACCACCTTAAACTGCACACTTAATGTGGTAATACTATACTAATGGGTGCCAAAAGATGACTAATAACACAACGTGTCATGGTGATGCTTGCTAGTTTACATTTCACTTTCTTGTAAGAACAATTTTTGGTTAATTTAATTCGTCGTTTATTGCAACGGACACGTTGAGCCGTCATATTCAGTAGTGAACTTTAAACAGGCTAGTATTATGTATCCAAGATGATGTCTATCTCTGTGAGAGACAGCATAATCATACGAAATATTGTTATGGACGTAACTGCCTATATACTCTATTGTAATCTTCAAGTAATGTCCGTAACATGATACCTCTTCACGTAAGACCCTCGAATTGAGCTCATCCCGTGAAAAAATAACATACGTTACGTTTAATACTGCCATTACCGAACCCGATTTATTAGACATCGATTGCATTTTAACAGTCACCATACATCTTACAATAATATCTCATCATATTAAAATTCCGAAGCAATGTCAATGCTATTATAAACGTCGGTTCAAAGACCCCTCATAAACCTTCATATTTTATCTTTTAAACATAACAGAACCGATTATAAGTCACGTCCGACATTATTGATCTGTTGCGTTCATCGGTTTGTTGCATCAGCGAGGCTTCACCGCATCTTCTACCGCAAATTGAGATATTGGCATAACCGGTCAACCACGCGTAGCTCATATATTTAAAATATTCAGATGAACCTTGCCGCGGGCATTCCTCAAGCTACATTATTGCTTTTGAATTTAATATATTTGTCACTATATGTGACTGTTACCCCTCGACGCATGGACGTATATTTAACATCGTAATGACACCGTAATACGTGCAATAAATTTTGAAGACGGGTAATACACACCACTATAAATATTACCCAAAAGCGGTGATTTACCCGACTATACTGACGGTTAGACGAGAGGGAGGTAAAAGCTCATTTTACTTCACTCTAAATTGTTTCTAAATTGTCTTAAAAGCGTTGAAACGGTACTCTAAAGTTTCCTGTAATGGTCGTTGACAATGTTTTTTATGTTATTAAGATTCTAGTTTTTGATAAAGAGTGAACTGTAGTTAAAGTAGAAATTGATACTGGAAAACAATATGCTCACGGCTTCGCTGGTCCCGATAATAATAATTTAATGGATCGTTACTACGAAGCAACTGTTCGTGTGTAGACAAAATAAGGAAGAATTTGTTGTGTTTTAATGTGTAACATATAATATAATGCGCCCGCTTATGGCTGAGCCAGTGAATTTGTATGAACTTCATGCTTGTGCAGAAAACTGGACGGCTTAAATAAATCCTTTATAGGGGACCGCTGATTTGTTATTAGATTAAAATGTTTCACAAGATGCGGCTTGCAGAACCTGTAATAAAAGCGCCGACAAAGATGTCTAGATTTTTTATTCTAACTTATTTAGGATTGTTGGTAATGTGGGATGTGTTTAATCGGACCGGTGTCGGTGGTAAAGTGACGGAGAATGCTTCAACATATCTGTTTGAAGTTGATGTGTTCCAGAGATGCGTAGGTGGGCCAGTCCCATTCTACAAGGTCAATGCTTTGGTGCCCTTCGGCTGTCCGTCGAAGGCGTCAAATGTAACGGATTATCGCCAGGTGAGCTGACAGCTTATTGACTTTTTCATTTGATACCAGGACGGATGGGATTCATTTCGTCTTACGGAATATATGGGATGGAAAGTACTGTTTTCTTTTACCAAAATATTCGATTTGGGTCTGGTTTAAGTTATGAACTCTTAATTTGAAATTAAAACATTGAAGATGCGCGTCATGGTCATTATTTCGAGTTCAAGTAACTGTTCAATTTCATCTGCTACCCGGATATTTCACAATTTATCCCTAAAACGAAGTAAATCAAAAGAATCCCCAAAAAATACAGCAAAAGGAAATTGAAAGCAATCAAGAAAATATCATCGTCGAACTATTTGCCGCTACTCAGTCCGTTTCGACGGAACCATTTGAGTGAGGAGTGAGAAGTATGGCATTCCGAAGGCGTATCGTTTGACCTATCTTAATGGATCCCACTCCGCTTTAGACACCAAAAAACTCAAGGATAAGGAACAAAATGAACGTCCAGCGATAAAGCGCTTCATTCTTATTTAGTCGAGGCTTTTTTTCTGTGAGATTTAATTTGTTTGGAAGATTTGGTGTAAAAAGTTTGAACGTGATGGTTCGTTTTTAAATTAGGTGGTATTGTTCATCTTTATTGTGGAATTAATGAACTGACAGAAATCTTTAAACTTTTAACCCATTAAAACATCGAAAACCACTTAAAACGTAACCCATTCAAATTTTAATACGACTAGCACATACCAAGAACTAAAAATTAAAATCCTGAATCACCGAAGGCCAAAGCGCTAACACCGCTTGAATTCAAAACCTCAACAAGGCCTTACAAGGATGCTCACTATTAAAAAGTAATAAAATCCAAATTCAAAAAATCCTCCAGGAAAAAAAGAACAGCTTGTATAATCGTAAATTTGTGTATAGGGTTGGCCTAAAAGCGCATATCGGTTTATAGCTGGACCTCAGTGAGTCCTCGCGATAAATCCATGGTATCGTGAGGCCGTGGATAGCCAATCGCAGTCGTAATAATAAAGGTTACAACGAGCTTTATTCATTTATGAAGTTGCGTGGGAACCCTTTATGTGTAGCATTGACAAGGACGATAGGAGTATACGAGGCTAATGGGAAAATGGCGATTGGATTGCCCGTATATTACGCGTGTTTAGTCCTTTTGCGATTCGACCTTGCTTAATGATTTACTTTATATGGGGAGACGTAGTACTGTAGTGGCCTGCATACTAGTAATTTGTAATGATACGCAATTAATTATATAGATTTTATGGTTATTTCTAAATAAATGGAATTATTATTGGATCATTGTTTTTATGACTTGAATAAGTAGAAACCTTGAAGACACTGAAGAAAGCGTTATGAAGCATATCAAAGTTTAAAAGTAATGTTATGAAAATCAAACATTTGTTACAAGAACCGCTATGGATACAACTTCAATTCCGGGCTGCTTTGCTTTTGTACCTACACATTTTGCTCGTCGTAAGAATCCAACTTAGAAATTCACACTAGGCAGTAACGCTTGTGACCAAGCGGCAGTCCTACACAAAGTTCCGTGAAGAGTGTAAAACCACTTGCGCACAAAGATGAAATCGGCGCGAGCGCTGCAAAGTGCAAGGTTATTTGTCACTTCAAAATAATAATAATACGCCATGTTTTTATGTGAAAAAGACAGTTGTCCACAATTCTGTGTAAATATCATGTGTCAGTCAGGTTATTTTGAGATGTTTGACATTTGTAGTAAACTGATATGGCTTTATACTAGTGGTGGGAAGCGCGAATATTGAGCATGAGGACCTGAGTTCAATTTATTATCAACCAAACCAAAACATAACTTGAATAGTAGTCGAATTCGGAGACGTTTCAATTTAGATTGCCGACACGCTAAGAATAACAGTTAGAAGAAATGTTAGGTCCATATGTTGACTCTTCTCTTTGTAGCGGTCCAGCACGCCGTGGAAACGGGTTTTGTCGACGGAAGAATCGACAAAATGACAGATTATGGAAAGGTTTCTATCGTCATAAGCATGGTGATGTTAAAAATGTAGAAAATAAATGTTTCTATTCTTCAGTGTTGTTTATCTACTTTTGAAACTTGGGGGTAGAAACATTTCTTCTCAGCAAATGTCAATATCATAACATCAGACCTAAGCAAGATTCTTTTTATTACTATTCTTTTTTCATATTTGCTGTGTACGGCAAAGATTTTATCGGACAATGCCACTAACGCTAAGTGACACCTAACTCAATGCCTAATGCCCTTTTTCACCAACACTACGTGTCACCAAACTCGATGACTAATTCTTGTTTTCACCAACACCAAGTGACACCTAACTCAATGCCTAATACCCGTTTTTACCCACACTAAGTGTCACCTAAGTGAACGAATAACTCCTGTTTTCGCCAACACTAATAAGTGGCACCTAACTTAACGCATAACAGACTGTAGTCGGTTTAGTTCAGCTCGACACACCATCTTTTACAGAGCTTTTTGATTGAGTCAGAGCTCTCAAATAGATGATACGTAAGTAGCTTAGAGCAGTCATGACCAACTGCTTCAAGCTGCAACAGCATAGCGAATTATAATATTATATTTATTTTATTTCATCATACATATTTATTTTGGACCACAGCCCAAAGTTCAATAGACATACGGTAGACGTACTTTTTAACATAAAAAATCATAATCAATTGATTCTACAAAAGCCCCGCACGAAAAATACGCGCTTGGACGTGGAGTTGCGGACATCAGCCCCTTATACTATACAACTACACTACTACTAGAAAACTATAAAACTCTACTACACTATACTACTACAACCAACTATAGTACTAGATATAGTATTATCAGTATTGGCTCCAATATCAAACACACATACACACACAGTAGTTCTACATATTTTAATAGCCACAAAAAAAAAACAGGGAAAAAATCGAATTTGTAAGGAAGGGATAAAGTTCGCCCCTGTCAATTTGTCGTCATAGACAAACTATAGCTGTAAATAACAAACCTACAGGCGTGACGGTTATCGCATCGTTACTGGAAAACGCAAACAGAAATTAAAAGTATAAAAACAACCATTAAAATGGAATAACTTCTTCTCAAATGATAGATGATGATTAACAGCAAATAGTAATTACGCAATGCTCAATTAAATTACAATATTCACAACAATTCCAATTAATTATATATGTAACTTTATTTTTATTTTACTGTCTCACTGAATGTTATCCAAAATTTTACAAGGATTGTTCAGTTTATTGCACGGTATCTGGTTTGTTTTTCCTTTCTTACTTATTATCTTCAGAACTTTAGACTTTCCGTTTGTTTTCAAATCCAATCTTTGTACACAACTCATACGAAATACTACAACCATACAACCTGTAACTATAAGCCATAATACACCTACTTACTAATTTCACAACCGTCAGTTACAGTAACACGTATCTGTATCATGTAATGTAACGTTTGACACTGCACTTACACGCTTTCGTTCACCGTAATCAAGTATCAATGTGCAGCCACTGATTTATGCGTAGGCACACGCCTTTCTATCAACGCTATAGGATCGGGCACATGATTGAAATTTTGTCGATACTACACCCTGTATACGGGCTCGTAAGTTTTCGGGAAGGCTCGGCTGTTTGGAATTGATTGATCTTATTGGTCCCTGTGGCACGTTTGGCATTTTGGTGGTATTGTCGTTTGATATAAATGGAATTGTTTAAATGGTAAATGGCAAGGGACTGTTACTATCCTATTTCAATGATATGTATAGTATATTGAAGCATGAGGTCCTTTTTTTTTTTTTTTTTGGAGGGTGGGATGTCATCAAATGATTCCTCCCGCTCTAGGCGGAGCGGAAGGGAGTGTCAGATTCTTACTGACTAAAAACCACCCATGTTCCTTCATTGGCCCTTTATGTTCCAGGGCCGCGGTATCTCTTTCGAACAGTCCCGCAGCCCTGGCAGGCACCGGCCCTTGCCGCCTTGAGGCGCGCGTGGAACACGAACGCGCCGTCGACACGGCCTGCCCGTCGTCATACGACGGACGGACGGCGAGCTAGCCCATTACTCACCGTCCACAGGCCCGCGCCTACGGTGGCCGAGAGCCATCACGGCGTGGCCCCCGACGCCCGGTGCTTCTCCCGCGGCGGCTGGGACGTGAGGAGGTTCTCTCCCTCTCACGTTCCGCCGCCTCCTTCGCTAGCATGACTGCTTCGCAGAAGGAGGCGACGGCTTCCCATTCCCTCTCGCCCCGGACCATGGCTTGAACCAGGGCCGGGCGCGAGAGGTCGCCGCCGCCAATCGCCGCTACGAGGACACGGCGGTGCTCCTCCCAAGCGGAGCAGACCTCGACGGTGTGCTCCACCGTGTCCTCCGGTCGATCCCCGCAGTTGTAGCACCCGGGCGTTTCCTCCCGCCCGATTCGGTGCAGGTACCTCCCGAAGCACCCGTGTCCGGTGAGGACCTGCGTCAGGCGGAAGGTGAGGGCGCCGTGGCGCCTCCCTAGCCACTCCTCAAAGAGGGGACTTACCGCCACTATCGTGGCGTGCCCTAAGCATGAGGTCCTGGGTTCGATTCCCGGGTCGTGAAAAATGTTGTTGGTTTTTTCCATCAGGAATTTCTTAGTAGCAGCCACAAAGTCTAGATTTGTGCCCGGTTGATGGCAATAGGCTCGCACCCTACATGGGGCTTAAACATAAGTGAAGCATGTGAAATACTATTATGTACACCTCTGCCCAACCGTTCGGAGATTGCAGGCGCAATGTTATTTAGTGCCTACATAAACGCTTTAGTTAAACAAAGCTACAGCAGTAGTTATTATTCTATAAAAGCCCCGCACGAAAAATACGCGCTTGGACGTGGAGTTGCGGACATCAGCCCGTTATACTATACTATACAACTACACTACTACTAGAAAACTATAAAATTCTACTACACTATACTACTACAACCCACTATACTACTATAAAAGAATTGGCTCCAATATCAAACACACATACACACACAGTAGTTCTACATATTTTAATAGCCACAAAAAAAAACAGGGAAAAAATCGAATTTGTAAGGAAGGGATAAAGTTCGCCCCTGTCAATTTGTCGTCATAGACAAACTATAGCTGTAAATAACAAACCTACAGGCGTGACGGTTATCGCATCGTTACTGGAAAACGCAAACAGAAATTAAAAGTATAAAAACAACCATTAAAATGGAATAACTTCTTCTCAAATGATAGATGATGATTAACAGCAAATAGTAATTACGCAATGCTCAATTAAATTACAATATTCACAACAATTCCAATTAATTATATATGTAACTTTATTTTTATTTTACTGTCTCACTGAATGTTATCCAAAATTTTACAAGGATTGTTCAGTTTATTGCACGGTATCTGGTTTGTTTTTCCTTTCTTACTTATTATCTTCAGAACTTTAGACTTTCCGTTTGTTTTCAAATCCAATCTTTGTACACAACTCATACGAAATACTACAACCATACAACCTGTAACTATAAGCCATAATACACCTACTTACTAATTTCACAACCGTCAGTTACAGTAACACGTATCTGTATCATGTAATGTAACGTTTGACACTGCACTTACACGCTTTCGTTCACCGTAATCAAGTATCAATGTGCAGCCACTGATTTATGCGTAGGCACACGCCTTTCTATCAACGCTATAGGATCGGGCACATGATTGAAATTTTGTCGATACTACACCCTGTATACGGGCTCGTAAGTTTTCGGGAAGGCTCGGCTGTTTGGAATTGATTGATCTTATTGGTCCCTGTGGCACGTTTGGCATTTTGGTGGTATTGTCGTTTGATATAAATGGCATTGTTTAAATGGTAAATGGCAAGGGACTGTTACTATCCTGTTTCAATAATATGTATAGTATATTGATGCATGAGGTCTTGGGTTCGATTCCCGGGTCGTGAAAAATGTTGTTGGTTTTTTCCATCAGTAATTTCTTAGTAGCAGCCACAGAGTCTAGATTTGTGCCCGGTTGATGGCAATAGGCTCGCACCCTATTGCATGGGGCTTATAACGGCGCAATGTGATATACTATTATATACACCTCTGCCCAACCGTTCGGAGATTGCAGGCGCAATGTTATTTAGTGCCTACAAAAACGCTTTAGTTAAACAAAGCTACAGCAGTAGTTATTATTGCATTTCTGGAATTTGCTCTTAATCAAAGTAGAAGAAACTATAAAGGAATATTTAAAGATCGTTGTCGTTCTGTAAGCACCAAAACCGATTCCTATAGACCACATAATATTTTAGTAATCGAAGTCGTTATAGTAGTTCATCATTTTGAACCCGGAAGCACCCACTGTTGAGTATGACCTCCCCTTTCTTCTTCCATACTTCTATGTTCTTTATGTACTTACCAATCTAAAGTCTTTGACTGATTGATGTAATTTACAGAGCAATTTGATTGCAAAATATATCCACAATAATCCCCGACTTACATACATAATCACTGCTGTCTAAATCACGATTTAATCAAAAATCTGGGCCACAATAGCGACATAACAAAACAGTTAATTTGATGTGTCGATCGTTTTAACTGTAGTTCATTGCTTACTGACAGTCCAACGAGTGGTTGACATACATTTTTTCCACTTACAAATCTTCAAGAGTGAAATAATCGATTGTGAAGAGTTACGTATATTGCGTAATTTTTGCCGGAAACTGAAGAATTACACAATCGTGTTCAAGGTTTTTTTCGTCGATTTGTTGTTTTTTGAGGTAAATTGTGTGCTTAGTTATTTGGATTGTAATGGTTAGGCACACGACTTCGTTTTAGCGTTATATTTATTACAGCTATTAAACTATTTCGTCAATTCACTTCTTCTTTTGAATTTATTGATAGGTATCTGTTGTCAAAGTTTTCGCACCCATTGCATTTGGCTGGTTTAGTTGATGATAACTTGATGAGGAAACATTAATGACACGTCCGACCCGCGCCCGCTTTCTTTGTGATTTTGGCTTAAAAGTTGCTCCTGTTTATAAGTACTTGCAATCTGCAGTTGGGATTAGGCACCGATGCCTATGCGGTATTTTGAAAACGATCACAGATCAATTAGTAGTCCTTCACCCCGCGGCGAGAGCATTGTCTGCTTTAAACTTATCATCGAACTGAATTACAGATGTTGGCGCGAAGTATGTAGCAGGTATGTCGTGATCAAACAGACAACTCACCGCTAAGATACCAAAGTCGCACTGTATCGGAAATTTGCGTAGCGTAAAACTTTTACTGTCACTTACGGGATATCTTCAGTGACTGTTCATAATTTTGAGCTACCGATTTAACGACGATGTTGCAAGCGCCATGATCGCGGGTTGACTGGAGAATGCGGGTGAATCACGGAAGATATTCCGTAAGTGACAGTATAAGTTTAGTTTTAAACCGTAAAAGCTTAAAACAGTGTTTGCGTAGCATTGTGTCATAGGGACTTGAAATGCCACACGATGCGTTTTCAGTGCGTAGCGACGTCTGAGCGGTGACGCTGCGTCGATCTTCATATAAATCGGAACGACAAGCCACATGGGGCGTCCGGCGTAATTCGGCGTGATTCGTGTGTAAAAGGTGGGTCGTCAGTGTTGTATGGGTCTATTCTGTTCAGGGTTCGAAATTATCAAGACAATTATTTTCTTTGAGAATAATATTTAATGAAGTTGTGTGGTAATCAGTTGTCGTGGTATGGGTATCTGATGAGGAGAAATGAGGAAAATGTCGTGAGGGAAGTTTCGAGTATGTATGTGAATGAGTATAAGAGTAGAGGAAGACCAAAGAAACGATGGATGGACTACGTAAAGGATGATGATATGGCTAGAAAGGAGGTGACTGTTGAGATGACGAGTAATAGAAGAAGTATGGGAGAAGAAGACCTGCCTCGCTGACTCCAAATGAATTGGGACAAGGGCAAGAAAATGATGATGAACATGTACAGCAAATAATATGTTCTATCTTTTGCTTTAAATTCACATTTTTCATCGGACGTTACGTCCTAATATTAGGAACAAAACCCACTCAAAACAACAAAACTTTTCCATTTACTACAAAAGCGGGATTTCGTGTACCTAGCTCTATTTTTTATCCATGTTCCGCAAAAAACGCCCGCTCGGTTGGATTGATCTCATTTTTCAAAGCAGTTTGAAAAATGACAGACATCAATTATCGACATTTTAATCCTTTCTGTACCCACGCGAACCATTAACGTTTAAAAAAACGTGCTAAGTGTCGTTAGTAATCATAAGTGGAAGATAAAGTTGTATGAGTTATTTATTTGTTTAAGATGTAGATGTTTTGCTTTTCTTTAATGACGCTGGTTATATGGAATATGATTTAATGAAATAAGTGCCATACATACAATTGTTTCATTAAACATTTTTAGGATACTTTACTGAACCATTTCTTCACCGATGATCCAGCATTGATATTGGCAGGAATGGTCATCGAACTTCACCATTCACACTATAACATTGGAACTAGGTTTAAAACACCACCCAGTGGTCAAGAAGCCACAATCCCTTATAACCAACAGATAATAAAAAAAACCTTTATAACTATTAATATGCTCAATAACCTGAAATTACTGTTAACTAATGTTATTATATATGAAGTCATGAGGTCCTGGGTTCAATTCCCGGGTCGGGCAAAGTGTTATTGGGTTTTTCCATCAGGAATTTCGTAATAGTAGTGATGGAGTCTGGATTTGTGCCCGGTTGATGGCAATAGGCTCGCCCCCTATTACATGGGGTTTAAAACATAACTGGCGAAATGTGGGTCCTCTGCCTAACCCTTCGGGGATTGCCGGCGTAATGTTATGTTATATGTTATTGCGACATTTTTAATTGATCATAGTAAAATACTATCCCTTCCTTTATGCAATGTCTAATAAAATGTCAATAAAATGTTAATTGCAATGGCAATACCACTGCGCATACGTCACATCGGCTTGTCTCAAGTCTCAGGCATGTAATTATAATCTGGCCGTTTAATATTATGTGATAAACTATATATTTAACGATTTTATCGGCTGCGCGGGCGTCGTACATTCAAGTGATGATGGACCTCTTAGACGGGACATTATAAGTATTAGTTTGAGTTAGAAGCGAACGCGGTTTCCTAAGGGTACAAGTTTCGTTGTTAAAGCGTTTCGTATTTCTTCCAAAGACTTAAATATACACTACAAAAGGATTAAATATAAAATAAATTTAAATATATTCTGAGACTGCTAGCTTGCGTCATCTCACTGCTGGACATAGGCGTAGCTCTCCCCATGATTTTCAGTTGTTTTTATCCAGGGCCAATGTGGAACACTAGTTGCTGGTCATGTCAGCTCTACCCGCCATCTTCTACGAGATCTGCCGTAAATACTAGTATATACACAAAAAACTACTTTTTATAAGATTGGCGTAAGCTTTTCGTCAGTCCCATTCATTTCAGATTTTTTCATCATAGCTATCTTTAAAGATAACAAATTGCCATTCTATTAATTGATAGAATGTCAGTTTATAAAATAGACTTACTAGCTGTGAATTGGTATCTGATCATAAAATTGGATGATGAAGCTTATTTGTCCTCAAAAAATATTCAATGAAACGAATTTTGAGAAAATGAGTTTCAGCTTCATACGTTCATCGCAAGCTTTACACGTCATTAAGCAAATTTTAACTTATCGCTCCAAAAACAAGACTTGGTACTTACGTATATCTGCAAAATTTATGGAAAACACAAAAGACATTACCAATCTCATAATTAGTTTAAACTTCAGGAAACGACAGCCATGTTCTAGAAACATCTCCGATATAAATCTGCACTCAATGTTCATACAAATAAACAAGCGAAACAGTAGACGAGACTCGTATCATTGTAAACCTACAGATCGCCAATAACGGTCCTTCCTACAGACTAAGGCTGAAACACACTTGTAACACTCATCACCACACCACGCGCTTTCATTGGTCAAAACGACGAAATGTTGCTTCACAATATGAAATGTAACCAATGAGAAGTCGCGCAGCATGGTGTGTTTGAAGTCTGTTCCCAGCTTAATGTGATTCGTATATGTACTGAGCAGCGAGCTTGTTGCAATTTATCGGATACAGTTCTAATCTCCAGCAATAACTGAGATTCCTATTACTAAAGTCCAATTAACCTGTAGCTTGAACTGGAGATCAAACTTGGGACCAAAGAAACGTTAGAGGACCGAAGCCTTAGTTAAGTCATTGAATTGACCTCTTGAAATTAAATTGTTGTAGAAATTAAATTATTACAAGAATGCCGATGACTCATAATACGAACATACGTTTTCTGTGTGTTTTTTTGGTAAATAAAAAATAGTTACTTGCTGGTCGTCAACATTGAAAAAATTAACCATGTTAGGCTACCGTGTCACAAAAGGTCAACAGGAACCTCCAATACAGCTGACGATATTATGACAATTTAAAGCCTATGAACACTAAATATAAAGTGAAGCTACACAATCACTTGGACCGTTATCACACAGATCATACATTATGTCGCTGCCGCTCCTATCTTACATCTCCTTATCTAAAAAGTGTGAGGCTCGTCCGCCCCCTCTTGGCTCCATCTCTTCACACCTAAGAATTCAATTAATCTCGACGCGCACCCGCTTCGCTGGCCACGAGATTCGTGACTAGTAATTACTTTTTGTTACAAAAAGAAAACAAATCCATTCTATACTCCCCCGCTTGTTTACGAAAATAAAAAGATATTCTAACCGAGTAACGGACTAACAGAACAATGAGTGATGACACGGAACTCTTCCTAAACAACTCCACTATAAAAGGGATATCTTGTTACTAAAATATTCTACTCCATTTATAATAATAACATACGAAACAAAGGCGATAACTAGCAAGGAGTAAATTACAAACAAGATTTACGTTTATCATTCATCATTCGAGAATTAATCTCCCTGTTTCTCGGCATCGCCTAGAGATATTTCAATATACCTCAAAAGAATCCCATTTATTCGTAGGTACCTGCCGACTTCGGCTCATATTTCTCCGGGAATAACAAAGGCTCCGGGATCAAGGCATGACCTGTGGGCGCGTTCAGCAACAAGTTGTAAAAAAACACGCGCACGAGAACGCAAGTTGCAAATGAAATCGAAATAACGTAACGTCCAGTCCCGGCAAGGTCTCGCGGAATGAGATACGGCCTTTTGATTAACCATTGTCGGCCAGCCGAGCCGTGGAGTCGCCCCACAACACTGCCACAATACTTTATTTATGTCTTTATATTTATTGCATTCTTCCATTCGCAATAAAGAAGATACGTTTTTCTAAGCGCGTCTCCGCTCTCGGAGATCTGCCCGGTTGATTTCATTTGCATACATTATGTATATTTCAATTTTTTAATCTCATCTATTCTCGTAGTCATTATAATATAGATACGGAAAATTGATTTATATTTTATTTGTGTCTTAATTACAATTCAAATGACATATTAATATCTAATTTTTATTGTCGCCGGTGAGATAATTCTGTAGCGATTATTCATAGCTTTGGTGGTTAGATTTATATCGAGCCATAAGGTCTTTTGATTTGTTTTCAAGGAACTTTATGTTACGTGCCCTTTATTGCCTTATAATGACATTTTTAAGGTGGAGGGTTGACTATAAGTCACGCGCTGGCCCCGAAAAGAAGCGAACCTCCTTCTGTTAGTAATTACATGCAAGTCGGCGGACTTGTAGGGTTCACCCCTGTTCCTACATCACGCGATGTGAGGCTTTCGCAGAACTAAAAGATGTTTTAAAACCAGTAGCGTCGACTTTTGTTTGACGAATAAACTTTCAGAATCGAATCTTCAAATACTCATCGAACTTCGGCCAGCCAGATGTTGGAGTTACAGCACTCCTTATTTAACTTTCAGATGAAACTTCGAGCAAGGCGCACGATTTGTTTACACCATTATACCTTATCTTCCAAATTATACTCTAGTTCGATCTTTATCGAGGTACTTACACTACATGCCAGACATAAAATTTATATCACTCGATAAAGGGACTCTTTGTGTGGCGGAGTTTATATCCGAAAGTTGACATTAGCGTCAGTATAAAGTCTACTCTGAGGGTTTTAGAGGCGCATAATCCAGTCGTTACAAAAAGTCGACACTGCGATAAAACGTGCAATAAGAATGGGTTGGTTATAGGTAATATAGTAGGTTTTCATGTGTGTAAGTAAGCGGGCAGCGGGCGAGCTAGGCTTGGGGCTTGGCGGGTTGGCAGGCCGGCGGGCAGCGGCGGCGGCCGGCGACTTGTCCTCAACTCGGTAGCCGTGGCCGGTTCTCGCTGCTCGCCACTCTAGTACGGCACGGGCGGAGTCACGCAACGGACGCGCCGCCACAATCCGGCGCGCGCATACACACACGAACTTAAATAACATTTGTTCATAGTTCATACAAACTTTTTCACCGGTGTGTTTATTGACTGTGTTTGACTGTTTCATACGGAGGATTGAGTGCACTTTGAGTGACTTGGGGACGTGTTACGGATTTGGCGGGAGTTGAGGGAAAGTGGCAGGACGGAGGCGCGAGCGCGCCCTCTTTTACATAATCGTTGATATCTGGAGCTTTCGTAATTGTTGCGTGATAACAGTAAGTACACTTTTGTCATACTTTAGTGTAAGAAAGTTTTAGTGTCTTAGAATTAGTTATCTTATGTTTTCTGTTTGTTGTTTATGTTTAGATGTACGTCTTTCTTCGCCGTAAAGCTTATATTAAAAACAAAACAGTTTATCTTTTCTTAAGTAGATATAAAGGCCCAAGATATTTCTGTTAGATTGCGCATGTCAAGTTAATGTGTATATAAAGTTATCTCGAGTTGATATACGTAATCCTCTTATCGGTGCATGAAGCACTGCCTTAACGTAAAAGTTAAAACTATGTCTCGTCTCTCGCTTTTGTAAATAAACACAGATATAAGTAAGCAAAGAGTTATTTGAATATTTTAGTGCCCAATTTGAATTTTTGTAGGGCGGCTTACATACCTTCTTGTTTGAATTCGAAACTGTTTGAACTCAATCATGAAGTAAGTTTTGTAGATACGACCTTTTTACATTTAGTTTGCGTAGTATTATTAGAATGGAATTTATTACCTTTGAGCTGTTTTGAACTTTTTGTTTTCCAAGTTAGGGTTTGGTTTTTGATAAAGGTTTGCGGTTAAAATTTATTATTCCATATCAATTTTTTAATTCCATAAATTAGCGGTTTTATGATTTATTGTGGCTTTATAAAGCCTCCGGGGAATAATGAGATTGATTTTTCCTATTTTTGTTTTCTCATGCTTTATTTAAAGATTGTGTTATTTATCTAAGATCCGTTTTGAGTATAACTCGATCAATTAACGATTTGCCTCATAAGTTGAACGTAACTTCCTAATTTTATACACGCGGGGTTCTGGGTTCGATTCTTGAGTTCAGGAAAAGTATTTCCAATAGGTATTTATACTATTTGTGAGTTGGTTATGTAATTCAGGAATGCCATCATGGATAATACCTATGTATATGTAATGTGTCGGTATAGGTACTTAGGCAAATATAGATGTTTGAGGTGTACATCTCTCTCAGGGGTCGGTCCCTCATGTCTGAGGATCGTGATTAGCATTAGAGTTGCATCTGGAGCGGATGATCTGCCTCCACCAGTTTCTGTGCGGGTGTAGAATTTGGATGCCGAGTCTTTAATTTGGTCGGTCCATCTTGTTGGTGAACGACCACGCGATCTTTTGCTTTCGGTATTTCCAACCACAATAAGTTTTTCCAAATTTTCGTCGCCTCTGCGCACTGTGTGGCCGAAGTACGAAAGAATACGTTGTCGGCATAAGGTGGACAAGCCAGTTTTTATTCGGAGCTGGGTCAGGATCGATGCATTGGTGCGTTTTGCCGTCCAAAGTATTCTCAGCAATCGTCTCTAACACCACATCCCGAATACATCAATCCTTTGCCAGAGGTGAGGTGTACATGCTAGACTGAAGTAGAAGAAGAAGGCAAGAATCACGTGAAACGTTTTACAGGCAAATATTAGCTATTAGAGCGAGGCAAAAGGAGTATGTAAGGATCGTAGCGTGACGTTCTGTGGTTTCTGCCTACCCTCATGGGAAAAAAGCGTGAGTGTATGCATGTAAAGGTATTAGGTATCTTGTAAGTCAGAAGATTAGTTCTTAGGTTAGTTAGTTCTCAGTCTGCTTGCGTTTAAGTTTATCATCGTATTTATCATCACGGCAAAAAAGAATTCCTATCTGGGTAATGCATTCTATTTTTTAGGTTTAAAAACAAAATATTTTAGTTCACGTGGGCACTTATGAAACGTTGAGTAAAGGTGCACGGTTCAGGTTGGTCGTTTCGGTAGAACCGGTAATGGTTACTCTTTTAAAATGATTTAGTTTTACAATATTATTATATTTTAGCGTTGCATGGGAGGACTCTCAAAACGGTGAAGGAAAACATCGTGAGGAAACCGGCATGTATTAGAACCAAAAATTCGAAGATATGTGCCATCTGGGCCCGCGTGGTGGATTATAGCCCATTCCCTCTCTTAGAGAGGAGGCCGTGTGTACCAGCAGTGGGACCATTTAGGCTGATTATGCTATGGGAGGACAGCGTAGGCTCGACAATAAGTCGTATACTTCTCGATCTCAAATTGCTAAGTAGGTACTTTAATGAAATGAGTGTAAATTATGTATATCAAGAAATCCAACATTTCCTATATTATCCTTGTCTAAAAGTAAACTAAGCATAAAACAAGATTAACTAAAGCCAATAAGCCGACGGGGATGCTCGACGCAAGACCAATCACGTTTGATGGCCTGATCGTGGCCCACTGTCGCAATTGAAACGCGCCATTATTGGCCACTTATCACCGCTGACGTGTCGACTATTCCTGAATACAGCCTGCATACAACAACAACAATATCGACGGGTTACGAAAATCTGTAGTTTGTCTTAAAAACCGAATCACCTAGTTTTTTGTCAGATCTGCGCTTGCGCATCTGGAACAAAAACTAAGTATCTATTATACTAGTTAAGTATTTGGTACATTATCTTTATTTTCCTGCTTTCATCTCAATTAATTTCGGTTCGCAGCACGTCTTCTCTTTCCAAGCGTCTCTTTTACTCGTCATCTCAGCAGTCACTTCCTTTCTAGCCATATCATCCTTCACACAGTTCATCCATCGTTTTTTTTTTGGTCATCCCAATACACAATACAATTTGATTAAAAATTTATTAAAAAGAATGTTTTACGATTCAAATAGCAGCCCGGAAGTCCTGATTTGCGACCGGTTGATGGCAATAGGCTCGCTCTGTATTATGTGGGACTTAAATATAACTGGCGAAATGTGTGTATACTTATAACTCAGTGTATCCTTTCGGGAAAAACGGGCGAACTTTGTTGCCAGTTGTATTTTTAAGATTCTATGTTTAATGTCAAACTCATCAAAGTGATGCGCGTGGCGATCTCGTGATCTGATCACGAGATCGTGTGACACCCCGCTATCGATACTCTTTATCTTTGTCCGTAAGACTAGTGATGGGACGAGCAACGTTTAAAAATGGGTCGATATAATTGACGGCTATAAGTAAACGAGCCTAGAAGTGATTGTCTGGATGACTACTCTCTTATTTGGCAATAGGGTATAATTTAGAAAGAAGCTAGAAGGTCCGCTGGTGTTTATTATGGAACATTTTTTTTTCAAATTTAAGTAAGTAACTTAATGAAAGATAAAGAAGTAAATGATAGCGTGACGGTTGACAGAGGGGAATGGAAGAAAAAAACGTGTTGCGCCGACACCAAATAACATGGGACAAGGGCAGGAAGATGATGATGATGATGATGAAATAAGTAACTTTCCATTGTGATGCGGGTTAAACTTTGGAAAAAGCAGAAATTAACTGTCTGCAGGACATTACAATTAGCATCAATAAAATGTTAAACCGGCTTATGTGTATAAACAAAAGCCTTAAAGTGAGAAATAAAGCTTAACTTGAGCAATAAAACTAATCGTTCAGAATTAGCCAATACCAGTATTTTTGACCAACCAGGGCCACTGTCTTGCCGTGAAATGATAGGAATGAATGATAGAAGGCAATATGTTAGCCCCCGGCCATCTCGCGGAGCAAATCACGAGATGCCGAGATCGTGGCAGACACCCGCACAATCTATACTCTTTATCTGTGTCTACTTCACTAGTGATGTGCTGACCAAGGAAGTTAAAAAAATAGTCGATAACAAAAGTCGAGAGGGAGAATCAGACGCTCAGAAAATTTCTTAGTGAAAAATTCCAACATAGATGTCTATTTTGAACCGGAAAAAAATCAACCTACATTTCTTTGACATTATTTCAGCCGAATGATGTTCGGAGCTGGGCATTGTCCTTTCCCAAGAACTATCACAATAGTCGGTTCAAATATCGATTTGACCGATGAATATTAAATCTGCGATCCCCGGACCCTTAACTCAGTTACCAGAAGTTTAACAGTTTTCACTGAAACTGTTGTAGTGTTCTCGCTAATATTTAAACAGAATCCCAACAGATAGAAGGTAACAGATATCTCTCCACCGATGTTGTAAACCCGGTCATAAGACGCCAAGATCGTGTCTGTGTTTGACCCGAATCTATACCCTCTGTCTTCGTCTACTTGGCGGCTTGACAGCTGAGTAGTGGTTAATACCAAATGATACCGAATCAATCGTCACGTAACATAATACGATCGTTACTTAAATGGCGGTACTTATAGTGTTTAGCCGGTTTATATTGATATGTCTTACGTAGAATATTAAATGTATTATTTTAGAAGTTTGGCTTGGTTAGATAAGAAAGACAACACATTTTTTTTGTTTGTTTTCAATTAATGCATAACAATGAATGTATGTAAATCATCATCATTTTCTTGCTCTTATCCCAATTAATTTAGGGTCGGCGCAGCATGTCTTCTTCTTTCATACTTCTTCTTTACATAACATTGAATTTACAAAACATTGATGATACATTCCGGGTAATATTTAGATCCCATACAATAGAGAACTAGCCTATTGTCATTAACCGGGTACAAATCTTCTCTCTTAGCTGCAACTAACAACAATCAAATAACTGAAATAACACTTTAACCGACCTGGTTATCGAAACCAAGATCACAAGCTGTAAGTTCCTTTAAAAACCACAATAACCACAGTCGACTCCAAATAAAACCAAATATTGGCAAGCACATTAGACGTTAATAAAAAAATGAAACAAGGCAAATAGTCTACCCGATAAAATAAATCGATTGTTAACGACTACAGAATCGAGTCCACCCCATCTCTAGTTATTGCGTCCCATCTCTAGTTATCGCCACAATAGCGTCCTCTCGTTAGGCCGCGACACTGACTGTAGTGCCTAATGGCGCGTCGTGCTGCCAATTCCTGGCTTAAGGCTCTTTCACGACTAGCAGGCGTTAGCACGCATTACTTTAAATGTGTTTTCTTTTATGGCAATACTAGAGTTGAGAGTATTGTCATTTTGAGAGTAGATTCACGTTTTATTGTTGAGTACCAGTCCTAATAGGAATGGGTCAACTTTAATGACGTTTTATAGATGATTTTCTTTAGGGAAAACATAATTATAAGACATTAAAAGTAAACTCAATTTGCAAAAATTATTTTCCCATAATTTAATTTATGATACGGCAACAACCATGATCCTGGACCTTGGAATCCACTCACTTGCACCCACAAGTAAGTGGATTCCAAGAGATTCAAATCCTAATAAAAATGAATATTATGCAACTTTTTAGCATATAACACCCATAACAATCTGCGCCTGACCACGAATAAACGCGCAACAAGAATTCTAATCGCGAAACCAATAAATGTTTAATACAGCTGGCAACAATGTAAACAAAACCATGAAAATGTTTAGTGTCGCTTTATATCTGACTCATATGTTTTTTATCAAGAGAGTTTAGTGCGAAGTTTTAGACGGATATGAGCAAGAAAAGGTGTTTCTAATCAAACCATGCGTTTGCGCAACGCGTTGATGTCTTTTGTAAGGAAGAGGAGGCGGCGCCCGCGCAAGCGTGGTAATTTCCGACTTTTTGCAATTTTTATTATGTTTCTAATTAAGAACTTCATAATTTACCGTAGTTTTTGTGTTGCTGCAGGATAAATAAATTAAATTATTTACAAGTTTCTTAAATGTTTGGAAGTAAATGTTTGAATCAAGTTTCCAAATTGATCATAATATGCGTGCCGCCTTATGAAAGTAATACATAAATACACATATTTACCACAAATGGCATTTGCGTGTAGGTGCAAACTGTCATACTTTTCCATAACTATATTCAGCTTGCATATTTGACACAAAACATGGATTTTATCTTTCAAGCTTACGTATCAGTCACTTTATTATTAAGCCCACCATACAAGCTTTCCTAAATTTAGAGCTTATTGTGTCTCAATTTATTGTAAGGGGTCCTCAGCCTGAGTGCATACCACAGCCTACGCGGATTATATAAACAAAGCAGATATCGTCCCATTACGAAGGAGTTATGGGTCATTTAAGTAGTCAATTATATTGAGTATTGCTCAAGTGAGTTTTCTCCTTATTCTTAATTACTTAAGTTATAAAACAGAATAGCCAGTTGTTATTAACAATAAGTCTATTGTTATTTATAATTACTTGTTTAATTTTCTCGAGTTTAACTTAGTATTGTACCGGTAAAGCTCTGAGCGGTTAGTTGAAGTGTTTTATTACCTGTTTATTTTATTTATCGGTTCCTATGTAATAACTAGTAGATATTGTAAGTAACTGTTAGTTAGTTATGAAGGACGCCTTTTTTATACAATAGTGTACATGTAAAACGTGGACATTACTGTGATATTTATTAATACACCGTTATTTCTTTAATATTCATCATCTGCCTAGCCTTTTCACAACTATGTTGGGGTCGGCTTCCAGTCAGTTCCAGTAGTTACCGGATGCAGCGGAGTACCGGTATTATACATGGAGCGAGTGCCTATCTAACCTTCACAACCCAGTTAGTACTGGGTAATACGATACCCCTTAGTAAGACTGGTTGTAAGACTCCTTGGGCCACTGACTACCTGTAACGACTGTCAAAGATATACAAATGACAGCCGGGACCAACTGCGTTAACGTGCTTTCCGTGGCATGGAGGAAACTCGGTATGTAATGGGTGGTCACCCATCCACAGACTAACTTAGGCAAGCACGGCTTAACCTAAAAATCGATCCGAGCGGCTGTTATTATTGAATGTTAGGCACGCGCGCGCGGTGGGCGTTATTTCTTTAATATTGTGTTTCATAAATATTTTTGGTAAGCTACCTAATTTCAACATACCACTTATGCTTCGTTGTCATAGCATGGTCTTTTCCCAGTTATATTTGGTTCGGCTTCCGGTCTTATTAGATGTCACCACATACCAGTATTTCACATGGCGTGAATTCTTTATAATACCTCGACATCCTAGTTACTTTGAAACTCTTTACCCCTTGGTAAGACTGGTTGTACGGGCCACTTATAAACAAACTGACATAAAACATCCTTTCATACTAACACTGTATTCCTATATAATCAATAAATTAGTTTCCAACAAAATTAATTAAAGGCTCTAACTGTATATCAACGCTGAATCATCCGAAGGTCAATACCGACACGTGCATGAAATCTTTATTAGTCTAGCTATCTGTCGGTAAGTGCAACATTCAGTCATGTCGATTCATTAAAATCAATAATGACCACTGCATTCAATTGTATTACGATTTTTGTTTCATTCATCCATTTCTCGTAATAAGGTAGGTAGTAGTCATTGTCGTTCTCAACTTATGCGTTTCTTTCAGAAGAGAACCACTTTTCACCCTTATGCCCTTAGTAATAAGGTTGAAAAGTGGTCGCCCGTTAGTGGACTCGTTAGTACGCAATCTTTAGCTAAATTAATTATTATTAAGACCCGAACTCATCAAATACTCAATCAATAAAGTGACTACCAAAATCAAACTTTAAATTAACTTCATTCACTTTGTCAAATGGGATTATGTAAATATCTCAATCAAATCAAGATTATTTTTCTCAATCAAAGCCCCAAGTCAAGGTTTAACTTAATCAAATCACCATCTTAATAGTTATTCAAATAAATGACTTTCAATGATGGCAGGTTAAAATGGGCCTTCATATTATTTTATCTATACTTATATTATTCATGTGAAAGTAACTCTATCTGTGTATCACATAATAGTTAATGTTATAGAAATACATTCAGCCCTTAAAGCTTCAATAATTTAGAAGATTGCTGACGTACACACGAATTACATTCAAATTCAAATTCATTTATTCATTTTGTGAACATAGGGTAAAAAAATATACAGATGTTATATAAATAAGTGTTGGTCCATACTATGTCCCGCCAGAAGGCATACAAAATAGTGTGTTCAAATGTCAATTTACAAAATAAAATGCAAAAAATAAAGTTCAAACTAAGTAGAAGATGTCACAATAAGCTTCATGTCAAACACTAAACGCTAATAATAATAACACCTGAGGAGGCTCTCGCTGGGCAGCTGGATCAAGCGCTTGTTAGGAGGTTCCTCTCTCAAGAGCCCTGACCACCGGTAGCTCGGACCCTGTTCCCGATGCCGGTGGGCTACTATTTTTTATACTTTTAAATGTTTTTTTTTTATAATTGTTTTATATTCTAATATTTAAAAATATAATTAATGTGTGTAAAGATAAATAAAGGAAATAATATATCAATAAATTAAAACGGCACATAAACAAGTATCAATCAATCAAATCTTATATAATATTAGATGAAATACACAGTAAAATATGATAAAAACGATCAATTCAATATCATAAGGGAAACAACATTTTTCAGACAGATTTAAATTTAAATAATAATTATTTTAATTTGTATTTAAGATATATTTATTGACAGAATAATACGCCACGTTACAATTCGTATAATGGACAAATCATTATGACCGTTGCAGGATTTTTTTTGCCTGGTGGCCTTTTTTGACCCCCTGTACGCATATCGATGAAATTTAGCACCCAGTTAGACTATGACCCGGATTAAGAAATCAGACATATTTAGAAGACTCTTTATCCCGGTAGTACAGTCCTGTGTAATATTTTCCGACATCCACACGAATCAAGCCACTTTCAAAAGATACGTTACCGTTGAATCTGATGTATATCTAGACTACCATTAAGTAACCAGGCGCACTCATTATTAAGCACACGACCAATACCCTCATCCATAGTCGGTTCCGTTTTTACGGTCGCCCGCCGTCTGACCTCACTGCCCTTAGGTCAGTTTCCAACCCACATTAATGTACCAACAAAACATAGTATTAGAAATATAGTAATATAAGTTATATAGGTAATATAGGTAATCTCTAACGACTGACCTACCGACCGACCTTAAGCTGGTCTCAGGAAGTACGTGATTTTACGTAATAAAACACTTCGATATGGTCAGTTCACCCTATTTTTTTGCCAACCACAGAACTTAATCGGTCGATCTGATGTAGGTCGGGGGTATAAATTGTATTTGTGTTGTTTTTATATCGGAATGGCGTATCGTAATCCCATGGTTGTTTGAAAAAGAGGGTTCTTGGCAACAGTGTTTTAAATGGATTAGTGGTCGCAGAATGAGACTTCTGGTACCTACCTCGTAACACACGTCGTGCTTGCAAAATCAGCCTATAATGTTCCCACTGCTGGGACACATGGCCTCCTATCTATGAGAGCGAATGGGCTATAATCAGTTGCTAGATGTCACATGTCTTCGAATTTTTTGGTTCTAGGACATGCCGGTTTCCTCACGCTGTTTTCCTTCATTTTTGAGAGCAGTGGTTATGTAGTGATAAATTACACAAGGTAATGCGCCTGCCTGGGTTTGAACCCACGACTTTGTTTGTAAGTCGGGGCCGCCACCACTGGGCCACCGCTGCTCTAGTCGTCGTGCTTGACGCAGGTCTAATGGATGCCAGCCGACATTTTTAGTAGTAATTTCTCCGTTCTGTGAGTCATAAAAATCATACCCTCGTCAGTCAGTTCTAAAGGTCATACCTGAAGTAGATTTTTAGTTTAGATTCGAGGTAGGTTATACAACTTTGACGTATTACCACATAATTTAATAAATCATTTTGCCTTATGGTCAGTTGACCAGTTTTTTGGCGACCAAACAAACCTAATCGTTCACCCAGATGTAGGTCGAAGGTAAACTATGTTTTCCATTATTCATGTCCAATTGTTCTAAGTTGTGACGGAAAATCGTTAGCGGTGACTCATTAAAGAAATTCGACCGGTCTCGAGATCCTGGTTCTCGATAACGTTGTTTGCAGTACCTATATCGATTGCAAAGGAATTTCGATTTGAATAATATTTTGTATATCGATATAAATCGGTCTTTATCGTTCGGTATTTTGCGGCGCCTTTGTGAAGTCTGTTACGCATCATGTTGATGTCAACTTAATTATGTTTGGTAGTTGGGACCTTATATAGGAATTTTGTTGTGGTTTTCGAAGGCGTAAAAACTTTTTTGTAAAATGGTATTCGACTGAAAACTTACGAATAGTCTGTTTATCTGTATACAAAACATTTTATTTCGGAAATTTATTTTTTAACCGTATAGAGGTTTATTATTACGACTGCTGATTTGATTGGACAAACAGATATAAGTTCAAAGAACTCTGACTTTTTAACAGACAAAACATGACCTAAATAACCTCCTCCTTTTGGAAGTCGGTTAAATATTTAAATGGACATTGCGTCACCAACTATACTTTTACAATTCGTTATTACTTGCTACAAACAAATAATAAAAAGTAATAATAATCAATAACACATGAAGCTTTTATTCAATTCAAAATTCTAAACCAGGCTCCAAATGTATTGTCAATTTAGTCACGTATTAACTAAAAACAGCGTCCTTGAGTTACAAAAGTTTTCAAACAAACACTGTATAATGTGACACACACATGCAATAGTATATAATAAAATACATTCATTCAAACATTGACCCCTGGACGATCGATAACAAAGAATACATCGTTTGAATTGACCGATGTAGAACGAAACCTTTTAATTATTAATGGAAAGTACTTGCAATTGAGGACATCGTTTTCAGTACCTAAGTATATTGGAAAACATAACTGCAACACTGTTCTTTTTTTAAAACACCTCCGATGTGTTTAGAAGATTTATAGTCCAGATTATTAAGCTCTATGTCGCCAACCATAATGTTCGACCCAAACTTTCAAGTAGGTAACTCTCTGGTAATATTTTTGTGCTTGAAAATAACTAACCCACACCGAGTCTACGTGGTAGGTTATGAACTTAAGACCAGTGATCGGATAATCGGGCGCTAATATACCTAAACTTCACTTTTATTGAAAGTATAATACGGACATGCTTTTCGGAATACCGGAGTAATTTTTCAAAAGCCGATTCTGATGGAACTTTCCTTTGTTTTGAATAAAATATAGATACAAAATCAAAATAACCACTGCTTTAATTTCATTAAGTTTGTTACAGTTGTTTATACAAAATTGTTCAATCCTGGGAACTCGGGATTACTTATTTATTCAGAAAGGAATGTCCTTATTATTCTTTCACGGGTAGAAGTTTAGGTATATAAGCGCCCGATTATCCGGTCACCGGTATAACATGACCCACTCCCTATTAAATAAAAGGAGGCCCCCTAAATCTCTATTAAATAAGCATCAGAATTGTGCGCAGGAGACGTTATAGGCAAATAAAAGCAAAGACAAAACAAAAACGCAAAAATAATAACAAATTCTCAAAAAAAATAAAGTATTTATAATTTATGAAAGTTCACCTAAAGCGTTTACCATAGTACAATTGTTCCTTTCAAAGCACATAACCAAATGAAAAACATAGTATTTTGTAACTTATCACCTCTAATGACAATATTAGCCCCTCAAACAAACCCGTACACTGTCAAACAAAAAAGCTTAACCCTCAAACACCGCGTAACATTTAATTTAGTAAACATTCAAGGTTACGTTACAAGTGTTACGCTTACAATTTGAACGTTATTGGTCGCGTCTGATAGCATCGAAATGATTTCGTAACCTTCGGGGCGAGTGGTGGTTATCACGCGACGGCGACGGGTTAACTCCTGGCCCTTTGTCACGATTTTAACTTACGTATATCGTGTGTACGGCGGGTAATGAACGCAATTCCTGAAAGTGATTTGTTCAACAATCTACTGAATAAATCAATCGAAGACAATATTATAATTAACACTAGAAACGGGATATTTACCATGTCCACTGTTTGTTTTGAGTTCCCGATATTTCGGCGCTGTTGCAAGCACCATGATCACGGATAAACTGAAGTTATTGCGGGTGGGTGTTTATGAGCAGACAAATCGGTCTACCCTCTTTCTTGTTCGTTTTTTGCACTCAGTACCGCTACCACTGTCACTCGCAACTCGATTCTGTTCCCGACATACGAAACTCACTGTGGCACTTTTTAGGTTTTTACACAACTGAACCACTGGATTCCATGCTCTCGACAGTTGAAACACATCCTCCCGGTTGAAGTTCCTATATTTGGTGATCTCGATAGCTTCTCTCACCAGTCTAGGAATATAGTGGCGTTCTGTCGAGATGATCTAAGGGCTATGTAGCTCAATCCAGTGGTTCGATCCTGACTCCAAAAGATGTTGAGCTATGGCCGATTTTTGAATGTCATTGTTTTTCACCGCCCTGACTTGGACATGGACAGTGGACATGGTAAATATCCCGTTTCTAGTGTTAAATATAATGTTAGTGACCATGACAGTTTAAAAACTTAATCGAAGACAATTCTTGAAAAAGCGACTTTGAAGAGAGTGAAGCAAATACGCAAGCTTTAATGGTTAGGTAAGTTTTTTCTGCTCTGCTCCACTCCTGGGCAAAGACCTCCCTCTACAGTTCCTGACAACCTGACTGATCCTGACTCCAGTTCCGACGAAATTAATAATACCTACTCATAATTCATTACCTTCCATGAAACATTATAGATCCTATGATGACTGATAAGTCAAGATATGTATAAAACTAAACTCTGATTGGATGACTAGATCTAAACAACCAAAATATTGGTAGCACATATGCAAAGAGATACCGATATAATTGGGTATTCATAAAGTGGGATAATTATAATGAAATTTTCTTCTTTGTGACAATTCTACGTGTAACCCATAAATGTTTTTGTTTGTTCTTTCAGTATACACATTGTAAACATGGTATGTTTCGTTTTCCTAAATAAATAGTTTCTACTAAGTGTGGAGCAAGTGTATGGTGCCTATGTTTGCTAAGTTCCATGGCCATGGAGAGTTTGGTCTCGGTTCATATCTTAAGCCCAAGTAGGTATGTAAAGTTTCAAGGTTTTCGGTGAAACTTTAATTTTCTCATTCTTGCGTCAAAAAATACTATACGTTTTAGAAATTTGTACTTAAAATTAATTTAACACTTACTTGAATATTACATTAGGTATAGGTTTTATATTCATTACCGTTGAAATCGTTCAAAACTGTGTTCACTTTCACACCACTAGCTAATAGCGGCCTTGAGTAACTTTTGTTTTTGTCGGTAAAAGTAATTATTTCCCGGAAGGTGTAGTCATTACTCACACAAGTTTCATAATGTACTACCAACAACAATTTTTAAACAGACAGGTCCAAACAATATATTGCAGTCATAAAATAATTCAAAGTATTTTATATAACGGTATAAAGCATAAACCATGTAGAATGCAGATTTCATCAAACACCATGTAGAATTGAAATACAACTTTCATCAACGAGAATTGACACACCATGTAAATCATTAAATCACCGGAAAATTCAACTTTTTTAACTAACTGCGGTCATAGCCAAAATCAAGTTGTATCAAAATCGTATGTGTGTATGTACATAATTATGAATGGGATATGATATGCAATAAGAGGTCTAAGAAAGCACTGATAGATTGTCATCATATCTATGCCCCCTATGTTTATAAAGATAATAAAAAACCGGCCAAGTGCGAGTTGGACTCGCGCACGAAGGGTTCCGTACCATTATCTATAAAAACGACAAAAAAATCATATCTGTTGTATGGGAGCCCCCTTAATATTTTTTTTTTAATTTTTAGTATTTGTTGTTATAGCGGCAATAGTAATACATCATTTGTGAAAATTTCAGCTTTCTAGCTATCACGGTTTATGAGATACAGCCTGGAGACAGACAGACAGACAGACAGCGAAGTCTTAGTAATAGGGTCCCGTTTTACCCTTTGGGTACGGAACCCTAAAAAAAGGAGATGATTCTGGTGATAAGATTTTTGATTTGATTTTCTTTACTTCTGCCCGCGCCTTCGCCCGCGTTAATTATTTTGTATTTATAATAGTAGAAAAAGTTAGATTGTGCTTGCTTTGAGTCGTCTGTCCTATAAAGTTCACCATTCATTTTTTTTTTCTTAATCGAAGTTTATTTCTGTTGCTTCTGATCAATCATACCCTTATGCATTGTCACAATAATTTCAACAATCAACGATTTGGCAGCTACCGATTGTCAGCCCTGATTACTTCGTTATCCCAATTCAGATATAATCTCGTGAGAATTGACATGCCATGTCAATAGATTGGTACCAGACAGCTTATAATTTAATATTGTAGGTTTGCTATTAAATAAGACTAACTTCGAAAACATTTCATTCATGTATATTTTGTAAATTTATAACTGGTTGCAAGACTAACGTTTCATAATTATGACATACTAGCTTATGCCTGCGGCTTCGCCCATCTGGTGTTCGGTAGCTGTCCCACGTGATCATGCAACCGGGATAAAAAGTACCCTATATGCTAATCCAGACTATAATCTATGTCTGTGCCACATTTCATCCACATCCGTTCAGCCGTTCTGACGTCATTGAGTAACAAACATCCATCCATCTAAACTTTCGCATTTATAATAGTAATAAGAATGATTTGGCGATTTTTTCATGGAGAAATGCAGATACTTTTTTTCTAATTATAACCGGCAGCATAGGGTTACGGGGTATGAAAATACCAAGATTTTTACCAACTCAGTCATCTTCTCTGACTATCGAAACGACGAAACGTAGGCACATTCTGTGATTTTATTTTCAAAACTGACTCAAGTTTCATCAACATTGAACTTACTCACCTTCAACCATTTCCAATGACTTTAAATTCCAGTGGGCAGTTCTCGGAACTGACGCCATAGTTCCACAAAATATACAATTCAAAAAACGAAAGTAGTGTTAATAGATAACGTAGATAAGCCGACTTTCTGACTAAGTAACAGTCTAATTCAAATGACGTTAGTAAAAATTTCTAAAGAAAAAATAATAAAAGAAGGTACTTTAAAGAATAAACCAACTAAAGCATTATAGCACCCTCATAATAATGTCATTATTAACCTCAACACAGAGGTCGTCAAATGTCACTATTGCGTGGGAGGCCTCATAGCCCCTAGGCAGTATAAGCACTTACTCTTTGTGGAAATGCCCTATGGTTCGTCATTAAAGGCTGAATCATAGCCAGTTCCAATATACATGAACATTTTGACGTCATAACTCATGAATAATGAAATGACCTTTATATTATTCCGTTTCGGAGTGACGTCACGGATTTATTACCATTTTATTGTCGTTTCGATACGACGAATCCTTTTTGGGTGATTAAATCGTAACGGTATTGGAAATATGATAGTCATGCGTTTGAATGGTATTAATATTCATAAATAAATTTAGGTCAGACAATTGTTATTTTATTTTACAATGACTATTTGGTCCGGATATATGCAATCAGGTCATATAGGTACAGATAATTATCAAACATTTGTTTCGCATAACTGGCGAAATGTGTGTGAAAAGCAGTGCCCTCTATTATCTGAACCGTCTTACCCGGAGTATTCCCATCTGTCCCCAAATGGGGGACAAATGGGAATTTTCGTCTTATCTGTCCCCAAACTTACATATGTTTTTTTTTATTAAAGTGTTATCCCCAAATTAGGGCAGATGGTCCTCTTTTCTGTGATATGGGATGGGTCAGATAATGGAAGGTGCTTCAGATTTGCGATCACTAGTTCAAAGTAATCAGCTTGTCAGAAACAAGAATTCGGACTAGTATAGACGAAATAGGAGGGACTGAATAACCCCATATTCAGGCCCACCTATTTAGTATTGAACCAATACTTTTATAATTATTTAATGACTGCAAGTCTTTGCTACACACTATTATAAAATACATAGCTTTTTCTGCATACCTACCCCAATAAGGTCTTCGTTATAAAGTATCTATTGATCTGAATAAGGCATCGTGATCTCAGATACTAATAATCACGACAAAGTTCTTAACGTTCTTCACTAAGACCTTGCTGAATGATTTCTGACTGATGTCATACGTCATGGGAACTCGTGACTAAATAAGAACAGCCGCTCGGATCGATCTTTAGGTTAAGCCGTGCTTACCTAGGTTGGTCCGTGGATGGGTGACCACCCATTACATACCGAGTTTCCTCCGTGCCTCGGAAAGCACGTTAAGCCGTTGGTCCCGGCTGTCATTTGTAGATCTTTGACAGTCGTTACAAGTAGTCAGTGGCCCGAAAATCTGACAACCAGTCTTACCAAGGGGTATCGTATTACCTAGCACCAACTGGGTTGTGGAGGTCCGACAGGCAGTCGCTCCATGTAAAATACTGGTATTCAGCTGCATCCGGTTAGACTGGAAGCCGACCCCAACATAGTTGGGAAAAGGCTAGGCAGATGATGATGATGATGATGTGATACGTCATGGGAACTATAATATCAGAGGCCTTTGATGCATGAAGTAGTTCGACCGACATCGACATTGAAGCATCGTCTCTCAGTAAAAAAGTTTACTTTTCTGCTGAAGTTTTAATGTCAAAGTGATATAACGATTTTTTTTTGTGTGCAAATCGTCATGGATGTCCTCTGCCATGGGATGGACAGAGAGGTCTTTCAGACTCTTACTGCCACATGGTCGTCACTTCTGGCTTGGGTGTGGGGATATTATTTGCAATCTCCAAAATCACCTCAGCCGAAATTTATTTAACCAAAATAGAACATGCCCGTGTGTTACTTACATAAATACGCAAATAAGAAAGAAAGAAAACATGTTTATTTGGCACATGCCACAAAACAAAATAACACAATATGCAATAAAAGAAATAAAAGTCAAATCTAAACAACAACAAAAAAAGTATTTAACATTGTTCGCCAAATAGGCCCAGTTCAGCAAACTGCCGGGCAGCTAGCGCCCGACGCTGGTTTTCAACTGGACCTGAGGTAGTGACGAGACGGACGTAACTTATGTACTCACCCAGACATACCTACTACTACTAAATCTATCAAAAATGTCTAACAAACAAAACCATACATGTGCCTAATTAATGCTAGACACACCGTCTCCCTCACGACACAGAGATGTGACTGATAAATCGCAGAATTCCAGACACAATGGGTCGCCGAGCTAAAAAAAATGTATCACTCCATCCATCGGCATTTGGTTGGTCTCTTAAAATTCTACGCGCGTCTTCTGACCATGGCATTTTTGTTAAGACTGGAGACGTAAAATGTGCGGATTCCCATGTTTTGGGGCCGACAACCTCCCACCGTGAACTTGGTAACTACGTAGAAACATTCTTAAACGCTTTAAGATCAAATGGTCAAAAAGGTTTTTTGCCATTTGTAATTTCGGTTGGCCTTTACGCAGCGTTGATATTTGACGCTTTTTCTTGTTTTGTCTTTAGTTTGGGGCCGGCGCACAATGAATTGTCCATACAAACGTAATACCAAAATCATTTTCAGTTTGAGCATATTTCCACCTGATTATGATGTTATTCGGAACAAGACAGTAATTACCTAGGTTCCCATTTGTTTTTTTTTGCAAAATACTTACTTGGAAAGAATTGTAAGCCAATTGAATTTCTCACATTTTTACAGTATAAATAAGATGTTTTCATCTCATCTGTTCTATAATAAAAACGGTTATATTTTTAATATTGTTTATTTCGAAACATGTCTCATATTGTTAGGTTACAAAATATAAAAAAATAAATTGAAAAGCATTGATTTTTCATTCATCATTTTTGGTATTACGGCAAACATTCAAATTACTCACAAATGTGCAGCGGCCAGTCGTGCTATCGCATCAAACATTGTGTTTGAGCGGGCCGCGGGACAGATCTTTGGATGTGTTGACGTGGTGTAGTGACAAATATAAAAGTGTGCGTGGGCACGCGCGACTAGGGCTAGGTGCCTACTCACACACTCAGCTCTCGCCCGCGAAAACAATTATTATACAGTAAAAAAGGCAATGATGCCACAAAATATGGGATTCAAAATGAACCCATCGCACTTGCAACTCAATTTTGAAGCAGATTTCTTCAACTGATTGAGCAGAAATTTTGCACACACCTTTGGTTCTGGTGACAATACATTTTTATGACAGATTTTACTTCATCCTGCAGCCAGGATCGTCTCCTAACGAGAGAACTCCTCAACGTATAATAGCGCGGACACGAAACTTTGTATACGCGTTCACTTTTAATAGATAAAGATGATTTCTATCATGAGCTCATCCTGCAGCCAGGATTGTCTTCTCACGAGGGAACTCCTCAACGGTTAGTAGCGCAGACACGAAACTTTGTATAAGCGTTCACTTTTGATAGATAAAGATGATTTCTATCATGAGCTCATCCTGCAGCCAGGATTGTCTTCTCACGAGGGAACTCCTCAACAGTTAATATTTAATTTACTTGTTTATCTACACAGGTAAATCTCGCGATAAGATTTTATATTATATAAATTGTGTAATGACGTTTTATGTTGATAGTAAAAGTTTTAAAGGAAACATTTATTTTATTCTTTTTAGCGCATTTAAATAAAAGCTAGTTTTAAAAAAAAGTTTTTTATTGCAATACAATTTGTTACTCACTAGCAGTGCAGCGCTGCAAGCAAACCGCCTGCCGTCCAGACCCGCGGGACCGGGCTTGAAAAATTGGCGGGCCCTGACCCCGAACCTGGGTACGCCCTTTTTTTTGGGATGGGAAATCATCAATGACTCATCCCGCTCTGGGCGGAGCGGGAGTGTCAGACTTTTACTGACTAAAACAGTAAAAACCATCCATGTTCCTTCTTTTGCCTTTTGTATTCCAGGGCCGCGGTATCTCTCTCGAATAGTTCCGCAGCCCTGGCAGGCATCGGCCCTTGCAGGCCCCTCCTGTTTGCTGACATCTCTTTGAGGCGCGCGTGGAACATGAACGCGCCGTCTACACGGCAACCTGGGTACGCCCATGGCTTCATATTGAACCATCTGGGTTGTTTATCGACGAAAAACTACATTTTCTCGGAGCAAGCCCAGATGGTTTGATAATTGATGACGCTATCGTCGAAATAAAGTGCCCTGCAAGCGCAGAAAACTTTACGCCAGCTGAATCAATAGATGAAAAAAAAATACCTTTTGCACTAAGGATCCGACTAATATACCTAAATAAAATAAAAAAGTCATAATTATTTTTATCAAATACAGGGACAGCTTCATATAACCAAACGTAAATACTGTATTTTTTATCGTGTGGAGATGAATTCTGGAATTCTATCGAATTCAAATTAGAAGAATGTTATTTTAAATGCAGATTGCCTAAATTAACAGATCCTCGTTTGCCTAGAAATCTGCCTAGTTTTGAGATATTCTAACACTTGAGATAAAAACATTGTAGACAAATTTCCTAAAAACGCATTACTATTCTGCACATAAACTAACGATTGCCCAAAGTAACTAAAAAAAATAAAGCAAATAATGAACATGATAACACAATGATAGTTACTAAAAAGAAATGCGTTTGTCGATACGAATGAATGGTAACCTATAGCTATAGGATAGTAGCGAGGTAAACAATATTCACACATGCTCACGCGCTGCTTCGAAACGCGCTAGGAAGTGTGAAACAGAGATAGCAATATTTCGACGGATTTTTGCCTTCGCTTCGAATTGCAGTTGCGAGCGGCCTCCGCCGGATTCTTAAGCTGTTTTACTTCAACCGATAACGAGCTGTATTTGTCATTTCTTTAGTAAATCTTAAATGCACTCTGTTACTCTATACTACTTTTTACCTTGGGACCACTCTGGACTTGTGATACTGGACAGAGCCCAATGAAAACTGTTGGAGGAAGCCTATGCCAAAAGGCGCACTGAATTACGCGATAAAGTATGGATGAAATTTTAAATAATTATACTGATAAAGTTGTAAAGTACGAAATTTGGAAGCTAAAGCTATTATTTAATTAAATTAAATGCCCTTTAACTAACATCCTAAATCGCTGGGCCTAAAAGTAAAAAATAACATTTTGCACAAATAAAACCAAGACAACCATTGGAAAGAATTATGAAAAAATAATTCTACAAACTGTTAAATAACAACTGTTAAATAGCAGTTGAAAATTAGCATTGATAGTTCAGCAAGTTCGTCATTGATATCCCATCACACGTCTTATACTGATTTCCTTTCAACCATTTTCAAATCCCAGCCTTTCTTGAACCCATTAACATAAAACGATAACTAATAAGAATGTCGGTGCATATTGGGATCTAATGCAACGACCACTAATGCATTGCACATGCAAATATGACCCAATTACATGAATTCTCAAGCATTGGTTTGCATAAAAAGTAAACAGTTACTAAACGGTAACTGGCTTGCGTGTGCCCAATGTTAGGAACAGCCTAATGACTGAACTTTAATGAACTATTAAACTATCTCCTGCATTCAAATTCAGAGAAAAGCAGGTTTTAATTATGGTCTCTGACGTGAATGCTCATTATTTGATAATTTTGACTGCATAAGCACAGCCTTTTATCCACCACGCGGGCCAGTGCGGGTTGGTAAATGTCGAATGTCTTCGAATTATTGGTTCTAGGACATGCCGGTTTCCTCATGATGTTTATCTTCATCGTTTTGAGAGCCGTGGTGATGAAATAAATTACACAATGTAATGCGCCTGCCTGGGACTCGAACCCACGACTTATTGCTCGTAAGTCGTGGGTTCGAGTCCCCGCCATCACTGGGCCACCGCTGCTCCCTGTAACGGGCTTGTGTGTATCCAATGTTAGGAATAGCCTAATAAACTTTAATGAACTATTAAACTATCTCCTGCATTCAAATTTAGAGTAAAACACGTTTTAATTATTGCCTCTGACGTGAATGCTCTTTGATAATTTAAACTGGACTGGTGGCAATTAAGATCAAGCTCAAGAGCTTGATTAAAGCAATGCTTATTGACCCATCATATCGATGGCACATAGTATTATGTTAATTGGTAAAATAATACATTAGTTTTTCAGCCCTTAAAGTTAAACACAGTGCATACTGAAAACAAAACAATTTTACCTGGTGTTGAAGCAAATAAACACGTTTCCATACCAAAACAATTATATTGATAATTGCTTAATGGCTTAATTGCCAAGAACCTTGACTAATATCTGAGGAGGCTCTTGTTAGGCAGCTGGATGAAGGACTTGATTCAGAAAGCGGTATTGTTAGGAGGTTCCTCTCTCTGGAGCCCTGACCGCCGGGGTAGCTTGGACCCTGTACCTGATACCGATATGCTACAATATTTTTAAAGGTTTTTTTTTAATATTTAAAAATGTAATGAATTTGTATAAAGATGAATAAAGGAAATATTAATAATAGTAGTTTCATTTTATTGGCCACAAGCGGCGCTAGCATCTATTACTTGTATTTGTCTATATTTCGATTTCTGTTAACTTATTCTATGTACGGTGTTTCATTTCAACATCTGGCATAGACAAAATAGTTTTGATTTTTCGGTACCCATGTTTTGTCGACTTTGACTGCAAGACGATGAGTAAACTGTATTTTAAACTTAAACCGTCATTATTTTCATAGTAGCATTTTGTCTATTATGCAGACAGGCTTGAATCGTCTGCAGATAGCTTAATACTTCAATAAAAAGCATTAAACCGTACAGTCCGTTTAAATTTAATTGCAAAAGCTTCTAGTTTTCCTATAATAAAATACTGTACCTTCAGAAACTTGTTGTAAATAATCTTGATTCAATTTAATTACTGATTAAGTTTGCAAAAGACAGTAAAGGAAACGGTAGATGAAAGACTATACTGTAACTATGCAATATCTACTTTATTACAGTAAATAACTACGATAGTTTCCAATTGAACTCACTTCCACTTAGCGAATAAATCAACTTTACGCTTGTATAAATTAAGTTGATTTCTGAATGTCCAGTACTTTTGAAAGGGATATAAAGATGTTTGATGTTATAGTGTAAACTGAACTTTATGTGTGAGCATTAAACCCATTATTCCAAAAACACATATTTGTTTACCGCTTTTGGAAATTAAATTGCAAACGCAGGATAGTTAAACTCGTGGGTAGTATTTTGCACATTAATTCGATTACAAAGCCATCTAAGTTGGTTATGTACTTTGACAATCGAGTGTCTGAGCTGTTCAATCTTCAGTACAACTGATTGCATTTCGTTTCGATGTTAGGTGGACTGTTTAACCACTGATGAATCTTTTTATGAGTGCGTGGGTTCACAGGGAAACTAGACAGATTTCTATTCAATTAACAGACTAGTTCGGATCTGATGTACTCATTGAGAAGGTTTGTTTTTATATAACAGGCAATTTTAAACCCTATTTTAGAATAAAAATACAGTTTGACCAAAAAAGAAGGAAATGCATAAGTAAGCACATTACCACCATACATGAGTAATGTAAAAATCATGCTGACTTATGATAGATGTATGTACCCAAGAGCTATAAAATGCACTTCCTTATAATAGTAGATACTTAATTGCGTCTAGATTCCATCCTTTTCTTGCGTTTTGGCCAAGTAATGCTTGGCATACAATGAGCATCAATCATTGCTTTAGTTAGAGTACCGTATATTGCATTCAATAGCAATCTAGCTCTTAGTATACTGTTATCATTTGTCCAGATTGATAAATTCCCATTAGAAGTCCGTCTGGGAGCATCTAGCCAGCATTCATAGAAAATAACAGTATATGAGCTAATACATTTTTACAATGTGCGATATAATTCAAGATGACATTATCTGAGTTAGCGTTAGAGTGCGCCGGCGCCGCCACGCCGTATAAATTTATTTATAATGTCTAGTCATTGAACAGATTGGCGGAGAAGTACCACTTTTAACTTACAACTTAAAACTTACATACAACTTAAAAAAGCTTGAAAAAAAAAACATTTACACCAGACTTAGCTTGTTGATATTTTATTCATAAGTCATGTGCCGCCGGCTCCTGGCTAAGATTTTGCCTAGGCCTGGAAAGCGATGAATAAGATCAACGATGGGACGAACGTTCTTCCTAGAAGAGGGATCCTGCCGTTTTGCCGAAAAGATTTTGCCAAATTTTCATTACCCAAACAAATTTTAGCAACCTTTTTTTATGCCAATGTAATATTTGGAATAATTTTAGTACGCACATTTTCATTTGGTCAAATGTTTACTTGGCAGATTATTACTAAGGATAATGTCATTAAGGCTTTTGGTCTTTAATCAAATGATTTATTACAGCAAACAAAATTAAGACAATAAACGTTTAGTCAAATGATTTGTTATGACAAAAAATATAAAGGCAAAAATTTTGGAATGAAGACATAACACAAATTGATTTAATATAACGTAATTGAAATTTAACAGATGCTGACAGAAACCCTAACCCTAGACGGTCGACGTCAGGGGCACCCCAAGGTTCGGTTAGTTAGGTTCCTGTAAACCTTGCAGACAGAAATAGGAGCCCCGCGCAGCGGGGATCCGTCGACCTGCTGACGGAAACGCTAACCCTAGACGGTCGACGTCAGGGGCACCCCGAGGTTCGGTTAGTTAGGTTCCTGTAAACCTTGCAGACAGAAATAGGAGCCCCGCGCAGCGGGGATCCGTCGACCTGCTGACGGAAACGCTAACCCTAGACGGTCGACGTCAGGGGCACCCCGAGGTTCGGTTAGTTAGGTGCCTGTAAACCCTGCAGACAGAAATAGGAGCCCCAACCGAATCCAAATAGGAGATTCCAACTAGTTAATAGTGCTTTTGACTGAAATGGTAAGTTTAAAATTGACGACACCAAATATTTGGCTTATTTAATTTTGCGTAAAATATGTTATACCAACTGAAATATTTGACTAGATAAAAAATGGTAAAAGTACTAGTTGGTGAACAAGTTATTGTTCAAACGTTCACTTGCCAAACATAGGTTTTCGTAACAATTATTTGTAAAGAGATTTTTTGGTAAGTAATAATTTGGCAAATGAAATTATGCGAAAATTTGTTTGGGAAGTGATAATTTGGCAATTTCTTTTCGGTCAAACAAGGGAGACCCCTAGAAGATGATTATTCACTCTTGATTTCATACTGACGTCAAGCATACCTTACTAACTTCAACTTATACACAAAAACGACGTGCTTTAAGATTTTCATGTCCCAACCCAAAGGTTCAATTCCTGAAAGCACACGTAGTCTGCGTCAGCAGCCTGCTTTTAATTTGCAGGGACTTTCATGAGTACCCCGAGACACATTGTCTGAAGCTATGAAAAAGTGAACCTTCTGCATTACCCCAAAAGTGGTTCAACCAGGTCGATAGGCTCGTTCAGTTCAATTAGCCACCGTCAGTTAGGCGTATGTGGCAAATGCACCGCTAGCTGCCAACTGATTAATTTACGGGCGTTGTCGCTGATTATAGTCAAGTCATGCAGTCCTAGTGATTCTGATGCACTAGGCAATTATTATGCCTGGTTGGAGCCAACTTTCGGATTTCTTTTGTTGGTGATTTCATTTGCTATGGTTTTGTTATTCTGATTACAAAGTAATTGTACATTGTTCTGGCCAAAATAGTAACTAATACTACCATCTGATTTTTACTCTATGTTTCACAAATGTTTACCAATAGCGTCTGTCTGTCTTCGTCATTTAAGCACCAATAGTCTGCTGTATCTTCATCCTTGTCTCTTATGGCAGAAATGTCACATTCCACCAAACAGATAGGTATGGCGTAATTTCCTGTTCCAGATTAATGTGTAGATTTTCATCGCCTGCTACAATGCCGCCTACATATAGGTATAATAAATTATGTAGATTTGGTTAAAAACATTACAATATTTTTAGTATTCTTGTTATCTTATCTGAATATCCCTCTTATGTCATTGTTTATAGCATCGTCTGAGGCAAAAGTTTTTTTACAGTGTTCATATATTTCCAGTTAATCATAAAATAATAAATCCTTTCACACAATAAAACTTCCATTCTTAATTCTTTCTTTTGCTTCTCTTAGAAATTGCAATTCATGTGGTCACTGACTCCACGTCTATTACGATAGCCGCGCACCGATAACTCATTCACATGCCCTTATAGGGTAAGCAGGATTGCAGCCCAGGGAACCACTCAGAAAATGCGGATAGGTACTATAAGCTTCATATTTTCGTTTTGAACAAAAAATGTTCGAGATATTACATTTTGTTGTGTAATATGTCTGGCGCCGCGAAGTGACATGATAGACGGATCTCTGGCTAGGAAGAAAGATAAAGAATGCCCATTTGTATTATTTATTTATTTGTCTACCATTAGGTTTTCAAAGAAATGTGTACTAATTTTTTATGTATCTAGTTCTTAGCCTCAGACATGTCCATTGACATTACTATTGATTTCAATTGAATTAATTATAAATTCTGGGCACTTTTCCTGCTGACAGCGATGCGGACGAGTTTGTGGACGCCCTGTAACCCTTTTCTACTTGTACATATTTATTAATAAGTATTATAGTTTTGTAGTTTGTAAATAATTTAACAATCTCCTCCCCCCGGACCACCGAATGGTGCAAACGTGTAGAAGACTGTATTGTTTTAATTTTCAAATAAGTAACTTAATAAAATATAATTCTTTACAAATAAATAAAAGTGAAAAAATAGGACAGCATAAGCACAGAGGAGGTGTTCGAACGTAAACAATTACCTACGTGAGTACAATTCACTCATTACCTGTGTCACCAAAATACCGGCGAGAACTTACTCCTAATAAACGTGCTAGCCTGGTACCTGACGTCGTCTCTCAACAAATCAGCGGACGCGCGCGCGCACTCCTACCTTTCACCTGCGTTATTTCGTCAAATCACCAGAAGTCACGCTGCCGGCTTATCCTAGATCGACGCCCACTTCGTTGCCATTGAGCGAAATAGGTCGCATAGACCCTCCCACCTCTCCCACCTGCCCCGGCGCATCTTTATAATTGGCAATCAACCTTTGACACTCATAATATCCTGGTAACTTGGACCTACGATCACATCAATATGAACAAATCAATTTCTGACGGAAACATTTGTGAAATGGGCATTGATGTCACCCCTCCTAACTTCGTTTCGCAACGCAAATTTAAAAGAATGAGGGATGAAGACCTACCCGCGGAATTTTGTAAATTCAAGGAGGAAATGAAAGAGTTGTTTCAGTCCTTCATAGAAACCCAGCAAACCGAATTAAAAAATATCACTGCCAATCTGAAAGAGATTCAACTTACAAATACTAACATAGAAACATCTATCACGTTCTTGACTAAACAAAATGATGAGTTCAAAAATAAGATAACGCAGTTAGAATTACAGGCAAAGAAAGATAAAGATTATATCATTGTGTTAGAGGATAGAGTTGAGGACCTGCAACGATGCTCGCGCAAGAATAATATCGAAATAAAAAATGTACCTAGGAAAAACCTGGAAACCAGAGATGACTTGATAAATATGGTACTCAGTTTGGCTAAGAATATCAATCTCGATATGAGTAAACGGGATATCAAGGACATCTTTAGATCGCAGGGGAAAAAGGAGGGGGTAAATAGTCCCCCCATCGTAGTGGAACTGGACTCTGCCATTCTAAAACAGGATTTGTTGAAATACACTAAGTCCTTCAACATAAGAAACAAAACGAAACTTCAAGCTAAGCATCTTGCTATCACTAGTAACGAAGACGCTCCTGTATTTATTTCGGAACAACTCACTCCACGGAACGCCCGCCTATTTTTCTTAGCCCGGGACCTAGCTAAATCAAAGCAGTATAAATTCTGCTGGACCACATTTGGTAGAGTTTTTCTGAAAAAGGACGAGGATGCTAAGGTGGTCCTCGTGAAGAGTGAATCACAGGTGCAAGGCCTACTTCAAAGTGCATGACTAATTCTAGTTATTTCATTTGTTTGTATATTTTTATTGGCTTTATTACTAGCCTTTATTACGTTTGTATTATGTTATAGTTCCTATTTTTGTTTAAAATTCCTTACATTTAATTTTTCAAGTAACATTTTCACTGTAAAGCATGCTCATCAACTATCAACACACAACATCTCATACAAACTTCCTACCAAACGCTCATCAGCAAAGGTCCACAATACAACTATCTCTCGCTTACATCATACATTCATACATACACCAATAATCTTTGAACCAAAACTTCTGCATGTTTATGAACGAATTTTGATCAATATTGATTTACCTTGGCATTTATTTTTAACAATACACCGTGAGTTATGTTTGTTAGACCTCTCATACAAAAATGGATAGTAACTTACATACACTTGACGAATTAGACGAGATCGAAATTGCGAACTCTGCTTTAGTAAACATCGAAGAATTGTCCACGTCGTTAAAACTCGAAAATACTTACTTGACAGTTGTTACTCAGAACATGAGGAGTGTTTACAGTAATTTTGACGATTTGCAGATGAATTTGGCTCTGTTGAAGTTAAACGTGGATGTCCTTATTCTTACTGAGTGTAGATTAAATAATAATAAACAAATACCACTACTTCATAACTACACCTCTTATTTTACGACAAATCAGCTAAACCAAAACGATGGCGTGGTTGCCTACATAAGCAATAAACATGTGCCTCTCGTTACTGAACTAACCCTAACACATGCGTCTGCTCTCCAGATCATATTGTCTAATTTTACTATAATAGGTATATACCGTTCCCCGTCAAATGCCTGTGCTGACACTTTCATTAACTCATTAAACAGCCATCTTGAATCTTGTAGTACACACAAAAATATTATCGTCATGGGTGACATAAATATTAATATAATCGAAAAATCCACAGAAATAACACACCAAAGATCAAATAGGCTAAATTACCTAAATATGCTATCTGTGCACGGTCTCCTTCCGGGACATTGCCTCCCCACTAGAGAACAAAATTGCCTTGACCATACCGTCCTGAAGCTTGATAAAACTAAAACTTCAGCATTTGTGGCAGTACTTAATACAACAATTACGGATCATGCTATGGTTCTTTTAAATTTAACTAGCTCAGATAAAAGACAAAGAACTTGTTCAAAAACCAAAACCTTTACAGATTTTGAAGAGTCATATAAGTGTCTCATAAATATAGATATATCAATTTTTGATACCTACACGGTCCCGGATAGCTTTGCCAATAAACTGGTGGAGGTGATTAGATCGTCCCTCCTTGAAAATTCAAAAATTACATGCTCTCCCTGTGGCAAAAGGACACTCAAGCCCTGGATCACTGCAGGGGCACTGCGGTGCATAAGGCTTAGAAACAAAATGCAGCACCACACTAGATTAGACCCTTTCAACTTAATTTTAATAGTAACTTTTAAACGCTTCCGTAACTTTTGTTCCAATTTGATAAAAAGGACAAAGAGAAAATATTATAAAAAACAAATAGAAGATTCAGCAAAAAGTCCGAGACATCTTTGGTCTACAATAAATGAACTCACACAGTATAAACCACCCAAAACCCCAAACACTCATCTCCTTAATATTACCTCACACCCTCTAAACTCACTAAATAGAGTCAACTCATTCTTTATCACTATAGGCAAATCCTTAGCAGAAAACATCGTAGCTCAAACTGGCATGCCAGTCGTGACAAGCTGCTGCAGTGATTCTAGGGCTTCCTCGTTTGTGTTGTTAGAGACTGACCCACAGGAAGTGGACTGTATTCTGATGAGTCTTGATTCTGAGAGTGCACCTGGTTGGGACGGTATTCCTACAAAATATTTAAAACGATCCAGGGATTTTGTAGTTCCACTAATAAGCCAGCTAGCTAACTTGTGTTTCAAAACTGGTGTTTTCCCGAAAGATTTAAAGCGATCAGTGGTAACTCCTGTGCACAAGGGTGGGGACGTAAACGATGTCAACAACTATCGGCCTATATCTGTTCTGTCAGCAATTTCAAAAATTTTAGAAAAATTAATTAATAAGAGACTAATAAACTATTTATTTAAATACAATATTCTATCTAATGCACAATATGGGTTTAGACGAGGACGTTCAACTCAAGACGCTGTTTTGGCTTTGACATCTGAAATTGTTGATAGAGTGGATAGGGGTCAAAAATGCTTAACAGTCTTCTTAGATCTTAAAAAAGCGTTTGACAGCGTTTCCGTCCCGATCCTTCTGCGCAGGTTAGAAGACATAGGTATAAGAGGCACAGCTCTCTCCCTTTTTGAGAGCTATCTCAAAGATAGACAGCAAATGGTTAAAATAGATAACTTATGTAGTGTCGAAGAGGACGTATATTACGGAGTTCCACAGGGGAGCGTTCTGGGTCCGCCAATGTTTTTAATTTATATAAACAACCTATGCAATATGCAGATCAATGGAGGGAAAATATTCTCATATGCAGACGACACTGCGGTTGTTTTTTCGGGAAACTCATGGAAACATCTGAAAACTGTAGCTGAACAGGGCCTGATTAAAATAGCTAGCTGGCTTGGAGCAAACCTTTTAACCCTTAACACCGACAAAACTAATTTTATTTGTTTTTCCCCAAGCCAAAGATCACAGCCTGGAACTGACTTTGGCATTACTATTCATTGTTGTCAAAATGAATCCCTCTATGACTGCAGCTGCCAGAATATAAAACAAGTCAGATCCACAAAATATCTAGGCATAATTGTTGACCAAAGACTTTCATGGCACCCTCACATGGAAATCCTCATGAAAAGGGTCAGGAAGCTCATTTGGGTCTTCAAAACTTTACGTCATGTTATGTCCGCGAAACTTATGAACAAAATATATGTAGCTCTGGCGCAATCCGTAATAACTTACTGCATTCCGATATGGGGGGGAGCTTCCAAAATGAAATTCCTCGACCTGGAAAGAGCTCAACGATCACTTATCAAGGTGATGTATTTTAAACCATATAGGTTTCCTACAACAGACCTCTATAAAGTCAGCAACTTGCTATCGATTAGAAAACTTTATGTTTTAAATGTGACCTTAACCCTGCATAAATGTCTTCCGTTTGACCCAGATACTCAGAGCAGAAGGCGCAGAGACATTGTGGCCTACTCTCCAGGGGTTCGATCAGCTTTTGCTAGACGTCAATATGTAGCACAATCCACCTACATCTATAATAAACTAAACCTTAAGTGTGAAATATATCCCCTGCTGTTATACGAATGTAAAAAAACAGTGGGTGATTGGTTGAGATCTCTAACATACGAAGAAACAGAAAACATTCTGATCAGGATAAGCTAACATTCTAACACTCACATACTTTCACACATACACACACACTCACACATACATACACAGATACAAACCCACACGCACACATAATCACACACGCACGCACAAACACAAACGCACGCACATTTAAATACGTGCACTCCAGACTACAACATCGAAAGCTGCTTAATTCATTTATTTTTAATTTTAATTTTTTGTATTTTTATTTAATTTTTTTTTTTTTCCTGTTTAGTAGCTCTAAAATACTAAAATATCATTGTAAGATACCATTTAAGGGAAGAGTGAGACAGCCCCGACACAAGTACTATTTTGTAACTTACTGGGGCTGCCTCAGTTTATGTATGACACAATGTTTGAGATAAAATAAATATTTTTGTATTTGTATTTTTTTTGTTGTAATCTTTTAAATAAAAATTGAATTAATTTTCTGCAATAAATACTTGAACAGTTATCCATCATCTTATAATCTTTCATCTGTAGAAAAGTGATGAAGAGATATCTTTCCTACAAAGCTCAGTCCGAGAATGTTGCGCCTGATAAGATAAGGCTCACACATTTAGTTGCCAAGATTAAAAGGCACTCGTATGAATTAAGAAGGATTCAAGCAAGGAAATAAGAAAACAGTGATAAGGGTGTTTATAATCATTCCTGACAGACTCGCCTTGGGTTGAAAAAGTTTTTCTAATATGGTACTTATAGGTAAATCTGGTATATAGAGTTTATTTACTGTTCACTAAAATCTGGATCTATTCAAAGTTCGAGTGAATCGGTTTCTTCTAGGCAAAAGTGCTCCAGCCACATCATTGTTTCACATCAGTCAAGCATATTTAGTGTTACTAAACAGGTCATTTAGTTGCTAAATTCAGTGTACTGTAAACAATTGTAAAAAAAACTGCTAATATTATAATACTGTCTACCTTTATACCATTTTTGTGAGCGAAAAGTTCAAATAAATACAATGTTGGGATCGTTCCGTAACTTGCTTCGTACAAAGTTGTCTTTCTGTGCGTTTCTATAACATGCCTCAGGGAAGTCTCGAACAGTGTATTTGAATTAAAGATGCGTGTTACGTTCTAAACGGGTACTGTGTCATTATGTGAATGATGTATGACTTGTATGGCATGTATGGGCAATGTGTGGTGTGTAAGTGTCTTACACTGTTATTAGTTAAGAAACTGATTTCGTTATTAGAAGTTATTATAGTGAATATGTTGGTCGTTCACACGAGTTGATTTTATGGTTTGCATTTACTTAAAATTCGTGGATTGTGTGTGTTTTGAAGAAAATTGAAAACTAACTAGAAAATTAATTGAGTCCATGCTTCATTAAGCATTAATTTTTTTTTGCCATATTCACTCATTAGTGAATATGGCAATTCAAATCAAAATTGTGTGATTTAAAATTAAGTAGCTTATTTAATTAAATTATTGACTGTGAATTAAACTAAGGTAGAAAATGAATTGAGTCATGGGCTTAATGAGTGAATATGATAATTCAAATCAAAATTGTGTGATTTAAAAATAAGTAGCTCATTTAATTACTCAATTGTGTACCTACACCGTTATATACGTTTATGTTAATGAGATATTGTACTGAGAAAACCGCTCACGGAGTAGTGTAGGTTATCTGGGGTAGCTTGGCCCAGCAGTGGAAAATATAGGTCAACAAAAGCCTAAATATCTAAAAACCAATTATTTGCACACTTTCTCTCTGTAAGTATTCAAATAAAAAATCATACTGTTATGAGATCATCATCTGCATCTGAGTCACAATGTATCATAACCAGAGGTCGGAACTTAAGTACTTGCATCGAAATGTTGATATTAATATGGATCTCCCCGGGATTTCAAAATCTAGTACATTTCGTTAAGCGGGGAGTGCTCCGCATTTCCGCTATTGTTTTCTATTCTTCTCACAAGCTATGTTGTGCGAACTACAAATGTGGCAACATCGCGCGTGTGCGCATTGGATTTGCAACTTCGGACATCCGATGTCGTTGATGTAAATTTCGCAACGTCGCGCGTGCAGTGGTTTAAATTGTGTAAAAGTAAATAACTTTTTTATGTAATAAATCACGGGAATTTTCTGCTCTTTAAAATTTAATCCCAGGATTTGGGGCACATCCACTTTATTCTCTCGCTGTATGAAATCAGTGTACCTAAGTACATGAATAACTCTTCCTAATTCCGACCTCTGATCATAACATCATGACATACTATTCCTGTTACTAAGCCAACAATTTCGTAATCCACACCTGCACTCAACATCCTTACTTCATAGGTACTTACTATCAACAAACCACCACAACAATGCGATCAATAAACTTCACTGACGAATCGCACGTGCAAACATGCATGCATGCAAGCACGACACATGCTTCAACACATCCACAAATGGCAGTGTCATTTGCAACACAGCTTTCGTTGCATAACATTACTGGATTTGGAAGTAGGAATTATACAAATGTTTTTTGACCGAATGACGATACCGAATAACAAACAGTAGACGTAGAAGTAATCTGACACCGCCTGGTGTCAGATTACTTCTACTGTTGTTGATGTTGAGATTATATTACGAATACTGTGTGTTGGGGGTCTAAAACTTTATTGATTGAGTTTATGGATGTGATCTAAATCTCTTTTTTGCACTTGGGAAAATTCTCATGAATAGAACCGTTGGTATGGACCTCAAACCGACCCCAAAACACACACTTCTGATTTATCGGATTAATGTGCATATTCTATACTTATCAATTGCTTCGGTGAAGGAAAACATCGTGAGGAAACCAGCATGCTTGGAAGATAATTCTCGACGGCATGTAAAGCTAAGTTAAGAGGCCAATGGGCGGCATATAAACTCTGACACACTGTCTAAGATGGCGCTACTAACATTCTGCTCTGAGAATAATCTACAAGACTGTTGTTTTTTAATCATTCTTAGCAACACGTATAAAAAGCTTATGATTACAAAAAAAAACTAAGATTCTAATCTATTTACTCATTGCAGGACATCGTAATTAACTCGTAAGCAATTTCATTAGACTTACTCATGCATAGTGGTCCCATAAAACTGCAGGTTTTATTGATCCTGGGAACTTTTCCATTATTTTATAATTTGCAAAACAAGCCTGTACTCTCCCCGTCTTATATATAACATAACACCACGCCATACGTATTCCCCGATGGGGTAAGCAAAGTAAATATAGTGCACAGATGCACACCCAATACCAGCCACTTGCCATACTGCCGTCAAAAGATAAATCGCATCTGAGAAAACGCAAAAAAATGAGCCTAACTAGATTCACCTTTTTTTAGTTAGGCTTAATTAATTTTCTTAAAATTATTTTCGCAGTTGTGCAGTTGCCTTATTTGACAATGGCGACAGCCTACGTCTTTTAAACTAAACCAAAAGCAAATACGCAGGAAACCCAAACAAGTGGCAATCACTTTTTAGGAGATGTTCCAGATTCAACCAATCACAGGGGAGACGACAGACACTATGGAGAAATCAACTAATGTCATTGGTCGGTTTGCGCAATTGTGCACGTCTTGCCTCCGCTTTAGTGGTGTCCGGGGCTAAAGCATTTCGTTTTTCCACAACAACTTACCGACAGGATTGACATAAAGTTTTCGGGAGCTTATGTCAATCCAATTTTTGACATTTCCGTCTTCCTTATATAATTCTCTGAGCGATGAGAGAATTATATTTTGCCGCGGCACTCAGGTATGATATTTAACTATATCAGTAACGTCTTCCTTATCAAATAACTCCTGTCTATAGACATTTTATGGAACACTGAGCAAACTAAACCATGTATTATTCATCGCACTATTGATTGTTACGGGACTCGTTGCGCAACGCGTTGCGTGAAGTTATTCCCGATGATTCAGACGTGAATAAAAATGTTAATGTCGAGTGAAAGACTTGGCCGTCATACTTGCTTGTTTAATTTGTGGTTTATTTAACTACTAATGCCAAGTTGTTGGGTAAGGTTAGGCATGAAATTAAGGCTTAACTTAGCATTAATGTTGTAGTTAAGTAAGTACGAACATTCGTTTTATATGACTGCCGCAAGTGTACCTACCTACAGTTATGAGTATATAGTACTTAGTTTAAGAAAAAGGGTTAATGTGGGCTGAACTTTCAATGTCTAAACAAAAATAAAACATACTATTCGAACAGTGGTTGTTAGAAAAGTCTTAATAAAACCGAAGTAAAATGCTGCTTCCGAAACTCGTCTCGAATACGTCCTCTGCAATAGCAAAATCAGCCAGTCCCATAATTAAAATAAATCCCATTCCAGAAATGGCATTCTATTTTCAAACGGCCATCACCTTGAAACGTCAAATGACGTACCCAACTCCCATGTACCATCTCACTTGTGTCATACCAAAACCGACACTGCTACAATTTCAGTAGAGGTACCTCACAATAACGGTCAATAAAACGATTTATCGCGTTCTCACTACCGATAATTGTCTTCGGAAATGTCGTCCACTTGAAATGGATCGTGGGTGCGGGTCTTAAAGTGATTCTCCACGCTGTCACGTGTTCCAACAGCGTTATTAAAGGACAAGCTGTGTGCTCGAGTGGATTTCAATTCGGCAAAGGCGAGCTATCACAATTTTTGCGGACGAAGTCGCGGGCTAACAGCTAGCAGAATGTTGCGAGCTTCCGTACGAAATTTCATGCCCGATTCACCTCCTTCAGCAGATGATTTTCCAGGAATCCTTTCTTTTACCATTTGTTTTAGAGGAACTTTCAAGAACAATTGCATGCTCCAAGATGCAGTAAGTTTTGCCAGTGCTTTGCCTATTAATCAGTAAAAAGATTGTCATAGTAAATTTAGTCCCAGAAAGAGGTGGCGAGGCGATCTGGATGCTTACCGCGGGGGCTGGTCCGAGGAAGCACCGGTAAAGAGCACATGGAAGGAATTGGGAAAGACGTCTGTCCAGCTGTGGGACAGTACAGGCTAATAATAAAAAAATGTCTAGCGTGTGGTGGGGGCTTAACTATCAAGAATGCCTGTTCTTGCAAGATCACATCTGGAAATAATCAAAAGTGTAGCTACCTGAAAACCTTAATTATGAACTTACATCCAATATTAGGCAGAGACTTACGTTTAATACAATGTAAAAGCAGCTGGAAACTAGATTTTCATTTATACCATAAATCAATTCCAAGTTTTAATTCTGATTGGGTTATTTTTTTCGACGATAGGTATCTATTTTCTTCTTATATCTAAAACCGTTTAAACGCACAAATGCTTAAAATAGCTACTCGTTTTATAACAGATTTACGGTAACAACACACAATAACCATTTTATAACAGATATTATATTAAAATAGTTTACAAAACTTTTTGCCATGCAGCGAGGTCGAAGTTTTTTGAACACAAAAAACAAAATCCATTTATTTCCATGATTGAACATTGTTTGTTTTTTACATAAACAGGAATGCAGTAAAACCACTACATAAAACAAACTCTTATTACGTAGAGTAACTTCGTCGCGAATTTAATTAATTTCACAAGAAAACAAAACATTTAAAATATTCATGCCGTATTCACCGTAGGGCTGGATTTGCATATTTCAGTACGAGGGTCCAAGTTTATTGGCGGTCGTGTGTGGTCCTCGGTCGCTATGGTAACGAAGCTATCGCGGTCAAAGCGGATCGACTTACGCCTTAACTGATGGACATGGCTAATTGTTAGAGCGCCGACGTCGCCGCCGCGCCGCCCGCGCTCACACCACACGCTTCTAAATGTCACTACATGCCCGTTAGTTTCATTTCTTATCAGATCCCTCTCCAATTAAGCACAACTTAGTAGTACTTGGGATCTCTTAAGCGATAATTATACCAATTTATTTTAAATATCAACGAGAACTTGGCGTATTTTTATCTTACCTCCCTGACTACACGGTAACGTGATTAACTCTATGGTTTTAATTGTCTACGCTTTTACAGATAGCGCTTGTCACGTTCATTCTTTACGCAATTGCTTTCACGTTTTTACGACGATTTGTTTCGGTACTTATCATTGGCCACCGCTGACCCTTGGAAACCTCGGCTTCTCTTTAGAAAACTAAAACTGAGATTCCTGTCGACGTTGAATTAATTCAAATCTTGAGATGCCAAGAAACTTAAAATAAAATGAAAAATAAAATTTGAAGGCTTTGCAGACGCTGTAGCAAAGGAAAAAGTCCGTCTGTGAGAAATTGAAAAATAAATTAAAACGATACTGCCGTGTAGTTTCGCAAAGGAGTCTGAAAGCTATTTGTAAAAGCTAAAAAAACCTTTAAAACTTTTTTAGAAGAATTATCTTTGGGTACATTATACTTTATGTTAAGGTCAATGTCCACTGGGGCGTATCATTGCACGCATCATAGACTTTTTACACTCGCATACATTGATTGAGTCGAAGCAATAGCGCATGTCAGCGTTCACTGATGAAACGTCATGTTTATGCGAAACTGGCATTTCGCATAAAAAGTTTTACGATACGGTTGAACAGGTAACCGGTTACTAGAGCGAACTTAGGGTTATTGCTTAAGGCGCTTACCCACTGATTTTTATTGCAAGATCCTCTTTAATTCATGGAACTGGAACAGAGCGCAATTTCTGCGTCGCCGGTTATTAAAATGCAAGAACCTTTTTGTGATCAGTTTGCATTCATTGAGGATAAAATGTCATTGATAATTGATTGATTGTTGTTGTTGTTGTTTTAATTGTTAATTGTCATTATTTTGTTATTGTTATTGATGTCATTATAATATTTTTCACCTAGGTTAGTCCATGATTAATACAGAATATTTTATCATAATTATAAATTCGTTTACCAAGTTTGGTGACTTTAGAAATTAACAATTTCCCAAATACAAACAAAACAAGCCGCTGCCTCAACTAAACAAAAACATAAACCACTAAACAAGTTATGTCGGTCGAGCAGGCAGGGTGGAAGAAAACGCGATGTACATACTGGAACAGGTATAATGGCAGTATTACAATTCTTGTCTTAAAACTAGCATGGTGACAATCGTTCGAAGTGTGAAGCGAAAGTAACCGTTCCCGACGCGCGGCGCCGCCGTCCGGTCACCGAGGTATGCCACGTTGCGCCGACTCAGCAGTCGTCTTCTTGTCGCCTGGCTGATGCAATCGTAACATCTCCCTCCCGAAGATCAGCGACTATTAGAAGATTGATTCGAGAATAGCGCTGATAATCTTGGTTGAGCACCTGCGGTGTGGTTGTTAATTTCGGCATTTATATCGCCGCGGTCAGTTTCGCCACTTGTTTGTTCTGGTGTTGTTTCCGGAGTGCGCCTTCTTATATATCTTCGTAGTGCGAATGCGATTCCCAGTGCGCCTGCACCTAATAGTACTAGGTAGAGTGGTGTGATAGTGTAGTACACGCCATAATTATCAGATGTGTTTAGGGTCATTGGCGGTTCCATGATCATCTCCTTATTAGCAATATGGAGGCTATGGAGGTTGACGGAGTTGAGTGTTAATTTTCTAGCTTCAGCATTGTAATTGGTTTCGTTGCTGAGTGGGATGTTCATAATTTTCAGTACTTGTCCTTTCAATCGGTCGTCCTTGTTTGCCAGAATTAGGTTCGAGGTTTGCACATCACAGCCTTTCGGGATTGTAATGAGGTAACTTCCTTGCACTGTGCTGTATTGAGTGTCAGTGCAGGACAAGCGAATGCTTGTAGGCGCAGGAAAGCTTGCTACGTAGTGTCGGTCGTCAAGTGCTTCCACGGCTTCAGTTTTTAATTTGGCTACGATGAATCGGCAGGATTTGTCAACTTGCTGGGTGGATATGAGACGGTGAATGCAGTCGCCTTGACTCTTGTAATGTTGATTGATGCTGTCCTCGCAGAGATAGTATTGGCTGGACTTCGGGCATTCTGCCTCTATGTACATAAAATCTTTATCGTGAATTGCTAGGAAAGGATAGGATGGAATTATCACTTTGTCATCTTTATTGGGAACTATGGATAATTTATAAAGGTCATAGGTGTTGGGAAGGACAACCGGGAACTTAAACACCAATACTAAATTTTGGCCATTATAATAGTAACCTAACTTAACTATGTCGAAATATTCCCTAAAACTAATGTTCAGTAAATGTTCTCTACCATAGAGGGCATTTAATTGATCTTTCATCCTGTTGAACGTATCTAATCTAAACATAAGGAAATGTGTGCTCTTAGCACGTATAAAAGCTAATAAGTTTTCTAATCTAAGCATTTCGTCGGATAACGAATCGATGTTATCCGCTAGCATTATCATATATTGAACAAGGTGGGCGTACTTAACTAAGTCTTTTTCCTGACGTAACTCTCTAATCATAATCTCATCTACTACTTCCTTGATTTTGTTCTGATTCTGGAGTAGTTTGTTAAGAATTTTGGAATTTTCAGACATCCAGTGCTTATTTAAACTAACTCGATTATTTAATTCCGTGACCATCTTATTTTCATTTTCCTGCAGGTTTTTAATTGCATTATCGTAACGGATAGCGTCTGCATAGTCCAGATTTCCGGAAATACTCTTAATAACTGAACCTAGTCCATCAATAAGGCCTCTCTTGACGCGGTTAGACTGGAACAATTCTAACTGGTCGGACAGCTCCGTGATCTTGCTATGAAGATATTCGATATGTGGTTGATATAAAGACAGCGTTTTATGGTGGAACTCTGGTGAAATATTATTTAATTGTTTTCTTACTAAATCTATATTACTACGAATAATGTCTAAGTTAACCGGTTGGACAAACGAGTGGTAATGGGAGATAACTTTTGTTTTCCCTAGCATAAAGGGTAGGATGCCCGGTCCATTGTCCAGACTATTCAACGTTATGTCTTTCGCTTGCGCCAGGCTCAGGCCCAGGAGGGCGATCCTGTAACAAACGATTGCTGTTAGGAACCCGTTTCAGGCGAGACTTAGCAATGGGACCACGTTTCCTTTTAGTGTAAATGTGGATCGGTAAGTCGGCTAAGACTGTGTCGCGTGTAAATCTAGGCGCCAGTTTTTGACGGCTAGCCATTGGATTATGTACAAAAATATGCTGGTCTGCGGAATATTCTTGTTCGGGTTCCCTATCCTTGTTAATATTTTCGATAATCCGTGTACGATCGTACAGGGATGTACCATTAATCATCTCGAAAACTCTTTGCATTTTTGCGCGATGTTCCTGTGTGTAAGACTGTAGTATATTTTCTGATAGGTTAATATCTAATGGGTTACGGGGATCTAAATGGCCAGTAATTATATCTAAAGGTCTGCATTTGGTAAAACTGTGAATAGAACTGTTGTAACCTAGAATTGCATATGGCATTAAGTTCATGGCGGTATCTCCACGGTGCTCTAATTTTAAAATACGTAAGTGTTCTAGAAGTGTGGAATGCAGCCTCTCCACCATGCCATTTTCATTTGGTGTGCATGCTGAAGTTTTGTGGTGTTGTACTTTATGAATTTTGGCAAACTCCGAAAACAGTTGATTTGTAAATTCTGGGCCTCTGTCTGTGACAATAGTTAAGGGAAATCCATGGTGAGTACTAAATGTTAGAAAAGCTTGTATGACGCTGATCGCTGTCGCATCCCTTAGGTAGTATGCTTGAGCATATTTTGAAAATGCGTCAATGATTGTAAGATATTTTTGTGTTTCAACACTAAGTAAGTCAAGATGTACTATTTCAAATGGTTTGGTTGGTGGTGGTACTATGTTAAACTTTTGTTTAACAGGGTTTCTATCGTACTTGGCTTGACCGCACACATCACATCCGTTTATATATTTTGTTATGTGTTCCTTCATTTTCGGCCAGTAAAATTTATTAGATAAGGACATGTAGCACTCATTAATACCACGGTGATTGGTTTTACCCTCGTGGTACTTGCGAATTATCTCCTGTTGTTTTAAATAATCTTTGACATTTTCTAACTCTACTTTTGTTAAGACTAAATCCATTGATGAACTTTTAAATTTACTCTGGATAATAGGGATAATTTCGTACATGGCTAATGGGGGATTAATGAGAATACCAGTCTTTACCTTGGGGTTAATATATTGTTTTACAGCGTTTACGACATCGTCTTCGAGATTACTCTTAGAAATCTGAATATGTGTTTTAACGTGCGACTCAAACGGTTTTGAAACTGTAGGGTGGCTTCTTATATCATCGACCAATGTGAAAATGATTTGTTTATGGTACTTGTTAAGTGGGAAATCAGTTATCGGAATTTCTAATATTGGATTTTCGGCGTCAGTGTGAACAGTATCAGTCTTTGAATTATTCAATAGTGAAGATGGTCCTTCCGTAGGGTTGGCTATAAGAGAACTAGTCTCTTCGTTGTGTAGTTCGATACGGGATAACGCGTCGGCGTTGGTATTGCACTTTCCTTGCTTGTAAACTACGGAAAAGTCAAATTCACTTAGTTTTAGTCGCCATCGAGTAAGACGCGAGTTGGGTTCTTTGATGTTCATTACCCATTGAAGAGGCCTATGGTCTGTGACAATTTTGAATTTTCTGCCGAATAAATATGGTCTAAAATATTTAGTAGCCCAGACAATCGCAAGGAGTTCTTTCTCGATGGTGCTATAGTTGATCTCACTACTGTTCAATGTTCTAGAAGCGTAAGCAATAGGCTTATCCGTGCCTATGGTTCCCTGAGACAAGACAGCTCCTATCGCTAAGTTCGATGCGTCTGTCGTTAAGACAAATTCTTTTGAAAAATCAGGATATTGTAAAATGGGGTCATTAATTAATAGTGTCTTACACTTCTCGAAGCAGTTAATGTAATTTTGGTCTAACGTAATTTTTGAGCCTTTTTTTAAACATTGTGTCATAGGTTTTGTTATTTTCGCGAAATCGGGTATGAATTTTCTGTAGTAACCAAGAAGACCCAGGAACCTCTTAATCTCGGTGGGAGTTGTTGGGAGTGGATAATTCTTTATTGCGGATATTTTGTCGGGGTTCGGTTTAATGCCGTCTTTGCTAATGACATGGCCCAAGTAGGCTGTCTCGAGTTTGAGGAACTCTGACTTATCCATTTGAATTTTAAAATTGGACTCACGTAGTCTATTGAATACTTTTTCCAAATTGACCATATGTTCCTGTAAAGACGTAGAAAAGACTATGACGTCATCTAAATAAACGAGGCATATAGTGTTTTGTAGGTCTCTAAGAACATTGTCCATTACACGTTGGAAAGTGGATGGACTATTTTTTAAACCCATGGGCATTCTCAAAAACTCGAAATGGCCATGTTCTACTGTGAATGCTGTTTTGGGAATGTCTCCAGAGTTCATTTCCACCTGGTAAAAGCCACTGGCTAAGTCTAAAGTCGTGAAATAGTTACAGTTGCCTAGTTTATCCAAAATATCTGCAATATTAGGTATGGGGTACTTATCATCCAGGGTTTTCTCGTTTAACTTTCGAAAATCTACTACTAATCGCCATTTAGTTTTACCTGAAGCATCCGCCTTTTTAGAGACAACCCATATAGGGGAACTCCATGCAGACTCCGATGGTTGAATAATTTGCTGGTCTAACATCTTATTAATCTGATCTTGTACCTCTTGTCTATGCGCAAAAGGATACCTATAGCTTTTGGTATATATAGGAATTTCGTCACTGGTTTTAATTGAGTGTTTTATTTTATTGGTAAAAGTCAATTTCTCCCCTTCTAAATAAAACACGTCTGCATAGCGAGCGCATAGTAATTCTAAGTTAACTCGTTCCTCGTCGTTCAAATGATCCATGCGTAAGCGCGATAGCACTTCCTTTACGCGTTGAGGCGTTTGCTCGGTGCGCGTGCACTCAGTATTATAAAGCTGCGCACACACCGGGCGGTCCATGGAGAAAATAACGTCACTACGATTGGGATTATGAATTTCTAATATACCCTTCTGGTTTTCTACAGTAGTTAAACACTCGCTAATATGACAGTTAGATATAATCTGTTCCGGGATGATTACTTCTCCGTTTTGAATATTGATTGGTAATTTAGCTAATTTTGAAGAACCGGCGGGTATGATATCTTCGTATAGATTAACGTTCTGTGAATCGTAAACCCGTATAGGATTTATCGCATTTTTTGTTACTAATGATTTCGTCTTAAAATCAATGGCGGCTTCCCATTTGTCTAATAAATCTGACCCTATCAATCCGTCGAAATAGTCGTGGAAGTTATACACAAAAAGTGTGATGCAGTCCTTATCGTTTAATTCGGAGAAGCAAGGTAGTGTTATCGAGTAGTTGCTACGTGTCGCAGCGTGTACATTACAAACTTCGAAGGGGTCATAGTTCAGCTGTACGTTATAAAAATAAGCTTCTACCGCGTTAGGGCTAATGAAAGATTAGTTAGCGCCTGTATCTATTAGAAGTTTTAGAGGAGGATCTTGAATTTGTAAGTAGGGAAGCTGACGTTGTGTTTGAAGGTTGACCTCTATCTTGGTTTGTCTAATTTTTGAGGGTTCTGAAAATTCTCCTTTATAGAGTCTGATTTAGTTGGCTCGTTTTTTGCCGTATCGTTACTTTCCTCAGGCTGTGGGTGACACTCCTGATCATAATCGGTGTAATAGTATCCTTCATAATACTCGTTAGGTTCGTAAAGCACATAGCTATCGGTATCATAATTTCCGTAGCCGTAATAAGCAGAGCAATCATTGAAATTCATCTCCCTATTCACGAGATTATGAGTAGCCGGGGGATTACCAGATTTAGTCCAGTCATGTCCTTTTGTTGCGTTAGTGGGTGGTAAAAGTCTAGGCACAAAATGGGTGACGCCACTCATAGGTCTAGACTGTTGAAAGTTGCTTTGCGGTACAATATTACGCGGTATAACCCTAAATGCATTATTTTGGTTATAATTAGGAGGAGGAGCACGAAACATTTGTTGAGTGCATGATGGTCCGACCTGATTTTGTGATACCCGTCCATTCCGATGGGTTGCCGTTCGTTTTGATCATTCGGGCTGCGGGACCAGTTATTTTATTTAATATGCCGTTAATAAGAGCAATTTCCAAAAGTTTGCTAGGTGGACTTGCTTTTGTAACAAGTTCATCTACCAGCTCGTCACATAACTGTATGAACCTAGTTAATACGTTAACGTTACCATCAAATTCGGGCACCAAACGAAGGGCCTTAAAAATGCTATCTTAATTAAAATCAAATCAAAATCTGCCATCCTATTCTGTAGACTATCAGCTACTAACCTAACACTAGAGACTTACTACTATGCCTACTTTCTAACCTAACACTCCGTGATTCTCGTGAATGAAAAATCTTGGAAAATGTGTAGGTACAGGGAACTTAAGGACTAGGGTGAGCAATCCACTAAAACGATTTTAATGTACTCACATGAATTGTTGCATCTCGTCTTCTCACTGTATCGATGGTTGGATACCCCTGCTGCAAGTCACGACGTGTAGATTCGGATCCTCGAACGGCCTCGATGGCCGCCATGTCAGCGCACAGGTGCTCGTTGCTTCTCGAGGATCCTGCCGACTGCGCCAGTTATGTCGGTCGAGCAGACAGGTTGGAAGAAAACGCGATGTACGTACTGGAACAGGTATAATGGCAGTATTACAATTCTTGTCTTAAAACTAGCATGGTGACAATCGTTCGAAGTGTGAAGCGAAAGTAACCGTTCCCGACGCGCGGCGCCGCCGTCCGGTCACCGAGGTATGCCACGTTGCGCCGACTCAGCAGTCGTCTTCTTGTCGCCTGGCTGATGCAATCGTAACAAACATATTCAGATTTAAACAGTAAATAAATCACGCAAGTAGTAAGTAAACTAAACCAAACAGGTTACTGGTCTAACAATTTAGGTCACAGTGACTAATTAAAACTATTGTTACACACGCAAAACTTGCTTTGTTTAGAAAATATCCGCTGTGTCGCGTAATGGCTCGCGTTTGAGCTTTAAATAATATAATTTATTACATTAGTAATATAGTGTAATGCCTTCCGTGTGAAACTGAACGCGAAATTAGGGCTTTGTTAAAAATAAAGTTGTGAAGTAATGTAGTGGGTGAATGTCCTAGTTTTGTAACCCTTTATGGAGATAATATTTATTATAATATGGTGTAAATATTCTGACTAGTCTTGAACTTTAGAGATAATATGCACTATAATGTCCGTATGAATGAAAAGGTTGTCTTAGTAATTTATTATTTTTCTTTATTTTCTAGTCTATGTGTAGACATTTTATGAAAATGGCATGAATTAATGAACATTGTGTTAAGTCATTCTGTCTATTTTTAGTAGAATTTATTTCGGCAGAAATTCTAATAAATTGAGGTGCTAAATCCTTAGTTACCTATTAAACTAGGTACTAAATAAAATTTATCACCCATCTTGAAGCCATAGTACTTTACAACTCAACACAGAATTATGATCAAAGACTACCATCATCTAACATCGACAAATCGGGATACAAGAAATACGTAATGTTGTAATGTTGCCTGCAAGCTATCCTATTATTAGATAATACGGTAAACATAATGCGTGTAAGGTGCTAATTTGTTCCGGCTAGGTTCAGATAGTTCTGCGGCCATTTTAAAAGGCTCTAACATATTCCCTGCATTGATCAATTTCTGTAGAGTTTTCATGTGAATAGATCAATGATGATTCTAACCCAGAAATTAATCGATTCCCTTTTAACTAGGTATCAATTTTAAGTAACAGACCGTAATATTGAAATTGTTTTTTTAATCAAGTACATAATATTCAGAAGACTGAATTTAATATTAGTTTCGAAGTAAATCTACCCATTGATGGATTGTGTGAACAGCTGACTGCTTCAAATAGACGTCATTCACAAGGAAACACGCCTTGGTACATATTGTATTGGCTTGTTATGCTTATTTAATATTTCCTGTAGTAAAATAATCGTTTACGGCTTCAAGCCATGTAAGGTTTCACGAAATCTGCGCCTTCCTCTATACTTTTTTTTTTTTGGGATGGGAAATCATCAAATGACTCCTCACGCTCTGGGCGGAGCGGAAGGGAGTGTCAGACTTTTACTGACTAAAACCCCTCCATGTTCCTTCTTTTGCCCTTTGTGTTCCAGGGCCGCGGTATCTGTTCCGAACAGTCCCGCAGCCCTGGCAGGGCCTGCCTCTATACTAGGAAACAGTTTGGGACCAAAAGCCCACTGAAACATCTACAAGAACTTCAGGAAAAGGAAATCCAAAACAACAAAGATTGCTTCAGTTTACTCGTCGCGTCGACTTACTCAGGATGAATTAAATTAAGTGAATGCCTTAATTTACTCATTCATCGATTTAGTGTGATAAATAAAGTACCTAGTAAAGTGACAGTTTTTAAAAAGAGTGATGAATTATAAATGTAGGATTTACCTACTGGAACAGCAAAATAAACCACGACCGAGGAGACAACTTCTTGTACTTATTTTAAAATATCGTCGACCACCAGGTCGTTTTTAGACTAACGTTCCAACTCAGGTCAAATCACACCATATAGTTTTTTAGGGTTCCGTACCCAAAGTGAAAAACGGGAGCCTATTACTAAGACTCCGCTGTCTGTCTGTCTGTAGGTTTGTCACCAGGCTGTACCTATCTCATGAACCGTGATAGTTAGACAATTGAAATTTTCACTGATGATTGATTTATTTCTGTTGCCGCTATAACAACAAATACTAAAAACCAGAATAGAAAAATATTTAAGTGGGGCTCCCATACAACGGACATGATTTTTTTGCCGTTTTTATTAATAATGGTACAGAAACCTTCGTGCCCGAGTCCTACTCGCACTTGGCTGGTTTTTTTTGTGCCCGAGTCCTACTCGCACTTGGCCGGTTTTTTTTTATAACATGCTTCTATTCAAATGAAAAGAAGAAAATTACGTTGGTTTATCTATCATCATTAAAACCATAAACAAAGATTGGTGTACGTATCGACGAAGCCTATACGACTGGCCTATATGATACGGATGATACTGCCCAATAAGCAGATTAAATCTTTAAAGCTCTTATTAAAAAGGTCAATTTTGAATAAAACTTGCAGCGAACGTAGCGGTAGTACTTAAAATCGGACATTTACAAGGCAATATTTTAAATACTGCATGCGCATGGATATTAAAATATTGAACAAAAGTAATTGGTGCCTGTGAGAAATTTATTTTACGTACATTTTTATTAACAGCACGATATTATTGTGACGTGTTTTCCTTATGTCATATGAGTTCATAGTTTACATAAAATTCCATATACCTACTTATATCGTTATTCATTTTTCATTTTGTGAATGAGTGCATGAATATAGGTTTTCGCTTGCAAACCATTGAACTCAGTTATTGGTTAGTCTCATTAATTTTGTTTTCATAATAGAGCAGTTGAAGCTACTGCACACTTCGTACGGAAACTTTAATTTGGAAGTAATGACTTTTTGTAAACTTTAAGTAACTTTTGATAACTAAGTATAGTGTATCTACACCGCCTCTTTGGTCCAGCAGTGGTCGCATGCGTCGGGCAAAATGCTATTGGGTTTTTTCAACAGGAATTTCTCAGTAGTAGCCACAGAGTCTGGATTTGTGCCCGGTTGATGGCAATAGGCTCGCCCCCTATTTTATGGGACTTAAACACAACTGGCGAAATGTGGGTGTAGGTACTATTTGGTCATCTCTGCCCTTCGGGGATGTTCTATGTTCTATGTTAGGGATTTTGGTTTCCGCACTTAGTCCTTAAAGTGGACCATTGTGCGTGAGCCTTGGTGGCCGTTATTCCAACCAGCCCACCTCCCTCCAGAAGCAGATCAGACTTCCCGGTCTTCTCAGGGCATCCGCAAGAGATCCTGGCGTTCCAAGGGTCTCCTCGCGTATCTGGGTGACGCCAGCCCTTCGGGGATTAAACGTGATTTTATGTTATGTACTTACAATGTAACATGGGTATATTGTGACTCACATTAATACTAGTTCCAAGACATATAACATTACAAACTTGAAACAAGAATTGTTTTATATGAATCGTAAAACGCAATATTGTATGAGACTGCCAGTATAAAATGTAATTACAGTGGTTATTATCAACATTGGTCTAAATTGTTATTGCACCTAATCATGGCACAATAATTCAATAACTATGTTTGATTATTATCTTGGCGTTATTTAGATTGAATGTTATAATGTCGGTAGTTACGTCAAGGTCATGATTATTGATTAGTGGGAACTTAATGCTTAAAAAAGCTGTGCCAATTAAATTATATAGGTGTTAAAAACTCAGTCCATAATTATTTGGTTTATGTGATTTAAAAAATGTTGTTTTTTTTACACACAATTTAATTGTTTGTCTATATTCCCGTATTTTAGATAAAAAGATTGCAGTTTTTTAAGTTTATAAATCCATCCCCAATTTCATCTATCAGCTCTATTCCCAGGACTACTAAACTTTTATAATAAAGTTGGTATGGTTACAGCCAGTTGTAGCCATTTTTGGCGCTAAAAATGTACCTGAAAACTTCAATAATATTAATACAATACAATAATGATTACACGCAACGGTAATAGAGAATGTGGACTACTATCACGCAACTATAATCAATAAGCCCATATCAATTTACAAATGGCAAAGGTTAGTAATCAAACTACCGTAAAAATTACATGTAATATAACACCGTTGTAATAAGTACATGTAGTGCATATCATATACTTATTATCGCATCACGTACTACGGTTATGAAATCTTACTGAGAACTGGCTACTTCATAATATCTCTAGCTAATAATAATATCTAGCTCTTTGCCAAGCTCTTACTAAATGTAAACTATGGTATCTACGATCTACGAGTACATACATAGGCGGTACAATATTGTAGTCAAAGTGTATGTTTTAACATGTTGTGTTATGTATGAATGCTTGTTTTGAACGCCTCATTGGTCTAGTCGTGGACACCTTAGCGGCGTGCTGGAGTGCGGTTGCTTGGCTTTGCTCATCTCTACTCCTCTTCTCTTCAGACATCTCCGCGTATCTCCACTTTAGTGAAGTTCAGCCCTAAGCCTTTAGCTCTAACATCATAAAATGAAAAGAGCATAATAAGGAAGTACGAGTATTGTAAAGTATAATTACCTCTAATACATTCTGTGAGGGTACATAATACAATCGTATGTAAGTATTATAAAGACCTAAGGCGAGGTATTTAGTAAGTACCGATCAGGTGATTATGCATCTATCCGCAGTGTAATATTAATTTCACACATGGCCTTTGAGTCGTTAGCACATGGTAACATTAAACTTTTTTTGATAACCTCGTTGGTAGGGTTGTTAAAAAGCCATATTTTAAGTCATTAAACCTTTGCATTATTTTGTTTTTTTTTTGCAGAAAATTATTCATGTTGCATTTATGTGTAAACACTAGCTGGGCCCGTGATCTTTAAATTATTATAATAATATACGTCCCTATTTGATTTGGACAATTTCATGGATTGTTATTCAGTAAAAGGCTATTATTTTGAAATTACAAACAGACACATTAATTTAATTAACTTGTACAGATTTCCAGAAATAACTGTAATTACGTATGTAAAACAACAGAAGTTAGTTTTATTAATACTACATAAAAAAAAACTAATATTGTCACTTACGGGATATCTTCCGTGATTCTTCATGTACCTACATAAAAAGTGTCCCCTTCTTTTGCCCTAAACATTAAGCAATCATATCATACATCGTCATTCGTCACTCCTCACTGCACCCCCATGTTACTTATAATTAAGTTAACATGTCAATGATAAGTATCATTACACTAAGTCAATAGCTTCAAGTAGTACTTGGGTACAAGAGTTATACAGTAAACACTATTTGAGTTTTGACCCGCAAAGAGTGACTTTCATATTCATCTCTATGATAGAAATATTTATGGTTTCTCTCATAGGCGCGTGGCTGTCTTTACACCAAAGCAACTCTGCGAGGAAGCAGATCCATGAGGGAGAACAAAAACTATCAATCGAATTCTTCCATTTCGAATAAGATTTTTTTTGAGTTGGTTAGACTACAGTTTCATTAACACTGAAAACGGGATATATACCATGTTTACTATTTGCTTTGAGTTCACGATATTTCAGCGCTGTTGCAAGCACCATGATCACGGATAAACTGAAGTTATTGCGGGTATGTTTATGAGCAGACAAATCATTCTTTTTTTCTATATTAAATGGAACTCTTGACCTCAATCTGGTCCTGAAGACAGTGAGTGTATGGTCTACCCTCTTTCTTATTCGTTTTTTGCACTAAGCTTGTATTAATACTTTGAGGCTACACTTTTTTTATATTAAATGGGCCTACTCTTGACCTCAATCTAGTCCTGAGGACAGAGATGAGGTCGACGATGGAACGAGCTAACCCAAAAGAAGCCTATTAACTCGCGACTTAAATAGATTGGGGTCATATGAACTTGAAAATACTGAAGGCAGGGAATTCCACTTTGTGTAATATCTGACGAGATGCATGCTATAAGTATAGTGTACTCTATTAACATGACTTGATGACTTCTAAGCTCTATTCTGAAATTTACTAATGCACCAATAGGATATACTCCATAGTTTTAAGTCTAACAACCCTAACAGCCAATATTAGCTTAATTTCACATATCGTTGACAAGTAACATTTACACCAATACTCATTAGTTCCTATAGCTAATGGATTGCCCTGTCGATCCACAGCTTATGAGTCACTGCAAGCGTGGGTGATATTAATTTCTTGCTGCAATCACTGTTGCGGCTGCGAGCCATGAGTAACTAATAGATAATTGATCATTTGAAGGTATGGTAAATATGAGTGTGGTTTTGTTGAGGTGCAGTTTACAGGAGAATGATGTCAGGGAACTTTAAGAATTGACTGAGTAGGTACCTACTAGCGAGTTCACTGAAGGTAGGAACTTTTCACCCTTATGCTCTAAGTAATAAGGTTGAAAAGTGGTCGACCGTCAGTGAAGTCGGTAGTACATCGTGCACTAAGATAGTTTTTAAGGCGGCTTGAACTACAAATACTTGGTACAAAAGAAAACATGTTTGTCTATCAGACTATTGGAAGAAAGTGTAGGTTTCGGAAAACTTATATTTTATTAATATTGAGTTGTGTTATTTTAACATTTTAAAGTAAGCCACGCAAAAATATCTGGCCACTGATTCGTTATACCGCATTTTTGAAATACACTACTTTATTCATATCAATATATATTTCTATTAACTTAAATATAAAAAGAATAACAAGCCCAATATCTAGTTTTCTTTAAAAACTCGCAAAGAGGTGAAACTGAATTACAGTTTAAACACTCACCATAAAACTAAATAGAGCAACTCTCAATGTCAACATTCCACTTCCAAAACAAAATTATCGGCACAGTCTGCATCGTAAACATAAACGTTTATTAAGATGTGCGGTTTCAATTTCCTACGTGTTATGGCTTATGTACACGGCGCGTGAGGCCACGACCTTAGTCGCGCTCCAATTATGACGAACAGGTGAGGAGAATCATCATCATCACGCGAACTGTAACTGGAGCAAGAAGTGCCTTTAAAATATTCGTAACAACTGTTGAAAGTGAAATTTCTGAAGAGAAAATGGGCAGTAAAGTTCCAAGTTGTGTTATTGCTGGGAATATAATTTGTTATAAAAGGATTGTTCGGAGTTTTACTTGTCAAAGTTGGGTATAGCAATTTTATCAACATAACATCGCGCCTGGGTTTAGCAGAGGTGTACCTAAAAGTACACCCACATTTCGCCAGTTATGTTTAAGTCCCATGTAATTGGGGCTAGCCTATTGCCATCAACCGAGCACAAATCCAAACTCCGTGGCTGCTACTGAGAAATACCCAATACCTGATGGAAATACCCAGTAAAACTTTACCCGACCTCGAATCGAAACCAGGAGCTCATGCTCAGCAGTCGCGCTTGCGACCACTTGACCAAAAAACAGTAGTAAATTGTCATTGTTCTTATATCCTCTGTCTGTCAAAACTGTATTGAAAAAGAAGATGGTGGCATTTGTTCCGACTATTGCTAAGCGACAAAACACGGATACTATTTTGTGGGCAATTTCTATGACCAAAAATTTCAAGGTAGGTACTTTCAAGCTTTCGCTATAAGCTTATGACATGTGTCAAAATGAGACACCTATGCCACTCGTTACCGATTCCACGGCTATTATTGGTATTGATCCAATTTCCTTAATGTCTATTGCAGTTAGTGACGTATATCATTGCTACTATGGTTAGTTACGCATTGCACAACTTTCAAATGGAGTTGGTGCAGTTAGCATCAAAAGTGTTTGTCATCAAATCGGATACTAAACTAGAGATTTTTAATGAAATTGACACCGCTCATTCTTTCTTGTTTTATTAAGAAAGGAATTCAAGAAACAGGAATCTGAAGCATCATTATAGCTTAAATTTAAACAATGAAAAGCTATTTCATTTAAAACATTCCAACCTACTCTTGTACTTTCGCTGTTGACTGTGCAAGTAAGCATTCATCTTAAGTGATTTATTTATCAAGCCATTCATCATCATTAACTTACGTAACCCGCTTTAATAATCCGGTGGGACCAGTTTAATTTAGGTACCCATTTCGTAAAGGTGATCAAGTAACAAGAACTCGCCGAGTACCAAAAACTAGTTAAGTACAAGTACCCACTACCCGCAAAGTCCCAAGAATCTACCAATCAATATCAAAGCTTTGTTTTACAGAGAATTTGTTTAATTAACATGCAATGTTTATCGGTAGTTAGGCGTAAAACGTGAAACTTTTTATCTGACTGCTAGGACTTGGAGTAATTTGCATAGTTTTACAATTACTTAGCACATTCTTTCGCAAGTATCCCCACATCTTGATATCGTTTGCTAACAAAGGACGGGGAACTCTTCGCTGACTCGTGACTTACTTCTTACTACACAAGTGCAATGAGCATATCTTTTAAAATGTTTAGTATCGGTATTAGGTTTACCTACTATACACCATTATTTTTAGGTCGTTCTGGAGCCGAATACCATGAATTCGATCATCGAACTCGAAACGATTGGGACTATTTTTTTCAAAAAATAACAATAAAAAAAAAAGAAAGAATAAATTTAATGTTTTTTTTTTGTGAAATAATGAGAATCGCTCGATGAATGAATTTTTCAATGGGTATCGTTCGCATGTGTTGCCGATCGTGGATACGTTTTATACACACATAATTATGCATTTGAGTTCACATTATTTAAAAAAAAAAAACATTAAATTTATTCTTTCGTGTTTTTTTTATTGTTATTTTTTGAAAAAAATAGTCGCAATCGTTTCGAGTTCGATGATCGAGTTCATGGTATTTGGCTCCAGAACGACCTAAAAATAATGGTGTAGAGTTTTTTCCAAATATTGCACCACTGTCCGTTACATTACTTGAAAAAAAATATTCAGTCTGTAAATTAGTCAATTTGAAGCGTACATTTAAAACTGTAGAACAAGAAAAAAACCGTTTCATTGACGTGTTGGTTTTATCATTGGTCATTATATGCCAAACTGCCCATTCACTTTTATTTTTCATATTTCGTACTTGCTACCTACGTCGCGTCGGTCGACACGAAGAACGATTTCCTCAACTTTAGATCGCAAGAATAAATATCATAACAAAAATTTGATTTGATAAATCCAGCTTGACTCGAAATATCAAAATCCCAATTACTTAGCTACAAATACTATTTACTATAATAAGCATCTAAATACATAATATCGTTTGTTTTCCGCAGCCCACGCGCTACAAAGCTACGAGCGTCATTAACTAATTCAGTTTTCGTCAGTTAACTCATTTTACTTCGCATATTCATGAAGCGAATTATTTCACTTTTGCGGTCGGCTGACGTATAAATATTTAGAATTTATAATGACGAGCAAATTGTGAATAAATGGCGCTTAAAACGATTTATGTCCCAGTGAACGAAATTCTGATATTGTATAAACATAAAATTTGTTATGCTATAATGATTATTTATTATGTAATATTAATCTTAGTCGACTATAGATGTATGATATATCTTTTTTAAGATGCTACAAATTTTGACTCTTCAATGGCTATAGGTGTAGGCGTATTATCATCATATTAATATAACAACATATTAATTAGTTCATAAACTTTCAAACGTATCTGTCAATTCCAGAAAATGGTTGAAAAATCAAAACTTTTTCTTATTTATTAAACCACAAGAGAAACTGGATACATTTATTAATAGCAATAAAAAAACCAATCTTTCAAAGTTTCTAACCGAACACGACATCAGTGATTTCTCAAGCGCCAACCACATCAAATAAATCACATACGAACAAAATAAACGACCATACATTGCCACTATCATTATAACAATGTCACAACAACTACAATATTATCAAACACTTTAAATTAAAACATTAAAGAGAACATTATGTAATTCGCGTACATACTAACTTTTTACCTAGTGTGTGGCCATGAGACGCGTCGTAAACATGCGCGTGCGACGCGGTAGGGGGGCTCCGCGTCAACCGACTTTATGGCCACATTACACTCGGATAGTAAACGATACCCTAAACTTACTAAAGTTTATTTAAAACACTCGCTACGCCATTTTGTAGCTTAACAGAAGCAGTTAGAGTTGTTTTTTGAGAGATTTTGATGTGATCTGGAATTTTATTGATGACCCGATTAAATGTCGATCACTGGAAGGGATGTTTGTATATTTTGTTGTGTTTATACTTTATATGTTAATCTGGGAATTTGAGGAGACAACCTGAACTGCTTTTCAAATTAACTATCCTGTGTAATCTTTGCTCTCATTTCATCATCTGCCTAGCCTTTTCCCAATTATGTTGGGGTCGGCTTCCATTCTAACCAGATGCAGCTGAATACCAGTATTTAACATGGAGCGACTGCCTATCTGACCTCCACAACCCAGTTAGTACTGGATAATATGATACCCCTTGGTGAGACTGGTTGTCAGACTTTCGGCCCACTACCTGTAACGACTGCCAAAGATCTACAAGTGAGAGCCGAGACCCACAACTTAACGTGCTCCTCAATCTGTTTCCTCGTTTCTCATACCAAATTCATCGAACTTAACCCATATTCCGTCAAGTATTCTCCGTGAAACCAAACAAGGCGAACAAAATAAATAACATTGTTATCTAGCAGTTTTACTGTTAGCTACGAACTTGTGAATGTATTACCTAAATGTAGCCATACCGCAATCGGAGTTCGAACCCCCGACCTCACGACACAACTCCATTCTCGGTAAATTGAGGCTTTAATAAGTTCTCTTTAACTTAGGTTACCAAGTTTAGATAATTTCCCGCTAGTTTATGAGTATATTTTAAGGCAATTATAGACTGGTATTTAATGGACACCCAGTATTTCATACAACAGTTTAAGAATTTGGTCCCATTTAAGACCTTATAATAGTTTTGCAGTACATGCTAACACGCCTTGTAAATGTAACGTATTTGAAAGATTTTTGGTTCGAACAATTAAGTACTATAATATAGGATTTCGGAAGAACAATTAGGACGTCCGACTGTCATATTTTCCCAATCAACCTTGAACCTAATGGTTTAGCGATAAAGTTGAAAATCTATGAAAGAAATTTGACAGATTGTAGTAGCTTGATGTTCTGGCGTCTGCACGTAACACCCTTAAATATGAATAATAAAATGCAACAAAATAAAATAAAAAAAGTTGCGACACGAATATTTTCGGTTCTACGTTCTAGTTTGTAGTTTCGTTCGTTTCGTTCTACGTTCTAATATAATCTGTCGACTTGTGTGGGATATTTCTCAGTTATTCAGTATTTCACATACAAAACAGATGCAAAAATGTGCACAGTAAACGATCATATCTGTCAAACGCGATTTTGTATGCGAATAGTCGCGTTGTCCGTTCAATACGGACAACGCGACTAACTTACTAATACGTCACAAATTGGAAACTAAAGGTGTGATCCATGGAAACCGAAACATTTATTTAACTACAAACCATATGACCGATGGGACATTCTATCAGTGAAATGACGAACTTCCATACAAAGTTTCACCCCCTATTTAACGTGTCATCTGCCTGCCAGGGCTGCGGGACTGTTCGAAAGAGATACCGCGGTCCTGGAACATAAAGGGCCAAAGAAGGAACATGGGTGGTTTTTAGTCAGTAAGAGTCTGACACTCCCTTCCGCTCCGCCCAGAGCGGGAGGGGTCATTTGATGATTTCCCACCCTCCAAAAAAAAAAAAAGGGTCAGGTCAGGTCAAAAAAAAGGTCTGTCACTTTTCAAATGTTTATTATGATAATCTTCATAATAAACATTTCAAAAGTGACATAAACCTGTCGGCCTAATGTACTAATAATACATTATATTGTTTTCCACAAAAGGCATTATTTCGCTTCACAATTTTCAAGGAGTACATTATAAGTTATGGCATACGCCATACATACGGCATAGTATAAAGAAGTAATTTTACATCGTCTGTTTATTTACATAAAGGATGTAAAATGTTTTATGGAAGTACTTAATTCGTAGAGCTTTGAGGATGGCGAGGATAGACCGCACATGAGAAGTAGTGAGATGTTTCAAACTAGGTAATAATTATCACAAACATTGCAAACTTTGGGCTACCGTACTATACACGAAAGCAGAACGGGTTTATAACAAAAGAACGATGTCTATTCATAACTTAACAATTATAATTTTTTTTTTTTCAATATTTATTTTTGCAAATTCCGCTAAACTGAATTTACAAAAAGTTACATCTGTGTTTGGAAATAAACACCTTTTTGTTCCGGTCTTTAGAGAAAATTTCGAATAGATAGGTATGCTTTCCGTCGTTTAAAACAACGTCCTTCACTCTCCAGCATTCCATCTCCTCTTAGCACCTCTTTAGTTTATTTATAAGACACGAACGCTAAAGTTCGAAGAGGCTGTACTTGAAGTTACTTCCTAACTGTCATCTATAATGAACGCCGTCATCAAGTTATTACTTGTCTGACAGTTCACACGTTTAAAGACAAGAAATGGCTGCGTGGGCCTCACTTGTTTCAAGTATTAGATTGAAATCTTACTTGCAATAAAGACCAGTCAACGAGCGACAAGCACCAATGTTATTTGTAGGCAAATAAGGGACAGTTTATTTGAGGCTGTCGTTTGTTAGCGGTCAGGCTGTTGTACAATCTTAAATCGATCTTTTGCTTCTACACTATCTGATGCTCATTTATTTTTCAGAGTCGATCAGTTGAGTGAAAATGATCTGACGGGCAGTAAAAATATTGATTATCGCCGAGACGAGATTGCGACCTTCTGAACTTTTAAACCTTTTCTAATCTCTCTTTTTTCACAGTTTTTTCTAACAGTGCAGTTTCTTACAGTTCCTAATGTCAAAGGATAATTGTCAAAAAAAATTAAAATCTTTTACAACATAAATCAAAAAAAATTGAGACGAAAGATTACTCAAGTGTTTCCACGTCTTTAAATCCAGTCAAAAAAATATTACGCTGAATTTTAACGCTACAACTGTCAGTCGAGCCATCAACATTTATATAATGTTTAATAATATATATGTAGACATTACGACCACCCGTAGCGCGGGTATCACTTTCAACGATATTGCAGCCAGTGAGCAAAAAGTTTGAACAGAACCAATAATACTTTTTTCATTAGGTACGCAGTTTTTGGGTTGAGTACAGACAGCGTCAAAAAAGTACAAAAGTGTCAATAGTTTTTGTACTATGAAACGTTGCTAATTGTATCAAATTGTAATAAAATGGAAACTCTCTCAAATCTTATTTTCTAAAACCAGTACCCTTGAACTTATGTCGTTCTCTATAAGAAATCGAATTGAGTAACCAAAAAACATTTTCTCATAATTTTATACGCACGGAAATGCAAACAATGTGACCACAAATATACTTATTGCGAGTCGAATTAGAAAATATGCGTGAAGGAACCTGTGTAATGTAATTATGTAATCTGCATTCGCGGTTTAGTTTCCAAACATGCAAACAAATATGTGCTTTTGGAAATATAACTTTAAAACTCGAACTTAAAGTTCAGTTTGAGTTACAACATCCAACATTGTATGAGCTTTTCAATAGGACTAGTCATTCCAAAAATCACTCAATTTAGTCCAACACAAGGTTGATATTCGTAGAAGTGGAAATAAAGTCAATTGGAACCCAGGATTAGAATATGACTATAACTGTGTAGCGAAAGCTGAAATGGCTCTATATTGTGGCTCGAGTTCGCTCAAGATTTCATATTCGCTCATTCCCACTAATAAAAACTCGGTTCGTTCTGAGGTCGACCGCGATACGAGGAAAAGTTTGTCTGTTACGTTCGTTTTGCAATCATTTAATTGGGTTGTCTTGTTCTCTGTCAAGTTCTAAACGTATAATAAAATCGAGCAGTTTTAAAATGGAGTAAAATATTTTATAAAACCGTTTAACTGGTTCTTTGGATACGGTTGTCATATCATAAGCAAAAAGGAATTAAAAAGATAAGATCATTTATTTATTTATAATTACAGTAGTAAACAGACCTTTTTATGCATAGGTACATTTTAAAGTATTTTTGCCCTACATCTTTTTATCACCTCAATGACTGGCACAAAAGAAGACTAAACTATTGTAGAAGAAAATTACGGAATAACATATCCGATTCGATCCGATTGCGGATTACCTGTTACTGAAAAATTGGTGTGTGTTTGGCTTCAATTTTATTGCAACATCCTGTTGTGATTGTGTGAGGAATGATATGAAAGAGAAAGGAGTAAATGATGCCGTGACGTCTGACAGGGTAGAATGGAAGCAGAAAACGTGTTGCGCCGACCCCAAATAGTATGGAACAAAGGCAGGAAGATATTGATGATCCTAACGGGCCACAAAAAGTAAAATTGACAGAGAAATCTAATAAAATGCTGATCACAACACAGCATTAAAAGGCACCGGCACAAGGCAACAAATCCAGGTTAATTTTCATAAAAGACACTCGCGCATAAAAGCCTCATTACCCTCAGACTCAAAGATTGACAGCAAGGCCCAGTTACCAGCGAATTACGTATGTAAATCCTTAGCGTGGGCGGTCTATGTGCTCAACACCAAAGTACAGAGCTAAAGCTAGATTTATTTCGTTCCCGGGTTATAACTCAGGCCAATACGTGACCGATGATCACGCCTACGCTTACATAGAAATTATCCACGACCGAAACGTTATCAACAGTGAAATGGTAGCTTATTTCACGTATCTAACACTGCCGGGTCGGCCACCTAATATTGGCTAAAGGTCGGTCGCGAAAGGTTAGTTCCTGTCGCCCGCGGCCGGCTTTCTCGACTGTAAACTAGTGCAGTTGCATGGAAACATAGAAAGGTCGTGCTGTCAAAAATGCAGCTTTCGTACTTACATAACTGGACACGGTCAACCGTTAACTGCATGTTAACTGTTGTTCTATGCGAAATGAAAGTAAATCTATGCATTTTACTGTGTTTATAAGCGGGTGTTTTTGTTGTCTTGAATATTTTACTTCACCTCAGCTTATGGTATCTCATAGTTTAGTCTCGGCGTAAAGTTATTTACACCCGCATTTCACTTAGCCTTTGTATTATGCATAATTTTCTCGTACAATGTAGTCCTGAATGCATTGTTGAAGCCGAACGATTATTTCACATAAAAGCCGAATTTAATTACAAAGCGCCCTTTGTGCTAAAATGAGGAGATATTTATGATGACGCTTTGTACAATTGGGGTATCACTTAAACGTTGATCACCGACCTAAGTTTAATAAATCATTTTCTCCACGGTATTGATTGATGCAAATTATGTTAATGTTGTCAAACGTGTTCAACAATCTAAACTAATGAACCATTCGATAGATTTATGGCTTCCTTGTAAAAATTTAATGGTACGCGGTCATATTTACATAATACTTATTGAATCTATAAAAAAGGCGATTAATCTTTAACACCTCAGCCGACACAGCCAAATAGTTGTAACTTTTTTTAAGCTTGGATCCCATCGACGCCGACGTCAGTAAAGTTTTTGCGAGGCGACTGTGAAGCGTGAGACAAGTAATTTATACTAGTCGGAGTGTTCAATAAACTGTACCCGGAACTCGAGGATGATATGAAAGAAAAATTCATTGAGCGTCGGGAGCCGCTCGGCGCGCCACCTAGCGGCCGCCGGAATGAACGCTATGAGCACAGTCGATGAGAAAAGTTGGAACGTCTGTACCCACATTTCATAAGCGGCTTAGCGACTTTAAAGGACTGCGAGCTGCGATAGCCGGTATTGCGTACCGTATCCCTAAATGGCAGACGTTTTATTTTTGTTGCATTGTGCGCGGATGCGGATTTTACGTAAACTTTCTACGTATACGATTCCAGCATGTCATTACATCACGGAAAGACTTAAATGGATTTTAAATGCTGACGATTACAACCTCCATTTGTGTCGAACAATTAAATGTAAGCGTTTGGAAATTGGTGTGATACGGCTATTTTTACACTTAAGATTTACAAGCTCCATTTATGACGAACAATTGGTGGTAAAGTCTCGAATTGGTGAGTTATATCCATGGTGGTGCCCCCACGCTTTAACTGGAGTTACGAAAGAGGAAACACATTGTGTTACCCGCCACTTACATAGTTCTTCTCCGTGTTGTCGTTTAAAAGCTGTACTTAAGGAAACTGGTTGTTCCAGTTCCTTCATTCACGGTATGGCAAGCCGGATTTAAAAAGGATCAACTACTGTCTTACCCTTGTTACTTTGAGGAAAAACATTTCTCGTATGACTTTTTTGAGCTCGTAAGCTGTGCTATCTTAAGGTCTTACTGCGTAGTCGTTATTCTCACAAACGCACATCGTATTCGTCATTACGTTTTATTCGTCGGCACTTTCAATATCTCCGATCAATAAATTTCAATATTGACATAAATGTCATTGTTTATAGTCCCACTCACACTTACAGTAAAGTTTGTTGATGTCCAAGAAACAGTACGCCCATGCAACGGAAACCAGCGTGGTATCGTATTTAGGGCCCTTCACAACCATTAAGTACAGCCTCTGTTTAATCTAACTTCCTTATTACCTAGCCACTTTCATTTTCTTCAAGAACGGGTGTAAAACCGCTACTCTATGCTTCACAATTTCCTCCTATGATTTATAGTTCCAGTTTTCCCTTAATTACATATCTAAACCCAATCCTTGCTCTAGATTAATCAAATAATTCACCGACTCAATGCTTACTGCTTCAATAAACGTCATAATAAAATTAATTAATACACCGTTGTGTATTCGGCGAGAGGGATTAAAATACAAATTCAATTTACGTCGTGTTACAATTGTGATACTTTTCGTTAGGCGGATTTGTACTTTGTATCGTTTAATGTAGATGTTTCAGATAATATACATGTCAAATAAAAAGCTTTGTCTGCTTCAAGAGTGGTCCTTCCAAATAATATACTTCTTCCATAGGTGTTGGGTTACAAAATATACAACGGTTACGTAACAGACAGTAATGTGGCCAAAACAACAATCAGTGTGGCAATATCTCGGCCACTGAGTAGGGATCGGTGGATCCCGCCCACTGACGTGCATGTATCGTAAGTAAAAGGCGTTCGAAATGTACCGAACCGGTGCGGAAAGCTGCTTACCTTCGGACGCAGTTCCGAAGTATTCCGTACGACCGAATGTATGCGCGCAGAATTGAACTCGCACACAGATATTCCGGTTGTTTTCTTTTTGCACGCTCCACCAAGGTCGCGACGTCTGAACAAGTTCATTGAATCATATTCTTGCATTTTTAATCTGGAATTTTTATTTTTAACTCATTATTATCTGTCGGTTGCGTTTTAATTCCGTTTCACGATACGATCATTGACTGATAATACCTGTTTAAAGTTGTGGTGTGACGTTATTTTATAGCTGCTATTAGGTAATTTTATTGTCTCTTCAACCTCATTCATGCAGTATTTTTATACTAAATATAGATAGCATCTATAACTTAATTCACACGGTGTTGCTAAAGATATCGTAAAAGATTTAACAGAGTGTAAAATGCGACGTTTTTGACTCGGCCGTTATTTATAAACAGCCTTAGCACGCATTAGATTCCGAGTGTGATAACTTGTCATCATCTGCCTAGCCTTTTCCCAACTCTGTTGGGGTCGGCTTCCAGTCTAACCGGATGCAGCTGAATACCAGTATTTTACATGTAGCGACTGCCATCTGACCTCCACAACCCAGTTAGTACTGGGTAATACTATACCCTTTGGTAAGACTGGTTGTCGGACTTTTTGAGGCACTGACTACCTGTAACGACTGTCAAAGATCTAGAAATACCTAGACAAGTACGGCTTAACCTAAAGATCGAAGCGGCTGTTATTATTTTTCCACGAGCCCCCTCTATAACTTGTATTTATCATAAAACTGTCTATGAAGTTTCGAGATGAATTTCCAAGACCTACCTATTCAGTGTTCAACAATAATGAATACTATTACACTTACTTAAACAGTTTAATTAAAATTGCCGTTCAAAATGGATTGTAATTGGCGTGCGTAGCAAACTTCAATAGAGAAACAGGCTCGCAGTAAGTGTTCGTAGTCGGTTACTTCGAAATAATTAATTGAGCAATTGTAACTTGCCTACTTAATCTCGGACGTCAGATAGAAGGGTTGTGATACCCTGAGCCTCTGATAAAGAGTTAATTACGCGACACGTTGCGAAAGTGGCTTGGACCTCGGTATTCTCGGTGCCAGCACTACCAGCATTCTCATATCTTCATCGGTGCTACAAAAACTGGTTGTCAGTTGCAAAACTGTTGGCACGTAAATTTGCCGCTGCCCAACAACAATGGCGTAGCTGTTACTGTAAACAAAACAAGTAAAGCATTAGCATTGAGTTACGAGACGAAAGGCGTAGTGTTGCAAGCGTAAAGCGAGAATGTAATTAATCGACATTTATTCGATTATTCTGTCAAATCGATCAATTATGTAATTTAAATACAAGCTTGACCATTCGAGATCGGGATTAAGGATATTACTGTTTCAAAGAATTTTAATAGAACCACCAGGATGGCATAAACGTAAAAAAGTAATTATAACAAGGTGAACTAATTTATTCAGAAATGTGCCTATTAATACATCTAGAGCCTTTTTATTATCCGGTTGACCATAGTAATTACAAAATATTAGTCATTTAAGATATTGGATGTCCGTGAACAAAGTTCGTGTGTAATCAACAAATAAATCATGATTGGCTGATTAAAACAAATTCATTGATTATTTTGTGACGATCGTTAAATTCGATAACTAATTTAGACGTCCATATTATCATACTTAATTAAAGATGACTTTACTTTTATTGGTTTATTTTTATTGGACGAGTAATGTAAAATAACGTCTTCACTTAAGTCAGCGCTTGCGCATTTTCGAGTCGTTCCAATTTTAAACATCGTAATATTATTCGTCGGTTAAGGAGTAGGTTGATACCTAGGTAGGTACTTTTAGTGATACTGATAATCATCATGATGAATTGTGTTGAGAGTGCAGGGGGTCAGGAACTCACAGTTAAACTGAAACCATTTATCCTAATGACTTCTAAAGATCTTACTTTGACAGTTAGACACATTGCTAAAGATTTAACTGCAGGTTACTCAATCAGTGGTTGTTAGTATGGTTTAAGAGGATTATAAATATCAAAGATGACTCAACATACGGAACATAATTGTCTTTAGTCTTAAAATAACAATTCTTTAGTCCGCTAACGAGGATTGTGTGCATGATAAAACGATTTGTCGAACATCATAGACATAGAATGGTACAGGAACATATTGTATCGTTACAGACAAAAAGACTCGATCTCATTTCATTCCGTGGATGTTTGACATAGATTGATACATTTGCAATCACAAGAAAAAACAGCGAATGGGGTTACTTTTACATATGTATGTATCTTGCTTGTAAACCACCATCAACATCATTTCAGAATCGCCCGCTGTTGGGTATAGGCCTCCCCTTTCTTCTGCCATTCTTCTCTGATATGTGCGTCCCTGTTTCCCGCGATTTTGACGATAATTTCAACCCAACGCGCTTTTGGACGCCCCTGGTTTCTTAAGCTACCCATTAATTAATTATAACATCCTCATCAGTAGGGAAATAAAAGATCCACAAAAAATAAATAAAAGTCTCTCTGGATTCAAAAAGAAGTTTCTCCTAACAAGACACTAGCATAATTATTCACCGAAATAAAAATCTAAAAGTTTCGCTCATTAATAACCGTGTCGTGAGTAATTAACCGAATACAGTAACTAACAGACAGCGAGCTTACATCACAATAAACACTTCTAATAACCATACAAAATATGAACAAATGACACGCCTTTGCATGTAAAACCACAGAGAAGGGAAGCGCAGAAGGGTAATTCGGTACCACTTCTGACAACGCCCAAATAGATACTTTGCAGTGTAAAATATCTTTTTGGCTGTTGTAAACTTTAAACAGATAATTAATCAATACAACAGCTAGATAAGTAAAACTTACCAAATGAAGCTTTCACATCTATAATATCCATAACTATAAAACAGGGATTCGTCGGGCTCTAAACTTCCCAGCATTGTCAAATAGCATTGAGTAGAATTCAAGAGCACAAGTGAGTTAAGCTTTTTTTTGAACAGAACCCTTATACTTTCGTTTCGTTGTCTGTCTGTCCGTCCGTTCAGATGTCATATAACTATTTTCTTCTATTCTTCTCCGACTTCATTCACCATACAAATCAGTCCTTTTTAACAGGAATGAGTTACTAATAATTCCTGTTAATGTTCTTTAAACACTTTGGCAAGACCCATATGATATACCGTGTTGCTAATTATTTCTATACATTCTTTGGTATGCCTTCTGTAACTATTTTGTGCTACAACTTCAGTAACAACTCATACAATCTCCCGCACGTTTTTGCTAAGTAACTATTTAGTTTTAAAGTAAGATAAGAATGGTTTGTTGAAGTGCTTGTTCCTGGTACCGTTATGTTTGTTTCATTTGGTTGGACGTTGGTAAATAGAACATCCGTAATACTTGGAACAAAGACCGGGATTATGAGAACGATAGTGGTAATCCGATCTTTTGTTGTTTGTTTTGTTCAAATATATGTGCGTGTGAATGTGAATGACTCGTTCAGTGCTAGTGTATAGTCAATCATTTTTATAGAGTGGGTTCCGAATGCAGAACCCACATTAAAATTTGTTTCATTCATGTAATCTGTTTTTATTACATTCAGTTTGTTTTGTATCTCATTGACAGTAACCTCTTTGTTATGAAAATAAAACCGAAAGACGAACCACAACCACTAATCAATTGACGACTGATTTTCATTTGATTCATAACGAAAATTTTAAATGCTCGCAACGAGTTTTCCCAACTTTTACTTCAGCAAAATATCACCAAACCTACATCGAATAAAACCAAATAATATACATATTGCATAGCTAGGTATCGAGCTATAATTAGCCTGGAGATTATATCTCTCTGATGGCAACCAGCATTCATTGGTCGATAACATCGTAGTACGATAGAATCGTGACGATAATGGCGTTATCCACAAGGTTCGACGTCTCTTTCTCAAAATAGACCTATGTTAGTCGACAGTTACGAGCTGTTAGGTAATAAATGCCAATAATTTTAGCTTTGCAATTGGCACTAGCATAATAATAGTATTATTTAGGCATGGGCTTTACCCAGCCACAAGTAAACTTATCAGCCATTAAGGTACCAACGAATTTAAATTATCTATCAGCTATTAAGTTAGTAATTGCAATAGGAACAGGCTTTGATATTTGTTGTACGAGGTTCATTGCCTTTTCAAAATCATTTACATTCTTTGTCACCAACTGAGAGACACCAATTTTATACCTTTTACAAGGTATACGGGGTGGAAGGGACACCGACGCGAAAACGGTTACCACGTATTCAGTACATCATTTTCTCAGCATAGAAATTTTTAGTCGGTTATTTAAAAAATCAGCTGTTCCATACATTTTGACCATTGCTCATTTGTAGGAAACAGCAGATTTTTTCTTTAATAACCTATAAAAAATTCTATGTGGAGGGGTTCAGAATGATGTACTGAATAAGTGGTAACCGTTTTCGCGTCGGTGTCCCTTCCACCCCGTATACTTCTCTTCCTATATCTAACATCTATCATCTACATTGATTGGTAACTAGCCGCAAAATATCAACGTATCATTATTTTCATTTAAAAAATCTCAAATTTTTATTAGCCTACTTATTTGACCTACAAATCGGACCAACTGTTCCAGAACAATCGCACTGGTTAACACTATAATCGGATAAAATACAAAGCTTCCTACATACACGATTCCTTTCCAAAACCACCGCTAAAGTGACAATACCAATGTTTCCTCTAGTTTCCGAAAGTTCCGCGTTTACTAACCGTAGGCTCTCATTGACCATAGTTATCCATTGGACAGTTCTCATTATGCATATCCAAAATCGTATTTATTGGAGTGAGTTCAGTGAGGTATGCTGTGTGCGGACCGCTAGGCACGTGCGCTTGCTAGCTACTTGCATTCACTGGTGTAGTATATGGGAAATTGTCAGATGCTGTTGTTAATGAATGTTGGTTTTGCAAAGAAGAAATGACAGAAGGACACGACGTATATTTATTAAATGTAATTGTTAAGAAAATTAAACGGGAAGAATTAAGGAGGAAAAAGATCATCAAAGAAATTTAATTGTTTTATTGACAAAAGGTATTTGTGTTGCAACAACTAATATAACAAAGTCACCACGCGCAACACAATCATGTTAACATACTTTCCATTGATCGTCTTAAATTCATAATAAATCGCAACATCTGTCACGTCGGTTCTAAATTATAATTTACAACAGAACAATACCCAATCAAAAACGTTTATCAAACAGCCTCATAGTCAATTAATTATGAGTCGACTCGAGTGACATCAGAAGTCGTACACTATTGCTTATACTGTGAGCTTTCGCCGGCATTATCTAGGCATCTGGGCGCGAAGACAATGGCGCGCGCATGCGTAATGTGTTATCTCACATCTACCTCTTGCCACACTCTGCTCTCCTAATGAGGAACGGTGTTCCACTTCTCGTGCAATGCTAATTGAAGACTCAAAATCAAACCTACAGAGAAATTTCTACTTCGCTAATAAATACTAATTGATTAATTATCACTTTTGAAATCGTACTCAAGTCAAGGTTTCTTTTGTTTTAGGTGGAGTAGTATAACGGTAGCCGTGCCTCCCAAAGGATGAGGAATAAGCATCGATGCTGGAAACGCTGCTTTGGCCCAGACATACTGAAATCAACAGGTAAGTTTCTTAACAAAACACATTCCATTCATACTTTATCGTACGGCTAAGCAGAATGATAGAAATAATTTAGAGAGATAATGCGGCTAAAGTTAATCTAGAACACAAATCACGTATATTGTCTATGGAGAAATTGCAGCAACACGAACTAAACTTGGCACATGTTCAACTTTAGTATCGGCGTGTGGATGAGAAGAGGTGGGACTTCTTTGAATCGATAAAATAAGACTGGATAAAGGTATTTATGGTTAAAATAAAGGCTGAATGTATTCCCAGTTTTTAAGCTTCAAGCCTTATTTTCATCAAGCCAAGTAAAAGCTCTAACTTCCTTGTGAATAAGGAAGTTAGCTAGCACGTGCGGCTTGAGCATTTAAAACATTAATTAGGTTTACATTTTAGTGGCGATTTCGACTTAGGTTAGGTGCACATTTCTTAATTTCAACTGTGTAGTCGGAATAACTGTAATAACTGGTTCATTTTATGTAATGCTAAAGGGCAGTACATAAAATATAACAAAGCGTCTTAAATGCGGTTTATTTTGATCGGACATTACTGTTAGTCACTAATGGCCATTATTTTGATAATGGTGTTGTCTAAGCACCGTTACCAGCAATAAAAGTCGACATTCGTAATTACTTTCAATAAACTGTGAAAATTGGTGCAGGGATAGTAAATCACGCATTTTTGAACCGAATGGGTTCTTGTTAGGCAATAAATACTTGACTTGATATCCAATAAAATAAATAAAATAGAAATTGTATTTATACCAGATTACATTCAAGAAATTATTTGTTCTTGATAAAACGCTTTCAGTTTCTGCTTTCAAATTGCTATTTTCTTGCAATCATTCTTGGAAAGAGATTCCTTGTTTATAGGTGACGAAGTGAGGAATAAGATTTAAATTGTGTGTAACCTGAGAGCCGTTTCCTTCTACTCTGAAGCGAAACACACACCGTGTAACAATGCATTTGCGCATTGTCATATCCCGCCCACGTGGGGCCGTATAATTTCACGATTTAAACGCACCGCCTTACGAAATACATCTAGGGGAGTGCGACGATAAATAACCAACAAATTACTCAGTTCTCGCGATACGTAGTACACGTGCGACGGTGACATTTGCATGCCTGAGAAATGTTTACAGCTTGTTGAATCTACAGTCCGTAGGAAGTGAATGAATGTGGCGAGCCTCGGGCGTTTAATCAACGACGTTGTGTGACACCAGCTTTATAGTTTACGTCAGAATCGCATGATTTTCTGCTGATTGTCTGACTTAAAACGTGCTAATGACCTCACGGTTGAAAAGTTAAAGGAACTTTAAACTTCACAATTGCCAAAACTTTGTCTTCCTATTAATCTTCTTAATGTAAAGTACAACAAAGTCTGTTGTCTGTTGTTCAAAGACACAGCTAGCAACATTTTGTTTCTACGCCGCGATCAAATTAAATGTTCACCAAAAGTTGGCTAACCAAATTAACAATTACGGCTTTCCTAATCATTCCTATTGTTTGCGTCGTTCAGCTCTTTAACTTAACGATTGAATTAAACGAGTAATTCTGGATGGCGCAGAGTAGACGCTGACTGGTTTGCGAATTGCGACTTCGAATAAAATGTGAGCCATTTTGTTAGCGAATAGCTTTCGCAGACTAAAGGGAATGTCACAGACTCCTGGATCGTTTTGAAGACGATTTGGCCGCAGAAATGCGGAATAGGATTGTTAACTCATAAAGTTATGGACTGTTAGTGTCACATAAAAGTGTGAAGGATAAGAATTTTGCTTCTGGAGTTCACGATTGGTTTCTATCAGGTTATTGTGCAGGTTATCGAATCATTTCGAAATATATAATGACTTCATTCTTGTCATCTGTTTAACTAGTATGTTTGTTTTGGGTTGGCCAGACAAGTTTTAACCTCGAATGGATCTGTTAGTCATAGCTCACTTAAGTAAAACCGTTAACCCTACTTGGACGACATCACACTTTTTTTTGTAACATAATGTCTAAAACTCAGGATTTTTTGCAGAATTAATTTAACCCATGTTTAATCAATAAAAGACATGACAATCTTTTACTCCCCAAAAATAAAACTGTCCCCAATTAAAAAGGGTCTACTTGCACTTCCGTAATCGAATTAAGGCTTGATTACAGTTCCTGTATGATTTATGTGTATGCGTGTCACGTCCCTACATCAAGGTTTGTAAAAACCCTACGTTGCTGGTCTTTGGGCTCAATCATTAAATGAGAGGGTGGAACACAGCAACTTTAGCACACATGTTATGTAGCTTAGGACTTAAATTGATTTTTAATTGCTTGGGTTTTAACTTTATTTTATACTAGCTTTAGCCCGCGGCTTTGCTCGCATTTTCGCAATTGAATTTGACAATCAATTCGGGTTGTACTTTGCTTGTACTAATTCAATCGTGATTCAAGACACGATAATGTTATTTTCCTCGGGAACAGTACTTTTTTTCACCTGACTATGTTTATACAGAATGACAGGTTGAGTGGTTTTGGCGTGAAAAGGTAACAATCAAACAAATAAACTTAATTTCACATTTATAATATTAAAATGTAAGGAAGTAAGGATAAGGATCCCTCTTTCATATTGGCAGAATGAGTAATTTAGTACTTAAAGTATCGTAAAATAATACTTTGGGTACTTCATTGGTAGTAATAGTTTCAGGGCTGGTGTAATTTTTCTCTTTGTTTCTAAAACATGAATATTTAAGTAGCGCAAGTACAGTGTCATATTTCAACCATTAAACAAATCACAGTAAATCAGGCCTAAGTACTAAACACACACATAGGTAGGTGCTTAACTACTGCATTAACATTCTGAGCTTTTCAATAACTCTAAAACTTAACGCCTGTAAGCCGAATCAATGAATTGTCGCATTTAACATTTCGAAATCGCTTTCGCAATTATTTATCGAAAGGAAACAGATTTAGTCGCCAAAATACTTGGAACTTTGTCTATTATTACGTATTAGGCACTTATAAGTCGTTTACTTAGATGAAATCGTCAGTCCTACGTTAATCTCTATACAATGACGAAACTGGTGAATGTCAATAAAGTATCGGAGCTAATAATTTACTGAATGTATCTGACTTATCCTTATTGGTTTATTGAAGTTAATCCTATTCAGAATAGATCGCTGACAAGATATTTCGAAATATGTTCGAATGAGAAAGATAGGTTTTATGAAATTGTGTACAAGTCTCATAAACTTTGAGATTATCATTGTGTTTGTTCAGATTTATAAAAGTAGATATTATTGTACATATTTGTTGGACAGATAAAGCCTATTTGTAAGATTAAATCGTTTTATAGAAGTTCAGAAAGCTGTTATATCGAATTATCAGCTCTCTATTTCAAAAGCTTTCATTATCTCGAGGTACTAACACTCGACTACCTTGTAATACAACGTAAATACACACCTAGGTACTGTAAACCAAACAAAACCAATCATAAATCCGAGATAAAATCAACTTGCACTGCAATAAATTGCCATTTTCGAGAGAAGCTATTATTAAGTGAGGCATTTAAAAAGAATAGAAATAAAAGTGGTCCCCGGGGCAAGGAGCAATTAATGGCGAAGAGATTAACCAATAAATCGAAGCGAACTTGCCGCGGTGGGGCGACAACCGACTGGCTTTAGAGCATGAAGGGTAGTAATAGAGCGCCTTATATTGGCTCTTCTGCTGCCCATGGTTGCGCAGGAGACGGGCAGTGAAGATTTCTAGAAAAAATGCAATAAGCGCCACGCATTGCAACTTTCTCAGTATCAGTTATCATTGGCCGCAACAGAAAATTGTCCTCTTGTCAGATTTTATAGCGCCAACGTCTCAACAAAAATATAAGCAGTGTGGACACAGGGTTTTGAAGACGGTTTTGGATTCAAGATCGTAAAAAGCATCTTTAACACTCAACAGTACAACAAAAGCTTTTTATCTGGTGAAGATATGAGCACTTCACGATAGTACAATTCATTTTATGTGCTCGTAATTATTATGTCAGTTCATATTTTGTGGTAACAGATTTTGTAGGACCTTCTATAGCTTGATTAATACTCCTAGTTCCCGACGTATCCCCGCACCTCCGTACCGCCGTAATGACGCCTGATAATCGGAGACATCCTTCCCGGGACCTTTGAGCTCGTTTATAGGAATTTCTATATTTTTGTCGAGAAAAAATTGAGAATTTTAACAAGGGGCGCATCAAATCCGCGCTTGCAAAGCCATTAAGCTCGCACAGGTTTCTAGTTTATTAAGGCTTGGAAAATAGTTTTGTGAAGTAAAGTTGTTAAAGAACAAGCTACGATTAAGTAACTTGTTTATTGATATGTGTGCCTTGTATAAAAACTCGAAATTATACTCTCATTTCCGATTGCACCCAAAATTGTATCATTTATAAAACAGATAACGTCTTAACTGCCGTGCCATCTCAACATCAACGGAAACGATTGTTTACTCAAACGATATACAAACTGACTTACCATAAAACGACCAATAAAAACCTGTAACGTCCAATAAATTCCCTGCAATAAACAAACAGTGATAAATCGTCCTATTTAATTCAGAATCGGGGGCGTTATCGCAATCTTTTCAATATTTATTAGCGATTCACCTATCATTTAGTTTTTTGCGCAAGCTCTACGGTATTTTCCATGTGCAGTCAAGATCGTGACAAGCCTAATTGACTAACGTATCCAGAGATCAGGCGGAACGCATGCAAAGCCGCGGTTGTCACATCGATTTGCCGCATAAAGCTCGCCGTGCAATGCCTAAAACGTCCTTCCGTGTAAACTGGTTGCAAGACCAACGAACCGTCAGGGTTGCCTTTTCTGTACTTTCGACCAGGGCTGCAGAAAACGCAAGGATGCTGCCGTAATTATGGTGTCCGATAGCCATGTATTTGTGTAGCTATGCGGAAACATTGATAAGTGAACTTCGGACATTCTACTGCACTTTCTGCTCGCAGCATTTTATTGTTTTATTTTCGACTTCGCAAGAAATTCTATGTTCATAATTAGACCAAAAGATAAGTACCGCTTGATTGATATTTGATCGCGAAATATGGCGTGAATAAAGGCGACTTGTTAGTTAACTGTACTGAGTAGCTAACGGATTTAGTTTATCGGTTTAAAAGCACGGTTAAAGCTAACGGAATTAACTTAGTTTATCGTAAATCTGTTTGGTTAACGTTTGTTTGTTACACATCTCGAGTTCTAAACTAATAAACAGTAACTTTCATACTAAAGTTAACATTAACGTTTACCAATATCCATATACATAGTATGTAACTTTATTGGTAGTTCCACAGCTACCTATCTTCATATTATCCTCAAGTATTTTGAAAATAAAAGTCTGGAATTTTTTCTTAAGATTTACTACCTCAAATTGCTTGGCAAGATCCTCAAAAATACTGATGCATTAATTTTGAAAAAAATATATGTTAAATTTTGAGGATTAATGTTAAGTACTGTTTTTGACGAAAACACGATTCCATCAAATTTTATACTGATTCTATTCAAATGTTGTGCCTATTTTATCTTCTAATAAACAGGTAACATCATTAATTTGTTATTACTAATTTATTATTGAGACCTAAGATAAATTATATATTTGTTTCCCTTTTATCAAAATTACCCGTTTCAAAGACATACATTTCAGTAAATACGAGTATGTTCCTGTGAAAGCTCTAACTAAAAATTAGCATGTCCCAAACTCTTGTGATAAAAGCGAAAAATCATCTCTTCTTAATAAAATTCTTCATTTTCCAACACAAATATACGGTTTTACTGTCAACACATCCAAAATATCATATTCTACGACCAATCACCATCAGTAACATAATATACCAACCTCACAACTGAACCATATCATACCATACCCCTACTGTACTATACCAACCTAGATACTCAAAATATGAAGCAACAAGCCTAACTAAACTAAACCCGACAGCCCTGCTTGATAGGCTCGCCCCACACGGAGAGGCCGCACCATTCCACTCCGCCGGTAATTATTGTTGTGCCCTACACCAGTTCGTAGCGCTCCTAACACCAGTTACACAAGATTACGCAGCTGGCTATAGGAAAAAAGGAGGTGTGTAGTCATAGAGCCTTCTAATGCACCAGTAATAGTAGCCTTAGTATTGTGCTTATGAGTAATAGAAGTAAGGGACGATTGGTCAAGTTGTCTTACTGGCTGAGGACTGCAATTACTTAGGATACTATTTCTAACGTCTCAAGAGTGTAATGGCTCTTAAATATGCATCCTGCGTAAAAAAAATGGTTGAAATACTAAATGCTTTACTTATACTTAAGACATTCATCGTCATCTGCCTAGCCTTCTCCCAACCATGTTGGCTCGGCTTCTAGTCTAACTGGATGCAGCTGAATACCAGTATTTTACATGGAGCGACTGCCTATCTAACCTCCACAACCCAGTTAGTACTGGGTAATACGGTACCCCTTAGAAAGACTGGTTGTCAGTCTTCCGGGCCACTGACTGACCTGTAACGACTGTCAAAGTACTACGAGTACTTTCCAGGGCACGGAGGAAACGCGGTATGTTATAATGGTCACCCATCCACAGACCGACCTAGGCAAGCGCGTCTTAACCTTGAAGATCGACCGATACTTAAGACATTATTGCCCGTTTACGCTAAGTTACTCTTTAATGAATGCCTAATGCACTAATGCAGTCTGTTGGTTTTTCAACGCTTATTGCTGAGCCGAACGTAGAAAATCCAAATTCTTTCCAGTTAGTGGAAACAGATAAATCCAAACAATACCTATGACGATACATGCATACCTAGTCCTCGTTTATAGTAACAAGAGGTGAGAACCTAAGTGCCGTGTGCATGTGCATTATTGAGCATATTGGCACAAATCCAGTGAGAATTTTCCAATTGGAAAACCTAATCAGTTTATAAATAGTATAAAAAACAGTTCAAAAAATGTTTTGTGACTGTCTTTAATACTTCAATATAGTACAAAAAATCTCAATGTTTTGAAGAAAGGGCGGGTCGAAAACCAATTTAAATATGAAAAATCTCGATTTATGCCCTGGTATAGTTTCTTGTTAAAACAACCATTTATATTTACCGATTCCAATCAGTTTCTAGTATAATATGTAACAAGTTAACCGCCCCTAACCAAGCCTATGTTTTGATTGTTTGTTCAGAATTTCTAAACAAACGAACTTTATTATGCAATATTGTTGTTAGAACTAATCTAACTTGTCTTTACAATTAGTTGATTGTCCAATTTGAATAGAATAAATGCTTTACAACTGTAGAAATATTGTTTACAACATCAATCGTGCTGACGAACTTAGTGGTATGTAAGCAATAAGCTTAAGGTTCTAGATGCTATCGCATCTAGAACCTTAAGCTGTTGATGGGTTTTCAACACTTTTCCTAAACCTTATTCATATATTAATATTTTTGCAATGTAAGAGGTAACACAAGGAGGCAACTTTACGGTAAAACGAGGCTTTGCATTTGATACATCATTTAGTCGCCTTCTACGAACTCATTCCTGACCAAAACTGTACTCGAATCCCGTGTGGCAACAGTCTTGCTCAATTTTCTCGAAGAATCTTTTAAGTTAAACAGCGTCCTAACCAATGAACGTTCATAATATGACGGGAGGTCATAATTTACAGACTTTTGCAAAAAGAAAAGTACCTTGCCCCTAATTTGGTTTCTTACGACTTATGACACAAATTGCGCCTCATTGGTCTAGTGGATTGCTGAGCACGAGGTCCTAAGTTCGATTCCCAGGTCGGGCAAAGTGTTATCGGGTTTTTCCATTAGGAATTTCTCAGTAGCAACCATGGAGTCTGAAATTGCGTCCGGTTGATGGCAATAGGCTCACCCCCTATTACATGGGACTTAAACGTAACTGGCGAAATGTGGTTGTACTATTAGGTATATCTCTGCCTAACCCTTCGGCGATTACAAGCGTGATCTTATGTTACGACACAAATTCGTAGTAGTTGCCCGAAATTTTATTTCCCCCATGTAGATTCACATCTTTCAAAATTTCCATTGAAAATAGTCTTAATTATTTATAAATTCTTTGACTCACTGGCAATAAACGTAACTTATCTATAAACATATTATACAAATATATGTACATAATAAACACATCTTCATATATTATTAGACATAATTAATACATGAACAGCAAAGTGTCTGCTCTTCAACTAATTGAAATCATCCCGGAAACTTTCAAAGGAGTGTCGTGTCTATGTTAATTAATGTGTGCGTACGCATCATTAATTACACAGAGCTTTATTTCACACCACTCTGTACAGTCAAGTATTCAAGTCATTACGGTATTTTTATATATGTTTTTTTTATTAAATTACATACTTTTTGATTACACGACATTTTGTAACGAAATAGTCGAAAAACCGGCAACCGAGACCTAACCCGACTCCAGAATTTGACAAACATGTACTGAAATATCAGTCAAAGTCTGCAAGTCCGTAAGTGTCCGCAGAAAGTCCTTTCCTGTCCTGTCGGTTTGACGGCACCTTAAGAGCGCGCCTATATGTCCTGGCCTGTAAACGAATTCATTTATTTTCAGCTTGGTAATTTTATTAGAATGACCAAACTATTATTGGGTTTTTCCATTCGAAATTTCTCAATAGCAGCCACGGATTAGTGCCCAGTTTATAGCAATAGGCTCGCCCAATATTACTGGAACAGTACTGGCGAAATGTGGGTGTACTATTAGATACACTTCTGCCTAACCCATCGGGGCTTACAGGCGTGTTGTTATGTAATTTTGTTATAATGACCAAACTAAAGCAGATTTTCTTATGAATTTAAAGGTATAGTAGATGTCTTACATCAACTACTAGATATCCAAGCAAATCCCAATATTACCTGGAATAATGCCTCCAAATAAGAGTTCAATAAGTCTGACTTACTTACTTGACTACGCTCATGGGATGATTATTGCATACATTGACAGCTACGTATTTTACATAGACTTGGTTTGAAATGTTGTTACATATGTAACAAGGGCAACAGCGTCTTCGAGATAGCCTTTCTGTCTACTAATAACAAGGCACTGAGATTACCAATGTACTCGTATCTTTCAATCGATTATGGTCAGTATTGTTAGATATGTATACGATGTATTAATATAATGTAGCTTAATGAGGATGACATTAAGAATCAATTTCAATTAAATAGATTGGAGGCATAAACAGCGACATATCTTCCGAAAATTATGAGACAGAAATTCTGAGTGCTTACGTTTTTATGAAAATTATAGTAATTTTAGATCTGATGGGTTATAATTTTCTATTTATGCACTGCAGGCGTAAACACTGCGAAATTTCCTTAGCGTAATTTCGGCAGATGTGTTGCTGTACCTACTGATGATGTACTAAAATCATAATGAGGGCTTTCCATCACTCCACATTAATTACATACACATATCTTATGTCTGTCTAGTTAAACAAACACACATGTAGGTACATACAACAGCCTCATTACTAACGACCAAGCTTAGTATTTGTACAGAGCATGTCGGACGCATTGGCTTGCATCATACCAAAGTTGTCAACGACAAACGTTGTCGACGACAGCGGACCACGTCCTGTGCCCTATATGTATGCTTATCGAGTAACATGTCCCGCTAATCGAATTGAACAACAAGAACAATCGATTAGGAATTCGATATGAAAATTCTTTGCGATTCGGAATGTCGCTCGCTGCTTTAATATACTCGGGATTGTAGGCAGAGAAAATTAATCTTGAAGATCGGTAGAGAAAATAAAAGTAATTGGATGCTGTCAAGATTTCTACATGTAGAATTTATATAGGTTGTTTTAGCGTATGTGCTTAAAACAATTTAATATTAAAGCCAGGAGCTAAGCTCCTGTTTAACACCCACTATTTTCAAGACTTGATAAGTCGTATTCAGAATCACCTTGAACCCTTGCCGTACAATCTCTGGAGATTAAATGGTTCGAAACTCAATTAGGTATATCAAGATAATATCCCGCTGCCAAAACCTAAGATCATTAGTTCAATAACAAGACCATTACAACGACAAAGCTCAATTGTCGTCAAGTCAAATAAATTACTCTATTCCGAATGTTTGTTCACGTATCTTATCAGGACAAGGGACAAACGTCAATAAGTAATAGCAACCAACTAAACATTTATTTATAGGTACTCAAATTCTTAGTAATCTTATCCCAGACACTTTAAATTTAAACTTATTCTTATCGCCTCTCATAGCGGTGTCAGTCCATTTCCTATTGTCAGATATTCCGACAATGGACTGGAACTTTGACAAGGGCCTGCTGACGTAATTATACGTGCAAGCGAGTTAATTAGTCACTCATTGAGTCGGTTTTACTGTGCGCAGTCATTGCGGATAATAGCCGGTCGGGCAGACTCGCGCCCTCTCTACGAACCACGTCGATCGATGGCTCGATAGTTGAGTCAACGGATTAAAGCCGGGTTTCACAACAATGTATTTTGCGATCATGCTAGATTTTGTCAATTTCTATTCAAGGGGAAACTTTGAGCTAGGAAAATTGGTATTATGTAAGTTTTGCATCAGATGCAACAAAGTTGTAGTTATGCGGCTGTTAAAATCAACTGTGACCATTATAATGGGGTTTTTGGGTGATGAGAACACAAACCAACAATGCCTTTTGCTAAATTCACAATTAACACAAAAATGCTTTTTATAAAAATGCAATTATAATGTTTCGCTACACTACACGAGCTTCCTAGCACGCAAGCGCAAATAAAATCATCGAATTATTAAAATTTCACGGGGTCCATGAAATTACCGGACATTCCATTACCACTAGTAAAGCAGCCGTTTAGCCTTTAAATAACTTCCATTATAATTTAACTAATTCCAAGTAACTAGAAAGCAGGAAAATGCCGACTTTAGGTCTATTATTTTAAAGTGCATACATAATTTATGTTAAAGTGAAGTTTTCTAACCGAAGATTTACAGCGTTTTGGTTTTAATTGTTAATCTATTAATGAGTTTCCGAAGTATCGAAGTTGGGAGTCGAGACCACACAGAGTGTGAAATATTTCACAAGGTGGTCACGATCTATCAGATTGGTTGGATTCTACACCGATATTGTTTTATCGAAGTCACTTTACTGATGTACGATGGATTGGCTTGATAAGAATGTTTGTGTGCATTGCATTTACGAAACATCCGGTGAACGGATACTGCGGACAGTTCTCATCGACATTGCTGTGGGCAGACACGCTGCATTGAATTTGATGAAATAATGCACTAACTGTAGTATTTCCACCAATAAATAATAATAGAAAGCAATGATTTACGTGTATTGCGTCTTTTATCGCTATAACAGATTGAAGTACGAATAGTGGATTGATTTAATGCTACAGATGTAGAATTGTGGGGAACTGAGAACGTACGGTTATGGAAGTACTCCTGTTCTATGTTTATTTAATGGTGTGGCTTATGGGAAGTTGATTTAGGACAACGTACATAACTAGGTATGATTGAAATGCGGATTATTATTATATAATAGTCATGCGTGGGTTGAATTCAAAGATTTCAAAATAGAGAGCCAATAATGGCCTGATGTCTATAGGTTAAAGGTAAATAGAGTTTTACTCAATCTGCTAAATAGGATATTCTTAAATTTTAACGTAGTTCAATCCCGTGTTGGTGTCTGGCGAGCGCAAAATCAACCTTATCACATAACATAAAGTAAACATAACATAAAGGTTGCAAAAAAAAACCCTTAACAAATCCGAAAGGCGCTTGTTTTTCCCATCATTGCGATCATTTTTTTGCTCTAAACCATACCTGGGAACCTTCTAGATACGGAGATATTGGAGGTCAAAGTTCCAATTTTTTTTTAAATATACGTTTTTAATTTTGTACTTTTACTTTAAATACCTCCATGGCCACTGCACTATTCAATGCAATTATCAGCAAAATATTTTGAGTGCGCTAGATTGAGTTGTAGGTACCGTAAACCGTGATGTATCACCTTAAAAAAAATCGTCTCCCAGCAATATTTTTTGCGTAGAGTTACTTAGTTTGTGGTACAATATGCTTGGTTGACGGCTTCGTGGAGGGTCGTTTTACACCTTGTATATTCTTATTCCTATAAAACCCATTACAATAGAAGACGACGTAATAATCAAAATCTTTACTACAATACCGTAGATTTACGTAATAAAGCCTCACACTGAAGCGAGATCCTATCAAGTATAGACCGATATCCGCATTATAAGAGTGGAAGACTCATCGGTCATCACTTACTAACATCGATAACTGTTCCAAACGCTTCGCATTCATACGTAGTTACATACCAAACAAACATTGAATATGCAACCATCTGTCATACCAGATATGAATGAAATAGTATCTATCCTACACGATATTCATGCAGCGATCATATTTGTCACCTGCAACGGTGCATATGAATGGTTGTGTAGCACGTTCAAAGCTCTGGGAACTGAGTGTTTAGCATCAATTAACACATTGGCTATAGTTCGGTGGAACGTCGATACGTGGTTACGGAAAGTGCGTTGACCTTAGTGATTGGCATTTTTCTCAGATGTTGTGTGGTACTGCTATTCTAGTTATCATTACCAGAAAAGTCAAGTGATTGCTTGTTTCCCAACTTTTTTACCAGAAGGTGGATTTTGGGAAAAAAAAATTAAACACACATTAGCAGGCCTGTACCTAATCCTCGAAGGGTTAATAGTAATAGTATATTTATTTGCGTAAAACTTGGTATACAAAGGTGGGGGTTAGGCAGTGGTGTGCCTAATAGTACAGCTACATTTCGCCAGTTATGTTTTTAAGTTACATGTGGACGAGCCTATTGCCATCAGCCGGGCACCATTTCAGACTCCGTGGCTGCTACTGAGAAATTCTTGATAGAAAAACCCAATAACAATTTCCCCGACCCGGGAATCGAACCCATGACCAGGAGAATGAGCTTAGCGATTGCGACTACTAGACCAACAGTTGTTGAAAGCAATAAAAACAAAATGTGAATGCATGTCTGGGCGAAATATTTTGAAGGACGATTGAGAAAAATCTGTTTAAAGTAAAACTTCCAGTGTCTTGTTGTTGTATTAAGCAAGAACAATCATTTTAATAGGCGGTAAACTGTACAAGAGCAATTAATTCTATGACCGTTGACACGATGGTCAATTACAGAATTAAAGAATTGGAATACCTCTAAACAAAACCGAGAAAACAATGCACTGGTCGAAATAAAGTTTTCGACCATCTTGTTCATTTACATACAAAGAAATTGAGAGACCACCCAAGACACTTCCGCTACTTTTATCACTTAATTAGTATTTCATCAGCGTTACGTTAAAACGGTAATAATTTATGAGTAACACACGAACAAAATTTATTAGACCACAGAGGTTACTATTAGTACCTTATGTAATGGATTAGGTAACCTATAAACCGTATAAAAGCACATATGTCATGAAGTTGTCGAATGTCAATATTTATAGCTAAAAAAAACATTAAATTCATGACCTGCATTCCGTTTAGAACTATAAATCATATAGACTATTAGATATGAAAATACGTGACACGCTCACTCACATACCTACTTTATGACTTCAATCTCAGATACTTACTAACTTATAACGAATTGCTCGAAAACCGTCAGCTGTTTTAAAACGTGTCTCAAAAATAGTTTGTAAATATTTTCTAAGGGAAGAAAAGCTTATGTCTTTAATCGTGGTACATTGACAGCCATGATTAACCTACAATACCTACACGCAATTCTTCCCCTGATTCATCATCGCGTTATATTCTTCGTTGCCTCTTACGTACAGGAAGAGAGATTTATTCGCGAGCGTGTCTATAGATCAATAAGATTATTAATCGAGACCACACGACCACTACATAATCACTTATTAATTGAACACATAGAACTCATATCAATAAAACCAACCATTCATTCACATATTGCGCAATAGAAAACTAAAAGACTGTTACAAAATCTGTCAGTGAGTACTAGGCTGCCAGTAGTTTTAAGATCAAAGAAACAAATTATATAAGGCCGGCTACGCGATCACGTTCGTCATTGTCTTACTGACCGGTCCAACGTGTACAAGTAGCAATTATAATGAAATACTGGTACCTACCAATGTTTTCTAAGCCCCTGGTACTCAGACTAAGATAAGGTTTGTTAAATCGGTAGGTTGCTGATATTTCAATTTTTCAGTGGCTGTGAATGTTGTTTAAGGAATGGCTGTATTTTATTTGACGAATCTAAATCATTTTGATCAATCGGTTAAAAAATTAGTTACTTTATGAGCAGAAATTTGAGTAGCTGCTTACTTCTCATAATAAGTAGGTACGAACTCAGCAAGTAGATGGTCATTTTGAGATGTGGACGATGATACAAAATAAAGTGAATGCAGTGTTTGCACAGGAAAGCTATTCTTCATTGAGTAGCGTTTCAATCATAAATCAGACATCGACATTTTGCTAGCAGCCGTCAACCAAACTTCCAATTCACTAAAATGTCTTCTTGCTTTTAGCACGAGTTAGTTGCTATTAGCTCTTTGCTCAGAATATTCAATATACTTGTGAAACAAGTGAGTTTAACATAATGGTTCACCCAAGTACACCATAAATATCATTGACAGTCCCCTGTGCAGAGCGTGCATGGAGGCGGAGGTAACGGTAGCGCATGTACTCCTCGAGTGCACCGGTGTCACCAAGATCCGCGAGGAGACTCTTGGAACACGAAGATCCCTTGCGATCCTGAGAAAACCGGGAAGTTTGATCTGCTTCTGGAGGTAGGTGGGCTGGTTGGAGTAACAGCCACCATAGCTCACGCACAATGGTCCACTTTATGGAATAAGGGCGGAAACCAAAAGTTAAGATTTAATTAAGCCTTCCAACGCTATAGAAGATGCATACACGGCAGCTTTTGACATACAACATTACATTTATGCAACAATAAAATATGTTCAAACTTAGCAATTACTTAATGAGTGTATTATCATTTCATCAGTATAAACTAAATCATGTGTGATGAATTACAAAAAGACCGTTCAGTGGTTACTAAAAGCAGCTGATGTAGGTTTTGCTTTGATGATAGTTATAAATAATAAAGTAATTATATTCGAGTTGAATGCCGCTGTTTAGATCAGCTAAGAGATTACACGGAAACCTGAAGAAAACCTCTATCCATGTCCAATGATCATAAAACAAACCAAGTTTATTAAAATGAGCATAATTACCCTACCAACATTACCTAAGCACTTAAAAAGAACTTTTATTATAAACTCTCAATATGCAGAAACCAGTAGGAAGTTGTATAATGCTGTGATGGCTGCTCCTTAGTACCTACACATAAACCCGTTTCCTCCCGTTGAATTACAATTCACACGCGAGGATAAGCAATTGATACTCAATATATCTATCATTGCAAGATTCAATAATGTGATACGCAGTGACTGTAAGTAATGTTCGACACACAATGTAAACAATGGAAACGTGGCAAGCCAATAAGCAGAACCAAATTATGTAATATTGGAGAAGGAATCGAATTTATTTGTTTTGAAATAGATTGTTTGGATCGCATTGTTAGAACATGCAGACAGGCAATCATCAACTGTACTGCGACCCGTCTTACCATTAATCATAGAAACTGGGACAGATTCTATTAGTTTACTCGCAAAGATTGCTGTGCTGACGAAATGAGTTATCAAATCGAAAATTATAAGAAAATGAATGTATAAAATTGCTCAATAATAATTATACTTGATAGTTTGTGACGGGAAAATAGAAAAGTAATACTGGGACGGTATCTCTCATGACGAATCTGACAAGGACTGATTCAAATAAGACTCTTTACCCGACTACGGCGAAGCAAAAAAGAAGGTTAAGATTTTGTACTAATCTAGTCATATGATCTAGAATTTTAACAAATAGGAGATTAATATTGGTTATTACTAACAAACGACAGGCCACTACCATGATGAAAAAGAACGAAACATACTTACAAATAAACAACAGGTTGAATAACATATCAATAAGTAGGTACATTTTCAAATGGACACACCAAGGTCATAATTCTTTATGTTCTTATCATTACAATTTTATGCATTAAGCACTTTGTTGTGGCATTTGATTATCGCAGATCATTATTATAAACATTAAGACGATTTCATTAGCAACCATCTCCATTATACTGATGTCATTGACACAGAATGAAAAACTAATCATAGCAATACATCAAGATAATTTATATGGCAATCTGTAATAGAGTTATTACGGAATAATAAACGAAACAGCTGTGAATGAAACCAACCATTGTAACATTATTAACACCCGGTTGTGACACATAAATAGTCCTCTCTGATGAATTTATAGCGCAAATTATTATTATACTGATACTGTTAGAATGTTTTATCCCACTGCTGGGAAAGGCCTTCCAGTTTTTTTTTGTTTAATTCAGGGCTAAGCTGGTTTTGTCCGGCTCATCCCGCCAACTTTTACGAGGTCTACCGCGACGCATTCTGGCTATATCAGGGCTCCATAAATTATTAAACCAACAATCTTCAAACAACAACAACCAATTCAAACAACAACAAAAAAATCAATTAATTCATTTAATTTTAATTTTTTTGTTTTTTTTTTTCATTTTTTTTTTTCATTAATTCATTTAATTTTTTTCAATTCTTCGAACAATGTGAGGGCAATATCCGGCAGTCGAGACCACAATAATGAGTCAATCAAAGTTCGAAAGAACGCAATAAAGAAGCTGTTCATAGAACGCACAATAAAGCTATTAATTAAGAATTTAATCGGTGAATCGTACTCGCACCTCCGTCGCACATAGATGGTAACATATCTCACTGAATCCATTACTTACTGAGCCCGAGCCGGCTACTGCACTATAACTATTTTTAACATTCGATATATCTCCTGATAAATCACTTCTCTGTCTGTACGTATAAATGAGCTTTACATAAGTCACGCGAACGTTATTTACCACACGCCCTTGCTAAAGGAAAAATATTTCAAATTGCACGTCTACCAAGAATTCAGTGGCAAAGATAAAGGTGTGCAGAGGAATGTCGCTGACGCTGCCGCTGCCAGGATAAAACTCGGCGAAATTGCGAATATTTTGAATTTCAAATAATGTCTACGAATGGCTGGTATTCAGAAATAACTATGTTCATGCCCTTCGGTTGAATACGAGTGACTTATGCGGCAACTATTGCACGAACTTTCCTAATGCTTTCTTTACTTATCCGGGAACTCGGGCCACGATGTGTAGCCGCGCAGATAGTGGTCATTCTTCAACGCATAAATTACAAATCTCTCGCGGAAACTTCACGCCATCACGCTCGCCCCGGGCAGCAACACAAACACACAGATAATACGCTCAAATCAACTGTAGGTAATAATTCATGGTGCAGTTTAAAATTCACGTTTGCACATTAAAGCACGCAATGCAATAACGAGTCGCCTGATGTGCCTGATGGCCGGGTTTCACACGCGAATCCAAACCATGTGGCCATTGAGAGCTTAAACAGATAACAACATAAATAAAATCCGTCGAAACATCTAGCTGACTGCCTCTTTGCGGTTAATTTAGATTCAGTTTCCCTATATGGGCCTTTCTAGATTTAAAGCTCTGGCTAAATTCATAACTGTTCATAAATTACGTTTTGCACAGCTCAAGTCGACACGCAACAGTTTTTATCTGTAGTTTTCCAATAAACAACGAATAATTGAAGGTTTCATATTTGCTAATAGTTCCGATAGACTTGTTATTCGAGGCACGCAACTAACAAAGCGCGGGCGCAAGGGAGATAACCGGCCGATAGGTAGTCCTCTGCGCACCAGTTACGCATGCTCAATGATAACTGTAAGACGAGATACCATAAACTTTTCCCATGCTACATGATTTTTCATTAAACTGCTGTATTATACTGTGTTGTGCAACGTTTAGAAAGGAGAGTTTCATTTTCGCCGACATTGTTTAAGTTCACTTATCAATTTCCCACAAATCGACAGTCACGAATTCACATGCAGGCAGGTCGGGATCAAGGCTTTGGCAAAAAATGGAACGTCGTGCAAAACGACAAACAGCATGTCTTTGATACTCCGTTGGGGCCGATAAGAAATGATAATTGCGGATTGCGTTGGTGCTTCATCAGCGAAAATGTGCGAAGGGCGTCTGACAAAACGAGCGGAGTATTGTGGCTTGAAGAGTAAATCTTTATTTATGTCCCTTATTCAGTCGCGCCATCTCCCGGCAAAACTCAGTACGCCGTCATTACTCAGATATTTATTACGTTAGCTGGTTCCGCAAACGCTCCCTCCGAGACATCGTCGCGTCGTTTATGTTAATTTATTCGCATTTCAATGAGACGCCTGTAAAATGGCATTATGCATTATCATGTCTTATTTTTGTATTTATATGTACTGAGATGTAACGGCGGTTAACGTTTTTATCTGAACTGTGTTTATTGAATAGGATTTAATGTACCGGAAATATTAAAGCGCTAGCTGGTTAAGAGTGGAAGTACCGCTTGCTTTTTAAGATGACACATGTAACAGTACCTAAATACCAGGAAATTATGATCAAACAAGCTGGTCCATTCATTCTAACACGAGAATGACGTATGCCCTAATTTCATAAGCGTACGACTAATAAAACGCAAACCAGAATACAAATAGAGCTTTATTTTTACATTATGCGACTTATCAGCGGAATCTACGGCTCATATGTTTGGTAAATGTCATGAGAAGGGATTGACGGCATAAACAGCAGTTTATTTGTTCAACCCACATAACACCGTCGCATGAATTCGTAATGAAACTATTACTTTGAAATTTGGATCACCTGAATGTCGGATATGGCCCTGAGTCATCGTGATAGCTTACTTAGATGTTTACGTAGACACTAAGCTGTCGAGACAGTGCAGTGGCGTTTGAAAACTAGTTGAAGGTTATTGGGAAACTTTACACAATACCAAAGTGTCGGTTCGTGTCCAACTGTTGGGTCAGCTGTCTGTCGATCTACACCAGCCTGTAATTTTCCCACTGTTGGCTAAAGGGCTCTTCTTGCACAGCTAAGCAAGCGAGCTATAATCAACATATGTACCTACTTACTTTGTGCGAATTTGCATTTCCAGAATTTGGCAGGTCCAGTTAAGAGTATGTATTTCCTTTGCTGTCAGCCATCGACATTTAAAATTCTCCAGGTATCTATCTATCTATTCCTTTCGAAGAATATTTGGGTTATTACTATGTTCAGATTTCCCATTATGAGGGGACTATTGTAATAAATCAGGCTCATGTTAAAAGACTTAACGCGTTCTTTCACCCACGGGATAGCTATATATACTGCCTATTTTTCATCTAGAATTGCTACTTATCATCCATTAACAACATACCGGATACGCTTCCCACGTAAAACTTTTTTGTGACTAGGAGATCATGTTTCATAACTTTTAGTACTAATTTGGGATATCATTGTGCATTAACTTTCATCAAAAAACTCCCACTTTCTTACGGAAAGAGCCTATAAAAGAGCCTAAAAGATCAAGATAAGTTGCACATAAAATTATTATGACTCATGACTCCAGTTAGAATTACATCAACATCGTTATTTAACCATATAAAATAAAAAAGTATTCGATAATTAACTGGGAGTTACGTCAAACTGGTACACATATGGTCAATTTTCTGTGAGACGTCATATTGACCGTTCGAATCCCACGGTGTTACGTAAACTTCGTGGTTTGCGTTACGGTCGTTTTGTGTGTTTACAGTTCGTGTTTCACTTTGTACACACGGTCATTGTTCTACAAATAAAAACAATGGTGTTGTCGTGTTAATGTGTTAAAGAAAAAGATTGTTTTTCTTTTCGGTGGTTTTGCTTTCATGTCAAAGTTTATTTAAGACAAGACTGTACTGTTTATGATGTCACTTGACACACGTGAAAAGGTTATTTTAAGGCAAGCTTGCACCATTGTTAATAGCACCAAGTGACATAGGTAGTGCTCAAACACGATACTGTCCATTTAACGAAAAATGACGCACTAAACAGCTCTACAGAATCGTGATAAATCCATCATCATGTATTATGAATGAACCTCACCTAAATATATAGCAACAAGCCACAACTATTTATTTACGACCACATATTTAGTCGCTTCATTATCCTATGACCTGAAGAACATTACCGAAGGCGTATGTAAACATGACGGGCGGTCCTCAGACGAAGCCAATAAAGCATAATTAATAACTGGAAAGTTTGTAGCTCATTGCGATAGCGTTACTTAACCACAGTTCACTGGAGAACAATACTGCCCACCATTACCGACGGACTTAAATGATTAGCTCCTGACATAAGGCGGTCACAACGAAACTTGGACAAAGAATAGATTGGTCACAGAAGGTTGACTCCATAGTACGAGTTACAACAGGCGCACACACACAAAGACGTAACCCCTTAGCCACGAGCTGTGGGTAAAACGAATGAAACAAATTGCGACGTGACAGACGGAAACAAGAGATACCCGAGTGAGTTGCTTCGCAAGTGCAGGTGAAGCATGTGTATGTGTCATCTTCATCAGTCTACAACAGTCCACTGCTGGACATAGGCCTATTCAATCGCACACCACTTAATTCGATTCTCGGCAACCTCATCCAGTTGCTACCAGCCACCACGCGTAGATCGTCGCTCCACCGAGTTTGCGGGCGCCCACCGTACGCTAGTCAATTCGCCATCTCTACTCAAGAACAAGTCTACCCCAAAATGGTCATCGGTTCTACGGATAAAATGGCTGGACCTTTACCACTTCAGCTTCTGTTCAAGATGCGATCCCTCAGAGCGAGGATTTATGTGTGTTTAAATACGTAGGTCATTACATGGAGCTGACTTTCTGGTGTCTATCTATTCTGTGTCTTGCATGCCTTGTTAGTGTAAATGAACAATAGCGACACAGGTACATTTGGAAGACGATCGCTCTTAGGATTAGGCAAGACTTTAAGCACCTTGAACTAATAGTAGGCACGTCACGACTGTTCCGAATTAAAAATTAATGTTTTATCGAACCGACGGACATTCTAAAACAACGGATACTTCAACTTTCAATTGGTTTTATGAAACAGTGATGCATTGTTGGTAAAATAAAAACCTGTTTAGCAGTTTTGGATTCAATTTAGTAAGTGATGCGATCTGGGATCATTAATAATGTCGTAACGGGTGAAATGGTTTCTGCAGTTATCTCCTTATTGTGAGGTTGACTTTAGTTAAACCTCCTTTGTTGAGATTTGCCAGCGTGAGTCGGGTTTGTCGAGATGGATCGGTGTCAATTTATCTTGCTTGTATAAGTTAAATAGGTATCGGGTTCACTTAAACTAAGGTTCGTATGAAACTGTTTTTTTTTGGTCAACAAAAAAGGTTAGGTTTCACTTTTAATGATGGAAATTACTACATCGATTGCGCAGGTATGGTCAGGGAAACGCAGGGAAATGTATTGTTAAGAAATAATTCCACTATCTTGTTACTTTTTTTTAATTTCACAAAACTATTGCAAGAAGGTTGCCAACAGCGCTTACCTGACAACGTCAGTCATGAGTTGATGACAGTTGTGATTTGAATTCTGTGACTTTAAATCTAACTACAATTATAAATGCGAAACTTTGGATGGATGGATGGATGTCTGTTAAGCCGAAACGGCTGAACGGACCTAGATGTAATTTTGTACAGAGATAGATTATAATCTAGAATAGCACATACGCTACGTTTTATCTCGGGAAAACACATCAAAATTCACGAGATCGAAGTCGCGGGCAACGGCTAGTTTATTTTACAATATCCATTTGTTACCAAATCCATTTTCTTGACTGTACTTGTGAAGTGGCTTGCTCAATGGTATGGAAAGTGAAAGAAAAAATAATTATAATCTGATTCCGGTCGCTTAAGACTGAGTTGGTTGGGTCAGACTAAGCGCCTTACTCGCTCCCACTTGACCGCAATAATGCTGTTGTACGGATTTACCGTGGACTTAGAAGTGTTCTGTAAATTATGAGAATTTTAGCTTGTGTTTTAATTTTTTATGAGGGCTAAACATTTGTTTAGATTTTTACTTTTAGATTTAGGTACATTTTCATTTAGTAAACGACAATATTCCGACAGTAGTCCAAATGACGTCAATTTGAATAAACTCATGCTTTCTTTGTCGACGTATTCATTCACGCTTAGTCCATTTACGGAAAACATTGAGACCCATTTTCAGTGCATGTGTATGCTTCAAAAAACGACTATACAAAACGACTCCCATTTCCATTCCAATCAAAACAAACATGTAATAAAAAAACATCTTTATGATCGTCGCCAGTTTGTGGTCACACCAACCATAAGTGTCTCCTTACTGAACCCAATCCATTTACTAATAGCATTAAAATGGATTCCACCGCAAAGGTTTCTCGTTCAATCTGTTACACCAGATAGTTAAAATTTGAATAAGCCGACTATTTATAGGATTATTAGCTTTTAACTAACTTTAACGTCAACATAGGAATAACCGGGCTTCGAAATTTTGTACAAAATTATAACAATATTTGATCATCATTTAAGTAAATTTTGCCCAACATTTACGAAATGGATTTCTATTCAATTGTTACGAAGTTCTTGGTGCTAATAAAGTTAAATGGACTTGACCCTTTTCTGATTGAAAGTGCTAATGTTAGCAGCTGGTTCTTACTGTTTTACTCTTGCCAGTCCAAACTTATATGAATTTATGGGTATTGTAGGCATTTAAAAATAGAACAACTAAGTATTCTTTGTTTTTCTTCTTTCCTGCAATCAAAATTTGTATATACTTAACTAGTTTTTGCCCGCAGCTTCGCTCGTATTAATTTAGAATTTGACAATATATTATAATGCTGTAATAATATAATTCAATCATGATTCGAACGACATCGACATCGTGTTGCCATCTATTATCAAATGAACATTATTGTTGTTTTCCTCAGGAAGTACTATTTTTTAAGGATTAAGGTAGTTTCTGTTCACCTGACAAAGTATATGAAAAATTTTAGGATGATCAGTTCAGTGGTTTAGGCGTGAAAAGGTAACAAACCAACTTACTTTCGCAATTATAATATTAAGTATGGAAATATGGATTATACTATATTCAACGTTGACATGGGTAATGAAATAGTATCCGAAAAACCCAAGCAATTTTTTCTAGTGACAACCATGTTATTTAAAGTTTCAAATGAAAATTCTATTCTTAAGATAGAATATCATTTTCATTTACGACCGACCTAAGTACGGCGAAGCAATAAGGAGAGTTATTGACTACAGTAGACACTAAGTAAAGTGCCTTGTTCCCGAAGGGAAGCCGGCAGGAATCGGCTTTTTAGGTGCCTTCGAGCCCGCTATCTTATTTATACATTTTTTATCTATGTTACAGTCGAGTCAAGAACCACTCGTGTGTATTTATAATGTAATTCCTGAAATTAACGATAAAGTAGTTATGTCCACTGTGCAGCTCCAAAAAGATTTATCATTTCCTGCATAATATAGTAGTACCTATTTCAATTTCCAAGCTTCAATGTGGCCATGTTATCTCGTCAATCTTTACGTTCACTCGTTCACTCAGTAGTGGTGTGCGGATACAGCAGATAACTTCAACAGGTTGCCGTATTGCTATTGTACTTATTGGGTTATCTGCTTGTGCCGTTTATAATGTAGTTTGGCAAACAAGGGCATTGAGGTGTCACTATAAATATGGGACTGTAAGACAAAGTAGAACTCAAAATCTAGATTATAGATACTTTCAGGATTTTTACTGCCAGTTTCGAAATCTCAAAAGTATTTTGAGCGTTCATAGGTGGTCGTAATATTTTACGTCAGTAAGACAGTTGTTTTCCCATATAATAGCTTTAAACAGTTCCCAGCATAAATCATTCTCGAAAGCTGCACAAATGACACTGAAGAGACAAGAAGCTTTCACTAAAGTCCACCAAAACAAATCAAATGTAAGATTCATACAATTCAAAGTAGGGAAGATAAGACTCACACCATCCGTCTACTAAGCTGATTTACCGGGGTCTTACAATGCCTGGCCACAATAAAAGACCAGCCTCAGCTTTAAAATAATTCAGACTTCAACTGCAAACGTGCTTTCTGTGAGGGCACCAGTGATTAAATATAACCCCTTTGAGATTTATAAGTGTTTATTTCAGGCATAGAGCTAGCAAAGGAATCTCGCCTTTGTGTCCGACCTTAATAAATGTTGTTTGTAAGCAAATGTATTGTTACACGAGACGGGAACTGTATGAAAAATTTATGGGCATTCAAGGATAGTATTTCTTTGCTAGAGAGTGCAAATAGTGCAAATCATAAGGTGCGTGTCCGCACTAATGGTTCCTTGGAAATGTGTTCCAATATTCATGATTGACGGAAGAAGGCTGTGTTTAGTTTACATAATAGGTAGTGGTTCTGTTTGTTTACGCGTCAAGCCGTACACTTCTGCCACTCAATATAGTCGTTCACCGATCGTTTTTGTAAAGATACGTTAGCTAATGGTCATTATGATGCTGAATAAAACCCCGCAGCTTGCTTACCTCTCACAATGCAGACAAGAAAGCCCTACTTTAACGAGGAGTATACGCCGTGCTCTGCGTAAATAATGTTCAACAGCACTAATTATGCCGATATTTATTATAAACTAAAACAATGTCTATGAAAGTAAATCTCAAATGTCAGCGGCTAACGGTGCAGGTAGGTGCTTATTATAATTCGTTGCGCACTCGACGCTGCTATCGAAGCTATTACATTCTTAACAAGAAACAAAGCTAAGACCGGATAAAAGTAAATGGTAGCCGCATAATTTGTCAATGATTACAAAGAGTTCAATCTGCGGCAAAGCCTGCGACCATAAATCAAAGGTGCAGTATTGTTGGCGGGCGGACATACGACAGATATTACGAAACCACAAGTTTGCCACAAAGCTCTAAACAAGGCTGTGGCTGAATGGCAGGCCCTAATTAACTGTCAAGTAATTCGACATTACAAGCACAACCATTCAGTCAATACCGTTTTGGAATATTTTTCATGTTAACCAGCAATTAACCATCGACTATGCTAACGTGTAACGGACAAGCCATTATGGGTAACTTTCAACCTTTGTCAGTTCTTAACCGAGGTAGTTCGGTCACAGTGATTAGTGCATTGTCAGATACTGCTCCCAGCGAACGTTACCGAGATCAGTCGAGATGTTGCGCAGGCGACGACGATCGGATCGCGTTCGCACGCATATTACGAGCTGGCTCGGCCGCGGGCGATACAGCGACCTAACAGTACAACGGCCCTCGTGATTAGACGCCCCACGATAGCGCCCATTGTCGGTACACGATCGGCTCTTGTACGTCTTGAAATTGCGGAAATGGACACGGCTAGCACCCACTACATGCTAGCGGGACATTTCAATTGCAGTCCCCTGCCTTGGGGCAGTGTAACACATGCGATAGATTCGGCGAGGCCAATTTATAAAGCCCTTTAGCGGTTCGGTTTTATGCTTTGACATGCCTTTGAATGTCTCATCCAATACCGTTATTGGCCTATAAAAGCTCCTCGTATAGGGTTTTATGCTATTTCAGATTTTTATTCATAATTTAAATTTTAATTTTATTTTTTAATTTTCTACAAAATTTTAAAAAAAAGGAAAATAAAAAATAAAACTTTTACACCATACCACCGACTTCAGATTCGTTAAAGTCAATCAGTTTGTCAGAGACCTTTAATGGTTATCGAAATCACGCTTGCTCGTTCCCTTGAGTAATTTATAACAATCCTATATCCATTTAAAGACCCCTCAACATCTTTAAATTGTTCGATAGTCGTAAAGATGTGACGTGAACATATTAGTAAGCGTCAACTGTCCTTGTTTACGAGGTGCCTAATGAGAAATGTCATCGGATGAGAGGAGAGAGTGGCTTGTAAAGCACCGCTTAACTTTGATTGTCCCGGCAGATTGGAGAAATAATCATGGAATTAATGAGCTAAGCCCGCGTATTGGCTGGCTCGTCACTGTTCTATGTCAATAAAAACAAAATATAACGATAATGTTTCAAATTATATTGGCTCGCAATCGTATAGTTCTCCTAGTTTCGTTAGTTCTCTTCATACGTTCCACAGATGTCATTTGTTTTTTCTATTCCAAAATGTCCGATGAAATACTTATTATATAAAAGTAGAACAAGTCTGTTGAGTTCATGGGTCTATCGCGGCAGGATAAACGTATTCAGTTAAGGCTCCAAGGAACAATCTAAGAAGGTAGACCCCGCGGTGGATGCTATTGCTCAATTGCCTCTCGCAGCTCGGGAATGCCTCGCAATCGATACAGCTGGAAACGGCAATATCTCAATGCCGACACTGAAATGCAATTTTGCTGGCTTTACTTTACCAATAAACTATCAATTATAATTATAAGTTCAGCAACTGACGTGATTTGGCAGTTAACTATCGATAAATTAATTCTTGACACAAATTCCTGGACAATTATATCAAATTTATAAATGGACATAAACACCATCCATCGTTGGATATCTTAAGGTTTGAAACCCAACACAAATGATAATGTTTTCGTTCCTGCCACCGCTCTGGCTTAGACCACTTTTTCATAGTGAAACAAAAAAAAAACTAAAATATTTACACTCGACGTGGTCAACAAAAACTCCCACACCATAAGAAACAATCAATCTTCGGAGCACTGAAAGGAGCCTCAATCAAAACAGAATACGGAGAAGCAGGGGCCAGATAAAGGGCCCTATAAATCATAAAATCAAGCCTCCATTCAAAGCGGTTTATTTGGGCGAGAAGAAAAAACGTTTGACCCTACGTTCCTTTAACTATTGTTAACTGTCGAGACCCGAGGGTGCATCTCCAATTTGTCCTATTTTCGAATAATAATCAAAGGCCCAAAGTTATTTATGGGCTCATTAAAATTTCGATAATCACACGAGTTTTTATGCGTTAGAAATACACTTTTTTTCGTTCAAAGAATAACACGAGTGCTAGGTTGAGTGTCGGAATGCAGTATCATTCGTTTATTACGATGCGTAGGACGTTTTTAATTGGATATCATTTTTATTCAGTAAGTAATGACATTAACTTTAACTGTATCTACAACTTAAATTGTTACAAATCTAATAGCTATTAGTGATTACGTAACATTCTATGTATATTTTATTCGAGTTTAGTGTTTATGTATATAAAGTGGGAACCGATGCAATTTACGACTCAAATTGGATTTGTCTCCAAATACGGGTGAATTTGAGTTTAAATATTTATATTTATACAAAAGCAGTGTGTGGATGTTGAACCCGAGATAATAAAATTAGTCATATCGTAAACGTCGCGACCGCTTGCCGGTTGTTCAAACCATTTTCGAAGCGTTTAACGTATCATCGAAGTAAATCACTTTGACCTTAAATTTTCAATGAAAAAGGCGTTACATAGGCAAAGTGGCGGGCATGTTGGCGAGCATTGTTTTATTATGTGGTGTTATCAGCGACTCTTGCGCCGCTTCCGCGTCCTCGGCCCGTGAACACACTGCTAAGACTGCGCGATAACCTCATGTCACCATGTTACGACTGTGTCTCCATGTGATGACATAAAATGTCGCCTTGATTTCCGTGTTACAGTACTGAGAATTTTAAATGCGACATTTGTAGCCATTAAACCTTTTATGGACTCGAGAGTTTAAATGGTGCGGTTTAAGTTAAAGGTCTTCAACGGGTTACTTTGTACCATTCTTAAGAATACAAATGGAAAACATGACTAAAATCCTTGACAAATTTAAGTAGACATGTCACCACAAACCTTCAAAGTATACTTACACACGCACGACGACCTAAGATTTTGATCTCACAATACCCAATTTAACACTTCCTAATCTTCAGATCCTATCTGTACCCAATTTATTCTTTTAAAAGGCAATAAGTTGTCGTTAATCGCTATCGCCTATGCGCTGTGACGGCGGGCTGCTCGGGCGCACACTCGATTAACCTATGCTCCCGCGCCGATGGGGCACCGCCTGACCCCACTCAATTACATTTTTGCCCCAAACAGATACCATAGTGATTGATCTACTTCGAGTGCACTGTAATGGAATTTGTGAAACCATGAACTTTACGTGTTAGAATGAGGTAAAGCATGAAAATGGTTTGTTTTTATGTAGGATTTGAATCGGTATGAATATGTATGCTGACTGAATTAGATTTTACTGCTACTGAGGTCGTATACTTTAATAACAAAAAACCTTGAAAACGAAAGGTCGTAAAACCTAAAAAAAGCACAGCAACAAATCAACAAGCAACTTAATAATAGAATCCTCAACACAGAAATAGAATACAATAAACTAACTTTAGCACAAACTATTAAATTCACTGTCCTGCCTTCAATTTAGTTTCATACTCTCCATATAGCTTGTTGTTTCTTGTAATAGAATTACAAAACAGAATAAGCTTACGTCGACACGAATATCTAAGTCTGAGCATATTTTGTTGAAAAGCATTGTGAAGTTTATCATAATCCTGTAGGTCACTGCATATTCTTTGCTTCAATCTCATACCAAAACCGTGGCGGAGGTCAGAGTGCGCATTGTACCTACATCATTCTTAGAAGTGAACAGTTGTCCGTTACTCCGTGCGCTCCATATTGAGCCATAACCGAGATAGCTTTATGGTGATTTGATACCATTCGCTTTGAAATTGGCGTTTAGCGTTCACAAGTGTAAGTATTAAGTTCCGGAACGGAATGGAACGAATCGTCTAGCAGTCCCTTAATACGTTTGTTGTCAGTGCCAATTGCAATACGGACTTGCAGAGCATTCCGTGGAATGATTACGGGCTACAATGGAAATACAAATTTTCTTAATACCATTTGCATGTAAGAACTTATTAAACATACGTATTGTAATATTGTATTGCTAAGTTCATTAGAGCTTTAAGTGCGGCCAATATGGAAATTAAGTAAAACGATAGTGAAATTAGTTAACTGCCTCCGTGGTCGAGTGGTTTAGGCGTTTGCCTTGTGACCCGGTGGTCGTGGGTTCGATTCCTACGGGAAGCATACTTTGTGAAGTTGTTTCCAGTTTGGTTAGGACATTGCAGGCTTGAATCACCTGATTTTCTGATAAAAAGATGATTCCGTGCCTCGGAAAGCACGTTGAGCCGTTGGTCCCGGCTGTCATTGGTTGATCTTTGGCAGTCGTTACGGATAGTCAGAAGCCAGTAAATCTGAGTCCAGTCTTGCCATGAAATACCGTGTTACCCAGTTAATGGGTTGTGGAGGTCTGGTAGGCAGCCGCTCTGCGTAAAATACTGGTATTCAGCTAAATCCGGCATGACTGGAAGCCGACCCCAATACAGTTGGGAAAAGGCTAGGCAGATGATGATGATAGTGAAATTAGTTCAAACCTAAATTCACTCACGAACCTTCTATTCTCTGAAAAGATATCACAAATTCCAATCAAATGAGCGGCTAGACAAACACTGACATGACGGAACAGAGGTTAAACACCCAGACGCGAGCTCGGCAAATAAAAGCGCGAACCGCGCTCTGTCGGCGAGTCACGAATAAAAACACTCGATAGGGAATAACAATGAAGTGTTTACATGTAATATTCCACGTAACGACGTATCCGTCGAGGGAAACGATATTTGCATTGCATAAATGCAAGACGAGGAACCCCGACCCTGACCGCAGGGCGTTAACCCTGCGCGTGACACTTCGATTCTCTATCGATCACGACTATGGATCGCTCCATCGGACCATCGACTCGGTATTTTTGTGCGCATCTCTTATCTGATCGAGTTTCGATCGAGTTGGATCCCGGGCCACGAGTAAGCGTGACTTAGAGTTTTCCCGCGCACTGCCTGCCGAAACCAATCACAATAACTAACTGTTACCTTTTTGTATTGTTAGTACCGTAGGCATGTCGTTCTCCGATACTATCGACGTATCGTAAACGTCACTATATTTGGTAATACACCTTTGGACGACCTCAAAGCTTACTTATGAACCTGCATGAGCGATACATAAAGCTGCCTTTGAACCAGGACCAACGACAGTGAAGAAATAAACCAGATGCTTTTTTGAAAACCAAAGACTGTAACAAGACACTTAATGTAGGTAACCTCGTGACTGGCTGGTTAACTAAAATAGATACGTCATATAAAAAAATACCAATACATCAATCTGACAACAATAGATTGCAATAACAACATTAATAGGTAACAATAAAAATCTTTACTTCGGTGTCAAAGGTCGCAGATAACATAACAAGTTGAAAGATTGGTGCGACCAATTTCGAAGGCCTTATTATAGTAATTATTATTTGTAGTCATGATTTATGGCTTTTATTTCCTTGTTATAATGTCAATTCCAGGTTAAATTAGTTTTTATAGTATCTAACAAAACATTAATCTTTTTTTTTTTCAAAATTCCTCAAGATAGGCTTGCTTTTGACGTCAGACCTGCTTATTGTTTAACGAAGCTCGAAGACAGTCTTGCAGCTTAGCTACCTACATGAGATGAAGGCTTACCAACCAAAATCATTTAAAATAGGACATTTAGCTGTATTCCTGTTATCCACTAACCCAAATGAACTCCCTTACCGAAATCCTTTCGAAAGCTTTACCATTCTGAAAGTTAGTAACGACGCAAATGCGCAAATGCTATACTATTTCGCTTTCTTAGTGCCCAGTCTCAATAGTTCCTTCTGCATTTATCTCAAGCAACTTCCTAGTTACATATTGAGGCAGTCAAAAGTCATTTTCCGTAAAAGCCTAGGCTATACAGTCTCCTTAAGGATAAAGCGGAGAGGTTAGAAGTAAACATATCGCGAGATCTCCCGATGGTATCCTGCCTAAACTAAGCACCGCCCCTTAGACGCGCACGCGCAAGTTATTCGCTTCAACTCACACACGTCATTTAGATACTAATCTACGTCGTTTATTTTGCATATTTTTAGCGTTTAGTAAAGGAAATCCTTTTAGCTTTTATAAAGACGTGTGAAACGAGGAACGCTTTGAGATTTTTGCATGCGATTCTGACAGTTTGCAAGAGAGGTCCTTACTTAAGGGTTGGTTCTAAGTAAGGGTTTATTAAATACCCGTTACCTATCAGTATTTCTGTGTTCCAGTTTCGAAGGTGCTGATGTCTTCGGAATTACATTCATTATAGTCAGGAAGGCCATTGACCTTAACCGCCTTGAAAAAATAACTCAGTCCAACAATCGCGCAAATTGATGACTGCAAACTAGACCATATGAAATAAGTAGTAGCCATTAGTGCCGAAACTATTGTAACACGTCCGTAATGTATTATTAATGTGAAACATAATGATAATTCACACATACCGCCGAGCTATAAATCCGAGTTGATTGCAGCTTAGCGTGCATTACACCGTTCCGAACAATACAGGCGACGACATTTACACCGAAACGCACAAGATGTACGTATACCGTCTATAACCGGTGCCGCCCACACAATCTACTCTTTCGACACTCAAATAAGCCATAAATTATAATTTTAAAACACGTCTTGCGTCGGAGCATGCGTGCGTCCTATAATAAATGAGCCCATTGCAACTTCATAAACATTTCACTGGCTCGTTGCCTATAATGCGACCAATTGATAGATGAATGAGGCTCTGCTGGATACTTTTAGTTCTCGACAACTTCCGAGGATATAAGCTATGTCTGTAGTTCGCGCTGAGGTCAAACAAACCCCTAAAGCCGTTAAAATGATTAGTTGCTGGCATGCATCACCGTCATCTTTGATGGCACCGATAATCTAGCGCAGAAAATAAACAAAAAACGATCACGCATTGCAACAATGAACATTATACAACGGGGTAGTTCGCAATATGAATATGTAGAAAAGTTACGACTTTCTCATATACAGTATAAAATTTTATTGAGTTCATTGCAGACAAAGTATGCTAGTCATATTCAATAACAGCAATTTACAATCGTATGGGTGGCATTTAACGTAGCGATGGGTTTAGTACTAAAGCAAATATAAGTTGTATGGGAACAATGCCCCAAGCGGAGTGACCGACCGGCTCGCCTCTTGTCCATTGATTGTACCTTACGATGACAAGCTCGCGGTATCGCAAATACGTATTTATTGCAGCCACACAAGTGCTCCATGATGTGAAGCTTTGTTTGTGGAAGTGCTTGTAACGAGGTCCTGGATCGAGCAAACCAAGTTGTTTGTGTTGAAACTGCGGACTTAAATTCATATTCAGGTCTTTGACATGCATAGCTGCTGTCTCCGAAGCGAATAGATTGAAATTGTTTGACTATTTCTCGTTTATATGTGACACATCATCGTTGCTTATGCAGCTCTGTTACATTCTTTTAGCAAGGTCTATGACCGGTTCATATTGCAGACCGCTAACTTCCACTCATTCTCCAATAACTTCCTCTAAAAGTATTGTTCAGTAATTCTACTTAAATCCATAAAACTTCCGCGAATGTACGAGCACTGACACAGCACTCCTGTTTCGTAGTATATTCGAAAAGATTTGTACCTATGTTAACGACTCCTGCATAACCACTGTCTTGCTTTCTCGAGAACGAATATGTTTTACGATCCTTCACGAAGCTCACGACTGTACCACAACTGAAGAGTATTCAGAGACGTGAACCAAGATTCGTGGTCCTAACAAAATTCGGCACATCCACTAAAAAGAACATATCGTCATTTCCAAGAATAACAATGTCCCAGTTATAGACACACACCCCACAAAATTAGAAATATTCTAAACAAGGAGTATTTTGGTGACAGCCATAAATAGCTTTTAACTCTGATTTTGATGTTGCATGACTTGACATACCCAATATATTATCTCGACAATTTTATACCAATAGACAAGCTCGCGGTATCGCAAATACGTATTTATTGCAGCCACACAAGTGCTCCATGATGTGAAGCTTTGTTTGTGGAAGTGCTTGTAACGAGGTCCTGGATCGAGCAAACCAAGTTGTTTGTGTTGAAACTGCGGACTTAAATTCATATTCAGGTCTTTGACATGCATAGCTGCTGTCTCCGAAGCGAATAGATTGAAATTGTTTGACTATTTCTCGTTTAGTGACACATCATCGTTGCTTATGCAGCTCTGTTACATTCTTTTAGCAAGGTCTATGACCACTTCATATTGCAGACCTCTAACTTCCACTCGTTCTCCAATAACTTCCTTTAACAGTATTGTTCAGTAATTCTACCTTAATCTATAAAACTTCCGCAAATGTACGAGCACTGACACAGCACTCCTGTTTCGTAGTATATTCGAAAAGATTTGTACCTATGTTAACGACTCCTGCATAACCACTGTCTTGCTTTCTCGAATATGTTTTACGTTCCTTCACGAAGCTCACGACTTTACCACAACTGAAGAGTATTCAGAGACGTGAACCAAGATTCGTGGTCCTAACAAAATTCGGCACATCCACTAAAAAGAACACATCTTCATTTCCAAGAATAACAATGTCCCAGTTATCTCGAATCCTATTACTATCGGATAAAGACATCTCGTTTACACTTAGCCGTACAAAGCAGCTGCAAAGTCATCGTGAACAAGTGCCGGTTGTCGTGTGACGGTGTCGATACTAAAAAGGTACAATAATGCCCACCAAATACGACGGCTACACGATTATTAGCGGATCAGGGGTCAAAAGATTCGTATCTATAACCAGGGCTAATCATACAATCTCGTTGCTGTTAATAGCATTCGGTTCGACAAAGGTACGCTGATTTGGAGAAAAAATTAGGAGTATCTTCTTTTACAATGTTATTTTACCGGCTCATAATTAGTCAGCACATTCTCTCGGTTATGTCGTTGACTGCATTTCTGTAATAGTTGTATTTGTTATACACTCGTGTAACTATAATTTGTAGGTTAAGTAGTTCGAGTGTTTAATTCGCTGGAGTGTCCTCAAATGTTTTTATAACCTTCTTTCAGTACAAGTGTGTACTTGTATCTGATTATTTATTAGCTGGTTGCAGGGAGTTGATACATTGCACAAACAAGATGTGGTTTTAATACTCAGTAGTGGATGAAACAAGGCTGCTAATAACAATGATGAGGATACGCTTCTAGATCCAAACAACCTGAAATCAAAATGAAATCACTGCGATTCAGAACTTACTACTCAATAAGAATCAAAAACCAGCTATTAAAATGAAATCAAAACCATTTAGAGCTCATAACAGACTGATTATTACTCTCATGTGCAATCATTAGGTTATGGCTACAGCTCGCAGGTAGAATTTCGAAACTTGGACATTTCCTTACACTCTGATACACGAACGTACACGAGTACAGATACAGGTACAGAAATCAAGTAAAATGGAACGATGTAATTGTTGCCCTAAGGTCAACGTATGTACAGAGATAGCTCACGTCGGCTACTGCATACTAGCCGGGCGACCCGGGTTCGGCCGCGCATTCCTTCTTAGGCTTAATAATACACATGACTTGGACGTAACGATCCGACTCGAACGCTCGTTAACTATTCTCGAGATTCGTGTTCAACTTACCAGCAGTGGTCTGGTATTTTGTAACATATTATATTATATATGGAAATATTCAGGTAGACTTGTGAGGAGTTATATCTCCATTGTAAAGTTGTAAAAGGATCTTTTGGTTTTTGCACCAAATCCAGCAAGAGAGCACATTCCTGCAGGGTTTAACCTTCCGTGGTCCACCTGGAAGTCCTTGGACTGTCTTCGAACTGAAGTGGGAAGATGTAACTCCAACCTCGTTATGCGGAACTACCGCAATAAAACAGCAGCGGGATGTGGTTGTGGAACTGTGTCAAAAACTATGCTTTACCTCCTTACCTGCCCTCTTAGCCCAAAAAAACAGTCGAAGTGACCTCTGCGCTGCCACCGACTACGCAGGGGAGGTGGCGAGGCTTTGGACTGGCAAAATTTAAAAATTGTCGTGCTAACGACACGAAGAAGAAGCACCAAATCGATACTAATAGGTAATACCCTCTTGATTTGTCAATAAAACTCCTCAAAGCCACTTCACGAATATTAACCAAAAACGCCGAATCCGATCCTAATCTGTACTGTTTATGATGATGATTAGAGAAAATAAATGTATTATTATTATTATATCCTTAATTTTTATTGCAAATTCTATTGTTAGGTATTTTATTTTTTTGACATTTGAAATTGAATTTATTGAAATTTGTAATTGAATTAATTAGCATTCTAAATTGAATTTGTTGGCATTTTTAATTGAATTTTCTGACATTTTAAAATTAATAATTATGTTGACATTAGTAGTTTAAGTAGTTATTGATATTTTTGAAATTAAAGTTATTGCCATTGTGCCTAAAAAACTGTTTCTAGCTTAAAATAAAGAATCACAGATAGCTACAAAGGTTCTTAAAATGCAGCACTTTGTAGTTTGAGACAAGCCTTTCAATGAGAACCACTTCAAACGGTTCGAGCTAATGGACAAAGCAAGAGCTAATCACTAAGCTCTTTTTTATGTTTTGGAGTCTCTCCTACTTGTTCTTTTCTAGTATCGTGGGACCCCGGATTAAGATTGACAGCCTCATTTTTTGTACTACGGATCTACGATACCCTTTCAACAACAATTAAAGGATTATTTAAGATGAATGAACAGAAGCTGGAAGGGTCACTAACTTAATAATTCAATCTTACTCAGACAATATGTGAGCGCATGGCCGTATTAATAAGCCCATCTCAGCAGGGCAACTAAGACTATAATAGGAAATAGATATGTCATGCATGATTTAAAAAGCATTCAAACTTCATAAAAACTACACCATTTTTTAATTCATAGATTGGATTTAGAGACAGAATTTAACAAAGAAGGGAAATTCGCTCTATGGATATGATTATGGGTCTTAAATTCCTTTACCGCGATATAACAGTTCCAGAAAAAAAAAACACTTCGGTACTTATTCATGTAGCTATACAGTCTTTAATACCTTGATTCTCCAAGCACGTAGAAGTTACAAAATCCTATAACAATTCGTCAAAGTTGACATCCAAATGGAAAACTAGAAATTGAATCGTGAAATTCCCGACAGTGATAGAATTATATTATGGTAATAAGAATGATTGAACATCCGGCACCACCTTATTGTTAGGCGACATTGCCTGCTGTCGGTTATTAAAGACGTTTATAATTCTACCGAGAACCCAGTATAAGATGTCTGGCGGCAAAAAACGGAACTAAAATTCAAATCTACTGAATTTGACGTTTCGTTGACGTTTGCCGTTGCATGTGGCGCCTCCACCCTGTGTCAAGTTATATTTGACAGCTAGTAATACTCGGCGGAAACCTTTACAATGTGCTTTTGTGATTTGAGATAGACCATATCATTAAGCCACGTCTGGAATTCGTCTCTCTCAACATTTTTTGTGAGTACTGTAATAAAATTTTAATTCTCATCCCAGTTGACAGATAAAGGTCACATCTTGTTCACTCAAAATGTAAATATATTCCATTGTTGTGTCAAGAAGGTCCTAAAAAGATCTGATGATGATTTTGCTTTAATTATTATTTGTTTTTTTTTCTGAATGGTTAAAAACTATAACAAGACGACTGCTGTGTCTATGGTGAACAAAATTATTCAAGCTATAAAATATAAATGAGTATTTACATTGAAAACGTCGTTCTTTTCTCTTGTTCTTTTTTATGAACTCATTTACTTGATGTTTAGCTGTTTATTTACAATGTTACTTTTTAAACACAGACCAATAAGGCGCAGCGGCCAATAAAATCATTTAACGATGGTCCAGATGTGGGGCATTTAACGATCGTAGTAATATAAGAATTCCTCGCATCACGATACCAAAGATCACGACTTCGATTCCGTTGGCAATAAAAAGTTTTCTAACGCGTCGCTCCACTTTCAAGCGATATTTGGTGAAAAAATTGTTCCACATTATAATTGAATTGGGCGTAAAATTGAATTAATCGGACCTAGTTATTGCGAAACGATATTCCTGTAGTCTTTTTTGTTTGTTTTTTCACCCATACCTAAAGGCGAGAAAAAGTTGCTGGTATCGGTGATACGGTAAATCGTAGCGTATTTAAATTGGCTACTACGGTATTTACGGGTTAGCCATAAATGTGCCAGTACTTCGATACGATTACATTCTTAACCGCAACGAATGAAGCTGGCTTTTATTTACATTAAAGGGTACCTTTAATACAAAGTATCTTGTTATTTTACGAGGGTACCTGACCAAACTGTCAGTGAAGTGTTTAACAAATCTAGTAGTGACTTGGTAAAATCTTTTGACAGTTTTTTTTTTCTTACAAACTGCGCAACCCAGTTTTTCAAAAAGTTTTTCCCATGGTCATCTACACGCTGGTTAAGCAAGTTGTTGACAATTTCCTCAATAGAAAACTTATGACATCAAAGAAATTACGAACTCAAAGAGCTTTACTGTGTATTTCTTTTTACGACAGTCTTAAAAAAGTTAACGTAACGTTCACGAATTCGCTGACGATAGCTTCATTCAATCTGAATCACCTTATAGTCGATTATATTGCTACGAATACAATTTTTGACCAAACCTGACTGTGACAATAGCTCATTAAATTCAGTTTAAAGGTTGAAACCGCAGCGCAGTCATAATTTAAATTTTAACAGCTTTATGTCATTCGAATTCATTTTGTAGAAACTTTTAAGGCCTTATGTAATCAACTGAAGCCATAACTGTCGTGTGGATGAAAAACGTTCATTCGTTTCGTTCATCATTCTTCGTTCCCACGCGCAGGGGTGTTAAAAGCCTCTATTATAATAATCTGTGTTGCCACCAAGATAATTCTTAATTAGTATCTTTGATTTATTGTGTGCTCTTAATACGGGCGTCAAAGATTTAAATTAAGAATGAATTTTCTCGTCAGCCAGTATCTATCTGTACTGACATTTTCATAACGACTGTAAACCTTTTCGGTGCAATTAGGATATCCACTTTATGCTACCAATGTTACCATTACAAAATTTCAAATGGCTTTCGTAATGGTTTATTTTACTGGGTTCTGCCTCGTTTAATAGCTTGTTTGACTTATGAGGCAGATAAAAAATTTCATCGGTCCTATCTCGGCGCTATTTCTCCACACTTTCCTCTCATAATACATCATTAATTGATGTAATTAAAATTCGAATACACGTCGTTATCGGTTCAGCATTTCTGTAACTACTAGTATCAATGACACTGACACAATTTAGTTTTTTTTAGGTGTTTAGTGTAACGGTGTGTTACAAATTGATCCCAGGTAGTTGTTACCTCGGCTTGCCAGGTAAACAACAATCAGCGGTATACCGTAAGGAGATAATAGTCACGTAACTCACTCGCTTCTCGGACGAAACGAAAGTCTCATTTATCTGCGACACGTACAAGAATTTGCCTTCAAAAAGAGATTATTTGACCGATTAAGTGGCTAAGTGAAATTAGTTTTAGTTCTTGTAGAGTAACTGTTGTTTTAATTAGGTATTTGGAGTAAGTAAAGCTGATATAGAACGTACCTATACATAATATACAATACTACAGCCATCTTTGGTTTATTTACCGGTGAATGATAAGCTGCTGTATGTAGCCCAATTAAAACACAAAGGTACAATAATTATAGCTTTATTACTGTTTGTTGATGGTAACCCTTTACATTTATAGTTTCAACACTTTTATTAATTTTGATTATGAGTAGGTACCTAAGCCTACCTACCTCGCAAATTTTGAAAAAAGTTTTATTAACTCGATGGATTGGATAAAATCCTTGATTATTAGATCGCTGCATTCAATCGCTGAAATACCAAAACCCATTAATCAAATTAAAACCTAAGAACAGAATACATTAACATAATTTAAAATTAAATTGCTAAAACAAACAAAAGAAATTGATATACAATCGATAACTACAAGAACAAATACGTATACGTACAAACGTATAATACTGCTCATTGTTTCTTCTAATACTTTGTACAATGATACAATGGCAGAGTGGGCAGTGTTATTAGGCAAAAATGCTCACATTGTGAAGCAAGATGGTCTAGCGATTGAGCAATATGACATAAATAAAGAAAACCAGAACTCCAAGACCTGTGGACTGATCTCTCAGCTTTTACAACGCTTTAAAGCAAAAGGTCTTGTAAAACTGGCAGCGCATTCCAAGTTGTCGATAGAAACTACTTCAAAGTGAACGCTAAATGAGAAAACAGCTGAAGTTTGAAGAATGCAAAGCAACAATTTACAAAGAAGGAACGTTTTACTTGATTGGAAAGGATGGAAGATGGCCCACGTCTTCCTTCCTCATGAATAACGCATACTTTAATCAATCCATAGCGAAAATGGTGATTTTAGTCAGTTCTGAACTTGGTTTTGGAAATTATGCAACTTTGAGAACAATCAAGCGAGCAAAAAGCCTTCATCTAAGATTGGTACACGGCAGCAGAGGTAGCACCGAAATTCTTTCGACAGAAATTACGTTAGCATAAGCATAATCAGCCTAAATGTTCCCACTGCTGGGACACACGGCCTCCTCTCTAAGAGAGAGAATGGGCTATAATCCACCACGCGGGCCCAGTGCGGGTTGGTAGATGTCACATGTCTTCTAGTACATGCCGGTTTCCTCACGATGTTTTCCTTCACCGTTTTGAGAGCAGCGGTGATGAAATAAATTACACAAAGTAATGCGCCTGCCTGGGCTCGAACCCCCAACTTACTGTTCGTAAGTCGGGGCCACCGCTGCTCCTATTTTAGCTCCTAAATTACGTTGATGAGGAAGTATTAAGACGTCAAAGTCCTAACTAGAAGCATGATTTTACATGAAATAATCCCCAAAGGGTCAGGCAGAGGTGTACCTAATTAGTACTCTCACATTGCACCTGTAATTTCTAGGAAAGTCCCATGAAATAGCGAGCGAGTCTATTGCCCTCATCCGGGTACAAATCCAAACTCCAAGCCTGATACTGAGAATGGATGAAAAAACTCAATATCAATTTACCCGACTTGGAAATCGAACCGATGACTGCTCAGCAGTCACACTTCTGACCACTAGACCAAAGAACCAGTAAATTCACAATTTTATCAAATCAAAATCGAACCAGCAGCTTAATAAAGCACTTAACTCTGCACGAAGCCTGCTATCTATCTAATTAAAACATATAGTTTGAAACGCGTTTCAATAAAAGCGAAATGAGCTGTAATGAAGAAATAATAGCTGGTGATTTGTTACGGCATGTTAGCTAGAAGACGTGACCAGAGAAAGTAGGACCAGCGCGAATTTATCAAGACCTGGGGTGGCCGATAGTTATGGCCGTTATATAATACACTGATCTATTTTAAAACCTAGATTATTATTTCCTTAGAAGAATCACGACACATCTTTAGAAGCTTGAAACACATAAATAACTACAGAATTCTGTAGAATTATGAATGCAAAAAGCTGCCATCAAGCTGTATAGGTAAGTAGACGCCATAAAAAGATTAAGTATAACGTTTTAAAATTGAATTGACCCGTAAAATTGGAATTGCCTGTATTGGAAAACTGTTCTCAGACCTCTTCACAACTTAGTACTATTATAATGAAAAGAAATGTAGAAAAATTACAAGTTATTTTATTGCTGATGTTGAAATAGCATTCGAGATTAACCAAACTTTACGGCCATGTTATGTTAGTTTGGACAAATAACCTGATACCAAATAAAAATGTAATTGAATAAACCATTAATCAATTATATCTAGAGCATTTTATTATGGCTTCGTTAAAGTTACCCATTACCCAATAGTATGTTTATTTGCATCTGATCTGATAATAAAGTTTTATGAGGCCGTGTACCATTACCATAGGTAACACGCCTTCCACTAAAATGCCTTTCAACTCATTTAATAAATGTAACACGTTATTTTGACGTTTTATGCTCAAGTTGATGCGTTTCTATTGCTGTTTCAAGTATTCCCTTGTTGATTCAACTTGCTCATTAAAGTTTGAAATATATTGTTCACTGACTTGCAATATAATAGGGAACAAATCACTTTTGGCAGAAATTAATGCATCTGGTGGAAGCAACACAAAAGGTAGTCGTAGGACCTAGTATCCATCACCGTGTATTGTGAACCATTTTGTTTTAAGAACATAAATCCCTGAGGTCTTCAAGCGTTCATCATCTCGTTTTCGGCATTACTGGACCTGTAGAAAAGTTTTAACCATTTAGTGAGGGGAGGCCAAAACCTTTCATTTTCCTTCATACTTAATTCACTAGTTTGAAGAACATAACTTTGAGGCAAACATGAAACAGTTCTTGTTAAATCACAAAAAAAAAACTAAGTATTTATTTTTATTAAATTTTATACATCATCATCATCTGCCTAGCCTTTTCCCAACTATGTTGGGGTCGGCTTCCAGTCTAACCGGATGCAGCTGAATACCCGTATTTTACATGGAGCGACTGCCTATCTGACCTCCACAACCCAGCTAGCACTGGGTAACACGATACCCTTTGGTAAGACTGGTTGTCAGACTTTCGAGCCACTGATTACCTTAACGACTGTCAAAGATCTACAAACGACAGCCGGGACCAGCGGCTTAACGTGCTTTCCGAGGCATGGAGGAAACTCGGTATGTAATGGGTGGTCACCCATCCACAGACCAACCTAGGCAAGCGCGGCTTAACCTAAAGATCGACCCGAGCCGGCGGCTGTTATTATTTCGCCACGAGCTCCTCCTATATTAAATTTTATACAAAATAAGTAAATGTTTTCACGGAAACACATTTTAATAACTTACGAGATTTACGCCACGTTTAGTAAGTTACTTTTTTTAATATAAACTACTCATGTAATAGTGTTATTCTGTGAGCACAGCCCAACTTAAGCCGACTATACACAGTTAATGGGGTCATAGGGGTCAGTTCGCGTGATTCTCGCTATAAAATTACGTTTTTGTCCAGATTTACCGCGCCACGATACCCCCTTAAATGGGGGTCATGATTAACTGCACGACATTAATAAAGTTTAATAAGTTCCCCCAAGCTTCTTACAATGAGTCTATTCGCGGTTACTGTTACTCTATATTACGATCCCTATCTCAGTGGATATCTTCATGAAATTATCAAGAATAGGAATCGATATATTTTGCGAACAATGTTATTAGTATCTGGTGTAATCGTCTGCTTATATTTGTGTAGATAGTGTAATGTCTGTTTTACTGAACTACCGAGCACCTCATTAGATACACGGACAGCCGATTTGCTTCAGTACATTATTGATGTGAATGAAAAATCAATAATATTTATAGCCACGAGGCCGGAGCGAGGCCATGTTCTTTACATTACATCTATCACTAAACCTGTAACCCCGATAAAAATAAAATAAACTACTTAAACCAAACTCGTACGCAGCAGAAAAACCTCATAAGATCACATTATGTTAATCTCGGATTAAGTTAACACCTCCCAATATAGGATTATAGGCCGTTAATCCCAACGCAAGAACTCGTCCGACTTCCTACGTTTTCAGTTTAGTAAATTGATCCCTCCGTATTATTTACACCCAATTCGCTCGTTTTATTTTTTTTGGTAGTTACACACCATCGGACTTTATTCGTTGAGGTCATAAATTAATAAATTAGCAATAAAAGTTTATGAATGAAAAGGTGGGGAATAGGATAGCTGCGGGCTGGGAACCCTGACCCGGTATCTTAACAAATCGATCGCCGGCGCATAATGTTACGTTGTTACGAGATTGTATATTAGAATTTATAATAAGCTCGAGACCGCGAGGCTATCTGTCGGCGCGAGGCTCATGTCCGCTCCTCACACACTCAGTGTTATGGTAATGGGGTTCCGTGACCAAAAGGGTACAACGGTCTATTACGCGCTGCACCGGTGTCGGTCGCGGTCGCTCGGACGACATCGTGCGCCTTCCATTTTTGCCGCGTACCTATCTCCCGCTGTTAGGGACCAAAGCCCCAGGACCGACCGACCGCAACTTCCCACTTCAAAACGAAAACACTCATAAATAATAATGACAAATGATATTCCACTACACGATCGCAGTACCTACTCGTTACCATTTCTGGTGTAGTTCACGCCTATAACTTTTTATGGGAATGCAGTGCATTTAAATAGATTGTAGTCACAATCCAAGTTACATGCTTTGAGGTTTAACACCAAAAAGTTTTCGTCTACCTGGACGAACACGGCTTTCTTCGAGAATACACATTACCATACCATAAAGCTCATATTAATGTCAAGGATAAACGGACTGTCAGATGATTTAAAGCTAAATTCTCGGTTCGCATGGACTCGGAGATAATGATACCTTAATTGCGTTCCTGTGCTTTCCCGAATGATCGAATGGCAGTAATAGGTCTCTGTCTGCCCGAAATGACTTTAATTGGCGTCGGGAGAGGGGAATATTTCAATAGACTTTGTTATTATTGTTCAGAAAGTAATAATTAAGTTGGCTCGTATGTTTATGGAGGAAATCGTAGTTGTATTAGTAGTGTTACGACATTTAGGTGTGTATCAAAATGTTGTCGATATCTAGGGCTAGATGTAGTGTAGTTCACAGTCCGGGTTGAGCACGCGACAAGATTTAGTGTCGCAGGCGGCGGTCGTTCGCGTCAGACAAATATTTCACCTTGGTTGCGGCGCCACAAGGAAACATCGATGTGACGCGGCGTGCACTGAAACTTGCTCGCGCTAAATCAAACTCCAAGGGTCTTTACGTCCACATTCGTCTTCCAGATCCACCTCTAAAACACTGCCTCCCCACAGTCCCTACCGACAAGCAATAAGTTTTACTGCTGAATAATTGCCTCTCAGACGTTTGGACAATATTAATAGCCCTCGCATACCGAGCCTATACATCCTCCAGTACAACTTCACAATACAAAACAAAGTATTTTCCAATACCGTAAAATCTTGAAAACGTTCTTCGGAACAGAAATCCGATACATATCAGTTTCGTCGTGTCTATTTCCTTCCGCAATATTTTCTTGGCGAAATGTTTATCCGAAAGTTCCGAAGTTAGACATGTTCCATGTTAACGTGCCAGTGAACTTGTTGGTTGTTGGCGTTACTTACACAACTGCAGCGCACTAGATAACACACCAACAGACAACACGAGAATGGGTTTACTTTAGTTCGCCGGCCGGATTTAGTTTTAAAATAGTTATGCCACAGTTCAAGGAATACGAGAAAACTAACACCGGTTTCGTAAATGTTTTGAACCACTTAAAGAAATAACTGGTATCTATTAACCTATTGGGAATGATAACTTTCTGTAAATAAAGACAATAAATTTCGAGTTAGCGTAAATAATAAATTACCTGTAGCAAATATTATAGTTTTGTAATAGAGTATGAGTTACGGTCACAACTTAATAGCTGTTATTTTATCACACAATACTGATCCGAGATTAGAAACGCAGGTTGCGTATGAAATTAAAATAAAATTGAGTTGATAGCATCCCTAAACGAGTTATTACGGGCGAGCCATAAAGAGCGGGTACTTCCTGGTCGGCACACAGAAGCGGTGGTATGATTTCATAACTCGAATTTCCCTTTCGCAAGGCTTGCTAGGTTTGCGGTCGAAGCTGATCCCAAGAATATCACGGAGATACGGTCAATTTATAATTTAATGCCCGCTTCGCTCGCTCCCGACATAATCGTACGAGTGGATACACGGACGCGGACCTAAATTTTGATTCTCTTTGAACGAAGTATTGGGTATCGATCACAGTTGCAAAAAGTTCCATGGGAAAATTGTTCAGAGTATGTTTTTCTACTGCATTCCTACCAATCAAAGAACTCGAAGCCGTACCAAAACTAATTGCATTTGCATCACTTAAATTTAAAATCTGAGGTTTAATTAAAACAGCGCCAAAGAAGAGTTAGGTTAGTTTCATACATAACCTCACGCCTTTATGGCTTGGGGGTAGCTAGTAGCGAAACTACAGAATGCGATCTACTATGATCCTAACATACTTCTTATGCTTTGTCCACAAAATAATATCTAATCATAAACATAAGTTGGTTGCGAGTATTACGCATCTGAAGAACTTCACCAAATTCTGTGTATCTCCTCTTAACGCACCCCGACCATTTAAGTCATATATGTATACTAATCCGACATAAAAAAATAATTGTCAGTATGGCAACATTATTCAGTTTTGATCCTTCTCTTACCCACTTTTGTGACTTAATCATACCCTGAAATATACCTTTTAAAATAATCTGTGAAACAATTTCTTACCCACCTTTTCTTTCCAGGATGACCTTCGCCTTGGCGCTGGTGGTGGTGTGGTGGGCGATCGGCGCGCACGCCGGCGAGCCGGTATTCGACCCCAGCACCCTGATGCGGCTGGTGCTGGTCCCGGCTGACGTGCCCGTCGGCTCCGTCATCTACCGCGTGCGCGCCTCCGACCCTGACTTTGATTATCCACTGCATTTTGAACTTATTGGTAAGGAGATAGATCTCTAAACAAAACGTGACCAGCATATCTGCTGCTGCTCAGAGCTGTCACTTATCAGTTTCATACTTAATGTCTATAGCATATTGACACTGACAACTGACAGCTCTTTAACACCGTGTCACCACCCAACCCAAACAAGCTTTTTTCTTCCAGACGACTTTGGATTCTAGGGAATAGTCGCTATTTAGAATCTAAAGTACACTCTTCATTATCTTTTTGACAATCCATATCATCATGTTCTTGTATAATCCATATTTTCTGAGATCTAACTAAAAACAAAGATAAGACTAAAAGACGGACTGGTCCTACTGTAAGGTCCAAAGAATTCGACCTTGAAGCAATCTCCCTTGAAGACAGTATCCAATTTGATCTGTCTTGGTGTACTTAGGAAAGACAAAGTAACTGCTATATCTCGTAACCCAATATCACAAAGTCCGGAAGAAAACAAAGCGTTATTGCATTCCATTAGACGGGATACCCGAGAAGTTAATTTGTCATTGATTTGCGGAAACTTTTGCAAACAATTTCTGCTATTGTGGAGGAAACTTGAGATTTTGTACTTTGCTTTATACAAAAAGCTCTAATTTCATAAACAGTGGGTATTGTTAATGGAATAAGCCATTTTAAGACTTCAGAAATGGCGTAAAAAAATATTGACGTTATCGTTCAGATTCAGTGCTGATCCGTGAAACGTTTGATGCAAAAATTATGAAATATCTTGCCACAACGTTTATCAAAATTAACCACTTACAACATCAGATCACTAACGATCAACCAGAATGTCAAATCATTCGTACTTCAATACCGATGGGCCCACAGAACATATAAAGAAGGTTGGGCCTTAAAGTATTGGCTATGGTTATTTACCGCAATTATTTTTCCTATTGATCAGTCAAGAACTAACCTAATACTTCATTTAATAACCTATTTCTCCCTCCATTCAGGTCAAATGGGTCGCCTAGACATCGGTGTGGAAACCCTCCCATGCACTCGCTACAACTCAGTGTGCCAAGCCAACATCATCCTGCTCCGAAGGTTGGAGCCCGGCCGTTACGTGGACTTCAGGCTGTCGGTGCGCAATACCAGGGGGCGAAGCACCAGGATAGCATGCTCCGTCACAGGGACCAATGCCACGACGCCCAGGGACACCATTTTTCCACACCAGCCTGGGATCATTTTGGTGCCGGAGGTGAGTAACTTATATTTTTCTTCTCTCTCTTTTTTCAAAATCAAAATCAAAATATTTTTATTTCACATAGGCCTGCATGGGCACTTATGAAACGTCGACAAAAAGGTGCACGGTTTGGGTTGGTCGTTTCCTATGGAGAAGAACCGGCAAGAAACTCCATACAATATTTTAATGTTACAGCATTAGTACTCAAGTATGGGGGGACATATTGGTGAACCTTTAATGAGGAGCTGAATGGAATTCTGGAGAATCTCTGATTTATTAACACCTTAAATTGGCATGTTCAATTACGCTGGCAATTAATATCGCTTATAGGTCTCTTTCTGATGACATCAGTCACAATTTGAGCTAACTGAATTTTTTTGCGAGGTTCAAATGATTTTTGAAAAAATGCACAGTTTATTGTACTAGCCAGACCAGCAGCCATGGTGAATGGAAAATACTCATGATTTTATGTTTTAATAATTAAAAGCTTTAACGAGTCCCTTCACCTGAACTCCATCTAAAATACCACTTAAATAAACTAAGAAGGTAATTGAAATACCACAGTACCTCCTCAGTATGCATACATTCTTTAAATTATGCCCTTACGAAGTGTAATGCCTTCGTTAAATTAAGTATAAAGCATAATAGAAAATTACTTTTCGCAACCAATTTCGTTAAAGAGAGGTTGCAAACATTAAGTATTAGAAGTTTATCACTTCAAATGATACATGATGGTTCATTAGACTTGCATGAGGCTGGCAATAAAGTAAAAGTAGTTATATTAAAACTGTCGTTGGGTATAAAGATGTTCATTTGCATAGTCCAGTTATAATGGCGGATTTACGTGGAAAAAGCACCTGTCGTGGTTCGTGGCAACAAATGAGGCGCCGAGAGCGTGCCTCGGACGCGTGACGTAGCTGATTGATGATGATGATGACGTCCGTGCATTCTGGCACAAAGGACGCCTGCCAGATATCGCAATTAACATTACTCTAGAGATATGATGTAGTAAATATGTTAGTGAGAAATTTCTAGTGTGAAGTAGAATGGAAGCGTTAGTTACGTCGATAGGCCGAGTATCGAGTAGTTTTGGTTAATTGTTTGAGATTTTTTCCCATAGTTTTAACACATTCAATGGGTGTTATGTAACACTGTAATTACTAGCCTAAATACAAACTTTTACTTTTACACAGTAGCCCCTTTTTGCACGACTAACAAAATAAAGCCATTCTAACGAATTGTCATTTTTACAGGATGCCAAGCGCGGTACCGACCTCGAGATAGTAATTGCGAGAAAAAATCCTGTAACGCCGAAGCCTTTAGAACTCGAACTTTGGGTAAGTAAACTGAGTAATTTACATTTTAAAGAAAACACGATGCGAAGCGATGATTAGGGGTTAGCTCATGATATTTTCCGCTGCGTCGTGTTTGACACGCATTTCGCAGTAACCACATAATGAAGTTTCGCTTCACGTTAATAGGGATCATTTCACAGCGTTATGGCTGACTCGGGATACGCCTTTGCAAAACTCATTTACGCTTTATGTGGTCGGACCCAAACGTTACGTATAGTGCAAGCTGACGAACCGGCTCCCACAAATTTGAATAGGCAATCAATCTCACAAAATTACAACGGGAAAGTCTCTCAAAATCATGTAATAATACGTAACATGTAACGTTGCCTTTCTGATAACAATATCAGGTCTCGACAACTTGATGGTCGTGCGAAATAATCTAATTTACGTTACAATTATAATTGCGAACACAGTAAAGTATCATTTCAAAATGATAATTGTGACAACAAAAACGCGTTGAAAGCACAAAAAGATAATAAGGCGTTCGCCCTAATTTGCTCAATTTACAGTAACAACATAATGCTCTTACAGCGATTTATGCCTCATTTTTTATACAGTTACAGATCTATTCATCATCGGAGCAGAACCGATTGTTAGGGTACTCGCTAAGCTGCAACTAGTTGGTTTGAATACGTTATTTCGCGAATGAGTTCACATTAGGCTGCTACTTAATAGTGTATTATGGTGTATTTCGAGATGGGCCACCATCAAACGGGATGCAATTACCGGGCATTAAGAGCTAGGCGTGTTAAAATTCTCACAGGCCTGGAGAATGGCTAGCACCCGCAGTAACCGCCCTCGAGGTCGTTTTATAGGCTTAAATGCTATAATAATGGAGATCGTGTCTTTACATGTAGAGTAATTTTAGAGCGTCGGTTGTGGGCCGGGTAACGTCCAGTTGAGAGGATAAGTGAATTTATTGTTATCGGTACCGACCCCTATTTCTGTAATGGGTACATAGTCTTCGGTAAGAAAGCTGTGGGAAATAATATTGTTATTAGTTTCGAAGGGATCTGGGATGGCATGTCTTCAGAAATGTTAAAGATACATGTTACTGGAATTGTGCTCTATTTATTGTTATATTGTAAAAGTAACGTTTAAGTACTTTGTCCTCTAAAATGGACCCTTAAATTATCTCGAGCATTAAAAAAAGATTCTGTTAAAGAAAAACCTTTTTGTTTTCTTAAAAGTTTTTCTTATAAACATAATTAATTACAAGTGGTCTCGTGTACACCTTTAATTAATTACGTTTTGTCCTGCATGAAAAATTACCTGTCTAATTACATTTTTATCCACAGGGTTCACCTCTCTTCGCGATCCGGCAACGTCGCGTGTCGGCTGAAAACACGGAAGGGACCATTTTCCTAGTTGGACCACTGGACTTCGAGGCCCAATCCATGTACCATTTGACACTTCTAGCCGTGGTAAGAAATGTGTTTATTCAAATGAACCCTATTACCCTAATTAGGGTTAATTATTCCAAGTCCCTTACGACATCAAGCTCGCAATCTGGTACACTAATGATCAGAATTTAAACTGTAATTAATTATGCCAAAACAAGTGCGATGGATTTTGCGGCTTGTGGTACACCCAGGTGTTGTATGTGAAACTATGCTTGAAATAAGACTCATTTTAACGAGGTTGCTTTTATTATGTCATTACTTTTTTTCTGCAGTTTTATTTGGTGAACATAATTTTGAAATTGGATCGTTCGAATTGTGATTTTATTTAAAAACAAAGAGTTCGAATTTCAAATTCTGTGTTATGTCATGATGTTCAAAGTGAACTTTTAGAATATTACTGCGGAAGTTAATCTTAGTTTTAATAACAACGTAAGCATGTATACATACGTATAGTTTAAATGCCCAACCCTTTTAGTTTACTCACATTATTATAGTGTTTCGCCAAAAGGGTTAATCTCGGAAATTACTGAAGAGATTTTAGTAGGGTTTTCATTACAGCTTAGAGCGCTTTAAGGAAAATATTTTCGTAAACACAAAGCAAGGCCTCGGAATTTTGTTAAACGATAAATGAAGATTAGCTAGGAAACGGGATAATAAAGATGCACTTTTAATAATACGGACAATAGTACTTAACTCTCGAAATGCGCACTGCTGGATTTCCTACCCTCGGTTCAGCGACGAAACTTGAAAATCCAGCGCGTGGTAAAAAAGCGCGTCGAAAATGCTTCCGTGCGAACGCGGGTTTACATTTCTTGAAATTTTGAAATTTTTTTAGGTACTGATACACTCTAAGATCGCTTACAAATTAATGTATATGTTAAAACCAACTACCTGCCTCCTTGGCCTAGTGGTCGCCAGCGCCACTGCTGAGCATGAGGTCCTGGGTTCGATTTCCGGGTTGGGCAAAGCTCTATTGGGTTTTTTCATCAGAAATTTCTACGTAGTAGCCACGGAGTATGGATTTGTGCCCAGTTGATGGTATACTCGCCCCCTTTTACATGGGACTTAAATATTATTGGAAAAAAATGTGGGTGTACTATTAGGTACACCTCTGCCTAACCCTTCGGGGTTTACAGCCATGATGGTATGTTATAACCACTATTAAGTTTAATAAGTTCACATTCACGAGTAAAGTCTTTTTAATATTCATAGGAAGTTTAATCGGTTCTTTAGCCGTCTAGCGCCAATCTTTATTACTTAATTTAGTAACAATTCTTGCATAATATTAATATGTTTTAATGACAACTGTACTAATGGACATTAAAGGATTATAATTTTAAACTGTTCAATGCAGCACTTGTTCATTTAGAGGTATAAAATTTATGATTAAAATGCTAATCAGTCTAATAATATATTGGAACTAAAGTTTGTGGGACATCAGGACATGTGAACACGGGTCAGTACACCCTGACAATGTTTAAGATTGAGCACATTCCTGTCAGATCTTCATAAGGTTACTCAAAAAGACACAATAATTATTAATGAACCATGTTTTGTGGTTGATTTATTGAGTTAGACGAGGTACTGCTGGAATCCTGATGATATTCAAGCGGTTGAACCACTGATACGATGACGACTTCTGGTAAAAGCCATCCTACGCCCATGTTCATCATCATCTGCCCAGCCTTTTCCCAACTATGTTGGGGTCGGCTTCCAGTCTAACCAGTTGCAGCTGAGTACCAGTATTTTACATGGAGCGACTGCTTATTTGACCTCCACAACCCAGTTAGTACTGGGTAATACTATACCCCTTGGTAAGACTGGTTGTCAAACTTTGAGGTACTGACTACCTGTAACGGCTGTCAAAGGGTTCACTATCCATTTGCATAAAATGTTAAGACCTAATATAACTTAGCATAATTTTGTTTGGCATAATTATATTTTCGCATAATATAATTACGCATAACAGCTTACGCATAATTTTTTAAGCATAATTTCTCTAACCATAATAATGATGAAGCATAATATTCTAAAGCATAAATTTATTTAGCATAAAGTTCTAAAGCATAACTTTTTTATACGCCCTAGCTTTTTTGCCCGAAGAGGATAATTATCCTCTTCGGGCAAAAAAGCTAGGGTGATCCAATTTATTTCGACGATTGGAAAAAAGCCATATCTCCTGAATCAGGTAATAAATAACATATTAATATAATATACCGTATTGAACAATTTTGTGGGTTTTTTTTTCGCTGTAGGAAGCATGAAGCAAGCAAGCATGCAGCATGCAAGCAAGCATACAGCATGCAAGCAAACATGCAAGCAAGCATGCAAGCAAGCATGCAGCAAACAAGCAACCATGCAGCATGCAAGCAAGCATGCAGCATTCAAGCGAGCATGCAACATTCAGCAGGCAGGGTTTCTGTCACGGCTCCGGCGCTGCGGGCCTCCGGCGGCCCCACGCGTGCTAATCGTCGCAGATGGCTTTCGCTCACCACCGCAGCTTCGGCTTGTTGGCCGGCTTCGCCGGCCAGCCTCCGCCGCGGCGGCTCGCTCGCAGCCACCTGCTCCTCAACCCGCGGGCCGCCTCGCCCCTACGCGCCTACGCGATTTTAAATTACACTCTAGGGGTAGGACAAACAAGACTACGTGGAGTCGGTTTAGCAGCAATTCGGTTCTGTCACTAACTTTTGTTGCACAGCATATTAAATTTTTAACCAACAATATTTTGTATGCCTAAATATTATTATGCTAATAGTCATTAGGCCTACTAACGTTATGCGAATCAAATTTATGCCAAAACAAATTAGTCTTTAAGATGATTATGCCAACATAAAATGTATGCCTAAAAAAATTATGCCGAAGTATTATTATGCCAAAAAAAATTGTGCCAAAATCGTTATGCCGAAGTATATTAGGACAAAGAACATTATGCGAAAAGAAGGGATCCCCTGTCAAAGATCTACAAATGACAGCCGGGACCAACGGCTTAACGTGCTTTCCGAGGCACGGAGGAAACTCGGTATGACTGGGTGGTCACCCATCCACGGACCAACCTAGGCAAGTACGGCTTAACCTAAAGATCGATCTGAGAAAAAAAAATATGGGAATCCTTTTGTAATCCTTTGTTTTTTTTTTATTCTTTTCATTGATCCTTTGTTTTATTTGACTGATCGTATAGTTTAGGACAATATATCACGATTGCCACCGTTACTTTTGTATCTACCTAAGCATTTATCGTAATCTTTTGTATCGATTAAAAATATCGGACTATCATATCCTGTTGTACCGATTCTGTAAAATATCGGATCGGATCGTGCATCCCTACCTCAGTCTAAAAATAGAACCCATGTTGTCCTGTGAGTGTTCTTACGAGGGAATTAAAGGATTTGTAACAGGTGGATAATGCAGAATATTACTGGATTAGAAGCACTTAGGTACTTTTATTGTGACAATATTGAAGACTTTATAAAACCAAGTGCTTGGAATGTTATTGTCGCGCATTTGCTTACTATAAAAGCATTTGCAATGGGTTTCAGCATAAAAAGTAACATTTATAGAGGATTTGCATCTTAAACTCACTTGCATGATCTTACTCAAAACAAGTAGAAAGCTCTAACAAAAATTTTGAGGGTGAATTCTGAAGGAAGGCAACATCGCAAATAGCTGTTATATAGTCAAAATATTTATATGCAATACGTAAAAATATTTCACAATAGAAACATTTTACATCTATTAGCGACGTCGAACGTTACCATTTTTCAGCATGGCATGGACAGCCCTAATACATCATGCGATTCCCCTCAACCGTTTAAAGCTAACAAAGATTTTTTTTTATCGGAAGAAATAAAAATTAACTTATGCACGTTATTTGACTTCCAGGATCCCTATATAGAAATAGGCAAAGATACTCGCAACATCGCAGGCTTAGAAGTAGTCGTGGTTGTCCAAGATGTGCAGGACATGCCCCCAGTCTTCACCGCTGCTCCTCCGATAACCCACCTGCCGCGGCTAGTGGCTCCAGGGGACATGGTCGTCAGGGTTCGGGCTGAAGATGGTGATAAGGGAGCTCCGAGGCAGATCAGATATGGTCTGGTGTCTGAAGGGAATCCGTTCACGCCGTTCTTTAACATCAATGAGACTTCGGGTGAGTTGATCAAGATTTTTTCTAGCTTGCCTGTAGTTAAAGTTAAAGACTTAGTTGTTTGCAAGATTTCACTAGAAATACCGCCATAATATTCATCACACTGAACATCATCACATCATTCGAGTTCATATGGAAAGACCAGCGATGAAATATTTTGAGTTGTGTCACCAAACTCACCAACATTATTATATTTTATACATACTCAACTTCGCTAATATGCAATTTTTAACAAAGCCGTTTATTCGCAAAATGTGACGATTCAGAAAATGTTTTGGTAATTACGTGTCAGAGTCTGCCTCTTAATATGACTGCATAATTATGTAAAATATTTATGAAATATGCGGAACCTCTCTAAGATTTCATAATAGTCATGAATAAGAAACAATGGGTGTTGTAAATTAAAGCTTATAAAGTTTAAATTATCATATTTTTAATATAAATAGTTGTAATAAAAACAGCAACTCTCATTTACATAAACTCATTTTGTATCCGATTCTCATTAAAAGCAACGTAAAAGCTTTTTTAATTAATAAAATCTTGAACGTTTCCGGCGTTTTATCCGAAAACCTTTTAACAATGAACCTCAAAGATTTCCAGTTTAACCATTAATTTACATTGTACGTAAATATGGTATTTTGTGTAAATTACTCCGTTTTAGATTTAAACCAAAATGAGGGTAAAATTCGCTTTACCGGATATTAAAATGCTGCAGTTACCCTCGTGCTAATTTTACACAAAGATTATTCAGTTACGTGTTAAGGGTCAGCGGCATTTTAATGGCCAGCACTTTTTCAGGCTGTTTATTAAAAACTGGGTGAGTCGTATAAATTTCTTCACAATTTATGATTTAACAACCAGTGTGGTGTGTTTTCGTACTTTTTCCTTAGGCTGGCTGACAAATGTAGTCATTTGGGTATAAAGACTACTGCTCTGTGTATGTATTTGATATATATTTTATCCCAACACTGCTTAAAAACTCAAATACAAAACATTTAAAGGTCAATTATAGGGAGATATTTCGAAGTACTTTACCTATCAACAGTTCATTAGCAGTTGTTAACAAGCATGTGTGTCAGAGTTCAAGCAATTTCATTCTAAATAAGAAATGAAGAAGTCAATATTTCCTAGTTCAAAAATAAAATTGGGGTTAGTAACCGACCAATATGTCTCAAAACAACCGGTAAACTGAGAATTTATTGGTGCTAACTTTACTGCCAGATAAGGAGGTCGTGAAAGAAGTCCTAACTTGCGTTCTGAATAGTCTACAACCCACTTTAGCTAAATACGGCCTTGATAGTGTCAACTTAGTTTCCAAGAATACTAGAACTTAGTTTTACCGTGTTTCCAGTAGGTCACTGAAGTTTTTCATACGCTTCTTTTTTCCTGATAACATCGGTACATCCGTCGAGCGTCCGGCTTCCGTAGGATATCCTACTTCCTTATCGCTGCTCGGCATGCCCCCTTATGGCCCACTTGCTACCACTGCCCGCAACCTTGCGTGCCCCACTTTACTTCTATAACACTATCAGATTTAGTTTGCAGTCATTTCCCACCAAACTTCCATTTTATGGCATCAAATTTAATAGCGAAAGTTTGTTGTTTGAATGTAACAATTAACGTGTAGACAAACTGGTTGGATATAAGTTACACTTTGTAATAAATGTCGGATTTACTATTTGTATTTGCTTCGAAATATCCATTGTTAGAGAATAGCGCTTAATTCGAAGCAACCAACTGTTAGCAAGATTGAACTTTCATTTGAGACAAACGTAACATCCACTAGACGTCTGAGATCTGCTTAGCATAATATTTAGCATACAGCCCGCCATGTTGTTGCGAGTAGTTACTATTCGGGAGCAGGCTTTGCACCAACTTTCCAAGTACAAATCTAAAGTTCAACCTAACATCTAAATTCCTCTAACAATGCTATAAGTTGATGTCGAGTGCGTGGCAGTGGAAGCACTGACAACACTGTAACAATGCGTATTTGTTTGCTAACAAAACTACAAACACGACGGGCTTCGAAAATGCTAACAGGGCTTTTAATGCAACCTTGCATTCTGCTGAACAAGCACATAATGGCTCATTAGACCTTACCGGTCGCGCTCTCGCCTCGCCATCCATTGTTTGTAAAGCTGCCCTACCTTACTTCATAATAAAGGCACTTCCTTTGAATAGCGTCCCGGTACCTCCGCAGTAGCTGACAATACAATCCCGACTTGCTCTGACATTATCAGCTCGATAACTATGCTCGCCTCTGCAAAGTTGCCCCTTAAGAACCGTTAAAACTTATCAAGATATTGGAAGAGCTGTCGCAGTTGAGAATTTGTCGCATTAATCAGACCACACCTTATGAACGTGTGAATGGATATCAATATTCAATTTGGTGGGCCCAATTTCGAAGTTCGTAAGAATGTATTTCGAGTTGGGTGCTACCCGTTGGTTACTTGGTACCTACATACAAATGGCCGTATTGTGAACACACACCCATAAAGTTTATTATGATTCCGGTGTTATACAGTAGGTGGTATATTTTTGGCTTCATTTCAATATTCGTGCATGCAACGTTATTAGCACTTTGCATACTGTTTCCTGTTCTTAGTGTCTGTTACTAATTGATATTTAAGAATGTAGTAGAATGTGAATAATTACGCGGTTTATTGAAATGTTAAATATGTATCAGGGTGTAATATTATAATTCGCCTCCTCAAGATTCCGTAAACCAGAAACAATCATTAAAATATATTTTTTTATCAAAACCTTCAGTTTCTCTCCGCTAAGGATATTACCTGCAAAAGTTTGCCTATAATTAAATTATTACGGATACAATCAATGAATAATTTCCAAGCATAAAGGCTTCTTTGCCATTAAATAAGAGATAGAAATGAATAAAAGAGGCAATCAATTCGGTTCATTAGCTGAGCCTCTGGACCACTGCTGGTAATACCGCGTTGGCGTTAAATGCGAGATTTTCCATTTAAATTGTGACAAAGTAAATGTGACTGGAGTTGTTAATACATTTTTAATCTTAAATACGATATAAACTTTTAATTGTTCTCTTTGTATGCTCTTAATTTTGGGTCTATGCCCATTTTTAGTCAACGTTCTTTCGATAATTGTTTACGATTGCAGTTTAAAACTTTCTAATAGCTGAATTTTTGGGAAGTCTGGTTTTTAGATAGCTATTTATGGTAAAATTAAGTATCTACATATTTCTATTCATAGACGAAGGAATGATCAAAACACAAGGTACTTACTTAATTTATACCTTAGCCATAATTTATTCATCCCATTCAAGTTTTACTAGTAAATAATTAATGAGGCCCTCATTTGCCTTGTCATCGCCGACAGATGAGAATCTCTGGAGGTTTATAATCAAGAGTAGATACATACATGCACCACTTTTGTATGCTAATTACTTACTCTTCACGACTTTTTTTTCAAACACCTATCTCGCATAATGAAAGATGAAGTACCAGGCGGTTATGAATGGAAGCACGTTCTTGTACATCTGAATGTGTCATTATTAATGTCCATATTAAGTAGCGTCATTCATGATTATTTATTCTTATTCGAAGATGGGAAGGCAAATGTTTGTGGAATTAAAGAATGTTTGTTTGAAACTTGTTCAATAATAAAGGGACTTGGTAAAGAATTTCATTATAAGAGGACACACACATGTAACTTTTGGGTTACTGAAGTGTACAATGTTTTCTCGTTTATTGTTTTTTCTTTTCACATTCCGGGAAACTTGTTATCTACACATCGTCTGTTTATTTTTAATGCGATGTGTGAAACTTGACGACTGGTAACAGTCAGTGCGTTGTTATTTTTTTTAATTCGATTATAATAACTTCTTGATACTAAACACAAGGAAGAAGTAGTTCTTCATTGGTTTTAAGAGACTGTGGTAATAAAATTATCGATATAATATTTTTATTAATTACTTCATTTCATGATTCCCTAAACTTCTATTTAATTTATGAAGTTGTACTTAAAAGATGGAATTAAAAAAAAATACTTCAAATTCGTTAACAAAAAGCGCCATCTGTCAACAAGAACTAAACTTAATTGCACGATATTGGTACCTACGCATCGTCTTGTAGTGCAGGGGTATACTTTCTACTAACGTTCCACTGCTGAGGTACGTTCCAGGTTCAAAGCATAGATGGCGTTGCGCTGCGAGTTAAAATTAGGATAGAGATTTATTAAAAGATCTGAACGTATATAAGTTACAGCAGCTGAACTTCAGCAGCCAGCCAAACCTCATAGTTCAATGGAAATGAAAAAAAAATAATGTGTCAATGTCAAAAAAAAGGTATCTGTCTTACTGCCTTCTCTTTACCGCATCCCAAGAATTTTATATCCAAAGAGTATTCTACTAGATAGGTATGCATTTGTTTGTACTTCAATTCATTTTATCATATACATAACCTTTAATCCTTGCTTTTCCAGGTGAAGTGACCCTAGAGCGACCCATCGAGGAGATAGCAGCGATCTCCCACGCTGGAGCCCCAATCCTCCTCACAGTGGTAGCTGAGGAGGTGCGGCTGTCTCGAGAGGAACCCGAAGCCATGTCCTCGACCGTCCAGCTTGCGTTCATACTGCCCGAACGAGAGAACTCACCGCCGTACTTTGAGAATCAGTTGTAAGTATGGGATTTAAACGTTTTGCAAGTAATTTAAACAGTGACTCAACTAGCAAATACCTGACTTAATATCATATAGGTGGCCTACTGTGACGTCTTAAAGCAGAACTTATTCCAGTGTGGGAAAGAGACAGAGTCTCGAGTCGCGAGTATACAGGTCGTCTAGCGCCATCTCTTTCCCACACTGGAATTTCCCTTGACAGGCCTTTAAAAGATGACTTGTCTTTTGGCAATAATATCGCAAACTATCACTTAGTTTCTGATTTGAGTAGGATGAGTATTTGATTTTAGAACTCCTTTTGTACTAACCTTCCTTCAATTTGATGTAGCACTTAAGTAGGGTTTGACAAATTTTAAACACTAATTGCTCAATTCAGAAACACTAAATGATACTTCGTCATCAGACTTTTATTTAACTGCAATATATTGTAGACAACATAGAACCTATTAAAAATAGGTAATCAGTAGGGACTTGCATCACTTAATCGAAAATGTACTTAATGCACTCTAAATTAAGAGCTCCAAATATTATTTTTCCAGCTACATCACCTACCTAGACGAGAACGCTCCTCAAGGCACAGCGCTGATGTTCAACGACCCCTACATTCCTCAAGTGAACGACAACGACGCTGGCAAGAATGGCGTGTTCTCTCTGTCCCTGGTCGGCAACAATGGAACCTTCGAGATCTCGCCCACCGTTGCCGAGAGGCACGCCCAGTTCATCATCAAAGTGCGAGACAATACTATGCTCGATTTTGAGGCTAGAAAGTCTGTTGTGTTTCAGGTAAGCTTGTGTTCATGGTGTTTGCATTAAGAAATTATGCAATTAAATAAATAAATAATAAATAAATATCCCTGGACATTTTCACACAGCACCATCTAGCCCCAAGCTAAGCAACTTAATGCTTGTGTTATGGTAGCTAGATGGCTGATAAACTACATATATACATTTTTTTTTTATAAAAAATTAGACTATGTAAACCAAATTATATATATTCAAACGAATTCTTTTGCCATAACTCGGCTATCTCTAATCACCTGGGGTTAAGTTGAGAAACCTTTTATTACAACTCCTAATATAGAACAAAATGAAAGTTTTTAACACAACCGGTATATTCTGTGTTTCAGATTTTAGCTCAAGAGCTAGGTCCAGCAACGAATTTGTCAGTGACAGCGAACGTGACAGTATATCTGAACGACGTCAACGATAACCCGCCACTTTTCCTGGCGCAATCTTATGACGTGGAACTGCCAGAGAACGTGACAGCCGGCACCAAGGTCGTACAAGTCACTGCAGACGATGTCGACACCGGCGCGTTCGGCAAAGTACAGTTCACTGCCATATTAGGATACCTTAACACTTCCCTCAACTTGGATCCTATATCGGGAGTCATAACTGTCGCCACGAACAACCACGGCTTTGACCGTGAAGCGATGCCAGACCTGCATTTCTTAGTAGAGGCTAGAGATAATGATGGAGTAGGTTTAAGAGTAACAGTGCCATTAATTATTAAGTTACTAGATGTAAATGATAACCCACCAGAGTTTGAGAGATCGCTTTACGAGTTCGTGCTGTCACCGGGTCTGAATAATTTCACATCGGCAGCATTCGTGAAGGCAGTTGACAGAGATTCCGAACCACCAAATAATATAGTCAGATATGAAATAGTACAGGGAAATGGAGATGGAAAGTTCGCCATAAATGAAGAAACAGGTACTTAAAATTAAAACATAATCTATTTGTTACATACACTTAATAATTGAATGCATGCTAAAAACAGAAATTAAATTCTAGAAACGACCTCAACTCGACGACGAATTCTAAAACCTACGTTATGCATTATTCACATATCTTAACATTGAAATTGTTTTCTTTCCAGGTGAGCTGTATCTTCTAGAAGCGCTAAAAAGAACAAAGAAACAAAACGTTCACAGACGGAGACGTCAGTCTGACGATGAAGAGGAGAGTCAAGTATTTGTTTTCACAATACGAGCTTACGATCTAGGCGTCCCTAGATTATCCTCTACAACAATAGTAAAAGTATATCCTCCAGAAAGCAAAACTAGGACGATGTCCTTTATAGTTCCTGGTGCTAATCCTGATAAGAAGAAACTGGAAGAAGTGCTAAGTACACTTTCTGGAGGGAGAGTAACTATAGTTGACATAAAGCCCTATAAAGGCAGTGATGGTGCAACATATTTGAATGGTCAGGAATCTAGTCAAGAAAAGTGAGTAGTACCTACATCTAATTTATCTTATCAAGGCTGAGGGGAGACTACATAAATAAATCATATTTATTTCTGTAAATTGATTTTATAAAACACTTTTACACGTCACATCATTTAATATTTTAAAACAAGATGGGGCCGGTGTTTCGTAAATTCGAAGCGGTAAAGTCTAGCCATATGGTTTCTTCAGACTGCTGTCCTGTCCTAGGTACATACACCGAATACTGCCAAAGCTGCTATGCGTGTAAGGTTATTCTGGCTGTTCAGTATCTAACTTAACATAAAGATCAATGGGATTCATGATTTTAAAGTAAATAACTCTTTGAAGAGAGTTCTTTGACCGTCCTTGACACAATTAAAGAGCAAAAAAGGTTGCTTCTAAAACCTCAAATTAATTGTATATTTCCAGAAGTGAAGTGATCGCCATTGTCCGTATGAGCGGGAACACAGCCATTAATGTGGCCAAGCTACAGGAGCAACTGGCAAAGAATGTGACGATCTACACAACTGGCACTAACTCAGGTGGTGTCATCAATACTGGGACAGGCTCAGGCTCAGGGTCTGGAAAAGCTGACCAGACTGCCGATGGCGGTGATTCTGTAAGTAAAGAAATTAAACTTTCGTTAACAAAACGAAGAGGTCTACTTTCTAAGCACGGAACATGTAATTTAGGCCGAAGTTACGGGCGTTTCCTACTCCGTATTACCTACTTACAAACATAAGATTAGTTAAAACTTAAAATGAATGATTACACGATTCGACATTTGTCTCTACTCCCGAAAACTCATGAATCCCAATATAATAGGGAGTTTTATTTCGAAGTTTCGAGCTTTTTTTAATGGGTCCGTGTCTTCGTTGATGGACTTAGAGAGTAGACCCCCTTTACATTTCACTGTTTCTTGTTATGGGTACATATTAAAGTGTTTGTTATAATTTTCAGGGTCTGTACAGAGCAGAAAGCAGACTTTTATTCTGGCTACTAATACTGCTGGCAATATTAGTAGCCCTAGTACTGTTACTTCTTATATGCTGCTGCATATGCGAAGGATGTCCACTTTATATGCCTCCAAGGTAAATATCACATGTCAAATAGTTACGTTTTCTTATCAGCTTTATTTTTCACTCCATTGCTAACTCCTAACACTGTCAGATTAATTTCCTCATTAGGTACACATATTAATTTTTTGTTTTTATTTTTCTACTAATATTTCCTTTTTCTTATTAACAGACTGAAATGCACCAACTAATGCAAGTTCCCACACCAGCTTAACACTTTTTTAGGTAAATATTTATTTTGTTTTAAATGCACAATTTTCATTAATTTTCTTAGACTCTCCCAAAAACTGATACTTACTTGAATCTCCACTATACCATCATCAAGGAAGAAAGTATAAAATCATTTTTTGGGAATCCAATGCTCTCAAGCTATACTACCCATAAATTGCATGTCACCTGCATCTGTTAAATGTTTTTCACATCTAAAACACTCACCACCACATTCTTCTACTACTTAAGTGTTGATAACAGAACAGCTAGGTACATAGATATCCATTAATAAATTCTAGGAAAAGAGTGATACGTGTCAACTCCACAGAGGACGACGTGCATTTAGTGGTGAGGGACAAGGGACTTGGGAGGGAAAACAAGTCGACGCAAAATATAGAAAATAAGTCCATACAAGCTAATGAGTGGAGGAGGCGCGAGGCATGGAGTGCCGAACAGGCAGACTTGAGGACGAAACCAACGCAGTGGAAGTTCAATAAGAGAAACCACAGATCCAATAAAGAGCCATCTAAACCAGCTTCAACGCCTGGAGACATTCATCAGGAGTTCGTACACACTGCCGCCGATAATGATTACAGATACAATGACAATAGGCAGTCATTTCGCAGGTAATAAATCAATTTTTGTTAATAAATTATTTAGTGCATAATATATTTTATATAATGTTTAATTGAATATAATATAACTAAATCAAAAATTATCTATCTTATTTTCAGAGATGGACCCAACATTATCTACACAAAAGAGATGCAACTACAAGATGCATTTGCCAATAAACATAAGGAGTACATTGAAGACTTAGAAAACGGATACGATAGAATCGCAACATTACATTATCAACGAAGAGAACAGGACAACGATTCCATACGTAGACACGAAATAGATCGTGGCTCTGAAGTTGGAGTCTTCCTCAAGTCTGATGCTGACAAAAATATACACGACAAGACTGATAGCAAAACTAAACGTGAATATCAAGACAAAGTGCGCGCCCCATCTTCTCAAGGCAGGGATCAATATTTTATTAAAGAGGGAAATACAGAAATTTTAAGATTAGTAACTAGAGGTAAGAATGAAGAGGATCGTTATGTTAATCTACCCGTTCCACAACAACGACCAGTCACGCTTATACCTCATACGACACAATATGTGGTAGTTGATAGCGGGAAAAACCTTTTAATGGAAAGATTTATTAGAGAACAGGGAGAAGAAGCGAAAAATATTAGAGACAGAATGAGTAAAGTAACTGATTTAGATGATATGTCAAATGGTAAAGATGCTAAAAGCTATGGACAAAGATCACAAGTAGGAAGCGATATTCAAAACCAATTACATGAATACAATAACCTTCATCCCGAAGTTCCTGGCTCAGTACCGCTTAAAACAGATTACTTACAGTCAGCCTTATTAGAAATGCAAAACAAATCAACGATTCACCAGGAACTACTAGAATCTTCACTCAGAAAACAAAATGAACTATTACATCAGATACTAATTGAACGTGAAAGAATGTTACAAAATCAAGAAACAGCTTCTCAAGTTGAAAGCAAACTTGAAACTCAAAGTCTACCCGGCCATTCTGTAATGGCAACTCAAACAGAGTGTCACATTGGTACACAGACCGAGCCGCAGCTTACGAAACCAACGCGAAGAAAAGCAAGAAGTGATAACGATTCCTACAGTGAAGATGAATCTCATATGGTTGTAGAAGATGAATCAAAAAAAGTGGCTTGGGTAAAAAAGAAAAAGCCCAAAAAGAAATTAAAACACAAAGATCCCAGACGAAGTATGAGAGTTTACGACTTAAGTAGGAAAATAAAAACACCAATACTCGAGGAAAGTGAAGTGTCTCCTTCGTTAGAAAGCGAAAAACATGTAAAAATAAGTAAAACGAACGAGAGAGAAGAACACATCAAAAATTACGGCGACGTGACCAAAAGTACAGTAACAACATCTAAGAATGAAACCGTGTCCTCGACGCAGATAAAAATTTCAGATAGTGACAGAAAGTCAAGACTTAGAAGAGAAGTGTTAATGGAAATTTCAGATTCTTTAGATGAGAAAGTCGAATCTGACTTGAGTGACAGGAGGCTGAGACTGCAAAAGCAATTTTCTGTAACCACAGATGACACTCCGTTAAAAAGCCCTCTTGCCATCGAAAATGAAAGTAATGACAGTAAAAGTAGAAGTAGTTCAGCTTCAAAAGACAACAGAAACTTAGTATTTTCAAGACAAGGGTCTTCGACAGAAGCTCGTGACATAGCAGCTGAACATTCGTCAGCAAAGTCAAAATCGTCAGATGTGGAAGCACAATCAACTAAATTAGATAGTTCAAGTAACATAGAACCTAGTAGTAAAAAAGGTAACGAGGCTAGTGAATCGACAAAATCGTCAGAAAGTGCTAAACCAACACAAAAAAGTTTGCCACGCTATATGCAATGGTACGGAAAGAAGTCTGCGGCTGCTAAACCTGCTGAAAAAGTAATACCGAATAAACCAAAAAGATCGTCTAAAACAAAAAACGAAGACGATAAAGACAAAGTAGGTCGATACGGAAAAATTATGAGCAAAGACATTCAAGGCGATTCAGAGGTAAAAAAAAACTTCAAATCAAAAGAAAATGAATTCATTCATCCACGGATACTAAAAGAAGAAAAGGTTACTCCCGTGCCAGAAGGCCCATTACCAGATGTTCATCCTTTGCTTCAACATTCTGAACACAGATACGAACATAATTACGAAAATCAGAATCCACTTTGTTACATTCAACCTACGCATATTCCTCAATACTTAGGCCAACAACCAATGCCACGAAAGCAAGCACCTGAACAACAACCCATATATGTAAATCAAGACGACGTTAAAGAAACGAAGCAGGATATATCAGAAAGTGCTTTGACTCACAGTATTTCTATATCCACAACCTACGAAGAAGATCGAAAAAATACTGAGGTGCACGTTTCTAAAATAAATATAGGAGGTGATAATGTGCCCGACATAACCCGTAGAAACACTACAACAAAGATAGATGATAATGATTCTGGCATAGCTATGAATACGTTGGTTCAACAGAACAACATGAAAAGGTTGCCAATTACAGAGAAGAAAAGTGTGTTCACGATTGCGTACGACGATGTTCAGACCAAACAATTGCGACCAGACAGTAGCTCCACTTCTTATTAAATCACTTTTTATACCTGTAGGTATCCGTCGATTGAGTGCCTTACAATTATTGTGAAATTAGGATAGTCCCAAAATTGAAGACTCTTAACCTGTAATCCGTCCAATGTTAAAAATATTAAATTATTGAAGTATTTTTACGCTGAAGTTTTGGATAACTTTTTAGCTAATATCCAGGTACTTAGAATAAATTAGATTAAGCTAGTTTCGTTACACGTATAGGATTTTAGCTAAAATGTATTCAAAGTCAGCAGAATTTGTATAGTAAGTAAAACTTGATACAATTGCCTTTGTTTATTGACTGGTTTATGATATAATTTTAGAATATTTTCCTATAATAATGTACATAGGCCACATGTTGAAAGTATAATTAAATAATATTTAAATTAATTGTAGCTTTAATAATGTCTCTTTGTAAATATTATTTCTGTAATACCTTACAATGCATTCTGAAACAGTGTGCAGTTCTATATTTGTTATAAAATATAAAGTTATATATTACATATTAAACCATGAGTATTATTTGAACATTTGTCTTTATTTCATAATGCAACATTCCTCATTAGCCGGACATTCAGAAATGCAATTACTTAGAAAATAATCGTCAAGTACCTATAATGTTCCTTAAGCACCAATCAATCAATCATTTATTTTGTTAAACATAGGTATGGTTACAGATAATATTTTGACTAAAATATGTGCACAATGTTTTGCCAATTTAAGGCGTACAAAATTAACATAAACAAGCAATTACAATTAAGGTGACATGTCAATAGATTACATTAAGAAGAATTAAAAAATCAATTTAAAATACATATGTCAGTTAGGCAAACATGTCATTACATTTTTAAATAAATAGAAACATTCATACATAATCAAGAAATAAAATCATAAGTGTTTAATTGGCAAGTCGGAATCGTTATACCTCTGTTTAACCGTAGTAAATTCAGTGATGGAGTAGTAACATCTATCTAAAAGGAATGTAAACAAAGATCTCTTAGAGGATCCCAGACACTCTTTATTTCTAATAGCTGATGCTATACTATTATATATTTTTGGGGTCACGCCTAACACACTTATGCCGAAAAATGCGGTTATATGAGAGGTAGCATCTACTTACTACACACAGTACTCACCAATTAACAAAACTCCAATTCTTGTTTGAGGTGGGTTTGAGGACATAAAATAAACCAGTTCGAAATCAATACTTTAATCAAACACTGAAACTGAAAATTATAACATTTAACGTAACCAGCACGACCAAAGAAAGATTAACACTTATTTATAACATTTTGAACGAATGAATTGTCGATAAAAATATTATTTACGAAATTGATGTACAGTTGGACAACACTAAAATACTTTATAATCACACGGGGCAACACAAGCAATGGCCTCATCTCCGAAGTTAGTGTGATACCAGCAAACTGTCTTTGAAGAACTGCTCATGTTCCAGTTCCAGTTCAAGATGTTAAATTCTTCTTTTTGGACTTTCGATATCTTTTCCTGACTCAACAATCGTTCCTTGCTATCGACCTCATACTCGTCATTGCCCATATATTTCACAAGCTCCCTTGCCAAAGTTTCCATACGACGTTTCATCATTTCACACCACTGTCGGTGTGTTAATTCTTTGTTGACCTTAGGTTGAGTTGAGCATGTGCTTTTTGGTGTTGGACTCAGCAGAACAATCGCCTTGTCTGCCGTTTCACACAGTCTATCCATGTTGCCGGTTCCTATGCTTAATAATTCACGCACTTTCTCCGGTATGTTATTCAGCCATACATTCAAGATTTCTTCGTTAGATACACGTTGACCGGCTAAATCTTTAAGTTTTCGTAGATATTCCGAAGGGGTCTCGTTGCCAAATTCCGTTTCCATCATTCTTTTTATTACCATACGCTTGATCATCTCGTACTTAACGTGTTCGTATTTATCGTCAGACGGTGGGTTCAAAATAATGTCTTCGACTAGTTGCAAGGAATCAGATGGAACATAAATTAACAAGTAATCATATTTATCTGATTCTTCTATTATTCCGTTTAAAGCAAACGCTGATTCCATTTGAGCGAACCAAATAGGCAGATTTTCTCTTGAGAAGGATGGGAACGGTGCGTAATCCATATTATCTTAATGTTATAACTGAGTTTTAAATCACTTACGAGACGTTTATACCCAAATTCGTCACGCTTCCCGGTAAGGTATATAATGTTCTGTCTTCGCAACTGAGAATTTTGATTTTAAAGCAGTTACAAAAAATATCTTAATTTACCTGTGTACCCTACAAGCGGATTTTCTCCAATCGCGTTCCATAGTTTCATCAAGAACTTACGGGCAAGATAAAAAAAGTCTCTTATATTATACCTGTACTGCTAAATCTAGAAATGACAAACTAAAATATCTTCTACTAATGGCACATAATAGTTATGTAATATTTAGTTTTATTTATACGAACAGCACAATTTACTTTACCATTGTAACGGAATGGAACGTTTGGTAGCCATAGTTACCACAGCTACCAAAGGCAACCTGACTCAACACTACGTGGCTGAAGATATACTAGGGTAATATTGGTTAAAAGGAGCTATCCGATTGACTGCGATCTAAAAAAAATAGGAGGATCCAAAGATAACGGACACAATGTGGCTCTTGACGCCGAGGTGGTACCAGGGTATCATAGTGTACAAGGAGCCAGCCATTCTCACAGCGCGTAGACATTTTAGTTAACCACCCGTGTGTACTAAAAATGTGACTGTTCAGCTACAGACTACCAGTGTAACATAATTTATATGGAACGGTTAACACGTTTATAAACGAATAATATTTTCATCGCGAAAATTCTGCACCGTTCCTCTACACGTAATGCGGTTCTTCAGTTATGAATTACCAGGATAACACAACTTATGAGGAGCTCTCAACAGAACATTCCACAGCTTTTAGTTTACCGCGCCACTCAGTGCGAACATTTTTTCTAGGTCGTGCGGTCGCCGCCGCCGCGCGCCGGTCGTCCTCTCGACACGGTAATGTGGCTCTTGTCAGTCATGAGGTACTAGGGTACCACAGCTGTAAGGGAACATTGCATGAATCCGCTAGATATGAAATATACACTTCAACAAACTTATCTCTGCAGGGGAGAAAACACAGAACTAAAATAAATGTGCCAAGTTTGACATTTCGAGGCAACATTTCTTGACAAGCAGCGCCACTTTGAATTGCACACTTAAAGTGGTCATACTATAAGTGACGCTGTTGTCACGTGACATTTTTTTCATTAGTATGAAACTAGATGTCGCTGTCATAAACATTGGTAGGTACATGGAGTATAATATGGCAGTGAAAGTAGGTAAACTAGAATAGTACAACTACTCAGTCATAGATGGCGGATCAGGTACCGTACCTATGTGATTATATTGTGAACGTTTGCACAGGAGGTAAAAGGTAGGCACCGATTAATTAACATTTACTAAGTTGAGGTTGATTTTAAATTAAAAAGCAGAATATTTGGCCCGCCGGCCATATTATAATTAGGTACCTATGCAAAATCGTGTAAATCTGGTAGGTATCTGATCTATGTTAACACTTATCTTTACTATCGTACTTGATACTTCTTCATCCATAAATTCCATAAGGTTACATAAAAATAATACCTACTCCTATTTCAAAAGTACATAAAATAACAAATAATTTTATTATTACGTCAGCGGTAATTGACCGACAGATGGCAGGACCTGTATAAGTTTCATAAGGCAAGAAAAAATTCCGCGTTCTGATATTGAGGTGGAAGCGTCAGGGAAGCCCGCGAAATTCAAATTTTCTTACGTTTTTTGCAATTTGCAGGTCACTGTCAGGTTGTATGTTGATGAAAATTGAGTCGCGCAAGTAACACGTTTGTAGTTACAGAATTATAAACCTTAAAATCATCAATACAACCCGCTAAGTTAATTAACCCCATTGAATGACTTTTTCATGAAATAGTTATTAAATGGGGTTAAATGTTGGTTGCTGAGAGGCGCCTCGAGGTCCAGAGCAGATTGGAGGTGTGGTGGCAAAGACTGGAGAATGTTGGCCTGAAAGTCAGTAGGACCAAAACAGAATACCTATTCTGTGATTTCGGCGGTCTCTCCAGTCCTGTGCCCATAACTCTTGCCGGAACGCCCATACCGATCTGTTCCGATTTTCGGTACCTCGGGTCGCTTGTCCAAGGGGATGGCGAAGTAGACCGAGACGTAACACACCGGATCAACTCAGGATGGATGAAATGGCGACAGGTCACTGGAACAACTTGCGACCCACGGATGCCCCTCAAGTTAAAGGGGAAAATATACAAGTCCGTGATTAGACCTGTCGTACTGTATGGATCGGAATGCTGGGCTGTGAAGAAGATGGATGAAAAAAGATTGCATGTAGCGGAGATGAGAATGTTAAGGTGGATGTGTGGTGTGACAAGAATGGATAAAGTAAGGAACGAATATATTAGAGGAAGTTTAAAAGTTGCGCCAGTCACAGAAAAGTTGAAAGGGAATCGACTGTCTTGGTATGGACATGTGATGAGGAGGGATGAATCGCATGTGACTAAAAGAGTGATGAATATAAACGTTGATGGATGGAGAGGGAGAGGAAGACCAAAGAAACGATGGATGGATTGTGTGAGGAATGATATGAAAGATAAAGAAGTAAATGATAGCATGACGGTTGACAGAGGAGAATGGAAGAAAAAAACGTGTTGCGCCGACCCCAAATAACATGGGACAAGGGCAGGAAGATGATGAGTTATTAAATGGGGTTAAATGACTTTTTCTCACATTTTGTTCTGTTTGTAACTTTGACGTAAGTATATATTTTTTCCTAACTCCATTTTCATTGGATTAATTGCTAAATTACGTACCTTTTAGAGTTTAAAAACCGTACTAGTAGTTGCATATTACCTCATAGGGTAGTTTGTCAAAACACCTGTTTCAATGTGCCGTCGGTTTTACTACTTCAAGTAGATATATTTTTGTCATAGACTGTGTTTTGAGAATTCAAGAAACGCAGTGCAGCGCAGCTTTTTTCACTCCAACTATAATTTGCAATTGCATCATAATCGGCTCAGACAGTTTCCAAGGAAAATAAAAAATGTTAGTATGGAAATATCACTTTTCACGAAATCGGCACTTTCATACTATAACCTCTAACATAATTATTATGTTAAAATAAAATTATCTGGTAAAATAACTTTATCTTTTCTTTTTGCGCCTAACGGTTGAGCGATTTCGGTGAAGTTTGGCACACTGGTGGACCAAGGGTCCATGACTTGGGTTTGGTCACACGGATTATTTTATTTTTTATTCCGTTAATACGTTCCCTTAGAATAATTTTCGACCTACCAGGTCAACTATACCTAAAATCGGCGTGTTCGTCGATCAATTACGCAACACAAACTAAACTACACACTTCGTATATTATCAACAATGATAATAAAATTCATTATGTGTATATATCTGTAGGAAAACGAATTTCGATTTACGGTCAATAAAACTAATACAAAACAATAATACAAAACGTGTCATCTTTACACGTGATCAAAACAAAATAAACAATAGACTATCGCTGTAGGTACCTTTATTACAATGGGCTTTCGTTTTCTTATTTCGTAGTTAACGATTCGTTCGAACTTTAAATATTGTTTCATCAGAAAACACCGTTCAATCATTCGCGTGAGCAGTTCCTTCATTCAGCTCATTTGCACAGACGACTCGCGCGGAAAATTATTTCTTTTCATATTCCCATTTTTCACGTCTTACTTAAAGTTTTCATGACGGCGAGTTTCCAACTCGTCTGTTTATTTTTCTTTTCTTTTTCTGACGATTGACTAATTTTTATTCTGAGTTTTGTTTAGTTTGTTCGGGGTGTAGGCAGCTGTAACGAGGGAAAGATGTATTAATTAAAGGAATTATACGTTATTTTTTCAGTCCCCAAAAAAGTGGCAATGGGAATTAGAAAAAGTGGTATTTTCATACAATGCTGTTTGAATTATAAGCTGTAGTTTGCATGTCGAAAATTCTAAACTGCTAACACGAACTTTTTGCATTGTAAAAAAAGTTAATATCAAATATCAAGATGAATCAAATTTTACCATACGAAACCGCATCAACTTATTTAATTTAGTAATAATAAAAACAGAACCGCAACTTTTATTAAGAAAGTACCAGGGTGACAGAAACAGACATGAGGTATGGAAATTACGTCTCCCCGCAGCAACTTGCTTTCACGGTCCACTGGGCTGATCATAATAAAAACTCGCGCCGTCGCCTTCACACAGAAGTTTGACCATAAATTCGGTGGTCGGTGCAGTAATCGCCCGACGCTCGCCGACGGCGAAATTCTTACCGAGCAACCTTAGAGACGGCACATTCAAAATTCGAGCTTCATTTCGCTGTCCAATGCTTTCTGTCTTCTCAACCTTCTCTAATAATATTAAAGAAAAACGCAGTATATTCTTAACAAAACTCACAACAACGTTTTTTCAAACTTGGCCAACATCCCCCACTTTTAATATAATAATAAATATCACCAAAATACACTACTTTTTGCAAAGTTTTTTTTTCCGCTTTTGTTTTCCCCTAGGGTGAGCCAAGACCATTAAAAAGGTTAGGGCGAGCGATATTTTATGCGATTTTAAGTGTGTAACGGTTCTAATGTCCGTTTTATTGCGATGTGAATTATGAAGGCATGGTAACTAGTGCTGTATATCATTGAAGAAACTAAGTAACGATCTCTAAACCTGTGTTTGATGGTCTATTGGTTTCCGTGATTTGCTCTATGGATAGGCGCAAGTGGTTCTTCACACAGCACCACTTAACAGATTGTTACATAATGCTCTAGTTTATTATACTGAGGACCTGAGTGAACTAAGAGCTGAAAACTATCAATACACATTATTAAAAGATGTATGCAAGACCGGTTTAGAAGCAGATAATTTCCTTTGTTTTGGAATAAAATAGGTATTTGATATCATTTTAAACAATCGAAATTAAAATAACATCATTAAAAGAATTTCTTTCCCTCAAATAGAGACTCACCTTTCACATCTGTAAAGCATATTAAGGAGTAAGGACCAATACGGTAAACTTTTGAGTCGCATTGTTTTTCAACCCCATGAAAATCTGCTTAATCCATCAGATTAGACATTTGAAACACAAGTGGAGGCTGATACCTCTCATTATCCTCAGGAGCGGCGAGAGGGTTAACTTTGAAGTATCATTGCCATTTATTAATGGTCAAGTTCAACCCGCCGCGCCGCTTCGCCCCAAATTAGAACTGATTGCTATAACTGAATTATTAAATTGATGTCATTTGTTCTCAGATATTTTAATAACGGAGAATTGTTTTGGGTTTTAGATAGTATTAATTATTTGTTTGGGAATCCCCAATTGTCGGTGGACGTATAAGATTGAAATTCCAGCCAGTATGGTAACTTACTTACTTAATAAAATATAGGTAATTAGAATACGAATAAGATCTGGTTACATCGTCAGGATTAATGATATTTTTCTTGCTAATTAGTAAAAAGATAGAAAATTGATTTTTCTTTTGAATTGAATGAATTTAAATATAGAAGATTACCCTGTTTCTTTTTAGTATTTTGATTTCCGTAGTTGGTCTAAGAACATTCAGAATTACCTACAAAAGCTGAATTTTCTGATTTTGACAACAATGTCTCAATTAATAAATCAAAGGACCAAAACACGTCTAAGAATTAGTAAGAACATACCAGCGCATTAATTAAAATTTTCTTTATTAATTTTTCCAATGAATCGCGAAAGCACAACATTGACGCTTATTGCTTTTCCCCGAAATTATCCAAGAAAACCAATTAATCACGTCGCCTCTGTCCAATAAATCCCCTTACGGACTTTAATTATTTTCTTATGATTTTAATTTTTGCACTCCGCACGAACCCTCGGCCGAATCAAGGATTTGTGAACAACTGTCTCCACTCAAATTTTTTCGACTCCAGTTGGACTTTTATTAATAAAGGAGGAAGATAATTAATACTACTTAAAATTTGTTTAAGCATTTCTAAACTTAATTGGAAATCTTTTCCTTGTTACGGATAAATAAGTAGGTGTGGACGGATCAGGTGGTGCTTAGTGCAAAAATTTGATGGCGTCTCAAGAAATTTCATTATGAGAACTACGAAACTAGTAGGTTCTATGAGGGTTTGTTCAAGCCATGACGAGACTGAGAAGACAATAAGTAGTGACTCAGTTAATCTTTATTTAATTTTGTGTGATGATTAGGTGGTAGCGAATTTTCTTTGAAAATAAATGGGCGCTGATATCCTTCTTTTAGTGGAAGCATATTATAAATACTTACTTGATAAGAAGCAGAGATTTATTTGGCCGCGTGGTACCAAAAAACCAATGGAAAGAATAACACTCGTTTAAACAATGCACATTTCTCAAACATTTCAGACATTATGGGCATTTAAGAATCGGGCGGCGAGCGATTATTTTCCGAATTGGTCCCAAAAACCGCGCAATTAAATGCCATTTGTCCACAACAAAGGAGCGGTCCTTTCACCCCCCTCTTTTCTTCCGAAATTAGTGATGACTTCAATAAAAATAATTCTTGTCTTTTAGGCAAATTGCATCGCGAAAAGTCCAAAAGCCTTTAATTAAGGGTCGCCCCTCACCACCCCGTAAACAGCGTCGCGGCCGTCACCTTTTATTTTTGTTAATTCTTGGGGCTCTTTCTTCGCCGCATAAGTTACTTCACCCCTTCCCGCCCGTGATTCTTTACGCCTTTTTGTCACCGTTTGAATTCTTTTGAAGAAACCCTTTCTTCCCATCTGCCACGCCCGTCAATATTAACTCCGGTACGACGAGTTAAACTTTTTAATATCCGTTAAATTTTGTTACACTCAGCGCTTATCCTTCTAAGGAGGTTTAGAGAAAAAAAGTCTAATTTAAAAATCGTGTTAGCATTTTCTTGTTCAGCTATTTTTATTTTGTGTTCCATTGTGATATTTGCATTCATGCATACCTACATTGTTTCCAAATTAAAGAACAATATCAACAAAAAGACGTCCCTCCAAACCGCAGAAGGCGATATTTCTTAAGATTCATTAAATTATTCACGAGGGAAAAAGAAAAAAATAATGCAAATGAGATCGGAATGTTTAAAAAAAACTTGTTGGAAAACACGAGAGATCGTGACGGAGGCTGGTTGCGGTTGTAGGGACACGGACACGAATTTTTAATCCATTTCCCTTAGTCGATTAATATTCAAGGCCCGGCTGGTCTGGTTCATCTCCTTCGCCATTATTGCTTGGACGCCATCTCCTTCGAGTCTTCGGTATACTTTTGCTTTGATTTCGCACAAGCTAATTACTTTCCTTTTGTTAGTGATTGCAATCCTGGGAAGGTATTTGTTTATCGTCTTTGCTGATTATGCAGAGAATTCGAAAATTCGAAGCCACATAGATATGTGGCTTCGAATTTTTATTCTGAAGGCACCATCTTGGTTGTTCAACTTGCTACTCAGACAAACTTCAATGATTGAATCAATTATAATACTCCAAACATTTGGCCAATAATTGTCAATGTAACCAACCACAGCTTACCAAAACACCAAGAGATTCTCAAACACCAATTACACAGACACATAATTCCTGCTTTGCATGTTCAGTTGGAGCAATATTGCCTTAATATATTCAATATCCGGGAAAATGATAATTTACCAACTCGGGTGAAATCCATTATGGATGTTTACTTGACCTGCGCTTAGTGCTTACTAAGACAACAGGGGTGACCGCTGCGTACTTATGCGATCCTGGTAGAGTGGGCTCTTGAAATGTTACTTTGGGATGTAGGAGAAAAAGGGTAATTCTATTTGTTATAAACACAAGTAAAAATAGGCAATTCAAGAATCTAAAAATTCTGCACTTAAGAAAAAATCACGACCAATATAATTATTAGAATAAGGAGACCGTAAAACAACAGAACATTAATTCTTGTGGTGAAACCTCTTTAAATATTTCAAAACTAACTTTATATTTCTGTTTTGTTCTGTTCGACACGACATTTATTTTCCAAAAGAAAATCATGTGCCAGTAACAAAATAAAAGACCGTAGATAAACAATAAGAAGAAAAACAGAAAGGTGAATATCGGAAACCGAGAATTTGAATTTGGAATTCAAATCTCGCACATTGACTTTAGCGTCACGCAGGAGTGTGGGTTGTGAACCAAACGTGAATGAAAAACAAAATATTTAGTACTTATTATTTCTCTATCCATTGTTGTTTTACTGCTAATTATTATAACAGTGTTTTTATACTTATAATAGCTTTACTTTTAAAACATTAATTTTGCAAGCTCAATTAATCTTGTTGAACAGTCGTTAATTGTTTGTTATCATCCAATTTTTTTGAAAACTTTTGTAAAATATGTTACCACCTTACATTGACGACCTCTATATGTTAAGTTAGAAAATGATCTAGCGAAACTCATTTTTCTCTCATGACTAGAGCAATTTTTCTATGATCTCCTGTAATACGTTGATGCAGAAATATGTTTATGGCCTTACATGGAATATTTCGAGAGGAAAATCCGGGATAATCTATAAATATCGCCCTCAACACTTCGCCCTGTAGCAAATTCTAAAGTGACAATATTCCGTATTGTACCCGCGATGTGAAAAATGTATGCACACCCCGTGTTTCGCGGAGCAGGGCAGAAGCCGTAATATACGAGGAGCGTGGGGAGTTATTAAAATTATAAACAAATAAAATTATTCAGTGTGCACCCCTTACGTAGTTATTCGTGGCCTGAATTCTTCATGTGTGGTGTTTATTGCACATGGAAGATCTATGGTGTATTTTGATTTGTATAAATGTATGGATTTGTATTAAATGTTCATATTGCGCGGTATCAATAAAACCCTACAATACTGATGACACTCGCACTGTTAATCAGATTTTCCCAGATAAAAATTGGTATCAATATAGACAGTAGTTTTGGCATTTATGTTTCCAAGTGCAAAGAAAACGGAACTATATATGTTTGAAAAGTAAATGCTTACATTTACTTTTCAAACATATCTTCAAGTCGAAGACCAAAAAATTAAATGCCGTCGAAAAAGACGTAGGTAGATGTGATTTATCTTAGATTTAAAACCAACAAAACTTCAGAACATCAATCACTTTAAAATAATCTTTTGACAGCTTACACAAAAAAAATACAATTTCCGTCTCCGAATCTCGTGTAGAAGTTTTTCATCTATTGGCATATCGGTACCCCGTTCCCTTTATTTTATATTAAAGCGATAAACATGTCGATTGCTTGAGACACGCGTGGTCGCTCTCCCTTCCTATCTTTGAATCTGCGTAGATGTTACTGTAAAGGAAAGAGCAGTGGGAAAACTTCAGATTTATCTAAAACCGTTATTTTTTCTTATTTTGTATATTTTGGCAGCATTTTAGTATTACTCAGTTTCAAAAGCAGTGCGTTCGGTTAAGTCAGGTCTATTGTATCCAATTTTCAATTGACGAGAGCTTCTGGAATGGAAACAATTTAAATCTACTTACTTTACTTCTTCAATTACAAAGAATAATTGGACTACATTTTCGTCAATACTCAAATTGACCAACTTTCCGTCAGTACCTATCTTTCTTTTTGTTAATAAGCAGTGATAGCCTAGTGGTGTGACCGTCGGACTGCCAAGTCTCAAGTTCGAACCCAAGACAAGCACCTCTGATTTTTCGGATTCATGTGCGTATTGAATAATTCTTACTTGCTTCGGTGAAGGAAAACATCGTGAGGAAACCAGCATGCCTGAGAGATATTTCTCGATGGCATGTATAGCCAAGTCAGAGGCCCATGGGTTGTATAAAATCTCTGACACAAATTAAGGCACTAACCACAAGATAAAGAAAGATTTTATCAATGCTTTAACTTCCACTATCGGTACGGATCTTCCAATTAAAACACGCAATTTTCCCATGCAAACGAAAAAATACAAGGCCAAATTCAGTACTTCAATGAAGACAAATTCCACCTTTTCCAGAAGGACCAGTTTTTCCACTACCAAAATCATCAGTATCAGAATTTTCTCCGTAACATCACCAGAATATGCAAGTCATGAGAAAACGCTTATCACGGGATTTGATAGCGGCTCCGATAGGCGGGGATGAGTTATGGTGTAACATATTGCCGTGTGATCTGTGACTATTAGTTTTAGACCGTCTGTGGGATGTTTTGGAAATTAGGTAAGAAAATGCACAGTCAGGAAGACGGGAAGGAGATGCGCTCTGAGATAATTTGAATCGTCAGATTCTGGTTTATAGTGGTAGAAGTAAAGATTTCTTTAGCCACACAAGAAATACCCGTGTAATGTAAAAGTGGTATTGGCATTAACACCGTCTATAAAGACGGGTGTTAAAAAAACGTATCATGGAAAAAATAGTGCTTGCAGAGCTAGTTAAATATACCTTATCTGGTCGCAATCTGATCAAGATTGGACACACCATCTACAGTGAGCTTAAATTTTAAAGGCAAACCATCGTTTTATAACGGACAGTGTAAATATTTCTCAGAAATACATTTTTTTTTCCAAAGCTTATCTTCTCTACTCATTTTCGTGACTCTAGAAAAGCTTTTACACCTCAAGTATTGCATCTATATCCACAACCACCATAAATTACGTGTCGATTGACCACTCATCCCCAAGGGTCGGCACTCCACGTGTTGTACCGCTGGGCTCTGCAGATGGACACAATGGCGTTAAAAATGAACCCTGCCGATAACTGTCAGCACTGATGAATCGCTTCACTGCACCTCTGAAAAGGAAAGTAATCGGTAAGTGAGTTATTGGCACGTTTTAGTTTATAATCAATCAGCAATGTGTGTAGAATACAAGGTGTAAACGGACTCTTTACAAAGCCGTCATTCATTAGCAATAAGTACATCAAACTAAGTAACCCTACTTAAAAATTATTGCTGGGACACGACTTTTGGGTTGAAAAATCACGTATTACGGTAAAACTCAATGTAGCACACTCAAAACATTGTGCTGATAGATGCTTTGAACAGTAAACGGGTCATGGATGTAATTAAAGTAAATTTATTACCTTAAAAACTAGTACTTTGTAATGTTGACCTACAATATCTCCGTAACTAGAAGGTGGTATGGTCCAGTAAAAAAAAATGATTGCAATGACGGGGAGAACAAGTGCATTTCGGCTTCGTTAAGGGTTTTTTACACCCTTTAAAGTACGCTTATATGAATTATAACAGATATATATGTAGGAATTTTACATAGGGTGTCGCATTATGTATGTGCGTTTGATAATAAAACTAGCGCATTCAATGATGAAATGATAAATGTGCTTGTGAACTCTTTATTAGCGTTCGTTTTGAGGTACTTATATTAAAAATACCAATGAATCATTTTCATCCACATTACCTAAATTTCTGCACATATAAGATGGGCAAGCATGACCCACCAATTTCACCTGTAACATACAACTTAAATGAAACATTCACAACAATGTACCGTCTAACGAAAGGGGTTTTACAACACCGTTATTAGCAATAACATAACACGGAGCATCGCTTCGGTATTTTCTTCAATAGCTGTAGGCTCATAAAGCCACCGTGTTGAACAACGATTGTGTGAACAAGCGGCCGCTTGGGACGCCAAACTTCAGGAATTCCCCGTCGGCTTGTCGCGAGCAGAGTTTTACGGCCAAATTAATATGGCAAATTAATGCGTTTTGCTACCGTATAATTTTCGCGTATGAGAGCCTGGGAGGGTGCTTCTTGCGACATCCCGAACAAACCGACATATTGCGTCACAGGGGTATCTAAACGCTCGGGATTCGTATCATTTTTCCATATGGAAATGATTTAACGAGCGGAGCGCAAGACAACAGTGATATGCTAATTAAAGGAAAACACGCGAAACGTATTCTGTGTTTATTTTCGGTCGGCGACGAGATGGAGGAAACGGTGGCTTTTTTAATTGCTGTACAGGAGTTTAAAAAAACGCGGAGCTTCCTAATCGTTTTATTCTGCAGCTATTGTGGTCTCTACTGTTAATTTTATTCAGTTCCAGAATAACTGCCATTTTATTATACCATTCAGTTTCAAGACGAAGCTTAACTCCACATATTGTGTAAAAGTTAAGTATGTTTAGCAATAATAATAAAGTCTCATTTAATTAAAGGAAAAGTTCATAAGTTGCATCAGGAAGTACTAGGAGTGTATAAGGAAAAGGAACATGTGAGTTTATGAGTGCGATTCGTCACGGCAATTGAGAACGAGGGCCCTCCCGCTTGACTCCTTTTTAATGAGAACACCTTGCCATAATCAACGCGTACATGCAATAAAAAGACGACCTTCTTCAGAGTTACATTTAATTTTGTCTTTCTTACGATGTAAGAAGAAGTCGAAATCGCTGAGAAAAGTAAATGTACAAGGATCAAGTCCTATTACTTGATTAATATAACTCCTGACTAATGTTGTTTGCGCAAACAAGGACTACGTATAGAACATTACGAATACACGGCCGTCGACAATATTGAGAGCAAACAATTAGAGGTAAGTTAGGGAGGTAGGGGGGCGCCGATTAAGTTATACACATGCGGGTTATAGGGCAACCTGACTCAGGAAGATTAAGATTCATCGAAAGGCCCTTACACGGAAGCAAACATTGTATTACGAACCGGTGTTTTGGCAATGTTTGCCGAAGGTAGCGGATGTTAATTTAGTATTCACCCTTGCGTTACGTGCCCAATATTAATATTTTGGTAAAAGCTGTCTGACTCTGAATGTCTCGAAAAGATTCATTTCGTAAGTGGAATGAAGGTGACATCGGGATTACGTTTTCTTTGGTGAACTAATTTGAGGGAACAAAGTAGGGGAGGTGCCGGACGGCCGTTAATGGTCCCGAAACGCCTTTGGGCTGTCCACAGTACTTGACCGTCGCTTGGGGACTCCTCACACTATTAAAGGGCTAAGAGGGACTTTAGTATCCCCCGGGGCCTGTCATCTGAATAATTTAACGTCTTAATTGTGTTTAGTTTTTGTGGGAATAATGCTGATGTCTTATTTACGTTGTGGGGACCATAAAATTAAATGGTGAGACTGTGAATTTTGCATCTTGACCATCTGCTTCAAATCCTGTTCAGCTCCGCTTAGTTTTGATTGGTTAGAAGAATTGTACCCAAAGATTTCATTGCTTGAAACTACAATTTAGGACGTAACTGGACTGGTAAAAAAATTTTGTTCAATAGGAGTTGCTAAAACCTTAAAATTACATACTCTTCATCTGCTCGTATTATACGCTACAAAACTAATAAATACACTAAGCTTTTCTTCAACAAAAAACGACCCTGCAATACTTACTAAGTTGAAATCCTCAAAAACGTAATAACTCAAGGGCAGCCGGTCAGCGATAAGCAAGTTAATCCTAAAGATAAATAGGCCCCGGTCATTGTGTCCAGCGCGGCGGTGAGCGATGCGTTTCTTTTGTCTCCACCCGCACCGCCGCCCGCACCACTCCCTCGCCGAGACAATGTAAGGAAGGACCAGTCAGCAATCGACAGCGGACGAATATTTGAGATAGAGAATTAGGAATGGCAGAAGTGACGGTGGAAGATGGAGCGAAATCTGGCAATTGAAAAAAGTAGGATGCATTTTTTGAGATTTATTTTTGGTGTTTTTCCAGCTAAAATAAGGGCCGAATTTGAAGATTAACTTCAATCAATTGACTTAAGTGAATTTAAAACGTGTAAAGAAAAGTTGAATTAAATTGTAACTGATACTGTTAACCTACGTCATCCCACTTCTGGGCAAAGGCTGTTTCGATCCAGGGCAAATGTGGACCACTGATTGATCGGATCGGATCGGTGTGGTCTGGTCGGTGGTGGTGGTTGATTTTTTGCAACTCGTCCCGCCAACTTCTTGTATTAAATTATAATGTTACCTATTATTATCTTGTCCGAAGGCATACAGCGTGGCAATGCCGCCAGTCTCTTGGGCAGAATACCGATTGACAGCGTTGAGGAGGAGTTTCATGATGCTATGCATTAGGTTGCTGTAAGTTTAGGTTATATGTTTATTTACAGATCAATAAAAGTAAACATTACAACACAAAAAAAAATAACATGGCAAGTGTTTTATATTTTACTTTACTCATCAATATCACAAATGTTAAGCGACATTTTATTCAGTCCAGCATACGAAATGTAAAAGCCGCAGAAAAAGGGAATGTCTCCCTCTATTAGTTTCATACTCTCTGGCCTACCCAAACGTCTGAATTCTGAATGTCCAGCACATTAACTTCAGACCGCAAGGCGCGGGGTCCGTTTGACAACCGTGGGTGGCTTTATTTTAAATCACCACCTATTGTGTCTAAGAAACTATCCCCTTGTAGACCATGACACTAATTTATTTTAGGGAAAATTAGTGTAAATGTATTTTTGTGTATAAACTACGTTTATTTGTAAATAATTAACAAAAATGGCAAAGTTCTGAATAGCTATTCCTGGGTCTCGTTAAAATTAAAGAAAGATGTGTTGTACCACAAAACGTTGTGTTATATATTAGTTATGTCCTTCAAAGATATCTATACAGAATTAAATGAAATGTATCAAAGTTTACTCAATAAAATCTGTACCGCAAACACAAACGCAATTACGTATGATAATATCAACATAGAAGAAAACTTGTTTGTAACACACCATGAAAATCCCCTGTTTTATTTCTTGGGCAGTTTCCAACGATATCGGCAAATCTACCAGGCAAACAGGAGTATAGAAGAGATTTGCGAACACCGCACAAGACTATCGGATAAATTGACCGGTAATAATAAAATGTAAGGGGTAAGAATGTAGATGGCTATTTAGATAATTGTTAGCTGCGTCCGCAGTGGCCTGTAGGCAGGCAGTGTATCGGAAAACTGGGCAGATAGTGGGCGATTTTATTGCCACCCCGAGGTGGTCATTTATGGGAAAACTATCAACGGAACAGAAACGGAATTGATGACAACGCATTTCGTTGTTTCTGTCCCGATGTGAGAAAATGATGGGCGTCTGACTGTTGATTTATTAGAATGAGTTTCATTTACTGCTGACTGCTTCGATAAAGAGATATCTCACATTGACTAAGTTGGTCATCTTTTGTTTTGTCTACAATATAATATGTCTATATTCGGACTCTTTGGAATTATTAGCCATCGCAACATAACTAACAGATCCTGCTTACTATAAGTTATGCACAAACAAAAGGTCATCCGTCAATCAATAGAACGCATTGTCGATTTGTTTACACATGTATTCACCCTAAGTTCAAGCCGTTCAATATAAAACGCGGGGGAGGCGCGCTAAGCCGAATGTTATGAGTCGATAGCCCTCGCAGGTGCCGCTAAACATTCAAGTTGCAAATTCGACGATGTTACAACCAACCATGTCAGTCACGTCTTGAACGGCGGAAACTTGCCAAACTATGCGTGGCTTTACTGAATTTGTATTTGGTTTAAGCAGTAAAAGTGGCGAGTTTGATTGTGTAGCAGGAATACGTGCTTAGTAGGACCTAACTTAGTATTCTTGCTGTCTTGCTTGGAACTACTTTGTGTCTTTTAAAAGTATCTGTTTTCTTTTGTTAACTCAGACGCTGGAATTAAAAGATTTTGCACGAAGACGATCCACCATAATCGGCTGAAATACATAGATTAATTAAAAAATAAAGTGCAGCACTTTATTTTTTAATTCATCTATGTATATCAGCCGACCTTCACTAACCAAATATTCAACAACAGTCTGACAACCAGTCTTACCAAGGGGTATCGTATTACCTAGCACTAACTGGGTTGTGGAGGTCCGACAGGCAGTCGCTCCATGTAAAATACTGGTATTCAGCTGCATCCGGTTAGACTGGAAGCCGACCCCAACATAGTTGGGAAAAGGCTAGGCAGATGATGACTAACCAAATATTCAATAGGGAGAGTTTCAGGTTGATGATGTTATGACTTTTTCTCCTCAGATAATACACCAGGAAGTGACGAAGGTTGGGGAAAAAAGGTGCTGGTTTTCAGCCTCATTTAAAAAAAAAATGTTTTTATTTATTGATTTGACTACCTTCCAATATTTCTCCAAAAGTTAAAACAGACTGAGTAGATACTGTCGCATGTTTCGACAAGATTTCAAACATTCTAACTGCACCATCACCGTATTTTAATCAAATTATCGAATCCCTCCACCATTCATCCACATAGATAACCAAAACAATGACGTTTTACCTTTTATCAGAGGCTGTGTTTGTTGATCTGATTACGAGCGGACTCCTCAGCCCGTTGACCAGTTGACCGTCATAATTCGGGGACCAGAATGCGTTCATTGGCGCATGAAATATTTCGCCGGTGGACACAAGCCGCGTGGAAAGCGCAAACGGGGAGAGTCGCACACCATTACAACTCTCACCTGACGGACTAACGCTTCAAAGGTCTGGAAAATAAACAAACAGTTAACCTTGTGGGTGTTTTTGTACGAATGTCTGATGGTTGATCGTGTGGTTTAGAGGCGGCATTTGGTTTTTGAAGCGAGTTTTGTACTGACTGTCGAGTTTTTGGGGCTATGTTTAAATACTGTGTTATAAGATAAAACATGGTCTTTTATTTTAATTCAGTATGAACATTATTTACAAACTACAATTAGATCTAAAATAATAATAAAAATATATACAAGTATCAAAATGGAAATACATGGCGTCAAAAAATTCGTCCACATCGCTGTCAATAGGAAAACTGCCCAGATGTCTGGCAGCATTGCCACGTTGGATGGCAATGCTGATTCTTTGGCCGAAAAAAGGCCGGCTCTCTGGTCACGTGAAGAGTCGACCAACCCCTTTGTCATGATGCTACCAGATGCGCTAAGAAACGATCAAAGTCAGTGTCACCTAATATCCTAAAATGAATAACGGACGACCAAAGTGTGATCTACACATTCATTTTGTTTCTAAACTTGTATCGATAGCAATAAATTCACAATTTCGCAGCAAATGGCTTTCGTAAGAAGAAAGTTTTGCACTCTCAAATAAGAGTTACGTATTCGCAACAAACATTTGAAAAATTATGCCGCATACGTGCTCCCGTGTCCCATAAAATGGCACCGGGACTTATTTCATATAGTTACGGGGCCATAAAGCATAAAAGGCATTCAAATGTGATGTTATTTTGCCGCCAACACGGGGTAATTTATTTTGGTGCGATTCATAATTTTCTTTTATTCACTTTATGTTGATTTTCCTTGGAGTGTGAGTACTCGGTAACGATAATATTATTTCAACAGCCCCATGCATCACGGTGTGTAAGGGTCCGCTCCGATGGTTTATTTCTTTGTTAAGTTTGTTATTATTACTTGTGAGTGTTATGCTTTGTATTGTGTTGTGTGTGTAATTAATAAATTGGCTGTTGTATTTTTGACAAAAATTTGCAAGTGTCATATTTGTTAATCTCTTGTTAACTTTCCCTACCACGGTTCACTTGTGAACCATTTTGAAAATGCATGTTTTATCAAAATTTTATTATCTACTCTCCAAATTGAATAAGAGATGTATACATCTCCGTAATCCTTATACTAAAGGATATTGTTATTTATTTGTGAGCTTTAAATTCCCTTCTTCAGCGTCTTTAACAATCTCTTCTAAATAGATATTAAACACAGTTCACACAACCGCCTGCCACTTAAGCGGTATGGAATAAATTTCCAATAATTACATTATCGAGCAAAAAAAGTATAAACGCCACCTCACCTCCGGCAAATTTTTCTCGGGCCTACCTCGGAAGCCCATAATTCCTAATGACATGCAATAACCGTACCCCCAATTTTCGACATAAACCCGCCATAACAATATCGACATCAGCGAAATTTTTCCTCCGGTATTTTTTATTTGAGAATAAGTAACACTTTTCTGTGTAATCAAAATTTTGCGAGAACCCCATGTTCCGTCGCAGAGTGTTTATCGGGCACTCAATTTGATTTTTACCACCGCACCGATTCCACCACCATTGAGGAATGCTAAAACGCACGTAAGGAATGCCAATGAGATTGCGATATCTGATTTATTGTGGATAAGGTTTCGAAAATATTAGCCGCTTTCTACCAAATTGGGTGGCATTAATAATAATTTTTTGGAAAAATATTTTTCAGGGCAATTTTCTTCAATATCTCTTAATACAATAGAGACGCTCATCTCCATAGTTGTTCACAATTTGCTCAAGCTTTTAATGAGGATATCTAGTATTATATTTTAAACACACCTAAAATAATCAGCTCAGGAATATTCTATACTAATAAAAAATACCACCATAAAAAGTCTAAGCGCCATTCCCACTTCATGACCAACGGTCAATGGAAATAAAAATATCCGAATACAAACCGCAATCCCTAGGGAGTGTTCCGAAGAATATATCCGCAAAAATCCGACAAATTTGATGCTCATCTAAATAATATTCGGTGACCACGCTTCTGGAAACATCGTATATTTAAATTCAGTGCGGTCCAGGGCGAAGTGATGTTTCAATTGTCACCGTCTATACGTTCCTAATCCAGTTATTGGATAAGGGTGCGACGTTTCGTTTTTATTTTTGATTTTACATTATATTCTGGTCGTGTATCGAGGTATAGAAATATTCAAATTCCAATGTTTACTTAGGTGACTACCATGGTATTCCTTACTTACATAGATAGGCAAGTATACCCTCATTTGGGTTCAATGGTGTTAATAGAGGATCCTCCAAACAAATAACAATCTTCATCATCTGCCTAGCCTTTTCCCAACTATCTTGGGGACGGCTCCCAGTCTAACCAGCAGCTGAATATCAGTATTTTACATGGAGCGACTGCCTAAACAAATATCAATCTTTCCGGGCAAAAAATTAAAAATAAGATCAATATAATAAAAATAAAAAAGCTACTAAACTAGCAGATGTAACATCTGCCGATCATGATCGCAAATTAGAGAAACAACATTTCAGCCACGAGGCAACAGCACACCACATACACACAGTGTAAATAGCTAAGCGTGCCAACCACGTGTGAGTCGTTTACGCCTAAGTGCACATGTCCGCCAGTGTACCGAATGTCCCGATAAGAAGTAGCTCGATTACACTTCAGGTCACGTCTTCGGGAACGCCGCCTCTCGCGTTTATGACTAATGATAGGCTCACATGCCGCACCTCATGATACGCTTTATATTCAAATGACGCTTCCTGACCCTGATTAATGCTGTTTTCTTTGCAAACATTTGTTAACGTCTTTAAATTGAGACAGGCGTCATGTGTTGCCACGTGTTTTGGGTTTTTCGATTGTTTTAATATCAGTGCGATGGAATATATGTATAGGTATAGTTATAGTCTTCCTTGTTTCAATTTTTGTTTTAACAACTTTTTCTTTTTCCAAAATTGTTGTATCGAAGATAAACAATCCAAGAAAAATACCAAAGTGAATAAAATATTCGACTGAAAAAACTGAAAAGTTTATTTTAACCGAATGATATTGTAAAACAGAAGTAAATTTTATAGCACAAATATCTTCAATACCAAAATAGATATGAATAATATAACAAGTTTGATTGAATTAAGTGAATCTCTCCGCTTTAAACAAATATTTGGTCGGTTCTCATTTGTAAGACGTCTGGGTAGCTCGCCTTAGACAAATTAATAACAAGATAAAGAAACTCGACGGGTCTTAATTCATTAATTAACCTAATTGTATTTGCCGTGGCGCCCATTATTATTGTTTGTGCGGATTTGTACAGTGCAACGACAAACAGTATAACAAAAAGTGTTAAAATTACTCTTCTACTCTATACTGAAGAGCAGCTTTTAGAGGAAATATTTTTTGTAAATCTATAAACCTGCCTTTTCAGCAATTCTTACCCTGTTTTCAACTCAAAATAAAGAACAAATCGAAAACAGCGAAGAAAACGTAAAGTTGTTCAACTGTATTTGCTACTCTGTGGCGTATCATGTGGCCGCCAAGAGATTTGCCTGATTGCCGTAGAAAGGGGTCGAATCAAAAAGTTTTCGCTCGAAGAAAAATTTGCTCGATTTAAAGAAAGGGAATAAGCGCCGGATAGCAGACGGCGCTGGAGTTTTGAAAGATTTTTCACTTTCAACGTTAATTGCTACCGAAAGTAAAATAAATCTTTGCTTTTCTTGAGGCTTGTTTTGGGCTCAAGCCTTGAGCTAATCAATTAATTAAACTGTTGATATTTTACGGAGTAAAATATTGGCTTTTTCTAAAACTTTACAAAAGTCAGTGGATTTTTCTGGAGACTGGCTTTTGCTAGCGGCTTCACTCGCGTGGAGTTCGGAGATTATCCAAGGTGTCCAGGTAGAACTTTCCCAACGTTCTACCTGGACACCTAAAAAGTATCCATTGTCGATCTGTGTTACTCTTCCAAATCTATTCACCCCTTAAGGCGTGAAAATCTAACAGACAGACCGACTCACATTCATATTAAATCTTACAATAATATAAATATGAAAGTTTGTGAGGATGGATGGATGGATGTTTGTTACTCTTTCACGCAAAAACTACTGAACGGATTTAGATGAAATTTGGCACATAGGTCGTTTATAACCTGAATAAACACATATAGGATACTTTTTATCCCGGTAGTATGATTCCGTGGGACAGTTACCGAACTTCACACGGGCGAAGCAGCGGGCAACAGCCAGTTGGATATATTTCAGGTGGAATACATCGAGTCATAAAGTGTAGGTGGGGAACGAGATTGCTTTTATGATTATAATGTAGTTCAGAAGTTTGTAAATAAAAAACATACAAATATAAAATTCACTTCCCCGTGTACCTCATTCGATACGCAATCGTAACATTTTATCATACGTGTAATAGAAATATCAAGCGATAGTAAAAAAGTTCGGTTTCATTCTGAACTGTTATTTGCGAAGTTTTGCTTTACGTTTATTGTTTGTTTTGATGCATGTCGCTAATAAAAGGATTCAATTATAATTTGCGAATGATACATAGGTGTATTAGAGTGTTTTATTGATAAATAAGGTAATTTTATTTCTATAAAATGTTGTGTTAAAGGATAAAGTTCATTCAATGACACCACTGTGGAACGGTTTTTAATAAGACGAAATAGTAAAAATGGAAAAAAAATTAGAAGTGATTTAAAAAACTTGGACCTTCATCCAAACTAGTTCTTTTAATAAAGTTTACTTGAAAAACAACTCGACTGTATCTAAGTTTTACATAAAGCAGACTTTCTCAGCAAAGAAAATATTAACTTGGGACGTCGGGCAGGTACCTGCTGTCCCCCTAAGTAGCACAGTTGGAAAAGATCAACATGTTGGCAACACTTCACGGACACTCAATTTAAAAAGTTTCCTCGCTCTTTGTTTTGTCCTGAACAAACTCAATTAAGTGCCCTTAGCCTTTGAAATATTTAATTTTATGTGTGCACGTTCTTTCAGGCTATTTTAATAGCACTTTTTAGTTTAACCTAATTGAAAGTTAGGCTTGTGTATTCTGGCATTATTTGGACATAGGTTAATTTATTATCAAAGATTATCTAACTAAAGGGGTATTTTAATCAACGTCGACAAGTACCAGGCAATCAGGGCCGAGTGGAAGTGGGTGTTCCGGAATTAGAATTGAATGTAAATGTGCGGGCTTTATCGGGGATTATAGTGTTCGAGTCTGCAAGTGGGAGATAGTTGAGACCCGAAGCTGGCCCGTCCGCAGCTTCGTATTAATACATGTTAGAAACCACCAGGGTAACATGACCGTCCTTGCCCCTCGCTTCATATGTTAGTCTTAACGCTAGAAGAGCGTTAGACAGAGGCTTTGCAGGTCTTTCAAAAGTGGTCAGTTTCAAAGCCGCGAGGCACCCGTATACTGAAAGTCCTCTTTAACAAATTTTACTGCGTACTAATCCGCCCTTTTCGCTACATGTGACCGTGGCAACCCTTACATGTCTTGTACCTCACAGTTACCAGTTATGAGGTTATTATCCGCATATAAATCTAGGTTATGCGGGGTAGCTTAAGGAGGTTTGGAAATACAATTAATTTGGAGATACGCCTTATTAATGTGTCTGCCTACTTAGAATACAGTAGGTACAGACGCCAGCACATTAAGTTACCCGAAACTGTCAAATTCTTTAGCGATAAAGTTGAAAATCTATTAAATACATTTGACATATTGTAGTAGCTTGATGTGCTGGCATATGTACCTATCCCATTCATAATATAAAATGTATAGGTAGGTAAAACTTAGGGGTTGTCACAATCCAATATAACATCTGGGAAATGCTTTTTCCACTTAGTAACATCGATTAACAATTTGCAGACAACCCTGTTCTAAAGTTTAAATTGGTACCATTAATTAAATCACATATTGGAAAACAGTACAACTCAAAGTATCATTAAGGTTCGGTTGGAAAGTAAGGCTTAAGACATGCTGCATGAGAGAGCGGAAACAAATGGAAAGAGGGGAAACCACCCATGTCCAAATCTATTTTATTTCTTTATTCAATAATACACTGTAAGCCATAAATGCTAGACAAAATCATATTACAATTTAAATGTCAAAACATTATCTTATCACGCCAGTTTTTTTTTTTAATAAATTACTTGTCATCTTCAGATCCCAGAGTTCCACCATTTAACGGAGGGTTAATATAGCCGAATTTAAAACCACTTTCAATAAAACCAACTGCAAGAAACTAGGAACGTGTGTCATTTGTGCTATCTAACTATGACGAAACTATGAAAACTCGCACTTTCTCATCCGCTCTAGCACCCAAACCGCTACCTCAAAGCTGTCAATCCGAGCAAACCGCGCATTACGCCAAATGGCTCGAGTAACGTAACCGGGTTCATCCCGGCTAGGGAGACGGAGGAAATAGTAACGAACAGTTAGAGAAACACGCGATTCAAGCTTATGCACAATAAAGCAATGTTACTACTACCGGACCCAGGAAATGAGCCTTGTTATTTGATGAGCAGTCGGATTTTGGTAGTTTACATATGGTTTATTTGCTTGGTTAAGTAATGAGGTTTTAGTATTGCTGTGATTATTATTTTCTGGGGGTTGAAACCGATCCTAGAAAACAGAAAAGGGTTTAAGGACAATTACAGGTCTGTTTTTCTGTGCCGGTGATTTTTTTTAAACATTTCCGAAATAAGTAAAACATCTGAGAAAATATCTCTCTCCAAAACATTGAAAAGTTCGCAAACAAAAGGTAGATAATACATCACAGTCGACAAAAATATTCAAACGGGATTCACATTATCGCTGTTTGACTTCACATTAAATCTTAGAAAGGGCCATAAATAACGCAAACTTTTATCCTGCTCGAAATAAGCACTCAAAAATGCAAAGAGTAGAACGCTATAGAGCACGTTCACTAAATTTATTTTGTTTCGCACAATTCAAATAACCATAATTCACCGACGAAGGAACCGACCTAAGCCTACCTAACGATGTAATGAAACGCCATTAAGTTTGGAGAAGTAAAGCTTAAGTTTAAACTCGTATTTACTTTCTTACCTTGCAGATAAAGATGTTACTTTTCGATTTATTGATCCGACGTTTGGAGATAAACGGAAAGTTTAATTTTCGCCTGCTAGCGATGCAGGTTACTCTGAAGACTTTTAGGCATATTGTCTTCAGAATTTCTATTGAAGACAACGAAAAATTTGAATTACTAATTCTTCTAAACGAGCCTTTAACTTTCATTGAGAAAGTACTTAACATCTCATTATATGGTTAACAAGTACATACAATCAATAATCAATCAACCGTAACACCTGAAGCGCAACTTAAAGGTACAAGTAGGTACGTCTGTAAGGCATATTTCCTTCTCTCCTCGACCGTCGCCATCTTGGCGATCGTGAATATAATTAGGTTGTTTGCATTCAGCGAGCGCAGCCCGTATGAATTTTACCTATTGTCTGACATTGGACCTTTGGAGCTATATCATTTCGCACCTATCGCCTCCACCCGCCTTCCAAGGGAAGGGACGGAAACAGGGAAGCTGGAAAAACGCGTTATGAAATTTAAAAAGGGGTACGACAACATAATTGTTTCGGCTGTTACGAAGAACGGTTACTTACAAAAAGGATGAAATAATAATATGAGCTCCCAAATAACCCCCAGCTATTTTCTAGAAATAAAATAAACAGAAGCAAAATATCCATTTTACCGCTAACTAGCTGTTTCGTACACCCTTGTTTGTAGAGTCTGCACCCATTTGTTCTGAGACAATCCCTCAACCTTTGTATAAAAATATTAATCCGACGATGCCGCCTAATAGATATTTATGCATGGATGGAAGCAATTTCCATGAAGGCTGTCTGCGGGAAACCAGTAGCTACATATTTTATTTCATGAGTGCATCGTTAAGTTAATGAGATGCTGTTTACTGCCAATATAATTATCCGCTTCACTTATTATATTGAGGCTGATAATATATTAAATCTTAGTATCCTTACAACCTAACCCACAGACTTGATAAATAATTGATGGATGAGTCTAGAATGGAGAGCATGGAATCGAACGAACGAGAGAAAAGTTCGATCAAAGCCCGTCAAAATTAAAAAATTCAAACGCGATTATTACGAAGGCATAGGTTTTAAATATGTATAGCTGGCACATTAGACAGTCTGGCGGAGGCTGTTGGACTGTGTGCGTCTAGACACGGCGGTGAGGCATGAATCTCCATTGAGTTCCGATCAAACGAATATTTGATTATGGAAAGACGAACTCCAATAGTGAAATGGTTACTATTTCTTTTTTATTAATGAATCAATGTGGGGACGATTTAGGTATCTCTGAAATTAAGCTAATAGTACAAATTAATTCTATGACAGTTAAACTGAAATGAGACAAAAATGGAGACAGTATCACAAGAAGCAATGAAACCACTAAAACAAGTGAAGAGCAAATGAGAAAACAACAAAGCTACTATTGCACGAATCATCTCTGCCTTTTTAGGAAAAGGCCGTTATGTTGAATTCCACCAATGAAACGTGGGCCAATTATGTTCCATCTCCAACACGAAGGAACAAAACCGAAACAGCGTAAATTAAAAACGGTGGAAAAAGGAGCATTCGCAAGAGGCCGGACCCCGGCGACACGGACAGGTTATGACAAATATGTGAGCCGATGGCGTTAATGAAAATGAACCTTTTTTCAAAAAAAGAAATGCCATGAATTCGAGGAGCACGTCCTAATGTTTATGTGGAGGATCGAGAGATTTTGCTCCTTGTGATCTGCCAACAATTGTCTGGCACTCCAAGCGTAACAGTTAGTATTTCAAGTAAAAAATGACACGGTTCAAAATTAGTTTTAATGGTCCATACAGCATAAATCATCAAAACTCTGACTTAAAGCACCATCAATACACTGGATAACTTCATTGGTAGTATCATAAATTAGTTGTATAGGTACATTTAGATCATCAAAATCAAGGCTGTTTGTTCATACATGGTAGTTACATTCATACTTTGAACAGAGACTAAGCATGAGCATAATCAGCCTATAATGTTCCCACTGCTGGGACACACGGCCTTTTTTCTATTAGAGGGAATGGGCTATAATCCACGTGCCGGTTGGTAGATGTTACATGTCTTAGAATTTTTGGTTCAAGGACATGCCGGTTTCCTCACGATGTTTGCTTATTGTTCGTAAGACTAAATAAATCCCAAATTCCTTTGTGTTTTTAAATCATACACCATCAAGGATCAAGACCTCATCCCGTGTTACACCGCACCCTTCCAATACGCGTCTAATTTTTCACAAATCGCAAATAGCCGAACAATTTTGTACATGAGCATCGGAACTTAGCAGACAAATGGTTTAATTAACCTGATGGCAGTGTGACTGATCACCTTGGATGCGTAAATTTCTACGCAATTAGAAACATTTGCAAATCTCATACCAATTAGGCAGCAGCCCAAATTCGCGCCCTCGTAATTGTTTTTGAATGCGTAAGTGTAGTTTGTGTTTCGGGTGATTTATTCGGATTTTAGTGCTAATTCGTTACATTTGATATGGATTATGCACATACGTGGGTGAGCACCGCGTGTTATGGCAATTTAGCAGTTCATCGTATTTTGTGCTTAAAGACGTGGAAAATGTTCATCTTAATTGGCAACAACATTTTCACTATATTCGCAAAAAGCTTCCAGAACATATCGGATAATTTTTTCATAATTTTCATCAAAATATTTCAAAGAGGAAATTCCTCTCTGTAAGTCTGTGGTTGAGCAGCATTTTGTGTGTTTTCCTTACACAATATTGCAACAAAACGAAAGAAATCACTGGAGACATCCCTTGAATTATTCGCATTTCTGGGACAGACACGGACGCACGTCGAGCTCAAGTCTGCAGCCTTGACAGCTAATTAGGACCTCATTGTTAAACGAATCTTGCGGGAACCTCAATTTGGATACCAAATAAGCCTCAAAATATTGGAGCACAGGGTTGAGTATCGTTTGGGCTTAATCCAAGATTCATTAATTCCTTTCTTAAATATTTCGAGTGCTGGAAAAATACAATAATGCGTTGTGAATGGCGGCCATTGTATTGAGCCAGTGTCCAGGAAGGATGTTTTGTCGGGGTGTTCTTTTTATTGCCGAATTTGCGTTTTATGGCTTGTCACAAAGGGAGTGTTGAGGGAATGTGACAATTCTACACCCTTGTTGGGTCTGTTCTTTTTTTAATTTTTATTTGGCTTCAACTCAACAAAGTCAATCTACTTATTGATTGAGATGTTGAAACCGGAATTATATTTTCGTCACCAAAGTTAATATTTGTCATGAACTGTATCATCTAATTAATAAATCTATCGCCACGAAATATTTGCCCTCTCAGATAAATGAAAAGTGTAGGTATGAATTACCAAATTAAACTCAATATGTAATATGTATCTAAAATAATAGATAGATGGATCTATAAAATCGTAGTTCATTCCTTAGATAAAAACTTTGTTCTCAAAATATCCTTTAAATAATAGCTTCGTACTCAGAACGGTATATCCGGTAAATTGAAACTGATAAAGCAATTATGTTTTTTGTATGTTATTTTATGGGCAGTTACTGCAAATGTAGTTTCAAGCTTGGTTGAACTAAAAACGCATTTAAAAAATCGTTACTTCTGTTTACTGAGAATTTGGCAGTTTATCATTCCTTTAAAATTCTAAATAAAAATCCAACGAATCTGTTACATTTCAAACATTTGTTTTCTTTCTTGCAACATTCGGCCCTTTGACAATTATTTCTGGAGCGAGCCCCCTTGTCTCAATAGCCGGTGTCCAGATGCAAACGACTTTGAAATATGAACGATATTTATAACCTCCTACGTATTAGACATGGTCGATTTACATTTGAGAGTTTCTCTTGTGGAACTAGTTTTAATTTTTCGTTTGTTTATTTTCTGTATTGAAATAATGAAATCTGTATAATTTGCATCTAGTTAAATTTTTTAGATCGTCGCGCGTCGTAAGATTATTCATCGCTGACTGACCTACGCTACTACTATGATGTTTGCTAACAAGACTGTACCAGCAGACAATATTATCAAACAGCAAATAAACTCAAAACATTACTTTTCCTTTTCAATGTCAACGTCAAATGACGTCAACATACCAAAAAACCAGTCAGTGGTCACCGTCATTACCGAACGCGGTGAATTGTACCGTTTTCACTTTCGATCACACGAATTGTTACCAGGAGCGCAACAACCGCAAGAGTCAATAAAATCGCGGCACCGAACGAGGGCCAGCCGACGCGTCGCTGTCGTCAGCGGTCGGACGTGACGCAGCGTCTGACGACGGTCACTTTATTGCTGACCTCCGTCTACCTCTCCGCTCCTAATCACCGTATCGATACTTTACATTGATTTTATTCAACGTTTTTGGTAACAAAAGCTAATTTATTGACACCACTGATTTTACGTTTTAACTGTTGAGTTTTTTTCTCTTTCTTTCTCTATATCTTCATTCGCTACGCTCTTCCCACACTCCTAAAATAAAGTGGCCTGTTTATCCCTTACTAATGACGGGTGTACATGCAGGATCACTCCATTACATTAGTCTAAAGACAAACAACAGTTTTGTGGCGGGCAGTTACAATAATCTCTCTTCAAATTTGCTTGACCCTTGGTCATACGAGAGGGAGAGGGTCTTCATGATTGACATAGAAGGTTTTAGAAGTTTTGGTTTTATTATAATTAGCTTTGCCCGATTTAGAAACTGACAAGTAAGACACGGTATACGTTTATCTACTGAGCATACAGTATCATGTTTGAAAACTAAACATTTTATCTTCATCTCCGAAATGCATTCAGCATTAAAACGCTGGCTAAAGCATGATTCACTTAATACGGCTACGTGTGTTGTCTGCCCATTTAAACTTTTCTCCGGGAGCGACCGGTCGGAGCTCGTTACCGGCGGATTATTAAATATTGAAACAGTGTTTGCGAGATAAAAGCTGCCTCCTAGACGACCAGAGCAAATCCTACAACAGAATGAGAACAAAGACTACTTAACTCAACAAAATTTATTTCAAGCTACGGTTTTACCCGTGTAAATAACACCGTTTATTCAGTATGGATACGTTTTAATTTCAACAACTTGCTCAATATTCGCCGACACGAACTGTCTGTTCGGATACATTAGAAACTGATCCGGAAGTAAACTCTCGTGATTGTTGGATTAGGAACGGAACAGACTAAAAAGAGATACAAAACAATCTCAATTTGAATGAACAAACAACAGTTTGGACACAACGTTTAAAACACAGGCATGAGTGGACATGTTTTGAAGCTTTGTCGGTTGCAAATAAAAGGGCAATATAATATTGTGTTTAATATTTCACGTACCTAGTTTTTATTTTTAAACTGAAACACGAGTACTATAACAAATACTATATGATGAAATTACAGGAATTCACTTCAATAAAGTACTTCGCAATTTCGATGACTCTTGACTTCTTGAGAAACATTGACGTTCTCTAGCGCGTTGACCTCGTTAACACATGATTTAAAAATAAATCTCTGAATTAAGTAGTTAGCCGCTTAGCAGTGATAAATAAAATATTGTATATGACAATTGTAAGTAAATCCGTTAGGTTTATCAGCTCCGCGACACCCAGGGGGTGGTTAATTGTGAAAAGAAATCTTTGCTCTTTGTGAGTCGCGTGCCGCGAGGGGATGCTATTGATTTCTTTTGTTTTATGCTGATTGAGACACCTTCGCTATCCGCGAGCCGCCACCCTCACTGCACGCCTGACAAAACACTTTATTCTAAAACGAATGAAAAAAAACGCAACGTGAACGGTACTGATAATCGTGGTGAAATTTTTAATATGTTTTTGCTTGATTGGTCACTGTACAATATATTTTACTACTCAAATGCTTTGACTATAAAGGACTCGTCAATCATTAAATGCTAGTAAATATAACGGGATAAATAGTTAACGTTGGTGGTCATAGAATAATATGTAGTTTTAACACCAAGATTTTCCGATGAGCCACTTACCAAAAGTCAATGGAGTATCACCAAATCGTATAAAATTGAAGATTTGCTGTCCAAGAAATACACAGTCCCTTCCAAAATAGTTCCATGACTAGCAAACGCATAAATCTTCGTCAGATAACCGTCTGGTGACAAGCTTCAATCAGAGCGTACATCGCTCTAAACAGAAAAACTCAAAACAGACCTTAACGGTATCAATTTTAAAGTTTAAAATCTCAAAGCCGATAATGATACAGGGTGTGGTAAGCCAATCAACATTAGTCCCTTTGATGATCGTTTCTAGGCTCATTTATCTGGTGATTGACTGCGACTTAAGAAAAAATTAGATTGCGAGTGCCACCTCAACGCGCGCGATAGAATCGACGAATTTTTCGAGGACTTTGCTAATGGGGGTCTGTTTTATCTCGAGCCCCTTAATGCTCTTATGCGGGCGACAATAATAAGGTTTTGACACGTTAATGATGAAGATTATTTGGATCCTGGCAAACAATTGATGCCCGGTTTGTGCGAACAGACAAATCTTTCCTATACTCAAGAGTATTTATTATTTTTGGAAACTAATTTTCTGGACCGGTGACTATTTTTAATTCATGAGGAGGTCCAAAAGGTTGTATAACCGAATTTAATTTTAAATCGTTAACGAATCAATTTTTCAATTCCGTCTCAAGGTGTCCTCCTAGTTCAAAGACTCTTCAAGGATCCCTCTGGAAAGGCCAAGGGTGTGACGTCAGCGGCGACTTAATTGCGCACCACTTCGTTAACGGCCGACTTGATGGCATTTTTAATGAACACCCGAATTAATGTAGTAGGAGAAATCGAAGATCGAAGTGTGGGTGCCGACGGCGTTGCCAATTCAACACTGTTTGTTTAGGATTGCTTGGCTATTATCCCTGCTGTTGTCGGAGACCAATGTGACCGTAAAGAGAAATGTACCAATTGTATAGCTGATTATGCAGACTCGAAGTTAATGTTGTGGTTAGATGATGATGTTGTTTGATTTGCTTAATGACATTCATGAATGCACTGATGAATGAACTGTATCACACTAAAATAACTTGAACTAAAATAAGATAGTTAGGTACTAACCAACCAAAATGGTTGGATTATTTACTTAGCTAGTGGACACATTTTTATTCGAGACCATTTTGTTCAACAGCAATATGCAATAAACAAACAGCAGTAATAAACACTGAAGCCAAACGCCCTAATGAACGAACCCAAATAACAAAGCATCATAAAATCAATCAAGCTCCCGAATTTATCCAAATTCAACTTGCCTCTTGTTTTTTCAGTCCTAAATAAATATGCTAAAATAAGAGTTTTTCAAATGACGGCTCAATACCAAACACTTGAGATCCCAATGAGGAGGATTTGAAATAAAAAGTAGGAGCGGGAGTAGAAGATTGACAGGTGCGCCTTAATAAGTACGGCGACAGGTGCAAAGAGACGAAATGAGAAAATTTGATTGCTGACTTTATGAATGCAGGCAGTAGATTTGGAGAAAATTATTGTATTTTTGTGATACATTAGTGAAGTAAACTTGGTGTTGGATTGATTAACATTCTTGTTTTCGTAAACAGAAAAGCAAAGGAGATCGCCAGAAATCCATACATCGTTGGGCCAAATGTGAACAGTAATCATTTATGTATTATTTAATAGATAAAACACAAACATATTCATATCAGACAGATTTTTTTTTTAATTCTATGGGAAATAGGAAGAAAATAAGTTTTTGGGTCACTAGATTAGGTTATGCGGCAGATGGTAAGAATTGTACCTATAAAACGCCAGAATGTATTGTAAATACCATAATCAAATAAACACATTGATTTATTTGTTTGAAAACATATTTGTATGTTACTATTAGCATATTATTGCATAGTACAAAAAAGGAATTAGGTAGGTAAAATAAAAAACAAGTTATTTTTTCAATATTTTATTCATCTTCATTTTCATACTCAATTAATATTATCATACAGGAATGGTGCAGGAGGTGTGATGGTATATTGGTACCTGGCCACTGTTTGACGACAGTCCTTGCCCTTATTATGGAAAGAACTGCTTCATCATGTAAAGGCACACTTCCAGTAGCGTTGCTACGATCAGTAGGGATACCACAACTCACGCAATTCATCATTATCCAGTCGATAAGCAATCGGTGTCCAAGTCCGTAAAATCAATCCAAAGTCGTCAGAAAAATAGCAGAAATCGAATAAGCACATCCGCACGAGTACGAAAACGAATGACGGAACTTGACGGGAGTGACGTGTCATTGACATTTTGACAAACATCGATATTTTTTCGTTTTGAAACAGTCAACCGATCCACGATTTTGAACGATGTTATTGTTAAATAAATAAATAACTATTACTAAAACAACAATAATTTCATCAAATGTTCTTTTTTCTTTTATAAATTATTATAATGTTCATGACCAATGCTAAAACAAAATAGATATCGTTTTTTTAGTAACTTCTTTACAACTATTAGTTTTAGAACGAACTAGTTATGACCTGACAGCTTGTTTACGGAGCTAGTTTTAGAACTACATTCAATTTAAAATCATATTTCAAATTATAATTTTTAGCTCATTCCGGTAGAAAGTTATTATTGTTACATGTTATTTTTAATCAGTAAAAAATCTAGTCTTTTTTAATATACATATCGTTTCTGTACATACTTTGGCCCAAAACTGGCCATCTCCTTTTGACATGACGCTATTTTTATTTCTTGAAGCACCACTCAATTTATTGTCAACTGTCACTTATCTAACATCATAACGGGCATCGTTAAAAAATCAATTAGCACCTAAAATACCAGATTCTTCATCAAGCTACTCCCCAAAAATTAAAACAGCAGAGCCGTCCTCTTTATTCCATTCCCACTTTACGATCGCAAGTTTACATAGGTTTCCATTATTATTCTCTCTCACATACAGATAAAGCTGCTTTAATCTCGTCATACGGGTATAGACAATGGGAGGGCTACTCGGCTACCTCGGGTCCAGTCTGGGTATCTAGCCTCACCACTTATTCCGCTGGCCTAAGCAAATTTTCACCCGACTCTGTTGGTTTTTCGTCGGATTCCTATTTCTTCACTTCTGATTATATTATTCTATACTTTGTGTAAACAATGGTTCGTAGCGTTCCCCAACCCTTCCGCACTATTGCCGCTTTCAACCGCGTCAAGTTATGCTGTATAGAGAGGGATTTTGCTTTCGCCTTCATAGTTAACTAAACCGGTTTTTAAATGACCACTTTTTTTAGTGATTGAATTTTGAATAAGGTTGATTTTTTATCATCATTCAAAACTTTATATTGATAGACCAATAGAATCTCATACTCTGTAAAGCCTCCATCTTCAACATTGTAATCTAGTAATCTACTTCAATAATAAGATTGCTGCAACAAGGTAAACGAAAGGTAAGTAACCAAAACAGAGCATCTACAAAACAGTAGTAAGTCTAACATCAACAGAGCTTGAAGCTTGAGCAAAAACAAGCACTCTCCTCACCTAACGAGCGTTTTATAAATATTTTTCCGGAGGTCTAACCGCTGTAAAAGGTTTTTGTATACGTTGCTTTTTGGCTCCTTTTGGCAGCTAATCCAATATTGACCACCCCGCTAGGCTATTGACTTATGTTTGTGTTACTCATAATAATTCCACGGGTACCTTCCACCCGCCTTTTATTATTCAAAATATCAATTTGCTCGACTTGCTTTCTTTCAGTGGAAGCTAGCTTAATTTCGTTATGCATTGACTTAGAATTATTAATTATATATCTACTTACAATTTCAGAGATGAAACATTTCTATTTTTAATTCTCTGCCTTGTGAACATGAACATCTATCCATGCATAGAAGATAAGAATATTTTAAAATTAATTCTACATTTTAAAAGGGTGCAGAAGAAACGGTTTCCGTTTCGGACAAAGAGTCATCTGTGGTATCTAAATGGTAATCTTTGGTCAGTCGCGCAAAAATTATGTTTTTCGGACTGGGTCGAAAGTCACTGGGATGGAAACGGACAACCCACGCAAGCTTCATTAAATTAACTTGTATGAAAACACGAGTTTTAGGCACAGCTCGTATTTTATCTCACTCGAATAAACTTTAGCCAAAGTTGCGATGAATATTTTATAAAATCAGGGTATTTAGAATGACGTAAAGTGTCTTTGAAAAATACCATCACCACCATTCTAATGCGGAGGACGCTATCAAAGGCTCCGTTTTATTTCGCGTCAATTTCCACAAAGCGAAATGACTCCAATTTGAATATGTAATGGCGGCTTAAGATAATCGTCTCTGGCTTACACTAATAAAGGCCTCCAACTTTAAAACGAGAATCGTATCAAAAGAATCGAACAATCGTTCGATTCAGTTCGGGGGGTGGTATAATTTATTCGAGTGTGGACCGCCATTTTGCGGCGGGGCGTTCTCCGCTATCGCGCGCCGGAAGACGCTTTAAGACATTGATGCTGATTCTTTTTTTTATTATGCTCCCCTGGATTCCCTTAAAGACGCTAATATAAAGACGGCCATATATAAATAAGCCGCCTTTGTGAGGATTCCGAACAGACAGGAAACAGAACGACCCCTCGATGGAAAACAATCTAAATTACATTTTCACGCAACTTCAAATGTCTTATTAATTACGTACGACTTTTCAATGCTATAAATTTTCTTTTAACGCTTCCTCCTCTAAATCGGCTTAATACACAACGCTGGCGCTGCATACTGATCACTCAATTGTATTGTGAGATAACTTCTGAAACTTCCTTTTTCTTTGTGCTCATTTACGTCTTTGAATTTGGATAATTCTGATATTCATATTCAATATCATATTATCACGGATTTTTTTTTTTCATTCATATTAAAACATGTTCCAAATCCATCACATAAATAACTAAAATCCATACCATCTGTTTAAAAACCAGCACCCTAGTCAAATAGAAAATACCTGGCAGGTCATGATTTAGTGGGGCCTTTAGACAGCTCGCGATACCGCCTTCATCACCTCGAGAATGACCCCGCATCCCTCAAGCTTAGATAATATAGGGGATAGTGTCGCTTATTCCCAGGGGATTTGTCAAACAAATGCGTCTCCGTGTATCGGAAAAAATCGCCGGCTCACTAGTAGCCATTAAGGCTATTTATGGGCGATTCACAGAAGCTTTTTTTATTAATAAAACGTATATTATGCGCGCAAGTGCGTTTTATATCGTCGACCGTCCTTTCTTCGTGGATATTATCGTCCTTCTTCGGACATCCAATAATATCGATTTGGAATAGATAGAAGATTTGTTTTTTGTAATATCTTGCTATTGTATTTTCATCTTGGGATGTTAAATTCAATATCGAATGTTTTTGTTTATCATGGAGAGGGAAACAAAGCAGGTTTGTCGTTCAGGTATGGATATGACCGTGTTTACCCCACAGTGGTACAGCACAAAGTAGTTATGCAAACACAAGATATTGATACGGGAACTTTGTGACAGACAAGAAAAACAAAAGTCACATTTAGGATAAATACGCGTCGGTATCGAAGATATTTTGACGTGGAATTATTTATAAGAAAGGTAATGTTTAGGGTAGATTTATCAAAGAAATATCGGGTTTAGAAAAGTTTGGTAACATGGTCTAATCTGAGCTTCCGGAGAGCTTCAATTTAATTTGCAACTTTAAGAATAATGCAGAAGTAAAATTTTAAACAGCTATAAACAATTTTGAATAGATTAAAGTGGGAATCTCAACCCGCTATCACTGGTAATTGTCGGGAATAAAATCATTAATTCCGAACCGAATAACGCATTAAAAGTAACAGCTTGTACGCGGCTTGCCACCATTGCGCTCCCTAGAGGGAAAGCGAACGAAACTTATACAGTTATAGATACAACAAATAAACAAGATTCTAAAATTTAGGAAATATTGTCGATTTCCAATGCGAAACGTTGAATTTAGATAATGATAAACCGTAAATCATTCAGTCAGATATAGGATTGAAAATATCATAGACTGAATGGCTATGATATTTTTGAAAGAAATGGAGCAGACGATTATTGCCATATCATATTATAGTATTATAATACCATATCATAGATTATGATTAAAAATTCTAATGTATTTTCTACATTGTATAACCGCAGCAGCTATAGTCAAAATGTCAAAGATTGGATTTTTAATCGTGAAATTCCAGATAAGAATTGTTATAAACTGATTATGAATATAGTACTTATCGCCGATTCCAAAATGAAAATAGTTAGTAACAAAATTAGGCCCACCAAAATTCTAGCAAACGAACCAGTTAAAGTAATTCGAGAAGGTAACAACACAGATTAAACCGAACCCTCCGCACATAACAATACTAATTCAGAAGGCGTACCTCCAGCCATATTCTTATAAATTAATTACTTGTAATCTACTCATGAAACGGGACTTACAGAAATGAAGTCACAACGTGCCGTAATACCGGCCGGGCTCAAGGGTTCGGAACGACTTAATGTCGCATAGAGAGAACAAGTCTGAATTAGAAATGAACCCTGTTACAAGTACCTGGTTAATAAGACACACATGTCGCGTTTCGGATGCTACTTTGTTATAATTACATATTGAGACGTCTGTCAGACTTGGGAATAAAAGTTTTATAGTGTTTTTATGGCAAGTCTCTAACAAGTCATTTAATGATGAGGTGTATTGTAAGGGTTACTAATTCCCTGGTACTTATTGAGATTAACACCCAACTTTACTGAATAAAACAATTTGATTAAAATCTATGCAGTCAGTAATTTCATAAAATTTCAATTCATAAAACCAGGAGAAATTTTGTCCAAAAAGAAAATTTTCGAACTAACAATGGAAATGAACAGACACACAAAATAAAACGCATTCGACAAACACGACAATTTTCATAATACTCACGCAAGTCACCAACTATTGCATAAAAGAAACGAAGCGAACAAAACTGACACATTGTAAAAAGTACTTTTAATTTTTCGCCGCTGCAGACTCATCTGAATGCCTGGGGGAGAGGTGTCCCCATGATCGCGTCTTATCCACTACGCAAACAGTCTTTACAAGGGACTCACTCATTATATTCACTCCTCTAGAGGTTATCTTTTATTATTTCTCTCGACATCCTCTTTTTATTGCCTCCTATATTGACTTTTTATACCGCTCACGAATAAATACATTTTGATTTACGCTTACGTAGACACCGCTTTATGCAGACGGTGAATTAGTACGCTTGACGTGTCGAATGTTACAATTTCTTTTATTCCAAACACAAAACTTAATTTTTCGGCATCCAAAATTTCTCCTTCTGTATTTTTCTTGACACTTTCGAAGCGCTAACCACAAATACTTATACGGAATAAAATGTGTTTCTCAAAGCTCTTGAACAAACATTGAGGGATTGCAAAGTTCCCGGGACGGAGAAAAACAAAGATAAATCCAACTTAAAGCTTGACAAGTGCGTATCTAAGATTTGTAGATCTGCACCGCATTTTACTGGCTTTTGATTTCAGCTAATTATTGCAGGGGTAAATGGTCTGTGATGGTATTCATTATCTTATTAAGAAATATTTTTACTGTTTTAATTAAAATCTGCCCTTTTATTGCACAATTAACAAGATATTCTGGAACCGAAATAGAGAATTTAAAAAATACGTAAATAGTTAGATGAAGATGCAATATTTATAATATTTTCTGTAAAATAACCTTCATACCAGAACCTATTTTTTTCATACCACACTCCTCGTTACCTCTCCCTTGATTCTCAATTCGCAAGTCTCACGACATCGTCCCCCGGGAACGATTAAACATGTAAAAGTACCAGGATAACAAAGTATCTGGGAGTCTCGTTGGAGGCCGGCCATTTAGCACGTGCGAAGAAATTGCAGTAACACGTTCGCAAGAACTTAACGACCGGAGAAATAGATGTCGTCTAACGTTTGCTGAACCGATCACTTTCCTTCCTTGTTTGTGTCATGTGGGAATAAAAATCAGAGATTTATTTTAATTAACATCACTGTATTTCTAAGAAAAATCTTCATTTACCACTCTTTTGTAGATAGTTTCATCAAGACATCTTGGGTTTTTAACGACAACATTAACACAATCTTCAATCTCATCATCTATCATTTCATTTTCAGGTTTACAATTATTTTATCGTCATCTTCATGTTCTATTAATGCGTATTAAGGAATGTTGCTTTGTAAAATTCTGTAGGTATTCATAATATGATGCTTCAATTCGTATGATGTTTCCATATATCGTTGTCTCCCACAAGTACAGACTTAATGAGATGTTTAGGTGTCGAAGTTTCAACAGTCTGGCGTCTGGCCAACAAAATTCTTGTTTCAAATTACATTACACTTTGTTTTTCTTTTACTCTTCTTCTCTTTAATGTAAAATATTCTTCCTTTAGTCCTCAAAATGATTACTCGGTTTATCAAGAAAGAATAATGACAAACTTACGACCATAATTACTTCTTTTTAATGAATTAACGACTTTTGTTTGCGAACAGCGATTAAAATAATTAAAAGTATCATTATAAGTGCCATCAATTCGATCTCAAAGGAGACATTAATGTTTTTACGGGTTGCTCCGTCATAATAATTAATAACTTTACTATCCAAAACAGTTGTAAAATGTACTTTTATTGCGTTGACTATTTTAAGATTCAATAATATTATCTTATCAACTTTTACCTTATTTTCTTGTAAGCTGAAATTACTATCTCCAAGCCAATGTATAGGACGCCCAGAAAGTCCTGAGAGTTTCATTCATTATACAAACATACTCATGACTGATTGGTGGTCATGTGATATGTGTGATTAAGTATGTGATTTCTCATACATTTATAAACTAACAAAATGTTTCCCATGTACGTACATCTGCTAAGATTAAGGATCTTCATTCGGATCTTATTACGGATCAGACTCCTTTTAATTCGTCAACGTTCATACAGAGGTGAAACCACATCTCATTATGAATATCTTTCGTGGTAAAATCAAATGGACGAAAGTGTTTTGGGCCTCCATTGCACATATTTATGTACTAGGGTTAGATGAAAACTGAAGCGACAGTATTTATCTTGCATATCAAAGCAAATATTCTTAAAACGATACAATTTTGCAAATTTAATTACTTTCACCAAGATATTCGCCGCAGAGTTGTTCTTACGCGTTCTTATTGCAACAATTATTGTCAAGTGCGGCATTTTCATCCGACTTTTAATTGATCCTGGAGGGCGAGTAACAGATAAAACTCTTGGATATCTAAACTTTCTCTATTACAGTTTAAGAAAACCGCCGCCGCAGTTTTGTTTGGCCGATAACAAAATTTTCATTGCTGTCTCCCTGTGCGGTGTGACGCGTAATAGCGAGCCATGAGTTTAGATTATTGTTTTTTTGTTTTTAATTAATAGATAATGACAGTATAGTGTCTGGATGATATTCGAAGAAATTGCTAATTCTGCCAATAAATTGGATAGCGTAAAATTATTTTTTGTGAAAGGTGGCTACAGTAGAACCAGAACTTTAGGCACAATTTGAGAAACTGTTCTTTGTAAAACGATGTATGTAATAATAATAAATAACCCTCTCTAGAGAGAAGGTTCCTCTCTCAAGAGCCCTGCCCCTGACCACCGGCAGCTCGGACCGTCTTACCGATGCTGGTGGGCTACTATTTTTTATACTTTTAAATATTTTTTTTTGTGTATTGTTTTATATTAAAATGTAAAAGATAGGTCTTAAAATAATTAAAGGAAATAACTCTAATAAAAAGACGCTACCAAACGGCAACCTTTAGAACTTTCTACTAGATATTTTGCACTTTTCTCGCCTTCCCTAAACGGTATGGCACCACACTTTACAATAAACCGTTTAGTGTAAAAGTGTAACAACAAACTTCCATATTTTATTATGATCGTTATCGTAAAGGCCCCCGGATTCCCGCCATTTAAAAGTTGCGCGTCTATCCCCCTTACAACCCGTTTGGAAGATTTCATTATAAAATTAAACTAAAACTAAAACTTAGGGATATAAATCGTAATGTAATGGAAGTTTGTTTTACTTCTAAAGATATTGGAATGAAAACATTTACTTATAATAAACATTATAAACTGTATCCTGAAAACTTGTATCTTTTTCTGAATCTTTAATTCATAAAATGATTTAAGATTTCGCTTTTAAAAGCAGTCAGTGTTAATATTCCATAGCAATGATCACACTGATAGCTCCTAAACACAGTTTAAATATGCTGAACGCGTTCAGTTTATTAGTGAAATTTGCCCAAAGAAATCAAATATGCTAATTTTCGTCTTCGAAAAACTAGCTTGCATTGAACAAACACCTTTTGGAATTGAGAATCCTCTCGTCCAAATAAGTACGTAAGTAACTTTCTTACCGAAAATAATAGCATCTGAACTTCTAATATGCCAATCAGAGGAAAAATCGGAGGGTAATCGCGAATACATCGCAGCACAAGTTTGGGACCCTCCTCCGCCGAAACGTAAACACATAAATTCGTGGGGAACTCCTTTTAATTGTCTACCAGCTATACCTTAACGAACAATTACATGTTGCTGTTATTTATTTGTTTTCCAACGATAAAGAATAGGTGAAACTCTGCTTGTATAGAGAAAACAACTTGTTCTTATTTTTTGGTAACAAATAAAATCGAGAGTATCGTTCATTTCTTTATGTAAAAACGATTTTTTGACTAGGTTGGTAACTGTTTTTTATGCAGCATAGACCCAGTCGAGTGAATCGGATTCCAATTAAAAGAATAACAGAGGAGTACCATTGAATGCACGGGACTAATCGTTTTCTATTGTTCTTGGGCCCACTATCTGGCTGCCTTTTGTCACCGGATCCCGCCCGCTAACTAGAGCTGGTCATTTAATAAAACACGAGATCGGCAAACAGGGTCGGCAGAGAGCGCACGCATGCAAACGACCAGACCAATGAGACGTCTAAATTGAAACCCTTAAAATTTCCCGAGACTGCCAAAAGGAATAGCAAAAGGATTGAAATAAGCTTTATTTCCACGTCCTTTGAAAATCGCCTTTCGGTTCCGTAGATAGTGGAACTACAAAACACAAACGATGACCGGCGACCGCTCGGCGTGAACGTGACAATGACGGCTAAGCCGCGCGCAAGGAACGTTTTACTCCTTTTATATCCAACGTATTCGGCAACACACCGCCGCTTTCTGACGACGTTATTTTTTAATCAAATATATCCGTGGAGCGGGTGACGGACGATAGGGTCGCAGCGACAATGAAAAACTAAAAGGAAAAAGTAGCACTCTTTTAAGCAAATAGAGGCGAGACCAAGTTGATTGGTTTTGTTAGCGAGCCTGTTGATTGGCACAGGCGTAAACAATACGCTTCCAATGTTTAAGTTTCAAACGACAATCGAGACTTCTTTTAAGCAAATAGTGACTAGACGCGTTGATTGGTTTTGTTAGTGGAACTTTTCTATTGAGAGTTACCATTCGTTTATCCATGTTTGAATTAGCAACTTTATTCCGGTAGTATTTGGAAATGTTTTCATTGCGAACAATGCTTTCGAACATTGTTCCCGTTTCAACGATGCTTGAAAGTTTTTTGAATTTGTTTTACTGTCGACATGTGATCCAGAGCCGCATGTTGACGTTACACATAACCAAATAGCCGCAAAAAATATGAACGAAACGGTGGTCAGGTAAAACCAGAAAAGCGTTTACAAAGAAAACAATGTAGTTGGGTTATATTCGTAGGAGTTTTCAGAGATCATAAATCCTTGGTTATATTATTCACGGCGAGTAACCGGGCGGGTATAAATCAGGAGTCTTCAGCCGCTATCAGCTCTCGCTTCCATTAGTGACCTCCTCCGCCCGTGAAAAGTGCCAACTCTACTTATCCTAGCGGTTTTTACGTAATTTATAGGCAAAGAAAATACGAAGTAATATTGCAAAGCAAGGAAGTAATAATTGTTTTGTCATTTGAATAATTATAATCTTTCTTTTAAGTGATCTACACAAACAAATAAGTTTCCCCGTGTCACTTAATTAAGACATTATAAAGATCTTTTCTTGCCACATCCATACAAATAAATAAAGAGTATTTAGCAGCCAAATGTTTCTATAATATTGCTGAGTTTCTAATTGAGAAAACCAACTAATTCTAACGTGAGGGCGAACTTTGGTTTTTGACATTTGAATTGATTTAATTGATGTTTGAAGTGCTTATGTTGTACCTATATTATATGCAAATATAATTTATTATAATCGTTTACAAATTAATTTCAATTAAGTGTATTTTTTATATTTAATAACTAATAGTTACAATTAATTAAATAATTGATCAAATGTTATTATAATACACATTTGTACGCCGTAACGGTAAGAAATACTGGCTAGCTGACAAGGAGTAACTATGGCTACTTTTATTTTAGAAAAAAGGATTCGGATTCCGTGCAAAAATTGCTATCAAAATCCGAATCATATACGGAAATATTTTTTTATAATAATAATAATTTCATCGAAGTTCGCGGGCAACAGCTAGTTAAAGTCTAAAACACGAGCCACAAGCTCTTTATTGCCAACACTACTTAGCGATAGACAGCACCTCAATTTCCTTTTACACCCAATAGGAAATTGTAAGAAGAAAAACTGCCTGTTTCCTGGTTAAGAAACCCTCCTGCAAGAGAAATGTGTGCTTCTAAAAGCTTAGAATTAAAACGTTAGCGGTTAAATTAATAGGGGATTTTAATATTATACGTAGATTATTTTTGTATCAAAATTATGCACACTCGAATGGGTGGCCAGACTTGAATAAATTTATAACGGACGAGAATTTTGGGCCGCTCATTACTGGGTATTTATGTGAGCAGATAAAAATATTAGGGACACATTTTAATCGTAAACGGATGAACAGGGGTGCCCCAGTGTTGTGCGCGAAAAACGTGTTGTACTGAATGAGACAGTGGTTTTTTGTTTTTGTTTTGCTTGTGGTGTTTCCCGTTTTGGGTAACATTTTACGCCTATATTTGTCAAAGTATTGTGTCCTATAGCAATGACAATAGTGTATTGTTTTTTATTGCTGCTTGTCTCTGCATCACCCAAAGGTTGACTGGTAGAAAATGCCTATGGCATTAAGTCCGCCTCTTCAAGCACAAAGTACTTTGTGCTTGAAGTGTTAAATAAATAAATAAATATTTGGTTACATGACAAACTTATCAGAATACTAGCGAGCGTTTACCTAATAGGTAAAATAACCAAAACTAAACGTAACTCGTCACAAAATAAAAACAACAAGAACATGTATTTTTAACAAAAAATACTTTTGCTTCTTACGATTGTAACAATATTTGATCTCTTGTCAGTTTGAAAAAACATATTGATATTGATGTTTTTAGATTAGACAACACCTGAAAGGAAAAAAAAATATGAAAATAAAGATTTTGTCCACATTTTTCCAGTAATTTCCTTCACACTACAACAGTTTCATGATGAGAATATTCTTTGAACTAAAATTATGACAATCAAACTCCCACCACACTTTTTCCACAGATAATGAATAGCAAGCGACATTTATCAAATCCCACATAAAGTCAGCCGGTGTTTAGGACAGTTTTAAACGCCTAAATTAATTTCCTTTAAGAAGTTGTAACTCTCCAAGTGGGGATAATGCGATGATATATAAAAAAAGGTCCCAGTGAGCCAGGGCCCCTAATAAATTATACCCTCGATAACAATGGGATTTTTTCGCCGGCCCTTTGTTGCAAGTTTTGATATCACCTGAACGTAGGAAACAAAAAACAGAGTGAATTTTTTAGGTATTTTGCAGGAATGAATATGTTTTTAAAATGAAATTAGGGAAAATTGCCTTACTTTAGATACTTTTATTTACAGGAAAAAAATAGAAATACAGCTAAATACAAAATCTGTATAATTATTAATCAAGCACAATTATGTATTTATTTTAATTGAAAATTGACATAAAAAATGTTGTGGATCTGCGGTTATAGATTTGGGGGCCTATCCATAAAGCAGTATTTTTTATTAATCTTCCTTTAGAGTAGGCAAGAGATAGATCTCTTCCCCTTTTAATACATATTTAATTATTATTTTATTTGAAATAAAAATGTAGTAGCTAAATACCTAAATATTATTTTTTAATTCAATCCAAAGTACACGAAAATGTAATAATATAAAATTGAAAAGTGGGAAATGACCATGACTTTATCATTTGTCAAAGGGCTTATGATGAACAGTAATAGTGCAATGGCCACTTCCTTCAATATACCGCTTGAGCACTTTTTGTCCCGAACTATAAAAAATAAAGCCCTAATATCGTCGAATGTTCCATTGGGGAGTGACTGGACAATCGCGCTAAATTCTGTAGGGCTGTCCAAAATGAAAATTCGTAAAGGCATTAGGTTTTTCCATTAACTTAGTTATTTTTACTATAGAAAATTTTATCGTTTTAAAACTGTTAAATTTTCCTATGGTGATATAATAAATACATTTGAGCGAAAATATGAATTTTCGTTTCGATTGCTTGTATTTTTATGTATCATGTGTATTTTGCTTGCAAGTTATGTCGGTAATTCCAGTTCATTCCTAAAAAAACTCACTCCGATCCAGCCAGTCGACTGCCAGTGTCCATTTTCGGCAGCGTATGGCATAACGGGTAAAACATATAAGTTGAATCTTCAGTCTACAAACATGGACAGATAGGCGTCTACTTAACTAGGTAGGTACTTTTCTGAAGGTTTATTTCTTGGATTTATTTCCAAGAAGACATCCTCCAACTTAGAGTAACATTAATAGATACAGCTTATTTTTTATCAGATTTTTAAATACTTGACATACGAGTACATGTAGACCAAAACGGTATTAAACATTTCCAATAATGCCAACCCTGGCCGATCGAATGGGCAACTGTGGACAATTTATATAGCAATAATCCGCACGGACATTACGGTGGCGGCCGAGCCGAAGTCGAGCCGAATGCCGATATTATCAGAGGTAAAAGGCGTTGCTAGTTTGAGGACAAAAAACGAGCTCTCATTTATCGGCCAGTCGGCACTTCGGCGACAGGCCATCTCGCCTGAGGCCACCCTCGCTAAAACGCTGAACATTACTCGCCATCGCTTAAGGGCTTATGGACTCGATTATGTTTCCTTGTTTAGGGAGTACTGATGAGTTTCTTTTTAAGTTTCTAAATTGGATAAGATTAAAAAATTAAACACAGTTTTGAAAAAGTTACCGTGCAAATGGGTCTGTACAGCGCGCACCGTACAAATATGAAAACAGACACAAAAGATGACGTATGTCAGGGAAAATCAACAGAACACCAATTCAAAAAATCTTATTTATTCGGCAGTTTTATTTGTCACATGCGTTTACGTCGAACGGACGCATTGTGATGTAATTGAAAAATCGGTACTACGAACTACCAGCGGACGGGGGATTCATTATTCAGTTGACAATCACGTGAATTTCGAAAACGAAGCCAAAAACGTACGCCTGTTGTTTCACGACGATGTGACGTATTAAAAATTCAGCGACTTAATCGCAACGGCGACCAAACAAACGACGATTCGATGAATTGCTAAAGCAAATGATCGACAAATAGTTGGCAATTTGTCGGTTGTTTGCGAAAACAGTCGTTAACTTCGGTTTACGGATAATAAGTGATCATTATGTATGTATCAAGAGTGTTTAAAGTTTTTTAGAATCAATTACGATGCTTTCTTTTTTAGACTTTTTTGTTCCAGCACCACGCGACAAAACCAGAACAATTTGAATGCCATAATACGAGTAGATCCCAAATTCAGGGCCACATTAAAAACCTCTGCCTCTAAATGCTCATGAATTTTATTTCTGCCTAAAGTGTACCTAACCGTCATATTAGATTAGGTAAACAATAAAATGTGATCATCATGATGACTGTAAAATTTTCCAAAACATAACAATTTTCGCCAAGAGGCACAATGTGAGACAAAATCCAACTTGATCCCAACCCAAATTGGACTGTACCAAAGGATCGCGAATCTCCTCTTAAGTTATTTTTCTCCAGCAGCAGCATATGCGGGCTTAGGAAGTGCACCCATGCTGCCGCGGTGTGGGGGAGAAATGGCTGACTCATCAAAACAATAAACAAAGTATCGGAGCCCTATTTTATTATGTTATTATGCACGCCGCCCTATGATTTAACGCTGCATAGATTTACGCGATGACAGCTATGGGAGCAGTGTTTTTCTGTAACGAAAGAAAATGCTTAGATGCTACAGAAATAATAAGTATGTGGAAAGTTTTTCAACACAAGATTCCTTTTCAAGACTTCAATACATTAGAATTTTCTTTTAGATATTCTTGTAACTAACACTGTATCAATGGAACCATGTAATGATTTCACTAAATTGCAAGATATCAATTCATGTAAAACATAAGAAGTAAGCATATACCTATATCAAGTTTACAGATTTTCACAGCTAACCACAAACCACATCAAACTGTTTACACTAACCACTGTTTTTCCTCCCATAGCTCAGTTTTCCCAAGAGATTATCAATCAAGGCGCATTTCCCGGTACAAATTTATCACGAGCTTCTTATTGTGACGCCGGATAACACAATATCCACTGGATATCCGGAGGGGAGGTTCAACATCATATTTTTATCATCATTATGTCAAGAAAAAATTAAGCGTTGTCTTAGTAAGGGACAGGCGCTTTTTACCATGCCGTGAAGAATTTTTGTGGATTTTCTTCGTTTACTTTGTCTTCATCTATCGCGGCGCATCGTACTCCGAGTTCTCTGTAGCCTCCGTACCTACTCTTCTTCTTCGCCGATGGCAATCTAAATTGAGTTGGCCCAGAATTCACCTTCTATTTTAGCGTCTTCAGTGGCGTCCATTAAGTCCTTGTAACTCATTCAGGACACGAAATGAAGTGTCCCATCGTTGGTGTAACAACAAAGGTTTGCCAAATCTCCATCTTAGCAGGTTTTCTTGCTGTGAACATGGGCCCGTTCTCTTTAAAGAGTTTCAGGGTGGCCAAAGCAAGTTGTTTCCAGGTGGGAGGTTTTCAGTAGTAGGAACGAATGGGGTGGGCAAAACTGTCCCGCAACAGCTTGAGTCAGCTTTAGAATAGAATAGAATAGAATTTATCTTTATTCGAGTATCCATGACTCAAAAACTGTTAGTAAAACTTACGACTAAGTTAGTAAGCACATTAAAAACAAACAACATAAACAAATAACGGTGGATCACTGCTGCGACAACCCATGAGTAACTGCACAACAGCGACCCACATAGATACAGTCCAGGCGACTGGCAATCATGCCCAAGATACTGTTGGTGCTGCCCCACACCCTGCGCACCAGGGAAGCGCACCTTTTACGCATTGTTGCGTAAAAACAATCCACACGCGCATCTGCGAACATCCCCGACGCACTACAGAAGCGGGGCAGCCCCACCAGCATCCTAAACGCGTTGTTATACTGAACGCGGAGAGCACTGTACGATTTTTGCGCACACCTAGCCCACAGGCTGCACGTGTATAATGAAGTACAGTACGCTCGAAAGAGCGTTTAGGCCAGTCATACTTTAAGAAACGTTTATGTCATTTCAGCCTTCAGTAAGAACAGTTGAGTGAAGAAAATATTATAACTAATAAGTGAAAATCAAAAGGATGAACCCTTTAACTGCAATCATTTTTTCGTACTGCCATGATTTTATTAAAATAATAATGCATTCTAAAGCGGTCATACCGGTACCTAAAATTTAACGAAATATGGCTAGAGATGGGCGGGTGGGTAAAAAATGGGAAGGTAAAAATTGGAAGGAAAGGTAAAAAAAGGTAAAAAAGAAAAAATACCCTTTTTTACCGGGTATCAATAAAAAATACCGGGTAAAAAATGAGTACTGTCTTTATATATTATTTAAATGGCTGTCATGAAATGAATACTGTCTTTATATTATTTAATTGGCTTCCTCATCAATACTACGATCTACCATGTTAATTTAGACCTTGACCATTGAAGATAAAATATTGATTTTAAATGAAAACAAGTCAATATCTTTTAAATCTTTAATCAACACAAATAAAATAAACTGTTTAGAATAAAAACAAATAAAATAAACTGTTTAGAATAAAAACAAATATTGAGTTCTGTCCTGATTGCACACGTCTTAAAGTTACTAACTTAACTCAACTTAAAGTAAAATCATCAATTCAAAAAATATATTAAAATCCTACAATTTGATTGTGGTATGTTCTATTTTAGGGATTTTGGTTTCCGCTCTTCGTCCCTAAAGTGGACCATTGTGCGTGAGCCATGGTGGCCGTTACTCCATCCAGCCCACCTCCCTCCAGAAGCAGATCAAACTTACCGGTCTTCTCAGGGCATCCGTAAGAGATCTTGGTATCCCAAGAGTCTCCTCACGGATCTGGGTGACGCCAGTGCACTCGAGGAGTACGTGCGCTACCGTTTCCTCCGCCTCCATGCACACCCTGCACAGGGGACTGTCAGTGATACCTAGGGTGTGGAAGTGTTTGTTTAGTGAGCAGTGTCCAGTGATGGTCCCCGCCACCAGTCGCAGGTCCAGAGTTCCAGCCGCAGAAGGCGCTTGGTCAGCTTTCTATCCAGGAATGGCATAGCTTCCTTGGATTGCCTACACCCTGGTGTCAAGGTCCACCACTTCTCCGCTTGTTTTTCAGTGTGATCCTTTAACCAACTTCTTAGCTGCTTGAAGGGAATGGGTTCGGGTCCGAAGGCTTTTGTGCTGGATCCCCTTCTGGCGAGTTCGTCAGCTGCATCGTTACCAAGTGATCCACTGTGTCCTTTAATCCATTGTAGTATACCGTGTTGCGGTTTAGTACCGTAACTCGTTCTAGGGCATTATGGCATTCTAGTATTAGTCTCGACGTGATCTGGTTTCTCTTTAAAGATTGGAGAACTGAGGCACTGTCGGAAGGTATGCGAATATGGGTAACCGTAACTTCCCTGGCCTTTATGGCATGTGCCGCTTGGATAATGCCTATGCACTCCGCTTGATATACAGAGTTGAGCATTCCCAGGGGTCTGGATATTTTGATGTTTAGGTCGTCGGAGAAAACTCCAACACCTGTCCCATCGTCGGTTTTTGATCCATCAGTGTAGATCCTTAGCTCTTTTCGACCTGAGTAGTCACACATCTCCGCTGTGAGCTCTATGTTGTAGTGCTTTTGGAAGCAGTGGGTCTTCAAGGTTCTGTCGCAGGATGATGCCATCATGGGCTGTTGTTTGATTGCATCGTCTTTTATGCGCGTATGTTTGATTCTGGAATCCTTACTTAGGGTGCCGGCTACTTCCGAGCCTGAAGGTAGCTAGGGCCGCCCCCTCTCTTACGACGAGGTGTAGAGGTGGTAACCCCAGCATTACCTGTAACGCGGCAGTGGGTGATGTTCTCATGCTGCAGGCAAATCTTTGTAGCTTCTCGAGATCCTTCTGGTCTGTACTTAGGTTGGTCCTGGGCCACCAAACTAGGGAGCCGTATGCTGCCATGCTTTCTGAACGATCGGTCTGTTGCTGCCGATGAGCATGGGGCAGTTAAAATGCGTACTGCTATTTTGCTAAGGTTTTTAGACGAGCAAAGTCCCTTCCACCATGTTACGGGACTTATATCTTCAACTTTTTCCCAAATGAAGCGCTTTCTCCAAAATCCATCTCTGGCTTTGTAATTAGCTAAATCTGTGACTGGACACACAATTCCGTTGAAAAAACTGAATATAAATTGTAAACGTACTCGTATAACTCGGAAGTTAGCCACACGAAAACAGAACAGAAGCGCGACTGCGCGGCGCGTGCGCAACAAAATGGCGGAGGTCTAGCCAGTTGATGAAATGCACCCTCCCTCCCCGCCTCGTCGTCTCTCATTGAACAGTCTGTTATAGTGCTATACTCTTCTCTTGTTCTAATGAGAAAATAATGTCCGCGTATGTTGTGCTAACGACGGTCTCAAATAAAAATAAATTATAAATGTGTATCAAAGTACCAAGTATGTATTAAAAAACTAGAGAGGTGTCAAGGGACACCCGGATGGAACGAAGTTCCTTTCGATTAAGTAGTGAAGGAATTGTAAAAAAAAACCACCACCACCACCACCACCACCATCATCATCATCATCATCATCGTCATCATCGCCATCATCATCATCATCGCCATCATCAACATCATCGCCATCATCATCATCATCATCATCACCACCACCACCACCACCACCATCATCATCATCATCATCGTCATCATCATCATCATCATCATCATCACCACCCATCCACAGACAGACCTCGGCAACCGTTGCTTAACTTGGATCACCCATCCACAGGCAGACCTGGGCAGTCGTTGCTTAACCTTGCTCACCCATCCACAGACCAAAGACGAAACGAAAATATCTGGCTTGCTTTCTATAACATGCGCACGCCGCACGGCTTACAATAGCTTACTATAGCAAAAACACATTACCCTCCTTTGCGTCGCGCAGTCGGGTAAAAGTGTCGTACACACTTTTCGTCTGAATTTTTTCCGTCTAGCCTCCTTTCGCAACGCGCCATAAGGAACTTCGTTCCAAAAATACAATTATTAGTTTAAACTAAACTGATTTTAATTTTTACCCGGTATAAATTAAAAACGGGAAGGTAAAAATGGGTATAAATGGGTATTTACCCGAAACTTGGGTTTTTACCGGGTATACGCCCATCTCTAAATATGGCTCATCCTCTCTATTCCAACGCCTTCATATTTTGATCCGGTGCTGCTTTCCAAAGGGAGTGCATCTTATTGGCTGATTAATGATTGCACAATCACCTAGCTTAAACTTTACGAAAAACAAACTTATTTTTAAAACATCTGGGGATAATTCTATGTTTTTGTTTAGAATTCACCAACATGCGGAGATATTCTTAAATGATTAAACACTGTGTCAATATTTACCTACACTTACACTCGTATCTATAGACAAGTTAAAGTAATTACTTAAGTTTAAGTAATTACCTACTTATGCAAACATTTTATACCATAGACAAGAACGAAGTAACAACCGTCAAACGAAGTAATTAAGAACCGTCAAAGAACGCAAAGCTAAGAATTCTAACTTCTGACTGTTCTAACTTCAAGCAATTACTACAAAATAAAAATCGTTTAACTCAAGTAAACACTTTCAGTTCTTTATGGATACAGGTGTTAGACCTGCAAGTGGACAAAAGCCAAGTCAAAAACAGTCATCAATAGCAATGTAAAATATATTATTGTTTATTTTCTCTGAGAGAATTTAAAATGTAATGGGACAGTTCCTAAGCGAGTAACTAACCAATTTTTTCTAGCATGGACTGGACAGTTCCTTCTAAAACCAATTTCTTCAAATTGTTTTATCCATATTGCTTTACAGAAAGTAGTACCCCAACGTATTTTCTCTCCTCTTATTCGTTTTCTTCATTGCTGAAGGTCGTGTCAGTCTTGAAAACTTTTAACGGAATCGCCGTCGATCTGCTACTGGGTCAATCTGACTTCGGCTCGTCTCAGTATATTGGTAACAGCGAATGTCGTTACCGTCTTGATCTGATCAGACCAACGTGTACGGTGGTCTTTTTCCATCTTCTTTCCCCACAAAAACCAGTGTTTCTAAATAATCTGGTTGTCTCTAGGGTGTCCAAAAACCTTAGAATCAGTTGGTAACAAATCGTGGTGAGACAAGTTTTGATGTAAAACTGGTCGAGAAAAGACTTATCAAGTTCGTTTTGCTGTCCTCATTGTGAATACCCGAGTTACAGGTAGTCAGTGGCCCGAAAGTCTGACACCCAGTCTTACCATTACCAAAAGGTATCGTATTACCCAGTACTAACTGGGTTGTGGATGTCGCATAGGCAGTCGATCCATGTAAAATACTGGTATTAGGCTGCATCCGGTTAGACTGGGAGTCGACCCCAACATACGAGTAGTTGAGAAAGGCTCGGCACATGATGATGATTGTGAATACCAGAGTTCTGACTACTATCTTCTTGTATAATATTTAGTGTGTGTGTGTGTTTAGTGTGGGGGTGGGGGTGTGTGTGTGGGTGTGGGGTGTGGTTTTTGTGTGTGTGTGTGTGTGTATTTAGTGTGTGTGTGTGTGTTTTGTGTGTGTTTTGTGTGTGTGTGTGTGTGTGTGTGTATTTTGTGTAGTTTATCAGCCATCTAGCTACCATAACACAAGCATTAAGTTGCTTAGCTTGGGACTAGATGGTGCTGTGTGAAAATGTCCAGGGATATTTATTTATTTATTTATCCGTGCTTTATGCCTATTGGCCTTGTTTCGTTCTGTCTCCTGCTGATATGGAGGGAAGTGGAAATTATCGTTTTCGTACTCCTCCGCTATACTTTTCTGATAGATTTCGTTGCGAGACCCAAGACAGTTAAATTGTTTCTCTGGGACTTCGTCGAGCTTCATTGTCTGGGCGCTTTTCTGGTGGTCGTCACTGTTGATTCTGGCTTTCAGGAGTTACAGTGGTTTGAGAATGGTGTGGCGAGCTTGTCCTTTTACCATCTTCTTGGTGCTATTAGACTTTATGTCTTAGTAACATGCCATTTATTCTCACTATTTTGCTCATAGTTGCTTTAACCCCCAAATTTTACAATCACTGCCACCCAGGTATATTTTTATACCTGGGTGGCAGTGATTGTGACCTCCTTCAAAATTCTAGATCTGCTAAATCTCATGTGCGTGTGATTAGACCAGCTCGGTCAATAAACAAGTCTATGACTTGTTGATTGACAGCCGTACCAACTAAATAATCAACAATCTTCAACTTCATCATACTATGAGGAGTTAGCTGGTGATGATCAGCACAGGAGATCATATATAGATAGAAAATACTTTATTGTACTTAGTGGTGGTACTTTCATACAAGCCTAAAAGCTTGGCTTGCCCTTATAGCCTACTACTCTTCATGATGTTAGGGTTTCTGAACAATCTGCTTACCTTAAGGGCTTGCCGTATTGTTGGACACTAGGCACGCTGAATTAGTACTCCAAAACAGTAACACAAATCTTTTACAATGTTGCTAGCGTTAATTTAGATTTTGACAATCAATTCGGGTTGTACGCTGCTCGTAATAATATAATTCAATCATGATTCGAAAAATAAGATAAGTTTGTTTAAGTTTTTAAATTTACTGTTTGTGCACGTAAGTATATCCTCTACTGTAAACCTCGCAATCGAAATAAGGTTTGCTGTAAGAAATTTTTTTGGGTTAAGCTCGCCGTTGTTCATAAGCTATATATTGTAATTTTGTGTGTATATCTTTTAATTTTTGTGTGCAATAAAGAATAAGAATACAGATACGTGGCGCCATATATTATCATAAGAACGTTATGGTTGTTTTCCTCGGGAACAGTACTTTTTTTTGGGATGAAAGGTACCCTATGGGCGTTTCTGTACACCTGACAAAGTACATGCAAAATTACAGGATGATCAGTTTAGTGGTTTAGGCGTGAAAAGGTAACAAACAAACAAACTTACTGTCGCATTTTAATATTATAAAATTAGGATTCTATCTATGGTTAAAATGGTGATCTTATCGCCGATAGCGGAGCTCTTCAGAAAACCTTTGGATGGACTGTATAAACTTAAGATAATAGAGGGAGCTTAGACAGTGTGTACTGCTATTTTTTTTTCTTTATTTGTTTATAGAGGGTTTGATCAATTATGACCATGCCACCCTCATAGGGGCTTTCTATGTGTATCTACGCTTAATACCTAAGTTTACAATTTTGTATAGGTTTTTGGCTGTTCCGGACAAGGGTGTAGCCAAAATACAAAATACATACCAACATCAAAAGATATGAGACAGTTTTCAACGAAAAAGTTCTCTCCACCTCGTTCCGGACACATTCCGCTAAAATATAGGTACCTTGTCGCACTCAGAACAATTGGGCGAATTATTCTTTCTTATTAAAAAGGCAAAGACAATCAAAGAAATCAAATCGATATCTCTTAAATACCTCCTCGTCTTATATCTGTAATCTCTTTTATCTCTTTGTCTTTCTCGAATATCTTTGATTTGAATCAAAGGTTCTCTTACAATCCACATGCCGTCGGTGAAGAGACACCTAGTCCAAATGATGATATGATAAGATGGTGCCACAGATAGTCTTACAAGCACTGAGGCTCTATTGAAAAAAATCTGGAGAAATGCAAAAAAAATAGAATGATGCACCTCCTCAGTAAAACCAAAAGTAAAATTATACCGATAGCCAAAGAGGCCACATTTGTATAAGGGAATTTTTTTTTTTGCTTAAATATTATAAAAATTAATTCTCACCCAGTGATCTTCTTTTTTTTTTTTTTTTTTGGGGGTGAGAAATCATCAAATGACTCCTCTCGCTCTGGGCGGAGCGGAAGGGAGTGTCAGACTCTTACTGACTAAAAAACACCCATGTTCCTTCATTGGCCCTTTATGTTCCAGGGCCGCGGTATCTCTTTCGAACAGTCCCGCAGCCCTGGCAGGCACCGGCCCTTGCGGGCCCCTCCCGTTTGCTGACATCTCTTTGAGGCGCGCGTGGAACACGAACGCGCCGTCGACACGGCCTGCCCGTCGTCATACGACGGACGGACGGCGAGCTAGCCCATTACTCGCCGTCCACAGGCCCGCGCCTACGGTGGCCGAGAGCCATCACGGCGTGGCCCCCGACGCCCGGTGCTTCTCCCGCGGCGGCTGGGACGTGAGGAGGTTCTCTCCCTCTCACGTTCCGCCGCCTCCTTCGCTAGCATGACTGCTTCGCAGAAGGAGGCGACGGCTTCCCATTCCCTCTCGCCCCGGACCATGGCTTGAACCAGGGCCGGGCGCGAGAGGTCGCCGCCGCCAATCGCCGCTACGAGGACACGGCGGTGCTCCTCCCAAGCGGAGCAGACCTCGACGGTGTGCTCCACCGTGTCCTCCGGTCGATCCTCGCAATTGTAGCACCAGGGCGTTTCCTCCCGCCCGATTCGGTGCAGGTACCTCCCGAAGCACCCGTGTCCGGTGAGGACCTGCGTCAGGCGGAAGGTGAGGGCGCCGTGGCGCCTCCCTAGCCACTCCTCAAAGAGGGGACTTACCGCCACTATCGTGGCGTGCCCTGAACGGGGTTGCGATAGTCGCTCTCTCCATGTCGCCATGAGATCACGGCGGAGGTCTGTCCGCCGCGCGACAATATGCCGCGGCAGCGGAGTTACCCCCCGGCTCTGTACCTCCGCGCGCCACTCGTGCAGGCGCGCGAGGACTATGGCCTCCAGATCCCATGGCGGCAATCCGGCAAGGAGGCTCGCCGCCTCGCGGGGCCCAGTGATCTTCTCACCCAGTGATCTCTGATTTGTTTGATGGGACATCGAACTCATCGATTTCAACTCGGCGGTTTATTAAAAAAAACGCTGTTTAAAGTTAAATAAAGACTGTTTGACAACCCATTTTTTGACGTTTAAACATTATCTAAACTTTAACCCTAAAATACCCAGCTGTCTCGGCAACCAACCGGAACTTTTGCCTGCTTACATGAACAAAGACAGTCTAAAACTCGAGTATTCATACTATACACATTCGTACATACATAATCCTCGCCTAGGTATTTAATCAATCGTCTAGAAAGTTGGCAGGATCGATATCCCAATCGCCATCGTATAACCCGACCAAATGTAATATCACCATTTTTTGTATAACTTTCTTGCGACAGTGGTATTCTCACATTAGAAGTGTTATCAAGGATTTTGTCTCGGATGAAAGAGTACGGAACTCAGTAACTGTGTGGAGGCGGTGGGCGTGGTGATTTAAGCCACGCCTATCGAGTGGGCGTGTCTGCGGCATATTAAAATTAATTATCTGTATGTGTTGCTTGAAATTCTAGGTAATGGTAAATAGTAGTAAATATGGAAAGGTTTTAATGGCATAGAGCAGTTTAAGTAGCCCAGTTAACTTTAAGTAATTGTTTTTATTTATAACTGGTAGTACTGTTGAATTAATTATTTGGTACCTAATTATTTGGCCCAATACCTCTCTGTAAGTCTAAAAAAAATTATAAATTGTTCATATTATTTTGGTTCAAGAAAACATACGTCCACTGCAAGTTACAAGCAAAGAAAATCTAAAATATTTCATAGCCACTTAAAATCACGCACACTTCTAGCTAGATAGAAATAATAATAAAATGAAAAAAAAATTTAGGGAATGGACAGTATTGCCTCTAAAAAACTACTCACCTGAATATTTAATGATATTTAAATATTTCAAAATCGACAACCATAGAAATCCTGCAGGCGATAACATATCATAACGCTACTAAATAAATACTAGAAACTCACAAATGTTAACTATTAAACGCACAATCAGATTTTTTTTTTACTAAAACGAATTAAAAAGAAATGTGCTACTACGTCGCTACGACAGTGGTTACAGTGTACCTGTTATTGGCTACGCATAGGCGGAGCCAGCTACGACGTCACACGAAGTTTTCCGATCACCACCGGCGACACACACGTAAAACCAAGAACCAGTTTATATTGACCCTTACTTTTCCATAATAACACCCCGCTCGGGTCTGAGCAACGTGAGAAGAAGAAGAGCAGGAGAGATCAGTGAAAAATGGTGACTGTCTAGGAGAAAATCATGGGGGTTGAGAAAAGGGATTCGCCAGGATACTGTTACGTAACGTCAGTTGAGCGACGGCTGCGCTCGTGGACGGTCGTCACGCGCTCGCTTTTTTCAGAAAACATAAACAACAACAACAACGTGTTTATTGACGTAAACAACGCGCGTAACTTTGTTGAAGGACTTTCCCGTAGTTGGAGTTTTAAAGGTAAGTTTGTTTACTTTTGTTGTTGTGTTGTTTATTTATCAATATTGGTGTTTATTTGCTTTTTATTTGGTGCAGTCTACAGAGGTTGCAGTTTTAGTTTGATGTTTTAAAAGTTATGAAAGAATAAAAACAATTTCGAATAGGATTTAAGGCGTGGCCAACTGTAGACGGTGAAGAACTGTAATTGATATCAATCAATCATTAATTTATTTGTTAACATAGGTGCAAATAATTACAGATCTTAGGTTAGTTAAACAGGGCACTATGTTAGCCAAGAGGCGTACAAATTTGCAATTTTAAATAAATAGTAAATAATAGTAGTTCTAAATTAATTCGTCATTTAAGTATTGATCATTGTATTAGTTCATTTATTAAAATAAGACATAGTCGTTTAGTCTTTTTTTTTTATGAAACAGATACATTTTTCGTTTTTAGACATCTTTTTTTTCGTTAATTTACTTACCTTTACCCGACTAAATTAATAAAATATTCGTTTTGTGCTTTACCTATTTTGGTAAAAAGTTAAGCGGTTTTTCTCTATAGAAATATTATAGAGACACCCCATCAATAACTTAGGTATTACTTCTAAATTATTATTATTTCATGTGTCAGTTTATTAACGACCTACACTCATCACCTGCCTAGCCTTTTCCCAACTATGTTGGGGTCGGCTTCCAGTCTAACCGGATGCACCTCAATACCAGTATTTTACATGGAGCGACTGCCTATCTGACCTCCACAACCCAGTTAGTACTGGGTAATACGGTACCCCTTAGTAAGACTGGTTGTCAGACTTTCGGGCCTCTGACTACCTGTAACGACTGTCAAAGATCTACACTTGACAGCTGGGACCAATGGCTTAACGTGCTAACGACCTACACTACTGATGGTAAATATTTGATGTGTTCTCTACTTCTCAACTACGATGTAGAACAGTGGGACAGGACGAGTTGACTAAGTTTTGAACTAAAAAAAATATATTCCTGAAACTTGGAACTTGATTGATTGATTCATCCACCTAGACGGAGTCTAGGTAGAGGTAATAAAAATCTACACTAATATTATAAAGAGGAAAAATTTGTATTTTTGTGTGTGTGTATGTTTGTAATGAATAAACTCAAAAACTACTGTGCCGATTTCAAACATTCTTTCACCATGGGAAAGCTACATTCACCTTGAGTAACATAGGCTATATTTATTGCTAGAAAAGATTAGGGATCCTTGCTAAAACTTAAGTAACATAACACAAGGCGTAAAAAAGTGCCCTAAAAAGTCTATCGTCGCATGCGCTGCGGAAATTATTGATGATAGAACAAAAGTATGTTCTACAATATTAAAGAACATATCAATATATTCAAAAAGTTTCGCGATAACAAAAAAATATATTATTATTATATTTTTTTTTAAAAATTGGTAAAAATATTTTAAAAAATCTTAAGTCCACCCGTGCGAAGCCGGGACGGGCCGCTAGTCTATAAATAAAGAAGCACACATGGATGAGTGAAAATAACATTAACATAATCATTTGAATCTTCAATTAACGCATTGTCATTCACTTAAGTCACACGCTTATCAGCAACCGAATAAGTGAGGCGAAGATATATAGTAGTGCAGTGCATGCTGTGCTTTTCTGTAAGTCATGAGGGGCTTAGACTTAAGTTAGCAATGTACAAATTATAATGTAACAGTGTACTCATTGTTGAGAAGCCTTATAATAAATATATCTATCATATTTTCCAGTTTTGATTCAATCAAATAAAAACTGATCAAAAAGAAATAAAAAAAGAATCAATAAAGATTACAAATAATTTACTCACCAAGTCTAGTAACTACGATACGTGTTACTAAGTCTCTTGTGGGGACAGAATAATAATTATACGTACGTCCTACACTAATGCTGACACGGTTCAGAGTCCTCTACGCCGCGCGCCGCCCCTGGGCTGATGACAACCATGAAGATTTTCACATTAAAAGGCTCTGTCGTCCTGTTTATTCCTGTATTATTAATAGAGATCGGATATTCGGATGCATATTTACCTAAAGTACGTTTTTTCCCGGCTATGGTACAAAAATATGGAAGCGGCTTCTTAACGCCAATTTTAATAATTTTTTTTTTTGGGATCGCGTTATTTTGTAAATAATAATACAGTGTGTATAAAATGTAGTACTCATAAAGCATAATGAATACTTAAAATCTATTTAAAACCAGGCAAGTTAATTGAAAAAATAACATACAAAATTATACGATTTTAACTTTTGCTTCTGAATATTTATTCGAATAGGACAAAATGGTAAATATGACTAGGTATTCATTTAAAGTAAAACTTTATACTTAATGAAAAAAAAAACTATGTATTTAAATAAACCGGGACGTAAACGTAAATATGTCGATTTTTAAATTAAAAATACTTAATCAAATATTATTTTCATCGTTTTAAAAATTTATCCATATCTATGGATGCATTGTGCTCAACTATAATGCAATAGGATAATTGTATTTAAGATTAAAAAATCCACGTATTTGTTTTCATTACCTTTACACGGCGCGCTCGTGTTAGGGCCTCTGATTGACAGAGTGTCATGTCTTACAAGATCCCTCTTACAAAGAAGAACGGGGAAAGAGGGGTCAGATAATGCTGAGCACCGACTGTACTTTACCTAATTTTTTGGATGATCAATCATCATATTCATGCCCTTGTCCAATGTTACTTCAGGTCGGCGCATCACGTTTTTAGGGTTCCGTACCCAAAGGGTAAAACTGGACCCTATTATTAAGACTCCGGTATCTGTCTGTTTGTCCGTGTGTCACCAGGCTGTGTCTCATCAAAAGTGATAGTTAGACAGTTGAAATTTTCATAGATGATGTATTTCTGTTGCCGCAGCTATAACAACAAATACTAAAAAACACAAAATAACCATACAACAAACATAATTTTTTTGCCGTTTTTATAGATAATCCCTTCGTGCGCGAGTCCGACTCGAACTTGGCCGGCTTTTTTACTTCCACTCTCCCCTGTCAACCGTCACGCAATCATTTACACCTTTTTCTTTCATTTCAATTACATAATAAACAAAATAAAATTATATGTGTCATCACAGAAAGATTTAGCCAAAATTAGACATAATTATTTAAAACTAGTTTTCCGCCCGCGGCTTCGCCCGCGTTGAGTTCGGTTATATCGCGTTTCCAAGAAAACTCTTCAAAAGTCCGGGATAAAACTATTCTATGTTCTTTCTCAAGGTCAACTCTATCTCTGTACCAAATTTCATTAAAATCAGTTCAGTGGTTTAGACGTGAAAGCGTAACAGACAGTCAGACAGACAGAGTTACTTTCGCATTTATAATATTAGTAGGGATAGATCAATAGTTTTCCATATCCTTCGCCAATGACAATATTATTTATATCTACGTATAAAGTTACATACATGCCCTATCAATTCTTCAAGTAGCCATGCTAATTGGCTAATCTTTTCGCCACGGCCGACATGAATTAATCAGAGGGCTTATACAAAGTGATAACCTTTATGTGAAAACAAAGATAGCAAATAAAAAAAAATGTGTTGGATTGATAAGCTAACGAATAACTTAAAAATATCATAACATCACGGCTGTGATCCCCGAAGGATCAGTCAGAGGTGTACCTAATAGCATACTCACATTTCGTCAGTTATTTTTAAGTCCCATGTAATAAACAGAAACCAGGCAAAAATCCAGACTCCGTGGCTGCTACTGAGATATTCCTGATGGAAGAAAACCCAATAACACTTTGCATGAGGTCCCGGGAGTCGAACCTAGGCCTAAAAAATAAAAATAAATTTATACCAATATTATAAAAAGGTAAAATTTGTTTTTATTTTTGTATGTAGGGCATAATCTCCGAAACGAATGTTCGAATTCTAAAAATTCTTTCACTGGCGGAAAGCTACATTATTCGTGGATGCTATAGGACAGGCATATTAGTCGAGCTGGTATGGTATGGTGGATGGGTAGCGATCCCGACTAACGAGTTGGTGGTTGCGGGTTCGTAAACAACAGGCAGGCGCGTTAATTTTTTTCTTTGTGTAATTGATCACATCACCACTGCTCTCAAAATCATGTAGGGAAAATGGTAAGAATCATATTATAGTTATGTTATAGTTAGTAGAGTGACGTCATTTTATTTCTAATATTCTACTCAGCAAACCCTTTCATTTGATACCCATATCATGAGAATGCGTCCAAAATAACATTTCAACGTGTTTGGGAGTCCCTATTGAATTTAGAATGACGTCACTTATACTTAGTTATAGAAGAATCAATTAAAATCGTGTTAAAAACCGGCCAAGAGCGAGTCGGACTCGCGCACGAAGGGACGGAACCCTTCGTGCGCGAGTCCGACTCGCTATAAACGGCAAGTAATCATGTCTGTTGTATGCGAGCCCAACTTAAATATTTATTTTATTCTATTTTAGTATTTGTTGTTAAAGCGGCAACAGAAATACATCTGTGAAAATTTCAACTGTCTAACTATCACGGTTCATGAGATACAGCCTGGTGACAGACGGACGGACAGCGGAGTCTTAGTAATAGGGTCCCGTCCCTTTGGGTACGGAACCTTAAAAATAAGTTTACCTTAAGTGACATCCACTGACCTGTATCTATACCGGCGCGACAGGTTACCGTATTCTCACAGAGACGACATTTGTGTCCCAGCACTATGAACATTATCGTCCTTTCCCTACAAAACAGTTTTTCGGCAATAAGTTCTTGCAAGTAGCGACAAATCAAACAATATCTGAATATTAAATTCTCAAAGCCGAGGGTAATAATACTGTACCGTGTTAATAATGCAAAGATTGAAACAATTGAATCCGCCCGCGATACCTGTTATTAAATATGTAAATGAGTTATTTATTCAAGTCGCACTTTCTGAGGGGTCTTTATGCTAACTTTCAGTGTAATTCGCGACTTGGCTGTCATGTCAATGTGAGATGAAGGAGCTGTTTTAACTGATTTCGAGGTGTCGTATCATGGCAATTACTTACATGGGTTGCGTAACGGTACGAAGGAATAATGATCTAATAAGGAGATTACTTTTAAACGAACAGATTATATGAATGGCAGCAAAAGATCAGATGATTAGTTTATCTTTGTATAAAAAATTATTTTGTGTATTTTATCTATGGGCCTTGTTGCCTGATAATAAAATGATTATTATTATTATTACTTATTAAAAGCCCAGCAACCGAAAAGCTCTGTGAACATTTAAAAACAAATGGCATCCTTAATTGTTAAAATCGGAAATGTAGGTGAACACGTGGTCTCAAAGATTATTATAGGACAATCATTATCAGAGATCGAAAAAAATTGAGTTTATTTACGTCCTTAGCCTTTCCCCAACTATGATGGGGACGACTTCCAGTCTTATCGGACGCAGCTGAATACAGTCAGTACATTACATGGAGCGGCTGCCTATCTGACCTCCTCAACCCAGTTAGCACTGGGTAATACGATACCCATCGGTAAGACTGGTTGTCAGACTTTCAGGAAATTGACTACCTGTAACGACTGTAGTAAGGAAATGAGTTTTACGAAATAAAGCTGTTTTGGAGGGTTGTGTTATCCACACATTTTATTGAATTTAATATTCGATAAAAATGTCTCAAATCCAAATAACTTGCTTAAGTAAACCATTTACATTACACAAAATCAAAAATTCAACCTCTAATTTTCACAGCGTCAACATAATCTCAAGTTAACTCCCCAAGAAAAACCAAACCAGCTTTCCTAATCAAAATTATTAATTGAAGAATACAAAACAATACAGCAATACTTCGTACATTCTTCATCCTTGGGGGATCGTTCAATTTAGTTTATTTATCGTAAGGCGAGCGGGCACTGGCGGCGAAGCTAGCTAATTTACAAAATAAATATTAGCTCAATCAGACGGTCGGTCTTAACTGTTGTTTTCACTAATTGTTATTTCTTCGTTATTGTCTCGCTTAGAAATATAGTCTGTATTGGTTTTTGGACATTTCGGTTAATATTTCTTGTAATAAAACTTACAGGAACTTTAGAGGCATCTACAATCAACCTATATTGTAAGACAGGAGAGGGAATGGGGCGTAATCTCTCTTGGTAGTTTCACATTGATATTGATAAATATTCATTGAAATATATTAAGAACTAACGCCTTGATTTTTCCGATAGTCATAGATTGAAGTCTTTAAATTTACCAGCTCAATCTTTCCTGATCTTAAAGCTTCTAGGCACGCCAAACTAATGACCATATTCAATAATTAATCTAGATCTCTTCAAAGTTTGAGTGAATCGGTTTCTTCTAGGCAAGCGTGCTCCACCCTCGGCCGTGTCATCGCTTCACATCAGCCGAGTTGCGACCAAATGCAAGCCTATTTAGCATTAAAAACAACTTCCAATACTAGACTACATTACATGTCACTTAAGTGAATTCTTGTAGGCATATATGTAGCATTAATTCATTGAGCTCGTTACATTACAAACACCAATGATCTAAACCTACATACATAATTAATTAATTACATAAAATTAACATCTACCAAGTACCTTGAACTGTTTATTCTAGTATCATATATGTTGTCCGTCCACACTAACCGCCGCACCTCACCATCATCTCAAAACAACATACATCAATACAAACGGACAACAAGACGTCTATCCTCCTTGCTCCTCCATCCTAGCATTGTTTTCAATAAATTAAACGTAGGACAAGAGGCATCCCGGTCCTGGGACTGCGCAAACAGCCCGGGGCCTCCGTCAACACAATTATTATACTCGGACAGCTACCCCCGTGTCGATAAACACCCTCTAAATAAATTAACTGGACTCTATCCAAAACATTTGTGCAGCCTCGGTTTGAAAAAAGTTAATTAGTTTATGTCTTCATTAGCTTGGTCTTGGGTAGTATTTAGATTGTGTAAAATAAAAATAAATGGAGACTTATTGCTAATTAGTTGTTTTAGTGTATTGGTTTGTGCCGTCGGAAACCGGCACTGGTGTTTAAAATAATACTTTACTGTACTTTTTGGCAGTCCACCTAGTTCTCATCAATACATTGGGTTTTTGATATACCTACATGTGTGTGCGATAAGCAGTGCCACATACCTACTGATAAAAAAGAATTTTGTGCAAAAGTCACGGCCAGTATGGAATTCCTTTCATAATGACCGTGTCTTTTTGAACAAAATTCTGAAGCTTAGTAATTAGTTTCAACATCATTATACTAAACCATCCTACCAAGTTACTAAAATTTTCGCTAAATGTCCTTTCAATTTGTTGCAGGTTTAGACCATGGCCGCTCGACCAGCAACAACTGCCCCTCGCACCAAAAAACAAAACCATGCAAACATTCCATGCCCCATAGAGAACTGCGCACGATTCACCTACGGCAAGTTACCTGACCATCTCACCAAGATCCATGGTCTTACTGGCGCTGAGAGAGACGCCCTCAATGAACAACAACGAAAACGGTTCTTCAATGGTGAACTGTGCCAAGTAAGATACCTCAAAGAATCAGCCATTAGAGATCTTTGGGGTACAGACTATGAAGACCCCCGAATCCGTGCAAAAATACACCAAAGTTACGGTCTGGTCAAGATACGTATTATACCCCTAGCTGCTACCCAACGGGCTCGCCCACTTACTGAACAAGATGCAAATGTTTTGACAGCCTACAATGCTAGAACAGCACCGAGACCAGCTCGCGTCCAGAAAACAAGGAAACGACCGCGGCCTTATCCGGAACCGGAGGCCAGTCCAGTAGCACGAAGAGCTTCAAGCGAGTCTAGTGAAGAAGAGAACACGCAGAACCCTCTCCCACCCTCCCCACCTCCTTCCTCCCCCTCTCTTCCACCTTCACCAGCCCCTTACGAGCTACAACCAGTTGAAACTCGCTTACGAGACATATTCGATTCCAAAATCGATGCTGGATATAAAGCCGTAATCGATGATATGAAGAAGTCTATGACTATGGGGAGGACGCTTGGAGCAAGGAAGCGTAAGGCGTATAGAACATACCGTCGGTACGCAAAAAGGTTGATCGCCTTCCTTCACAGACAACATTCTCCATTAGCCTACGATGTTGACGTACTTCTTTGTGGAGAAAGCCAGGTCTGCGCTTTCCTGGAACGGATCAGCGCTGAACACAAGACGAAGACCTTGAGAAACTACATCGTGGCTGCTATAAAGCTTCTAGATTCCCGACTCTTCGCTATAGAAACTGATCCTTCTTGCAAAGAGAAGGTGGCTTCAATGACTCGCGTATATGATGTTCTTCATGGACGTTTAACGGAATGCGACAGGTTGCTCGCACAAAAAGAAGTGGCGTGCCAGAAGAAATCGTCGCCATCTTTCGAAAGTGTTATGGATCAAAGTTTTAATGACTATGATGAGTTAGTGTAAAACCGAAAAGGATATTTTATTGACTTTTTTTTCTAAATTTTGATCCCTACTGCTATTTCGTCCCCGCTTTCAACGTAGCCCGCTGAACAAAAGTGTTTGGTACTAGAATAAATTCATGTAAATAAACGACACATTGCATTTAGTAGGAAACATAGGATGTGGTGTGGTTATTTCACAAACTGCGGATAAGTGCCGATTAACTTATCACGCAGACAATATTTTCACAAAATCTGTTACGTTTTTTATAGTTACTAACTATCCGGAAGTTGTGAAATAGACTTGTATGCTTTTATAATTTTTATTAGGATATAAATACAACTTAACAAGCTACGTTAAGTTTAAAAATCCTTGTAAATAAATTAATCTACGTGTCTCAAGCAATAAGCTTATTAACATGAATGTAAGTAGTTAATAAACATTATTAATTATATAACATAACATCACGCCTGTAATCCCCGAGGGGTTAGGCAGAGGTGTCCCAGTCATGTTTAAGGACCATTATTATATTTCTGTGTTAATTGATGAAAGTTATACTTTCTATTGGTGTGCAATAATTATGCCAAACATCTAGTATTATTATATTTGTGTATGTTACTGTAAAAACCCGAAAATTGGTAAATCTTGCCATTTTCTCCGGGTTTTTAACTTACTTATTAAGGCACTGAAAACTTTTCATGTAATGGATGGATCTCACTAGATTATTTTTCATGTAAATGTTTAACATATGTACTACCTATTTAATTTTCTATTTATGTAAATATTTCTCTGCTAGTTAAATTATTTCGAACACGTTTTTGTTTTATTTAAAAAAATAACCCCCTAATAGGAATATAACAGAACATTTATATATATATGTATATTTTTGATGATACAAGACTGCATCCGCAAATAACAGCGGCAAAGCTCAATCGCAATAACAGAATGGATACGACTGATTTATATGTAAAGATGTCGATATTGCCAGCTGCATGGTTGCTTCAGCAACGGAAACGTTGCAATCGTTTTCAGAATTAAAATAAACGAATAACTCATCAAGATTATCATCTGCGTAATCTTTTCCTACCAGTGCTAGGGTCGGCTTCCAGTCTAACCGGATGCAGCTGAATACCAGTATTTTATATGGAGTGACTGCCTATCTGAGGTCCATAACTCAGGATCTGGGATAAATGATACGCCTTGGTAAGACTTGTTGCCAGACTTACGGGCCAACGACTGACGGGTAACGACTGTCAAAGATCTACAAATGACAACCGGGACCAACGGCTTATCGTGCTTTCCAAGGCACGGAGGAAACTCGGTGTGTAAACGATGGGCACCCATCCACGGATTGACTTTGGCTTGACTTATTTATATGTGGAATAGCCACAGTACAGGTTTTTATTAAGGAAAATTCGTCAGGAAAAGTCATTGCAAAGAGTCTATCGAATAACGTGTCTTGTCTATCTATCCTCCTTTGCTGGAAAACTAAACATTCCCATTAATAAACAGGCTATTTAAATTTTGATTAACAAATTAACATTTATCAAAGAGTGTAGCAATTTGAGTCATGACGTAGGCGTAGCGCTACGCCTTACGACACTTCCATCGGCCATCATTATCGTAGCAGCAAGAATCGTAGCAGTCGTAGCAGAAGCAATAGGTAAACATGAACTGCTGGTGTAATATGCTAAGGAATTTTGTTAAATGATCTAAGATAGAATTGATAAAGACTGTGAACACGCCCACTGTGATAATGTTATGTTGTTATCACGGTAGTTCAGATTTAGGCTAGGTATGATTTTAGTAGTACATCAAGATACAGATAAAAGCTAAACGGTCTAAACTCGTAAAAGTATGGTAATTGTAGGCTTGGCTTTGAGCAGAAGTAGAAATTCATACCAAAATGCCCTTGAATTGGAAAATTATGTCAACATCGGGATTTTTGTCCGCCAGTAGCGCCACTAACAACGTTTCTTATGTACAATTCGTAGTACACCGCCATCTGTTTTCACTGAACAGAGTTAAAACCTGACGTCATTACCCAAAGTTCTGCTATTCGCCGCGAGGGCGCAGTAAATCCGTCTCATTGCTTCTCAGGCAACTACTACGGCTGTCTGTTGTCCTAGTACATGGCGATCGTAACTGCCTGCTCCAGATTCTCCAACTACGTTCCAAACGTGCCATTCTAGGCGCCCCGTTCGCCTTGTCATTCTTGACGGTTGACCTCTTTTATTACCAAGGAGTCTATCCAGCCAGTAATTCTGTAAAATGCTTAGAAATATTTGACTGCCAAATATTTATTTTAAACGTGGATTCCACAAATTGATTTACTTGATTTTTTTTGTTCCTTTTTCTATTAACTGTTGTGGATATTTCAAAAGCAATTTTGTGCAGTTTAATTTGTAGATTGAAAATGACGTAAAAGTCGAGTCATTGATGCGGTTTCGTGTTGAAGATTTTTATACTAGATTATTGAAGTAGAAGAAAGTATTTAGAGTGCCATAAAATCTAAGAAAAAATGATTTTCCGCAGAAAATCCAGAATTCAAAAATTTTGCTGGCAAACACATTTTCCACCTCTGCCAAGTCGGTGATACAATACGTAATAACTTCGTAAAAGAAGCGACTGACTCAGAAAAAAAGAATTTCTTAGCATCGTTACTAAAAACCTACTCACATGTTTCACTAATATTAAGTTAGACAAGAAAACATTCTAGATTCTTGTGCAATCTCCACGATAAAACAATACAATTTCAAAGAAATCAAAGTACATATAGGTATTTTTATTTCTTTATTTTCTTTGAAATTTATTATATGTATGTGTGTTTATTATTATGTATCATTTTGTAAGAAAAAAGTAAAATATTTACCATAATTATATTTAAATAATAACCAGTATTATTCAATTAAAATAACCCATTAATATCACTAAGTTAAATTGTTTGTGTTTTTTTACTGCGTTAAGGTTGTGTTGCCCCAAAAAACAAATAGATGGTGCCGATAGATGAGCAAGCAGAGCGTCGAACGACATCTGTAGGATGATTTTATTTTAAGCTGATTACTCACAGGCTATTCCTGTCCCCATATACTACCTTGAACCGTTCTGAAGTACGACCTATTTCAGTTTACTGACTAAACGAACAGTCTCGTTCACGATGCGAATATTTTATGTTTTTCAATAATATCCACAAGAGGGTGGGACGTAAGGGCAAACACGTCAAACATAATTCAATCATCACTTTGCTGAAAATATAAACACTCACTGTTTCAAATTTAATAATCTTTAAACTGAAACAAAAGCAAATCTTTCTTGATCGAACGTTTGAAAACTGAAAATTAGTTTAAGGAAAATGCAGCGATTTAATGGAGTGATCTTGTTGTGTACCGGATAGTTACGTTGTGTATTATTTTAATTGACACTTTTTACTTTCAATGGCAAATAAACGAGATAATAGATTATTTTTTGTAAAATACTTTGATTATTTTGGGATATTTATTAAATTTTCGGATGATATTTTTTTATTCTCTTTTTAAGAGTATATCTTTAACAATCCACAAATAATTTAATACTTTAAACACACCAGTGTTCGCACAAAGTATGAGAGATACAACAGCGCCAGTAAATGAATGATTACATTACAAAATTGCAATGCAGCGGTAAACAATGCAGCACGAACTGGATGACGTCACGCTCATTCGGTGCAAAGTGCATGTATGCAGCTTAACCTTCTAGCGTTCATGTTACCCTGGTGCTCGTTCCTTTTGTGAGCGACACCAAAGGGGCCCTATCCCCTTCGAGCACCCTTCTCTGGGTCAATGCGCATCTCTCGGTCATTCACCGGACCGACCTTCATCCATTGTTTTTGTATTTATGCGTATCTAGTTGTCATTTTTGCATTTACGGTTTTTTCGTGCGTATTTCTTGCAATTTGATTCAATTTAACAGAAAATAATGCAATTTTTCAACAACGACTTAGAATTACTGCCCTGAGACATCCTCTAGAGATCTTTTCATAGATGCATAAGACCCTATTATGTAACGTAACTTGTTAGATATTTCATCAAGCGAAGTCAAAATTATGTTTAATATGCTTCAATTATTTTCTTTAGGCGAGTCAATACGCCGTGGTTTAAAAATCTATGGATATCCTGAATACGTTCTTTCCATTTACTTATAAGGATATGTGAAATCTCACTGAGCTATCTCAATAAGAAGAGTAAAATAGATCGAAACGAAATTGGTTTCTCAACCTTTGTATACTACTCTGACGCATTTGCGTTGCAGTATACTATGTGTGCATGCATATAAATGAACTGCAGTAAGATGCTGCAACAAATTGTCTTACCAGGAACTCATTGTACGAGGAATGCAGAATAAAGAAGTAGTTCGATGCACCAAACCGCATAAAACGGCCGTGCAATATAAATGCATCGATGACTGATATGACGGGCGAAAACGCACACTGCAGCGCTTTTTATACTTCACCCACACATTGATGAAACGTCAAATGAAACGCGGAATATTAATATTCCGTGGGTTTTTTTTATGAATATGCATTCCTGAAGTTTGAAGTATGAGGAATGCACCACTATGATTAGATTACACACATGATAACCCTGATTCATTTTATAATGTCCGTTTAGAAAAACGCTAAATATATTTGCTACGAATATTCTTTGAATTTTTGTAGAAATGTGTAGGCACATGTTATTTTGTATTCAAATATTGTATTTAATTAACTACAGCTACCTAATGACTAACTAACCGCCATGGTATATTGTTCATGTGTTATGCCAGTCCCATTATTCATTTAATTCTATTTTTCACTCTTCATTTCATTTACTTGCGCCGCAGCTGCACTATTTCATCAGTGACCATTGATATTTAACATCTTACCAGATCAATGAAACTCAGATATGAATCATACTGCTTAAATTAAAAGCAAGGTGTGAAAAGTTTTAACCTCATTTCAGATCAGGTTAGGCTGGGAATAAATCCTGATTTTCTTGTTCGATAATTATAAACAACCACTTTTGTTATCTAACAATAATGTGTTTTGTATAAAAGTAACACATTGCCGATCCCACATAAATCCGACGAGGTGTTTATTTATCGGATTAAAAAATGCTGGATTTGGGACCTGCCTTATAGCAAAAATAAACGTTTCTGTTTATTTATAAGTCATCGAACACGTGCTGATCTCTTCAATCACACTTTAACAGTTCTCTCAAGAGATGCCTAGCATGTCAACTAAAGAACGTTCAAGCTGTAATCCAGCTATTGTTAAACTTTCCTAAATGACCAGTAATAAATTATAAATATTATATTCAGGAGCTCCTGAACATGCCTTTTACAACCAGAATAATAATGAAACGTCAGTACAGCAGTCATTGTGCCGATAGTCGTGTCGGCCAATGGCTTAATAGCCTCGACCGCCATCTGAGGAGGCTCTCGCTGGGCAGCTGGATCAAGCGCTTGATTCAGAAGGCAGTTCTTCTGGACACGGCGCGTATTGTTAGGAGGTTCCTCTCTCAAGAGCCCTGACCACCGGTAGCTCGGACCCTGTTCCCGATGCCGGTGGGCTACTATTTTTTATATTTTTAAATGTTTTTATATAATTTTTGTTACTAAAAATATTTAACAATGTAAATAATATGTTAGGACAATGAATAAAGAGATAATAATGAAACGTCACATTAATTCAAAGAGTATAATAAATAATATATCATTAAGGGCCTATTTCACGATGTCCGAATAGCCACTACTTACCGAATAAATTCAAAAATGGAAGAGAATTTGTATGAAATTATCTGCCAAATAAGTTAACGGGAACTTAATCGCGGGTGGTGAAACAGGCCCTAAGTAGTCGGTCCTACCAGTACCTTTACTTTCAGCAGCTTAATTTAACCGTTTTTTTTTTCTAAATGTTTTAAACAGTATTAATTTATGAAAATTCTTAGCAGGCCTGGCGATAATCGACTTTCTAGTACAGTTTTAAGTATCTGTATACATTAATTTGCAAATTGAATCATGAAATGTTTGGAAAAACTATAAAATAGGCTATGTTTGTTTTAAAAGATCAGATACGTGCTGGTTGCACTCTGCTGGTATAAAACAGACAATTATCTAGTCTAGTAATAAAACTGTGCTATTTCTACAACTGGAAAGTATGGACTATGGACATGGGCGTGAATTATCATCGTACCTATATACCTATTTATTTCATTTCAAAGAAATTCGACAATAAACGGTACTGGCCACGTAAGGGGATATTTCTGTCGATCGTTCCCTCGTTTCTGCGTCGTGTTTCTTCGCACTGGTATTTACATCGATAGAGCTTTGCTGGCGTATAAAACAGGTTATAGAAGCGAGTAACGCTTATTTTGTTCTCAACTTTGGTGAGAGAGCCATCTAGTGACCACCGTGCGAAACGTTCACGTGTGTGATTTTGTGTACATTAGTGACAGTTTTTGGAAATTCTTGTTTTTTAAAATGCCTGGACGTCCTATTTGGCAGGTAAGTGATTTTATTATTCCGTACCATTTTATTTTTAGGTTAAAGCTGCTAAATAACATTAGCTTATATTTTTAAAAGCACACATGTAAGTACTTGAATTAAAAATAAAGGTATCATTTTTTAGAATCTTCACTCAATGGCACCAGTAATAACGGGTTTATTTTTTTATAAAGAAGTGCAAACTGAAAGTTAATGGTATTTCATTTAGTCGTGAAAATTTACACCGTAGGTATTTCAGTTTTGTTTTGTCAATTTTCCATAAATTGTTCGTGTAGGTAGGTACCTACCTAAGGAATAGTTGGAGAAATATCGTTTTAATGAAGTTCGTTCTTATGATACTGTAAAAATGGAACGATGACTAATCCTAACCTTAGCCTAGCTACCTGAAAATAACAGGTGTGTAAACAAAGTGTGGTTTCGTAAAATTCCGCGTTTTGGCACGGTGTCAAGTTTCACTATCCCTAATGATTTGTTTATCATTAAGTAAAATACACGGATTAATTACTTGTTAATGAGGGGGTTTAAAATAAAAATGCACTTGAATGTGTTTATAGTTTTCATTATTTACACAACACAACCGTTTTTCAGTCAAGGTAACACAACTTCATTCGGATTTAATACAATTTCATTCCATTTACAACCAATTAAGCATTTTTCTTTAGTTTTACAATACTCGATAGTGACACTGTTGAAACAAATAAAACAGTAGGTTTATTGGAAAGTGTAAATAAAATACACAAACGTAAGACTCTCATTTTGCATTCATCATTTCACATCCAGAAGGTAGGTACATAAGAATAACCGTAAAAAAATTATTATGTTAAGATCTTTTATGTAGTTAATCCTAATTCAACTAATCATTTTTAAATAGTTATTTTGTATCTTAAAACTACGATAATAATTACTGATAACTAAACTTTTTTACCCGTGTTTTTACTTGGTAAGTCAATTTTGACGTCTCCAATCAAGTAATCTCCTGGTAAATTGTTGAATAATCTTTGCAGAAAACCAAGTAAAATATCTTCTATAGTCTTTGATAAAATTGGTCGTAAAGATTCGGACACTGGTCGCCAATTTGCATTCAAATAGGCGTTGGTACTCTCCTCTGAAAAAGAAAGAAACAGTTACCAATAAAATAATAATACCCAGATAATAAACAGAATAACAAGTAACAACATCGTTTACAACGTAATAACGTCTACGCGTCTATACTAATAGTACAGCAACCGCCATCTATTATTAGGTTAAGAAACCATACGTCAAGGTTACCATTGATTAAACTTTGCAAAAAATTTTGCGAACATTAAAATTTAATCTGAATGTTCCTGTCAGTATACTTTAGCATTATGATTGCCTTCTTCTCATTATTCTCCGTGATATGATTTAATTTTAATGTAGAAAAATAAACAAACAATCCTTTTATGAGATGACTGTTTCATTTAAAACGAGATCTCAAAGAGGACTTGCGAATAAAATTGGCAACAGTGAGCGAGCCCGAGCGGTTGTCAAACGTATAGCGACGTCGAAACGTCTCAACGTTGCAATTTGTAACACGTTAGTACCAGGGCACCATAAAATCACGAAGCCAGAAACGACTCGACACAAGGTCGGCACATCAGCGCGATCTGCCAGCAAATAGAATTTCTTTGGAACTTCAAAACTATTTATTACTCCTGCTACTCGATAACAGATGCCGCTTTTAGACTACATAGTTGTAATACAGATGGCGTTGTAGGTTCTAAAAGGTTGTAATTAGGTCTTGTCTTCTTTTTGTTTGACCTAAAGAATTTAATTTCAAGGATATGAATGGATAGTAAAAATGTGATAGAAAAAAGTCTCAAAACATTGTCACTGTCAATATCGGTTCGACCAATAGCTTCATTGTCCTTTACCAATGAATAGTTTTACTTCTTACAAACTTAATTCATTCTGCAAACAAAAGTAAATAATAAAAGCACTTGTGTTTTACTTACCCAACGACTCAATGCCGTCAAATAAATTGTTCATGCGTAATTTTAACCCTCCAATGGCATACTTGACGTGAGCCCCAGTGACGTTGAAGAACACGAAATCATCTTTAGTATACGTTTTGACATCGCTTATAATATCAATAGTCATATTGGCTGTAAATGAAAGATATGTTTTTTAAATTGGGCCCTCGTTTTTCACCAGGATACATGGAATAATTATATTCTTAAATGTTCATTAAGAAATAAAACACAAACATTATTTTACGTACTTGGCTCAAACCAACAAATACCGCGCCCAACCAAAGGAATCAACAGTATTTTCCCTTTCAGGTCATATGTACCCTCTATCCTGATTTTTGGAACTCGTACTTTTGTGTGGAAATCGTAGGTTTTTCCGTTCACTCTGAAAATGAAAGAAAATAATACTTGTTAATTGTTGTGGAAATAATTTTATTTTATGACCTCATAAAAATGGCTCAAAATAACATGTATGTACTTCAATTGTATTGTGAAAAAGCGTTGCTTTTTTTGCTCCTGTGTAAAATGTATATTTTTCAATTGTTAGGAAACGGAATCTCAACACGTTTTTCTATTTGCAACATAATTTCAGGTAAATTCAGGTTTTCACATCAAGATTGTCTCGTTTTATTTTTTGCACCCGTCCAGTCATGCAAAGTCACAAAAGGATATTTATTACATTCATACAACGTTAATTCAAATAATGAACGAAAGGAATTGATTTAAAATTACGAGCTTACGAACTACGACTCGTTAGACAATCGATCCAGAAAACTACTACTACTCTACAATTTGTTCAACTTAGTCGATCAAACAGTCGTCTACGATACCAGGGTGTAATGAATTCGCAGCGTTCGTACTTACTGGCTTGACAATACTTCTGTCTTCCCAAACCCTGTAACAGTGACGTCATCTAGAGCAGCATTGACGTTCACAGGACCGTCACCTTGTAAAATCCTTATTTTTGGAATTTTCAAGGGATCTAAAGGCTCCATTCCAATATCTGGAAGACCTAAGGACAAGAATAATAATAGTTTCAGTACAATTAAAACAGATGTCGCTAGCTGTTTTGGCTAAATATATAACAAGAAATACCTCTAATATTTTGGATGTTAATAAATAATTTGTGCATTTCTTTTAATTTATAAACAATATTAAATGAAAGTAAATATCAAGCAGTATTTGATACCTCGTCGGCGTCACATGAGTATGGTGAAGAAATAGCGCTTTCGCTTTCCGCAAGTTATGTACAAATGTTTCGTAATTGAGGCTATGTGACTAGCCCAGTGGCTTGTGAATCTACCAACCCACTATCATGCTAGCTATTTAACAACACAGCAGAAAATGCATATTTTCTTTGTGTAAATTATGCGGCAAAGGAAATTAGGACAGTTAAAGTTCATACACACATATTAGGACAATAATTATATGGAGTGTTTGTGTACAATTCAGAGCTACTCTGTGACAATGATTGAACAACAAGTGAATATTTAAGAATGTTGTTGAAAATAAAATACCCAACTGAATAATCGAAAAGAAATGTTTAGTGAAACAAAATTACATGAAACAAAAGTAATTAATCATTTAATGGGCATACACAGTGCAAACGTTAACAAACGCGTGGGGGCACAATGTACTAGGAGCGCAGCGCCGAGAAGCGGCACACTATCGTGCACGGCGCGAAACACGAACAGCTGTGCGCAGTTGTGCAACGAACCAGGCACACAGAAAGCGTGCCAGCTACTTACGAAGTTGACTGGCTAACCGGTAACCATTCGTACCTAAATAACAACGTTCCACTCTAACCAATCAAAATTGTTGCGTCTGTTTTGGTAATTTAACTAATATATTGCAGCTACGGGCTACGGCTACTTGACTGTGTTTAGAGATGCTTTGATTGAGCAAGACAGGTTAACTATTTTTAGACTACGAACCGGTGGGTTAACAGTTGCACAAGATAAGATATGCAAATCGTAATGTAAATTAAAGATTGAAATATCGGTTCAGAATGTACTGAACTAAACCTATCCGATTCTATTGTTGCACCAGCTTCAACCAAAATAATACTGAAAAGATGTCAGGTCTGTAAAGGTTCATGAAGCTTCTATGATGTTATCTAAAAATATTGATTAAAAGCTGTTAAATATGATAATTACCTGGACCAAGAGCATTGAACAGTTGCTGCACGGCTTGCCGCGAGCAATCGTCGAAATCTGGATCGCTTTTGAAACATGTTTTCACGAAATCAGCTGAAATGAACATAAACAAACATAATATTAGGTCAGAATTAATTAAACATAACAAAGTTCAATCTACTGTCGAAATCGTGTCGAAAAATACAGATAAACCGAGGACATTCTAAATGACTATAACTTTCTGCCAACCTTGACATTGACATGAATTTAAATCTAGTTCAAGCAAGTTTTACTATGACATCTGTCAAGATTCTATGATTCATAGCAGTCGAGGGTTAACAATTAACAACATTGTTTGTTGCTATGGAGATAGACTGAACGAAAACAAAAGCCTTAAAACTTGATTGGAAAACAGGTAATGAAACAGTAAACAAAGAAAGCTCTAGGTAGGTAGACGAAGCAACATCAACATCTATGATAGACGGCAATATGAGGCTTTTCGGTTGATAGACCAACACAGCTTATAACTTCATGAATTATAAGGTATCTAAAATGTTATCGATGTTGAATAAAGTTTGTCAACATCAGACACTAGTTACTCCACAATACTAAATGGGATATTAGCTTAGATAAACATGGCTGCATTGCTACACCCAAGTTCCATTACACAACATTGAATTTATATTTTAATCCTAAGATCTACAAACTGGAATACATCGGAGGATATGGAGACATGGAGGCCTTTGCCCTGCAGTTGGAAGACGCAGACTAATTGAATGCATGCAAAAATTTCGATAGTTATGCACACAGAAGCACTAAATAGTTTTTAGGGTTTCGTAGCCAAATGGCAAAAAACGGAGGGTTCCGTTTTTTGCCATTTTGCTATGGGGTGTATTTGGTTATGGATTCGTCATATCTGTCTGTCTGTTTGTCTGTCCGTCCGTATGTCACAGCTACTTTTTTCCGAAACTTTAAGAACTATACAGTTGAAACTTGGTAAGTAGATGTATTCTGTGAACCGTATTAAGGTTTTCACACAAAAATAGAAAAAAAAACAATAAATTTTGGGGGTTCCCCATATTTAGGACTGAAACTCAATTTTTTTTTTCCATCAAACCCATACGTGTGAGTATCTATCGATAGGTCTTCAAAAATGATATTGAGGTTTCTAATATCATTTTTTTCTAAACTGAATAGTTTTGCGCGAGAGACACTTCCAAAGTGGTAAAATGTGTGTCCCTGTAACTTCTAAAATAAGAGAATGATAAAACTAAAAAAATATATGATGTACATTACCATACAAACTTCCACCGAAAATTGGTTTTCTTGAACGAGATCTAGTAAGTAGTTTTTTTTAATACGTCAGAAATCGTAAACCGCAATTTACCTTTTATTCAATCATCTCAAATATAAAAAAAAATATATAAAAATACACTATTATTAAAACATCGATCAAAGTTACAACGAACTACAAGAATAATATAAAAGTATATTATGTTACTTGCTGCTACGGAACCCTTCAAGGGCGAGTTCGACTCGCACTTGGCCGCTTTTTTTTTAATTTAGATACCAACCCTTGGCATATTGATTATGATTATCACAGATTTTAAAGTAAACCGACATTTTCTGCATACATACTGAAACGCAATTGGTACACAACAAGATAGATGAAATCACGTAAAACTGGCAGTTAAGCAGCAATATTTTAATGTAGTGTGGAAATAAATCTTTCTTGCTCCACACATTTTGTAAACAATATTAAACTACTTTTACGTTTGCGTCACAAATAAAATAAGGACTGTTCGTTACAAAAGAACTGCAATCGTTACTTCGGGAAAGTATAATTGCAGAAAAGGTGTTGATTAAACGGACTTAAAAAAAAGTCGCAATCGAGTATTGTCACCGCGACGCGATCTTTCCACTCGATAGCTTAGAAAATGCCGTAACGCTCCATGATATAACGGCCATAATCGATTTATGCAATACAGAACATTATGGAACGCAAAGAACCGGCACCGGGACTGTAAGATTATCACAGAAATAAAACGTTTTACACTGTATGTACTATGTAGGTCATCATATAAATTGGCACGATGCAATGTATCTATGCTGTATACAAAACACTTACGTTTCGTTTTAAAATATTCTCCTGTGGTACAGTGGAGCACTAATGTCACTATGAATAATTTAAACTCCATGTTTTGGTTCGGTATCCGTTGTGGTAGTAGAAGCTAGTCAGGATCGCCCCGAGCAGGCAGCTCGAGGTGGTGGTGTGATACTAAAGCCCCGCTCTGCGGGTCTCCACATGCCTCAAGAGTGCCACGAGGAGGGGGGCTATACGCAATTGTTAACTATGTAAATAAAGCTTAAACTTATCGTTGCTCAAGTTAATATTGCTAATAATGCATATAAAATTTGTAAGATTGCCTTTTTGTCAATTAGGACCTAGTTATGTCACAGACGTGAGAATGATGAATATTTGGTAATGAAAAATTTTGGACACAAATTTAAGGACATTGAGCTTGAAAGGTTGAAGAAAAATTAGGTAGGTAAAGCATTTAACTTCAGACATAGCAGGAAGCTTGGCCAAAGACATAATCTAGCATCCAATGAATATTTGCACGTTAATTAAGGAAATTCTAGTAAAGATACAGCTGAAATTAGACACAATAGATATTCTTACACAAGAGCCAGAGAAGCTATTGCTAGTACCGCAGTAATCAAGGAAATCAAGACGATTTCCTCAAAGACACGCACATAACTAGTTCAGGTTAAATAGACTAGTTGACTTGCAATTAAGAACTTACGTGTAGTAAGTAGTAAGTGTTACATTCGTTCCGTAACATCGATTCCCTCTTCTTCGACACGGCGAACGTTTGGTAATCGTGTGTACCTACGCAGACTTATTGTTATAGTATTGGCTAATTATATTGAATTTTACGGTTCCGAATTTATGTTTTATTGCCTTGTAATAACGTGTTCCTATATTATCTTTCTTTTGATTTCATGGTTAATTCCATTCGAAACTCTATTGAAATTTTCTATAATAAATGTTCTCTAGGATTTCGTACATTTATTTTCTATCTATCAATTTTATTCGAATAAAATTCTAAAACGCTGCTCGCAGTTCTGAGAAAAAATGCATAGAAAAATGTGGGGCATCTATTTTTGATTCACAAGCAGACATATTCAATATTGCGTTTTCATGTGTATCTATAGATTCGAAAGAGGTTGCGTGTCTGATTTTGTCACAGTCGATCGCGCGATGCTTTTCGTTCAAGTTCTTTGCACAACCTTACAACACATGTACAGACAAACCCTCTTGTGGTACCAGTGCTGATCGTACGATGACTTGCTTTATAATTTGCTCTTTGCTCTTGCGTTTGCGCAACCCTATGTTATTGCTAAATATTGATCGCATCGTTGGATATGTGAATCGCAAATGTGTCACGATGTCGTGATATTATTGCTTCTACCAGATCACCTTGAACTCTGATTATTACGGTGTCTAGATTATTATAATCTATTATGTTTAGATAAGACATAAATCCATTAACATATCTTTAATAAATATTATTATGCATGAATTTGTTATTGATTATATTTATATATATTTGATGTGATTTGTGCACATCAAATATATATAAATATATTATGAATTTTGCTTAAATGTTAGCAAGTTTTCCTTGATTTTGTTGAAGTGAAGTTACCTCCATGGTATATTACAAAAAAAAAAGCGCAATGATGCAACTCAGTGTCTCATAGACATGGCGATGATATTGCCAAGTACGTAAATCTTATATCATAAATTCATAACATACCGATGATGTAAACCATTATCTTATGGGAAAAGATCCATTATGATTATATTATGTCAGTAACCCGCGTCATACAAAAAAGTTTGAATAAAGTGGTATGGGAATATTGTAAATAGATATCAAATCTGTGCAAATCGTCCACCTACGCCCAATCCGAATATTTTATGATAGTATCTTGCCTATGTAAAACATGCGTAAGCTATAAGCCAGCCTTGAACCGCCCAAGAGCTTTCTGAAATCCAAAAATAGAACCGAAAGTATGTTTCTTGATCAATAAATTTTACACAAGCAGCATTTCGACAGCTGGTCAACAAGGCTCCTAATTCTAGCAAAACTAGCAAATCTCTTGTTACGTCTCATTCATTTTCTGCAGACGATGTACCGTCTAGTGAAGCTAAAAATTAAATAGACAACGACATAACAGACATTTGACCTCAAGCTGTAGAATGATGCAAAGGGACAAACATGACATCTAGCAACGCAACAAGATACGTGGTACAAAAACAAAATGAACGACGAAGAAAAAAAGAGAAAGGTATTAATGATTTTTATTTGATATTCTCTAACCAGAATGTCATCACGATACATTATTGCTTTAACTGCTCATAAACAACCTCCAGCCCACGATCTAGATACATCAGCACTTCACATGATTTTAAGTTTATTTTTGTCTGGAAGATTTCTTAAGAGTTTTATAATAATTCTTGATGTTGTCCTCGCGGTCGCTGTACGACTTTGACCCGTAAGTGGGATGCAATCGGTGCAGTTTAGTCAACGACTGGTGTACAACACGTAGTACCAGTTACACGGACACTAGATATCTAGAGGAGGTCGTTGAGAAATAATAGTACTGATCATACCATAAGCGGTAAGGTAATCGTTGTACGTGTTTGAATTTGCTCTGCTTGCGTGCAAGAAATTATAAGCACTGATTTAGCAAAATAGCTCTAAACATTTTCAGGACATAAAATCAGACGTGCACACGATGTTTATTTTGTCAGATATAATGACACAAAAAGGCAGTCACTTTATGCACAACACTGGCATTCAGCTGGATCGGGTTAGACTGGATGCCTTTTTTTGTAGTCTAATGCCAACATAGTAAAGGAAAAGGCTAGGCAGATGATAAGGACGATGATAAGAAATCAAAATCTAAACTTATACTATCACTTACGGGATATCTTCCATGAATATGATCGTGGCGCTTGCAACAGTGCAGCGTTGAAATATCGGGAGGTCATAATAATGAACAATCACGGAAGATATCCCGTAAGTGACAGTATAAGTTTAGTTTTAAACCGTGAAAAGAAATAAGAAAATAGGTTTATTTGGCACATATGCCACAAGTGCACACAAGGATCCGAGCCACAAATACCTATGAAGGAAAATAGCTGAAAACATTTCATTCTATTATTTATTCTTTGTTTTTTGACAAAAGATTTATTTCATACTTGACCATTAATTAGAGTACATACCTACTTTAAGTGTTTATTTGTATCAAATGCTTTAGCCAAATTTATCATTAGAAACATTTACAAAAAACAAAATTAAGTCTGACGCAGTTCAAAGAACCATAGAATTAAATATTTCTAATCATTTTCTATTTAAATTCAGTAATACTGAACACTACAATCGGACAAAACACGGTTGAAATGAATAGGGGCGCTAAAAGAGACTTCACACTGAATAAGAGGAGGCTTATTTGAGAGCTGGGTTTACTTGGCAAACTATTATGCAATAATATCTGATTTTGCAAAACCAACCAGTTTCTGTCAAAACTATCTTTTTAATGGACTCTTGGTTAGACACATAAACCACTTAGCCAATGCTAAATTCCAAAATGGTAATACTATGACAACCGATTTCCACACAACTTTTTCTTCACCGTTGCCGTCTTTGTACCCACTTTTTTTAACCCATTCGAGTACTAATATTGAAAATCATAGAATTTAGCTTTGTTCCCTGTTCAGAGAAACAAACATTACCCGTGTAAGGTAAAACTATATTGCTGTTGTTGGCAAGTCTTACTTGCGCAACGCAATCGAAAAATCTTGAAATAGAAATTTCTAATGAGGCACTGTTGTCAAGAGAATTTCCCGGTTAGTGTAAAACTCTTCTTCATGTACAACGTAACGCTTTTTATAACCGAATCTAAAACACGCAGAAAGTTGAACTTTTGCCAAATTACTCGAAACATTGTTCTTACTTTGTAATAATTATCACACTTTAACTAAAATTTTGGCGTGTTGATTGCGTATACCCTTGACCTTGACGCAATGTCTCGTAATTATAAGTAATTAGTCTACGAATATAATATGTAATGTCAAGGTGTCGTGTGTCGTGAGGATAAATCCGACGGTGTCTTCGGATCTTGGCTGTTTATCAAGATAAACAATCTTCATAGTAACGTCGAACCCACGCTCGGATGATGGAACTGCTCTTTCTGGAACACTAGCAAACTGATGTAATAATTTATTTATTCTATAGTTCTACAGAAGCCAGTCAAATTAATGTTTGTGGTACAAATAACAAGACGGCAGACGCTACTGTAAACTTTGCAGTTAGCACGCCTGTCCGCAGATGATTTACCGGGGACTAGGTTATCAGTGGATAGAAGAGTTAACTACATTTTTACATGACTGGAGAGTGGCATGTGAAAACATTCGTAGTACTTTTCTTCAATGTGCTATATACCCAATTTAATGGCACCTATCTTCAAGTACCTAATATAAATCAACCAGATCTAATTGCTGTTCCCAGTACTACCCAGTTATTCGTAAATCCTTTTGCTGAATCAATTGCACCAAGTCATTAGGTATCACCCTAAGTGATGTCGTCGTCATTCACTATCATATCGTCTTTCACAACATCCCGTAGCTTTTTGGCTTGCTTCACTAGATGTTTCCAAGCAAAAACAAATAATGACCTCATTTTTTTATTTTATCACAATTGTAGAACACTTAACCTACTAATGTTCTTGCTGCTACAACTTGCAAAGCCGCAAACATAAAATGCATGGAACTATGATGTTGTTATTTCTGAAGACAAAGTATTTGCTGAAGATGGGCACAACAAAACACTATGTTTGCATAGATTTAAGAATGAATAGGTTGAACGACCTCCTTGTGTCTTTGAGTTAAAATAATAATAATTTAAATAGCGCACCGCTCTGGCGTAGCGTCGTAAATTATATTGCGAAGAGAGACATTGGATTGCGGGATTTCGTAGAAAATTCTATGGGCTAGTTTATTTTTCTCGATTTTACTGGGAGTTGTGCGTAACAAACAAACAGAATTGACGAAACGTAAATTATGAGTGTAGAAACAAGCAATAATATTATGCCTTGCGGAAGACCTAGTGTAAATCTTGGATAAAAAGAAAACTTTCAAATACAACAATGACTCAAAGGGAGAAAACTGCTTTAATCACCTGTGATGTATGATGACATTGACATCAATAACTCATTCATAGTAAAACATCACGCCTGATTTCCCGAAAGGTAAGGCAGAGGTGTAGGTACCTGTATAAGTATACAGAACACCCATATTTAACCAGTAATTTAATTACTGTAAGAGTTGAGTCGATCCCAACATATTATAGTTCTGTAAAGGCTAGGGCAGATGACGATGATGCAGTTCTATGTAATAAAAGGCGGGCCAAGAGCTAATTGTAATCAACGGGGCCAATATCCGGACTCCGTAATGTTAGGTACTGAGAAATTTCTGAAGGAAAAACTCATTTCTAATCTCTATCTGTGTCAACATCTTAACTCTTTCACAGATGATAAAAGAGAAACGAAAATAAAAACACATATCTGCACACAAAAATAGTTGCCGGATGAAAAGCTTCATAAATTAACAATCTGTTAGAAATTAGTTTAGAAACCACAAATCCAACAACTTTAATGTATTATTTAAAATGTTGAAATATTTAACCACCTAGCACAATCCTAGACAGACTAAGATTGAGATGAGTAAATGTAATGTCTAAGTTCACATTCCGTTTCGAAAGTTTGAGAATCAAAATTAAATCTTTTACTATGGCTAGTCATCATTACCTTCTTGCCCTTGTCCCATTCTACTCGGGGTCGGCGCAACACGTTTTCTTCTTACATTCTACCCTGTCAGACGTCACGGCATCATTTACTCCTTTCTCTCTTATTTCATACGTCACACAATCTATCCATATTTTCTTTGTCCTCGTATCATCATAATCAAGTAATGGATAAGAATGATTAATTGATTCCGATACAGACCTACTTCTGGTTATCATTAATTATCATGATCCTTATCAGTCATGAAGCTATCAATTTTTTTTTAAATTACGACGGTTTAGAAACAGTTTACTGGCACTGCCGATGAATGATCTTTTGTTACTACTATTATAAAGATTATAGATATTAAATGCATTAATGTAAATGTATATACAAGGTGTCGTCGGACCCTCCCCGAAGCAACCAAGTATTCTGTTTATCAAACTATGCAAAAACTATTGCTGTGAAACGTACGACACTGTTTTTGGGGTGAAAGATCACGTTTTACGGTAGGGCTCAATGTAACACGCTCAAAACGTTGTGCTGATGGATGCATTGAATAGTATGGGGGACCTATAGGTATTTAAAGTAAAGTTACAACATTAAAAAATTGTATTTCAAAAAAAGTTGTGAAAAAGTTTGACCCGCAATATCTCCGTAACTAGAATGTTCCCTGGTGAGCTATTTCGCATTATTGCGCATAAATATTAAACAGATAATTCCAAGATCTCCTTAGCCATTTGAAATTAATGATGAAATCCTTTATATAATGCGAAGTGTAGAAGGAACAATTCAGTTATAGGACATATTCTGTGGCCTACGAGTTGTCACGTTCATGATTATGCTGTGGAAATAAAATGGCTAAAAGGAGGGACCCATTAGACCTACTAAGATAGATGATCCATGATTTCTATACCTGTACGTAAGAAGAAGACATAATATATTGAGCCATAGAGACAGGAAAGTGGGAAGAACCAAGCTACAGTGTGACGTATAATGTATGTTCTGTTGTTAAACTTGATAACATACTAAGTCTGTCCCAATTCTGACACTTACTTTGACAAAAAATATTAAACAGAGTAAATAAACAGTTAAAACAAGAACTGGGTGGTTTACCCTGATCCTAATTTTACACTTAAAAGCAAATGCACAAATTATTTTATTTATTTGTAACCCAATAATTCTGCAACCTGTCAACTAAGAAATTTGGCACATGTGCAGTGTCTGTGATGGATCGGATTTGAGGTAATAATTCATAACAAGTCATAAAGATGTCATAAAATGGAGAAATCCGTCACTAATAAATTGTAACACATTGTAAACTATCTCGTTTGCTCTTTCAGTGACAGTAAGCTCCACAGTGATCTCAAAACCTAAATTAGATTTAGTATCATCATCCTTTTTTCCGTCAGTCTTATCAATGTTGAGTTTTTATCTAGTGTCTGTTAGACTACTCGCAATTCCGGTGGTTTTGGTAACTTTTTCGCTATTTAGTTTTAGGTGTCATTAACCTTTTGCATCTGCTTTAACCTTTGCACATCCATGCTTGGGCCAGTTTAAGTTTAAGCAGACGCAGCCAAATACCAGCAATTTACATAGAGCGACTTTCTTCGTCTACCTCCACAATCTAATTACTGGTTTTAGGTGTCATGTCATCATTGATATCTTCACCATTGGGCTGCTGCTCTTCCTACAGATCCTTGCAGTAGTCCCAACCACCACTATGTTGGCTAGTGGTCATTCATACTCTGTTTCTTTCAAATTACAGGGTTCAATTACAATTAAAACAAAACCGATACTTACAAACGATGTTTATTAGATAAGAGTTAAATATTTACAATTAAATATTGGTAAAAAATACTTAACGAAAATAGCGATGTTAGGAGTTACATTAGGTACTTACTAATTAAGTAATAATTTAAAACTATCACACAATCTTTGACGTTGTTAAGCACTGCAGACATTGACTTAGAAGAGAGTACAAATCATGTAATTTCGACCTTCATTTGACATACATAAAAATACTGTTTTACACCGAATAGTTCGGCTGGTCTCATTGGCAAGCATGTAGGAAAGTAGCGATGAGTTGTTGATGATTTACATATGGCGGGTGTTGCCGAAACCGCCATGCCCGGACTGAGACGCTCCCTTGTTGAAGCCCATCTGTAGGTTAAGTTCACTCTCGTGAGCACGAAGTTGCTCCTCAGTGAAGGTACGTTCGTTCTTGTCTGCCATCTTGGGTCCTAGCTGAGGACCGGTCCATTCGGGGTGCTTTTGAGTCTAGAATAAAATCACGGGACAGTTATATATGTATAATGAAAGAAACATCCGTTTGATTGTCGAGTGTTAAGAAGATACTTACGATTCTGCCCAAAGCGTACAGGCAAAGTGTCACTTGAGGAATGTTACGCCTCTCGAACAGGTCAGCAGTTTGGAAGATTTCTTCTTCTGGCACTCCGTATTTTTTGATGGCAGCTTGGAACCTGAAAATAGATAAAACACATTTTAAAATAATTGTAACCACAACAACACTAAGAAATATTTTCTGTGCAAACGTTACTTTGAAAAATGATTGTTACATTTTGGCAGCACCGCAGCAGACTCTAATAGTTTTTTGTTTACGTTCTAGTCAATGTGTAATACGTTTTTCAACTATACCTCTGAATGTTCTCCATAAGCTGGAAGTTGGTTCCTCTCTCCTGAATCTTCTTGACTGACCCTGGAGACAGTTTGTTGATGAGCTTGCAGAGAACGATGCCGTCCTTCAGGTAATCTTCGTAGGCGGCTTTGGTGACGGGTTCGCCAAGGACAGCACTGATCCAGTTCAGCACTTCCTGCTCCTGATCCTTGTTCCTGGGCTGGAAAGATACATCAATGTTATTATAATGAACGCCATCATCATCATCCGTAGCCTGACTTCACATTGCAAGCCCCTTTTTGCTTAATCTAATAACTAATCTAACTAATCTCCACGTCCTATTGGCAGCCTTATCCAGACATTAAACATATCAGGTTTCATGCTGGAGCGGAAACTTCCCGAAATTTTGTAGAAGAAAATGTTAGTTTCATGAAATAGCATTGCTGTTTACTACCGAAACCCATAAATTACGTGAAAAAAATCGAAACTTGCAAGTTTCGAACGGTAAAACACTCGCTCCAGTGCCAAGTCGTTTGATGGCGTACGCGCAGACTCCAGCATCACCTCCGAAAATAGCCTCGTTTACGAAACAGATCGCTGTTATCCCATACTGATGGGACGGGTTACATCTGGAAAGCTTTTAAGAGTAACCTAAAGGAGGTTAAAGATATGATGGGTGGATCGCAGCTGCGCGCGCGCTCCTCATTAATCTAAAGTATTCTAAAACTATTGACGTCATCAAACACTCGCTACTGTATGTTATTTTAATGTACTTTTGTTAAACAAACTTTTTTGATGCTCACTTTGTTTTGTTTCTGAGTAAATAAATTATTCGATGTATGAAGTGTAGGGCGTTAAATTACTGTCAGTTATGAACTTATTATTGAGTACTTTGTGAATGAAAAGTGTATGAAAGTAGGATGAATTCGAGGAACTATTGAGATGCTGTTTTAAATTAATGAATAATGACCGAAGAAAAGTCAACATCACAAAATAAACAAAGTTTAAAAAAAAAGTGAAGTGAAAAGAATGTTAGAAATGAGTACTTAGTGTGAAAGAGATAATTAAGTAACTGGTAATTAGCGAGAAAATGTATTAGTGTAAAGTAAAAATAGCATAGTGTTGCCAAGTAATACGTACTGCCATATTACTATATGTCACAAAACTTTTTAGTAAAACACTTGACTTTCTGAACGAGCTTTCGCCTCGAACTCGACTAGTTGACTGTAAGGCAGTGCAATCCGCCCGCCCAAGCCGGCAGCGTGCGGGGGCGGGCGGAGTGAACACTAACTCTTGAACTACGTACATAACATACGTAAATATATGATGTCAGTGTTATTTACATCATTTGGAGATGGAACCGGTGAATAAAAGATGATTATAAACCCTTTCATTCATGAGGTCGACCCACGGGTGTAACTAATTCTTTTACATGTCGACGTTTTGTTATATTGTCTGTGGTAGTCAATTGTTTTTTTTTTGTGGGAAAGCCGGTTTATAATTTACATCTGTTGTTAATGTAAACAAACTGTTATATAAAGTACCTTAGTGATGAAGGGTATTTGATTAAAGAATTAAGTGAATTCAGGCAGATTCTTTGTGAATATTTATTTTAGAGGGTTTTACTCGAGTAAGTTTTGGGAAGATGATTTGATAATATTTTATATCGGTACGAAAAATATATTTACATGGGCAGTAGTAGTTAATTTCAATTTACCAAAAATATATTTAATGATGAGGATTCAAGGCTTTAACTCCACTTATTAAATAAAATGTTTGTAAACGCACCTACGAAACAGGAGAAATTCCTAGTGTGGATTGCCCCGTTTTATAATAATAGAATTAAAAAAAACAAATGGTTCAAGCGTCAATAAACTATCTGTTTTTGACACTTTTTTTAGTCAAATCTGTTAAAAACACAGTCGACAGACCACTGCCTGGACCTCACATCAACATCATCATCATCTGCCTAGCCTTTTTGGGTTCGCCTTCCAGTCTAACCGGATGCAGCGGAATACCAGTATTTTACATAGAACGACTACCCATGTGACATCCATAACCCAGCTAGTACTGGGTAATACGATACCCTTGGTATGACTGGTTGTCAGACTTTTGAGCCACTGACTACCTCAGTTAGGCCTCGTATGTTATTTGAATAATTAAAGATAACATATTTTATTATGAATATTATAAGTTGAGGTTCATTAATTTAAAATTTTAGGACAACCGGACATAGTAGAGACATGATTTACTTCCAGAAACCCAGCTAATAATGTTATTAAAATATAATATTTTGTAACAGGATGACATAGCCGATAAATAACGAGGAAATAAACAGCTGTTTTCCATTTGTTGTTTTTTAAATATTTTTTATAAAGTGAGACGAAATAGAGTGGTAGTAAACTTTTAATTTTATTTAGTTCATTAGGTAAGTATTTTGATTAAGAATGACATATTTAACTACAGTTAAACCAAGAAGTGTATGCGCTTCGGTAATATTGGGGTCCGGACTAGCACGAACTAACACCCAAAGTAGCAAAACTTTTGTCCTACCGCTCTTTGCACCTACCATACGTATTAATATGATGGTTACTGAGTTGATAGAGAGAAAAAATTATAAAAAAGCACCGTTAGGCCGTCACTCAAATGTATTGAAAACATTTTTGAATTTGCATAGAGTTGTTAACTTATAATGTTGTAATCATGGTAATAAATACGAAAAAGACAAGTTCTTCCGTGGTAGTTATCAATCTTTGTTACATACGAATATGATCATTGCGCATCATATTTCTATGAAGATGGACGATGCTTTCAAGAGCGCATAGTTTTCCTTGCAGGTTTTACGATGGCGCCCTTAATTTGAGTATCGTACTTTAATGAAATTAGTAAAATTGCGAATTCATACACCTTCTATATATCATAAGCTATGTACATAATTGTGCCTTTGCCTGTCCTACTTTGTTATTTATTCGTGCAAAACAAGTAATTTTCTGTGATTTTGAAATGTTCCTACGTAACTATTTCAATGATGATTATTCATTGTACACAAGGAAAATTTTTCGTGACAAACAAAACAGATTTCTACGAAAAATATATTTTGAACTGATCTATCATTATTTTCCTAATGAGAATCAATCAGATGCCAATCTGTACTTATATTAAGATAGTGAACGTCAGTTATTGTTTACTGAAAAAAATGTTGATGTGCACATCAAGCTACCCGAAACTGTCAAATTTTCCCAATCAACCTTGAATACTTTAGCGATAAAGTTGAAAATCTATTAAAGTTTGACAGATTGTAGTAGCTTGTTAGTCTGGCGTCTGTACAAACTTTGTATTAAGGTAGTGATAGTTACTAGAGAGTGAGCCTCCATCTAGACAGTCTGTGTATTGGGGCTCTGTTTTTCTTTCTGAAAATAGTTTGTAAGCTCATGATCTGCGAGTGTTTTACTCACATAGATATTTCGCAAAAAGGGTTAATAAGTTTCACAAACTATTGAAATGTCAATATTTATCAATAAAATATGTAAGTAGGTATATCAGAGAAATATCACAAAGCAATAATTACATAGACTTGTTAGTAAGTAATTGAATATTGGCGCTTGGCTTAGCTTATTTTCAGAATTTATTGATTTGTGCATGTGCATGTGCATCCATCATCATCACCAGCACAATGTTTTGAGTACTTTTCATTGAGTGTTACCGTAAAACGTCATTTTTTTCCCGAAAAAAGTCCTTTTCCAGCAATAATTTTTGCGTAAAGTTAGTGTTCAAATGTTCAATAGTTTTATTTTTTTAAACATATTTGACACGACGCTGTAACTTTTGAGTATAGTAATAGAAAGAAAATATAATAGAGAATTGCATAATATAAATAATACATAAGTAGGTACAATTACACACAAGAGATGTTACAAATGGCTGAAAATGTTACCTAAAACTAGTTAACGTAGTGTTGTTGCTAGTGATCCACAAACCAGATAGTTAATAGTCTAATGGAAGCTAATGGACGATAGGCATAACAGTGTAATTCTTTCATATTAAATTCTCAAATAGTTTAAATACTTTCAGATTAAGAGAAAGCAAAATGTACGAGTAGTGCCGTGTGGCTAAGATAGTATAAATAAAGAGCTTAGATTCAAAACAGCTGTGAAATACATAATGTAAGGCGCATGTATGCGTTTAATACCGCATATAAAATTAGATCACTCTTTACGATTGACGATGAGGTTTTAATTTTAGTTTGAACTGACGTCACGTTTTTACGTCAATCGTTTGTGGAGATCCTGTTTCGAACTTTGATGTGTGGTGAATGATGTTAAATGAAAAATGTAGTTATGTACCAATGCGCTGTATGCCTTTGTGAAATCGAGATAAGAGTAAGTAAGTAATTTCGTACATTTCTCATGATTTGAGCAATACGAATTAAAAGCTATGATTTGTGGATTTCATTATTTATTCGGCTGAGAATGATATGCGCATTGTTGGGAGGTTATTGTACTCCTTGAGTTGTTTTAACTTTTATTTTCAATTTTGTCATGTAAAAAGTTATGAAATAGCGATGTTCATCTTTACTTTTTCAAAGAAAATAAACCGTTGCCCTTCGGTTTTCGTGGAAAATAAATAGAATGTGGTCTGGGGGGTTTTTATGACGACTTAAAGTAGGAGTAATTCAGTGTGGGAAAGAGATGGCGCTAGTCGACCTGTATAGCTCTGTCTCTTTCTCTCATGGTAGGCCACCTGGAGTGCCTAATTATCTGCCATTTGTCAATTGTCGGATGCTGTCAATCCAACTGCGGAAAAGCGCTGTCCATATCTAATTGGTGTCCAACTGTGTGGAGCGTAGGTATGAACTTCCCAATATTCATAATCTCATGAGTGGTACATTACCATCAAGATCTGATTCATACATGCATTCTAGGGTGTAAAGAACATCGATACCTACCTACATAAACATAAATGATGATTCGCTGATTTTTAATTAATAACCGGCGTAAAATTTCATAGCACTGAATAGGTACATGGTAAAAGGGCTTAGAAGATTTTTGAAATAGTGGCCACTCATAAAACTTACATTAATCGATAGCTGGCATCAATACAAACAAGTTTTGTATGAGACAAAAGGCTCTAAAGTGTCACGTTTCCGAGTTATGAGCTATCAAAATTTTGACGCTTTAGAAGATTTTGATTAGATGGATTTTTCATACAATAGGTACTTGTTTGTATTGATGCTAGCTATCATCGATTGATATAGGCTGTATGCATAACCGCAACTTAAAAAAAAAATGGCGGTAATTACGCAGGCCATTTAATTCGTTGGCCATTTCGGCCGTTTTATTCGTTTGTTTGTGTCACGATGCACACAAAATATTTTCCACTTCATTTAAATTTACCTACTTAAGCTGAATTTGACTTAAAATTAATTTGAAACCTGAACAAGGCAATAGCTAAAACTGTTCATAATACTGAAAATGTAAACACAAGCAGTCTTATTCTAGACAGACATAACAATCAGTCAACGGACATAACACAAATGAAACTAATAACTCCGATCTCACCTGCCTCCCTAGTCTAAACATAGATGATTTACAGCCGCTTGACCGCACATCGCCACTATAGTGGTCATAGTGCCGCGTCGCCATATTATTGCTTCTACCTTAATTCCTCTGTGTTTAGGATCGGTTTTCTCTTTTCTACTTGAACTATCGCGAATAAACGCCTTAAAAAAATGCAACACTGGCCGTCATAAAGTCTCAAGTCTGTGGTTATGAAATTAATCTGGTCAAAGTCAGTCAATGAATTCGCGACGCCACGAATTTTAGTTGTTGAAGACTAAAATAATATTTTTGCTAACGGGTGAGTATTTTTGAGTAAATTACTGATATAATGGTTAATTATAATATTAGACCAGGGTCGATAATTTTTAAAACCAAAAAAAATAATAGTAGGATGAAACCCATTAGAAAAGGAGGGGAATATTATAAAAATGAAAGGAAAAATAATTTACGGGCGATCTGAGGTCGGGAAGGGGATGGGGGTGAGTTTTTAAGGGTAAAAAACGGTTTTTCTCGATTTCCGGAAAAATTAAAAGTCCTATCGAAAAAAGTCAAATGGCAAAGTTGTAGGTAATAAAAAGAGCTAAAACTTTTGCATTTACAATTTTTTCACATAACCTCAAAAGCTATGTGAAAAATTCAAAAAACCAAGTTTTTGGTTTTTTATTTTTATCTTTTACAAAAATTTGTTTTTTTTAACGAAATTTGGTGAAAACTTACCTTTTTATGTCCCAAATACGCTGTAATTTATTTGATTAAAAGTATTTATTTTTTCACCTCATTTTGAATTAATATCGAAAAAGCAGCCTAATTTTCAATCGAAAATTCACCCGTCAAAATATCGGCTTTTTTTCAAAAGTTGGTATGGTTTCTGTTCGTTGAAATCTCTACTTTCCGATGGTGAAAAAAAATATATATGTTACTACAGTAAATCTTCTCAGAAAATGCTAAAAATCGAAAAAAACTCGAATTCAATTTTTTTTTTAAGTTATTATAAATAATTTTGAGCTATTTATTAAAATTTACACTTTAATTACTCGAAAAACGTTAGATTACATGCTACATTAATAAAAAAAAATTGAAAATCAAAATGTACTACTATAATTAACAAACAAAATTAAGTTAGTAAAATTAATATTTAATAAGACATCTACAATATTTGGAGAAAGTTGTCGAATCTTTTTTAAATTATATGCGTAGGTGCCTATTTACTTATAACTATTTTAAGATATATTATATACCTGAGTGACCTACGCAAAATTGTAGCCCATCAAAAGTTATTTCATGGAGAAGTGGGGAAGGGGCTAGGCGGGTCTGGGTCTTACTACATACATACCTACTATTTCGTAACAGCTGTTACAACCGTTAGCCTAGCCAGTATTCGAAATCCAGTACAGTATACAACATCTTTTATAAAAATACACGTGCACGCTGAGTTTCTTGAAGATAATTGTGACAAGTTTACTTAAAAAAAAAAAAGTTTTCGAATCTGCATAGGAAGGTAAATACCTACTATCTCTATTTTTATCTGTATCAATCAACTCAAACATTAAAATAGTAATATTTTCTTTAAAAAATAGTATGCTTAACGTAACATAACCTAACGATTAAAATTAAATGATATATTAGTACAAGATTAAAAAATAATAATCTTAATTTTGCACAAACAAATTTAGTTAATCCCATGAAAAAAAAATATATTTCAAAATACATAAAAAATATATTAAAAATCTATAAAAATATACGAAATATATATTTTTTTATATTTTTAGCTATGTTTTTTATGTCTTTTAAGATATATTTTGAATGTATCTAAAATGTATTTAAAATATATTCAAATATACATGATTTTTTAAAGTAAACTTGTCACAATTATCTTCAAGAAACTCAGCGTGCACGTGTATTTTTATAAACGACGTTGTATACTGTACTGTATTTCGAATACTGGCTAGGCTAACGGTTGTAACAGCTGTTACGAAATAGTAGGTATGTATGTAGTAAGACCCAGACCCGCCTAGCCCCTTCCCCACTTCTCCATGAAATACCTTTTGATGGGCTACAATTTTTCGTAGGTCACTCAGGTATATAATTTATCTTAAAATAGTTATACATAGGCATCTACGCATATAATTTAAATAAGATCCGACAACTTTCTCTAAATATTGTAGATGTCTTATTAAATATTAATTTTATTAACTTATTTGTTTGTTAATTATAGTAGTATATTTTGATTTGCAAATTTTTTTTATTAATGTAGCATGTAATCTAACGTTTTTCGAGTAATTAAAGTGTAAATTTTAATAAATAGCTCAAAATTATTTAAAATAATAAAAAAAAAATCGAATTCGAGTTTTTTTCGATTTTTTGCATTTTCTGAGAAGATTTACTATAGTAACATATATATTTTTTTTCACCATCGGAAAGTAGAGATTTCAACGAACAGAAACCATACCAACTTTTTGAAAAAAGCCGATATTTTGACGGGTGAATTTTCGATTGAAAATTAGGCTGCTTTTTCGATATTAATTCAAAATGAGGTGAAAAAATAAATATTTTTAATCAAATAAATTACAGCGTATTTGGGACATAAAAAGGTAAGTTTTCACCAAATTTCGTTAAAAAAAACAAATTTTTGTAAAAGATAAAAATAAAAAACCAAAAACTTGGTTTTTTGAATTTTTCACATAGCTTTTGAGGTTATGTGAAAAAATTGTAAATGCAAAAGTTTTAGCTCTTTTTATTACCTACAACTTTGCCATTTGACTTTTTTCGATAGGACTTTTAATTTTTCCGGAAATCGAGAAAAACCGTTTTTTACCCTTAAAAACTCACCCCCACCCCCTTCCCGACCTCAGATCGCCCGTAAATTATTTTTCCTTTCATTTTTATAATATTCCCCTCCTTTTCTAATGGGTTGCATCCTACTATTTTTTTTTTTCACTTTTTATTATTTTTAAAGGCTTCTACCCTGGTCTATATAGGTAATGTGTGTGCAACGGGGTTTTACCCAGAGGTAAGTATATTTCAAATTCTGTGTGATTTACGGTGCCGTGTAAGTCGCAATGGACTTTTGTCGGAATGATTTCGTAGTGTTTTTGATAATTTTGACGAATTCTGTGTAAAAAGTAACAACTATCGCATTGAATAGTTACTCGATAATAGTTTTCAAGCAAAACATATACGCAATCGACAAAATTATGATAAGATTCAGTTTTTGTTCAACGGTTCGGCGAAAAACCTAAAGTCAAATGGCCGCCACCGTAAAGCTAGGATCATAACGGTCATCGGACGATATTTTTTTCTTGTTTTGTTGTTTTTTATTAATTACTTATTTTGAACTGTTTGTTTTGAAGATGTTGTTGGAATGTTTTTTGAAGATTTTTTTTTTGTTTTTTCTTTTTTTTGCTTACTTTAATTGCTTTCAATTTAGAAATGGGTGATGATAAAAGAAATGGTGAAGGTCGTCGGCGTCCACGCGGCACGCGTGGGAGTAGTAGAAGGCGCGTACGCGGAAGCCGACCTCCCTGGAGTTCAGCGAACTGTTTGTGCTTTTTTCTGTTTTTTATTTATTTATTATATTTGGTTAACCTTCGGTATGCCTGGTGGTAAAAAGTTACACGGTTTGCCTGGTGGGTTTATCAGACCCGGATTTTTAGCTTTTAATTGCCCAAATATTCATTGATAAATAAGTTATTAAAATGTTTTAATATGTTTACTAGAGGTGTATGTTAGGTAATAAAATAAAGAAATAATGCAAATCAACAACTTTTAATAATTATTTTTGTAATTAAACTTAGGTAGTGTTTTTACAAAGTTTTTAATTTCGCTACTCTTATAACACACTTTGTGATGTTGAGGTGTGTGTGGTGTGACAAGAATGGATAAAGTAAGGAACGAGTATATTAGAGGAAGTTTAAAAGTTGCGCCAGTTACAGAAAAGTTGAAAGGGAATCGACTGTCTTGGTATGGACATGTGATGAGGAGGGACGAATCGCATGTGACTAAAAGAGTGATGAATATAAACGTTGATGGATGGAGAGGGAGAGGAAGACCAAAGAAACGATGGATGGATTGTGTGAGGAATGATATGAAAGATAAAGAAGTAAATGATAGCATGACGGTTGACAGAGGAGAATGGAAGAAAAAAACGTGTTGCGCCGACCCCAAATAACATGGGACAAGGGCAGGAAGATGATGACTCTTATAACACACTTTATTTATTAAAATCTAAAGAGATCCCAAACTATATAAAAACCAGACTATATAAAAATATAAGGCACTTCTATGTACTTCTAAATAATTAAAAAATATTCAGTCTTCATCACTTCTCTCATTATTTTCCAGGGCTCTGGTTTGAAAGCAAATTGCACATTGGAAAATGGCATGATCCAGACATAAATGACTCTTACAGGTCTCACAAATGTATTGCGTTTTGCGATCTTTCTTGACTGGGCACGCCAACCAAATCCAAACCAAATCCTCCCACCAAAGGGAGGGGGGGGGGGTGGGAGGGGTTGGTTTGGTTTGGTTTGGGGGTTTTGGTTGGTGGTTTTTGGCACGCTCATTTCAGAATCGGACACACTTTCTTCCGTAACAGCCCCTCCAAAATCATTGTTTTCTGCCTCCGAATCAGATGCCTCGCTTCCATGACTCACATGATCGGACTCTTCTCCACTTGAGTTGAAAATTACGTCATCTTCTTCAGCCGCGTCGAGTAATAAATTACTAATATCATCATCGCAGAGATGGCTCCCCATTTTGAAACTAAAATAATGTAAAAAATATTATATTGAAATCCGAAAAATAACTTCAATTTCCAAAAACACACAACAAATACTTACATAAAAACGTCACGTCGTATGCCTGGTCGGGTCCGTGGGACCCGCGCGAACTATACGCACGTCTTACTACCACGGGAGCGCACTCTGGACTGAGGTAGCGGGCGGCGGGCGTCTAGCAATTCATAACGGCCAGCTACTAAGTGCGGTTAGGCGCGAAATTCGAATTTGAAAGAAATACAATGGTTTAGGTACACAGGTGGGTCTGACGGACTAGGGGTCGCAATACCGGTCCCTCTCTCCGAAACCGGTATTTTCGGTATTGAGTCTAGGAGAATACCGGGATTCCGGTATTTCCGGGATTTTCGACATTTAGAGAAATTATATTCATTTTAATAGTTTTTCTTTCCGTTTAAGTCATTATAATATAGTGAAATCTCTAATTTTTTGTTAAACTATTTGCCCCCAACAATTTGCAACTGATGAAGCTACTGAAGGTAACAAAAGAAGGTTTCAGTAGCCCCATCAGGATTATCCAGGATGGAATTTGGTGTGGACAAAATCTGCAGTCATGCATGTGAAGCGAGGGGAGATTATGGAATCCGTGGGAACTCAACTCTCGGATTCCATACACCTTAGATCCCTCTCCTCAACAGAAAGCCACAAGTATTTGGGTATGTCGGAAGCATTAGGCATCAATACTGTCGACATGAAACAATCGTTATGGGAGCGCTTCTTTAGCCGCCTGAATAATGTGCTAAACAGTCTTTTGTCAGGCGGAAACAAGGTGCGCGCCTTTAACGGTTGGGTCATGCCGTTTTTGATGGATTCTTTCGGCTCAAATGGACTCAGACGGAACTTGATGCCCTGGAGAGGAGGGTCCGCGCACTGCTGACCGCAAATCGAATGCATCACCCCACAGTCGTCGGTGATGAGACTGTATATCCCGCGGAAGTGCGGGGGTCGTGGCTTCTTAAATGCTAAGACCCTGCATAACCGTGAGGTATGCAATTTCAGGGAATACTTCCTAGAAGCCGACGTGGGGATGGACCGAGATGTGGTTTTAGTGGACAAGGGCCACACCCCGCTCTCCCTGGCTAACGAGAACTGGCGCAAGCCTAGAGTATTAGACACTAATGACCGCAAGGAGGTATGGCATGGCAAGGAGTTTCAAGGACGCTCTTACCGAGTACTACATGGGCCCGATGTAGACTTCTTAGCGTCCGTATCTTTGCTGATGGATTATCCATCAGCAACTTGATTTGAAGTACTTGTGGGATCAGAAGTGCCATACTATAAGTATGTGCCCGACCTAGTTCTCGATGATGGTAATATCACGTTGTATTGGGATCGATCTATACTCATTAACAGTGACAGGACTATTGTTGCCAACTGACATTGTGGTGATAGATACACACACACATTACACACACACACACACACACATTACACACACATTACATTTTATTTTATTTTATGGAATTTCTACACAATGTATATTGTTTTGAAATAAATGACTATGACTGATCGATTGGAGCGTTGCGCATTGATTGTTAATATTACATTTCCGCATGACGAGAACCTCGTGAAAGCAGAGAAAGATAAACAATTCAAATATCTAGATCTGGCTTGCGACGTTGTGCGACATGAGTACAGTAGTCCTTCTGCCGATAGCTGTGTCGGCCAATGGCTTAATAGTCAATAGCCTCGACCAACATCTGAGGAGACTTTCGCTGGGCAGGAGAATCAAGGGCTTGATTCAGAAGGCAGTTCTTCTGGACACGGCGCATAATGTTCCTTTCTCAAGAGACCCCCCCCCTGACCACCGGTAGCTAGGACTCTGTTCCCCATGCCAGTGGGCTACTATTTTCTATATTTTTTATATATTTTTGTTAGTAAAAATATTTAAAAATGTAAATAATATGTTTAAAAAAATTAAGGAAATAATACTTATATCACATGAATAGAAAGCAGCAACTACATTTAGTGGAACTTTTACTGTAGGGGCAGAAATAACCTTACCCTATGCTGTTTAGGTTAGTATCCTTTCATTTTATAAATAAGAGACTCATATAATAACATAAAAACGTGTTAAAAATCATTACGTTGAAAATTAATGCTGTGTTTGAAACGTGTTTGTTAGCGATTGGCGGTGTCGCCACCTCTCGCATGGAGGATTTGCGATTTGCATCGTTCGGTGATGAATACCGAAAATACCGTAAATTCCGGTATTCAAAAATTCAATACCGGTATTGTGAAGGCTTCTATTCGGTCCGGTATCCCGGTATTTACGGTATCCGGGATCCCGGTTTGCGACCCCTATGACGGACCCTACCAGGCATACCGAAGGTTAAGTACCTATTTTAGATCCTTACCAAAATGTTATCTTTTACAGCGAGTCGGAAGTATTACGACAGGGAGAAGATGTGTCGACGCAGTAATCCAATTTGGTACAAAAAGCTTTTCCACCGACTTCTAAACGTGTCCATCTATAACACTTTCGTTATGGCCACGTCGACGGCAAGGACAGCCACACAGCGGCAGTTTCGTTTGCGTTTGGCGGATGAAATTATACAAAAATTTCGCCCACCAAAACCACAACCGCCGCTGACAGTAGCCGACCACTTCCCTGTCAAGGCAGGCAACAAACTTGCTTGCAAGTGGTGCTAAACAAGAAACGGACTCGCACCGTTTATAAGTGCGAACTTTGTGACGTAGCCCTGTGCATAATTGGTTGCTTTAGAGACCATCACAGATCTCTCAGGGACTAAGCCATTAATTATGCATAGATTTTTTTTACCCGACTGCCGAGGGAGAATCATTTGTTTGGAATTCGTTCAAAACCCTTTATTTTTATACCAAACTCGATATGTTTGGGAGTTTTTTTGTAAACGCGCTATGTGGTGCCGCCATTTTGTTTTTAATTTTATTGAATTGACCCAGTGACATTCTGGCTGCTAAGACAAATCTAACGACATATTATTTATCAAAATCGGTCCATCTGTGTAGACGGTACCAACGAATATTACTTACATACATTGGAAAAACATTACCCTCTTTTTTTTGCAGTCGGGTAATAAAAATTCTTGCATTCATCCTCCCATTGAAACCGGGATTGGGACCTGGGAATACTCCTCATTATTTGTATCACACATGTTTTTGCAAACAATAGCTTTTAACCTGTAATGTGTATCCAGTGTAACCCGGGCTTTATGGCTGTCACGTGACACTGTGATTTGTCAATACCCCCGATTTGTGATATTTCTTTACTTGTATTTTTTTTCGATGGCTATTGAATAACATGTGTGATACCTCATTGGAAAGGGCATTTCTTGTAGAATATAGTCAGATTTATTGTATTTTCTTTACTCAAACTTCACTGAACAAAAAACTAGAGAGGTGTCAAGGGACACCCCGATGGAACGAAGTTCCTTTCGAAAATTGGCACAAAAGTTTTTGTGCAGTAATTCTGGCGCGTGGCGTTACGTCATCGCATGCGCCGTTGGGACGAAATTGGGAATTTCGATGTTCTAGCGCCGAAGCGGCTAGGTACCTACTTCAAAAACATACAAATGTGACACATTTTAACAGTTATGGATATGGAACTGAAATTTATACCCGCGTAGAAAGATGCTCAATGTATTCTATAAATGTAATCCGAGTTGGCTTCGCGCCAAAAGAAGAAGCATGTCCGGCGGCGCTGCGGGAAACCCCTTGGTATCAAATTCTCGCAATAATTTGGAAATATGTATAGTAGGTAATATTGATAAAGATAGCATTAAAGATGATATGGATGAAATGGGGACGGATATTAAGAAGACGGCTGATAAAGATTTAGGGATATACACCATTATTTTTAGGTCGTTCTGGAACCGAATACCATGAACTCGATCATCGAACTCGAAACGATTGGGACTATTTTTTTCAAAAACTAACAATTAACTAATTAATTAATTTATTATAATTAATTTATTTTTTATTTTTTTATCATTTATTTATTAATTTATTTTATTTTTTTTGTACCTATCTGTGTGTACATAAATAATAAATTAATTAATTAAAAAAATCAGGAAAGAATAAATTTAACTGTTTTTTTTTTTTAATAATGAGAACTCAAATGCATATGTGTGTGTAAAACGTATCACATGCGAACGATACCCATTGAAAAATCCATTCAACGATCGATTCTCATTATTTCACAAAAAAAAAAAACATTAAATTTATTCTTTTATTGTTACTTTTTTTTAAAATAGTCCCAATCGTTTCGAGTTCGATGATCGAGTTAATGGTATTAAGTTCCAGAACGACCTAAAAATAATGGTGTATAATACATGCTGCACCACACCTAATTAAATTGGCATAAGATGATGGGGAAATAGATTAATAGGTCGAAGAGAGAGAGAGCACTATATAGTAAACTAGATGTGTAAAGGAGATACAAACAAATATAAGGAAGGGCTACAAACGGATAATGATGAACCATAGTAATCTTGCAACGACTGGTGTCGAAATAGAAAATGGTGGCAAATATCTAATGCTTCTAAGTACAAAGGAAACAGAGAAGAGAGGAGAGGAGGTTAAAGGATACAGATTTAAGATATAATAAAACTATAATTGATCATCTTCTTGAAATAGCTATTACTGATTCTGTCGAGGCCAAAATTACGCGATGCGTTGACTATAAAGCAAATGATAATTTTATTCAAATTTTGACGTGGCAAGAAAACAGTTTAAACAATAATAGACTTTGATCTCATTAGAATAATAGTTATGCGGCAATTCATCAGACGTTGATGATGTTTTAACACACTGTCACTGGTTTTTTCAGGGCTTCATCATGGTTCTCCTGGTACCAATATTTATTTCGGCACTGCTTCGTTGGTCTAGTGGCAATCGCGACTGCCAAGCATAAGGTCCTGGTCTCAATTCCTGGGTCGAGAAAATTGTTACTAAATACTAGTGTTTTCCCTTAGGAATTTCTCAGTAGCAGCCACAGTCTGGAATTCTGGATTTGTGCCCGGTTGATGGCAAAAGACTTTCCCACTATTATATGGGACTTAAAAATAACTGGCGAAGCGAAATGTGGGTGTGCTATTAGGTACACTTCTGCCTAACCCTTCGGGGATTACAGGTATGATGTTATGTCTATGTTGTTTCGGGTCGGTGCAGCATGTCTTTTATTTCCAAACTTCTCTATTAGCCGTCATCTCCCGAGTTACCCCCTTTTAAGCCATATCATCTCTCTCACAATTCATGCATAGTTTCTTTGGCCTTCCCCTTCTTCTGGTAAAGACATCAACACCTTTGCCCTTTATAGAATATTGAAAGGGAATGCAATTATCATGATTCATGATCATCATCATTATGGCTTGCAAATGGTTACTAACCTAAATACTCAGCAGTTTGTTTTTGTTGATTTACAATTACATGTGCATATGTTATTGTCTGGATATTATTAAGCGTCGTCTTAAGATAAGCAATGACAATAGTGTCTTTTAGTTCGTTGAACCTTTTGTGTGATAACACTGTATATCATTGTTTATCATTGTGTTTCCAGTTTCGGTTAACACTTCCTTTTAACGGCCACAAGAATAGATCTATGCTCGGAGCCCTAGTCCGAAAGATTGAAAAAACAATAACGTAAATTCGTTTTTGTTTTGTTTCAAAATAAGTATTCTGTAGCAACTTGGTATAGACGCCAGCACATAAAGCTACCTGAATCTGTCAAATTTTCCCGATCAACCTTGAACCTAATGCTGTACCGATAAAGTTGAAAATCTATTAAAAAAATATGACAGATTGAGTAGCTAGATGTGCTGGCGTCTGTACCATAAGTAATGTAATAAGAGTAAAGTTTTAAAGCTAGAAATTTTGGTAAGATAGTTGGTTGACTGTCATTTGTAGATCTTTGACAGTCGTTAAGGTAGTCAGTGGCTCGAAGGTCTGACAACCAGTCTTACCAAAGGGTATCGTGTTACCCAGTGCTAGCTGGGTTGTGGAGTTCAGATAGGCAGTCGCTCCATGTAATACTGGTGTTCAGCTTTATCCGGTTAGACTGGAAGCCGACCCCAACATAGTTGGGAAAAGGCTTGGCAGATGATGATGATTTTGGTAATTAGTTACTCTTACTCTGCGTATTTCTGCTAGGCCTACAGTTTGAGTTTCTTCTGACGAATAGCTCCCATTACCAATGGTTAGCTGATAACACGATATCCCAAACTTTTAATCGTTTTATTGTTACTAATAGCGGTTGCTCGCGATCTTTGTATGAATTGTATTGTATTGTATAACGGGCTTGTGTCCGCAACTTCACGTCCAATGCGCGTATTTTGCGTGCGGACCTTTGTGTGAAATAGTTATAATAAAGTATTAATTTCCTTTTTGAATCGGATTTTGTTACCAATTTCATGGGTTTTAATTTTTTTGCATCGATCCCTAATCTTATTTAATCTTATCATCCTAATGTTATTCTAAAATATTATATATATTATCAGCTATTTGCCAGTCAAAGTCAAGTCAAAATCGGTCCAGCCGTTTCGGAGCTCAGCCGGAACAAACAGATAGACGGACAAAAATTGAAAAAAATGTGTTTTTAATTAATTATAAATGCCGTATATATTTTCATATACATAAATTCAGTAAAAAGCTGTTATATATAGCCGATTTTGACTTGACTTTGACTGGCAAATAGCTGATAATATATATAATATTTTAGAATAACATTAGGATATTACAAACAGACACTTTTGATTCCATACAATCTATCTGGGGCCCAATTCTGCTATTACAATAGACGACAATAGTGTCAGAATGGTCTGTCATTCTTCTTCTTAGCGTATCGATGGCAAAAAAAAAACAAATATGTTTAGCCCAAAATTCAGCCACGTTAACCCCGCTCTCTGAGGTCTGTCATTGATTTCATAATTGTTGATTTTGATAAGTTTTGACAAGTCAAAATCAACAATTATGATATCAATGACAGACCATTCTAATGGTAATTCTAATGGTCTGTCATTGATTTCATAATTGTTGATTTTGACAAGTTTTGACAAGTCAAAATCAACAATTATGAAATCAATGACAGACCATTCTGACACTATTGTAATAGCAGAACTGTCTCTAACGTGCATGAAGCGTAGGTCGTTTGAAATTACCATTTTGTATAACATTATAGATGCAATTAGACAGTAATTGCGCCTACTGGCCTTAACCAAATTATTAGCCAGTGCATAAGGTAATCGCATGACATTATATATGCAAGTATCTTATGTATATTTAAGATTTAATTATTCATACCTATTTATTCCTGTATGTAGGTTATGTCACGCAAGGTGACAAAGACGATTCGATTAAAGATTTTTTCAATTCCCGGTATTTAAAACTAGCATAATAGCTTCTTCCCGCGACTTCGCTCGCGTTATCAGCGATAATGATCAGTGGTTCCGAAGATTACCCCTTTTTTTTCGGATGGGAAATCATCAAATGACTCCAACCGCTCTGGGCGGAGCGGAAGGGAGTGTCAGACTTTTACTGACTAAAACCCATCCATGTTCCTTCTTTTGCCCTTTGTGTTCCAGGGCCACGGTATCTCTTTCGAACAGTCCCGCAGCCCGAAGATTACCCCTACATCCAAATCTTTACAATACTTATTAGAATACTTAGATTAAGTATAACATAAAACATAATATCACGTCTGTTATCCCCGAAGGGTTAGGCAGAGGCGTACCTAATAGTACACCCACATCTCGCCCGTTACGTATTAAGTCCCATGTAATAGCATAAGCATAGCATAATCAGCCTATAATGTTCCCATTGCTAGGACGCACGGCCTCCTCTCTATATGAGAGGGAATGGGCTATAATAATCCACCACGCGGGCCCGTGCGGGTTGTAGATGTCACATGTCTTCGAATTTTTTCTGTCTGTACCTTTGATCCATAAGATAGTTTGAGTTCATTGTCTACCTTTGAGCATATCATAATCAGCCTATAATGCTCCCATTGCTAGGACACACGGCCTCCTCTCTATATGAGAGGAAATGGGCTATAATAATCCACCAAGAAGGCCCGTGCGGGTTGTAGATGTCACATGTCTTCGATTTTTTTCTGTCTGTACCTTTGATCCATAAGCTAGTTTGAGTTCATTGTCTACTTGTCTACCTTATTTCTTGTGTCCAAGAAGACTGCAGTGCAGCCACCTAGCGTATAAGACAGGCACTAAGTACAGGCTGTATGGCTTCACGTAATAAGCCTTTGTGCAATAAGTTTTGTAAAATGTGTGCATGTCCGTAAGGTAGCAGGCAGGTGGCAGTTCCAACCGAGCTTGACAGATGGCGCTGTAAATGTATTATTTAGCACATAGATATATTAAAGAAGGAGATATGGCGTGGAGTTCAAAATGTATAAAAAACCAGTGAAGCCACAGTTGCCCCTCCACGACGCTAATATTGCACACACAGTTCTGTCAAAACAATACTACGAACAAGTGCACACACGCGCCATCGATAACTCTGTCATTTAAATATAAACCTTATTCTTTAAAGCACAGCGTACTTTTTCCGTATAATTTACTCACACTAAAACAATTATCATTGTGTGTTGTCGGGACACGGGGGCGGATACGATATAGTGCTTGACAAAATCGAAGAGTTATCGATAAATATATCGGGTTTTAGAAATAATTTAATAAAAACAATATGAAACCAACAAAACATTATTCAATTAATAAAAATATTTTGGGAAACTACAATTACAATTTGTTAGTGACTTACTGAATTATAAACGAAGCTAATCATAAACTTGTATGTTATGCAGGCTCCTAGAAAACCCCTAAGCAAGCAGTATTTTTAAGAAATTAAATTCTTCTTTCTTTAGCAACTAGGGGTTTATGTGACAAAAAGACACACGCATGCATAATAAATAAATAGCATGAATGTTGACCCATTGCCAAAATTTTAATAATATTAAAGTAATTTTCATATTATAATTGTTTATTTTAGAGCGTGCAAGTGTTAAAAAAAGCGTACATGACGTCACAATATAGCGTCTTCAAACCCTCTTTAGAAATTCTGCGGCATAGTACATAATTATGACTCTAAGATGCTGATTATTATAATGCAAACGAAGCTAATGGTGCATTTATGAAGACTTCAGTTAAATACCATAACCATAACAAGTGACGAAGTAGCTCATAATTCAAACCCAAGGACATTCCACAGATTACTTAACTAACATTAATGAACTTATTTCACGATCTTTGGTACGCACTACTACGCTGTAAAATAATAAAAATGGGTAAATATGCATAGAACCACATCGGTCTTCCAACCCGATTACAAGAGTTAACATATTGAAGAAAAATCGACAAAAATAAAAATAGTAATATAACAACTCGCAGTCGACTTTCTTGTCGGTAGACTTTGTCAAACCTCCACGAGCACATCACTATCCGCGCTCAAATACGGCGGACCGGAGCAGCGGACGCACCATGCGACATTACGACTTAATGATGTTTCGTTATGTCAGCTTTACATTGCTTGTTCAGTCACTCAGTGACAGACTGAGGTGATTGTAAAAGAGCAATGTATTTAATGCAAACAGTCGGAGTAATACAAGAAAACAAAAATAAAGTAGTACAAGTCAGATATATTTTAGGGATTGTTGTTTTTCGTGATTTTTAAGACAAATACTGTAAAATACTTGTACTTTCCTGTGGTAACTGATGCCATGACTACTAAAATGTTTGTCTTGGCTTCGATTTTTGCACGAAACCACCGAACAAGACGGCATAATCGTTGTTATTACGAACGCGGTTGACAACACACTAACTCGCGGTGACGGCCATTTTTTCAATAGCTGAGCGAGGCGCTCAGCACCACGTGGTCGCCGACACGCCCCCTTGTCTCCTGTTTTTAATATTTCTGTGATTTAGCACATTCATAACGCTGTCACTTGTGTGTGTTTATCTATGGGTGATTGGGTGCTACAACACACATGGTGCAAACTCCGCTGAAGGGAGTTCGGGCCGGCGCGATACGAGCTAAGCCGAGCGGATTAGGATTTTTCTCGAATTTCACCCGATTGTGCCTAATCATGCCGAACCGCATATAATGGGGTTAAAAATACCCTAAACGAAGCCAGAGGGCATATTTTGTTCTCCCCATCATTTTGATTCATTTTCATGTACCTGTCTATACCTGGAAACCTTCTAGTTATGTAGATTTTGGAGGTCAAAGTTTCCACTTTTTCACAACTTTTTTTTTAAATACAAGATTTTAATGTTATAACTTTACTTAACATAACTCCATGACCCCTGAACTACTCAAGGCATCTATCAGCACAATGTTTTAGTGCGTCACATTGAGTCCTACCGTAAAATGTAATTTTTCACCAAAAAAAATGCGTAAAGTTACTTAGTTTGATGTAGGTACAGACGCCAGCACATCTAGCTACTACAATCTGTCATTTTTTTTAAATAGATTTTCAACTTTATCTCTCTGAAGCATTAGGTTGTTCAAGTTTGGTTGGGAAAATCTGACAGTTACGGGTAGGTTGACCTGCTGGCGTCCGTACAGAATGCTTGGTTAACGGCTTCGTGATACGTCCGTTTGCACCTTGTATATTATTGTTTGTAGCGCCATTTACATTTTTGTATTCGTATAACGCACACAACAGAATTTATAATAGTCAGGGAATTGTTGGATTGGTTCCAATCAAGAATTGGTCCTTTGTTAGAGGTTAAACACCTAAGAATCTGAGGTCAAGCCTGCATGGCCAGATGGTATCTGATGTCATCTTCCACGGTGCATCTTGTAGATCATTCCATGGTAAATCCTATACTAATACTTCGCGGCAACTACGACCAACGACCTAATGCATAATAGAGACGCGATCATATTTTTATACAGACATACGAGTATCACATAGGTATGTAATTTAGTTTTGATAAAATCATTGATCCGTAAACGTAGGCACATAATTATCAAGTAAAATATTTTTTTTTTTATAATTCTTAAAAATTAATAGAGGGTTTTTATCCACATGGATACGCCAACCCCATTGTACCATAACAATACTCTTACACCACTAAAATTAATGGTAAAACATTAACCTTTTCACCGCCAGCGTACACAGAACGCGGTGCCTCGCCTAGCGCCAAGCTATACACGTATAACGAAATATATAGTAAACGGTAGTGATGTGGGTAGCGTCATATCGATGAATGAAAATTATACACGTTAAGTTATGTTTTATTTATAATTTTACGGATATAAATAAAAACTGATTAACTATTTCCATATTTGTTTTATTTCACAGTATCAATATTAAGAAAAAACAATATAAATTATAAGTATCAAAGAAACAAATACGTAACTCAATTAGAGTCATAAGAAATGAGGTACATCTCTAATTGCTTCATGACGTCATTCTTTGACTTCATTTCAAGTCCTTGGCGCTCAGAACACGTTAAATTCAATTCTGATTAGGGATGTGGTCTATGGTCTTTTTTCTATGTTTGTCTACTCCCGTGTTTTTTAAACTACTTCAGTCGACATTTTTTACCGTTAGGTATATATCTAAGCAAAAAAAAAAATGTTCAAATATTTCTAATTCTGTGCAATCTCCATTCATAAAATTAATATTTAGCCCGGACGTAACAAACAGCAAAATACCCACACAGCAAAATACCTACACACACACAACATGTGATGGTGTGTGTACAAGCACAAGATATCTGAGCCGTTATTTTTTATTTTTCATTCAGTATTGAATCTCACAAATAGGTACAATGTTTTATTGAATAAACGATATTATTATCAAGCTGGACATACCTCAGAATCATCGTCTTCTGGTCCAACATTCTCCACAAAATACTCCCGAGTCCGATTCCCACCTTGTAGAATGCTTAAAAGCTCATCCTTATCCAGTTCTTCGTTCATATCAATAACTTACTTATTTCTTTACTTATTAATGATGAAGCAATGAAAAGTGCAACAAATATTGGTGCAGACTGCACTATGACAAAGTGACTTTGACAGCCATACGTTTATGACGTCACAGAACGTCTTCTATAATAGTCCGTGGCGCCCAGGGCACTCATAACCATGGACTTATAGCTTACAACCAATTATTTTGTAGAGATGGGAATATAATTATCGATAAGGATTGCCAACAACTATTTAATTCCGGTTCGGCACCTATCCGACGGTCGAAATTTGTCCATTATCCCTTTGTTATAAAGTAGTTATCTTAATTCATATTTTACTGACTTCAAATTGTTTTCAATAATATATTTCTAAATATTTCAACGGGTGAAATCAAACAGTGTTAACTTTCGCGTCACATCACTGGCCGACTATATATGAAGTCCTTGGCGTTCTGGGGATATTAAAATGTTCGGAGTTTTTGTTTTTGCCAATTTTAAGACAATTAAGGGCTTCTTGTGTGGAAAAATAACAAAACAGGGTTCTAGACAGTGCTTTTAAATAATAAAATGATAAGAAAAACCTGTTAAATAATGTAAATTTATTTTTATAACAAAGTTAAAATGAAGAGCTTCTAATGAAGTCGTGGCGCTGGTGGCACGAAAATCTGGAACTTCTATTGAAGTCCGTGGCGGTGAAAAGGTTTGATGAAAAAGGTGTGAATTTATAAGTAATGGTTTTTTTTTATTTTGGTTTCAACATACATAATGTAGATACTGATCCTATTGTTCACAGAATGAATCATGGTCGTAAGGTCAAAACACTTACCTACCTACACAAAATTTAGCAACGTATTTAATTATAATATAGTTATTTTCCAAATGCTCAAAACGGTGCGGTGTAAGAAAACGTCATGAGGATACCATCCTAGAACGAATAAAAAATTCGAAGAAAAGTAGGTAACAAGTGATGAATATAAACGTTGATGGATGGAGAGGGAGAGGAAGACCAAAGAAACGATGGATGGATTGTTTGAGGAATGATATGAAAGATAAAGAAGTAAATGATAGCGTGACGGTTGACAGAGGAGAATGGAAGAAAAAAACGTGTTGCGCCGACCCCAAATAACATGGGTCAAGGGCAGGAAGATGATGATGTAACACCAACCAATCCGCACTGGGGTACAGGCCACTCCAGCTCACAGAGATAAGGCGTGTGCCCAGCATCATCTGCCTAGCCTTTTCCAAACTATGTTGGGGTCGGCTTTCAGACTAACCGGATACAGCTGAATACCAGTATTTTACAAGGAGCGACTGCCTATCTGGCCTCCACAACCCAGTTAGTACCTACTAGTTAAACAATCAGTCTTACCACGGGGTATCCCCATGGTAAGACTGGTTGTTAGACTTTCGGGCCAGTGACTACCGTATAACGACTATCAAAGATCTGACCTCCACAACCCAGTTAGCGCTAGGTAATAGGTACGATACCCCTTGGTAAGACTTGTTGTCAGACTTTCGGGTCACTGATTACCTGTAACGACTGTCAAAGATCCACAAATGACAGCCGCGACCAACGGCTTAACGTGCTTTCCGAGGCACGGAGGAAACTCCGTATGTAATTGGTGGTCACCCATCCACGGACCAACCTAGGTAAGCGTGGCTTAACCTAAAGATCGACCCGAGCGGCTGTTCTTATTTAGCCACGAGCGCCTCAGGCGTGTGCCCAGCAGTGCGAATATTACAAATGCTAATGCTATTGTCTCGGAAAATGTTGGTGGCTAAGTAGATGTCTATAGGCTATTCTTAATTGATTACAAAGGACCGGCTAAGTTCTATGGCTATCGGTCTGCGTGAAATTTATTATGGTTAACATGAACCATTGTGTTCGGGTAATATAAACAATCGGCACTTCTCGGTACCTACTTTAGGATACGAAGTGCATAGCGATACACATCAATCTATTGTTAAACACACTATTGTCTAGATTCCCGGAAAAAAATAGTAGGTAAGTACCTATACTCTGCTACTTCAGTGGGTAGGTATAAATTCAAATTCAAAAGATTTTAATACTAAGGGGCCGTCTCCACGAGCGACAGAATCGCGGCGATATTACGTACCTATTTGTATGGGATAATACCGCCGCGATTCTCTCGCTCGTGGAGACTGCCTCTAACAGAGCGTATAGAATTACGTGGCAACGACGATAATATCGCCGCGATTCTCTCGCTCGTGGAGACAGCCCCATACAAATACGTAATATCGCCATGATTCTCTCGCTCGTGGAGACGGCCCCTTAAGTGCTCATGACATGTTTAGGAGCTGTCTGCACGAGCGAGAGAATCGCGACGATATTATCGTCGTTGCCACGTAATTCTATACGCTCTCTATGAACGCGTCTCCACAAGGCGATATTATCGCGGCGATACGACGAGTGGCAATGTGCGCACGCCCGCCGCGCGCTCGCCGCAGAACGTGGCGTTCTCGCAGCGAGCGCGTGGCGGGCATTACTACTATTGCACAACGCCTCATCGCGGAAACACGGCGATTGCGTTACGAGTCGTCGCGGGCACGCGGCGATTGCGTTACCAGTCGCGACGATACGCTGGCGGAATAATCGCTCGCTCGTGGAGACGACCCGACGATAGAATCGCGGATTCGTCGCGATTCTCTCGCTCGTGGAGATAGCCCCTATGGGATAATATCGCCGAGATTCTCTCGCTCGTGGAGTCGGCCTCTAACTCTAAGGAACGTCAGACGCTAGTTCACAGTTCGAGTTAGTCGTTTCCTATGGAAAAGAACCGCCAAAAAGATTCATTACATTACATACCTATCTAACAGTTGTCTATCTATTTAGGATCTCCAACAAGAAACATAGGTAGGTACCTACACAACACATTAAGCGTCTAGGTAGTTAAATTAACCAAGAGATTGTACAAATTTAGGGATTTAGCCGCCATTAGGTGCTAAAAGAAAGAAAATTAATTAATTTCCAAGTCTACCTAGCTTAGCCATGCAGCAAAAGTTACTTATTCCCTAAAATATGTGTCCTGCTAAGTAACCTTTTTAATCGACTTCAAAAAAGAAGGAGAGGTTCTCAATTCGTCGGAATCTTTTTATACATACCTATTCATATAATTTTACTATTTTCTCATAAACCTGAATGTTAAACAAAACATTTGAATATGAAATAGTGTTCAAGGTAATCACTTGCAAGACACGTTTCTTTTTAACATAGTTGTTTGACTTTGTACCCTAACCTAGCCATATTTTCATTTAAAAAGTGACTGATTTGTTTACGAGACTGAAGACCTTGATTCGTCCTTCCTTCGTCTGACAAGTCATAAGCCTGTCGTTTTTAAAAACTCATACCTAGTTCATGTAAGTACACTACATGTTACTTGAACTAGGTCTTTGATCCCATGGGCAGCGGAAGTCGCATCAGATCCCGCTGCCCCCCGACGCAAGTGTGCGAGGGAACACCGGTGTGCTTTTAGTCAGTTCGAGTCTGACAGACCCCACCGCTCTCCCCAGGGCGGAGGACATCCATCGAGGATATCCACATCGAGAACAAAAAAAAAGGTCTTTGATACCATGAACAGTCATTTATTTTTCTCGTTTTAACATGCTTAGTTACCGGTGCAAATCACGCTTGCAGAATTTTGGTAGCGAATTTAATTTACACATAAATTGACAATAAATTTAAACATTATCGTTGGTACCGGCTGTCATTTATAGATCTTTGATAGTCGTTATACGGTAGTCACTGGCCCGAAAGTCTAACAACCAGTCTTACCATGGGGATACCCCGTGGTAAGACTGATTGTTTAACTAGTAGGTACTAACTGGGTTGTGGAGGCCAGATAGGCAGTCGCTCCATGTAAATTACTGGTATTCAGCTGCATCCGGTTAGACGGGAAGTCGACCCCAACAAAGTTGGGAAAAGGCTAGGCAGATGACGATGTATTGACAACTTAAAGGAACAGACATGATGTGTCAATTTCTTAGAAACTAAAAAACCTATGAACGAGGTGTTTTTGTTTTTGTTCCGTGCTAAGACGATATTAGCGACATTAAAATAATAATAGTAAGGCCAAGTGTTGCGAATGAGGAAAATGCCGCGAGGAAAGTTTTGAGTATGAATATGGATGATTATTAGGGGCCGTCTCCACGAGCGAGAGAATCGCGGCGATATTACGTATTTGTATGGGATAATATCGCCGCGATTCTCTCGCTCGTGGAGACGGCCTCTAACAGAGTGTATAGAAATACGTGGCAACGACGATAATATCGTCGCGATTCTCTCGCTCGTGGAAACAGCCCCTTAGGCTGATTTTATAGTCACGCGTTTCAGCAGCGCCGTCGGAAGCGCGCGCGCTCGGATATGTATTGGGGTAGTAGTAGCGTTTCAAATTCGCGCGCTTGAGCAGCGCCGTTCGGTGTTCCTGTTCAACGGCGCGTCTAGCGGCGTGACTATAAAACCAGCCTTAGAGTAGAGGAAGACCAAAGATACGATGTATGGGCTAGGTGAAACATAATATGGCTGGAAAGGGAATGATTAATGAAATGACGAATAATAGAGAAGTAAGGAAGAATGAGATATGCTTCACCGACTGAAATAAAGGCAAGAGAATGATTTTATTTATTTATTTAAACTTCATATACAATAGTGGTACATAGGCGGACTAAATGCCACAAGGCATTCTCTACCAGTCAACCTTTGGGTTAAATAAGAAAACATTGTGATAGGGTACAAAATAAATATCTAAAAAAACCGGCCAAGTGCGAGTCGGACTCGCGCACGAAGGGTTCCGTACCATTATGTTTTTGACCGTACCGTTTATGTAATTAAATGTCTTATTTTTATATTTGAGTTGATTGAATGAAAGGTAAATTGCGGTTTACGATTTATGACGTATTAAAAAAAAACTACTTACTAGATCTCGTTCAAACGAATTTTCGGTGGAAGTTTGCATGGTAATGTACATCATATATTTTTTTAGTTTTATCATTCTCTTATTTTAGAAGTACAGGGGGGCAGGGGACACACATTTTATCACTTTGGTAGGGTCTCTCGCGCAAACTATTCAGTTTAGAAAAAAATTAGATCAGAAACCTCAATATAATTTTTGAAGACCTATCCATAGATCTATACGTATGGGTATGTTGAAAAAAAAATTGAGTTTTAGTTCTAAGTATACCCCCAAAATTTGACATACGGACGGACAGACAGACAGACATGAAGAATCCATAAGGGTTCCGTTTTTTTGCCATTTGGCTACGGAACCCTAAAAATAACTTCTTGTTTTCGAAAATTTATAGTTAGATACTAATACACTTAAATAAATAAAATAAACTAATAAATATTTTGACAAATACCAAAATAAAAAACGAGAAACCTAATGATAATTACCATGACTCGACCTCGATTGAGAGCTATTTATTCTGACCTAAGTAGTGGTTACAAACTTTTCTTTTAAAATGATGACGATGAATGCAACCAAATAGGTAAATTGTCAGTGATATTTCAATACAAATGGTACAAACAGTCACTCCTTTTACATTAGTATTTAGAAGATGTTCCGCTTATCTTGATATTTCTTTAGTGTCTAGCAGTGCTTGCCAAGAGGAATTCTGATTCTGCATAATTCCTAATGCTGGGAACACTGGACAAAGTACATAAGTACCTAAGTAAATCTATCTGCTCTGCGGACATTTTTTTGGTCATATGATCCGAAAATTCTGACTTTTCGGATCATGACGGCATCAGAAGATTTTTTGTGAAACGTTCGATAATACAAGTATTATATATTCGATATTAACATATAAAATTTTATTCCCTGTATTTACTAACGATCTACTTGTTTTGTAGTTTAGAAATAAAACCTAATAGAGTTAGAATATTATTCAAAGATTTATTAATCAAGTGTACCAACCTTTATCAGTAAATCCTTTGGTCCAGAAATGATTCCATTTTTCTTTTTCTGTTTTAGTAAACAATATACTATTGTCATTTTATTTACGAATGTTAGTTATTATTAAATTTAATGGAAAATTTTAAAACTAAACTCTTCATAAAATCAAAGAAAAATGTTTTGGCACATAAAAAAATAAGAAAAGAACTATGAAAGGATGCGACACCACCGCTGAATACAATAACACGGAACACAACACAATAAGCAACATTTTCTCACTAGTTGGACAATCACTAGTAAAATAAATTAATTGTGTTGTTTGCACTTCACGGTCCCAGTAAAGAATAAAGCAGTATTTAGGCTCTTCGAGAGTAAATATATGAAAACAATTGAAAGTCAAGGCTTGCATGTAGTATCGGACGACGACGGGTTATCACTGACTGCCGATTGTCAAGCCCAACGATTGTCTTAAAAGGAGTCGTATACAATAAATAAACAGGTATCTTTTGTCTGCACATTAATTACGAGGATCACCATTAAAGCAATCTGCTTGGCATTTGAATTACAAAAAGTGTAACTCCGTGATTTGAATGGATGATTATATAAAAATGTACCCAAGTACGATTAGTTTACATAAGTAGGTACCTAATCACATAATGTTGTTAAAACAGCTCCTGTTTCTTCAATAATAAGGCGTTAGTAATGTTTAATTAGTTCTTGTTATCATAGAAAATATACCTACATAACTGAAGTCTTGTGGGCGAATGAATTTACTTCACAGGCTGTCGATCTATGACACAAAGTATCTTTTTCAATTTCTATCGTGCGATGATGGGACTAATACCAAATCTAAACTTTATATTTTATATTTATAATTTAAATAATATTATAAAGCTGAAGAGTTTGTTTGTTTGCTTGAACGCGCTAATCTCAGGAACTGCTGGTTCGAATTGAAAATTTCTTTTTGTGTTGGATAGTACCTACTATTTATCGAGGAAGGCTATATAACATTACGCTACGACCCTTAGGAGCCGCGCAGCGTGTGACACTGCGGGGAACAGCTAGTATAAAATAAGAGTAGCCCAGTAGTTGAATTTAGCGGGCTACCCTGCCGCTTCTACCTTATGAAGTCTCTTCTTAAAATTTAACTCAACCCTAAAATATACACTTATAAATTAAAATAACCTAAAGTAACTGAAATATAAACTAAAAAATGGCGCCAAACTCCTCCTCAACGCTGGTGCTGCCAAGTGGTAATGTCTCCAAGAAACTGGCGGCGTTACCACGCTGTATGGCAACGCTAAGCCTCTGGCCAAGGTAAAAGCCAGCCCTTGGGTCACGGGAAGTGTCAACTAAGCGTTTTAAAATTTCCTTGAAAAGGCTGTGAGCACTCGGACCCCACGGTCCTAGAGTTTCAACCCCAAACGAGTTGAAAATATGGTTTCCAATAAGGTTACTATTTACGCCGCTTGCGGTTCTCCGCAGCTGCAGCGGCAGCCCCTGCAAAAAATAGCATCAAAAACTACGATGACAGATCGGTCAGACCGAACGCATTATTACGAATATAACATAACATGCATACATTGTATTCTTATCCAAGAATAAGTTCATGAATACTGAGACACCAAAGAGAAGGACAATTTATACAAAAATATTAAAATGATTAAATACCTAATAAAAACACATTTATGAGTCAGACGACTGCACTTGCAATCACATTTAACAAATATAATGTTCTTTCAATAACAAAATATCACGTTTGTGATTACAGCGTGATGTTATGTCTCTGCGTCAAAAAGGGTTAGGCAGAGATGTATCTATAGTAGGTACCTACACCGATATTACGCCAGTTATGTTTAAGTCCCATGATATAGGGAGCAAGCTTATTGCCATCAAACAGGCACAAATCCAGACACTGGGCAACAGCAAGGAAAATCCTGATTGAAACGATAACACTGAATCTGATTCTTTCTTTCTTAAAATTTTATAGTAATTAATTATTAAGTTCACCCTATAGTTTAAGCCACAGATTTTTATACCTACGCCATTCGTAAATGGCAAAACATATTAGTAGCTACCTTTCATCTATTTATAAGACCTGTTACATACTTAATGTTTCTACAATATAAATATATCTTTATCTTTAAACACTTTTCCCAATCTGGGTAATCCTCTTAACCAAACCACTAAATGCTAATTTCAGCACTGAAACTGAACACGATTAGCACATCTAAACTGCGTTTAAAAGTTTTGTCTCAATTGCTATAGAATATTAACAGCCAGCAGTATAAAGTAACCCTCATGTTAATTCCGATTCCGTCCATTCCAGTGCGCGGGCAAGCGTGAACCTGAAAAGGAGCAAGAAGCCCAGCAATGGATCGAAGCTGTCATCGGGGAGAGGTTCCCCAACGGGCCCTACGAGCATGCTCTCCGTGACGGCATCATCCTGTGCAAGCTGATGAACCGTCTGCAGCCTGGCATCATCACCAAAGTCAACATCTCTGGCGGGGACTACAAGTCCATGGATAATATTAACCAGTAAGTTCAGAACATTTAAAGTCTTTGAAAATATAGTGATGATAGTCTTGAGTATAACTTTGGATTGCTGTAAAGAGTAGGGGTGAACTAAAGGAACGAGGAATGGACCGTATGAAAGATGATATGGCTAGAAAGGTAGCAACTCTTGCGAAGACGTCTAATAGAGAAGTCTGGAGTAAGATGACATGCTGAGCCCAGCCTAAATAGATTGGGATAAGGGCAGGGAAATTATTGACACTGTTTGTAGTCAGGCCTTTCTTTGCAGCGTGATTTTTTACTCGACTGCCAAGGAAGGGTTATGTTTTCGCGCGTATCTTGTATGCATGTAATATTTTGTGAATGTGGTCGGCATAATATTATAAATGGCGTCGTCAATTTACAAACGCCCACTGTTTTGTTAAATGAAGAAGCCAAAATATGTGCCTTGACATTTTGAGGACTACCATGAAACATAAATCCGCTCAAATTCTATATTTAGATTGCTTTAGACTACTCATAATTTGAGTGCCCTACTGGGTCCCTAAACCTGAATGGTTGCTGAGAGAAATCTAACATCAAAACTACACGTCTAAAACTTATTGGTGAGGTTCTTCAGAAGGGTCAGGTGCGCCGTACTCGCAACCGGGGAGCGTGTAGGACCAGATAGATGTATGAACGTGGACGAGGCAAAAGGAGGATGTAAGGATAGCAGGTGGCATCCTGTGGTTTCTGCCTACCCCCATCACGAAAAAGGCGTGAATTTATGTATGTGTGTATGTATGTACGTCAAAAACCAATAAATAGGATTTGAAAAATAATGTTTGACTACCCAACCCATACCGTGATACATACGATACAGGGACAGAATAATAATTTTAGAGTAAACATTATATATTTTGAACACTAAATGCAAAGTTTACTGCCTCAAGTGGTCAGGTGATAGAACCATTAATATGAACCATGAATATTTAAGTAGACTTTCAAGTACCTAATTTAATATTTTGATGTTTCGTTTTTAGTGCAGCTACTGATTTCCTGTATAAATATCAAATCCAGTGAAGCTTTAGGCGCGGAAAAAAATATCTGGCTCAAAACTTTCAATAAACCTTCCAATTCTCCGTTCTCCTACGTCTTTGCTTGTAAATTTCGTATTTAACTTTATTGTGCGTTAATTAAATAGTCAGAAAAAAGTGCAACAACGCTTGTTATCAACTAAATTAGCAAGTTACAATCATTATGACAACTATGACCTTTTTATTGGTCCTATTATAATGAGTAGTGCGAAGTGTAAAAGGTACTGAAACTCATAAGTATTTAAAATCGATTAAAAGACACGATTATTTTCTGCAACGCCTGCTCGTTGTTCAAGTCGTCTTGGATTGGGCCAAGTGTTATCGGGTTTTTCTAAATGAAGTCTCCCCCTATTACATGGATATTAACATAACCGACGATTTCTGGGCATTATTGGGCAGGTAACTGCCTAACCTCTCGGAGTTACAGTCGTGTTTTTTTCGTGAGTGTGTTTTGAAATCAGGTACTTAGAAAACACGATCCTTCTCACAATAACTGTTCTTGTTGTGTTTCAAAAACATAATTTTCTTTACAGGTTCCAGAAAGCGTGTGTGAAGTACGGAGTCCCTGATACAGATCTCTTCCAGACTACAGACCTCTGGGACCAGAAGAACATCGCCCTCGTCACACAGACCATCTTCGCCCTTGGCAGGACGGTACGTATCTTAGTCACAAGATAATAATGAGTTCATTAGAAAATGATTGTTTTGTTTCAAGAACAATTGATGCAATCAGCAAGTTATTTACCCAATTAATAGCAGTTGACAATCATTCAATACCTTTTATCTCTTATAAAACAATTCATACGTAAGTATTCTTTAGAAAAGATAATCAAAGGTCGTATAGTTAACTATCTTTACTTAGTCGTAAAAGCTCCAAAAATAAATTAATAGTACGTATTGCTGTTCCGGGCTAAAATCCGGAATGAGATTCCATTTTGGATTTTCACCCGGAACCACAAGATTACTGGAATTTTTCTCAAGGATATCCTCAATCGCATTATCTCAGCAGTCGCAATTGCTACCACTACGAGTCTACGACACTAGATTAACGAACCATTCAGATCTGGACTTATGCGAGACGACTTACGAAATCCATTTCAATTTCCAGGCATACAAGCACCCAGAATGGCGCGGCCCTTACCTAGGACCCAGGCCTGCTGAAGAAAACCGTCGTGACTTCAGCGAGGATGTTCTCCGTGCTGGTCAATCAGTCATCGGTCTTCAAGCTGGCACCAACAAACTGGCAACCCAGTCTGGACAAAGTTTTGGCGCTTCCCGCAAAATTATTCTTGGCAAGTGAAGTACTAGGCTGACAGAAATCAGAGAGGGATTAGTTTTAGTTTCACGCCTGAAATTTTATGTATGGATTTTTTTCATTTGATTACTTAATTTGTTATTCTGTATGTAATTTGTAATACATTATTTAGAAGCTGTTTAATTCTTGCAGAACAGAATGTCATGCTATATTATTCAACAACAAATTAGGTAATTGTTTTATGGAACTATATGTATACGTTATAATTTCCTTTGTGTTTTACCAGTCAGTCAGTTTAATTTATTGTTATTAAAAAAGTGTCATCCACTAGTCATCATCACCAATGTCTAGAAATATTTAGTTTTAATAACTATTTTAATTATTTTATGTATCTATAATTATTTTATAAACATTATTGTAAGTTTTAATCAATAAACTGTGATTTTTGGAGTTGGAAGTGGATTAACTGTTGGTACAAAAAAAAATTACTTATTATAAAACAAAAATAAATACGACTACATACAAAACACCTGTGTTTTTTTCATTAATAACGTTAGCAGATATATCAATAAAAATCCTTACAACAAGTGACAAGTGATGCGGAAAATGGTCCTTCGAGTCGGATTATTCGGGGTTTATTTTAATTTGTAAAACAATCAGATCAATGACCCCAAAAGTATAGTGATCTGATTACTAATGAGAAGTAGACTTGACAACCATTCAGGAGGTCACCTGTCTGTAGGATGGCGTAAACAGACTGCCTCATTTTCCAGTGGTCGTTGGCATGACTGCTAAAAGTAAGGTAATGGGTTTGATACCCAGATTGAATCAATTACCCCTTTGAAGTAGGAGTCTAGAATTCTAGATCAGTGCATTGTGTGCTATAAGATGACACTAGACAGTACTAAAGCTCGCCCTGTAGGTATATACATGCGACACGACAAAGACACCTACCTAGCTGTCAGAATGTGGGTGTAATGGTGTACTACAGAAAGCCTAAAATGGCCGCTTTAGCAGAATCATAATACGATAATAATATTATGAATCACGTTAAAATAAAATGGTCACAGACGCAGTTATGGTGGAAGCGGCAGGGTAGCCCGCGAAATTCCAATTTTCTTACGTTTTTAGCAAATTTGCAGGTCAGCGTCAGGTTGTATATTGAAAAAAATGAGTCGCGCCAGTAAAAAGTATTTAGCTACAGAATTATAATGATTAAAATCATCAATACAACCCTCTTAGTTCATTTAATTGACCATTGACCCATTGAATGACTTTTTCATGAAATAGTTATTGAATGCGGTTAAATGAACATACAACCTGACACTGACCTGCAAATTGCAAAAAACGTAAGAAAATTTTAATTTCGCGGGCTACCCTGCCGCTTCTACAATTGTCACTTTGTTAGAACGCCCATTTTAGGCCCCCCTTTTTTTTTTTTTTTTGGTGGGTGGGAAATCATCAAATGACCCCCCCCCCCCCGCCCTGGGCGGAGCGGAAGGGAGTGTCAGACTCTTACTGACTAAAAACCACCCATGTTCCTTCATTGGCCCTATATGTTCCAGGGCCGCGGTATCTCTTTCGAACAGTCCTGCAGCCCTGGCATTTTAGGCCCCCTGGAGTCCATACTCTTCACTTCTGCCTAGCTCTTCAAAGTATAAGTAAAGGTGTGATGGTATGTTACATATTTGCTGTTCTTTTGTCCTAACATCCATGACCTTGACTACAAAAGGCGCACGTTCCACTCTGATCCATTTTTGGTGCGCCCCATAAACAATGTCCTCACGGCTCGTTTTTGGATCATTTGTTAATTTTCATTCTGTACATGCAAGAGGAAAATGTGTTATTAATTTCTGCCTTCAGAAGGCTTAAGACCACCCATGGAGAAGATACCTACAGCAATAGGGTGTAACATAACAAACGCAAGATCTCTCGTGTGGTGCCTCAGATCATAATAGGTACTGAACAACTTTTGTTCTATGTCTTTTGGAAATTATTTTTTTGTTTTACCATAAATGTTGATCAACTGATCGTGTCAGATCATAATTTTAGTTTTAATAATTTACTTTTTTGCGAATTTCAAAATAGATACCTAGATAGTTTCATTTATTTGCCTGAAATAGGTATGGTACCTACCTATTTTACAGATTTTATAACACATAGGTACGCAATAGTTCTTCATATTCCGCCTACTAAATTCGTCATGCAAATGTGGCAATCAATAACAAGCTTCTAATTTATTCAATCTAAACAAAATAATTAAATTCCAATGTCAAAACAAAGCAGTAGGTACTAAATTAAGAATTGTCTACATATAAAATTACAAATATCAAAGGAAAATTATTAAATTACAAATTTTCTAAATTTTAAAAATCAAATAGGTACCTATAAAGGAATAAAACTTGTTCAGTTTCGTGGTCCGAGACCACACCTTGTTGATTCAATACGTAGTAAGTAAGGATTTTAGCAGGTGGCGTTCTATGGTTTTCTGCCTACCATCATAAGAAAAAGAAAAAGACGTGAGTTTATGTATGGTAGGTAGGTATGCCTACATAATACCTATTCTGCTTACCTAATCCCCCAGAGAATCTAACATGGTGTTACCTTCATCTATCGTCATTTTATGTCTTTCAACTTTCGACTGGTTAGCTAAGTAAGACCAGATGAAAATTTAAGGAGTAAACTGTAATCGATAAATAAATACTGGTTATATAACTATAAAATACTTCACTGTTACAATAACTTAATTGGTAGATGTGTTTGAGCCGTTGGCGGGCCTATTTTTTGGCCAAAGAATCAGCATTGCCATCCAACGTGGCAATACTGCCAGCCTTCTGGGTACTTTTCCTGTTGACAGCGATGCGGACGAATTTTTGGACGCCCTGTACTCTGTATCCTGTAACCCTTTTCTACTTGTAGGTAAGTACATATTTATTACTATTATAGTTTTGTAGTTTGTAAATAATTTAATTATCTTTTAAATAAATAAAACAATAGTCATATTCCTTACTGCTTCACTGTTTCATTTAGATCCAACAATAGTAGGTAGGTACCTCTATGTGACGATAAGACGGCTGCTTGGTAAAAGTTAAAAGATCAAAACACCAACACTCCATGGCCACCACATCCACTGAGTAGTGTTTCTTTATCGGTGCCTATCAACGGTAGGTCTGTATTATATACCTATTCAGATAGGTACCAATAATCCAATACAGTTAGGTTGGTAACCTCTACTATACTCAAAAAATGAAAAACTCGCTGTTTTGAAAAAGCGACATCTAGTAGCAATACAAGAAACTATTTCGCTGTCTTACATTGTGATACAGTTCAAATATTTGTATCTAGATGGCGCAATATCATCAAATCAAGGTCGTAAATAGTGATGTCCATGTTCAACAGTCAATGCTATGTGTGCAACATAAAATCCATTGATATAGTTTCATGTGGATAAATTACTAAAGTTAAATCAAAGTTGGTAAATTGAGGATTTACATGAACTAAAATGGGTTTTTTATTGTATTAGAAAGATAATTTTGTTTCTGTGCAATAGCTTACTACTAAATGATCGTTCTTTCGAATGACGTTTTCTTATTAGTAGTAACTGTAAGTTATTGTGAAAGCGCTGAGATAACCCAAGAAGTTCAAATTGTCTTAGGTTTTTTGCAATTTGCAGGTCAATACAATCCTCTAATTAATTTATTTATAATTTTGTAACTACATACGTGTTACAGTAGCGAATCATATATGTATAATTTTTTAACATACAACCTGATACTGACCTGCAAATTGCAAAAACCCCAAGAAATATTGAATTTTGCAGGCTATCCTGGTGCTTCCACCTTAGCCTAAAACCTATGTTGCTACATATTTATCTCGACGATCTCGTCCCATTTTAATAACACTATCTCACACTGGAAGGTTATACCTACCTAATTTGAGTACCTAGGTAAAATTTTCTGAATTACAATCAAGTAAGGAAAATAGAAATGACTCTTTATTTTGGGTTTTGTTACGAAAATAATCTTGATGAAAAAATTACATCAAATCAGTAAAGTTATTTTGTTCCAATAAAAAGAGGGTTTGCAATGTCAAAGACAACAACAATGTTGAATGTTGATATTATGTGTGAAGAGCACATCACTATTGTTAAATAACACAAGCCCGCAAATACTTGTTGTGGAATTTATTTTTTTATGTTGCGTAAATTGAATGTGAAATGTGTGTATAAACTATCCAAATGTTAATAAACACGTGAGAAAATGATAACATTCGGCGGTGGGAACAATTCCACAGCGTTAGAAGATACAGGTGCGGTGTTGTGAACTTTGTTTTTCCGTTTTCGTCTTGTGGGACTTTGAGTTATTGAATTGTTATTTTGTAGGGGAAGTGAGGAGTATCTGCGAGAGTGTATGCAGCGATGGGTCCAACGCGACGGTGCAGCCAGGAGGCTCGAACCAGCGGCCGCGGATGGATATAGCATGTGTTTTGGATATAACCCAAACATTGAATCTTGCTCATAGAAAAAGAGCTTTGGAAGAAGTTCGGTTGGCATCTGAACTAGTCAATGCTAATTTACATCATATACATGTAAGTTTTCTCATTAATTCTGTGTATTTGTTACAAAAAAACAAACATTTTGGTACTTACCTATAGATGTCCTTCAAACATTCTTTGGCGTTACCAAAGTTAGTTTGATAGCAATTTAGAATGTAGATTCAAATTTTAATTTTGGAGATTGGCATTGAAAAGATAAGCCACATTGGTAATACCCATGTTTTAATTAACACCAAACTACACTAATACTCAGATGCTGGGGTTTTCCCAGTTGATAACAGTCATGTCTTCAGTATCTGTATTTTTTAATTATAGCATTTAAAACTTCACTATAACCAACGCTGTGCTTCTTGGAATTTACTTTAGGATACAAAGAAATAATTCAGAATCTTATTTTGTTCTTCAAATTGGTACTCATACTTATTAAAACTTTCCTGCTACAGCGACCTTGCCAATTGATCTTGAAACACATCTATAGAATTCCAGCAAATTTTATTTTTATGTTGTTTGAGTTTGGTTTTTCCCATGTACTATTTCTATGTTATTGTTTTGTAATAGTCATATTCAGCATTGTCGGTGAACCAACACAAAAAAACATCTGTTAGATAGAAAGATGTTTTAGCAGTAATGTTCCACTGCTGGCCGAAAACCTCCCTTAACCTTAGATTTCGGAACGTGGATCCGTGTATTATGTTGTATGTGTTATAACACGGATCTACAACAAAACAACATCATACTTTTTTTTTTTTAATTCAGTTTAGTTTAGTTTGCGTATCCACTTTCCGGCCACACCAAAGGTTAAAGGCCAAACCATTTACCAATCAAGCCTTTCAGTAGTTCTGTCCATCTTTGTTTTGGTCTGCCAAAATGTTACCTAGCACTGAAAGGGACCTAATCAATGGTTTTTTTTAGCCCACAGTGAATCTCAACAAAAGTACACTTAAGTTGTACTCTAAGCAGATGTTGCGTAGCATTTTATTGAATAGCGCTTAAATCATCAAGCTGTCTGTATCTTACCCACTTTACAACTTCTCATGTCCACTTTTTCTTCCAATATTAAGACAAATTCTCTTTTTCAGTTTGAAAAATTAGACTTTGGCGAGACAAATGTGCTGGACACATTCTACAATGCAGACGTGGCACTGGTGGACCTCAGTCTGCAATTGCAGCAGAGTTCCTTGCTGTACCATCTGGGAGTACGGGAAAGCTTTGACATGAAGGAAAATGTTTTGCTGTACAATGATGTAGATGCGGATTCTACTCTTAGGCTAAAAGTAGGTACCTTTTTTATCCAATGTTACTTTTACCTTCCTCCCACAGGGAGGCGAACTGTGTCCTAGTTGTGGAAAAATGAGAGCCTATATACATATGGCATAATTATGGTACTTAAAGGTACAATTTTATTTAAACTATTATGAGATTCAAAAATTTCTAAGAGTAAATAGATGATCGCTAAAATCTTGATAAATAAGATTATAATATTGCATTTTTTAATCCAACACCAACTCAACTACACAAGTGTTTTACAAAATGTTCAAGAATGATGGTAAAAACTATAAAATAGACATACTAAAAAAATGCTGCTACTGGTTAACAAAACAACCTTAAGATTCACACCTTCATTAACATATTCATCTACCGATAATTCACATAAATCTAAATTAGTCTGCTAAATACTCATGCTCCGTTGTATCATATTTCATTGTTTTGACTTTAGATTCAGATAGATTTTACTCTGACCTTGCTCAGCAACACAACATAATGATTAAAAACTTGGGATCATTATATGGGATTGTTTTCAATGACACTTGAGAATGATTTATGGTACTTAAGCAAGGTTACGTGGATCATGAGAATCCAATCTATTGTTACTTCCTAGTTACTAATGTTTAACCAGGGCTATATCTGGTTCAGAGTCAGTGGTTACTGATTACTGCGTCATCCCAATGCTGGGCAAAGGCCTCTCAACATGACTTCCAGGTCTTTCAATTCAGGGCTAATGTGGACCTGACTGGTTTTGTCTATTTCGTTCAGCCTTCTACGAGGTCTGCCACGACACCTTCAGGCTGCGTCAGGGCCACATCGGGGCTTTTGGTCAACAGTTTATTAGGCATATAGCAGACTTGGACAAGCCCAGTGTTACTTAAACTTAGCGGCTTTTTGAGCAACGTCAGTAATTTATTTTCCGAGTCAGTTTTTCAGCATTCCTGACCTATTAATAGAACACGAAACCCATAGTAAAATAGTATAAAATATAACTAGTGGAAACATCTCGTAGAGCGTTAAATATCTTAGCGCCAGCTGCCAAGGCGCCACTTATCTCAATAATAGACAAAGCCGTATCTTACTTACACGACACTATTATTAAGAGCGCTGTACTATGTAACATGCTATCATGTCATTACGTCTTTTGTCCACAAACAAAAGTTGTTCTCTTGGACTTTACCCACAAACGTACTGGCTGCAAAATTGTATTATAATCATATGCCATTTGTCCCTCTGGACGAAGACCCTACCCTATTTCCACTTATATACACTGCTGTTTGTGGCCAATCTGTCTCCTTCGTACCACCATTTCCTACTGGGCCTGCCTCGGTTCCGTTTGCTGCTGTTTAGGACCCACTGTCTCATAACATTACCCATAGCTCCACCGGCGACGACAGAGCTGACCAGCCCGTTTCCATTATGGTTGGCATTTAAAATTGTAAATAGTTAAACATAAAAAATGATTGATTTATTTGATCTTGTCCAGGTCTTAGGCCATAAAAATTAATTGCTTTATTCTGTACTAAATAGCAAAATAGGAAATAATAAAAACTAATTTTGCATGCAAATAGTCATCCTCATCACACATTTACGTGGTATATTGAGATTTAAACGTCAAAACCAGTCTGTTTTTATTTTACAAATAAAAAAACTATTTAAAGCTTTTTCATGCTTAATAATAACTTACACGCTAACCAACAAAAAAACTCAATAAAAATAAAAATGTGGCTAGTTATCACTTTTGCAAACTGTACATGACTAATATTCTCCATTATGTTTTTACATTACATGGAATTATGGAAACTGTGTGGTGGGTAGGAGGAAAATTATCTTATTCTTTTGTACCTACAGGTTTTTAATTAATATTGATTTATTTAGATTATAGCATCAAGAGTGGTCTGGTAAGTCATATGACTTATCATTGTGCAATATGTATGTGAGATCTATATTATGAGAAAATCTTTTAAACTATCTGTCTGTCGTAAGATCCTGTGTTTTTTTTCTCAATATGTAGGGATTGATCTTGTCTGACAACCAGTCTTACCAAGGGTCATCGTATTCCTCAGTACTAACTGGATTGCGGATGTCAGATCGGCAGTTCCTCCATGTAAAATACTGGTATTCAGCTGCATTCGGTTAGACTGGAGACCGATTCTATTGATGATACTCAAACACGACATCCTGGTAGCCTCGATCCCTAAGTGTCAATTCACACTGAAGTGGCAGCGCAGAGGCCAACAGTTTCACTGTCAAACCATTTTATGATTTAATTAGGTAATGTATAGTATCGTTTGAAATACTCGGAATGGACGCGCGGCCGCTTGCGGGACCGCGAGACACTAGGCCCTTCAAAGCGGCGCATTACACCAAAGCGCTGCTGGCCGCTGCCGACCGCTGCCACTTCGGTGTGAATGTGACCCTAAATCTTTACCTCATAGTCTGTTTTACATCCTTTTTGTACAGTTAAGTCAGATAATGGCCCACATAGGCCAACATACTTGCCTGTAATCAAAATCCTATTCAAAAATCTCGCCAGATGACGTATAGATACGTACTCATAGATATACTCCACTGACTCCACTCTGCACCAGCTCGGTCATACATTATCGGCAATTTTCCTATTATTTAACTATATATCTACTAGTTTAGCATGTGAGTATATGCTGTCAACCACGTCTTGAACATGCAACTATCAAGCTATTACTCTCAATTTGTCAAATGGCCCGTTCGTGTGTTCTCAATCATACTAGAATGACAATTCAAATACCTCTAAGCCTAATTCAATTAGGGGAACGGTTTTTATTTGAAGAATTGGATGTGTTTTGTTGTATTGTAAATGGAACTTTATTGAGCAATTGCTGGCGATTTCCATGCCCTACCTATATGGGATTCATTTCATTGGTTGTCACTACTTTTACAATAGTGAACTTATTGGCAATCAATAAATATTTCAATGTTAAATTACCACTCTAATCAAAGTTCATGGCCTAACTGCTGCTTTAACAAAGGAGAGGGCATTTACCACATTTTAAGGGAAAACCATTCAGGATAAAAAAGTAAGTTAAGTATAGGCATTTCCTACATACATCGGTTAATACATAGGCTCAAGATTTTATTAATGTTAATAAATAAACATAAGTATTGGAATCTATGTTGGCGTCATGTCTAACAATATAGTTTAGGCACCTATCGAGTTTTAGGGGCAGCCCACACATACAAACGAGTCTTCGAGATTTTATTTTTTTTGTAAAAAAACTCCCTCTTTCCTTGATATGCTCCTACTTACTTCGTGGTTGTCTTCTGAGCCTAAGTAGTAATATTTTGTTACAATTTCTGCCCTCTAATTAAACACGCCGTGATACCGGTTTGATGGTAATAAAGATGAAAACCGGCCAAGTGCAAGTCGAACTCGCGTATGCAGGGCTCCATACCATCGTACCAGGGAGCCCCCTTTGATTATTTTTATTTGTTGTTATAGTAACAACAGAAATACACATTCCGTGAAAATTTCAATTGTCTAACTATTCCGAATCATGAGATACAGCCCTCTGATAGACACACGGACGGACGGACAGCGGAGGCTTAGTAATAGGGTCCCGTTGGTGCTTCTTGTGCGGAACCCTAAAAAGGATCCCCATCTGACCAAAGAGGTCAAGCTATTCTGAAATTTAAAATTACATTAACAAATATTTTACGAATGACGATGTTTCAAACTAGCTACGAGCATGCGCAATTGTTTTCACTGTTACCTTCCCCATTATATTCGATCTATCACAAACAATAGAGATGCTTCCTGAGTAAAAAAATATGATCCTATTTAGTCAGTCAGTTAAATTATCGAAAAATATTGGATAAGTATTTTTTGTTTTATGAAATCAATAAAAATTTACGAAGATAAAACGCATGAAAGATCATGAGTGGGGGCTGCGACGTCACTTTCCGGTAAAAAGTGTACCGAAATGTGACGTCACACGTGTTTTCGACGCACTGTATTCTTCGTTTGTCTTCTTTTTTTGTTTAGGTACGTGAAAAAACAAATACATATCCAATATTTTTTGGAAATCTATCTGATGGAGTTATTCGATTTTTTTGGTCGTCCACCCTATTGTAACCACATAGGTTTCCCCCATTGCCCCATTTGGCCATGCCCTAAATCCGTCGCGTGCCATCCACCGGTGCACGCTGACCTTTAGTACTACTGTGGAATCATGTCACGACTTGCGTAGGCAGTAAAATCCAACCTGCGGTAAACAGATAAAACTTATTCAAAGTCATTTGTTTACTTTTTTTTTACCTATTGTTTACATTTTACAAGAATTACTAATAGTTACATAGTGATAAAACGACTTGGTATACGAATGATGGTTTTATCGTGTTTATTTTAATGTAATTTTCTTTCCTCTAATATTCATGAGCCCGCTTGCACCACGCACTAAGTAGATTTAGCACAAGACATGTATAACATATCATTTTGTTGTAAACTTAAAATAATTGGCAGAAATAGAACGGTGTTTTAAAGCTTAAATTAATTAAGTTCAGCTTAAATTACTGGTGTAAAAACACCCTTAGCGTTTTTGTTTTTTTTTTTGTTCTGGGCCATACCTGGGAGCATTTTTCTTTATTTTATTTATCCATCAGCACACTGTTTTGAGTGCGTTACATTGAGCGCAGTGTTTCTGTTTAGGATTCCGTACCCAAAGGGTAAAACGGGACCCTATTACTAAAACTCCGCTGTCTGTCTGTCCGTCCGTCTCATGAACCGTGATAGTTGAAAGTTGAAATTTTCACAGATGATGTATTTCTGTTGCCGCTATAACAGCAAATACTAAAACAGAATAAAAAAATATTTAACCAATTAAATATTTTAGGCTTCCATACAACAGACATGATTTTGTTTGCCGTTTTAATGGCACGGAACCCATCGCGCGCGAGTCCGTCTCGCACTTGGCCGGTTTTTTACACCCTGTATTTTTAGTCGTTTGTTGTGCAAGAGGGCTTTAAATATATATTTTGATTACTTAGATATGATGAATCATCGCATTACCTACATCTTAATGAAAGTGCGCGTTTCTATACAAATACGTGCGTATTAGTTAATTACCTGTCTGTTCCGAATGTTGCGATAGATTTGTACTTAATTATAACAGATTTTCCTCACATCTTCAAAGTATTGAGTCACACAATTTACACTAATTATTAAATTCATCCATTTATTAAACTCACAATATTCCTATTGAATGAGTGACTCACAGAGATCATCAATGAATTACTCACAAAATCACCCAGCTTTGTTCCTCTTAATCAATTATATAAATATTTTTTCCATTCCCAGTTATCACTACCGAATTTCCTGTTCGTGTCATACAAACTGACGGATGCTGGGACCTGTGTGACAACTAATCCTGCAGCTACCAAGTTCAAGGGCGAAGACTCTGCTGACCCCAAACAGCATCTGACGTTAAGGTTGAGGAATATACTGCAAGATGTTGAAGTTCAGACGAAGTAAGTATTGCTTGTTTTTGAGACATAAAGCATTGATAAAAGAAGAGTGCAGTGATGACAGTTAAAAATACACCTTATTTCTTGTTGTTTACTGTACAAAGTCCGAAAACATCAAAAGACTTCTCCAGCTTGACGCGGTCGCGCGGACTCATTTGAACTATTCAAGACACTTTAGATAAGGTTTATTATTCAATGACAGCTGGTCTATAACGGCTCCTATTTCATATGCGCAGATTTTTTTCAAGTGTTTTTTTTTTCGCTTATTTTTTTTCTACGACTAACTACTAAGCTTAAAGTGGACGCGCCAGGATAGCCCGCAAAATTCAAATTTTCTTACGTTTTTTGCAATTTGCAGGTCAGTATCAAGTTGCATGTTGATTAAAATATGATTCGCAATTCATATTTTGTTCAACATACAGCCTACGCGGGCTACTCTGGCGCATACTCCTTAAGACCTTGGTCCGATCCCCAGTTGGCTAGAGGTATTAATAGGTATAGATAGGTTAAACCATTACCAGTGAGCCCAACGGTGGTCCAGTGGTGGCGGCCCCGACTTACGAGCAGTAAGTCGTGGGTTCGAACCCAGGCAGGTGCATTATTTTGTGTAATTTATTTCATCACCACTGCTCTTAAAACGGTGAAGGAAAACATCGTGAGGAAACCGGTATGTCCTAGAACCAAAAATTCGAAGACATGTGACATCTACCAACCCGCATTGGGCAAGCGTAGTGGATTATAGCCCATTCCCTCTCATATAGAGAGTAGACCTGCTGACCTGTGTACCAGCACTGGGAACATTATGGGCTGATTATGCAGTACCAGCAGAAGCCCAGAGTCTGCAAAACATATAGGGTGACTGGTAATTAGTAACCGATACTTATACACGTGATTGTACTCTGATAACAAACAACTTTCTCAAAGTAACATTTTTTTTTAATACTCATCCACTTTTATTACGTTAGTAAACCGATAAAGGCACGTGGTAGCTGGACTGCGGCGCGGGCGTCGCATACGGAGCGGGCTTGTAAACCGCGCGGGTGCTCTGCCTACCCACTAGCAATGAGACAGAGTGGCGTCACGCATCTAACAGCTGATAGGTCAAAGGCGCGCGCGCGCGAATGTCATACGGCTGTCGTATTATTGTGATAAAAGTGAATGAGTATAAAAAAAGGGAAAGTTGTTTGTTACCATAAAGACAATCATGTGTATAAGTATCGATCACTAATTACCAGTCACCCTATATAGTCATTCTTCCATTGGAATCATACTGGCATATTCACCTCGGGCCTACTATTTAAAAATAAAGTTCTATTCATAATTTTATGTATGTAATAAAATAAATGTAAGGAGGTTTTGCTTACAAATTGATAAAGGTCAACTTGTGTTCATTCAAGAAGCGAGTTTCTGTGGAACTTTTATTATTAACTGAAATTTATTTAATAGTGCATTTACAACGCACATTCGTAATCTTTTTATTGTTTCCTGATTGTTTTTTTTTAAAGCAGTTTTATTGTTTTATTTATTTATGTACACACACAATCTTTAACTGGACATTACATTAAGGTAGGAGAGTACATAAGTACTGCTTATTTCATAAGAGATTTCTTCCAGCAGACCTCCGAGAGGAAAGTTGGCTTAGAAATGTAGACAGAACAGAAAAAACAAGAAAATTTGTATTAGAACTTAAAACAAAATTATATCTATATAAAATAAACATATGTATTGTATATAGTTATAAATATACGGGGTGGAAGGGCTGATTTTTAATAACCGATGAAAAATTTCTATGTGGGGGGTGGTGAATGATTTCCTGAATACGTGGTAACTGTTTTCGCGTCGGTGTCCCTTCCACCCTGTACATTCATCAATCAAGGACATTAATTAAAAATACGAAAAACATAAAATCTAAGTAAAGTTTGCCGTATGTCACTACTTTCATTATTATTTTTTTTCTAAAATCAATGGCTGGCTTCGATTCCTGGCTAGGAATATTGTTCTTTTTTTTTTCAAAAATCCAATGATTATTTTTCATCAAAATTTGGCTCGAGATTCCTTTGAGCATTTTTCGCTATTCCTCATAGTTTCGGATTTGGCCATCCACGCCCATTTGGAAAATTCACCCTGTATTCATAATAAATCATAACTTTTTCCACAGAGCCCATCTCCAAGAAAAATTCCTATCGGACCTTCGCAAAGCTCGAGAAACCTACACGGGAATCGAACTGGCGAACATGCTCCACGCTATGCGGCGGCGCCTCGACGACCCAGCCGTCTTATCAGGGGACACTATACTCAACATGCTGATCTCCTATCGAGAAATACAAGACTATGACGCGATAGTACATGTTGTCGATGACCTGAAGACGATCATGAACAGGAAGAACTATGTTAACATGCCTATTATTAGGTTTATGTACGCTTTTGCTATGAATCGGTGAGTTATTATTTTACTAAAGTGTTACTGTTAGTCTGCGTCATGCCAAGCGACAAAGCCCAAAGGCCTCTTCCTAAGGCTTCCAGCACGTGTAGTATGACCACCGTAGAATGATCGACAAAATGACAGATCAACAAAAGAAAACTGTCATTTTGTCGATTCTTCCGTCGACAAATTTCTACGGTGTTTACCCATTTCTACGGTGGTCATGCTACGCGTGCAGGTGTTCCGATCCATAACCAATGTGGACCACTGATTTTTTTATAATCTGCCCAACCTTTTCTCAACTGTGTTGGGGTCAGATTCCAGTCTAAACTGACTTTTATGAAATTAAAATAAAGTTTAAATGTTTAAATTTACTGCTCCATTGGTCTAGTGGTTGCAAGCGATACTTCTGAGCGTGACGCCCTTGGTTCAATTCTCAGGTCGGGCAGAGTGTGATTGGGTTTTTCCATCAGGAATTTCTCAGCAACTGCCACGGAGTCTGAATTTGAGCTCGGTTGATGGCAATAGGCTCGCTCCCTATTACATAACTAGCGAAATATGGATGGACTGTAGTTGATCCTTAGCCAAACCTAACCCTTTAAGTAAAACAGTTGTTTAAAATGCAAAGATTGAAGCGCTAATTAAATGCAGCGACTATGAAAAAAAATACCGTGTAATTCAGTATATTGTTTTAGTATTACGGTTGACTACAATGACAGTTAGGTGTTTGTTTTAAAAATACATTTCTACGTATTATTACTAACTTTGCATCCTTATTTATAAATCCTCAATTAATCATGTTATTGGTTTGTAAAAAGGTAAGCTTTTTATTTATAGAATGATGTTTTTGTCTGTGATGATGTGTTTGTTTATATACTGCTATGACTATGAATCCGGTACAATTTAACTTTTACCAAATATCAATTTCTTTGTTGCTTGAAACATTAAGTAAGTTTTATATCAAAGTATCGAAAAAGAAGACATGCTGCGCCGACCCCAAATTAATTGGGATAAGGGCAAGAGAATGATGATATTCAAAGTGTATTGGCGCTTAATTTAGTAATGAACATTCAAACATAAGTTTATATGGTTTTCGAAAATTTTGGAGCAGTCACACACCTGATAAACCGCAGTCACAGTGCAGCTCGCTTCTAATTCTAACTGTCGAAAATAATCAAAATTGCATTAATTTTCATGGGTCAGTCTTACTAAGGGGTATCGTGTTACCCTGCAAGGTCAGATAGACATTCAGTCCATGAAAAAACCGTTATTTTTCTGCATCCTGTTACACTGGTTGCCGACCCTAACATAGTTGGGGAAATGCTAGGCAGAATGAGACGTTCGATTACATACAATCGATAATAATTTGCAAAACTGCACCGTCTTCACTTATATACAAGGTTACTTGTAATTTGACGAGTCAATCGATCATGTAGGGAACAGCTGCGATTTCAGGTTTGGTCTCATAGTAAAAGTTGTTCATAGTGATGAGTACAATGACCTCTTAAAAGGTTGTTGGTGTTTTAAAAATAGCACTGTATAAAAGAAATAAAATATATTCCATCTCTTTAAAAGAAGTAAAATATATTCCATCTCTTTCCTTCTTTACAGACGCAACAAAGAGGGGGACAGAGAGAATGCTCTAAAAGTATGCGTCAAAGCTCTAGACAAGAAGGAGAACCGATTCCCCGACATGCTGTGCCTTTGCGGGCGTATATACAAGGATAAGTTCGTTGAATCTCAACATACGGATAAGGAAAGCTTGGGCAATGCCATCAAGTGGTATGTGTTTGTGTACTTACTCTATTTTTTTAGTATCAGTTTAATGTTGGGTTGACTTTTTCTTTGGCCAAAGATTTGCCATTCAACGAGAACGTGTCCAGATGACAACGATGTAGATCTTTGACGCCTAAGCGTCCTTTTCTTTTTGTGAACATACCTATATAATTAGTTTATGTAATTTAGTAAAAGGAGGAGCAATTTAGTAAAGAGGAGGTCGTGGCTAAATAAGAACAGCCGCTCGGGGATCTTTAGGTTAAGCCGTGCTTACCTAGGTTGCTCCGTGGATGGGTGACCACCCATTACATACCGAGTTTCCTCCGTGCCTCGGAAAGCACGCTAAGCCGTTAGTCCCGGCTGTCAATTGTACATCTTTGGCAGTCGTTACAGGTAGTCAGTGTCCCGAAAGTCTGACAACCAGTCTTACCAAGGGGTATCATGTTACCTAGCACTAACTGGGTTGTGGAGGTCAGATAGTCAGTCGTTCCATGTAAAATACTGGTATTCAGCTGCATTCGGTTAGACTAGAAGCCGACCCCAACGTAGTTGGGAAAAGGCTAGGCAGATGATGATGAATTTAGTACAAGAAGTACTAAATAAAATTTCTACATTTTGAAGTTGAAATAATCTCCACGAAACGTTCATTGCAAAATATGCACACAGGAAAGGACGGAAATAGCAACTCGCATTTTCTTTGCCGGAAACGACGTGATAGTGCTGTATGTTGTTAATTTCTCTTTCCAATTTCAAACGTGCCAACGAAACGACCTTCTTCGCGTGTCGATTTCACTCAAATTTTATCCGACCACTATGATGAAGTCACCTGCACAACTCTATCACTGGCTTCGTTTAAATCCTGGAAGCTGTGCAGTGCAGGTGGCTGTGCAGGATGTTCAGGAAAGTAGGTGGGACATATCCTGCAAAAAGGCACCTAATAATTCAAAGAAGTACTCAAATTCATTATTGCATTTGTTAGTTTCATGACAAAGACAAAACTTCGCCAGTTTTGTGTTTGTCAGCTCGCCAGTGTTGCCTCATGTGGGTGTACTAAAAGTACCCTTCTGCCTAACCCTTCAGGATTGCAGGCGTGATGTTACCTTATGTTTATAGTTTCTTTATGTCCAATTCTTGTTTTCGTTGCGTGATAAAACATATTAGCTCGCAGAGTTAAGTTAAATAAATGCCCTTTAATTTTAATAGATTTTTAGACAACATTGACAAAGTATACTTAGCAATGATGTCAAAACAAATTATGCTCTCACTTGACCTCCATTCAATAAATGTGTCCAATTTTTCAGGTACAGACAGGGTTTCGAGGTGCAACCAAATGAGTATGCGGGTATCAATTTGGCAACACTTCTAGTTATAGCTGGCAATGACTTCAAAAACTCACAAGAATTACAACATATCGGTAAGTAACCAATTACACAGGTTCCCTAACTGACTGGCAACACACAGACAAAATGGGTGAACTTAGAAATGATTTTTCGGATCGCAAGCTGGTTGTGGCCCACCAGATACAGTACCCGTCTGACCGACGAAGGCCCCCTTCAAACTCAAAGCAATTAGACCATTACAGGCACATTTGAAGGTTCAAAAAAGCGAAGCTATAGTCACAAGGCATAATAACTTGAGAAAGTACTGTAGTTACACATTCCAAAGCGTAGATCTCTATGGAGAAGAATGGGCAAGAAACTCCATGGACACTCTTTTAGTCAAAATATTTTTAGAAAATCTTGATTCAGTCGTCCTTATCATTGGAGTATGAGAAACTTTCCTTCTATAAGCGAACGAAATTACCGGACACACTTTGTTTTTTTTTATAAAAATGTATATTCCTTGCAAATTACGAGACACTTATTGCTATACCCATGTAACTCTTATGTCATTGTTGTAAGGTATAAATTCTTACAACTATCTCGAGTCCGTAAAATGTAACAAGTATAGAATATTTAACGAATGTAGTCTACATTACTGAAATACTTTGAATTACATTGTTTCATGTCGTATTGGTCAACCGCCTGTTACTCAGAAATTCTTTTCATCAAACCCTGGCTAAGCGCCAAACAGACAAATGTCTAATGGATTAATAGCTTTATGAGGCTATAAATAATGAAGCATTTGACATAACAAATTGTATATCATAAACTTGTTTGATTATATCATTACGTTTCGCTTAATCTTCTTGATCTTTGGGTTAAATACCAAATTAATTTGTCATAGTGTATACTAGCACAAGAAATAGTTAACCTTAATCATATTTCCTTTGTAAATAAGTAGTATTGCAGACAACGGGCCCATTACTTCTGTGTTTTCGATTGTTACCGATTCCAATATTGAATTTCTAGCCAGTGGTATAACATATAGAAGACAAGTATCTAAAGGCGCGTGGTCTAAATTAGAACTAATATAACTTTTTTTAAAACAATTTATCAAGCTATATTCTCTGTCATTTGAGCGCCAAAAGATCCTTGTAACTCTGTTAGAGTTAACTACGGTTTACGAAGATAACAGACTCATTTTGATGGGAACCGGTTTTCGTTGACAAAATTTTACTGTTATAGTTTTCGGTTTTTCGGACAGATCGGAGTTTTGGGTCAAGGTCTACTCTGAACCAAATACGCATGTCCCATAAAAGGTGGAACGGTGGCTTGGTGGCAATCGTAGGTATCCGCTGGATGCGTAAAGGCCAGGATCAGTTGATGTAGCGGCGCACGGAGGTGGCATATTGTCTTTCGCTTGAATAATGATCAGCATCATCTTCCTGCCCTTGACCCATGTTACTTGTGGTCGGCGCACCCCTTGTTTTCTTCCATTCTCCCCTATAAACCGTCACACAGTCTTTAAAAAAAGGTGTATTCCTCACACAACCCATTCATCGTTTCCTTGGTCTTCCTCTCCCTGTCCATCCGTCAACATTTATACTCATCACTCTTTTAGTCATCACATGTCCATGCCAAGACAGTCGTTTCCCTTTCAACTTCTTCTAATATAAGTTTTTGAACTGTCATGGTCACTAACATTATAATTAACACTAGAAACATCAAAATAACTCTCTCCATTCTCATCGTCATCATCATTCATTCATTTCATTCTTCTCTTTATTCTGTTCTAATATACTCATTCCTTACTCGCTTGAATGATGACGAGGCCTTTAAATGTATCTTTTGTTTCCAGGAATGGTACTGAACCACCTAATAGGGAAGAAAGGCAGTCTATCCTCACTCAAAGACTACTGGGACGTGGCAACTTTCTTCGAGATATCAGTACTGGCACAAGACTACGTGAAAGCGATACAGGCAGCAGAATGTATGTTCAAACTCAAACCACCGAATTGGTACCTGAAATCCACTATTGGAAATATTGAATTAATTGATAGGTAAGTTTTTTTTAGTGCTAGATTTGTACAAGGTGTAAACGGACCCTCACGAAGCCCTTTAATGTACATAGAAAAGAATGCTTGGTTGACAAGCATTCTGTACATCCAATTATACGTAAAAATTATCCATACGTCAGATTTTTTTTTTAAATTTCTATGTCCTGTCCTGCCCTTTTCGGTGTAAAAACAACCTTAGTTTTCGTTTACCATAAAACTGTTAAGGGGTCATTGTTTATGATTTAAGGCTGGTCAAGAGGTTTGCACAAAAACTAAACTTGTATATCAGGACAGGACATTAACAAACAGAAATTTACATTAAAATTGTATAGAAACTGTTACATTTTACTATAAAAAAAAAAACACGTAATATAATATCCTAGTAACTTTGATGAGAAGGATAGAAAAACCACTTAATATAGACTTGTGTGCGGCAGGTTTAGGAAAAGTGAAGATATATCACCGGAACAGCAAGTATTCTCCTTCTGGATGGAGTACTTCGTGGAGGCAACTAAGAGCGAATGTGAAAATAGTATCAGATTTCCGGTAAGTCAAGTTTTAATGTACAGGATGTAACGGAATAGGCGCAATATATACCTCTTAGGGGGTTAAGCGCAGGCCACACCTGACGGGCGAAGCGAGGCGAGGGAAACTATAAAAACTAAGCGAAGCTTTGGCGAGCTAAACTATGTGGGTTCACACCGAAAACTACGGGCGAGCGAGGGGAACGTTCCGTCTCATGTAGCGTCGACTAGAAGAAGAAGAAGAAAAAGAGGAAGAAGATCGCAAAAGCGGTCGGGCGGGCGAGCCGAGCGAGCGCGCTAGCTGGCGGTGTGGCCTGCGCTTTGTTCAGATCGATCTCGACAACTGTCCCTAGTAAAATGAATCGAAAAAAATTGGACTTCCAGTTCCAATACAAAATGTTGCAACGCTGACGCAACTAGTATGAAAAGTCCAATAGTTTTCCTCGTTTCTTTCTTATTCTGTTACAATCTGTATAATTAATTCTCTTTCTAATCTAGCCTTACTTGAGAAATAAATAGTTGGGAAAAGTATAGGCAGATGTTGAATGAAGTTTTTCAATCTGTCTGCACCATGTCTTGGTGGCTGCCGGAAGATGGAGACGGTTTGTTGAAAAGGACTATGTCCAGCGGTGGACTACGATAGACGGAATGAATAGGCTTGCCGTACCTTTACCAAATTCGTGAACGACTAGACGAAAATGCCTCCAAAAGTTCAGATATTAAAGTCTCTTTTTCCTGTTGCTACAACGCTAGCTGCCGAAACTGCCCCATTTTTACTTTGTAATATTTCTTTCAAGTGAAGTGATTTCAGAATAAAGCCTTTCCTCAAATAATATTTTAATTGTTTGTCTTCTCTTTTTAGGTGTTAATTTTAGAAACAACAAAAGTGTACATGCCGTCGTACGTGCTCATGAACATGGGTGCTGAGCAGAAGTCTGTGGAGATCCTGAACTTGTGTCTGGACTCCATACGCGGTCAGTGTCGGCAGGTGCATCGGTGGCTCTTCACCTCGGATATGATTAGGAGCTACAGGTATTTAATAGCTTACATTTTTAAATCTAATATATCGAGAATTTGATGAACAGCGTGGTCCAGCGATTAAATGAACATCGTTACCCTCTGGTGTCATATGAATACCATGAAACGATCAAAAATTCAGAGTGCATTCGATTTCAACTGATCGAATTTGGTCCAGACTGGAAACACTGTTTCCAGTCTGATTTATATGTTATATATTACTCGCGCTCGCCGACCGCAGTCCATTTAATATTATCGTCAGTTGATTGGCAGATACCCGTTGTCAGTAAAACACTAGTTCCAGCATCAATTCTAGTTTAAGTTTTAAGAAAATAGGTGCACGGTTCTCATTATTTTATGGTTCAAGAACAATGTGTTACCAACCCATTATTTCATCGTTCAAGAAAAATGTGTTATAACCTCAAAAGCTTATTTACTGAAGCAACTTTGAAAGAATGCACTTACGTCGTAACAATATCACATGTTTACTTTATTGTTTATTGACAAAAGTTATTTACTTTAAACATCTTTTATCACATGTTTATAAGAAGACATAAAATGCATTTTACCTTAATATTTCTTGTTTTTTTCCAGTTTATACAAACGTGACGAACGCTGCCTGTTCTTATACGTGAGCGAGAATTCGGACGACTTCCAAATCTTCCTGCCGTCGCAAGCGTGTCGCCAACGTCTACACGATTTATTAGGAGAACTGACTGCTGACCATGAGAAGGTCACCGATTTAGACACCAGCGTTATGCAGGATCAGCTGAAGGTATGATATGAAGAGTGTGTTTGGAAAGTGCGTTTTTTATTTACCTAACTGTATTCCGCTTCTGATTGCCGAGATTAGGCCTGTCTCATGTGGGATCATTATAGCTTGAGTATGCCATGTTGTCAACTATGGGTCAGTCACTGTTAAGGAAAGAATTTAATCTAGTCCAAAACTATTTTTTACATCTTTCATGAGAATTAAATCATATTTACTTGTTACACTATTCTTGCTGACTTTCAGTAACTGAGGCTAAATATTTTGGGCTGCGGGACTGTTCGAAAGAGATACCGCGGCCCTGGAACATAAAGGGCAAAAGAAGGAACATGGGTGGTTTTTAGTCAGTAAAAGTCTGACACTCCGCTCCGCCCAGAGCGGGAGGAGTCATTTGATGATTTCCCACCCGAAAAAAAACTTGGGACAGTAAGTTACAGAAGTATCTGTGCACTACTTTTAAATGACCCTTACAAACACTCCCCAAAAAGGAAAGTGAGTAAACAATCCCTTGCGCGCCTCAACGCATGAATAATAGTTTCATCAATATGAGTCACTTACAAAATCTAAAGATCACACCTTTCTGTCCCCAGTTCGAATACGAGTTAGACGACAACAACAAGCGCGTGGTGCTCGGCAAGGGCACGTACGGCATCGTGTACGCGGCGCGGGACCTCAACACGCAGGTGCGCATCGCCGTCAAGGAGATCCCCGAGAGGAACCTCGGCGACGTGCAGCCGCTGCACGAAGAGATACTGCTGCACTCCCAGCTCCGGCACAGGAATATTGTGCAGGTAAGGGCCCAATTGAGTGATGAGCCCAGAAAATCATCATAATATATCCATTTTATTTCTCTACACAAGTTACTTAATGCTAGGGTTACAGTGGAGCATGAACACGGAAATAACTGTGAGAGACTGGTGCTTGAAGTAGGTCTCTATAAAAACCTGTGTGTAAAAACATCATACAGTGGGTGCCCAAACGCTCCTTTTGGAATCGTTCATTACTGATTGACTACCTCGTTGATCTAGTGGTCGCTCGCGCGTCTGCTGAGCATGAGGTCCTGGGTTCATTTCCCGGGTCGAGCAAACTGTTATTGGGTTTTCCCATCAGGAATTTCTCAGCAGCAGCCACGGAGTTTGGATTTATACCCGGTTGATGGCAAAGGGCTCGCCCTCTATTACATGGGACTTGAAAAACGTAACTGGCGAAATGTGCGTGTACTATTAGGTACACCTCTGCTCTGCCTAACCCTTCGGAGATTACAGGCGTGATGTTATATTATGTGATGAAATTTCTCAAAATAGGCAACATTTGTAACGCTATGGGGAGACCTTTGCTCAGCAGTCGATCATTTATAGGTGATAAAAAAGATCCTTACATCAATCAAGATCTGCTACCTATGTCTTTTGTAGAGTAGCTTGAAATAGACGGAAATGGAAAGTATGACTGCGTTCTACTTCTTCAGTTTTATTTTCTCGTTAAGTTGCGGGTCATGTACAATCATATATTTTTTCTGGGACTCGCTGAAACTCTTCATCTTGGCGCTTTTTTGGGTAGTCAGCGCCCCATCATCCCCAAAAAGAGCGTAGAAACAAATAGACGTTCTCCGTCCCTGCGTCCGTATGATTAAAATCATCACTAAGTCTGTTTTAGTGTCAGCGTCATCCAAGTCTATTATTTGCCTATCCAAATGAAAGCTAACCAATAACATTATTTTATTCCAGTACTTGGGTTCGATATCGGAGGACAACTATTTCAAAATCTTCATGGAGCAAGTGCCGGGAGGATCCCTCTCAGCATTGCTGCGCTCAAAATGGGGACCTCTGAAGGAGAACGAAGCTACTATAGCGTATTATACTAAGCAAATTTTAGAAGGTGAGTTATTAATTATTTTTTAATATTACTTCATTATATTTTTGTCATTTTCTTGATGTTCGTAAAAGAAGCAGAAGCTATAAGTTTTGCCCTACTAAGAGATAATATGGATATATTTGTAAAGCTCCGAATTGTTAAAGAGAGTGCCAGTGTTTTAACAGTGTCTCCGCACTGGCAACACGTTTTGACGATGCGTTAGCGTCGCTTATACGACGCCCTTACCGTTTGCAAAGATTTGAATACTTCTCTATCTAATTGCATTTGAAAATCTTATGCTAATAAGCTCCTATCTGTACCCTTCCAGGTCTAAAATACCTCCATGACCAAAAGATAGTCCACCGCGACATAAAAGGCGACAACGTCCTCGTCAACACTTACAGCGGTGTGGTGAAGATCTCTGACTTCGGCACGTCCAAGCGATTGGCGGGACTGTGTCCGTCTACTGAGACGTTTGCCGGGACCCTGCAGTATATGGCGCCTGAGGTCATTGATAAAGGACAGAGGGGATATGGAGCACCGGTAAGTACCTAATCTTATGATAAGACTAAAGAATAGCTAAATAATAACAGCAGCACGGGTCAATCTTCAAGGCTAAGCAGCGCTTGCCACGGTCGGTCAGTGGCTGGGTGAACATTCATTATATATCGAGACTCGTCCGTGCCTCGGAACACGTTAAACCGTTGGTCCCGGCTGTCATTGGTAGATTTTTGACAGTCGTTACAGTGGCCCGAAAGTCTGACAACCAGTCTTACCAAGGAATACCGTATTACCCAATACTAACTGGGTTATGGAGGTCAGATAGGCAGTCGCTCCATGTAAAATACTGATATTCAGTAATAGGCTAGGCAGGTGATGACACATAGAACGGGTGCGGGTCGGGTCGGGAGCATGCCCTATTAACTCGACCACACCCATTCCCTGTATCTTTTGCGTTTAAAATTTTAAATGCACATCAACAGACGTCATTGTGAAATCGCTTGTTTTATCATGCGCGTACACATACTGGCCCTTAGACACAAATAAACAATTCTCATTATAAGGAATTTCTCAGTAAATTATTTAAATTTTATTACATAAAATTATATTGAATTGAATTGGATTAATTTTAATTGTTAAATTGGACTGTTAAATTAATTGTGTTTTAAATTGATTGTAATAATAACTTTTTCTCTAAAAGTCGAACTAACATAGTTCTTAAGTACTCACTACTAACCCATATGGACTCTTGTTCGAAATAAAGTACTTGATTGATTGATTGATTATGATAAGGAATCTTATGTGTCCACTTGATATATTCATTTAATTGGTTTACTCACTTATTTGTTCCGAGTTTTTCCGATCAGTGACATCATTATTATAAATAAGAAGTATGAGCCAAACTTCGATTAGTAGTCAAATATTATGATTTTTTGCTATACACTACACATAGCAAAAAAACATAATATTTTGTTGTTTTTTGTTTAGTTTACCACGACTGTTAAATGGTGAATTGCGACAGTTGACATCAAAGGTTTTAACTATTTTGTATGTTTTCAGGCTGATATTTGGTCTCTGGGTTGCACAGTGGTTGAGATGGCGACAGGGAACCCGCCTTTCATAGAATTAGGATCACCACAGGCAGCTGTTTTCAAGGTATGTAAACTATAATTTATTAACTTTTTGAACGCCAGAGCATAAACGCATCGGCGTCCCCTCTTACCCCAAGCCACAAATTCAGCGCAAATACCTACGAACATCTTATCGATAACCAATTAATCGTTGCTTTTCGTCCCATGTTTTTTCAATAAAATATCACTCGTAATCGTAACATCATTATTTTATTTTATTTGACACTATTTACTTAGTATTATACTATCATTAAACAGCAGTTACCAAGTTTAAAAAAAAAATCGTTTTGTTTTCGGTTTTATCACACCAATCGATCGATCGTCGATCGTTGTTAGACGGGATTAGTCGACATCGATCAAAAGTTTATCTCTTTCGATTTATCCATTCTACCATCGATTGATCGCATCTATCGATTGGTGTGGTTAACACCCTTAGCCGACCGTGGCGCTCAAAAGGTTAAACATGAATAAATTATATATATATTCGACGACACGGTTGGCGCAGTGGTCAAGCGCTTGACTGCTGCGCTGCATGTCGCGGGTTCGATTCCCGTACGGAACAAATATTTGTAGGACCTACAAGTAGTTGTTCCGGGTCTGGGTGTTTTTCTATCTATAATATGTATGTATTTACAAAAAAAAAATGTATATATGTAGTTTATCAGCCATCTAGTTACCATAACACAAGCATTAGGTTGCTTAGCTTGGGACTAGATGGTGCTGTGTGAAATGTCCAGGGATATTTATTTATTATTTATTTATTTATTATATCTCAGGTTCGTAGTACTCACCGTGTATCACCAGTAAGGATCGTAGTAGGTGATGTTATTTTGTTTCTGTCTACATAATGTTTACTACATCATTTTCTCCACTCCACATTCCACGGAGAAATAGGTTGCGACTAAGAATGAACGGTGAATGGAGTCAGTAAGTTGAGAGGGACATTGATGAATACGATTTTGTGACAAACGTAGACTACTACTGTGATTTGAACAAATGTACTGAAAGTAGGGAGCTTGATAACTAGGGGAAGTATATGGGGAGTAGTATAAAATTGTATCATGTCTTGTTGGTCGAGTGGTCTCAAACGCGACTGCTGAGCATAAGGTTCTGTATTCAATTCTGGGGCCGGGCAAAGTGTTATTG